>JACEFO010001924.1:2750740-4126110 GCA_015342445.1 Digitaria exilis | reverse complement strand
AAAGAGTTTTGTTTGCTAGTAATTAGAGATGGGAACCGAATTGTTGAAATGCTGCAGATCAGATATAAGTATCATACTGGATACTATTACCTACTGCTACATATTGTATTCTAATTACTAGCAAATATATGAGCATGGACTGGATAAACACTTTGTGTTTTGTTCTTATTGAGAGATTACTATGTATTTACCCTTACTTTGAAGTGCAATTGTGATTTTGCCCTTACTTTTTTTCACTTTGTGAATTTGCCCCTGATTTGGCAGTAAGGCCGTTGACTGGAGCAAAATCACATTGATTTGTAACAAATGAGGGCAAATTTACAAAGTTAAAAATATAAGGGTAAAATCATAATTACAAATCAAAGTAGGGTTAAAAACACAATAGCTCATATTATTAACGTGTTGTATATGTCTCGTGTCTATATATATGTACCAGCAGTATGCATAGCATCGATTATTGCTTGATGAATATAAAACCATATTGACTACATGATTTATCTCAATCAGTGACTTCACTCCATTTAAACCGTTGTTTCACCCCTCCGTCGCATAAATCTCTCACCTACATATATTTTTTTTCACCTACTCGTAATTCATCTCATCGTCAATTTTATAACAAATAGTCTACATAGTCACATGCACGTGTAAAAAACTACATTGGTCGTAGCCTCTTCATGTGCATTCGTGCTACAAGATGTCAACTTTAGGATGCATCTAGGGCTGGACAAAATGCTCGATGCTCGTAGCTAGCTCGGCTCGGCTCGTTACCGAGCAACAGTTTTGGCTCGTTAATTTCAACGAGCGAGCCGAGCTGGCTCGCGAGCCGCTCACGAGCTCAACGAGTCCGCTATTCTAGCTCGGACCAACATACTAGCAGCCCACTAAAAACCTTAGCCCACCGTATCAGCCCACGTTCCACTAAACCCTAACGAGCCTCTCCTCTCACCCTCCACCTGGACACAGTGCCGCCTCCTCCTGACCCCGACGACCGACGCACAAGACCGCGACGCACGCCGCCTCCTCCCGACGTGCGCCGCCTCCAGTCCCGCGCCTCGCTGCTCACACAGGCACTCAGTCTCCAGTCTCCACCACCGAGGAGATCTGCTTTGTCGCCGCCTTAATCGAGCTCCACCACCAAGCAATTAGCAATCAACACTTAGACTGAGATCCACCAATCTCAAATCCAAGCAGCTAGGAAGTGGGCGGGGAAGAGAAGAATGGGGAAGAAGGAGAAGAAGGAGCTAGGAAGTGTGTGAATCCTCAGTTTGGTTTCTTTTACTTGCCTGTCCAGATTCGCAACAAATGTGTGTGAATCCTTTTGATTTTTTTGCCGATTCTTTGAATCTTGACGTCAAATTTTGTTGCTTCTCGATTTCATCTAATGTTTGCTGACATTGCTCACAAGCTGCTCGAGCTGGCTCGCAAGCCAGACCTGAGCCGAGCTAGCTTGTTAAAATAACGAGCTGCACTGAGCCGAGCCGGCTCGCTCGTTATCCACCCTAGATGCAACCAATGTATGTATACGCAGTTGGAGTACCTGCATGCCATATTAGCTCGCGGCACCAATAATCTACCGCTGCCCTGCACTATTAATCTACCGTTCGTTGCACCGCTGCCACTGTTAAACTTTTTTTTTTGAGGAAACTGCCACTGTTAAACTTAATTAACCTTAATACTTACCTATAATTAGTAACATTAAACCTAGTAGTACATTATTAATAATAATAATAATAAATTTAATATCACTAATCATTAGTTATATAGATAATTTTGGAACATATGTATTTATTTTTATTCAAATACGAATGTTGAAGATATTGTGGAATACGGATGCGGAATCAGATGAAGAAATACGAGAAAAACGAATTTGGATACTTCCACTCCAGTACCAAATTAAAAACAAATACAAATACAAATATTAGAGCGGATATAGATCCAACAAAAAATCATATGATGGTTTTTCCATTTCCACCCATGCAGGCAAGCACAAATCGCATGCACCCAATCGGCCGCCGGCCCAATCATACTAGAATGAGTGGCGCGCTCTGCTGCGGCCGTTTTGGTGAAAGGTTGAAATAAATAGAGATACTGAAATCAATAAACTGGAGGAATGACAAAGCATTAACACTTGCCTCAATAAATATGATTAATGTTGCTATTGGAAAATGGAATTAATTTGTTTTCATTAGAAGGTTCCATTATTCAATTTTGTTTCCATTAGTTCGTTAAGTTCTACAGGAACAAAGAGGCACATATTAGGCGCTAATGGAAAATTTTAGCAAAAACGTATTCTTTTTAGGATAGGAGCCTTACCATGTTCTTTTCTCCATATCCCCTTCCTCTCATACTGGTTCTTGTGGACATTAGTGATTGGACATAAGAATATGCATTGCTTCATCTTGCAGTAGGTTCAGCAGCACTGCAGCGCGTTTAGTTTCCAAAAGTACTTTTTACTTCCTATTCACCCCCCTCACAGAACACACATCCCCAAAAATTTCTTTTTCTCCTTTCCTATTCATCCCCCTCACATAACACGCATCTCAGAAAAAAGTACTTTTTCCCCACCACAAAACACGGTCCAAGGTTCAAGGAACGTTGTCCCCAGTACAGTAAACCGTACCCTGAATGCATGTCCAGAATCATCGATCTGCTACTCTATCTAAAAAAAAGAGATTGTGATATTAATATCAATATGAGACGATTTCGTCCAAAAATATCAATATGAGACAGGAGAAACAACCGCTGTTGAGATGGAATTAATTCTGCACCATAATTCAGATCAAAATGCATGGCTTCCAAATGTCTCAACAAAAACTTTAATATATTTGTAACAGAATGTGCATGGCACTATACGTCACTGATCACTCACATACTCAAAGCAAAGGTAATAGCACCAAAAGATATCTGACAACCCAAGAGAATGTGAGAATGCGTCACTTTAAATGAACAAAAACCGTTAGCTTGAAACCTGAGAAATGGCATATAAGAACATCACATTATTCTATCCATGGAAGTTAATAATCACATTAATAAAAATTGCGGTCATGAGGCAGTCCTGTCTTCTGTAGTTCTATCAGACATTATTTCCGGTCATCGAACACAAAGCATAAAAAGTGTCAGGATGTGAACGCGCTTATAACATAGCTGTGCCAGCAATCATTTTTATATCATCATACTTTTGTTATGGCTGGAACCATAAATATTTGTTTGGAAACAATACATATTAATGTGAAGAAAAAGAACGAAGTTGGTGGACAAATAAATGAAGCAATATTGGGTAGAAAATCTTGGTGGACAAATAAATGTAGTGGCCATGGCGAGGAGGGCAACAACAGGAGCGTGGTGGCTTGCAGGATGGCCGTGTACGACGGCGGCGACCGCACCGCATTTTTACCTTTATACTAGCATACTGTCCGTTTGCTACAGGGTAAAAAAAACTATATTAGAAAAAACATAGAAAATCACAAAAGACAATAATTCAGTAATATAGTTTTATTGTTGTAAAATAAAACAATATGTTATATTAAATATTTAAACCCGACGAATACATTGGTGGTTGTCCTCACAAGGAAAACCAACCGGCCATAGCCGGCGACGTGCGGCGGCTACTTGATCGAACGGGCGGCCGGTTCACCGACACATTCTGGCCGTGGACAGTTGAATCTTCAAATCATTGGAGTCTCGCCCCCTGAAAGTCTCACTGTTTTGCCTGTGCGTCTCAATGCTGCGTCTTTTGATGGATTGATAAAGGAGCCTGTGATAAAGATAGTAAGTTAGCAGGCAATGACTTACATCTAATAAAAGCATGCAGAGCAGCTGATTAATCTATATGTTTGGTTGCCTTGCCTACATTGTTTGTTTGGAGTTGGCTAATCCAGTAATGCAAATAATTCAGTTCAAATGTTTATTACTATTTAACCTGCTATAGATGTGTAAAAATTTGGTACCTCCATTTGTGATATCTGATAGCTTTTGTAGCGGGTTCTGATCCATTTTCAGTGGCAATAAAATGACCAGGGGATATAAATTCCAAAATTCCCAAATGTCCTCGGTCTCCCTCTCCAAAATAAGAACTGCAATAGAGAGAAGATTTCAAATTTGAGATAATTAGTAATCCCATTCTAATCTAGTGGAAGTATATATGCTTTATCATGGAATGTAGAAAATGCAAGAATTGCATAACCTTTCCCTTTCTCTGCGTCTACTCTATTGTCCTAGCAAACGCGAATCCACGAACTATATGGTACCAGATCTCTATTCAATTATGGTTTAAACCCATAGAGTAGACAAAACCAGTAATCTGTATGTATCACAACTAGGGCCGGGCCGGCATAATCCGGAGCCCTGGGCAAAACTCTAGAGTGGGCCTCTATTAACTACTAAAACATAATATAATAGTATTGCGGTAAAATAGCAGATGTGGTTTAATATATTCCATAGAAAGAAAATACATCGAAATCGTATTTTACGCTTTTGATAGCCGGAATTATATTTTCTAGACCGATTTTTAGAAGACATGGTCAATCGTGGAACAATAGAGCAGTAAAATGTAATTATTACTTCAGAAATCAGAATTGAATAACTTTAGAAGAGATAAGAATTAGGAAATAGGAAAATACATACCTAATATAATACGGAGTGCAGCGGCCAGCACTTTTCGTGCCTGTGCTGTGCGCCTGTGGCCGTGCGTCCGTGCGAGCTGCTGCCTGTTGCGGTGCTGCCATCCGCCGTGCGCTTGCCCGAGCCGGGCGAAGGACCGGAAGAGGAGCGACGCGAGGCAACTGATCAGCTTCGGCGTCGGTTTGCTGTTCGCTCACGGAGCGGAGAAGATCGAGTCGAGGAGTCTACGAGCGAGCGGACTGCAGACATTTTGGGCCAGAGATAAGCAACTAACGTGTGGAAAGTTGGGCTAACTATTGGGCCTAATACATACATTAGAAAAAATTAGAGGCCCTTCAAATTTGGAGGTCTTGTGCCATCGTACGGGCCGCACATGGACTGGGCCCGGACCTGATCACGACTGAACTTACATTACATGGAAAGGCACATAAAAGAAGATCAAGAGAGCAACTTTAGGAACTTATATTGAAACCAACGTTGGAGACAGGTTCAGAGAATCAAAATAATTAAAGCAGGACAGGAGGCAGAAAGTAGGACAAATGGTACGCAACACCGTGTCAATATAGAACTGGGGCCAATCAAGCAACATCAATTTTGAATTCACAACTGAATTTTACTTGTGAATTAAATCAGTCAATAAATCAATCTATACTGCCAATGCCCGATGGTCAAGAACATGATATAAAGCACATGTTTCACAGGTCCCAAAATAGATCATCATATGTTTGTTGCAGATTCAAATCAACAAATTCATTGTATTCATTGGATATTTGGATGACTGGTGGCGTTCTCACCAGCGGCAACACAGGGAGGAGGACTCACGACGCAGACTCGTGGATGGCAGAGGGAGGGCGACAGCGAGGAGGAGGCGAATGCGGAGAACGCCGCGATGGGGAGGAGGCCGCAATGGTGGGGGGAAGGGCGACGACGGAGGAAGGGCGTGGCCGTGGTGATTCCGCGGAGGAAGGGCGACGACGACGAGGAGGACTCGCGACGGCGGACTCGTGGATGGCGGAGGGAGGGCGACGGCGAGGAGGAGGCCAATGTGGAGAACGCCGCGACAGGAAGGAGGCCACAACGGTGAGGAAGAAGGGCGACGGCGGAGGAAGGGCGAGGCCGCTGCCGTGACGGTGCTGCCGCGTCGTTGGATCTCGTGGAGGAGGGAAGGCGTCGCGAGGCTTGGATCTCACGGAGGGGGAGCGGGCACAGGAGCACGTTGTTGGATCCCGCGGTGATTGGGGAGGGGGCGCAGGACTGGGAAGGGAGGCGGTGATTGGGGAGGGGACGCAAAAGGGGGAGGGGATGCGGGGGAAAGCAAGACGTGTCACGGTGAACCGCGTGAGGTGGGAGGTGGACGACGCGGGACGGTGGAGCGAGTGATGGCACGACATCCTCTGCACTTTTAGAGTAGAGATAGAGATATATTCATCTCCCTCACAGAATACGTTTTTTAGAAAATTTATCTTCCAACTTTCGTATTCATCCTCTCACACACAGAATACGTTTTTCAGAAAATTTATCTTCCAACTTTCGTATTCATCCTCTCACAGAGCACGCTTAAAAAAAATTTTTACCTTTTAAACTAAACACCGACATGCTTCGTTCTTCGTCGTCGCCGACCGGTTGGATCCCTTCTCCTTCCTTGGCGACCACCGAAGCTGGATCGGTGCCTCCTTCAACGTGACCGCATGGAGCTCTACGCTCTCGAATGGGAAGCGAGGCTCTTAGCACGCTTGCCGGAATGCCCTCGACGACGTGTCGACGAGGACTTATTTATTGTAATTATCTTTAAAAAATATTGAGTTATATTGTTTCAATTGGTTTTAAATACTTATGATTTTGGACAACTCTTATAGCAACGCACGTGCATAATTGCTAGGCACATATAAATTCAATGTGTCACGTAACCTTAAGACAAGGCGGTTTTGACTTAGGGGTGTATTTGTTCGGTTTTGCAGTTGTTTAGTGTAAATTGTATAGTTTTGCAGTTCAAGTCTGCAAACATGATAGTTGTTTAGTGTAAATTGTATAGTTTTGCAGTTTTAGTCTACAAACATGATAGTTGAAGGTTGAAATATGGAATTTTTTATAGAATAAATACTTTTTTTCAATGCAAGGTTTTTTTTTTAGAAAATCCAATTTATGTAAAACAGGAAGGACTCAGTGGCCGAAGGAACTAAAACCACCGCGTCGTCACTCGGCCCGTAGCATCGGCCCCAAAAACCCGCGCACACGCATACAAGTATATATACACACCACTAAATCGGGATGCGCAATCCAGTAGCAAACCCTAACCAGGCTCGATCACATCCTCTCCTCCCTTTCTCGCCTCCGCCTCTAGCCATCTCCCCTCGCAAAAGCAGCGGCGGTGCCATGGACATCTTCCCTGCGGCACTGATGAAGCCGATACCTCCTTCTCTTACGAAGTTTGCGTCCGACTACGACATCTCCAGTATCGGCAAGATGTTGCTGGCTCCTGACGGTCGTTCGTACGATGAAAAGGTGGAAGACTTTCACAAGGTGCGTTTACCTGTTTCTTTTATCCGATTATTATTACTTCCTTTCGGATTTTCATCTTTCGTTCAATAGATCTGCCTAGTTCCAATCGTCCGGAAGCAATTTTGTTTTTCGGATTTGTGGCTTTCCTTCAATAGATCTACTTTAGTTATTTCCAATCGGCCGAAAGCTCTAAGTAGTCAGGCTTCACGGTCCACACACAAGGAGTAGATCTTTATTTCTATCAGGCTGGAAGCAGGAGATCCTGGGAGTGGCTAGGATTCATGGTTACCGAATCCCTGAAATGACATTGACGGTGCGGGTGAACTGCAGACATAGTTTAATTCTTCTTTTGCCTTTTGTGCTTACTTTCCCAAGCAGCACCGGCAAGTGATATTTTGATAATCGAGGTGCCCCTGTTATTTGTATCCAGAATTTAGAATCATTCAGGAGGCCTAGTGCTCGTGAAGCTACCCTGGACGAGGACTTTGTGGACTTTGAGGGTGACGATGATGACGTGGAAGACGAGGATGAGGAGGATGAGGAGGAGGTTAGTTTTTTTTTATCCCAATCTATATGCTAGAATGCCAGTATTTATTGGTGGATGGGTTCACTAAATTGAATTCAGTTCTCTGCAATTTTACCTCTTTTTCCTACTAATTTGTAAACTGCTCATGTTTATTCAGTTGATTAGTGATGAGAAAAAGCGTGCTGGTGATTTAGAAGTCCCAAATGAAGCTGAACGAGAATGCAAGAAGCCAAGATTGTCAGAAAGCTTTGATTGCCAGGGAACGGGAGAAGAAATTGAGGCTGGAGAAACAATAAACTCTGATTAGCCGGTAATGATTTCTGTGTAAACATGATGTTCATTGTGGTGCTCATGGTCCTTTCAGATCATATTATGTATTGGTAATGTAGATTTTTTTATATATATAATGTGCATCTGGGTACCAATAGTTAAATTTACTGGGTTTGCACGTAGTTCATTAATGGTTCAGTGGAAAAATTTGTTAGTGGTGTACATGGCTATGTTGCATTAACAATAAATTGGAAAAGCATTTATCTATATGTTGGCGTTACAACTTATAAGATAATGTGGTATCTGTTTATCATGCTGACCTAGATAACACTGTACAGAACTACTGGGTGTTCCCAAACTTGCAAGAATTAGCGACATGCCATCCTGCTCAACTTCTATGCTCTGGGCAAAAATGAGTTTTGTTTGCTAGCTAGTAATTAGAGATGTGAACCAAATTGTTGAAATGGTGCAGATTAGATAATTATCATACTAGATACTATTAGCTACTGCTAAGTATTGTATTCTAATTACTAGCAAATATATGAAGATGGACTGGATAAACATTTTGTGTTTTTGTTATTATTAGTGCATATCTTTTTTATACTCCACAATCAAACTTGTATTTGATTGGCCTATTGTTAAACATGAGCACTACAGTGCAATGACATTTTTTTAGAAACAGAATTTAACATGTAATTAAAAAGAGATGATTTGATGCAATACGCAAGTTTGTGTCCTTTTGTCAGTATTTCTACCAAAATATCTAGGTGAAATCCAACCTGTTAACCTTTTCAATAATGGTGGTTTCCCATTTTCTCACTGAGAGGGACAAAGTAAAGTTAACATCACAAAAAGTCAAATAAAATTTGTTTATTATTAATTCATCTAGTTATATAGATTTGTCCAAACTTGCAATTTTCAAATTTATCAATGCTTCAAACAATCTCCCTGTTAAGAATGCATTGAACATACTTACGTAACAAGTGACGGTGAACTTGTATGTGTTCAACAAAGGAAGAATCAGGGCATGGTCCTAAGTCGAAAAAATGAAATGCATAGAAAGCAATCTTTCTTCCAATATGGCCAAAATAATAGTTATTATTAAGTCGAGACAAATTCTTCTTGGCCCATGATTTGCATAGTGCTTTGTACAGGGGTGCAATCTGTTTGGTTGCTTGTTTAAAGAGTGTCCATGCCTTGCCTCTATCTGTGGCCTACATGTACTGCATGTTTTGTTTTCAACCGTGTTGTCAATTTCTTAATAGGCAAGTTTTGCAATGTTACTTTTACCTGATGGTGTTGAGAAAACGTAGTTACCTGATGGTTTTGACAAAACTTAGTTAATTGTGCTGTTGCTAGCTAAACTGCAGTAAGAAATCGGAGAATGCGGGAAAAGTTATGGTGGAGCATCTATAGTTTTGATACCTGCCATTTTGGCCTATTCATCTAGCTGTTTGATAAAATTTGTGGAATGTCAAGTGTAGAGGTACAGCATTTGTAGACGGTGCGGGAACGGCAGTAGACGCGCGGGAATTCGCGATAGAGAACCGCGGGGGTGCGGCATATATGCTGACCGGTTTTGACGGGAAGCCGAACGAGAAAGCTACCCGAGGAAGATAGAGTATCGGTTGGAAGCGAGTTTTAGGGAATGCTTTCTTTTTTTACCTATCCATCTTGATTTACAATCTTTGTTGGAGTTGCTATTAGGGTTCACGGTCCACACACAAGGAGTTGATCTTTATTTCTAATTGGCTGAAAGCAGGAGATCCTGGGAGTTGTTAGGATTCATGGTTTCAGAATCCCTGATTTTTTTTTTGAGCAATTACAGAATCCCTGAAAATGAAATGATATTGACGATGCGGGTGAACTGCAGACGAGCCCTAGTTTAATACTTTAATTCTTGTTTTGCCTTTTGGGCGTACTTTCCCAAGCACCACCGGCAAGTGGTATTTTGATAATTGAGGTGCCCCTGTTATTTCTATCCGGAATTTAGAATCATTCAGGAGGGCTAGTGCTCGTGAAGCTACCCTGGACGAGGATTTTGTGGACTTTGAGGGCGACGATGATGACGTGGAAGACGAGGATGACGAGGGTATTAGTTTTTTATCCCAATCTGTATGCTAGAATGCCGGTATTAATTTGTTGATGGTTGAGTCACTAAATTGAATTAAGTTTTCTCTGCTAATGCTTATTCAGTTGATTAGTGATGAGAAGAAACGTGCTGGTGATGTTGAACTGCAAGTCCGTAATGAAGGGGAACGAGAATGCAAGAAGCCAAGAATATCAGAAAGCTTGAGTGCCAGGGAACAGGAGAAGAAATTGTGCCTGGAGAAACATGAAACTCTGATTAGCCTAGCCGGTTATGATTTATGTGTACACAAGATGATTATTGTGGTGCTCATGGTTCTTTCAGATCATACTCCTATTATGTATTGGTAATGTAGATATTTATAATGTGCATTTGGATACCAATAGTTAAATTTACTAAATTGCACATACTTCATTAATGGTTCAGTGGAAAATTTTGTTTGTGGTGTACATGCTTATGTTGCATTAGCACTAAATTGGAAAAGAATTTATCTATATATGTTAGCGGGACAACTTATTATAAGATGATAACTCGGTATCTGTCCATCATGCTGGCCTAGCTAGCACTCTACAGAACTATTGGGTGTTCCCTAACTTGCAAGAATTAGCGACATGCCATCCTGCTCAACTCATATGCTCAGTGTGGATACTTTCATACTTCCACTCTAGTATCACCTTAAAAACGAACACAGATATCAGAGCGGATATAGATTAAAAAAAATCATATGATCATTTTTCTCTTTTCCACCCATGCAGGCAGGCAAGCACGACTCGCATGCACGCCGATCGGCCGCCGGCCCAACCTATATCTGCCGATCGGGATAGGGACGGAGGGACAGGTCCATGTGACACGACACGAGCCCTTGGTTTTTCAAACCCTAGCATCCCTGCTTCTTGTAGTTGCAGGCCAAGTCAATGCTTTGTGCTCGCTCGTAAACAGCCATGGCGTTTACTTACTTCCGGCCAAGCCAGCACCACTGCACCAACCCAATCGCTCACGGACAGACATTTGCCTGTGTGTGACTGTGCAGAAACCGTAGAGGCGTAGCCTGGCCGGGGCAGGATCGGGCATACCGCGGTTCATTGAAGGCGGGGACGCAGGCTGTGTTTAGTTGATGAATGGAAAAGATCTTTTGTTTCTGGGATGCGTGTTATGTGAGGGGGATGAATAGGAAAGGTGAAAAAGGAATTTTTAGGGATGCGTGTTCTGTGAGGGGAATGAATAGTAAGTGCAAAAGATCTTTTGCATCTAAACACAACCGCAGTTGGAAGAGGAGAGCAGTCTGCGCTCTGCAGCCTGCTGGGCAAGGCAATGCACTGGATAGTTCTGACCCGAGGCCGAGGCAGCAGTAATTTTTACTTCTTATCTATCTTCCTCACAGAATACGTATCTTTAAAAAAAAAATTTCACCTTTATTATTCATCTCCCTCACATAACACGCATCTTAGGAAAAAAAACTTATTCCCACCCTCTCCTGGACACAACCCAAGCAACCCAGGCACCCAACAGTATGCAGTATTCCAGGAGCAAATTGAGGATGGGAAAAAATACTTTTTTTTTTCTTAGATGCATGTTATGTGAGAGAGATAAATATAAAAAGTGATTTTTTTTAATATACATGTTCTATCAGTGGATGAATATAAAGTAAAAAATATTTTTGGGAACTGAACATAGCCTAACAGTACCAGGAGTAGTAGGAGTTTGCTCCGCACGGCAAATGACAAAAACACACGCATCCAGCAGACCAGAAGCCACCGCGTTCCGATGGCGGTGCGTTCCGGGAGATCTCGGACTCGCCGTGGAGGCGAGCGACACTGTATTTGCGTCTGCCAGCATGCTCGCAGGCCTCCGCCCCTCGCTTCACCGATGCCCACGACAGCAGTGCAGTGTGCCTGGCTGGCCCTTGTTCTGTTTTCTAAGTAAAAGAGAAAAAAAAAATTTTCTAAGAAGTGTAAGAAAATAAATAGAAAAAGTAAAAAAAAAATTTCTGACGTACTTTTTCTATCTGAAAACGGTTCGCGGCCGGCGGCTCCACTCCGCGTTCGTGCGTGCGCAGCGCACGCGCTGAGGGAAGGGCAGGGGCTGATGGGCTGTAGTGCTTGAATAGTAAAGCTAGGCCACGTCTTGTTGTGGGCGAACAACGCGATCAGCTTTTTGCTGTTGGTTTGTTCCCCTGGTCCGGTCCGATTTCCAGGCAAACATGTACGGTACTCCAGTCCTACCCACGGACTTACGGCCGGATGAATGGCTGAGCCACGCAAATCGGCAAATGTAATGCCTGTGACACGGGTTTCCACTTTACACCGTGGACATGTAAAACTAACTATTATTTTCTTTGAATTGAAACACTCACAAAATCTGATATCAATATTTATTTTTATATTTCCAACATTAAATGCTGAAACATGCGTACGAAAATATTGAACATATTTAAACAAAGTGGTGGATATTCTACGCCTTATGTTACCAATTTATTACCTTGCGGCGTCAGTTTCCTGTATACTGATCCAATATGACTTGCGTACAGCTTATAACATTCAGGCACGCATTGCTACACTATCGTTTAGGGTGTGTTTAGATTGGGGAAAGATTCCTCGAAAATACACTGTTCACCAAAAAAACACTGTAGATGAATAGTGATATGTGAGTAGAAGAGGTGGGATGAATAGGAAAAAGTTGGATGAATAGTGGATTTTTGGGGAATCTTTGGGAAACTAAACAGGGCCTTAGAATTATTCAAACAGTAGAGATGCATTTTTCCTTTCAACTCATGAATCAAGTGTAGTGATGTTATACATGAAGAATAGGAGGCATGCAGGATTATCCTGGACAATTTGAAATGACATAGTGAGCTTTTCATGGCACACACACAGCAAAAAATTCACACCGGTTGGTACACACACAAATGCTCTGTCTTAAATCTGTATTCAGTCATAACTAATAAAAAGGCTGGAAGAACATAAACACGGTACATAAGGACGAGAATCACCAGAAAGTGACATGCATACCAGTGATATCAACGACAGGACGTTGTCATGACCATGTTGAGGCCGATGGACGGATGGAGTATAACGATTCTTTTCCACGCCAAGGTCGTGTCGATCGCCATTGCTCAATGGCACCGACCGTGTTTAGTTGTGACGAGAAAAAATATTTTTTTTCTGGGATGCGTGTTATGTGAGAGGGATGAATAGAAAAGGAGAAAAATAAATTTTTAAGGATACGTGTTCTGTGAGAAAGATGAATAAAAATTACTTTTCGAAACTAGTTGAACTTCCCCTCTAGTAGGCTCTATAGTCTATAAGGAAAGCACGCGCTCCAGTCCGATCCCCTCCCCCCCATCGCTCGCCGCCGCCGCCAACAGCAGCAGCCACCTTGAGGCCTTGATCGATCAGTTCGCCTCATATCGTTCCGCGCGCGTCCGGCCATATGGAGGCCGCGCACCTCTACGCACACACCCACGGCCACGGAAGCAAGCGCCCCACGCCGGCCGTGATCGTGGAGGTGTCCGACGGCGACGGGGCCGACGTGCCCCCCACTGCGCCATTGGCACGGTACCGCGGCGTGCGGCACCGGCCGTGGGGCCGGTTCGCGGCGGAGATCCGTGACCCCGTGGCCAAGGAGCGGTGGTGGCTCGGCACCTTCAGCACCGCCGAGGAGGCCGCCTGCGCCTACGACGTCGCCGCGCTCGCCATGCGCGGCCACGAGGCGCGCACCAACTTCCCGGCCGCCGTCCACCACTCCACCGCTGCTGCTGCTGCTGCTGCGCTACTCGACCCCACCACCCTCGCCACCAATCTCCACCTGATGATGAGCAGCTCCTCCTCCTCCCGCCACGGCTACCGCCGCCTCCCCCGCCACGCCGGCCACGGGCACTCCTCTCCTCCCCCGCCAGCTGCGCCGTCGCCGGCGTCCGATGTCGTCGTGGCCTCGTCTCCAGTAGCAGCGTACGTGGACATGGGCGTCTCAGGCAGCGTGCACGGTCCACCGGACACGGGGTTGCTGCAGGACGCGCGCTGCACGGGTTCTACCCGAGCACGTTGCCGCGCAGCGTCGACCGGCGCAAGGGGCTCATCAGCGCCCACGGTCGGGGCTCCGAGGCGGTGACGGTGAAGCAGCAAGAGATGCACGCCGCCGCCGGGGTGTTTGCCGTGGCTTCCCCGTGCGCAGGCGACGAGGAGGGCGAGCAGCTGATGATGATGCCGCGGGGACTTCTCGAGGACATGATCCGGTATCCGGCATTCGTGGACGACGTGGGCGGCGGCGTGGCTAGCTGATGGCTCATCGGCCCGGTGGCCGGCGCGGCCGTGCGATCCACGCATGGAATGAAGCCTCTCTTTTTTTTCGAAGGATTTCATCATCGTTTGTTTGCATGGAATCAAAACATGTTTAATGTTTTGTTCGTGAGATGAATCAACTTATTATGAGATGGCGATTGATCGAATTATATATTTCGTTCCCACAATTTCGGTGGAGTTTCGGGGACTGATTTTTTTTTTGTTGTGTGTGTGCATATGAGAATAGTCATAAACGTAAAGTTTTTCGTGCTCGTTCATAATATATAGCCCGTGGTAGTTTTTTACATTCCTTTTTATTTTACTATTTAATTTTGCGAGCAGTATATGACTAGCAGCTAAGTTATGAGCACTTTGGTATAATTAACTCACATGTATCAATAAAAAGGTTAAATAGAAAAAGGTTCTTGTGCATGGATTGAGCCAAGAAATAGGGATCCTATAAGGTCGCCAAAACATGTCTGATGAAACTTTGATTATGACATGATCTCTATTCTCTTTTGAATATATATTACTGTCCAAAATGCCAAATCCTGACATAATTTTCCAGATAGAAATTTTAGGTCTTTCAAACCACTGAAATAATGATTTTCTAGCAATCTTAACACTTCACAGTAACAGTGAGTTCGGCACAACTTAAATAGCTAATAAATCACCAGCAATGAGAATGAAGCACAGCACGCCTAGATGTTTGTACGATGCATTTTATTTTTCAATTAAGTCGATTCATGGATTATAATAGGGTTTTGACATGATTTTACTTTTTGTGTGTGCCAAACTTACAATTGGTAACTCTACTTCCTCGATGGAACAGTGCAGTCCCAACATGCATCCTACTTGTTGTGTAAATTTATAACATAAATAAAAGACGTTAATGTAAACACTAATCCATGTCTCTACTTGATTTCAAATAGAATTGACGCTCGTTTTGCCACCAACGGACCAACCTATCTATGAATTCAATTTATTATCACTATTTCTTCCTTTTAGAGTTCAAGTTCCAGTCTTTGGATGATGATATACTGATATATATCATAACTTTATATTTTTGTTACCATTGTCATAGGTTCGGAGCATACGATACTACTACATCATTATCAAAATATATATATATTTTTGAATATAACTTATGTCTTCTGTTTTTACAATAAAGTTTTGACGAAATGAATAATCAAATATTGGGACCGAGGGAGTAAAAAAGAATCTGAAATTGCAAAAAGGAACCGTAAGAGTAGTACTGTACTAAACACGACAAGCATATACTGGTACGTGGTTATACATGCAGCGGAAGTGCAGTAGACGTGTACTCGATTAGTTCGCCGAACGCCTGCACTGCTGCGCTGCACGGCATATATCTCAAGCCGCTGAACCGTGTCGAATGGAGGCACCTGCACTACGCTGGCACGCCGCACTGTACCACAGAAGGCACAGAGCCACAGATGCATAAATGGCGCGTGGCTTAGAAACTTTTTTTTTTCTAGAAGCGTGTTCTGTAGGAGGAATGAATAGGAAAGTTAAAAGAAGTTAAAAAGAAACTTTTCTAAGAAGCGTGTTTTCTGATAGAGATGAAGTAGAGTCCATTTGTCTAGCCGTTTGATCCACCCTGCGCTGCACGAACACACCGCGCGGCAGGCATGGGAGCACGAATCGAATCGCATGCGCCTCGGCCCGTCCCTATCCGAACCACCCAAAACGTCGCCCCCAGCGCAGGGGGTATTCAATGCTTCGTGCTCGCTCCCAAACGGCCATGGTGTCACTCCGTCGACTCCCTCGTCCCTCCGCGACCGCCGCGGCTCCAACGCCATCGCACACGACGCGCGACGGTGACGGTGCAGAAACCGTAGCCGCCTGTGTCCCGGGCAGGCAGGCCATCGAAGGCGGACCGAGCTTTTTGGCAGAGGAGGGGGCAGGCTTGGCTGGCCGCAGGGCCAAGGGCGTGGACATCTTCTGGCGCTGCCAGTGGAATGGCAGTGCTGGAATCGTTCTGCGTACTCTGAAGTCTAGACATACTGCTGTCACTGTAGGATCTTTGTCCTTCCCTTTCTCTGTGTTGTGGGGCAGGGGCAGAGGAGCAAATTGCTCCTCGCTTGCTTCATATGCCCATGGACTACTTGCAGAGTTGCAGGGGAGCTTTGGACATCTTTTGCAGCATTTTGTTTCGCTCGTATGGCCATGGACTCCATTCCCTGTGCTGTCGTACAAAAGAGTTCGCAAACACTCGGGAAGAGGATTGTAATAGAGCCTAGAGCGACCGTTCCAAAGTTTTTTTTACCACGATTTGTATTCTCCCAGTGGCCAAGGCAACTGGGGTGGGTAACCACAATTTCCTTGATTTGACACAGGAGCAAATCGACAGTTGCAAGAAAGCACAATCACCAGATGACGAATATAACAGTGTTGGAGCTCGAAAAAATACTTTTCTAATAAGTTTTTTCTATTCACCGCACTCACAGAACACGCTTCCCAGTGTATTCATCTAAAAAACTTCCACCCACTTCTTTCAATCTGAACACAGCACAAGCGCCTTGTGCAGTTGTTGTGCTAGGCAAAGAAAACAGAGGATTGATGGAGAGCCTGCATCGATGTGGCAAGGGCTTCCAGCGCCCCATCTCTGCTTTGCTTGCATCGCCAGCGGCAAAGATCCCCCCGCCATGAATTGACGGCATCAAATTCTGCTGCTGCTCCTGGTGTGCTCTTGCCCGGTTCCGTTGTTCCAGCGGGCCGTAACACGACCGACGTGGTTCCTGTCCGATCGAGAGTATGCGCTGCACGTACGGACCAGTAAAAGTCATGGATTGGATTCACTTGTTTGGAAACGACCAGCCTTTCACTGCTGTCGCGTTCGTTCCGAGATTTGGTCGGCGCTCGATACGATACGCTCCGGGCAGACGGTGCATGGCCGAATCGAAGGCCCCTGCTGCCCCGCCGGACGGCACGGGAGGGCGTTGTGCACGTCGCTCGTCGGAACAGGCGGGCGGACGTGCGCGGCCCGGGCCTCCGGTGCCGGTGGCCTCCTCGCACTCGGGTCACTCCTCCTGTTGCCCGGGCCGGCCGACGCGTGCGGACGTGCGGTGCGGTGCGGGGCCCGGCTGGGCTCGGCAACGGCAAGGTAGCTGCATAGCCTGCACCTGCAGAGCCTTTTCTCGCGTCAGAACACATGAGCCGCTCGCTCCGTGTCCGGGTACGGGGCGAGACAGGATGCGACGTGCACTGCCCGTTGCCGCCACGCGCGCGCGCGCTCGCTGCTAGTAGTACGAGAGACTTCACTGCGTTGCGATGCGCGCGGCACGGGGGATCTGCGGGCCGCGTCTGTGTTTGTGTGTTTGGATGTTAGGGTCGAAAGTTTCGTCCCGTCACATCGAATGTTTTGATGCCGATTACGAGAACTAAACATGAGTTAATTATAAAACTAACCTCACAACCTCTAGGCGAATTTGCGAGACGAATCTAATGAGTCTAATTAATCCATGATTAGTACATGTTTACTATAGCACTGCAGTGTCTAATCATGGATTAATTAGGCTCATTAGATTTGTCTCGTAATTTCGTCTAGGGGTTGTAGAATGGGTTTTTACCACTAAACTACGTTTAACACTACTAATTAGCATCTAAATATTTGATGTGACAATACGAATGTTTGGAGTGTTAGATCCAAACATGGCCTCAGATCATCAACGATTCAACACTGTGCAGCCTGTGCTTGACGATGATGGCCGATCGAGTCATCGACTGGACCCGTGGAAACTTGTCACGACGGGAGGACAACGTGTACCATCTGCTTGCACTTCCGGGGTATATGCTTGGCTTTCCCATGTAAAATTAGGGTGGAACACGAAAAGGTTTTGGACGCGGCTCACGTCTCGTTCCTCCTCCCGGTCTCTCCAGTCCAGGCCACCTTTTCGTCGACAAAGCCTTAACTCCCACAGAACTGACCTTACCCTTCACATCGCTGCGCTGCCGCCGGCCGCCGCGACCATGAGCGCGCCAAGCCTACCCAGTCCCGTCATGTACCCCTTCCCAGTTCGCCCAAACACTGTTACCCTACCCGAAGCGTGCAATGCATGCCGTTGGGTTTCTTCTTCATCCGGGCATCGGCAGGACCCGGCAGCGGATCCCGGCTGCTGGCCTCTTTTCCGCCGAGCACCAACTTCGTAGTCCGCGCCGCCGCGAACCGCAGGGGACAAAGGAATTTATCGACCGTGCGTACGTACGTGCGTGCGTGGCCTGGCGCACGCTTCGCTTCTCTTCTAGCCGGGCACTGGCGCGTGCACGCGGGGCGCCAGCCGGATCGAGGCGAGCACCGGCAGTGGGCTTGAGCCGACAGCGTCGGCCACTTGGGTTTCGAGCGCCTTTCCTGTTTGGAGTTTTGACGTCTTGCAAAGCACATGCCAAAAGTCAAAACTCAACTCCAACATCACTCCATCGGCCAGCACCGTCCGTCGCAGTACCTTGTTGCTTTTTATCGTGGAACTCTCGTTCGGCTGTGCAGCGGTTGTAGCGGCAGCCGTCAAGAAAAACTACCAGCCGAACACATTTAAATTCCAGAGTTGCGGTCCACGATATTTCCCCTCGCAAGTCACAATCAAACCAACGAAACAACCCATATTCCATATCATGTCCACGAGAGCTCTCTGCCGACTAGCCACGGCAACACTGCTTGTTGTCGCTGTGGTGGGCAAGTATAGCCTGCTCAAGGGTACATGGTCTGGAATCTGGTTTGCTGCGTTGGTTTTGTTGCGACTTGCGAGGGGTATGGACCGGGGCGCTGGAATTTAAACGTGTTCTGACGGTAGCTTTTCTTGACAGGCTGCAGCTGCCAAGCTTCTAGACAGAGGCAACAGCAGACGGCCGAAATAAGCGCAGTCGGACGAGTTTATCTTATTTTTATGCCCATTGGCTAATTTTTAATCGATGTTTAGAGACCAACAAGGTCAGTTTCAACATGACTTTCAAGGGTATTAATGTTCATACCACATCACCAATTTTGTAGATTTGGCAAGATATATGCGAGTGGAATTTCATCCTCGTAAAACTCAGGTGGCGCAATTAACTATCTCATAGGCTAATACATAACACCACAATAAGAGTAGCCTAAGAAAAATATGGCAAAAACTGATTTGCATAAGACATGGAGACAAATATATTGGTCCGTATTAGCACATAATTAGTCCTACACTAAAAGGAGTTTACATATTCAAGTATAAGAATGCGTCAATTGAGGTTAGGGCTCAATTATAGGTCTTCTTCGTGCAACAATGACCTCGTAAGCCTACGAATGGCTTCGAGACCCCCTCTAAACCACTTATTGTGTCAGTAAAAGGACCAAACATCCTCTAGATATTTTGTTCTGTTTGGATTCATAGTAGATCCTAGAATCCAAAAGGGACGGAAAACCTAGCTAAACTTTAGACTCAGCAAATTTTAGCTCTGGAATCCAAATTGGACAGAAAAAACCTGGCTAGACTTTAGATCCGGAAAAAAAAAGGTGCACCATCCGTCTAGCTATATGGTTGAAACTCATCTACCGTCAAAGACCGTGCGGCAGCACACAGTTGCGCGATAGTGCAATCTGTTAAGATTACATTAGTGTGTGATCAACTAGTATCTAACTATAGGTTAGCAGTGTATTAGTTAGTTAATCTCGTCATTAGCATTCCTAATGACGAATCACTGTAACACCCGTTCGGGAAGGGGCATGTCCCCCCGAACGGGCGTCTGCTCATGAACAGACAACCATACACAAACAGGCACGTTCGGAGGTTTGCATCCTTTCCCGAACGGGCAAGATTCACATCCCTTCATAAGGGTATAAATATGTAATTCATTCTTCAATCAATAACAACAACAAGATCATTCATCCATTCACAGTTCTCATTTTACATTTAGTTCTAACACGTTATCAGCACTTTGCTCGGATTGGAGAACAACCAGGGAGAAGAAGAACAGGGGGAGGCCGTCGGCCTCCACCACTCATCGGTATGATGTCTGGAAACTTACCTTTCAATGATTTCGAGATCTTGGTTCGCAACTTCTGCACCTCCCTTCTTCGGCGAGTTCGTGGCCATGGGCGCATCACTCGTGGTCCATTCCTTGGCGTTCACCGCCAGGGATTTCGTCGCCATGGCCGTCCTCTTCACCGCACTCAGAACGCCCGGTTCCGCCTGGTTGAAGACTTCCGTGGCAACCGCCACGTGATTCGTCTTCATGGCCCAGTGGAAGGACCTCGCCGTGGACGTCGTCTTCACGGTATGCGCGTCGGAGGACGCGTCGGCCGCCATGGGCCGCCACGCCTTCACCGTACTCCACCGCCGCCACCACCGCCTCGCCAGGGAGCGCCTGCACCTCCACTGCCTTGCCATGGGCCGCCACGCCTTCACTGTACTCCGTCACCGCCACCACTGCGTCGTCAGGGAACCGTCGCGCCACCACAAAGCATGATTGGGCTTTGCCCCAACCATGGATGGACGAACTTCGTCCCGGCGGCCACCATGGCTGGTCCAAGCGTCGTCGGAGGACGCGGATCTACTCCACCAACGCCGCCACATCGCCGCCTCCCGACGTCGACCCCGGCTTCGTCTTCATCACTGGAGGCATGGTCGCCAGACCAGATCCCAGGCCTCCGCTCAGTGGCGAACCGGCCCCCGACGCCGGCTCCTCCAGGCTTCGGTCGCCCGGATCCGGACTGGATGCACATCGACGACCACATCCCGGACCTCCGCCTTGCTGCAGATCCACCACCGGGCTTCGGTCCACCGGATCAGGGCGGATCGAGCCTCGCCGGACTCCACAGCGAAACCCCCGGCAGCAGCGGCTTCCCCAACAGCTTGACCATGGCGGCTCGACGTGGTGCGGCCCCCATCTTCACCCTCGGAAATGGATCCAGCAGCACCATGCCTTCACCCGCTGCTCGCTGGAACGCCACGCCGGCGGCAAACCACCGGCCAGGACTCGCATCGACCTGGCGGCCGGGGCTCCTCCCGACCTTGGGCTTGGAGATCTCCGACGAGGCGGACTCCGGGCTCGCTGCAGCCTTCCACCAGAGGCTCTCCGCTCCGGCGGAGGGGAACAGGCCGGCCTAGGCCGGCAGCATAGCGCGGCGGAGCAGGGATCAGGGAGCGGCGGCGGAAGAGCTCGTACGGAGACTAAGCGGCAGACGAATGCTTATTTGTTCGCTGGTTGACGAGTAGATGAACCTTATCTTTTCACTAGCACACAGACTAGTTTATTCTATTCCCACCGCATGACCCGTTTAGCTAAAGTCAAGATTTTTTATTTTGCCTGTTCCGTTGCAACACAGCAGCCACTCATTCACGTGGCTAGGAAACTTTAGAATTTAACATATTGCAGTTTAGCCCTTAGGTTGAAACTTTTTAACGAATAAGTCCTTGCAGAGGCACTGTGTAGTTCATTTACTTCACGTTTTAGCCCTTAGGCTTCAATGTAACAGTAGAACTGCATATGTGTAACTTTGCCTTTGTTAAATAAGGGCACTTAGATTAATGAAGTTATTGTGTGTTCAATATGTTTGTCTTTACAAATTCCCTATCGCATGCAAATTTCATTATCGTTTTCTACATTTTGCAATTTACTTACTTGCAAATTCTATTTTGGTTATTTTCATTATGCCATATTATCAAGTATATGCTTAAAGTCAAATAAATAACCAAAACAAATCCTATAAAATCACATATAGGATCTATGAATAATGCAAAAATCAAGTGATAACCTCACATATATATAAATGTATATTTTTCAAAGGTCTCCACCTTTCTAGGTGACTACCTAATCCATTATTATTGTTAGCCATACACAAGGTAGAATTATGGATGTTCTACTTGGATCTACACTATGTTTTTACATGTGATTACCCTCTACGTGCGTACCCAACAACTTAATTTGGATAACACAAATATACATGTGACTACCTAATCCATTATTATTATTGGCCATACACAAGGTAGAATTATGGATATTCTACTCGGGTCTACACTATACATGTGACTACCCTCTACGTGCGTACCCAATAATCTAATTTGGATAACAAAAGTACACATAACAATATTTATTCCATCCATATCGGCCATATACAAGGTAGTAACAAATACTACTGTGAGATACACTCTTCGTGAGATAATCTTCAACGTACGTACCTGATATATTACATGGAATGTGATATGTGATCTACACTTCTCAAAGTGACTATCCATACCACCAATTAATATTGTTTTTAAAAAAAATTGAGGTCCACACTACTAGCAAGTTTACACTTGTTTTCCCAAAATATTTTGCATTCTATAATTATTATTATTACATATTCCAATATCAATTTGATTTGCACATAGTGTAAATTAATAAAATCTTTGGAATATACCATGCAGACACAATGGGTACTCAACAAGTAACCCTAACTGAACTCACATTGGATGGACACAACTATCCAGCATAGTCATCGGACATGAAAATCAGTCTCACATCACGTGATTTACTTCACGTTATTAATGAACCCGCAACGGGAGATACTACAATCACACCTAGCCAACGCTCAGGTGTCTTACTATTGCTTAGAAAATACATCCACCCTGATCTTAAGGCACAATACTTAATGGAAGAAAATCCGCGTGACTTGTGGAATTCACTCAAAACACGGTATGAAAAACAAAAGGAACTTATTTATCCAGAAGCGAGTTATGAATGGAATAATTTACGTATTCAAGACTTTAAAAGTGTCGAAGAATATAACCATGCCGTTCATACAATTTGCTCTAAACTTAAGTTCTGTGACAAAGAACCACTGGATGCAGAGAAAATAGAGAGAACTCTTTCTACCATGCTTCCCGCAGATAGGGTTCTACAACATCAATTCCGTGCAATGAAATTCCAACAATATTTTGAACTCATACATATATTAACTCAGACAGAAAAGCATGATGAACTTCTTTTGAAGAATCATCACAAGGCCCTCCCAGGTACAAAACCTTTGCCTGAGGTACACAACAATGTTCAGAATTCTAATTCCAATAGTTTCAATAGCCCATCGAGGCCATACAAGAACTTTAAAGGAAACAAGAGTTTCAAAAGAAACAATAAGTATAAAGCCAACAATCGGGGATATGGAAAATCAAAGCCTAGATTTGATAAATCTAAACTTTGCAACAAGTGTGGGTGTTACAAACACACCACAAAAGGATGTCGCACTCCTAAGCATTTGGTAGACTTGTACCTCAAATCGAAGGGTCGTGGACGAAAAAGCCAAGGTTCAAGATATGAAGCTCACTTCAGTCATCAACCAACTTTGAACAAGGAGACAAGTTGCTCCACACAAGTCGTACCACAAGGTACAAGCAACAAGGAGACAAACGATCAGTTGGGAAAATCTTCGGATAATACTGACAACATGATTATTGAGTTCGCCTCAAACGATTTGTTTGGGGACATGGATTAAAATTCCATTTGCCATCATAGATAATATTCAATGTCCTAGATATTTATGTAATAATATTAATTATATCTCTTAATACTGTCCAATGTAATAATAATATCAACCACATTTGATATTTTAATAATGTCTTTTGACATATCTGTATCCAAATTTATCTATACTCAATAAAGTATGTATTATATATATGTGAAAAAGATTTGGTTATTTCAAATTCTTTATTCTATATATAGTTTTTCACAAAATACAATCCAATGGAGGAGGAATTATGCCTAGTGGACAGCGGTACCACAAATACTATTCTTAGGGAAATAAAATATTTTCGCACTCTCACAAAACGAGAAGGAAATGTTTTAACAATCGCTGGACGCGATGCACTAATAGTAGGCTCTGGACAAGCTACTATCACACTCCCTATGGGTACTCAGTTAGAAATCGAGGAAGCATTGCTATACCCCGAATCTACTCGTACTCTACTTAGTTATAAAGATATCCGGACCAACGGGTTTCATATTGAAACACACGAAGAAAATAGAGAAGAATGTCTTCTTCTTACTAAAGATACTGGATATGGCAAACAAATTCTTGAAAAAATTCCTTCACTAACATCTGGATTGTACTATACATACATTAAACCCGTCGAACATGTTGCTTACAAAGTAATTTTCCACAATACGGATACATTCAAAACATGGCATGATCGCCTGGGTCATCCTGGAATAGGGATGATGAGGAAAATTATAACAAATTCAATTGGTCATAATATAGCAAAGTTCCCTCAAAATTCTGATTTCCTATGTACAGCATGCGCAACAGGAAAACTAATTTTAAGACCATCTTATCTTAAAATTCAAACGGAGCCAATTCAATTCCTTGAACGCATTCAAGGTGATATTTGTGGCCCTATCCTACCATTATCTGGACTTTTCAGGTATTTCATGGTTCTTATTGATGCATCTACACGATGGTCACATGTGTGCTTACTATCCACAAGAAACCATGCATTTGCTAAGATAATTGCTCAAATTATCAAACTCAAAGCACATCATCCTGAAAATCAAATTAAATCCATTCGCATGGATAATGCTGCTGAATTTACTTCACGAGCTTTTAATGATTATTGCATGGCTCTAGGTATCGAAGTACAACACTCAGTCCCATATGTCCATACTCAAAATGGATTAGCAGAATCGCTAATTAAAAGGATTAAACTTATTGCTAGACCAATGCTTATGAATTGCAAATTACCAACCTCGTGTTGGGGTCATGCAGTCTTACACGCTGCAGATCTTATTCAATTGCGTCCAACTGCTTATCATATTAATTCCCCCTTAGAGTTAGTACGTGGGAACAAACCAAGCATTTCCCATCTGCGTACATTCGGTTGCGCTACATACGTACCGATTTCACCACCACAGCGTACATCCATGGGCCCTCACAGGAAAGTGGGGATCTACGTGGGATACAAATCCCCGTCGATCATAAAATATCTCGAACCCCTTACTGGGGATTTATTCACGGCTCGGTATGCTGACTGTATATTTGATGAGGCACATTTCCCGGCATTAGGGGGAGAAACAAAGTACCAAACCACAAGTCCGGAAATAGATTGGAATGTTCAAGGCATTCCCGCCTCAGATCCACGTACTCAAGAAAATGAATTTCAAGTTCAGAAAATAATAAATTTGCAGCATATTGCAAATAACCTGCCTGATGCATTTACTGATTATAAAGGTGTCACTAAATCATATAATCATGTTCAAAATGTGCCGGCTCGAGTAGAACCTCCAATACAAACTACTCAACCTCCGAAACAAAGCAAGAGGGGGAGGAATACCGCCACAAAACAAGAACAAACCCCGAAACAGAATACGAGGGTTAGAAAATCTGCCACCGAGCAGAAACCAGCTTCCTGCAAGCGTCTCCGGAGACAGAAGAATCAGTCTTCTACAGTAAATGCAAATCAACCTCATATTGATCGACACCAAAGGGATACAATAAATCCCGTGGATGGGCCACATCCACACCCTAGTTCAACGGTGCACCAAAATACTGAAGCTAGGACATCGGACTATCCAGATTCTATTGTGACAGGAAACCACAATGAGTCATCAAGGATAGAAGAGATTTCAATAAACTATATCGATACTGGAGAAACATTTGATAGAAAGACTACAGTTGTCGACATATATTTTTCCGAAAAAATTGGTAACGACTTCAACCATGATCCGGACCCTAAAACCATGGTACAGTGTCGTAAACGACCGGATTGGCACAAATGGGAAGAAGCAATTAAATCGGAAATAGCCTCGCTTAATAAAAGGGAAGTCTTCACTCCAATAATGACTACACCTCCCAGTATCTTTCCTGTTGGATACAAATGGGTTTTCGTCCGCAAGCGGAATGAAAAGAATGAAGTGGTGAGATATAAAGCGAGACTAGTAGCCCAAGGTTTCACGCAGAGGCCTGGTATTGATTTTAATGAAACTTACTCTCCAGTTATGAGTGGAATCACATTCCGATATTTAATATCTTTGGCAGTACAAAATCATCTATCTATGCAGTTGATGGATGTAGTGACAGCCTATCTCTATGGGTCACTGGATTCTGACATATATATGAAGGTTCCTGATGGAATCCCAATACCGAATCCTAACGCAAATCGCAACATGTATTGTGTAAAACTTAACAAGTCTCTTTATGGCTTAAAACAATCGGGTCGAATGTGGTACAATCGACTAAGCGAGTTCCTTCTACAGAAAGGATACTCCAGTAATGATGATTCACCATGTGTCTTCATTAAGAAATCAGACACGGGTTTCTGCATTATTTCTGTATATGTCGATGACCTAAATATAATTGGTCATGAACAAGACATAAATGAAGCACGTAATCATCTAACAAAGGAATTCGAGATGAAAGATTTGGGTCAAACCAAATTTTGTTTGGGTTTACAACTCGAACATCTTCCGACAGGAATTGTTGTACATCAATCTACCTATATCCAGAAAATATTGGAGAAATTCAATATGGACAAATCCTATCCATCAAAAACTCCCATGGTTGTGCGTTCACTGGAGATGGACAAAGATCCATTTAGACCAAGGGATGATGATGAAGAGATATTGGGTTCTGAATACCCTTATCTAAGTGCCATTGGAGCATTAATGTATCTTGCAAATAGCACCTGGCCGGATATCGCTTTTGCAGTGAACTTACTAGCTAGACACAGCTCTACTCCTACAAAACGACACTGGGAAGGAGTTAAGAATATCTTTCGATATCTCAATGGTACACGAGATCTTGGTCTTTTCTATAAGAAAAACCAAGAACCAAATATTATAGGATACACTGACGCTGGCTATTTATCTGATCCCCACAAAGCCAGATCCCAGACAGGATATGTATTTTTACATGGTGGAACAGCTATATCTTGGAAATCTTCCAAACAAACATTAGTAGCTACATCCACCAATCATTCTGAAATAATTGCTCTATACGTGGCTACACGTGAATGCGTGTGGTTACGCAGAATGATTAATGACATACAACAAACATGTGGTATTGGACCAATACATTCTCCAACAATTATCTATGAGGATAATGCTGCTTGCATAGCACAGATGAGAGCAGGTTATATCAAGAGCAATATTACAAAACATATTGCACCTAAATTATTCTACCCTCACAAATTACAACAAAATGGTGAAATAGACATTTTGCAAATTAAATCTTGTGACAACCTCGCTGACTTATTCACAAAGTCTTTACCAAAATCAATATTTCAGAAATTGGTGCATGGTATTGGTATGCGAAGACTCAGAGATTTACAAGAATCAGGGGGAGAATAAATAATAAATTAACCTCTACAAACATCATATTGCACTCTTTTCCTTTATGAGTTTTAAATAAATTTTCTCATAAAAGGTTTTTAATGAGACAATATCTATGCAAACAAACACATATATATCTATCTTTTATTTTTCCCACAGGGGTTTTTCACAAGATATCAAAGATATATTGATCCTTCTCATATTTTTCCCAGTGGGTTTTGGGGGGAAGATATTACTAATCTCATATGGATTGGCATTGAGTTAGTAAGAGTATATGCTGTATCATTTTCTCCATATTTTTCCTATCAGGTTTTAAAGGAGTTTTTCATGGCATATATACTACACGATGGTTTCTCCTCAATTTTTCCTACAAGGTTTTTGGAGGAGTTTTTCCCATAATTTTTTGGATGATCATCAAGAAGAAGAAATACAAGGATTACATGAAGAATACACTTAACCAATTGCTCAAGGGGGAGTGTTAAGATTACATTAGTGTGTGATCAATTAGTATCTAACTATAGGTTAGCAGTGTATTAGTTAGTTAATCTCGTCATTAGCATTCCTAATGACGAATCACTGTAACACCCGTTCGGGAAGGGGCATGTCCCCCCGAACGGGCGTCTGCTCATGAACAGACAACCATACACAAACAGGCACGTTCGGAGGGTTGCATCCCCTCCCGAACGGGCAAGATTCACATCCCTTCATAAGGGTATAAATATGTAATTCATTCTTCAATCAATAACAACAACAAGATCATTCATCCATTCACAGTTCTCATTTTACATTTAGTTCTAACACAATCAACAATGCTACAGTTGCTAACTTCGAGCCGGGCATCGTGGGTCCGCCCCTTAAACAAATTAAAAGAACAAATACCCAATACCCTAACTATTTATTGAAATTTCACAGGGGTAGATTAGTCCAACCAATTCACTTAGCCAGTCGATATAACGAATGATGAAACGCAAAATTAGGGATACCCAAGTTTACGAAAGGCAGCCCTTCAGTATCACCCGGCTTTTTTTAATCAGTGGGTTAACCGACCTAACAAAGGTGTACTAATCATTTGTACCTACATAACCAAATTCATGTCTATTGGTCGATCATGTTACACTGATTGCTCCGGCCCTCCGATTCATGTTCTATATAGCAGGGCACTAACAAAACTAGTGTACTTGCATTATCATTATCAGCATTTCAATCCCTCATTCACTCTGCAAAATCTCTGTGGACTCATTTTGTGGCAAGGTTTTCGCTTCTGACAACTTACTAGAATTAAAACTAGCGAAAAATAATTAATTATATATAATACGGGAACTCATCGTAAATACATGAAGAAAAGCACGAGCATGAATGATGAGGCATGCGTGTTGAAATTCATCGTAAACAAGCTACTAGCTTTTGATTCCATGCAATCACCAACACAAATCCAAGGCACACAGATCACACCAAGGTGCACACCGTACCACACGCACGCTTGAACACGCCACATCGATCTACTACCTCGCAAGCAAAAGTGCAAAATCCAACATGAGTAGTAGATGATCGAATCGGTAGCCTGATAACCGCCATGGAATCATATGCAAGCAACCGTGACCATGAACCCCCCCCCCCCCCCACCCCCCAAAAAGCTCCAAATTAATCCTCCATTTCATGTGCCACACCGACGCGATCCGATCCATGCGTGCATATGCATCAGCCCCGGCGGCCGCGGCGCGTGGCGGCGGACGGCGCAGCTGGGGCCACAACCTCCATGAACGCCGGGTACTGGATCACGTCGCCGAGAAGCCCCTGAGGCATCATCGTGTACTCGCCGCCGCCATCCTCGTCGTCGTCCTCGACGTCGACGACGAACTCCGCCTCGTACCTCTCCTGCTTCATCGGCACCGCCGCTCTGTCGGCGTCGGCGCTCCTGGCCAGGCCGCCGCCACCGCCGCGAGGGCGATTGCCGGCGGGGTAGAAGCCGTGGAGCGCGTCCTGCAGCAACCCCGCGTCCGCCGGCTCGCCGTGCACGAGGAGGCCGCTCCAGTCATCATCAAGATCCTCCTCGTCCTGTTCTCTCGGTGGAGGCGTCGCCGCGACGACGACAGGTGGCGGCGGCGCCACCGGCACTGCCACGGCCGGAGCCGGCGGTCTGGAGGAAGGAGCGGAGGAGTTGGCGTAGCCATGGCCATGGCCGTGACCGTGATGGACACGGCGGAAGCTGTGGTGGTGATGGGAGGAGCTCATGATCAGGTTGTGGAGGAGGAAGGGGTTGAGCGTGTGGTGGTGCTCGGCCACCGGCGGTGATGGCGGTGGAGGAGGGGCGGACCACGGCCAGTAGCCGGAGGCGGCGTGGGCGGGGAAGTTGGTGCGTGCCTTGTGGCCGCGCATGGCGCGTGCGGCGACGTCGTAGGCGCAGGCGGCCTGCTCCGCGGTGTCGAAGGTGCCGAGCCACCGCCGCTCCTTCGACATCGGGTCGCGGATCTCGGCGGCGAACCGGCCCCACGGACGGCGACGCACGCCGCGGTACCGCGCCGCCGCCGCCGCGGACGCGCCCTTGGAGGAGAGCGCGTTGTCGAAATCCGCCGCGTCGTCCTCGATGGGCGCGGACGGCGAGGGGCGCTTGCTCCGGTGGAGGAGGTGGTGGTGGTGGTGGTGAGCGAGGGGGTAGAGGTGCGGGTTGGCCGCAGCGTCCTCCATGGCTGGAGGAGATGGAGCGTTGTGCACTTGTGCGAAGGAAGACGAAGGGATGGTCGATCGAGGTGGCTCTGGTAAAGATGTGTAGAGAGATGGTTGTGGAGTGCGTGGTCTACTCGGTCTACTTATAGAGAGGGGAAGAGCGAGAGGCACTGGCTGTGGCCTGTGGCTGCTCGTTTGCTCATGCACTGTGATGCTGCCCATGGCATTGCAATGGGGCCTGGGGCAGGTGGCTGGTGGCGGCTTTATTTTTTTATTTCTTCTATTCGTTTCATAAAACAGTACTTAAAAAATGACCAACAGTACTTAAAAAATGACCGTGTGCTGTAGTGAGGTTAATGGCTTGTTTTAACGCGAGAATTTCATGTTATTTCGGTAGTCACTAGTCAGTACTACCCTCAGCTAGGTGGCTGTTGGCGGTTATAAACTGTGATTTTGTTAGCTAAACAGTACTTAAAACAAGACTGATTGCGGTAGCGGGCTAAGCTAGTGGCTAGTTTTAAGGCGAGAATTTCATGTCATTTTGGTAGGACTACCCTCAATTTGGACTTAACGAAACGTCAAAAGAAACGAAATACGTCTCGTAATCTAGATGAAGTGAGTGCAAAATCGACACTTTCATTAAACTACATTTCCAAACAATTGTAGTTGCATCCTTTTCAAATGTCCAAAATTAACAAAATAAAAAGCTACATAAAAAATTGCGAGTACCTGTAATCGAAATCTAGAATATTGGTCAACGGACCTGAAATGAAGCCTAATTTCATTTGTGAGTACGTCACCAGCTCATTCATGCACATGAATTCCAAGAATTCTCACAAATGGTGATCCCCGGATAGTGGGGTCTCCTACGCCCAAGTCAATCGTCTTTTAGCGGCATGTTCCGAGTGTGTTGGCTCCCACGACCTAATTTTAGCCCAATACTAGCTAATTAGCGAGACACATCCATTGATCCTAGTTAGCTAATCCATGGGTCTATCTCATCAATTAGCCATAACTTATACAACTAGTTCTACATTTTGTTTATGTTAGTTTTTCTAATTGGCCTTCAAATCAATATTTCTTGACAAGGAGGCTAGCAACAATTGTGTAACACAACACTAGCCGCGTGAAAAAAAAAAACAACAACATTTTGGTCATCCGATCCGGAGCACGCAAGCGCATGCGGATAAATGCATAGCACTCCACAAGTCTCCAAGCACACTTGAATCGAAGCGCAATGAACACGCACGAGGCACGATCATCATCTTTCCAGAAACAAGGCATGCAAATCTCCTGGCAGCCTCGATCCCGCAATAAAAGTGCGGGTAGTTAGTGGAAGGAAGCGTCTTCTGTTACTGTAATTATTCGGCCGGGTGGCCCGGCCGGGCTACGAAGAAATGAATGCCACACAACACAGCTAGAGCTAGCGGCCGGGCGCCATGGATCGGAGCTGCAGTGGTAGCCGGCCAGCCGCCGCCGGGTAGCCAATGCGCGCGTGGCAGGCGGTTTATGGAATTAATCGCCTCATCATTAGTAGCTCGCGCTCCCACTACCACCCACATTTACTTCCCCACCACCAGCTTCCAAATGATCGATCGGAGGGAGTAGGAGCATGTAGCCGCCGGCCACACGTACGAATCGCACGAGAGGACACTTGCGCCAAGTGCGCGCCCGTTACGCCGTTTCCGTAGGATGGAGTACATGGGGGCATTGCTTTGCGTTGTGTTGTGACTTATGAGAACGAATGAATGAGGACGTTCTTAATTTTCATATAATATAGATGGGTTTGGTCTAAAAAAATTGGTGCAAAGGTGGCCATATTCTTGCCATGTGATTCTTCTCCGACAAGGGGAAGCGAAGAACAAGCGAACGAGAAAAATCTTGTGAAACGGTGTATAAACCCAAACCGTTGACATACCAGCCAAAAATTTATAGGAAAACCAATTATATGCCAAAAATTTATAGCCACACCTTAAAACCAAACCAAGCAGACTCTTAGAGCATCCCAGCAGTCTCTTTCCCCAATCAAAAAATAGTGCTCAATCATAATCCCTCTACATTCCCCTTTTTCTAAAAAAACATTTAAAAAATCGATGATCCTTCTTCAACTCTCCTCGAATAAGGGAGAGTTTACTCTCTCCCAATAGGCCAATACGGTAGTTGCTAATAGGATGTGTGAATATCGCGACACTGCAAAAGTATCCTCTCTCAATAATCTATGTAAGTGGTATTGGAAACAGTCCGATAGTATATTGAAATGTTTATTGGGAGAATGCTTGGAGATGCCCGTCCTGGCACGTATTATTGTTGTTTCACACAATTCTGACTTGTTTCACGACTTGTCATTGAATCCCTTAATGATTTCTGGCTAACAGTCTAATGGCAGTACTTGTAGTAATACCGGAGACCTGATCGAGCACATAGACATGGACATGCTTTGCGGGGGAGTAGGCGGTAGCTAGGCAAGATAGAAAAAGAGAGGAAAGCCATGGCAGAGACGACCATGAAGCCATGGCGGTTTCCAGCTTCCAGCTTGTGGATCGTGCATGGGGACAGCGCCTTGATCTCCTTGTCCCCCCCCCCGTCTCGGTTCCCGGTGCACGGCGGCGGGCCACGCACGCAGAGGAAGAGAGGGGATCGGCGAAGAAGGCTGAGCCGGACAGTTTCCAGTGGGCGTGGCGTGAATGCGCGGTGCGACAGCACGTATCGCTGCACTGCACGGATGAAGCATACGCTCGCGGTTGCAGCCTGCAGGCATGTGACAACAAGGGGGAAGCGCCAAGCAGCCCCCCATTTATGTACGAGCAGGGAGAGCCAGAGACAAAAGCCTCGCGCTTGCAGGCGCCGGGTCGATCGAGGAGATCATCAGAGGTCGAGCCCTAGCAGCGATGGACTCTTCACTCCTCCCATGCACGCGCTGCGGCCCAGCACGCAGGCGCAGCTAGATGAACACTAGCTAGCTGGGTGACTGGGTGTACACGCGTACTGCACCGCGTGTTGCCCTGTCGTGCATGCGCGCGCATGCAGCCGGTGCGCAGCGGCCATGCATGCACATGCATGTTTTGCTAGGGTTGACCAGATGGAGCATCTAGCTAGACGTGCAGCCGCAATGAAGAACAAGAACGAACTATATGTTCGGTGAGCGCGCAAATCAATCAGGCTACTGGCTACATACGGTCGTCAATCCCAATCTGTATTCGTACATGCATCCTCGCTCGTGGAGATGAGGTTTTGGACGTATCTTGCTGTCCTACCTGCTAGCCGTTGCTGCTGCAACTTTTTTTTTTTCCTATCCACCTCCTGAATAAAGACGGATAGTTGTGCTAAAGAAACCCGTTGCTGCTACATGCTGCTAATTGCTATGACCATGAGCATGGGCTTGAATTGACGGTTGGGCCTTCAAATCGGCTAAACCATCTTAAATTCTTAATCAACCTAGGTCCAATACGCACATTATTATCCTTTTGATAAATTATGATGACGATAACATTTATCACATCTCTGCCAAGTCATTATACATGCAATTGCCACGTCATTTTGACACATTAGCGTCTCTGTGGTAGCACCAAGTATCCATTTGTGACGTTTCATACTCCAAGTTATGATGATTTAGAGCGTTATAAGTAAATGCATGTGACGAAACAATGCTTGTCACCAAGTTTGACATTTTCTTTTCTTTTTTGTCACAGAAGGTGCTTAATTCTTTAACAATGGATTCTTCGTCACTTAGCCGATCAATTTAGAGTCAAATACATGTAATGTGGCTCTAAATTGAACACGAATTAATCTGACTAATGACACTGACATGACCCATAAATCAAATATCGGTCGATATCCTGTCTTTTTTTCATGCTAGCACCAGCCGCCGGAGCTGTATTCGCCAGTTTTGCATAGCACTCCTGGTTCTACTGTGCTCATTCGTGTACAAAAAAAACAGGGGAGCAACCTGACCAGAAAAAGCTGGTCGCGTTGCCCCCGCGTGCACGAACGATTGAACGAACGCAAGTCGGAGCCGGGGCCCTTTGTGTGCAACAGGCTGAGCAGAGCGCCTCAGCGGGATGCAATTCGCGCGGCCCCGGGCCCGCACAAAGAACAGCTCGGATATATCCCACCACGAACACAGATCGCGAGGGGGATTGTAGTCGGTGGTAAATACAAGGTGAAGCGATCGGCAGCGAGCGCCGCGGAGCCGCGCCGTTCCGTACGCGCACCTGCCTGCCGGGATCCCCTGCGAGGATGCCCGGGTGGATGTCACGCCCCTTCTTGGCTGGTCTCGCTCTTTCTCTGACGTGAAGCCTCAAGGGTCGGACTGTGGAGACGCTCCATCATCGAAAGCGCAAGCGTGCATTTTAAAGCTGTATAGTAGAGTTTATGGATAATAGGATTTTAGTGGATGGCATTTCATATTGAGAGACTAATCATCAATGTATTCATATAAGCATATTGTGTGTTGGTTTGTCTTTCTGGTTAATCCGAATCCGGCGCTCCAACTCAGCTCTCGGCACTCGGAACCAACTGGAGTGCAGAGGAAACCAGATTCCCAGCGACCTGGCCGCAGATTCTTCGTCGACGACCGCGGCGCGTGAGCAGGCACAGGCAGACAGACGCGACCGCCTTCACGTACGTGTCCGTCCCGTCGCTCCTGTGACTCCTGTCCGCCGCTGTCCCTGCGCCGTGTCCATCGCCTCCCGGTCCGGAAGGGACGGGCTCCCAAATGTACAGAAGAATGTGTGAAGTACAGTACTACTAGTATCCGCATTGCAGATTTTACACGTAACAATGCAGTTTAAACTTTGTCCACAGATCCTAGCTGCTACTAAAACCTGATCCTTCCAGCAATAAAAAAGAAATAGAGAAAAAAAAAAAAGGAAACCGCCGAGAGACCTGACAGTCATTCCGAGAGGATCACTGATGAAAGGATCCTACCAACCAAATACATGGTGACTTGGTGAGGTACACAAAGGAAAGGATCGGTCCACAGCATTAGAATCTAGTGGCACCGAACTCTCAACATAACAGCACTGAGAGGGCAAGAACACCAAAGTGGTACACAGAAAGACAGAGCTCCAAGCATCCTCTGCTGGCTTGCAGCAGAGAAACTGATGAATGCGAATTATTGGTTTATTTCTATACGAGGCGCGCGAGATGTCCAATCTAGGCGCGCAGCAGTAACTCCCATGATACCATGGTTCACCGAAAATACAGGGGGGATAAGCTATTTCCATCATTACTATCTGGAGTCAAAAGGTTACTCGATTTACCCTGCTGATATGTCAACATGTCAGCGATGCAGGAGGCCTGATTAGCAGAAACAACAGTTTGACTACAACTTCCGCCATTCTTCGGGGGGTATGGACTATGGGTGGTGCTGGGACTCGATCAACCGGCCGTGGCCGAGTCGCAGCGCATCAGGGGGTGATGTTTTCTTTTCAGTATTTGCAGCTTCTCCGGTTCTGTTGGGATTGTGCTAATAGCACTCGCTGAAGCAGAAAAAGAAGCCCCTTGGCTTGTCTTCTTTCTTGCCCTTTGGTGTGTCGCCGAGGTCGCCCCGAGAAGCCATCAGTGAGCTTGTCCCAGGGGATTCCGGAGGAAGGATTGCGTTCTCCGAACTGAATGTGCGGCGAGGGGCCACAGTCTCTTGTGGTGAAAGTGTGGATAGGTAATGTAGGAGCATTTGCACTATCTGGGTGAAGTTTGGTCTGTCGTTTGGATCTTCCTTCCAGCAAGATGTTAGTATTTCTGACAACTCATCAGGCAAGTTATCTGCACTTGGTCTGATATTCTGCAGAAAAAAAGGCTTTCATCTGGTCAGGTACAAAATGCATGCAGTGGTGCAGGAATAAAAAGGAAATCCATTGATAAAACATACTGGAAATGCACCATGCAAGACATACATATATAACATACTGGCTCGCAATTAAAGTATGATGTTACCTTGAAAGCAGCAGCATACGCAGCTTGCAGATTAGACATGCCCTCAAAAGGCAGTTTATTGTGAAGGAGTTCCCACAACACAATTGCAAAACTGTAAACATCTACTTTGTGGTTGTAATGCTTCTTTTCTCCATGCCTCAAAGTAACTGTGCTGTACAACTGTTGAGACATTCCAGGATACATTAATAATAATGCAGACAACAAAAGATCCAGAAAGTGACAAATATGAATGCAACAATAAAAACCTCTGGGGCCATCCAACGGTATGTTCCTGTCTCTGCAGTCATCATCTCTGTTAATGTCTCTTCTCTAGCTAAACCAAGATCAACAAGTTTAACTGTTCTCTGGTCTGCCGTAAGCAACAAATTCTCTGCAAATAAGGGAAGAGCAAAAACAATGGTCACAGCATCAAGTTTCTGTGAATAAACATGTGCCAGGCAGATGCTTTAAAGAATGACTTGAGAGAAAAGATTAGATCCAAAAGATGGATGCAGACCAAGAAAACTCCTGGTGAACTGTCCACAAGATGCTACCAATGCTTCGATAATTCAAACAATTAAAAGTATTCATAGTTGGATTGAACACGTCTGATTTGAAATACAGATATAAGTAATTTTCTATTGATAAACAGGGCTACATCAACACTGAAGTCAACATCTTCAATTTATGCTTATGTCACGACCAATCATTCAGGTCTAATTTATATTTCCTGATGCATGTGGGACAGGAAATGAGACTACGCTTGGAAATCTCTGCTCTAGCTACATCTTATGCTAAATGTTTTGTTACTTGATAAATTATTCAGTACAATAAAGACACAAATTGTAGCTTCAGGTTGTCGCATACTATACCAACTAAATCCAGAGCTAATCAAATACTTTATAGAGAACAAAATACTAATTCTTCATATCTCTCTAACACAACTCTATTGCCTTCTTCAGTAAAATAGCCTCTGCATTTTAATTGTCCACAACTCAGCACATTTACCTTCTACCCCCTCTTTAAATATATGACATATGGAACAAGCTAATTAGCTAAAAATGAACTAGTTAGCTTGTCCTGAACGCCATATACTTAAAGCAGAGGGACTATAACTATGCACTAGAGGCTTCCTGTAGAACTTCAGCTATACATGAACAGTCAACAATCTGTTGGATATACAAGCATCATTAAAATTTGTGGCCAGCATAGTACTTTGTTATACATCGAAGTATCAAACTGAATATGATCGTGCGCTAGCCTGTTGGAATCTCAATACAAAGAATCTACCCTTGAAACATGACTACCAGAACTGAAGATGCCTAAACTTTCATGAGGTTTTCTATAAGGATTATACAAATTCAACCTTGAGTACGTCTACATACAAATTCATCCAGGCATATCAGAGCTAGAGAATTCAAACTGGTGTCTCGAGTACTACTCCGTCCCAAAAAGAGTGACGTTTTGGGTGTCCGTGCTGTGAGTTTGACTAGATTTGTAGAAAATACGTACAACATTTAAATCTTTAAATATTTTCTATAAAAAACTAGATGAAAATATCTAACTAATGATATTTATATTGTATCATAATTTTTAATATATATTTTTATATAATTGATCGAAGAGTTTTCTTGGGAAGTGAGAAAGACACTTATTTTGGGACGGAGGAAGTACATCCACATAGGAAGTCATCAAAGCCAGCACATTCAAGCTGGTGTCTGCAAGACTGCAACATGAAGCTCACCAAGAAAACCCTTGAACTGCTAAGTAGGTATCATTTTGTTTTGTTATAATATGATATCAGCCCCATAATAATCTTGATGAATTATTAATATCTGTCATAGAACTATACCACAGTACTATAAGAATTGCAAGCACAGGACAAAAAATCCTTAGGTAACCATGGTAAAGAGAGTGAAATATACAGTGTCCACAGTTGGCAGCTACCATCTGGATTTCATCTTAGAAGAGCACAGTGGTAGCAGGAACCCCAAAAAAGCATCTTAATCACGATGTATAAAATAGGACGGTGCATATGATGGGGAAAAAATTGATGTGAATCGGCATATCAGAATATGCCACAAAACTAACATGTAATGGCAAAAAGGCGGGGGTTTTTTAAAGTTATGATACTTTAGTTCCTAAAATCTCAATAACATGTAATGGCAAAATTTAGCATAACAAATTAACAATACAACAAATTAAATTGTTTAAACAATTATGTTAGATATGAAATCAACGCTGCAAACAATAAGAACCACACCAATGAAATTATGCTCCACTTATTCAGTACCAGTGGGAAAATAAAAGACTGTTAACATCTATGCAAAACCAAATAATGTCAGATAGCCTAGCATGCAAGAGTGCAAGGAGAAGAAACTTCTCGTCCTGCAAGTTACTATATGAAACATTTCCATCCTGAGCTAGACCCACACAAATGTCATTAAAAGATTAATGCTCAACTATAAAGTTAACTAATCGACTGTTAAAACAAGAAGCAGACATTGCCTGTTAATTATTTTTCCAGACAAATTAATGCCACATGCATTGTAAACATGGCAAAAAGGAAAAGGTATTATCCAGAGTTAGTAGAAATTCATCAAAAGTAAGCAGTGAATCATAGATATAGCACAAGATGATCAGAACACAACATGATAAGTCTTACCAGGCTTAAGATCACGATGAATAATTCCATGTGCATGCAAACATTCCATAGCTCGGGCAATGTCCAATGCAAACCCCACTGCTACACGAGGTTCCAAGCTTCTAGGCCTGAGACTGACCAAATACTTCCGCAACGAGCCTCCCACAAGAAGCTCGGTGACCACCACCATAACAGGTTCTAGGCAGGCCCCGATAAACTGTAAAACAAGCAGACATAGTTTTCATAACACAAATCAATTAAGAATTTAAGAATCTCATCCCCTCTTGTCACCTCCTTGATGAGGAAAGAATATACATGACTTTGCAAAAGTAGACCTTGACGAGATTCTTGTGCTGTACCCTTGACAGCATGGTCACCTCTCTCAAGAACCTCCCCTGCCTCTTGGTCACCTCCTCAGGGGTGTCCCCTTTGTGCACAATCTTGATGGCAACATTTTGGTTCTTGTACCTGCCAAACCATATCAAATAAATGCTCAATTAGGAGAAAATAGATAAATCAAATGATCAGGAAACTGTATATGATAGTTCAAAAGGATGAGCCTTACTTCCCCTCATAGACCTTTGCATGTGCACCCTCGCCAATGCGTGGCCCAACAAAGAGAAGCTTCGGGTCAATAAGCCACTTAGGATCGATGGAGAGACCTTCACCTGCGTAGAACGTACTCCCAGATTCCATCCTTGACGCTGACTATCCGATTTGTGTCCTATGGGGTCCCACGACCCCGCTCTGAACTAAAATAAAATATCAACTTTTAGGAAGCACTCAGGTTCGCTAGAAAGGAAATCAAAGAGCAAAGATAGAAAACTTCAAAGAACATATAGGTGAAAAAAGCTGAGGCTTTGCGAATCCGACAAATTTACTTTTAGAAAGTATTCCGAAGTTAGCTAGTACACGAGTAGAGCACCTTACAGTAAATGAGTAGGATCAGGCGCATTCTACGAATTTCGATCTTCAGAAAAATAAAAAAAAAAGGGAAGACAGTAGAAATAAATAGTGTGAACAGATGGTGGAATGCCTCATTAGGTATATATACTTTTATCAAGTTTTCAATAAACTCAAAAGGTAGAATTTGTTGAATACACAGGATAGATTACACCTATACTGACAGAGTGACAGGAGTTATCTAGGGTAATCCATAAATATCAGTACATTAGGATACTTGCAGAGGTGGAATTCATCAAATCTATGGGGCTTCTTCTAGGTTGTGCCTTATTACCTATGTCCAAGTGATGGTGTGTACACGAGAACTGGATATACCAACAATCCAGTACCTTCCAAAGGTAGAATTTGTCAAATACACAACAGCTTGGTACACGTTAAGAATACCTCACTGGAAACGGCTGTGCACTAGAAGATCCTCCGTGACAAAATCTACTTTGAAAGCATTCACTTTAAGTTTGGTAGAAAAGATACAAAATAGAGTGCGTCACTGGAAAAAGGCTGCAATGGAATGATCTCGTGTATTCTACTAAGTTCCACATAAGGCTCAGCTGCCTGAACTCCTAGTAAAAAAAGAACCAACTATGACCTTGACCACAGCAAAAGAAGTTAAAAGAATCAAGCACTAGAAACCTAACAAAATTCCATAACACTGAAAATGCAGGGCCAACCAAACTGAATCAGTGAGCTGCTTGAATGCAGTCCGGCACAAAACTGCAGCAATTCAAAAGTAAGGCACTGCTTTTTTCGCTCATGCCCACCATATATAAGAAAAGGAATGGTCCGTGGCATTGCATCACGAGCAGGGGCGGACCCAGTATAGGACACGGGTGTACTCATGAACAGATTATATCATTTTGCAAAAAGAATCGAGGTTAGCAGGCAAAAGACATGGTCAGATCCGAACACAATTAGTACACGTTTGGCTTCTGGGGTTCGATTTCGCGCAGCAGGAAGTGAAGCGAATGCCCGGGGCATAGCTGCCGGATGCCCGTCCCCGGCGAAGCGCCCGGCGACGAGCTGGCCCAAAGGGTCGTCGCCGTCAGGGAAGGAAGGCCGAGAGAGAGCAAGAGAGGGAGGGAGGGGCAGGAACGGAGAGGAGATCCGTGCTTACAATAGGGTTCGGGTTGCTCGGTTTGGCACAGCGAGAAGGGGAGAGAAGAAGGGAAGGGAAAGCCGTACCTGGAGGACGCTCCTCGCCGGCGACGGGCCGACGAAGACCTGGCGAAGGGCGGCGCCTCTCGCCAGCCGTCGCCGCCAGGAAACAAGGCCACGAGAGAGTGGTGGAGAGGTAAACGGGAGAGGAAGAAGTAATACACTGAGAACTGAAGGAAGAAGTGCATTTGACTTCCCGCGGACGCTTCCCCGTGCTCCGATTTTCCATTTTTTTTCCTCCAGATTCGTTAGGCGTCTCCAGTAATAACCACGATAGCTAGCAATAGGAGCGTTTTCAATTAGTAAAGATACGAACATATCTACACTAACACAGATATAATATCTCCAATGATCCAACTATGACAGGATTTAAACAATTGCGATTTAGCCGTAGCTGTGGAAGTAAATCAAACATCAATCTTAGAAGCGTGTCTAGCACTTGCATCGCAATGATCAGCAGGAACAAAACGTGCTCTAAATTAAATTTGCTATAGAGTGAGCGCTAAGGATAATCTCAATATATTGTGTCACACCATTTAATTAGATTTCAAATGTGATTGTGTCACGCGGCAACACATTTAATAAGAAAAAAAGACGAAAATGATACCTAAGTATGGTATAAAGCTTTGACATGGTTTTTCTATATTCAGACACAAAGTCTAAAGCTCCTAGGTGTGCAGTAGTTTCTATTGCATCTGTTCCTACCTACTCCTTTCAAATTTTAGGCCGTTCTAATTTTATTTAGAGAGTCAAAATATCTCAAATTTGATCAAAATTATACAACAAAGTACTAACATTTATGATACCATACCAAATAAGGACTGTTAGTTTTTTTATTAAATATATTTTCATAAGATATATCTATTCGGTGCTATAAATCTTTGTGATTTTCTCTATAATTTGGTAAAATATAAAATGGTTTGACTCTCTAAGAAAAGTAGAACGACTTACAATTTGGAATGGGAGTACAAAATATTTGATGTGCTGTGATTTCAAACACGGTCAGGATTCTGATTCAAAAGAAAAATAAATACGGTCAGTGTTAATCCTAGATCACCGGCATATATGGTGAAATGGTACTCTGTTTGGTACGAAAGGTGGTAGCGTCTTGTGCGGTCAAGGTCACCAAGCACTTGAGCATGCAAACAAACGGTGGAGTACTTGATGGGGACGTAGTGTAGAAACCGTCTTTGTAAAAATGGTAACTTAGGGTCACAAGTTGTGCGCAAAATGTGGGATTGGAAAGGAGAGGTGCGCAAAAGGTCTAAACACGCCAAGGAACAGGTCAGATAAATTTTAATCATCGGGCCCGTGGTTCGGGGGATTAAACAATTCCGCTTGCATCTCTAAGATATGGAAGAGCGGAAAAAACAAAATGGGGCATAGACTAACAACGATTAATAATCCCATTGGCAGTACATTGTGTATTTGAGAATCTAAAAATATGCGTAGGCCCCACTTCGCTAAACTCGACCATATAAGGCACCAAAGTTCTATAATCCTTTTTAGGAATCATATTTTCTATATATATGTTTATCCTATTTGATATTTGTAACCCTTGCACGTAGCAAAATTTTAAGATGCAGTTGCCTCACTTTTACGAGAGCGTTTGCATGGTCAGTTCCTACGAGTCATTTTATTTTATTAAAAAAAAGAAAAAGGAAATGTCCAAGCTTCACCAAAGGATGCTGGTGCTGGATGCTTGCAGTCGTTGCTCACATAGTCAGCCAAACGTTCATGCGAGCAGCATATAGCAGCAGCATGGCCGCATGGGCACATTTGTGTAAAACCTAAAACGCATCGATGATGCCACTTTTTTTAAAATAATTTGAAAATGAAAACGGCATTGAAGGCCACGCTCAAGTGAAACCGTTCCAAAGCAGCACTGGAACTTGGTTTTGTCTATAGTTGTTTTCAGGCCATGTTCAGATTCCCAACTTTTCACTATTTATTCCAACTTTTCACTATTCATTCCAACTTTTCACTATTCCTCCCTCACAAAACACGTTTCCCAACGAATGCTACAGTGTTTTTCTTATGCTACAGTGTTTTTTCCTACGATCTAAACACACCCTCAATATCTTTCCCTGTGATGAGATCGTTGACTCGTCATAAGACAACTGAAATATATATACTATATATATATATATATATATATATATATATATATATATATATATATATATATATATATATATATATATATATATATATATAACAAACTTGGCTCGGCTGATCGTCAACCTCATCGGTGCCGGACGATCGAGCTCGATCAGCTGGCTGTCTCCACGAATAAAAGAATTCACCGCCGAGCGCGCCTTTAAACAAATGGCCCGATCGATACGATGCCCAGGCCTGCACACGTAATCCCCTGCTCATCTCATGATTGGAATCTGGCCAGCGGGAGAGCGCGTGGCGATCGAGCGACAGCGACGTGCAGCTGCTGAAGCAGCAGCAGCAGATCGACGCGCCGCGAGGAGGAAGAGGAAGAGGAAGAGGAAGAGGAAGAAGGCGCGAAGGCGAAGCAGCACGCGGCGGCCAGCGGGATCTGCGCGCCTAATCATGGCTTGGTCGAGCTAATCGCATTTGTTAATGCGGGCTCCGGGCGTGGCTGCTCCGTCTGACACGGGACACGTGGCAGAAGCAGCGCGACCACAGCATGTCAGCATGGAGGAGTGTGTGGTACTGCTGATCTTGGGATTAGGGCGCCGCTCGTGGGGCATTTTGTTTTATTTGGGTTTTTTTTTTAATGTTTGACTTGTCTCGTTAGAGCTTGCGATTGGTACGAAGAAGAATGAACCCATTCCGCGTTCCGTACCCACCTTTGGAAGGGCTCGTGAAAGCTGATCGTTTCGGCAACGCTAAATTGTTTGCAGCTTGCGTAAGGCTTGGAAACTTTTTTAAGAATTTTCCAACTAAACAGGATCTCAAACAATCACAATGGCTAGCAACGTGGGGGAAAGGACCACGCTGTGCTGGGTTCGAGAGGGTGAAAACAAGGGACACCTTCTCTCCGCGTGTCACTTAAATGTCATAATCGCTATGATCTGCTACAGTAAATGCACAAGTAGTGAAATTATCCCGGACGGCAGGTGCATGGTATATGTGGATGCTGATGCCATCAAGGCAACGACCCGCGAGGCCTGCCAGTCACCGCATGTTTGCTTGCGGTCCTAGGCGTGTGCCTGCGGTGGAGATCGCTGCCTGACGCTCCGGCTGCCTGCCAGGCAGCAACCAAACAAGCCCGCCTCGATACGCAGAGGCAGAGCTTCGCTTACGGTTTGAAGCATGCCATGGATTGATTTCATAGAGAAAAAGAAGAAAACATGTCCAGCGATCAGGGTCTTGGAAAAGGAGCGGTTTGTACTTTCTACGAATACGAAGGTCGAAGAAAGTGGCAGGCGACGGACGAAACAAGCCGTGGACGTGCTCCAAAAGCCGAAGGTGGCAGCGACGGTCACTCGCAGCACTGGCCATTTCCAATTCCACCATGGCCTCGCAAGTCAAAAGTGATCGGCAAGTTCAGTGACCAACTGACCACTGGGCAGTGGCTGCATCTAGAGCGAGCAACCACTTCACTACTTCAGTCGTAGTCGTAGATACCGCCTTGTTTGCAAATTCTTTGTATCAGTTTTTACTGAAAAAAATCTCTTTTAATTGGTTTGAATGAACTGCTTATACTCGCGCAAAAAAGTAAATTGCTTATATTTATGTGCATGGCTTTCTTATATTTATGTGCAGTTTTTGCATGGGCAGGTGGTTCATGAGGTTTTTCACAGTTACCCTAAAAGAATATGGGTTGATTACCGGCGAGAAAGCAGAGAAGAATCATACTTCCAGCAACAGCGAGGCAATACCCTTGCAGTCTTGCACGGATGCTGAAAAAAAAAAGACTAGGGGAGAGTGTCATTTCTTCGATACAAATCAACATCCTAACTCTCTTTACTTTTCACAAGTTTACTTATCACAATTTCATTAATAGATTTGCCATGCTAGTATAGCATTGGTGCAAACCTTCTTTTACCTAGAGTGCAAAACTTCTTTTACGGCGAGATAGTCACACTTTGCAACGTTTATACGGGTAGCCTTATTGCTAGGATTGTTTCTATTGCAATTAAATTTTTCAGAAGCCTAATTCTAATATTAAGTACCTTGATCTTTTCAGGAATTATGTCAGGGGAGATAAAGGGTAAAAGAGATGTTGAAGCATACACCTATAATACCCTAGAATTGTGAAAGGATATCTATACCAAGAAAAAAAAAGTGAAAAAAAATGAAAGGAGATCAGCTAAAGATGCTGAGCAAAACTGTGTCTATAAGAGCCAATTTGGCTCAACTGCCAGACAAAGGACTTCTTTACTGAATCGAGCAAGTAAGCTGAGCAATTTGGTCCGCCAAACCCTATACGGATTGTAAGATTGTGTTGGATGCGTATAATGTGGTCGATGCATTGCATTGAGCCTCTAGGGGCGAATATATAGGAGGGCAAGGCACCTCCGTGGATACATATGGCAGCCCGGGACTCTATCCTAAACTACCATCTATACTTAACATCCCCCCGCAGTCGTAGCGGTAGCAACACAAACGGACAGACTGGACAATGGAGAGAGAACCCCCCCCCCCCCCCGCAGTCGAAACGCCGGTGCGAATGCTTCGACTGGAGTAGCTCATGCAGATGATAGCCCCTTAGTGCCGAAGTAGTCGAGGTGGACGTGATCGTAGCCGTGGAGGAAGGTCAGGCGATCCTGACCCAGCATGGCCGCCCGGGTGGCGCCGTGTGGCCGACCGGAGACGCCGAGTGGTTGACCGTAAAGCCGAGGTGCTGCGGGTATGCAACAGCTTCTGGCGGCAGGGTCAGCAGGACGATGCAGCTGGATGGCTATGACGATGGCGCAGCTTAAGAGCGCGGCTTACTGTCGTGCTTCGGCACACCGGCGACGGTGTCTGTGAGTTGACGGCGTGAAGCACTCGGAGAAGAGGCGCTGAGTCGCCAACCGGCGGCGCTAGGGAGCGCCGAGTGGCCGATCGGAGGTGCCTGGAGACGGTGCTGAGTCACCGACCGACGCCGTGAAGAGCACCGAGGGGTCGATCGGAGGCACCAAACGGTCAGCCCGTGGTGTCGGGTGGTCTTCCGGGGCGCCGAGGGGCGGCAAGGTGGTGCAGGCACCGCCGCCGCGAAAGGCGGCGACCCCAGCGGTAGAGGCTCGATCACGAGCGTCGTCGCTGCAGCCTGGAGGGTGCAACAACAACCTCGTCCTTCGGGGGGTGTCGATGATGAAGCGACGACGAACGGTAGGGCGACGCAAACTGATCTTAGATCGGAAAAAAAAATACAACAGCAGGTGGCAAACCTTGGGTACAATCTCGAGTGCCCCTAGTGCTGCCCCCTCCCCTTGACCTTATCCTCACGACAAAAGATAGAGGGAGAGAGAGGCATAGCATAGGTGTATCTCGAGCGGTGTCTTCTCCATATGTGCAGCAGGCTGACTGTCCCCTCCCCACAGCCACGGCTACGCGCACAAGGCAGCAGCAGAGGCAACGTTGGGGAGAAGGCAGCAGACCCGATGACGTGGAGGAGAGAACTGGTGATGGAGGGCGTGTGCTGCGGTCGGCGGCGACGTCGTCTCCGCGCTCATGCAGCGATGCGGCGATGGATCCAGATCGGAGCCGAGGCAGCGGCAGGCCCGGCGGCGGCCCCATGGCTGCGCGGACTGTGGCGGACCACTCCGAAATTATTCCAAGTTAAGTACCCTCAGACCACTAATCATGTAGTCAGGCACTTAATCCGGAATAAGCTGGAGCGCCGTCGGATTAAACCCGATTAAACCACGTACCAAAATAGATCGTAACAGCAGCAGGCCCACACGAAGGTGAGTTCCAGAGATTACAACATTCCACAATTAAATTACCAACGTAAGTAGCATAGTTATTACAAACTGAGTTCGAATTTAAATCAGGGTACACAAGTTTTGCAGCGGAAATAAATAAACTAACGACGAAACAAGTAGCTCCGTGATGAAGCCTGCCACGAAGCTACTCCTCCCGATCCTCGCCTGAGGACGGGACCCATTCGATGTGCCAGCCAGGTGGAACCTGGGCAGGCCAAGTCATAGCGTCCACATCCAGAATGATACCTGTAAAAATAATGCCACAAGCAAGGCTGAGTATGCTAATACTCAGCAAGGCTTACCCGTCGGGTGAAAGCTACATCACCGACATCTAGACAATGAGAGGCTTTTGGCTGGTGGGTTTGTTTGCCAAAAAGCATCTAAAGTAGATCCTTGCTTTCAAGTTTTAGCTTCATATTCTAGTAAATTTAACCATTCTAGATTAACATCCTCTCTAAGCATACAAGTGGTGCAATACAATTTATTCATAGAACAAGTTCATGATCTCATAATTCCACTTATTACTCGATGTAGCAAGGCGGTCAAGCAGTCTCATTAACCGCGAGAAGCGGACAGTTCGAACCGAATTTGTGCTACCTGGCCAGGGGAAACCCAACACACACGGATACTCTGCTTGCGATAAAAGGTACAAGCATTTCCCAACCTTTCCCATTTATCCACAATTCGGAACCGGGTCCACTTCCTTAGGATGAAGGTTTACTGCTTCACTCACAGCATCACGCATACATCCACGAGTGTACGGCAAGGGAAAACAAAGTTTCCAAGGAGAGATGGCTATCGGCCCTAGCTGCTTCAATCTGGTACCGGGCTTACCGGCTCCCATATACCGGCATGTATGTGGTACGTTCAAAAACTTGACACACTCTACCACACATTTCGACCTTAAACAATTATCAATACACGGACGGGAGATCTACATCTATCATCCCGCCCGTCAATCCTTATGATTTCAACATAAGTAAAGACAAACAATTCCTATGTCTCGCGAGTGACAGGAAATCACTCGACTTGTAACGAACCTATAGCAATGCTCTATCGATCCTTTCATACTAGTATTGCAAGTCATAGGTACTAGGAAACTATTGCAGCTATGGTATTCAATCAACTCCTAGAAACGTAAATGCACGAACATAAAGAATTCAAAGTGCAATATTTAGAAATGTTAGGTCATGCTCCGGGGCTTGCCTTCCTGCTCGGGCTGGGGGTTAGCTCCTGTGTTGGTCACGTCTGCACCGGCGTCGGGCTCCGGGACTTGCTCCTCTTCTGCGGGGACGAGGGTGTAGTCGCCGTCCGGTAGAACGCCTTCTACATGATATGCATAATCTTAAGGCGGCTGCCCTTTTGATGCTAAGACTAGGGCCTTGAAGGCCATATTCACCTAGACATACTTAGATATTTGCATTTTCTCCACCAAAGCAAGGTGTCGGTGTGAAAAAGGTTTTAGTTGAATTCGATGGTGATTGTGTACATATATAAAAGAATTTTATTTATTTCTTCACAAGTTAGGGTGGCTGTTTCTGAATTTCAGATTCTAACCATTTTATTTCAATTAATTACTCAAAAAGGTTTATTCATTTATACATTTCAATTTCCACCTAGATTCTTTCCCATTTTTGTTTCTTCATTTCTGTTCATCAATTTTAGCCATAAACTTTATGACAGCTACTGGAGTATAAGAGCTAAGCTCACTCCAAAATTTAGCTAATTTCGAGTTACACATAATTTATTAAAAATCTATAAACAGCTAGCTGCAGGAAGTGAATTAAAGGCATAATAAATTGAAATTTCATCTATTTCAGGAGATCTTCCTACCAAGGCTAAGCAATATCATGAGGAGGGCTCTGGCCAAGTGGTGGCTCAAAATAACCCTTGGGTAGTCCTCATTATTTTTCTATCCAAAAACACATATTTAATTATTTGCCATTCTAAACAGAGCAAAAATTAAGTTTCTCATTTTTAACATGTGTGTTAACAAGTTTTAAGTTCTCAGGAGCAAAATGATGATTTTTCGCTGCACAAATTATTTTTAACAATTTCTTTACTGCAGAAAGTCAGAAAACACATTTAAATCTATAACTAGAGCTACACATCATATTTTTGAGTCTCCTTTGGACACAAGCTGTCCAAAACCACTACTAACAACATATCCAAAGCTCAACCCCAGCGGAGCTCTGGATTTGAAATGGTGCACAACTTTAGGTTTTCACAGTTTGATTTTTAATTCAACAACAGTTCACCAAAAGCATACACATGTCTAATAGAGATTGTAGTTTAGACTCTAACGATTCCAGAGAGTATTTTTGCATATTTTTCTGATTTTTCTACGATTTTTAATCGATTTTACAAGTTTCGGGAAAAATCAAATCTAGGGTAAGAATCTATTTTCACCGAGAACCCTAGAACTTTCAAACTTTCGCGAAGAAGCCCCTGGTTTTTGCGCAGAGGTCCCTGGACAAAGGAAGAAGATGAAGAAAGGTCCCTGGGACCTCGCCGGAGTTGCGCCGGGCAAACCACGGCGAACTGGGCTCGGGGAAGTGGGGGGAAATGGTCTTTGGCTCACCACGAGTCGTTTGAGCACGGTTGGGAGGTCGGGGGTTGCCGGAGTCACGCCGGCGACGAGGAGGTGGCGGCGCGGCCTCTGCGGGATCTACGCCGGCGAGCTCGGAGTCGCTCGAGGAGGGCTGAGGGGTCCGTGAGCTTCAGCAGGGCTTGGGGAAGCTGTTGCCGTGCTCGGGGAAGCTCGGGGATGGCTCGGAGTAGGGTCTCGACGGTGAGGTGGTTCGACGGCCGGAAAACCCGATTTGGGGGAAATCGGAAATTCAAGCCGGGGAGTGGGCAATGTGTTGGGGAAAGTTGGGGGAAATGGAGCTAGGGGATTGGTCTAGCTCTGTGCGGAGTGGATTTGGGAATGGCTGCGTGTGCGCGACGAATTTCACGAACGAGTCAAGCTCGGCTTGCGCGTCGCGAGGAAGAAGAAGGAGGGGGAGTGCGCGAGTGGGTTCTCTGGAGGCTTGAGCGAGCGAGTGGAGTGAGTGGGGAGCTCAGTGGGGTGCTCGAGTGCGCGAGGGGAGTGCGGCATTGCCTCGGGAGCGCGCGAGCGCGTTAATGCTCGACGCGACCCGCCATGGCCGCACAGTGAGCTCGGCGCGAGTGGGGAGGGCGCTGCAGGCGAGGGGGATCGCGGCGTGTTGAAGTGGGGATCTTCCTCAGCGGTTTTGGCGCGATGTGGGCGGCTCCTAGCGCCAGCAGAGCGCCAGCGCAGCGCGCTCGCGCGCGCGCGACCGCGACGCGCGCGACCGCCATGATGGCGTCCGCGGCGCGAGGAGGAGGGAGGCGACGGCGGCGACTCGACGGCTCCACAGTGGTCGGACAAGCGCTAGACGACGAGCGCCACGCTCCGCCGCGCCTTGGCCGCGTCAGCGCCGCCTGAGCCGCGCGCCGGCCGCGTGGCGGCCGAGCTCTGGCCGCCGCGGCACGCGCCAGGGGCACTGTTCACGGCCCGGGGAGCGCCGGGTTTGAATTCAAATTTTCTCCAAAATTTTGAACTGAACTTGAAAAAGTGCAAAAATAAAAGTTGTAGATTGAAAGATGGGACACAACTTCCTTTTTGGGATGAACTTGAAATTCGAAGTTTTTCAAGCTCAAAAAGCCCAAAAACAGAAATGTGCCAAAACCGGTAATTTGAGTTTTTGAGGGTCTAAACCGCAAAATTTTCAAAAATTCCAAACAGTGACTAGGGTTTAATTTTTATGCCAAACAACTTTTATTTTGGGAGATTTTCAAGTTTAGTACAAAAATCTCGAGTTTTCGGTTGGTGCCAATTAATCCCTGTTTTTGGAGTTTAAGTTTGAATTTTGGTGAATTTCGAGAGATTTTTGAATTCCAACCTTAAATCTCTGTTGCATTAATCTTAAATGCACTTTTTAGTTAATTTGACATCAGAGATGTCACACGGACGAGCGGCGCAGCCACGGGAGAGGTAAACCCTTCTGCTGCTGGTTGACCACGACCAGCGCAGCGGATCAGAGGGATCGGCTGCGCATCCTACGTGGGCGCTGCCCCCGGCGGAGATCGGGATCGATCTCCCCGGGGGCGGGGCGGGTGCAGCGGAAGCGGCAGCGGCTAGGGTTAGGATCTAAACCTAGGCGTCTGATACCATGTAAGATTGTGTAGGATGCGTATAATATGGTTGATGTATTGCATTGAGCCTCTAGGAGCGAATATATAGAAGTACAGAGTCTTGGAGGGCAAAGCACCTCCGGAATACATATGGCAGCCCGGGATTCTATCCTAAACTACCATCTATACTCTAACACGGATGTTACGGGATTTAATTTTAAAGTGCGGATGGGCATTATAAATTGCTTCCGGATCACATTCCTTTGCACTAGCCAGTAGGTCAACTGGTCTTGTCTTGTGGGTTCAAAGCATAAAACACACAGCTTATGTAGAAGGGAAATGTCGAAACATGAAACAGATCAGGTAGCCAGGTGGGAGAGCCTGGCATACAGAGAGCTAACCTAGGAGAAGATACAACAGTTTAACATAACCTTTCAAGAGTTCTGGTCATCTGGTGCGGCTAGAGTTTTGATGCTAGACATGAGATCATCCGTCATCGACGCTTGTAGATGCAAGCTTTCAACTGGGGCCAATCGATGCTCTTTGCCACCTTACTCTTTTCCTGCAGGGGCATGGCAAACAACTGAGTTCAACGTGAGGCCGAACCATTTGAACAGTCATTAAAATAGTGAAAGGTACAACTAACCTTTTTCCTGAAATAGAATAGAATGAACATTTTATTTTTCATATCCTGCAGAAAGGACACCAGTAACAAATTAGAAAGCATGGTCAAAAGAAACTACTTTCAAGCAAACGAAGTATACTTAACTAATATGTACTCTGTTAACAATACAAATTGATTTGTGTATCAGAAATTAAGAAGGTACCAAACGGAAGGGATCTGAACAAACTTCGAACCCATTAACTTGCAATCACAAATCAATGCAAGCATTTAACATCCAACATTACAACACCAGCTCCACAAAGAGAATAGTCAACAAACCAATTTGTTTCTGAATCACATTGTTAAGACGCAATTAGTATTGTTATAAGAGTCAAGCTGCTATTCTGCTACTAATCTATGCAGCGAAGCCACATAGCGGAACCATATATTTAGGGATACCCAGTTATTTTCTACAGTAGGACTAATATACTGGGATAATACAGTGCTTGTCAAATAGTTTCTAATGTAACGTATGCGCTAGCTTGTGTTAGACACCACTTGAACCATAAAAAATAAACCAGGAGAAAAATAAATGGTGAATGGCACAGATCTCCATTGCTAATCTGTATTTATTCTGTCATATGGACATCAATTTTCAGCCAATAGCTGCAAGTGAACAAAAGTCTAAAATTGAATAAATTCAAAGGCAAGCATTTGAGTTGCTGTTTTGTCAGCTGACAAATAGGTCATATGATCGATCGTACATACACAGAGAGTAGACAGATAGGATTAGTAGGGAACCAATGCTTGCAAGCACCATACTTTCAGTACTCGTACTCGTAGGAACTTCCTATGTACAAATACCTCATCATGATAGTTCGACTCAATACTCAGCTGAGGAAAAATACTAAAGATGCAAACCTTTGAAACCAGTGAAAAGCCAAGCTGGATGATGGCTTTAGAAAACTTTTCAGGATCAGCACCTCCATTATTTGGGTCTAGCCTACTTCTCACTTCAGCAATAACAAGCCAACCACTGCATAAACAAACCTATCAGTAAAGAAAACAAGAAGCACAAAACCTTTGCAGTAACAGTTGCAGTTAAGCAGACCCTGGCTTGAGAACCCTATTTGCTTCCTCCAAGTAACTTGGATAGTTGGTTCCCATCAAAGAAAGACAAAATATTGCAACATCTACAGAAGACTGATCCAATGGTGTCTGCAGAGATGGAAAAATATGTTTAGTTGAATTAATGATATGAATACAAATTGAAGTTTCGGTACCCATTCCAATTCAGTTTGAATATTCATGGGTTCATCCTGGGAAAGACCAGAATATTTTATGGAAAAACAAAAGATCCATTTGAACATCCAGTTGTAACAGGGAAGTTCTATGTCATAAGTTAATTCATTTGCATGTTACTAGTATTGGGAATAAAAAATCAAAAAGAAAAATAGTAAAAATTACACGAGCTCATTTGATGAAGTCGAGGCATTAAATATAATCATCAATAAGAACAATGAACAACATGATTTATCGTTCTGATTATTTGGGTCATCTGATACTTCAGTGAACGCAATTATGTCATATTAAGAATATACACAAAGCATTTTGTGTTTTGCTCAATTGATGTACCTCATCTTATAGCAACTACATTAAACAAAGCCACGTGTCATTCACATTCAACTCGTTCATCACGACCAAAAATTCAACTATGGCATTTTCGTTAAGGAAATAATAATAAACATATTAACATAATGTAGTGCTGTTTTTTTCCTCGGTGTTGTATAAACGCATGAAACAATTGCAGATTAACTGTTCAACGGAAACTCTGCAGTTCCATAATAAATAAGTAGAAGGCTAGATAGCTAACAGTGCAAAGCATCAAAAGATTTATTAGGGTATTAAGTTAACAGTGCTTACATGAGCCATATCACAAGCAATCACCGAAGGGTCATCTGAAACAAGATCAATGGAGAAAACCTTGTTCTTCACATTTTTTGCAACAGCTGCGTTGCCTGCAAAATGTATATGATATTCTCGTAATTATGCAGGAAAAGATGTAAAAGAAAAAAAAAACTTTAAACAGCTATCATTTTCACGACACTAAGATTAATCTCACCGCAGCCAAAATCAGCAACAGTCCACGATGTATTGTGACTCTTCAACCAATTGATTATTACATTTACTGGCTGCTCTGGCCAATGTGACATCTGTTCTTGATATCCTGTATGATACTAAAAAAAAGAAACATAAATTCAAGAAGCATTTGTAACCTCATGGACATGAATTATTAAGTCCCTGACTGAGAGTGTGCCAAATCCTTTTTGCACAGCAATCATAGAAGAATTTTTCGAGATAGAAATATGGAATATGCAAACCAAAGTATATGAAAAAATAAATAACAAATTAAATAAAATGAGTCTGGTATAGATGGAAGCATCCCAAAAAAAATCAATATGGTACTGTAGTTATAGTTTCAGGAGATTAATTTATGCACATCCACAGAAAGCCCAAAATTTTGTTAGTTACAAATAATGTGATGGCAACATGCAATTTCTTTTTTAGTATTAACAGATAATCTTATAAAAGCAGGGAAGAATTAAATAGCGTACCACATCAAAAAGAGTAGGATCATTTTTGAAGTAGTCAAATGCATCCTGTCCACTGAAAAAGATAAACCACACGCGTGAAGATATGAATGCAAAACAGAAGCTCTGCTATCTATGTACTCTAAGAGTTAAAGGTCCTTTATGGAATTCAGAATAGTATGCTCGGCTTTATTGATGATAAGGCAGCCAGGCATATAAGTTCATACGAGGGAATTGTTAACAGCGACAAGCGCAAAGCACAAGAACAGTGCAAACATCAAGGACAATGACAATCTATGTGGCTTCTATTCATTATAATAAACGATAATTATCGTATTTGTACAGAGTGTAGGAGCTAGTGGGACACAAAACCATGTAATAACTGTCTTCAAATACAAATTGGTACACCCGACGATTGTCTAACATTGTCATAATCAATTACAAAGTATAGCATTCGAGGCAGTCAACACATTACATTAGTCAAACGAGCAATAGAGGTGTGGTGTGTAGGATTTGAACCTGCAAGTGTACAGCTTCTCGTTTAGCATTCTGAAATGGCCACCAGATAACCTTGCACGCATCTAAAAGGTCACGCAACAACAAATCAATTGATTGTTCAAAGAAAACAGCAAAAGAAAGCAATATAAGGAAAACCCCATGAGGCCAAATATCAAGCGATCTTTAACAATTACTACCCACTTCACAGAATTTGTTGGATTCGTCAAATAGCACAAATCTCACCCAAATGTGAAATGTTGCACGAATTGGAGCAATACCCTGGGTTAGTCATGTTTTTCAGCAGGCTCGTGTATTTAGATACACAAAAGCATCACCAAGAATTGCTCGTCTGAAATGCACACCAACACATCGAACATCTCAGTGAGCACAAGCAACTGTAAATATTCGCACTAGCATCGAATTTTCTAGCCAGTAAGCAGTTCGACGGCTCGTTAAAGTTTGCAAGAGCGACCGACGAACCTCCACTTTCCACTCTGCTGCTCAATACTGAAGACTCGGCGACCCATGAACTCCAATCAATAATCCAGGTAATACAAGTTACCTTGTCGAGTAGGCTCGAGGTGCTGCCTCGCTTGGGTGTGGCCGTGGCCTGGCCGGTGCCGTCCTTGCGCCGCCGCTTCGACGGTGGGGAGGACGGAGGTGGGGGTGCGGCCTCTGGGAAAGGCGGCGCTTGTTGCGATGATGACGAAAGCTTCCGGCGGTTTCGGGCGCCTCCTCGCCGGCGCCGCTTGCGGCCACCGGCGGCGGACTCCTGCGGAGGTTCCATGCGGTCTGGGGAGGGGGCTGCGCGAGGGTTTCAGGTTGTGCCGCTAACATTGTGGCCCATTTTCGAAAAACTATGTTGTCCTGCATCCAGAATGGGCCGCCGGCCCTAGGCCCAAAATGCCGAGTCCTAGAGAGAGATTCTTCCTCTTAAAAAAAGCTAGAGAGATTTGTCTCCGCTCCCTCTCAAAAAAAAAAACTATTCGGCAACATATTTTATGAAAATCAGGATTTTCTGAGCGTGTCTTTAGATTAACATTGTATCACCTAGATTGAAGTTTTTATAGTTTCCACGAGAGGTTGTTTCCACCCTATACGTCCCATTCTATAGAAATATCATCATCGTTGTGGTGGTATGGGTGATTTGGATACATAAGTAGCATAATTTTCTTTTATGGAACAACCCTCTCTTCTGCAAAATAAAGGCTTACTTTCTCGGATGAGATGTCATGAAACCGGTCATCGTCTACCCCGTGCCTTTCTCACTCATCTTCCCCTCCAAGATAGACTTTAATCAAGTGAAGATATTGAAACACGCGAGAGCTAACAGTGAGTTACCTATTGTTTAGCTAGAACATAAAAAATAGTTAACCAATTTATGGAGTGTTTGGAATCTGGATCTCAAGGGTGGATCCAGAGCCAAAGTTTAGCGTTGTCATGTCGAATCTTTTGATGACAATTAACAAAAATAAACATAAACAAAATATAAAACTAATTGTATAACCTCAAGTTAATTCACGAGATGAATCTAAGCCTAATTGATACATTTTCACCAAATATTTATTATAGCGTGACATTGTCAAATCATAAGATAATTAGACTTAGTAAATTCATCTTATAAGTTAGTTATCTATGTAATTAGTTTATATTTAATACTCCCAGTGAAGATTAAATTTTACGAAAGGAACAAAGGTGGGCTAAGCCTTGTTTGTATAGCAAAAGTATGAAAAATTCTACTGTAGCACCATAGAAGTTTGTGATAAAAATATTAGGCCCTGTTCAGGTTCTCCAACTTTTCACTGTTTATTCCAACTTTTTACTATTTATCCCTCACAAAAATACGTTTTCCAGCGAATGCTACAGTGTTCTTCTGATGCTACAACCCTACAATATGAACACAACCTGAGTTTTGAAAGTGTGAATAACGGAGTTGCATGCCCTAAAAGATGTGGACACAGTGATTTGTTCAACATTGGGGTGTTTGGATCCTATGGTCTAAAGTTTCACCCTGTCACATCAAATATTTTGATGCCAATTACAAGGACTAAACATAAGTTAATTATAAAACTAACCTCACAACCCCTAGGCGAATTTGCGAGATGAATCTAATGAGTCTAATTAATCTACGATTAGCACATGTTACTGTAGCAGTGTATTGTCTAATCATGGATTAATTAGGCTCATTAGATTCGTCCTAAGGGTTGTGGAATGAGTTTTATCATTAAACTACGTTTAGTACTACTGATTAGCATTTAAATATTTGATGCGACAGAATGAATGTTCGGAGCGTTGGATCCAAACAGAGCCATGGTTCAACATCGGATTCCATCGGTCAATTCCTTAGCCCTAGCACGCAGCGACGCCGGGCTTGCACGGCAAGAAGAAGAGCAAGAGCTCACTCTGACCCTGACACGCCTTGCCAGTCACGCCAAATAGCTCTCCTCACCGGCCCAACGAACCACATACACAGGCGACGACATAAACCCAAAGGGCCCACCTGCGAGTGGCTAGTTTGGTAACGTGTGCCGTGGCGTTCGCGTTCCAGCAGGCGAGGAGATCCCGACTTGCGCCCAAAGAAGATGGCAGAATCCTTATTTTTTTTCAACCCCTTCCAGACCCTTATCCATAAACTGTCACTGACATATATACCCCGCTAATGGGTCCCACTAGGACACGCGAGCTGAATAGGACAGCCCAGCGGTTTAGGAATTTACGGAGAAGCCCCTTGACCCAGGGAAAGTGATCGGGGGCTCGCCCGCTGACGTGTGGGGCCGGAGCAATTAAGTCCTCAACCGCACCGCCTAGAGCTATCCCTTCGCTAGGAAGCAAACGAGGCGTGAATGCGTGATAAAGAGGGACTCCGGTAGCCACGCCTTGGCCGCATCGACACTCTCCTCCCCTCACCACCACCACCACGCAGCTGCGGCTCACGGCTACGCAGCCCGCTCTCCCCTCTTCCTCTCCGATTGCGTCAAGGGCTCGGCCCCGGATCGATCGCCGACTGACTCCGCTAGGGTTCGGCCAGATCGCCGCTTCGTCCACTCCCCGCGGGGGTCCCCCTCCCGGCACGATGACCGACCATGGCACGGCGGCCGCGCCGATGTTCTTCCCCTTCGGCCCGCAGGCCGAGGCGTGGGAAGTCACCTTCAAGGTGAGGCACCCGGTCGAAAATATTTTGGTTTTTTCGTGCCTAGATTCTGTATGATTGAGATTTTGTACTTGGGTTCTGCGCGATTTAGAAGAGGATAAGGTAGTGGCGTGAGGTGAGGGGAACCCCGCAGGTTCATGGGTTTGATAGTGGTAGGAAAGGCCGGGGTTGGGGATTTCTGTGTTGAATCGTCGATCGGCGGATGATCGACTGTAAAAGGGAGATTCCGTAGTTCTATGGCGCTAGGGTTTTGCGGTTTTTTGTTTCTGTTGGTTCAGAACTTTTTCTTATTCTTAGAGGAACAATTTTAGGTAGGATACGGAATTTTGTAGTTTATTGATATGTTTGGTATGACAGTGAAGAGGCCATTGGACATGGAGTTTGTTCGTGCGGGCTTATTATCACACACGGCTTGGGATGGGGATTTATATATCAGTAGCGTTGCCTGATAGTAGCGCTGAAGATGGTTGTGTGTTTTGCATCCTGATGAAATATGCACTCACTTGGTATTGTTGGTCTCTGAATCCAAATTTTAGAGGTAGAGGTGGGAGTGAACGAGCATGCAAAATCCAAATAATAGAATCCACTTAAGTCCCGAGTGTCCAACTATAAATAAGCTTCTATCCAATCCAAACTCAAACAAAACATGTGACATCCAGCCCAATACAATCCAACTAAAGAAAAATCCATATCCGACGAACATGCACACATACGTATTAGACTTCTTCGACATTGACTGTGAACGGAGAGCAGAAGCAATTGACCCTTTGGTTCCTTGCTCCGTCGCGTTCGCCGTCACCCCAGTTGTGTCTAGGATTATGCATTTTGCTGCGTCTAGGATTACTCTCAGCACCACTGTGGCCACAGCGTCTTCCCTCAGCGACATCGACACCCTACCCCTGTGGAGGAAACAAAACTCCTTGTTCGTCCTGCCCGCTTCATCCATGGTGCCGGCACTCAGATGGAGGCGGCGCGGATGTGCATCACTGGCGGGATCACAGCTGCTGATTACTTTACTCGTTCTATGATTCGTGTAACAAGCAAAGTCCAATTCGAGTGGATTATCCATTTTGTTTTGTCCTATAGGATCCAAAGCTAATGAATTTTGTTCTAATGGATGTCCACATCGAGTTAACTCCAAGTCCAACTGAGCCCAAGTACTAAAATCCAACTGGATACTGGATAATCTCAAATCCAGTCCCAGGTCGATTTAGGGGTTGACGAATTCCCCACTTTTGGATCCTTAAGGGCATTTTTTTGTATTGTAGTTCTTTATTATTCAAACCAAAACTTGTTTACTTTCTGTTGAGATTAGATGTCTTGGTTTAGAATATGATTTATAGGGAGCCCTATATATGCAGTGCCTTCAGGGGTATATCATTGTATAGTGTTCTATTTTCAGTTTTCAGATTGTAGCAGGGTAAAGGGTAGATATAGGCATAATAAAAAGGTACTGTAGATTCTATCGGTTGTTTCTACTGAGATTGCCTGTATTGCCTGCTTCCTTGTTAAGTTCAAGTGTTGCTTATACTATTGAATTGGTTAACCTTATAAAAACGATGATAATCACAATGGGGGGTTCAGTCATGTAGTTCTCTTTCTGGAATAGGTTGAAATAATAAAATTGAATAGACTTGCACATTGACTAGTGCGTTATGAAGTTGCTGTGTTGTGTAAACACTTCGGTTCAAATGAATGATTCTACTATTTCAACTTTGTCTAGTGGTATTCCAGCTTTTTTTTAACTAGTTCTCTTTTTTATTATTTTGAAATATGGCAAGTATTTTAAGTTTTATATTTTCTATTCACACCTAATTCTCAATAGGGAAAGCACTTGTATCTCCAACTTATATATGATTTAACACATAGGTTACTGTCGTATCGCTATTTTGACTTCAATCTGCTAGTCCTGTCTAAGTGAGTGTACTTTTTCTATTGTAACTTATCTGATTTTTCTTTATACATTTCAGATTAAATATGGTGACACGCTTAAGAGGTTTTATGGTAGTGTCAATGGAGCTCACTTGGACATGAATTTACCTGCTCTACGGGCTAAGATAGCCACTGCCTTTAAGTTCGGTCCTGATTCTGACTTCATTCTGACTTACACCGATGAGGATGGTGATGCTGTCATGCTAGATGACGACGATGACCTGCGTGATGCAGCTCTGCGTCAGAAATTGAACCCTCTGAGGATTACTGTTCAACTAAAGCGAGGCCAACCAATGCAACAAAAGGAGAGAAATTCGACACCTGTGAAGCCTATTCCTCAGGATCCACTGTCCCAGATAATGTCAGCTATTGAAGGTTTGAAGCCTGCTCAGGAAGAAACTTTGGCACATCTAAAATCAGCTATTGGTGAAGCTATCAAGTCTATCCCAGAGCCCATTCCTGATGCCCTTTCAAAACTCTCTCATGAAGTACTTGATGTGGCGCCACCGCCATTAGCTGAGCTGATGAAACCTTTTGTGCAAATGCTGGCACCAAGCAACAGTGGCAATGGACCACCAGCACATGCTGATGGGTCATCCAGCTCTTCTGGTGGTGTGACAGAGGCACAGGCTCCTGCCAAAGCTGAAGATGAGCCCAAAACTAAGGCATGTTTGGGTCTTAGGAGTGTGTTAAAGGAGGCTGCTGCTGCTCCTGCTGCTCCTAGTGCTGGGGCTTCTCATGGTCAACAACAGTCAATGTATCCTTCTGTTGAGGATTTGCTGTTCCCCGGTAATTCAGTTGACAAATCCATTTGCAAAGGGAAGGTTGATTGTCAAGGTAAGGGCAAATCTGTTATGTCCTCTGCTACTCAGCCTTCCCCTAATGCTGTTTCTATTCATGCCCCACCGCCACCGCCTCCTTGTGCTTTCCGTCCACGAAGAAGCCTAAACCAGTGGCAACCCGAAGATAATGCAAAAGTCAATAGTGATTCCAGATGGCGCATCCCAATGTATAAAGTGCCCTATGCACCACCTGCAGCAGTGCCTCATGCACCCCCAGGCTATGGACCTTCTCCACATTTTCCTTATCCGGGCCGTCTATTGTCTTCTGGGCATCCATATGGAGATCTTTCTGGTAATATGGAGAACTCAGCATCACGTAGTCTCCATAGGTGGATTCAGTGTGATGGTTGTGGAGTGCAACCAATTGTTGGCACACGATACAAATCTAACGTGTAAGGCCTTTGAATATGTTTCTACTTCAATATTTTCGTGGTTGTATTTGATGGTGTTAGGTTTAATGCTTTCTGTCTTACCCACAGGAAAGAAGACTATGATCTGTGTGATTCCTGTTTCCAGCGCATGGGAAATGAAGCAGAATACACCAAAATAGACAAGCCCATTTTACCACACAGGTTAATGAGAGACCCTCATGCGGTGAGTACCTCATTTTTTTTATGGAGCATTCTTTTGTATGACTAAGTTGCATGGCAGAATAACTAATTTGGGGGTTTGTAGTATCGGAAGGTGCACCACCCACGGGTTGTGATGAAGTCAAAACGGGAGAAACTCGAAAGTCGCTTCATTTTGGATGTAACTGTCCTGGATGGAACACTGATGGCACCTAGTACCCCGTTCACTAAGATTTGGCGCATGCATAACAATGGGTCTATCATGTGGCCCTTGGGCACACAGCTTATCTGGGTTGGTGGAGATCAGTTTGCATTGCAGACCTCTGTGCCATTAGAGGTAGCTATATTCATACTTCGTCCACATTTCTGCTTGCTGTTTTGAATTGCTAATTAGGCTACACGTTATAGAAAGTTCTCAGTTTTGACTTTTGTATCGTGCAGATTCCGGTTAATGGCTTCCCTGTGGATGAGGAGATTGATGTTGCTGTTGATTTTGTGGCACCTACAAGGCCTGGGAGGTACATATCCTACTGGAGGTTGGCGTCACCTTCTGGTCAGAAATTTGGCCAGCGGGTTTGGGTTCATATCCAGGTTGTTGTTACCTTACCCCTGCCTTTCAAAATATTAAATACGTATAATATGTTTACTTAGTAATTTCCTTTCTGACCAATTCTGAACTGCATTTGCATCTGTAGGTTGAAGATCCTTCCTTTGTAAATGACAATAACAGGAATGCTGCTATTAATCTGAATCTGCCTCCAGAAAGCAATAGTGCAAACGCAACTAACCTAATTGATGTGAACATTGAGCCTGTTGACTCTGCCCTTGGTGCACATGCCAAGCGCACTAAAGAGTTCCACTTCTATCCGATTAATGTTCCAGAGCCCAAGAAATCTCAGCCTGCTCCTGCTGTTGCTACCTCCATGTCTGCAGCAGCTCCGGCAAACCCTGTAGTGGATGTTCCCATGTCCAGTGCCATGGCTGTTGCTTTTATGCCTTCTGCTAGTATGCCTGAGCCTGTTGTGCCCGCTGTACCTTCACCTGTTAATGTGCCTATCCTGCCTATAACCATGCCTGTTTCTGCTGCTGTGCCTTCACCTGTTAACGTGCCTATCCTGCCAACAACTGTGTCTGTTTCTGCTCCTGCAACTGCCTCTGCCCCGATCCTTACTGCTGTGCCCATGCCTCCACCTGTAAGTGCTGCAGCACCTGAGCCTTTTGACATAGATGGTCACAATGAGGAGAAGCTGCTTAGGGAGCTCGAGGAAATGGGCTTCAGGCAGATTGATCTGAACAAGGAAATTCTTAGGCAGAACAATTACAACCTGGAGCAGTCTGTGGATGATCTGTGTGGCGTTAACGAATGGGATCCACTACTTGCAGAGCTGGAGGAGATGGTACATGCCTCTATTAATTCTGTATGACTCCCATAGAACTACTACGACATGCTTCTAAACTTGGATGCTTTTCAGGGTTTTGATGATACCGAGGTGAACAAGGAGCTGCTCGCGAAGAACGGGGGAAGCATCAAGCGAGCTGTGATGGATCTCATCGCCAGGGAGAAGAAGGACAAGTGAAGATAGTGTGCCGGCGCACATAGTTATCTAATCTAGTGTAAATAATGAGACTGCTGTACCATTATGGTGCAGCTCTATCACGTCTCAGAGCTTGCTTATCAACTAGTTATGCCACTTCTATCTGCGTGCGTGTGGTGTGTTTGGTGTCGTGTCGGTGAACTATTTGGGCGTGTACTGCTTGTATGGACTGGCCTTCTGCCTTGTGTGACAATCTATGCGAACATATACTACGATGCATGGACCTACTTGGATGTCTATATTTATAAGTAAAGTGTGTGGTCTGTGACTGCCTGTTCGTGTCTCATTCGGATGTGCTTGAGATGAGGATTTGGTAGTTGGTTTAGCAACGGTTTGATTGATAAGTTGAGATAGTTTTCCCCCCTTTGCAATGATCCCCTACAAATTGGATTTGTTTAGTTCGCCAACTTTCCAGTCACATCGAGTCACATCTTACGTTTACCAATGTATTATTCGCACCTCAAACTTTTCCCAACTTCTTAAACAATAAACAAGGCCTTGGTTTCAGAATTTGACACCTTGGCTCAGTCTTATGTCGACGTGAAGTGTGAGGCCACATGTCGACATGGCTCACAGCGTGACTCATTGTGATAGGGATGTCAAATTGAGATAAAAGATGTCAAATTCTGAAAGACATACGTATTTAATGTCAAATTCTCAGAAAGTTGTCAATTTTCACTGTTGTACCATCTTCTGGCATTATTTCATTCTTCACTCATCACTCGGATTGCACCTTCACTGAATGGGCCAGGCAGCTGAGGTTATGAGATGCCTTTGCAAGCACAAAGCTGACGTTGAGCTGATTTAATTCATGGTTCTTGTAATATCTGGTAGGCTAAATGGGGGTAAAGCTAGATCGAGGACAATTTAGCAATATCAGTTGGTGCGGGTCAAGCTATTTTGTCCGATTAATGTGCCGCAGACAAGATATAACGCTTATGACAAGATATTCAAGAATAGGGCTTGATGTATCATCATTCATTCTGGTCATTAAAAATTCTTAGTAATTTTCATTAACAAGGGTCCTTCATCCATATACAACATTTTTTGCAAGCTTTCTGTCAACCTATGTTCTGTCTATGGATCCTTCATCCATATAAAGCATAGCTATTTTGCATGCCGTTTCATAGGAACAATACATTTCAGCTTAAATACAAACACAAAAGTTGAGTTATACTAGTTACAAATATCAGTAAGTAACGTTAGCAGTAAAATTCGGAGCAGCAAATATGTTCTTGTGTCATGCAGAGTCTTTGGACGAACCAACCAAACCTGCTTGTCATTTCTACGGCGACGCTCATGAGATGGAATTCAGAAAATCAGAACTGCTGCTGCAGGAACTCGTCCTCCTCCGCCACCGTGTCCTGCCCGACGACCTTCACCGTCACGTCCGACACCCACGTGCTCAGCGACGACACGCTCCGCGTCAGCCACTCCCTGGGCGTGGACGCCTTGGGGCTATCCGCCACGGCGGCGGCGCTCGCCTGCCGCCGCTCCTCCTCGGCGACGGCCTCCGCCCACCTCCCCGCCATGTAGTCCTTCACCGCCGCGACGCCGTCGGCGACCACCTCCGGCGGCGGCACGGCGAGCGGGTTCTGGTCGAGGCGGAGCCGCTCCAGCCTGCCGAGCCGGCCGAAGCAGTCGGGAAGCGCGCGGATCTGGTTGTTGCTGAGGTCGAGCTCCCGGAGCCCCGCCAGGTCGCCGAACGAGAGCGGCAGGTCGCGCATGTCGCTGAAGTTGCTGCTCAGGTCCAGCGTCTCCAGCGCGGACAGCAGGCCGATGGCAGCCGGCAGGCCGCGGAGCTCGTTGAAGTGCGCGTCGAGGAGCCGCAGCGAACGCATCTCGCAGACCGAAGACGGCAGCGACCGCAGCTTGTTGAGGTGGACGCGCAGCGTCTGCAGGTGCACGAGCTCGTGCCCGATCCCCGTCGGGAGGTACACCAGCGCGTTGTAGCTCGCGTCCAGCTCCACCAGCGAGCTGGAGCTCCGAGTGGTCGTCACTGGTTAGCCAGAATTGAGCGTTTTTCTTCTTGCTTGGAGCAAGAAGAAATGATAAATGAGATGGTTTAATTTGTTGGTTGTTTACCTGCATTTTGAGATGGTGTCAGGCAGAACCCTGAGCCGGTTGCCGGACACGTTGAGGAGCTTGAGATTGGAGAGGAGGCCGATCGAGTCGGGGAGAGAAACCAAGTTGTTGGAAGCAAGGCTGAGTTCTTCCAGGTGTTCGAGCCCGCCGATAGCATCCGGAACCACCTGCAGATGCCAGGAACAAAACTGATGAAGACGTGAAGCAGGGCAAGCAAAGGATAATTTTCTGAGCATCACAGATGAATGCATTTCGATCACTGAGAAGTTGCCTTCCTCGATTTTTTTCCCCTTAATTGATGAACTTCTTTTACCGTAACATCAACAAAACCATGCATGGATGTGGCAACTATTGCAGAAACAATTGCATTCCATCATTCATCCTTAAAGCAATAGTTGGTAAGAAATCCCAAGACACGCCACCGTCATGCGAAGTTCCTCCAACAACCCAGCCTCAATTCGACCAAACAAAAATCGAGAACGCCAATGTATCGGATCGGACAGAGCAGTTGCTGGTGCAACGTGGCTGTGTACGAGTCCCTAACCTTGAGCTGGTTGCGGGAGAGGTCGAGCGCCAGGAGGCCACGGATCCGGCCGATGGGATCCGGCAGGAGGCGGAGCTGGCGGTCGGCGAGGTCCACCCGCTCCAGCGTCCTCCCTTCCTCCGCCTCCTTGAGCACCCGCACCACCTCCTCGTCCACCGCCCCTGACCCCTCCTCCTCGTCGTCTCCCTTCCTGCCACCGCCGCCGCTTGCCTCGTGGATGTCCCTCCCGTGCATCGCCATCCGGTACACGCTCTCCAGCTTCTCCTCCGCGTCCCGCAGCATGGCGCCGTACGCCTCGTGCTCCTCCTCCTGCCGCACCACCTCCCGGCTCGCCTCCAGCTTCTCCTCGTCCGCCTCCTCCGCCGCGTCCGGGTTGTCCCCTCCGGAGGCGGCGACGGCGGAGGCGGCGGCGAGGAGGAGCGCGCGGGAGGCGTCGACCTGCTCGTGATCGGGCCGGGGGCCGAGGAGGCGGATGGCGTCGCGCGCGGAGGCGACGTCGGCGACGGCGCGCGTCATGGCGGAGAGCACGGACGGGTGGCGCAGGCCCGGCATGCGCCCCACCAGGTCGATCTCATCGGCGCCCGACGGCGTGCGCGGGGACTGCTGCTCGAGGTCCCGCTCGCGCGGGGTGGACGAGGACGACGGCGACCGCGGCGTCCTCACCGCCGGCAGCGAGGGGAGGCGGGACAGCACGTAGGCGAGGATCGGGTGCGACTGCGGCGTCGGATCCATGGCGGCGGCGGCGGAATGGCGGCTCGTTTCGTTCGTCTCTCCGGTGGCCGGCCGTTGGGGGGATCGGTGGACGGGCGAACGGAACGGAACGGAGCGGAGACGAGACGAAAAAAGAGGAAACGAGAAGAGAGGATTCGCTGATTCGGGGCCGAAAAAACGGGAAGAATTTATGCGAGGTTGCAACGAACGGCCGTGAACTGCGCGGCGCGCGGCTCTCGACCGCTCGAGAGGACTTTGAAATGTGATGGGCCGTTACCGCCCATTCGCATGACTCCGAGCCAAAAGCCCACGGAGGCCCATTAAAAAAACGGCGGCCTCGTTTATATCTATTTTTGTGATGACTGATGACTATATACGTTTAGGGATTCTGTATGAATAATTAGAAGTCTTTGGTAGACTAATTAAACTCAAGTTGAGGCTCCGCCACTTCCGCCGCCGCTGCAACCTGCAAGTCCTTCCGGCCCGTCTTCCCCTAGTCGCCGAAGCGGAGAGACGGGAGATGCTGCAGTTCCCGGCGCTGATGCGGCAGTGGCCGTCGCCGGCGCTGATCCCGGCGTCGACGCTGCTCCCGGTGCCGGCCACCTCCCATGAGGACGAGCTCCTCCTCGCCATGGCGGAGTCCGACCTCGAGGACAAGGTAGCGCTCTCCATTCCCTTCCCCAATGGTCGCCCCCCTCGATTCCCCACGCTACCCACGCGATGTCAAAGGGATAAACTGACGCTTCCCTTCGTTTCTGCCTTGCTTGGCGCTCAGCTGAACGAGATCCGGAAGACCAACAGCAACCTGGTGTTCATCGGAAAGCCCACGGGCGACACCAAGGAGGAGTACGACGCTGAGGTGGAGGAAGAAGACGCCGACAACGTCGAGGAGTCCGACGGCGACGACTTCGACCAGGAAACCGGCTGACTCGGGCGGTTCCTCCGTGCTTAGCCGGCGGCCTGGAGCCCCGCCGCCCTCGCTGCCCCAGTCTGTATTTCGCGATCCCCGATTAGCTTCTGCTATGTAGTTCTACCATGTTACCCTATCCTGCTGCTGCCTGTTATGAGGATTTGAGCAAGTCCCTTGTCATTTCACTCATGTCGACCATGTGTATGAAATCAGACGATTAATGCTACTTGGTCTTATCTAAAATCCAGGCACATAGTTCACACTCTGTGCCAGTTGCTGTTACTTCTTGCAATTTACTGTTTCTGGCTAAACTAATAGTCCTTGATAAGTTACTTACATTCCTTTTCATGGTGCTTTTCTGGTTACAACCTATATGAAATTAGAAAGCCCATGCTTTTGGTCTGCTGAGTGGAAAATCGATTCCTCAGATTGAAGATGGACCTATCAGTAATATAGGCTTCACAGAACGACACATGAATATGGTAGTAGTAAGTGTCATTAACCTGGACATCCATGCAGAGGAATCATTGAAAACACATATTATCACTCTGAGTCACATGTTACAAGAAGTAATATGAAGTTTCTGATCTTGCACATGGCCAGATGTGTTTTCGATTTTTACTGACATGCCTGTTGACTCTTAACTTGAGCAATAGCTTCGGTTTCAGTTCTCTAATTTAATAAGGCCACTTTCTTTGCTATATTTTTTGGTATATGTATTTTTAAGCTGGGAATATCGAATCTGTCATGTCCAATCCTCCCCGTTCTCCTTTCCTGAAACCTCTATGTAAGCATAATTTTTTATAAAAAAATTGTTGAGCCAAAGTTCCATTATTTAAATACTAATGTTGGAAGTCTTTGTTGCAAACTTTCTCTGTTTCTTATATAGTTATATTTATCTGTCGCATATGATGTTGCATTCTTTATCTGTCTTCTAAATTTGCTTTTATACTACAATTTTCTACAGAGAAAAGCTCTTATTTAAGGATGATTGGGTGGGGAATGAAAAAAGCTGTGCGATATAATTACATTTTACAAGAAGAAATTAACCAATCATTGTCTGTCATATAATAGCTCTACAAGAAGTTACATTATTCGACCTTGTGAATTTGTGATAAACACAAGGTAGTACAACAAGATGAAAAATCTTACTCTGTACCATGATTATTTTGCTGGAAAACCTTTTCCTAATTACACTCAGTTGCCAAGGAAATGATTATTTGCTCTTGGAAATGCTCGTAAAGTTCTGATAGGACTTTTGAAATCAGCTTATCTCGTCACTTTTACTACAAAAAAGAAAAAAAAACTTTCCACTTATCAAAACTCATGAAGTGATGATGCACTATATCACTTAAAATGTGTTCTTATATTTCACAAGCCTCTCACATAAAGTATGCCACGATCTTGGTTAGGATCATTGTGTAGAAGATACATAGCACAGCACCAACTGGAATTGTGACCAACCAGGAGGCCACAATTTCACGAACTGTCTCTGCTCTGACTCTGTTGAGCCCTCTTGCAAATCCGACACCCATCACTGCTCCAACAAGGGTATGTGTGGCAGAAATTGGCAAACCAAGTTTTGATGCAAACAATACCACTGAAGCTGCTGCAAACTCTGCCGCGAAGCCCCTAGTTGGTGTCAATTCTGTGATTTTCTTGCCAATTGTTGCTATCACTCTATATCCGCACATTGTAAGACCTGCAACAATTCCAAACCCACCCCAAGCAAGAACTTCTGTAGGTATGACTATCTCAGCACTGCTTGCTACGCCTTGAAGAATGGACAAAGCTGCAGCCAGGGGCCCTATGGCATTCGAGACGTCATTGCCTCCATGAGCAAATGACATGAAGCATGCTGATAAGACTTGCATATAACCAAATACACTATAAACGATCTGCAATTGAGCTCCTGTAGGACCAGCAACGTCTGAAAGAAACCCGATCTGCTGAACATTTGACTTCTCAGAAGATGCTATCTTTTCTGCTTCCGAAGATAGTAGCTCTCCTAGCTGTTTTTGAATCACTCGGGTAACAATGATAGCTCCTATTGCCCCACAGGATAATGCTTGCAGGAGAGCAATGGGAAAAACTTTACTAAGAGGGAAAGCAACAAATGAAATTGCAGTGACACCAGTAAACACTGCAATTGGTGCAGCAGCAGCCGCAGCCTGGCCTGGATTTGGTGCACTGTATACAAACTGAAGTGAAAACCGGTCAGTACAAAGTTAACCTTGGCGTCTCGTGTGGAACATTTTCTATGCTCTGTATTTATGAAATTTAGGTTCTATGCTTATTTGCTGTATTAGATCTCTGACTAACTGTTGAAGTGAACATGTCCTTTTTCTGGCATTTAGCTTATAGCTTATAAAAGAAAGCTAGTGTAGCACTTACCCTGCGTATGCACTTGTAAACAAGAAAAGAAACTGCTGCACCCATCAAAGGAGAAATGACCCAAGACGAAGATACTCTAGCCAAGGAGCTCCAGAATACTGCATTCACCCCTCCATATACCAGCCCAAAACCAACCATGGCCCCAACAATACAATGTGTAGTTGAGACAGGCCAGCCATATGATGAAGCAACCTAAGAAACAACATGTGTTAATACATATAGTTGCTTATAAATGTCCTTAGATGCTTCCTATTTCTTGTAAATGTTAGGACTCTGTATTCTCAAGGCTAAAGAAACTGAAATATTGACAGGCGTTGCATCCAATGATATAAGCTATTTCGGGAAGCATGCTGCCTGATTTGTATTCTCATCCAAACATGTGAATTTCATAATTTCATTGCTTACATAGATGTGAATGTTCAAGCAAACTTCTACTTGCTACAAACTTTGGGATGCAAGGTTCTTCAGCTTTTTGTTCCTCGCTGCTATGCTATTAGTGAATATTGAGTTATCTCGTCACCTCGGTCTGTTTGTTTGTTTACCTACTATGCCGTTGTAACTGCTGAAGTGCTAGACAATTACCTCTGAGAAATGGAAATGAAATGTGTACTTTTAAGGGTTAGAAGTGTGCATTAATGGTTATAAGTCTCCTTATAACTAAACTAATCTCAATGCACACATATGAGATTTTCCTATCGATAAGCTGGAAACCATGCTGTAGGTAGATGTTTGATTGCATCTGTTTAAGTTGCTGGTTGCTTTCCATGTGCAGGGTTGGCCCTAGTCTCTTGAAGTGTTAAGTTTTTGGCTGATTTCCCTTTGCAGAGTTGTTCCTAGTCTCTTAAGTACATTCTATTTGCAGGGTTCTTACTTTGTAGTTCTTACGACAAGATATATATGGACTGTACTGCGTACTTAAGTTATAATATATTAGTATTTTGTGATTTGATCCATGTGCATTTGAATGGTTTTCACATATTAAGCTTCATATTAAATATGCAGTTAGCCGCTATATATTGTTGGCATTATTTACTAGCTTCATGAATGTAAAGTATGAATTTAACATTAATCATGCAATCTAGTATTAACCATCTCACTGATACTAAATCCTGAACCTGCCTTTATGTAGGCTGAAGATCAACTGGGTGGAGTTTGAGTACAACAACAACATAGCCTTTAGTCCCAAGCAAGTTGGGTGGAGTTTGAGTAATTCTATTTATTCATAGAAGTTTGAGTGATTCTGTGATCCTTGAATTGCCATTAAAAGACTGGATAATCTGATTGACTTGGAATAGCAGAGCTCAAAACCCAAAAAGTTGATGGAACATACCTGCAGCCATGTGCCAGCAGCAGCAAGGGAGGATAGCAATCCAGCAAAGAGCAGAGAGTCCTTTCCTTGGAAGACAGACGCAACCAGTATCCCCTTCTGCATGGTGCTGGTGACATGGGTGCCCATAAGGAATGCACCGGAGAACTCTAGCAGCGCTGCAGTCAGCACCGCCTGCCGGAGTGTCAAAGCCCCAGATCCCACTGACGTCCCCATGGCATTTGCCACATCATTGGCCCCAATATTCCATGCCATGTAAAACCCTGACAGAAGTGTAAGATATGCCAGGACACTCATCTTGAAGGTCCCATGGCAGACCAGTGAGCGCATCGCCAACGGCACAGTGAGGGCAGCGAATGCAATCATCATGGAGATCGACATCGCCATCCGTGGCGATATATGGAATGCCTTCGCCATCTCTGACAGCTCGCTTTCCCTCTTCTTCTCCTTCCTAGCCTCCGCGTCACCGGCTTTCGTGGCAGAGTCATCATCAGCATCGGCAAAGGAGGACAGTGTGGCACGAGGGAGGCTCAGATGTGATCGCAGCGTATTGGCATGTGTCACTCTGACCGAAGGAAAACACCTTGGGCTGCAAATGCTGGGTGGCAGCTGAACAACAGGGTGGCGGAGCAGGAGAGCGGTTGCTGCAGCACGCCCTCCTGCTCCAGCATGTGCTCGAGCAATGGAGAAGAAGGGAGAGGATTGAGACATGGAGTGGCGGAAGCAGAAGAGGGGCTGATGAATTGGAGGCAGCTAGACGAAAGAGATGAAACTAAGGGGGAAGCGAGGTGGAAGAAGGTGCAGCTGTGGGCATATGAGTCCATGGAAAGAAATGAGCACGGTTATGTGGATGGAAGGAAGAGCTTTGTTTCTGTGGTGGCCCCAGCTCAAGCTGAGACGAACGGGTGGTGGATAGAATGGTTGGCGCAAGGGGATATGGGCAAGATTCCTGCCTAATCCAAAACTTGGGGTCGCAGTCGCAGCTGGCCGCCTGACTGTTTTCAGTTGCATGATCATCTTGGGCTTCCCTTGGGTCAGGACAGCTTTGAAAGATCTAGTTTATGTCTGTTGCTGTTTTGTTTCCCTCCTGTGTTAGCATGGCATTAACATCTAGGCTGTTAAAAATTTATGGGTTCTGAAATATTGTTGCGTTCCTTGTGGGGTTTCCTGTCTGGTGCTATATATCCATTGGCGCTGTGCACATTAAGCAAATTGATGCATGATGTAAAAAATGTTCTAATTTGCACTCAATTTACTGTTCTTCAGTTCTTGTGGTAAACAAATGCTGTACTGTTCACACTGCCAAAGTATGGCTACTACAGTCTACAGGCTACAGCCTAGATTGCCCCTTGGCCACAATTATCTACCAGTAAGTGCAGAGTAACTTGTCGAATGAATTTTCATGGGTTTTATTTCCTCTCATAGGCGAAATCTGGTTGAACCAAATGTTGAACAAAGCAGCTGTGGTCCAAGAATAAAGGTATGTCAGTATGTGGTCTCTCATTTGGCATGTCTATGTGCTTGTCAATTGTCATTGACATATAGTATTTTTCCTTCGTTGGCCATATTCAAATGGAGGCCCCGGACCACAGAAATGGAGGAGTGTGTCTCAAGCTGTCGCTAATAAGAAGAATCGGCGGGGTCTCTGTCCTGGTACCGTCTCTAAGAAGAATCGGCGGGGTCTGTCTTCGTATCAGGTATGGAATACTTGTGCTTGTCTTCTCCTGTGCTTTGGACTGCACTCTGCAGGCAGAAGACTCGGGGCCCGTGGATGACTGCGACCAGGCCGGGCCACTTTATCTGGGCTTAGGCCGAAATCAATAGCTTGCATGGCATGAATTGGGCCTGTTCCAGCTCAGGCCTCCACCATATAAACTAGAAAAACAGTACTGGATCCTCCTCAGAAAAATAAAAAGGAAAAGAAAAAGTACTGGATCCTTCTAAAAAGATAAAAAGGAAAAAAAGAAAATCAGTAGTGGATGCAATTCTCGCATTCCAATAAATAAATCTATTTTAATTGTAGCCAAACGGATACATAAAAGTAATATACTCTTGATGATATCAAATAAATATAACTAGGTTTATCATGAAATATTTAATATAATATATATTTATAGAGTTAAACGTAGCAAAGTGACTCAGTTTTAACTTATAATTGCGGGACTATAGCTTGATTGGTGGTAGAATACAAGGGATGAGCATATAAGGGTGTGTTTAGATTAGAGAAAGATTCTCCAAAAATACACTGTTCACAAAAAATATTATAGATGAATAGTGGTATGTGAGTGGGAGGGATGATATGAATAGGGAAAAATTGGATGATAATGCTTTTTGGAAGAAATTTTGGTAAAAAGCACCCTAAATGGTGACACACTTGCGGACGGGCTTGCAGCTGCTAATTCACGGGTGCGCGCCAGGAAGGCTTCTAGCGACAGCTTCTGTCCTGGACGAACCTTCCATTTTTGCAAAGTACAAGAGTATTGCTTCCACTGTGGCAGTAGCAGGCTTCGCCTCCACGTCCTGGTCCTCCTCCTCCGTGAACCAGCGGTGCTCGAGTGCCTCTGCCGCGGTGAGCCTCTCCGCGGAGTGAAACGCCAGCATCCCAGCAAGGACCTCACGCCCGGCCAGCGACAGATCCATCTCCATGCCATCGAACGCCTCGACTCCCATGGTGACGATCTCGTCGTGCAGGTCAACCGCCTACGTGATCATGTCGTCCTCCTCCGTGGTCGCCGTGAACAGCGGCGCGCCGGTGAGGAGCTCCGCCATTACGCACCCCAGCGCCCACACGTCCACCTCCTTCCCGTGGCGCCGGAAGCCTATCAGCGTCTCCGGCGAGACGTACGGCAACGCGCCCTCCTCCTCTGGTGCCGGCGTCGCAACGTTTGCCGGAAACGCAAATCTTGAGCGCGCCGTCGTTGGGGCCGCCGCCGACGAGGATGTTGTCTGGGTTTATGCCGCTGTGGATCTTCTCGGCGGCGTGTAGCTCCTCCACTAACCGCAGCAGCTGCCTCATGGAGTCGCGCGTCTCGTACTCGGAGAAAGGCGCCGTGAGCCGGGCATGGAGGCTGCAGGGGGCAGCGAGAGCTTCCGCTTCGTCGTCTCGCCGGCCAACATGGGGCAGGCTTGGTCGTCCTGCGCCGGACGCTTGCGTGCTGCTGGCGCCGCTATGGAAACTAGAAAGCCAGTGCAAGCCGGATCGATAGATCACCGAGAAGTTTGTGGCCCTGGCCTCGATACTATAGGCGCGCGGCGACGCGTCGTGACTCTTGAGCTACGCGCGTGCGTAGATCGGATCGGGCTCGCGTCACCGCCAACGCCGTCACTCAATACTCTAGCGGTTTCTCCTTCCGGGCTTCCTCCTGCCCTTGGGCTGGCCGTTCTAAGTTCCGACGATAAGTATAGATGGTTATATGGGCCGCCCAGCCCAACACGGCATGGGCACAACGCGGTACGACGATGGCACTGCGTGCCGCAGCCATAGCCCACTCACGACACCCAGGCTTCTTGGCCGTGCCTGGGTGACACAATAGCCCAAAGTGTCGTGGCGTGCCGTGCCAACCCGTCGGCCAGGAGGAAGGGCGCCGCGGCCAGTCAGGCGAGGAGGGAGGTACGGTGCAACGCTAGGGTGACAGCAGCTGCGACGGCCAGCCAGCGGTGGAGGGACGCGAAGGAGCCACCGACGAGGGAGCGGCGAGGCATGCTACAGAAGCCGCTGGTGAGGGAGGAACGAGGCACCGGGCTGGTGGGGAGGAGCCACCGGCGAGGGAGGAGGGAGGCGCCGAGCTGCGTGCTGCTCCCGGTAGCTGGGTGGGGAGGGAGACGAGTGGGAGGGGAATGGATTGGGTGACGGTACTTGGTAGGTGATAGAGTAGCCTAGGGTTTTACGTGGGCCAGTTGGGTCGTTGAAACCATCTAGGCCCCAAGATTAGAGTTTTGGTAATTAATGACAACACCTTGTGGACTAACAATTTCATTGAGCTTATGAATTAAGGTTAGTCACAAGATTTTGCTATGAGATGCCATAGAGATGGTAGTGTGTAAAGCGAGAATGCTTCCGCAAAGAAAAGTTTATATGAAGTGGCAAAAGACTCAAGACAAAGGTATAAAGATAGGATTTTCTTTTTGCCGGTCATGAGGTGCTTAGAGAAGTAAATTGACCGGATTTATAGGCTAGATAGCCGTACTATCAAGAGGGATCAACTTACAGTTGCTTGACGAGTCAATAGTGCCACATTGCTCAAAGTCTTGGATTTACATGCATATAGATGAGAGTTATTCACTAACTAAAAATATGCTGCGCGGATGGTCCGGCCACGCACGGCAGACGGTCCGCCTCTATAAGAAAAGTTACACAGAGCCGGTGTGCTCTCTGGTGGATTTGAACGTCAACGGCGGACGATCCGGCTCTGGTCACCGGACGGTCCGGCGTTGGATAATTTTTTGGACAGAGGATCGGCGCTCTCTTGTGGTTTTCAAAGTCTACTGCAGACGGTCTGGCTAGATGGAGCGGACGGTCCGCAGGCAAATGTTCGGACATGACCGAACGTCACCCGTTCTGTGTAAATGAGGAGTGAACTGCGGACGGTCTGCTACCTGTGGGCGAACGGTCTGATTTTTGAATAACGGTCGGTTCTGACACACCGTGATGTGACATATAGCCGTTGGATTACAACGGCGGAACGTGCGGTTCTTTAGGGGCGGACGGTCCGCGAGTTCGCAGAGAACACGAATTTTGAACATAACGGTTGGATTTGGGGCAACCTTCTATAAATAGAGGGGTGGCCGGCGTGGGGAGCTCTCTTTGGCCATTCCATTCACTTGCAACACACATTTGAGCTCTACACTCCCTCTCTCTCACTCACATAGCTTTGGATTGTATTTTTGGTGAGATAGAGAGACATCTAGTGCTAACATTCAAGGTTTGAGTTTTGGGGCACTAGGAGTTCTTCAAGCAAGGTTGTTGATTTGTTACTCTTGGAGGTTGCCGTCTCCTAGACGGCTTGGAGATTGGTTTTCATTGAGCTTTTCAAGAAGATTGTGAAGAGGCCTTTGATTCATTCTTGTGAAGAGGTTCATGAGCTTTGCCTCATCGGCGTGGTGAAAAGCATCTCTAGTGGAAAGAAGTTTAGTGAGGTTCATTGATTCCTAGATTGGCTCATACACCAAGTGGATTCTTGGTAGAGGAGCAATTGGAAGCTTTGAATCCACCTCAACGTGGATTAGGGGTGACCGGCAAGTCATCGACACCACGGGAAAAATTACGTATGTCTTTGGTTATTTCTTTCACTCTATTTCATACAAGCAATTTACTTTGAGCAATTTATTTCCTAGAAGTTGAATTATATCATGTCACCCTAGGCTGCAAATCTTTGACATAGGCTAGTTTCACTAGTTGTAGAATTCATCTTGTGTTTCTAATTAAATTTCTCTAGTGCTGTACTTTTAGTTAAAAACCGCCTATTCACCCCCTCTCTAGTCGGTAATCCTCGATCCTACAGTCGTCCGGCCTAGGCCAACACGGCGGGAATTCTATATGTCCGAGTAGGAATCCATATAACTACGCCTACCCAAAGTGAATTTCTACCCGGAGTGGATTCCTATATGTCCGAGTAGGAATCCATATAACTAGGAGGAGGCCTCGCCTCCGCAAGTGAGCTTGTGGCCCGCAAATCTCTTCTTACCAACTTTACATGCGTGTATAAATAAACAATGTGCCTTTTTAATTTGGTTAACATTCTCCTGAATTACCAACGTGGGACTAAACACATAACTCCCTATCATTTATTAGTGGGATTTTACTTATTTATTGTAAAAATAACAAAATAGCTCAAGCTCTTATATTCCAACAATCAACGACTAATTGAAGCTGAATAGCCGTGTAATTGTATAGTTTCTGAACCCCAAACTAGACTTTTTTTTTAGAACCCCAAATATACACTTTATAACAACAGGTATATTTTCAGGCTCACCCTATATCCCAATGCCGCAAGACTGGCCCATCAATCATGCCGGTGGAGCAGATCGCCTTCATCCTCAGCCCGTTCAACATTTTTCCCCCAAGATGGTTCTGTCTGCCATGTTCTGTAGAAAATAGGCGGCATACATTAGCATGGATCTGAAAGTAGTTTCTGTCCGTCCAGCCCACATGTCGCCGGCTGTCCATGTTCCTCATTGACTAAAGTCTACAGTCAAATTCGGGTAATTTATGCATTTTTAAGCGGTTGTAGTTTTTCCCTTTGTCCTCAGTATGCCCACTAGCTCCTTGCTTTCAAAAGTGTACATCGGCATGGTCCAACAGCTATAATGGTGCATGAGTTATACTCTGTAGTCTGTAGCGTAGCGTACATTACCTCAAAATGGGCCACCCGGGCTGGACGTGCCGCAATGGCACGGTGGACAAACCATTGGATGCGCACTGTTCAGCGTAGTATCATCTATCGCCCGCGACGCCCAACAGACAGGCAGACTGCGCTGCCGTGACGCTGCAGCACAGATTTTGTTTTTTTTCAGGTAATCGATGCTAGTACTGCAGTTAGCAGCTTAACCAACAACGTCCGGTGCTAGACAACACACGCACCGTGCCGAGGGCATGTTTGGTTGACGAGAGAAAAAATACTTTTTTTTTCTGAAATACGTGTTCTGTGAGGAGAATGAATAGAAAGGGTAAAAAAGGATTTTTTAAGATACGTATTCTGTGAGGCGATAAATAAAAAGTAAAAAATATTTTGGTAACTAAACACGCCCTTGGCTTGGCTGGGAACGTAAAAAAGCGGGAGACCTGAACCCGTATCTTTTTGCCTGTAGTTCCATGGCCCCTCGCCCTTTGTTTACGGCTTTCCATGCGGCTTTACCCTCCGTTCCGTCCGTTGTCGTGCAGAAAACAGCCGCAGCATCCCATGTAACCTGCCTGCCTTTTGTCGCCATTACGCTTGCACGGCCGCTTCATCTCGCCGTCAGGCTTTGGAGCGGAGAGGACGGGATTCAAATCAGGTTAGCGCCAAGCTCAGGCTCGCACACCCGCTCCGTGATCTTCTGATCCAATCCATGAGTAAAATCGTCCCTTTTCCACCACTGTAGACGAGAAAATGCATTGTCGCGCAACTATAATTGCCGTGCCGCCTGCATGTGCTCCGCCCGCCACGGTCGTGTCCTCATCGTGCTCGTGGGGGCTCTCTTGGCCGTTGCGGCCGCAATGATTTGGTTTGACGTGATGGGGACTCGTGGTGGAGTGGACGGGGTCGCGTCGGTGCGCGCGCTAGCGCCTGTCGCCGTCGCCAGCGGCTCGTTGCTGGCATCGCCGGCCGGGACGCCATGCCGATGCCACACCCCCAACGCCCGGCGGGCGCACGCACGGGAGCACCGTGACGGGCACACGGGGGGGCCATGGCCATGACCCATGACCGACACGACACTCGGCACCGGTCGCGCGCCCAGCACGGTGCACGGAGCTGGCACGTCACGTGGCCGGAACCGACGAGTCGGACCCTCACCCTGCCGCGCGCTGGACACGGGGTCCGCGCGGCATGACCCGATCACAGCCGTTCACGGGAGCACGTACGCTCCAGATGGAGCCGGGTGGCCCCCACACCATCGGCCGGGACCGCAGCGACCGCTACCTACATCGAGCCTGACTCCACCCGCACCTCACGCGGCCCTTCCTCTCCTGGACCTCCCTCCCCATCCCGTCACCCCGCCCGGCCGCCCCCCTCACCCGCACGCACGCCCTCCTCGCCTCGCCGCCCGCCGCCGTCGTGGTCTCTCTCTCCCCTGGACGTGGAGATCCCGCTCCCTGCCCGCCTCCTCCGCCGCGCTCCCGCTCTGTCCTCCAAAGCGTAGCTCGGCCCATCCGCCTCGCTGACCCCAGAGACAGCGGCAGCCGCACCGCGTCGGGCGGGGGGCGGCGCCGACCGCTGCCATTGCCGTACGACGGCGGCCCACCGCGTCGGAGTGTGCTGGTAAGGTGGCATTTTGGTGTGGGGAGGTTTCAGATTGGTTGCTCGTGTTCAAATTACGGCCCAGATTTTTTGAATCTCCGGTAGAGAGCTCTCGAGCTAGCCAATTGGGGACTCATTTTTCGTTTCTGTTAGTTTGGTACTTTGAGCTGTACGTTGAAAATTTTTCCAAAACTTTTGGGTAGGATTTCAAATTTTCGAGATGAAAACTCATAATTTGATCTGGAAGTTCACTGTTTCAATCTATATTCTCGATCTACTCTGACTCTAGTTGCAATTTCAAAATGAGGGGAGGATAATGAGAGGTTTGGGGGTGAGGGTGTCCACCAATTCAGTTTTCTACTCGTGGCCCTCCGAGTTAATTGGTGCAAAGGAGACTTCTGTATCAACCACAGCAAACAAAACCAGCATCCACTCGAGCAAATTAGGCTAGAGATAGCTGACTGGTGAACTTAGAAGCTGTTTGTGTAATCACAAAGCCTTCATTTATGTGCCTTCTAGTACAAATTTTCACTGTTCAGTCAGAGTTTATCTTCTTGTGTGGTGGACTCACTTCCCACATTTCATATTCCGGAAATCAATAAAACGTATGGAAATGACACGATTTTGTTAGGCCAGTTTTGTAAATGCATTTACTCAATGTGATTGTCAAAACTCCAGCTTGTTTAGAACTTGAACCAGGCAACCAGTGTTCATACAATAGATGCGCTGAGCACAGATTAAGGTCAATCAGCCACTTTTTAATTTTCCGAAATTTGTCTTGGCCATTGAGTCGCTGGAGTCTCTAGCATCTACGGCTTGCTTGCTGGGTGTGTCTTGCTTCAAATTTCTTATCTTGCTACTAATCCCATTCGCAGTGGTGACTTCTGTATCAACCACGGCAAACAAAACCAGCATCCACTCAAGCAAATTAGGCTAGAAAAGAGTACCAAGACAGCTGACTGGTTAGCTTAAAAACTGCCTGTAATCACAAAGCCGTGAGTTATATGGCTTCTAGTACAAATTTTAGTTGTTTTCACTTTTCAGTGTTTTGTCTTTCTTCAGTGGTGACTTGCTTCCCACTTTTATATTCCGGAAATCAATAAGACCTAATGAAATGACAGGATTTTTTTAGTGTAAGTCAGTTATGTAAATGCATTTACTCAAAGTTTGATTGTTAAAAACTCCTATTCTTGTTTTAAGAACTTGAACCAGACAGCCAGTGTTCATACAGTAGATGCACTGAGGACCGTTGGTTAACGTTAATCATTCACTTTTCGGTTTTGACGTAATTCACAATGGCCATTGAGCTACTGAAGTCTCTAGTCTCTACTGCTTGCTTCCTCAGTGTGTCTTGCTTGAAGTTGCTTGTCTTGCTCCCAATCCCATTCCCAAACTGTTGCCAAAGGAGTTCGTGATGTACTCACCCAGTCACCAGTTTCAATAGTCTGACCTTCCCAATTTATTAGAAAAACAGGGGGGGGCGAAGACCCTGTTATCAAAATGAAATAGTTGTTTGCTGATTGTTAAATTACTTTTTCTGTTCGTTAAATTGCTTGCTGATTGTTAAATTGATTTTTTTAATATTGTTAAATTACTTTATCTACATTGGTAGTGTGTCCAGTCATACTTAACTTGTACTTTGGAGGATATTGTATATAATTTGCTCATTATTTTCTCTGATGCAGTTTGAAGTATTGCCGTTGATGTTCTGATTAAAGAAGCTGGTAGCATCAATTGGCTCTCATAATGGACAAGATACAATCTGATTGCCCTTATCCTGGATGTTTCTTCTGTGTTATGAAGGAGGCAAACCCTAGCAAACGAAGAGCAAGCGTGCTTAAGTTTTTTAGGGAACTTCCTTCTCAAGATGATGATGGTCAAGTTCTACCTATTAGTGGCCTCTGGAACACTGCAATGGCCCACCCAAATGATCCTGAGTTCATCAACTTGGGCATATTTGAATGCATGGCAGCTCTTATATGGAAAGGATTGAAAAACAGGCGTTGGCTTGCACATGATCAGAATATTTACATCCCATATTATGCTGCTCACATAATTGGATCATATACAATGAATATGGAGGAATTTGCAGAACGTGCTGTTCGTGCTGGTGTAATACCTCCACTAGTCGAACTCCTAAGAGGTAGGCTGACATGGGTGGAGCAAAGGGTTGCTGTTAGAGCTCTGGGGCATTTGGCTACATATCCTAGTACATTTCCTGCAGTTGCTGATCATGGAGAAGTACTTGAACTTGCCATTCAACTTGCTTCGAGCTCTCTAGAGATCGTGTACTCTCACTTTTACCAATTTGTGGACCGGAGACTTGGCTACCATTGTGATCTTCTTACTCGTGGCCTGGGTGGTGCGGAAATGGAATCCCGCAAAGCTGAGGAATGGGCAAGTCAACTGCAGTGCTGGTCTTTGCAACTCATTAATTGCTTTGCATTTAAGCCTGAATTCCTCCATGATATTTGCAAGGCTGATTTTCTTATCAAGTTACCTGGAATGTGGGGTGGACTTGTCAATGAAAACTCACCTGCTGGAGTTGGTTTGCTAAGAACAATCTGCCAAAGCAAGGTTGGCCGAGGTCATGTTGCCAACATCCCTGGTACCATCGATGCTTTATGCAACATTGCTCGTTCTTCAGATGACTGGCAATACATGGCAGTTGATTGTCTGATCTGGCTAGTGCAGGATGCAAGTACTTGTCATAAGGTAAGATCTTGTGAAATACATTTTGCTTACTCATATTGTTTGGCATTTATATAGGTTAAGTTTAAGGCCTAGAGCCCCAGACAACTACGCACAGAACAACGGCTTAGAAATGATGACTAGAGTAAAATAAAAATAGCAGAGTTCCTCATAAACAGAAAACCAGAGTATTTATCCAATCTTTTAAAAGCCAGCTTCGGATTGTTCTTCCTCTTTCTGATTAGATTGTTCAGGATTAATATGCATGATGGCCTCCAGAAATAGCATTGCACTAAAAGTGCATTTTTTTTTTCCTCCTGATTTGGTCCAAATTCAGTCAGCAAATACCTTGCCATCCATAGCTTTGTCATCTCAAGTCACTTAGCTATTCCTCCCTTTGTGCAGGTTATAGATAAAGTTGCACCAACACTGATAGATCTAGCAAATATTTCAACACTTGGTGATTATAAAAAGCTTGGTGACACTATTGTTACAGTCCTCCAAGAATGTATGCAACAGAGTGGGAGCTCGCATGGTACAATTAGCACTCAGACCAAAGCAGAAATTGATGAGCTGTTGAGATCCAAGCAAAGTTTGAAACTGGAAAAGAGTATGCCGAAGGAGGATCTTCATATAAAACAAGCTGCAGCATTGGTTGTGAAGTTGGAAGGCAATTCTCTGTTCTCTTCAGGGAATATTGAAGGGGCTGCAGAGAAATACTCTGAAGCACTCGCACTATGTCCAATGAAGTCTAAGAAAGAGCGGGTGGTGCTTTACAGCAATCGAGCTCAGTGTTACCTTCTCTTGCAACAGCCATTGGCTGCCATAAGTGATGCCACACGAGCATTGTGCCTTCATAGCCCTGTGAATCGGCATGCCAAAAGTCTGTGGAGAAGAGCTCAAGCATATGATATGCTTGGTTTTGCAAAGGAGAGCTTGTTGGATGCAATCCTTTTCATAAATGAGTGCTCTCAGTCGAATGATCCGGACTTATCCTTGAAGCAAAACAAAGTTCCTGATTACGCTGAGCGATTGGTGAAGAAGCAGATGCGTGCCGCTTGGCTATTCAGGGAAGCGGCTCTGAAGCATGGGGGTGTCCATTGTGACGGAGATGCTAGCGATGCGTTTGGTCAAGAGGCTGATGACTCTGAGTGGGAGACAGCTAGTGAAAGCGATGCTGAGAATGATGCCAGGGGAGAAGCGGATGATGAAACTGAATGGAAGAATGATGGTCACCAGGAAGATTTCTGTGAGAAAAGCTGAGACTGAATGGAAGAATGATGGTCACTAGGGAGATTTCTTTGATAAAAGCCGAGGAACAGGATCGAACTGTTTCCATGCTAATTAATACCTTTGTGACAAGAACTGTGCATTGTTTTTTTTTTCTTCTTTTTTTCTTGTTAATTTCTGAAGTTTGGCGAAGAAGCCATAATCCTGGCGCTCTTCTCTTCTCTTCTCTTCCCACTGGACATATCTGGAATGTGAAGGGAATGATCCCTTTCTTCAGGGTGTACTTGGATTTTTGGTATACCATGCCAACTGTTATGTGATGTAACAAGTAGGTTTGTAGCTTGAGTCATGAACCCATGATGCTCTCATGTTGAAAGTTGAAACTAGTGTGCTGGATACTTGCTCTGGGTGCATGTCGAAGCCTTTTTAAGGGGATGCCAACAAATGTGAAAAAAAAAAAGGAAATGAAATCGAGTGCGTGTATGCCGCCATCGTGTGTTTCATTTTTGTGCTTACATGCGCTTGCGACAAGCACATCGATGTTTTATGCCCAGTCTTTTTCTTTTTGAAAGGATTTATGCCCAGTCTAACATTTGCAAAAATTGAAGCCTGTTGTACTGCTACTGCACCTTCTTCAAGGATACTCTCGTGAACGTTACCTTCGATCTCTTTGGGTTCATTTTGGTGCTGGACAGCGCAGAAGCACTTCCGTTGCTGTGGGCGATGTATAAAAGAAATTAGCAAAACATGACCGAAGTCGGATACATCTGAATCACTGTCCGTGACGAACTGACAACCAAGTTCAGTTCCACAATTCTCGAAAGGAGAAAAGAAGATGAACCGGTTCAAATCCAGCTGCCGAGCTGCTTCTGATGGTGCCAACAGAGCCAACCCTTCCAGTGGGCCGGCGTGGGGCCTCCGGATAATAGCGCCACGTCGAATCATATATTCAGTTAGGCCGTGTTTAGTTGTGGTGGGAAAATTATTTTTTTTTTCTAGAATGCGTATTACGTGAGGGGATGAATAGGAAAGGAAAAAAAAAAATTTTAGAGATGCCTGTTATGTGAGTGGGATGAATAGACAGTAAAAAGTATTTTGGAAACTAAACGCGGCCTAACTGAGCCACCGAGGCAAACGCACTTCAGTTAAGCTCGCAGCGCGCCAAACGACGAGGCACTGAGGCAGTCGTACCCGTGCGGGCGGCGTGCGCTCCTTCGCTTTTCAGTTTCAGCTGGAGGCCACTAGCATTTGCAGCGGTATCCCCCGACCACTCTCTCCTGCGCCACCCACTTCCGTAGTCCTGTCTGCGCTTCATGTCCTCCCCATATTTTTCTTTTCTATGAAAGCTTTGGATCCATTGAGATTATAAGAATTTGAATAATTCTGCGAATTCGTTTACGTAGACTGTTTGATTCCTATATTATTCTCTAGATCTGATAATATAGACTGTTTGGATTTTGGGTATAACGAGTTAATGACCGAAGCCCGTAAATCAACAGAGCCAAGTGTAGCAGCAGCAGCAGGCATTTCTAGGCCCCTTCCCGGCTATTGGATCCCTATCTAATATGCAATGAGCCAAGTATAGTCACTGAAGTTCGTAATATGAATGAAAATCCCTATCTAATGCTTAAAAATAAAAAAGACATGTTTTCTCGCAAATTATGGTGGCTTTGATTTTTTTTTATTTGGGCACATCAGCATCACAGAGTTGGAGCCAGCAAAATACAGTGCACCTCGCTGCAAAGGTCGCTAGAGCACTCACTAGTCACTAACATTTGCAGTACCACTGTACTGCATCTGTAGTTCAACAATCATGAAGATGAATCCAATCCAAATCCCTAGGGACGCTCGATCGAACAGGTGGATGGCCCCTTCCCGCCTTCCGTGGCGGAGGGGAGCAACGAGGGTAGGGCCAGGCCGGCCACAGCATATGCGGGCGCAGTGGATCCGTACGCCGGAAGCGACAATGGATTCCTGCTGCCCACACGTGGAGGCAGGAGAGCGGACGCGCGCAGCCTCGGCGCAGGGCATCCGCAGCACGGCCGCAGCCTTCTGCCGTTGCTGCTCGGTGCTTGGCCACTCCACTGATGATTGGTGCATAGCACTGTAGCCATGGAGCTCCACTGCGATTTGTTACTTGTGTACCCAGCATTATCAGGAAGGTTTGTTTGCTTAGCATCCAAAACCAGTCCCACCTAAACTCTAGCGCCGCCGCAAGTAAGGCGCTGATTTTGGCTACCAAGCAAACATTTGGCAAGTTCTAGCGTAACAAACAGCTATGATCTCTGGCAAAAAAGTATGGCACGCCCAACATTTAGCTACCAAGCAAACAATAGTCTCAACAGGTTGTGGCGTGCCAAACTTTTGGTGTGGCAAGTTGCGGACGCGAAGCAAACAGACCCTCAGTTGTTAAAACTATAGGATATGGGTCTGTTTGCTTAGCATCCAAAGCCAGCCGCACCCAAACTCTGGTGGCGCCGCAAGTGAGGCGCTGAAAATCAGCGCCAAACATTTGGCAAGTTTTGGCGCAGCAAACAGCTATGATCTCTGGCAAAAAAAGTGTGGCACGTCCAACATTTGGCTACCAAGCAAACAATCGCCTCAACAGGTTGTGGCGTGCCAAACTTTTGGTGTGGCAAGTTGCGGACGCGAAGCAAACAGACCCTATATTTCCACTTGTTCCCTTTTTCCGTGATGACATTGGCAAATTGAATATAATCGTCGTGGCGATGCACTAATTATTGTTAAAAATCGCTAGTTTGTATGCTCTAAAAATGGTTCACGGTTGGATCGTAGATAATACATCACATCCAGTCAATAAAACAATGTGCAGCATTAATACAAGTGTTTGGAACTGAAGGGAAGCGTTCACCAGAAATCAACTGCCTGATCACCTAATGCAAGGTGAGCTGGTAGACGTGTTAGGATGACATTGGCAAAGCTCACTCTCCAATCGAAATCCACGTCGTCCTTGACCAGCTCGTTAGGCGCACCCACAGCCCCCCTTTCCTCCTCCTTTATAAGCACCAGATCAGATGCTCTCCCTTCCATCCATGAAGGGGGAAAAAAAATCTCACCAACAAAGGAGGAAGTAGTGACATTGAAAAAAGAAAAAAAAAAGTCAGAGAAGATTCTGCATCCAAAAATCCATCCACAGCAGTCTCAACTCCTAGCTCTGGCGCCATGGCCGGGCTGAGTGTGCTGCTGGAGACCACCCACAAGAGCCATTCCGGGAAGCCGGCGGCTCAGATCATCAGCAAGGCCACCCTCGTGATGGTGCACGGCCCCAAGCAGAAACACAAGCAGGTCTCGTCCTTCCTGCAACGCTGCTTCCTGTGTCACAGGGAGCTCGCCGAGGGCAGGGACATCTACATGTACAGGTAATTAGCTGACAAGCCGTTGATGAGAACAGCTGTGAGTTCAATTCTACATGTACATCTGGCTGTGAGTTGTATATATCTTTTTGTTCACGTGTGTTTGACTTGTGGCGCGTGATGCAGAGGCGACAGGGCGTTCTGCAGCGAGGAGTGCCGGCGCCGGCAGATCTTCATGGACGAGAACGCCGGCAGCAGCAGCAACTGCGTCGCCAATGGCGCAACAACCGCGCGCGGCAACCGCCGAGCCGCCGCTGGTGGCGTCGCGTTCTGAATGATTAGCGGCCAAAACAGCTGTGAGTCCACTCGTTCATTATTGTGTGGTGGGCACAACGAGATCATGGTGGAGCACGGCCGAGGTGAGCAGCAGATCAGGAGAAGGGAGCATCATTAATCATGGAGCAAGGCGATTAACAGTGGGTTAACCAGGTAGATTAGCTTGTGGAGTATCTGACAGCTCATCGGCGTGGGTCCCAGTCCAGGCACGAGGATGGCGAGAAGATGCTAGGGCTACGGCAAGTACAGTACGTGGCATCTGGCAGGGCGTAGCGGATAAGATGGCCGTGACTTGGACCCGCCCGCCGCTCTCGGGCCCCACCTCATGAAGTGGATCAGGATCGACCGAACGAGCGAGTAATTAGCGGGGAGCATTTTGTAGTTTTGTCACGTCTCTACTCTCTGACTGTTCAATGCTAGTTTTTTTTTCCTATTTCGTTCTTTCTTATTCCTGGATTCGACCCCTTTTTTTTATTTTTTTTCGTTGTGTAACATAGTTTAATGTCATGGTGATGCTATTGTACTAGATTATATTACATTAGTTCATTACTATGCCTGTTTGGCTGTTTGTCTAAATGACGACGATGAATGTCTCCGTCTTTTATTTATTCAGTGGAATTAAAGGGCATTTTGGAAAAAAAAAAGTTCCGTTTCAGTGAAATAAAGGGTCCTCCCATTCTCACGCTACCCACGTTCAGGGAAACAGCTTTCTTTTGCTGGGACAAGTTCACTGAGTAGGTTTGATGGCTTTATTAGCCAATAACCACAGTTACTGCAGTTCAACAGAAGACTGGAAAAGAATTCACCGAGAAGTAGGTTCGATGGCTTAATTAGCCAATAACAAAAACCAGCTACGAAAATTCGAATTCGTAACCCGACAAAGAAGGCCCAGTCCAATTGACTTGAAAGCCCATTAACGGTTTCCTTCCTCCGCAACGGCCCAAATATTGAATTTGCTTTGGTTGGGGCGCGCCAGGCCCTGCCAGCAGTGCAACGGCTGGGCGACGCTTGAGGACCCCAGTGGCAAGCCACTGCGGTGGGTCCTCCCCCACAAAAAATAAATTTAATATCGAAGTGGACACATGGCCCACATATCAGATATTAAACTGATAAGAACAGATACTACACTTGATCTTAGCCAAAAGGCCGAGAAAGGTATGAGTTCTCCTGATGCCCAGCCCCTTCCTTTATAGCTCTCCCCCTCCGCGCTCAGCTCTCGCCAGGCGATGTGGGACTATAATCCTTTGCACCTCCTCTCCAGCAAACGCCGCGGCTGCGGACGCGAGGTCGGAAACCTGATGAGTTCTGGGCCGTGTTCTACTATTGGGCCTCCCGACGCGTCTGGCCCATTTGTTGACGAGGAGGGCTTGACTTGTGATGGCCACAGACGACGCCGGGGAGCGAGCGACCGCCTTTCCCCCTCCGGCCTCCGCCTCGCCGACCCTCCAGGTGCCGGAAGCGCCCCGCCAGCGCGGGGCGGGAAGGCGGCTTCCGATGGGACCCTCAACGCGGACGCCACCGCCGGCCAGTCTCGCAGTCCTCCTGGCGCTGCTCGTCTTCTCGCCGGTCGCGTCAGCTGGTACGACCAGTCTCCTCGCCCGCGAGCGCTCGAGATCTCAGTTGTAGTTTTTGTTTATTTATTTGTTCTGTTTACGTAAGGCGCGGTCGGAAGTGTTTTTTTCAAAGTTTTTGTTCATGGCGCTTGAGATTCTTGTTGCCTTTGTATGAATCCTTGCTGGTGTGTACTTGTTCGCTCCAATTGTGTAGATTTAGTTACAAGCATAGCATTCGAGGGACTTCGGTTTTGAAATGGCGGCGTGTGCGCACTTTAGGCCTTAATTTGAAGTTGCTCTCTGCATTTTGCGAAGTTTCATTATCCATACCGCAGAGGACAGTTTTAGAAAGAAACTGTCAGATGAGTTATGGATTATGATCATGTCAAGTTAAAAGCTGTAATGTTACAAGTTTTGTTTGTCTACTGCCATATAGTTTCGTTCCGTGATACTACTGCCGGTTGTGACACTGATGATCAATGCAGTTCCTACAGCCTACCAAGCAATATCTTTGCTTCTCTTAGTTATCTATGATTATTCTGGTTGCATATTGAGTGAATGCTGCTTGTTAAGATAGAATCGGTTCTCAATTACTTTGGTTGGCTTCTCAGTAGACAAACACTATTGAGCGGTACTCTACTGATATATACCACAATATCACATGTTTTCTGTTGATTTTTCCCCCACAGGAAAATCAAAAGGTGTATGTGTTTCACCTGGTGGACGATTCCCTGCCTTTGCATCTGAAGGCAAGCCTCCTGGAAAGGCACCGAAGGGGCGCAGAGATCTAGCATTGTGTAGGATATTCCGTCAGAATACATGTTGCGATGTGACGCAGACATTTCCTGCTCTGGTCTCTGTGAGGAACCTTGCATTAACTGGTGAAGGCAGTCAAGAATGTATTCATTTGTGGGAATTGCTTGAGTGCTCAATATGTGATCCACGAGTGGGTGTCAGGCCTGGTCCTCCTGTTGTATGTGCATCATTCTGCGATATGGTCTTCAAAGCTTGTTCAGAGTCGTACTTCTCCATGGATATGAAAACACAGGTAAAGACCCTCTGATTAAAGATCATTGATACAATTTGGGTAGTGGGAAGGGTGCTGATACTTCGATCATTTAGTGACATGCAAGGCATGTGCTGTTGCTAGATTAAGCTTTTCACTAAACAGTCATGTTCTAGCCCCTGCCTGTTCTATACATTCTGATTTCTGAAAAGCTATTGGTTTTGCGGAATTTCCTCTCTTTTTTTTTTCTTATTGAATAATCCACAGTACTTATGAGATGTTGAGCTTTAGTACCTGATTATCTTTTTTGTTGGTTATGATTTGATGGTTGGTCTGAATATTCTCTTTACTGCTTTGTTAGGCCTTGTCTCCTTGTGGTTTAGGTGACATTCTTTGTGGCAAAGCACATAAATGGGTTTCTAATGGCACAGAGTTATGTCATCTTGCTGGTTTCTCTGTGCAAGTTTCTGAGACCAGCTCCAGTGGAGTTGATGACACTTTCTGCTATGGTGGGAAAGCAAGTTTGGATTCTATATCTGATTCATGGGCTTCTTCAAAAGACCGCCCAACATTAAGCGGTGTGGCTTCTTGGGATGTTCAAGATTTTCAGAGATGGGCAAGAGAAATGCCTGTTGGTGAAAAAGTTTCATGGGCAATCGGAGGAATGGTTCTCACTGCTGGCCTTATTTTTATCAGGTATTTCATATTTAGTTCTCTCTTTCATATTATTTATGCTGAGGTAGTGAATTATCTGCATAAATAATTCTTGTAGTCCCGTTTGGAAAAAGTATGCCTTACATTTTTGGAATAGGTACTGCATAAGCATATAGAAGATGAATGGAACAATAAAAAATGTCATTTGATTTTTTACCTCTTTCCTTGCAGAATGGTGCCTTATATTGATGCCTGCTAAGATTGGAAGCTTGCACTTCATATCCCTCTTATTTTAAAGCTCAATTTTCATCTATCTGTGCAGCAAAAGGAAAAGCTACAGCCATCGCCAGAAGCAAGCAGCTATTGCTCGCAATATGAGATTGAGAAGGCTGGATCCAAGAGCCAACCCACAGCAAACGAGGTGAAGCTAGGAAGGCATAGGCAACTTAGTCTTACTTGTAGAGGATTCTTGAATGTGTGCTTCCACCTCTTTGTGTATCAGTATAATCTGTCAATTGTGAACACTAGCATATTCTTCCCGGTGCTCAGATACGGAGTAACTTCCTTGTCATCCTTCGGTAAAAGAGGATTTCTATGAGTTGTCAGTTGCCACAGAGTTTTGCTGGAATGTAGAATTTATGGATTGGCTTAGCTCATGTACATATTATTCAGCAATTAGCTTTTGTTATTATTTATCTGGCTACATGAATGGTGATATGCGAGTTTAGCTATTGCGGTAGATCATTTGTATACCTACGAAAGACCATTTCTTGCATAATTATGTGTATTTTGTGTGTAGGCTTAATCTATTTTTGAAAAGATTTAATCCAGAATCTATTGGCTACGTTGTAAACATTCAATCCTTTTCGTTCCAAAATAGTTTCTAAAAATAGGAACAATAAGTATCAAAGTGGTTTTCTTTCTTTGTTTCATTTTTACCCGGATGCTTCATATCGAACCTCAACGGGGGAAAAGAGTAGTACTCCCTCCGTCCCAAATTATAAGTCATTCCAAGATTCTTGGAGAATCAAACTATCTCAAGTTTGACCAAATTTATATAACAAAGTACTAAGATTTATGATACCAAATAGGTACCATTAGCTTCTTCATTAAGTATATTTTTAGATCATATCTATTTAGTTCCATAAATTTTTGTGATTCACTCTATAACTTTGGTCAAACCTAAAAAGAGTTTGACTCTCCGAGAATCTTGGAATGACTTACAATTTGGGACGGAGGGAGTACTAGATGTTAGATTGAATCAATGCCGATTTATAATACAACTAGTATCCATGCAATTGCGACATTCACATGCTGCGCCTTTTAACAAGGTTCCATGGTGGCATGGTGCTATGGAAGTCATCGTTTCACAAGAACATATCGCGTTGAAAAACAAGGAGTATGGCCATCTATGACCTATATAAAATATAATTGATATTCGATTTATGCAGTCTTACATAGTCTTTCAATATCAAACAAAGAGAAATGGCATGCACACCGGAAGGTAAGCTTTGGATTCAGGTTCATGAAATCGGTCTATGTATCAGCGAGCATCCGTTTTCTAGACTCAGGTTCATGATTCACCCTTCGTTGGTCCTACTTGACCGCTCGTTCTATTCTCCAAACTGCATCACGCCCCTTTTCCTCTTTTCAAAAGGAACAGCCGCATTGCTCTTCATGGCAATGCCCCCCATTTATACCTCACCATCATCCAGCACAAGAGCATCCAGGCCAACCCCTACCACCGCCTCGTCTGGCCTGTATCCGTCCACTGCTTCTGCCGGATTGTCCAGAGTCCTCGTATTAGGTGCTGAAACAAAATTTAGACCATTACAGCATCTCCAACAGAGTGCTTCCCTAATAAGCCTCCATGATTATATATAAAAGAAGAATAAGAATGCTTAAAAAGCAGTGATCATGAGGAACATTCTTATGGTGGAACACTATGGCTTAATGCCTACTGCCCTAGACAGCATATTGCGTCTGCAACTCCAAATCGACGTTAAAAACATTTCACATTTGCCTCGTCAGCAGCATACATTGCATGCACATATGAACAGAGAACACATACAGTTTCAGAAACCTGAATAAAATGATATTGGTTCTTAACAGCTGACAGACTATTCAGAACAATAAAAAATGATGCTGCATTTTTCACCAAGTCAGAAGTGGGAAGCCACCTGCAGTTAAACTTGAAAGGAGAGAGAACGCCAGAAGGATCAATTCGAGTCAAGTCATTAAATTGAACGCTCAAGTCAGGTCATTAGCTGATTGAGAAACCATTCAATTGAACTGCAGGATCAATTCAAGTCATTAAAGAGAGAGACACATCTCTTCCATCAGCAGGGAAACTTTCAGATAGCCTATGCTAAATAAATCCATCGCCGTTAAGGTTACTCAACTCGCATGGAATGAATCAGAGCTATACGAAAATCCAGCTCTGGAAATGTCTTTGTCGAACCAGCCAGCTCTTAAAAATCCATCAAACCTGCAAAAGTAAATATGAATTCTGCCCTTTAAAAGCACATCATTGGACAAAATTCTTGGCGCTTCTAAGCTCTTTTTGGGCCAAGCTTGACCTGAGAGATTGGGTGCATTGGACAGAGAGGGAGCACGGCAGGATTGAAAAGCTAACACCAAGGATCAGCACACCAGAAATTCTCGACGGATGAAAAATCCGATCTGTATCCACCGAGATGTAAGTTCCATCAATATTGAAATATTCCTGTTCACTGTTTTGCGATTTAAAGTTTCTGCTACTGATGATTTGATGTCTCTACAATGATATGCATGTTTACATGAATGTAGGTTCCTTCTCATTGTGCAAATCCTTTCAGTCAAACATAATGGTAATAATTGCCACATAAAACATTACACTCTGAAGAGTTGGTCAGTGGCTAGATCCAATACTTAGGGAAGAAGAACAAATGACTCAAGTGTTTTCCTCACTTTTGCTGTATATATATAAAAAGCATGAGGAACATTCTTATGCTAGAATGCTATGGCTTAATGCCTACTGCATTTGTAAATGCATGGCTGTGGGTATGTCAATAAAAATTGCATTGCATCTGTCAGCTGACTGGCTACAAAATCTTGTGAAACTATAAGCCTCCATGATTGTAACTTCTCTAACCATAAGATGATAAGAACTCTCAAGACACTACAAAATTAGAATTTGAGATACCATTTTCACCAATAATCACCGCAAGAACATGTCCCATCTCTGAAATGATGAAACCGATTGATATCTCTGATGATAATCTCCCTTGATACAATCTTTGAAATGAACTTGAAGGCAACATGGCAATCTATGCATATGCGCAGATTCTTCTTGACTCTGATTGGGGCCCCAGCTGGGGTGCTGATTAACGCAAATGCGACGGCCAGCCTCTCACTGTGGTAAGAAAGAAGCAGCTCCTTTTCGCTTCTGTCTACGTTGTGCAGATCAACTGCCACATTTGGAACATAACCAGCTTTGTTCATCAGATCTCCCAATTCATCTAGCTTTCCATATATCTCTCTTGTCCTTGGATGGCTCTTATCCCCGACAATGAAAGTATGCACCTTGTCCTTCATCTCGACCCAGCTCATGGCAGGCTCCTTCCTAATATTGCTGTATTTCATTAGCTTTCGCACCTTAGCCACTTCATCCCACATGCCTGCTGAAGCATAAGTGTTTGCAAGCAGGACATGCGTGCCAGACTTCTCTGGCTCTAGGGTGACAAGTTTTTCAGCTGCTACCCTTCCCAGATCTGGATCGCCGTGTACTCTTGAGGCTCCTAGGAGTGCACCCCAAACTGCAGCATTAGCTTCGAATGGCATGTTGTTGACAAGCTCCATCGCATCCTCTAACTTCCCTGCACGGCCAAGAAGATCAATCATGCATGCGTAATGTTCTTCAGTCCTGTCAATTCCAAACATCTCCTTCATTGAATCAAAGTATTTCTTGGCCTCATCAACAAGCCCTGCATGGTTACAAGCAGAGAGAACACTAGTCAAGGTGATGTGGTTAGGGGAAACACCCTCATCAAGCATTTTCTGGAACAATTCCAATGCTCTCTTCCCATGTCCATGCTGCGCGAGCCCTCCGATCATTGCAGACCATGAAACAACTCCCCTTTCTGGCAGACCAGAGAACGCAATGTCTGCATCCTCTATGCTCCCGCATTTTGCATAGGTGTACACAAGAGCATTCCCTGCAAACACATCGGACGTGAACTGCCTCTTGATCAGATGAGCATGCACTTGCTTTCCTTGTTCATAGGCTGACAGACTAGCACAAGCATTCAGGAGGCTACTTAGTACAAAAGAATCAGGCTCAAGGCCTTTTCTTAGCATCTGCACAAACAGCTTTATTGCATCCTCGCCATGGTCAAACTGTGAGAGTGCTGTTATCATGGATGTAAAAGATATGATGTCATCAGAACAGCTTTCTTCAAAAATCCTATTCGCGTCATCAAGGCAGTCACATTTCCAGTATGAATCAATTAGCCCATTGATGACATGAGAGTCTGATAGGAGCCCTATCTTCTCAGCAAGAGCATGGACCTGCCTTGTGTGACTGATTGCCTCCAAGCTTGCTGTTGACTTGAGAACAGCAGCCAGTGTTGCCCTATTGACACCAAGGTCGAGCCCCTCCATTCTCATCCTGCGAAAGAGTGACAGGGCCTCACTATACAACCCACCATGAGAGTAACCTGAGATCAGTGCATTCCACAAAATCAAATCCCTTTGGGGCATCAAATTGAACACCTTCCTGGCATCATCCAAAAACCGATCCTTTGCATACATATCCACAAGTCCAACACCAATGAACTCATCTGAAACCGAATCGGCCTTGATCATAAACCCATGAATTTGACGTCCCAAATTAAATGCACCAGCACCAGCGCAAGCCTTCAGGATAGTAGACAATGTATAAACATTGGGCACCAACCCTGAAGACTTCATCTGGAGCAGCAACTCAAGTGCACGATGATCATGTCCATGAATCACACATCCGGAAATAAAAGCATTCCACGAGACAACATCTACTGCAGGCATCTTCTCAAAAACCACCGCTGCCATATCAATGTCCCCCAGCTTCGAGTACATGTCGACCAGCGCATTAGACGTGAACACATCCCCGTCATACCCCATCCTCACCACCATGGCGTGCACCTGCCTCCCGGCTTCCAAATCCCTTGCCCCTGTGCACGCATTCACGACACAGGAAAACCCAAACTCGTTCGGGCGGCCACCACTCCACACCATCTCGCGGAACACTCCAATGGCATCTCCACAACGGTCGTTCTTGACGTACGCCGAAATCATGCCGTTCCAAGAGACGGTGTTCCTCTCGCCGGAGGTGCCACCGGACTCATCGAACATCCTCCTGGCCTCGTCCACCATGCCGAACCCGCCGTACATGGCCACGAGGGCGTTGGCGACGAAGACGTCCCCGTCGAGCGCCGTGGCCACCGCCAGCGCGTGCACCTGCGCGCCGAGCCCGGCGTCCGGCGCGCACTTGAGCACGACGGGGAGCGCGAACTCGTTGCACCGGACGCCGCGCCCGCGCATGGCCCGGAACGCCCCGAGCGCCTCCCGGGGCATGGAGTTGTTGGAGTAGGCGGTGACGAGCGAGGACCAGGAGACGTGGCACGGGTGCGGGATTTCGTCGAACACCGCGCGCGCGGCGCGAGGGAGGCGGCACCAGGAGTAGAAGGAGATGAGGCGGTTGCTGCAGGCGGCGAGGAGGCCGGACTTGAGGAGGTGGCAGTGGAGGTGAGCTCCGGCGAGCAGCGACCGCGACGCGCCATAGCGGGCGAGGAGCGGGCCGATGGTTTCCGGGGACCGCATCGCGGGCAAGCATCGAGACGCTGCCGCCGCCACGGCCACCAGGGCAAAGGTAGGAGGCCTTCCGAGTTTTCACGCACAGGCAAAATGCGACGAGCCCACCTGTCGGACTCTGTGCAGCCTGCTCAGCTTTTCTTGTGTGCGTGAACTGGCAAACCCCTTCTCTATACTTGCTACGTTATGACAGTCCTCCATTTTCCAATTCCAAAGTATAATTTATTTGTTTTTTATCCTAAATTTGATCATTCATCTCATCTAAAATAATTATATAGTCAAATCTAAATTATTCTCGAAGATATATATAAAGCAAGTCATAGCTATTTCACATAATTTTTTAAATGAGATGAATGGTGAGTCAAAAAAGTCAAAGAAATTATTATTTAAAATAAAAGGAGTAGCTCTGCACAATACAAAACCGTTAGGAATTAAGATGCGATTAATAGTGGAACTTGCATATGACGTTGCCATATGATCTCACCGATTAAAGATCTAAAGTGAAGTCTAAGTCATTATGAAATAAAAATAAAAACAGATTTACTTCTTTCAAGATCTAAAGTGACTAAAGTGAAGTCTAAGTCGGTAGGAAGTGTGTCTATGGCAATCCAATCACCGTTTACAGTCGTTGGATTTACATCCAGTGGTTCAGATTCGCGCCCTTCTCTCTTCTTACCCTTTCTTCTTCGTGGCATCGTTCTTCTCCCTAGTTAGGCTTTGTTCTTTTTCTGCCTCTCACGAGTTTCCCCACTGCTCCTACTTTCACCCGGTTCCGGTCCGCCTCCACTGACGAACTACCACCAACGCTAATCTCGTGGAGTTTGATGCTCCTGCAACCTACTCCACCCACCGAGGGTACTCCGCCACCCAGCTCCAGCAGAGCCCTCGCCGCCTGCTCCGCCGTCGTATCTTCTGCCTCCACCACCGGCCGTTGAGCCTCCTCAAAGCTCCCTCAATGACCAAATAGATGTAAGCCCCCAAACCTCCAACCCTACCCCCCTAAATCCCCATATTAATTCAAATTCTAGTGCGATTTTTTGGTGATTTAAAGAGAACTGAAAAATCAAACGTTTGAGAATCTCAAGTCACTAACCTATATTCCTTAGAATTCTTCGAGAGAAAGAAAGAGGTGAAAGGATGAACACACGTGAGCATCAAATGACATTTAATCTTCATTATAGCACCACAAAACCAGAATATATATCCTACCCTGATAAATATAGATCCTACCCTGATCCCCTAAACGCCATATAGCGCCCACAACTCCAAATCGAAGTTAAAAACATTTCACATTTGCCTCGTCAGCAGCATACCCTGATCCCCTAAACGGCATATGAACAAAGAGAACACATACAGTTTCAGCACAAACCAGGATCTCTCTCCTTTACTTTTCTCAGGGGAAAAAAGATAAAAACATCCAAGGACTGTCCACAATGTGATGTTGCATAATGCAATCTGGGGCTAAATTATGAAGATAATATCTGCATTACAGCCTCAATGCCATTTCGCAGGAACCCCCTGGCAAGTACACTAGTCATTTTGAATTGAGACAAAGAATAACCATCCAGCATCCAGGGACACATGTCACGAGCACCAAGACATGAGCCCAAAATTAATCCGGTATGCAGGAACCAACATGGAGATCTTAATCTTTATGCGAGTGTGCCAAGTATTGGCTTGTGTACTTGTCAACCTTCGGCCCAGAAGAACCATATTTGTTATCATAGTACTCCACACATGCAGAACCAACCAATGCTGCAAGGGTTAGAGCCTGAGCATGCAACCTGCAGAAGTCAACAATTTATGAGATTTTCGGGTTGCAAGTTTTGAAATAACAGCATGATCAAATCAGTTACAAGTGAAGTCTGAGTGTATTAATACAGCTGCATTTAATAATGCATGTAGGGTATGATCTATGTGCAACAATAGGTTGCCAATCTACGCAATAGTGATCTGCAAACAATGGCGTGCAAACTTGTCGGATAGTGGATACTAATACCAAAATATCTTGCGAACAATATTATTGAAACTGCTGAACCCATTATGAACAGCCCCACTAGTAACCTAGTGAAGCAGGTGCAAATGTTTAATCAAGTACAGCATGCACACATACATATATGGATCAAAACGAGCTCACAGGAGAATAATAGCAAGAGATTACATGGAGTGGAAACAATTACCATTGGTATGTTTACATAAGATGATTTATTAACAGTTTTTTAGTGAATTGATTAACAGTTCAAGTTCAAATATCTTACACACGGTTCAAAAAGGCGCTCTTCCGCGCTCGCCTAGTCGTGCTTATGCGCTAGGCGGAAGAGTACCGCCTCGCCTAGGGGGGTAGGCGGCACCAAGGCGTGCGGTGCTCCCTTATCCGCACCGAGCTGGACGCAGGACGTCGGGCGGCGGCGAAGAAGGTGGAGCCAGAAGGTGAAGACAGAGAAGGAAGCACACAGGGGGGGAGGCGGAGAACTGGGGACGTCGGGCGGTGGCGACGACTGGTGGCGAGGTTGGGACCGTCGGGCTGCAGAGCGGGAGGACGAGTCGCGCGGCACGGACTGGCCGAGCGGTAGCGGCGGCGGCGGACGACGCACACGGCAGGAAGCCAGGAGGGGCGCGTGGTGACGAATGGATAAGGGCAACGGAGGCAGGAACTGGGAACGCTCGGGGATGAGATGTGGTGATGTTGGGCTTGGGCTGCTTTAACAGGCCTTTCTGTTTAACTCTAGGTCCAATTATGTGCTCTGTTTTTATTTTTTCTAAAAGATACATGTATACGTATTGTGTAACCGTACAAAACGCCTAGGCAACGCCTAGACGCGCCTAGGCACGCCTAAGCTCTAGGCAGCGACCCTCCGCCTAGGGAGCGCCTAGCGCCTTGTTGAACCTTGATCTTACAACATTGTTGCCTACTGCACTATATGAGGTGAAGGTTGCACCAATTAACAGCTACAACGAGAAGGTTCATCAAGGATGACAGTGTCCTTCAACCTGAAGAAGATCTACATGCAAGTACAATCCATAATGGTTTTAAGGGCATTTTATATTTATGCACGTGCCCTAAAAACTTGCAAAAATTAGTAGCCCCTATTTTCTTCACATTTTGGCAAAAGAAGAAAAAGAAAGGCAAGGATTTGTGTTGACAGCATGCAAAGGTATAACAACAGTTCAAACACTGCTAAACTAGGTAAAGGTGCCCAAATTTGGCAGTAAGGCTTACAGAATGGTCACAAGATATAGGAAAATTGATACTTTAGAGGGAGGTTAAAATACATTAAAAACTAAATCTGAAATAGTTCGCACAAGGGATTGGGTAATGCACATATCTGCTGGTTTGTTTTACATAAAGGCGTAAACGAAAAAACAGAGAACTTGGTACCCATACAACCTTACAAGCTAATAAAAGGCTAGAGGCTGTCTAAGTTACTCCTTACAGCTTGTTCAATACCTGTGTATATTATATACCTAAAAAAATTAGGTAGACCATCAATCATGGCCTATGGGCATGCAAGCTCCTATAATTTAACTTTTCTTCTGAATGGTATGACTGCACCCTTATTGGACATAGGTTAATACTATCTGTAAGGCACACGAAATAAATTTGTGAAACCAAATCTTTCACAAAAACACATAATCATATAACATTACAATCACATGACAATTGCCGACTGCTGGCATAGAATTCTTGCCTGATCACCAATCTTTTCTAGCAATTCTGATGTCAGGTCAATCATACCTAACTGTGGCTGGCATGCTAGGGGTTATTTCTGATGTTATTGAGCAATGTATACCGAATAGGTAAGCCTTACAGAAACTTCCACAAATCATATGAAAGTCTGGAATTTGTGGTCCTGTAGGTCAGTAGGTCCAGGAACAATATAAGTTTCTTGGTCAAGTTCATATTCCAGATTAGGCCCCAAACAGAGTTTCAGCAAATGGTCATATACAGTCAACAAAATCAACCTTTTTTACTGTGGTAATGTTCAAAATGTGAAATACTCAAAGTAAAAGCTAGTTTAAGTTATTGAATCTACGAAAAGAACAAATGAGATGCAGCATTTTTGTTTATCATAATACAAGACTATCTGTAGTTAAAACGCGCAAAGCATACCAGGAGCGAAATACAATGAGAAACTAAACTAACCTTGCGTGGATGATCTTCACGCTAGGCTTCATATTGGGCCGCGACCAGTTGTAGGCAATCGAACTGCTGATCCCAGTGAGCCAGAGGCAACCTTTTCTCCAAACCAAGCATCACAATAATCAGAAAAGTTTGCATCCAGTAGGGGAATAATCTAAAAACAACTTTCCCCCAAAATTATTCGGAAAACGAAATAACTAGGTCATAATTTCGCGAAGGATTTTAATAATTTAAATTCCTATCCGTTTATAACATCAGAACGAAAGGTAGGAAAGAAATTGTACGGATTTGAGATACATGAGAAACCAACGCCGAATAGGTAGATCCGGACCAAGAAAACAAATCCGCAGGAAAACTGACGAGGCGTACCTACGGCTCGGAGCTTGTGCTCAACAACCCACTTCCTCATGGATTCGATCTTGCTCGGGGCCTCCGCCATTTGCTTCGCGTTCTCCTCCTCTTCTTCCCTTCGGATTTTCGCCCTCTCTTTTTCGAGCTCTTTTTCTCTCGTTCTGATTCTGATGGTGAGGGAGAAGAGAAGTCTGTCCGGCTCTTCTTATACGCAGCATTGTTTCATTTTAGCCCTTCAAACATGTTAGAATTCACTTAGTATCCACACGTGGTAGGATTCCTTTCACATGTTGGTTGTGTTGTGTGGAAAAAAAAAAACTCCTCTTTGTCTTTTTTTCTTGCGGCCAAAGAAAGAAAGCCAGCTGGGCACTTTTTATTTAGGTACAAAATTACCTAAATAATTACGATATTCTTATAAAAAAACCAAGTTCAACAAAAAAAAAATTACGATAAGACTAAGTTCAACAAAAAAAAAAGGATAAGACCACCGCACTATTGTTATATTTTTCTTAACCATCTTAGCGATATTCCACATGAATACCGCCTTTGTTTGATCACTTTCACGTTCAACTTAAATATAGCCTCATCAGCTACTAATTCAAAAGGAGCGATAAGACCAAATTCCCCTTGTCAAAGTGTGCTCATGCGGTCATGCCGATCTTCATTACGTTTGCCATCTCATTGCTAGTTCACTAATTCTTCCTTGCTATCTGGTCATCGTAGTAGTGCTACCTTGCCACCTTTTTAGTCTTGGGCGAGGTGGAGCGGTTGACCTCTGACTGGTTGGAATTCGGCAAAGGAAGAACCGTTCATCATGCTTCATGCGGCCATGCCTTGCCTGAGTGATCGAAGGCCTTTGCACCCTTGCCCTTCCAGGGAGGGCTGCACTGAGCAAAATCGGCAGACGCGAGGGTGTAAAACGAACAGAAGTACACAAAACCGATGCGAGAGCCGCTCGTTTGGGCGGCGGCCGGTGGGGCAGTCAAACACCGGTCGCGGCCGACGAACCCGGGGGCCGCCGTTCCGCACCTCCATGCATCCAAGCACAGACAACCCGACCCTTCTCAAAAAAAAAAAAAAAACCCACAAACAACCCGACCCCAGCAGGCAAAGTGGCCACGCTGCCACGCCGGGCTGAAACGCGGCGCGCGGGCGAGCTCCCGTGACGGGCAGGGTTAACAAAACCGTTCAAACCGGTCTGGTTTTCGCGGTAACCGGTCGTACCGCTCCGGTCCGGTTACAAAACCGGTCGGTAACCGGTCCCGAACCGACACTATAAAACCGCTTCCACCGGTTAGCCGGCCGGTTTCACCGGTTAGCCGGACCGATTTTCGGTTTTAGAAATCGGCCATACAGCGGTTTTGTTAACCCTGGTGACGGGTGGTGGCGGCGGCGCCTCGCTTCGGAACCGTCACGTTTTTTTTTTCTATTGAATTGATTGACCTGGAACGGAGAACATATGGTTCTGTTGCGGATTCGTCACGTTGTTCTTTGGACGCGGTCGCGGCCAACACGGGCTTGTGCTGTCCGGCTGCGTGCTTTGTTTGACAGGCCACCGTCGCACCATAATCCGGGGGGCGGCAGGGTGGTTTTGGCCTTTTGGGGGTGACCTGGCTTTATGGACAATTCTTGTCGCGAGTCCGCGCTGGAGTTCTATTTTTAAATCGGATTCAAGGTCAAATTTGGACCTCCAAAAACAAACTTGGATAGGTGCACAGATTATCTAATGATTAGCTAAATGGCGTCTGAGTTTAGCGTGAAGTTAGCTGACTCAGAAGTTCCAAAATAAATGTTCAGTTCCATCTCGTTCACAAAATTCAGTCTGCAGGGGAAGGTAAAGCACGATGAAGCGTGTGTTTTTGTTGTAACTAACGCGCATCCATGCGTAAAACGTACTCCCTCCATGATTCACTTTTTTTCTACATCAACTTTGACCAATTTTTTTATTCAAAAAAGATTAATTTGATCTATGCCATTATAATTCTTGCGGATCGGAATTCTACCATTACATCACCTATTCTGAATCGTACCATTACAATTCACCTATTCTGAATCCTACCATTTTCTACGTCTAACGTGACCTTGGGCCCAGTTGCGGTGCCCTGTATTCTCGTATTACCCATTTTACCCCCTCCACTCGTCCACCGTACCACTGCCAGGCAGGCCCCACCTGTCATATCTTCCTTCTTCAATCCTATCTCCGTCCGCCAGCAACCACAAGCTAGCAGATCTGCAGCAGCCATCGATGGCCTCATTGATTCGTTTCTCCACGGCAAGCAACAACTCGCTATTGATTCCTTTCTCCACCGAAAACAACAATTCGTGAGGGAGTGGTCGGAGGGAATCGCCTCCATAACTCGTCCACGCACCGCTGTCAGAGCCTCCCACGCGCTGCTGCCGGGGCCTCCCCGCCACGCGCCGCCGCCGTCCCCGGATGCCTCAGCACACCTCACGCTTGCCGCACGCTGGGCAAGGGAGCGGTGTTGCAGCTGGTGCGTGCTCTCGTCGCCCTGTCTCGCAGCGCACAGAGAGCTAGGGAGCAAAGCGGATTGGAGAAGAAGCATATGACACATCGGTCCCGCTAGCCAGTGACGCGGAGAGCACCCGCTCGAGCTTCGCACCGTCCGCCGAGGTCGAGCGCCTCCGCCCTCCTATCTGCCCACGCCGCCACTCGCCGGTGCGCGCCTCCACCGGCGGCTTGCACTTCGGCAGCGAGACAGACGTTGACGACACCGACGAGCTCGAGCGAGGAATAGGTTCTGGGGCCGAGCACGGAGGCCTCGGCACCGAAGCCAGACGATCCTGGTACGAGTAAGCATGGGCCAATTGCTTATCCCCGGTGAGCACGGCGAAGAGCGGCTCCGCTCGATCTGCCGGGCATTCAGAGGAGGAAGATGGATTGGGGAAGGATGAGAAAGGGGATGAACACGTGGGGCCCACATGTCAAGCGAGATGGATTCAAGGGTAAAATGGGTAATACGAGAATACATAGCACTATAGTTGGGCCCAAGGTCACGGAAGATGTAGAAAATGGCCTGGATAAGTGAACACTCGAATTGTAATGGCCCGATTCAGAATAAATGAAGTATAATGAACTCAGATCTATGAGAATTGCAATGATATGGATCAAATTAACCCTTCAAATAAATATGTGCGAATATAGTTAAATTTAAGTCATTCTTGAAATTCTTTTATTACATATGTGCGAGTATAGTTAAATTTAAGTCATTCTTGAAATTCTTTTATTACTAGAGCTAGTCATAACAAAAAATATAATATTTTAAAAAAATTGAATAAGAGGAGTGGTCAAAGTTGAAGGAAAAAAGTCAAACGCCTTACAATTTAGGACGGAGGGAGTACGTGCGTGTAAAGAGAAAAATGTCGGCCCGTTCCTTTTAGCACTCTCTTTATCTTTTTTTTTACATGTGTTTATTAAAGCAGACGATAACATCACCCGTCTATAAAAAAATCTCAATGCGTTGGTACTGAGAGTATGTATAATACAAAATGATTGTTTAAACTTTATCGTAATTAAAAGTTTGTTTGAACTTCAAAGAAACAGCGTATAGCCACGCGATGTGTCGTCCAGTACCACGTGAACGTGAGCTCCGTCATTTTTCTTGTCTTAAATTATCATTGCATTAACATTTATCATTTATCAAGTAAAATTATAGGAAATCTACTATTCATAGGGTGCTTAGTTGCTCAACAATACTGGCACGCTAGATTGTTCCAATATTGTAGAGATAAGAGACATGCTTCCATAATTAAATACAATAAAGTAAATAATAATTCTATAAATTGTAAGTACATTTCTCAGATGACATATATATTCATAGATTACATAAATGAATAGAATAAATTCCAATGTTCGTACACATATTATAATTCCATCTATGTTCATATGAAAATCCATAAACCCATAAAGTAGATGAAATAGGTAGATTAAAACAAAAAATATAGAAATTCTTTCATATTTTACTCTCAGACAGCGGGTTGCTATACTAGATAGCCGTCCAACGTCAAGATGATTTAGATCCTTGACTAGTGTGACAGTTTTACTTGAAATTCACTTAATTCAACAAGTTTTTTTTATCTAAAATTGAATCAGCCTCAATTACTGAAAGTATAGCCAATTGCTAACCAGGAACAAAGCAACAGTAAATGCTAAAGGGTTCAGTGTTAAGGCAACTTACAGTTCAGTAATCTAGTAAAGCTACCAGAACTACAACAAGTAATCAGAGGTAATTCAGTAATAGCACAAGTAATTCAGTAACCACTGGAATTTCATCTAGTAAACAGAGAACTAGTAATTCAGTAACTCCTGGAACTATAACTAGTGAACAGAGACTATAATATCCACAACAGAGGTCACGAAGGACCAATTACCAGGATTAAATGAATCAAGATTAGACAAAGAACAAGGCTATCAATTCTATGAATTGTCACACTGATATCTCACTATACCGCTTATCATCATCTTGTATCAAATCCATCTAAAAATGCGCAATCACATTCAAGCATAAATACTAGCAGATTGCACAAATGAATAATTAAACAACCGAGAAAGGCAACGGGTAACTCACAACACGTAGATCAACACGTGGGAAGGTGAACTCAGCGAACCGAAGTCCTGTTCCAGAAAACCAACTTCCGCCACTCACGTCCGAGTCGTCGAAGGCGGGAGGTTGACGGAGATACTGAGCCAACGTCGATGCCGAAGGAAGCATCACCAGCAGCGACCCGAGAAGAAGACGAACGCCGCACAGCAAGGGACCCAGTCACCAGGCCACGACGGACACCAAACGGAACACAGGCAGCAGCACGACACCACACAGGTGCGGCACTACAGCAGCAATACGCCGCATAACCACCCAATCGACAGCCCGACCTTGAGAAGATCGAGTTCGAGAAGAACAGAGAAAGTGGATCAGAGAGGGGAAAAATCAGTGTGTCAAAGCGAGAGAGAAACTCTCCCAAATATGTAGGCAAGGAGAAGGAGCTGCATCCGCTCGCGTTGGGCCCACACGCTCCACGCCCCCACGAAGTTCAGGCGCTCCGTTGGGCGCCGCCATCGCCAGACGCCCTCGCGAGCGGAACGCTCGGGGCGAGCATTGACGAGTAGCAGGGAAAGGGATAACCCTTATCCCCTGCGGTTGGCAACTGGGCTGGCTGTTTAGGCCCTGCTCGTTGCCTGCTGGGTTGCTCGGTCCATATGGACCTCGTAGTGGCCCAGCAACCCAACTCTTCTTTTTTTTTAAAAAATCTATTAATTAAAAGGAAAAAAATCTCAAATTAGATAACATTTATAAGTATTTTTTTGCGAAACTTTTAAATATGCCTCTAAGGCAAACAGGCCTATCAGTCTATCACCTTCAGTCGCCAACACGGCTATATGGTTGCGCTTATAAAACGGTGAAACTCTAACCGTAACGCTTTACATATTTATCGCTTACACAAAAATTGTTTAGCATAAATCTAAAAAAAAATGTTTAGCATATAGTAGAAGCGAAAAACAATAGACTTTATGTCTATTTTCTTAGCGTTCGAGCCTCGCGTTTTGGTACGAAAATAATTAGGGTTACCCACACCCGTCTTGAATAAGGAGTTCTGGGTAGACCAAAAAAAAAAAGAACGGCTTGAGAGAGAGAAAACGGGACTTAAAGAGAAAACATGGGCCCAAAACTTCTTCCGGCAAAAGGCCCAAGCCACGTAAAGGCCCAAACGTCTCGGCGTCTGGCGGGGCCTGGACACCCACTCGCGCAGCCGCGCGTGCAGCGAATCAATCGCTCGCCGTTGCCTTCTTCCCGTAGCGGACTGGCGCGGGTTCCAAAGGAAAGCGAAGCTGCAAACCCCTTTCCTTCCCCACCGCGAGGCGTAGGGTTTAGGGGGGAATGGTTGGAGGAGGGGGAGGAGTGGGGCGCGGCGGCTCGTCGCCGGCGATCAAGCCGATCAACAAGGCGGTGGTGCACCGCATCTGCTCGGGCCAGGTAATCTTCGACCTCTCCTCCGCCGTCAAGGAGCTTGTCGAGAACAGCCTCGACGCCGGCGCCACCTCCGTCGAGGTCAGCCTCAAGGCCTACGGCGAGGAGTGGTTCAAGGTTGCCGACAACGGCTGCGGAATCTCGCCCGCCAACTTCCAGGTGAGGCAGAGCTTCCCCCCCAATAGGAGGAGCCATCAGTTTCCCCCTATTTCCCTGTCTGTTTGGCATTGTCACGAATTGGCCGTCGCTAATCTTGCCGCGGGCACTTCCATAGGCGCTTGCTCTTAAGCACCACACCTCCAAGATATCGGATTTCTCTGACCTCGGATCCGTGGTCACATTCGGGTTCCGGGGTGAAGCGCTGAGCTCGCTATGCGCGCTGGGGAAACTGACGGTTGAGACGAGGACCAAGGATGAGCCCATCGGGACGCATTTGGAGTTTGAGCACTCGGGCGTGGTGGTCAGCGAGAGGAAGGCCGCGCGGCAGGTTGGAACCACGGTGACAGTTGAGAAGTTGTTCTCCACCTTGCCGGTCCGGAGCAAAGAGTTTAGCAGGAACATCCGAAAGGAGTATGGGAAAGTGATCTCCCTGCTGAACGTGAGTTTTTCTGATTCACTTTCTAAGATTGCTTTGCGTGTGTCTATCAAATGTCCCTTCACAAATTTTATCTCACATCTCTTTCAGACAATTGCTTAAGTTTTCCTTCTATTACTAATTATTGCATCTACCTGCGCTAGGCTTATGCCTTGATTGCCAAAGGGGTCAGATTACTTTGCACTAATACGGTCGGCAAAAATTCTAAAATGGTTGTGCTTAGAACTCAAGGCAGCAGTTCAATGAAAGACAATATCATTACCGTATTTGGTCTGAACACTTTCAAGTGTCTTGAGTCCTTCAGTGTTACCATCTCAGATGACTGCCAAGTAGAAGGCTTTCTCTCAAAACCTGGACCTGGTACAGGTCGCAATTCAGGAGATAGACAATTCTTCTATGTGAATGGCAGACCTGTTGATATGCCAAAAGTCACAAAACTTGTTAATGAGCTGTACAGAAGCTCAAATGCCAAGCAATATCCTGTGGCTATCCTGGATTTCCATATCCCAACCACATCCTACGATGTGAATGTTGCACCTGACAAGAGAAAAATTTTCTTCTCATCGGAGAGTATTATTATGTGTTCTTTACGGGAAGCTGTTGAAAATCTGTATTCCCCTCAACAATGTAGTTTCTCAGTCAATAAAGCTGAAGATCCTGAAAAGGAAGAGGGTACTGTTGCTGATGGGCACAATGAAGACACAAATTCTATACCAGCAGAGAATGTTTCATCTCCAGACAATAGTGATGACAAGGAAGAAACAGACAGCGAGGATCAGGTTTCACCAGAAAACCAGAAAGAGCCTTCTTCCGCTCAGGCTGATAGATCTGCCTGGCTTCCATCCTTCTCTTATGAGCAGCCTAAAAGATTGCCTAAAGAAGGAAAAGGTTATGCATCGGGAGTAAATAATTTTAGGACAGGGCTTGCTGCAAAATCTACCCATTCACCTACTGTTCAATCTTCTCTTATGAACTTTGTATCACTAAACAAGCGGAAGCACGAAGACGATTGCAATCTTGTTTCTGAAGCTCCGGTGCTGAGAAGGGGTACGTGCTTAGAACAAGTGAGGAGAACAAGTTTGGAAGCAAACTTTGTATCGCCAAACAAGCCTGACTACACAGATGATTGCTGTCTTATTTCTGAAGCTCCAGTGCTCAGAAGAGGGGCATGCTCAGAACAGGTGAGGAGAACAAGTTTCGAAGGAAACATTGTTTCACCAAATAAGAAGCACAAAGACACTTGCGGTCTTATATCTGAAACCCCAATCTTGAGAAGAGGGGCATACTCCGAACAAGTGAGGAGAACAAGTTTAGATGCAAATTCACCAGCTGCATTGAGCCAAAGAACATCAAATATTTCTGAGTTCAATTTGCCTCTGGAAACAAACTCTTTAAAACAGCAATCCCCACAAGCTTTTGTATCTGAGATGGCAGATGTTTCACCACATCATTCTAAACCGCCTAATGCTGTGATCTGTGGTGAGGAAGTATCAAGTCCATGTGATGTTGACACTACAGAACCTGATGTGGTAGGCAAACTGTTTACAGTCAGACATGCAGTCGTTTACATTTTATTCTGGTGGAGATTGAACTGCTGCTAATTCCTTAGTTCTTATGCTGATTGCTCCCTTTTTATTCTTGACACTTGCCTGTTGCTCCTAAATCTTGAGTTCATGATGATTTTTGTACTAAACAAAAAGTTTATGATGATTTTTTTGGGAGAGTACATTGTTCTAATTTGTTAATTATCAATCTACCTTTGGCATTTTGCTATTCATTTTAGTTGTAAATAGTATACATTGCTTCTGCAATAATTTCTTTCGTTAGCTACGTGTGGTTCAGTATAATTTAATTCAAACAAAAAAAACTTATTTCTATCACTTCGTAGGATTTCCTGCTGGAATCCATGCAGGAAGAACCGCATGGCCGATCCCTTTCAATTTCTGGTGCTCCCAATAAACATTCAGAAGCGGAATATCTGAATACATTGACCGATAGTCCTTCACCTGATGCTAATGATTCTGATAATGGCGCTGCAGTATATTCTGCAGCCGTACAATATCCCATTATGCAATTTACTGTTGCTGGGCTTAAGAGAAGAAGAAAGAATGGTTTTATGATATCACATGCAAATAAAGCAAATTGTCTTGAGAAAACTACAAGGTAGCATTTTCACTGTCATCGCAAACAACTTACATTATATCGGGATTTGCATTACCATTTCATAAATGAATAGTTTCATTTTCCTTATGTAGGTGTTATAAAGCTGCAACACTGGATATTTATCTACCCTCAGGTGAGGAGGCAAAATCGAATTCATTAGCTGCAGCTACCAATGAATTGGACAGGCTATTCAGTAAAGACGATTTTGGAGAAATGGAGGTGCTTGGCATAATTTTATATTTTAAGATTACAGCCCCTTTTTGTTAATGTTATATTTAGTCAATATATGCTGTAGACTTCACGCCTCCCATAAAAAAAATTCAATTGCTATGTAGCATATCTAATTTGGACAATCTGATACTCATCTCGTGCTCTGAGTGATGAGTATTGCCAAATTCTGGAAATTAGCTTGCAAGAAAACTAGAAAGTTAATAAAGAAAACTTAATCTCTTTGCTTAGTTGCTTGATGCATATTCATTTTTCAATGTACGTGAATGTATGAAATATTGTGGTGTATGCAATTGTTTTCAAGAACTAACTATTTTATCTTTAGGTTGTTGGGCAATTTAATCTTGGTTTTATTATTGGAAAGCTCGACCAAGATCTGTTTATTGTAGACCAGGTATCGTACATACGTTTTACTGTAATGCCGTGAAACCTTCATAAACCCCTGGATATGTGTTGCAACTTGGAGTACATCATATATAGTGATTGAAGTTTTGTTTTTGTATTAGCATGCTGCTGATGAGAAGTACAACTTTGAGGGCCTTTCACAATCAACAACTTTGAACATACAGCCTCTTCTCCAGTGAGTAAGCGAACCCATAATTTTTACATGCCATTTCTATACACTGAACTCACTCAATACCGCTGTGACGTTTAAGTGTTTCCAAGTATGGATCCATAATTGGTGGCATCGTATTTATCTGTACCATTTGTGATATATCTAATTTCTGTTGGATATTTGTGATTATATTCAAATGCAGGCCACTGAGGCTTGATCTATCACCAGAGGAAGAAGTAATAGTTTCTATGAACATGAACACTATCAGGTATTCATTGTCTTACTACTACAATTTGGCCCTTCAATTCTAGGATCAAACAACTTAATGATGACAACACATTTTTTATGCAGAAATATTCAGTTGCTTATATTACTAGATGTTTGTTCATCTGAACAATCAACATTTCCTTGCTCAAACAACATGAACTGCTGTTTTGTAGTTTGTTTTGGAACATATGACGTATTCACAGCTTGTGCTATCCATATATAATTTGTTGTTTATACTTATTTTAGTGTTATCTATTTATCGACAAAACAAATACACTGTATGCCCGCGTTCCTGTTGCAAAAAATAGTCTGTAATTCATATAAAAAGGAACTATACCATTACCACCCTACGCAAACTAAGCGGCTTTTATAGCCTGCAAGTCATATGAATAACTCATGCAGTCATGCTATTCATATGCCAGTTGTGTTTTTTTCTTGCAAAAAGTTTTGCTCTCTATTTAACGTTGAAAATACCAATTCATGCCCGATAAAAATTGCAACTGCACCAGCATGGCCTTGAATCATCAGGTTCTTTTCCTCTCTTGCACCAATTGATGGAACATGCCATGATGACAGCTATTACTAATACTGAGCAAATTTGTGTTGCCTCACCTGTTTTCTTCCATTTTCTCAACTCTCAGAAAAAATGGTTTTGTTTTGGAAGAAGATTTGCATGCTTCCCCTGGTAACCATTATCTTTTGAAAGCGGTGCCTTTCAGCAAAAATATTACATTTGGTATTCAAGGTATTATTTCTTCTCATATGTTGGATGTTTTTTTTTTCTCATGTCGAACATGGTCTTATTCTAATTTCCCTTGATTAGATGTAAAGGAGCTGATCTCCATGCTTGCTGATAGTCAAGGAGACTGTTCAATAATCAGTACCTACAAGCTGGATAAAACCGATTCTGTTTGCCCTTCGAGGGTTCGTGCTATGTTGGCATCGAGGGCTTGCCGAATGTCTACTATGATTGGTGATCCACTGACAAAAACCGAGATGAGAAAGGTAATTACAAAATTCAGTTAGAGTTCAATGGAACCTGTATTGTCTTTGGACGTCATTTCTGTCTTTAAGGAAGTATATGCAATGCCTTCCCGCCAAAGTGTTGCTGCTCAATGGAGGATAAGCATTCCTTTCAAAAGTAACATGCCCTTTTGCGTTTTGCACTTCAGATACTTAAAAATCTGACAGGATTAAGGTCCCCTTGGAACTGTCCACATGGGAGGCCAACAATGCGCCACCTAGTTGATCTGCGTGCTATTAAAAACAAAGGTGAGAGCTAACTCATCACTTACCTCTAGCACTTGAAAACTTTCTAGCTCCACTGTAATGCTAAGTGGGGGCAGTTGGTAGTCGGTACTATGTGCGCATATATGCTTGGTTGTTGCAACTATTCATTTACTCATGCTATCATACATATCATAAATTCATTTTAGAGGGAGCACTGAAACACTATTGTTTTAACAGAAACACAGTTGAAGAAAGTTACTTAAGCACATGATATAAAAAGAAACGGAAAAAAGAAGTCTTGTGTAAGATGATGCCTATCAAAGTAATCTTGTACTGTAGAACGTTAAGGGTTCCTCGTAAGTAATTTAGTTACTTGTTTTCCGTGGATTCTGGTTCACTGCTTATATTCTTCAAACAACTTGTTGATATCTGTCTTCTTCTTAACATGGTTTTTTTTAAAAAAATATTTACCTTGTGTATTACTATTTACTACTTATTTTCTTCTAAAGTTGGGCTATCCACAAATGATTCTTTAGCTACTTAATCATTCAAAATGAATTAATGATTGTTTTTTTAGAATAAATCTCTTTCCAAAGTGGTGGTATAAATATCTTGTGTATTACGCATTATCTTTCCAAAAATGTGAGGGTACTTCATTGACTGTATTTAAAAATCTCTTTCCGATTTTCTGAAGCTTCTGGAGCAGATGCGGCGTTTTGAGGGTGACAGTTGATTGGTAGGTTACTTGTGGGCTCATGCTGTTCCTTCCATTTTCGCGACAAGCCCACAATCAAATCCCCATGGGAGAAAGTTTCTAGCCCCATGGCTAGTATATATGGCTTGTAATTTGTAAATTATGACTTCTGCTCATGTGCGGGTCTGTAAATTCTAGTGTGCTACTGCTATGCGTATGAGCATATCTGCGCTGTGCGCCAGGCAGAATGCACGGTCCAGTTCCACAAAGGATTCCCATGCCTGTTTATTATTTATGTTGTTGTCATTTATGGCGATTTCCCCCCCTGCCTGGTGCAGAATGTACTGTGGGTGTTTTTTCCTAGATATTCACTATTTATTGCATTGAAAATCATGATTTCTCTCAGACTCTTGCTACTAAAATTTTGCTACAGTAAATTTCCTCCAACCAAAGTTTGTAAAGAGAAGCTTGCGAATTGGTGAGCTGTGTATGTCCATTGTTCATTCGGGCATCCTCGTTGGTCAGGTATGGTTTGATAAAAAAAAAAACAAGTTCTACCCCAACGTATGGCCATGTTTGGTAGAGGTCCTGGCTGGTTCTGTATGGATCTCTTGGAGGTTCCAGAGCTGTGTACATGAGTATATCGAGAGCATTTAGATAAAGCCATTTTCATAGTTTAGAATACATACGACTATTTAACCACTTTGATTTACTCTACAAACTACATGTCCAATATTTATTTGAAGGAACTGTGCCAAGCCGGTTCTATATGGCTTACGGACCGCCAAACTGGTTCTGTATGGCTTTGATGGAGTACTCGACAACGATAAGAAAATGTGTTTTGAGAAACTTGAATATCAAAATATTTTCTCTTATTCGAAATATTTGTCACTGTTAATGTTTTCTCAATTCTCATAACATTTGATCATTTGTTTTATTCAAAATTTGTCACGCTTCGCAAAAATGAAAGCAAAAGCCAGCGTGCAATAGCCGCACTCATACAACGTATTATCGTGGGTTGTGCCTGTTTATTTTAGCAAACTAGCAATTGTCGTGAAATTTGATCAAATAATAGCGCGGAGATGACATGAAATTGCTTCACGCATCGGCCAGCTGGGCGAAATGCGAGAGAACTTTCGGACACAAGTGAGCTTATGTCAGAGGAATAAGCAACCTAGAGATGCGAGGAAGAGTTCTTAAATTCTCGTTGAATTTGTTGCGACAATCCAGTTCAATTCTCGTGGAGATTATGTAGTTAGATGGAGTTCAATTCTCGTGGAGATTATGTAGTTAGATGGATCATCGATGGAATCAGTGGAGCGCCAGGAGGCAGGAGCAAAGCTTCTGATTAATACACTGCATATTGCATTGGTCATTGGTGCTGCTCGCTGAGATGTTCAATGAGCTTACGGGAGGAGATGACGAGATGAGACGCCAGGGACATACGATTTCATAATTCAAACTTAAAATAGAAATATTATAGAAAAAGTTAATGATAGCAGTATTGACCCCATCTAAACGACCAAACCCCAGAAATTTTCACGCTATGCGTAGACCCACCTGTCTGTGATAAGAGGACGGTATGTCTCCCTGTGCCGTGGGGACAGACAGACAGAGACACCACTCAATACTCGAATCCTCACCGTCCGAGTAATCCTGCGGATCCCCTTGTCCGTCTCCATCACGGTGCCCGTCCACCCAACTCCGAGCTCCGAGCACGCGCCGCTCTCCCTCGCTCGGCCCTTGCAGCTCCGAGCTCCAAACCCTAGCCATGCAGAAGCAGACGGGCAAGTCCGGCGGGAGCGGCGGCGGTACGCCGGCGAAGCGCGGCCGCCCGATCGGGAGCGCAACCGGGGCCGGAGCCGCGGCCTTAGCAGCGGCGGCGGCTGTCGGCGACCCGGGGGCGCCCGCCGCGCTGGTCGGGCCATCCCTCCAAGTCCTCTCGGCGCTCTCAGGTAATCCGCTCATTCGTATCCTCTTGCAGTTCGGTTCAGTGTATATGGAATTCTAGGTCATAAAGCGGAGAAAATTAGGGGCGTTAGACTGTGAAAATGCGTCTCTTTACTGGATCTTCTAAGATCTGTGTAAGTATGTGCTTGACGCTGACAAGTGGCAAAAACAAGGCCCTGGGGGTCCCAGATTTTATCATCTGAGTGCACGTTGTATGGAGAAACATTTTTTGGTTAGTTTGGTTGGTTGTCTTCCAAAGCACTAGTGTTTCAGCAGAGTACTACGTTGGCAAAGCCACAGGTCAGATATGCAGATGTGTTCTATTGATCGTCAAATATATGTTGAGAGAGAAAAACCCATCACAGCTACATAAGATTTTTTTACCACAGATGATTTAGGTCGCATTCTCGAAACCACAGCATCAATAGTTTCCCCACAACATAAAAGGTTTGACGTCAAACTGGCTCTATGAAATCCATGTGATGCTTTAGAACCCTTAATTATTAAGATTTCTTTCAGACCTCTGCTGAACCTCTTGTGTAGACACATATTCTGGCTTGGATGAGGCTGTAGAGGTCTGGATAACTTTGAGGCTGACCTGATTATCCAATTTTGAGAGAGACCTTTCAGTTCCTTGAAGGTCAAAAAACTATCAAGAATCTGATGCTCACCTCCTCTTCTTCTTGAAAATGTTTAGGGTAAACTGTAATATGCCTCAGTGCCTCACTTCCAGTTTAGATTGTGTCGCAGGTTAACTTTGCTGTAATTATTCCTGTTGCATGAATGCCGGATGGAATTGACTACAAACATTTTCATACAATGATAAGAATTAATTGGACTTAGAAATTTTCACCTGTGTACACACATCCTTGCCTGAGAGTGCATGTAACTACATATAGGTTTATAAGTGTGCATGTGTTTTTCTTTCCTAGCTTGGAAACAGTTACTTTATACAGCTGACAAACCATGCATGGCACAATTATCCTTACCTTAATTTGTGACCTGCTCTCTATCATTTTCTTTGTTCAGATGTTACCTCACATTCTTTGTCATGAGCTTGAAGTGCATCAGTAATCATTTTTCTAATAACAATTATCAGCATTGGCTGTTACATGACAGTTATGTTTTTTTTTTTCGCTTTTCACAGATCAGAACAACAAAAGAATTGTCCTTGCGTTGCAAAGTGGGTTGAAGTCAGAGATACTGTGGGCACTGAATGCCCTGACAGTACTCTCATTTAAGGAGAAGGATGACGCCCGGCGTGATACAACATCACTTGCTAAAGTTCCTGGGCTCTTAGACGCTCTTCTTCAAGTTGTATGTCATTTCTCTGTTAAGCTTTCCAGTTTGATTCATCTTTTACAAATCATGCAATATACATTTTATTTGAACTTGTATAGTAATTCTGATTCTTTCTGGCTAATCAGTGGTAATTGTATTTCCACCAATACACATTTGAACTAGATTTAACAAGCTAGCATCACCATTTAACATAAAAACTAGAGAGAAGGGTAATGGTTTCATGCATACTATGTGATCTGGCATCATTGTCCATACTCCATATAGGCCTGTAGCCATAAAACAAAGGGGAAAAAGTCGTCTAATTTTGATTCCGCAATCCTACTCTCGTTTTAATTTTTATCCTTCATGTGGTAAAAGGAGAAATGGTAAGGCCGCTCAGAATTCTCTTCCCCATTCCCCACAAGGGTGGACCCCTTTTTTATCTCCAAAATTAGATCAAACTGATGCAAACCATGTCCTAGGACGATTTGTGGGTGTTTTGGGGTCATGTGGCAGAGAGCCAGAGACATCATTATTTTTTTCCATTTGGCAGCTAGATCATCTATGTGAAAATGAGGGAGTGGGAGTAGAGTAGACTCATCTCAGCTTATTTATATGGTTATGGTTCTTACACCCAATTAACTTTAAGTCTGCTAAGCAGTGTACAATGGTGTCTGTCAATTTCGCCCAAAAGAAGCTACTCATTTTGTTTTTGCAATTGTGTCTTATGCTTTGATGTCTTGTACAGATCGATGAATGGAGAGATATTGCAATGCCTAAGGACCATCTGAAACCACCCAGAGTAAGAGCTTTGGGTGCCAACACGACACTCTCAGGCTTTGGTCAAGAGAACATGGAAAAAGTCTACTCTGACGCTGGCACGTACGTTTTTACTAACCTTACCAAGATCCTCGCAAGTCCATGGCTGTTGCTGCTATACTTATGTTCTTTTAAATGCACTAATTACAGTACCTCTAATGATCAATCAAAGACTGAAGAGCCCAGTGTCACTAAGAAGCGCTCGGCAAGCTTTTTGTTTGACGAGGATGGCTTGTTTAACAATGATGATGAAGGGAGGGCAGAAAGGCAGCAGTGCGCTATTGCAGCCTCGAATATAATCCGCAATTTCTCTTTTATGCCAGAAAATGAGACTGTCATGGTTCAGCATAGACATTGCTTGGAGACTGTATTTCAGTGCTTGGAAGACCAGAATAGAGGTAAAGCTTGAAATATTGCCCCATGTCTTAAGTTATCTGCATCTATCTTTTGCTCTTTTTTGTGCAGTCCATTAATCACTAATAATTTTTTTTATTGTATCAACTTGGAGATTGCCAAATGTGTCTTATTGGCTCTTCAAGTTGGTTATACTTTATTGATGTTTTTTTGTTACCTGTATATACTCTATGTAGGCTGTATGTTACATTGTTACTACAGTCCACACTCTACAAGCTCAAAAATAAAAATAAAAACTCCACGGGGAGAAACTCCGCTTGACTTTATTCTGGGTTCTGTTTGAGAGGGGTGAGGTTAGCGAACCCTTTAGGGAGGTTACATGATCTACAAGCCTGTGTGAACGGTCTCTCAACTGGAGGCTCTACCAACTGAACTATTATAAGTTCTCGACAAGCTCAGCCAAAGAACTGACTTTATTTTCCCTATTTTTAACTTTATCTTTATCTTACACTGCAAAATAAGGATGATGTGAGAGCTCTATTATTATTTATATTGAATATCTGTTGCAACTTGAATGAGCTTCTGGGACTATGGTCTCTGCCATATCAGGCTTTTATACATACTTGAGAACTAATGGTCTGTTGATTTCGTCATTTAACAGAAGATGACGAGCTCGTAACAAACATGCTGGAGACCCTTGTCAATTTGGCACCGGTGTTGGACATGAGAATCTTCAGCTCATCGAAGCCATCATTCATTAAAATGACGTGAGTTGTTACTCTGAAGCTGTATTATACTTTGTCCTTTTCTTTTCTATGTTGAAGTTAACTCATTTGCCTTGTTTTTGCCAAGATAGTGAAAAAGGTGCAGTTCATGCCATAATGGGTATGCTTTCATCTTCAGTTAAGCCGTGGCACTGTGCCGCTGCTGAATTGATTGGACGTCTGATAATAAATCCAGACAATGAGCCATTTCTTCTTCCTGTCATTCCCCAGGTAAGTGCTGTCTGGGTCACTGTTTATATTTGGTAATAGTTTGATGTTATAGCGTTATGCTATGCAGATGCATTCAAATAAAGATCTTTTTTTCTCGGTTGTAGTTTTCATACTTACATTGGGTTGCTTGATACAGATATACAAACGTCTAGTTGACCTCTTGAGTGTGCCAGCATATGATGCACAGGCTGCTGCTGTAAGTGCACTGTACAACGTGGCTGAAGTGAATATGGATTGCAGGCTAAAGCTTGCCAGTGAGCGATGGTAACATCTGCTTCATACAATTAGAGAGAGCAATCTAATATTGGAAAGTGGCATTAACAATAAATTTTTCATTTCCATGTGAATTGAACCAGGGCTGTCGACAGACTCCTAAAGATTGTGAAGACGCCTCATCCTGTGCCTGAGGTTTGCAGGAAGACGTCGATGATACTGGAGAGCCTCGTCTCCGAGCCTCAAAACAGGATGCACCTCCTTGTGCACGAGAACACATTTGCTGAGATCTTGACGACAGAAGGGAAATACTCTGACACCTATGCTCGGATACTGTATGAACTGACTGCGAGGCCAAGCAACAAGGGGATCGGGGGGCAAGCTATCTGGGGAAACATAAACTGACGAACGCTTGGTCAATCATTTGTTGTTGAAATGTAGATGTAGGTAGGTTAGTAGGTACTTCTTTGACCATGTATTAAGTCTCTGACTGCATGCAACAATATGTTTGCTGTACCTAGTTATCTGCAACTTGGCGCACTAGCCTAATCTGAATGAATGTATGTGTACTTTTCGTTTGCTGCGGAAGCCTGCTTTGTTAGAATACAGCATTTCCTTGCTTACAATTTGCTGGAATCAGATGCCTCAATTCGGTTTTGCAATCTCAATCCTAGGCGTGATCATTTGCTTTGTACTGAAGCTATGGAGTGGTGTCCCTTACATTTGCTTTGTACTGAAGCTATGGAGTGGTGTCCCTTAAGCAATGGTACAGCCGGTTATGCCCATGCGGTTTATGGGCCATAAACAATTGTAAGAGTTGGGGTCTTCTAGCGTTGGTCGCTGGAGAGGGGATTGATTTGCCTTTGTTCCAATTGCAACAGGCTAGTTTGGCAGGCCTATCGTTGCCTCTCACAAGCTTCCGCTCAAGTATTCCACAACGTGATGCCTTCTGCGTTTGCAACGAAGTTGCTTGATCCCAAGCAAAGAGCAAAAACAGAAGTTAGGCACCGCAAGTTCGCAGCCTTTTCCACCCGGATCATGCCTTTTAGCCCCATCTCTGCAAAGCCAGAAAGGCTGTGGCTTCTTCCCAAGAAAGGCTGTGCTTCTTCCCAAATCCCAATCAAGTCTCTCTCGAAACCTAAGCGCAGATCTCTTGACTCCAGAGATGATAACCATGATCATATTTCCATTGATCGACAAACATTGCTGTTGTTTTTTTTTTCCTGCCTCCGGCTTGCTAACTTGGGATCCTCCAGGACGCTTTTTCTGCAATGAAAACGAAGGATCTGACGTTGCAAATTCCTGCATGCCATGTTATTCTCTAGAAGCTTCACGCTTCGTACAGCGCGGTTTTAACAGAGGATCTGGTTCGAATGGATGGTCAGAAGAACACAGCAAGTAAGATTTCCACAGAATTCCACTGCATTACAATAATAATAAATAATTTAATAAACAAGTGAAAACAAAGGTGGGGAAACAGCCTCTAGCTTTCTTCCTCCCTCGCCTCCGTCTCCGTCTGCCACCGGCATCGCCCTCGTCGTCCCCACCACCACCACACGTCCACCTCCCGCAGCCCTGCCCCGGGATCCGACACCTAGGAAATTGGAATATCCCGTCTCTCTCCCGCAATTTCTCCTCGCCCGCGAGCGGAGGCAGAGCGCGCTCCCCCATCCCGGCGTCACCCAATGGCGGCCACCTTCCTTCTCCTGCTGCTCCCCGTCGTCGTCCTCGTGCTGTTCCCCTCCGCCCGCTCCGCGCGCGACGCCGACGCCGTGGTGTCCAGGATCGCCTTCGGCTCCTGCGCCAACCAGAGCGCTCCTCAGGTGCTCGACGGGACGCCCACCCCGACTGGCCGTGCTCGCTCTCGCCCTCGCTCACTTTTATGAGATCGTCACGAATTGTTTCGTTGCGCTTTTCCCTGCAGCCCATATGGGACGCCGTCACGGGGTTCGACCCGCAGGTGTTCGTCTGGCTCGGGGACAACATCTACGGCGACAACAAGCGCCCATTCCGGGTCTTCGGGAAGGAGCGCACCGTCGGGCCCTGGAAGAACGTGCCGCGGTTCTACCCTTCCACCGAGGAGGAGCTGAGGAGGCGGTACCAGCTCGCCAGGGCGCAGCCCGGGTACGCTAGGCTCAGGGAGAGAGCTCAGGTCAGCTTCTCTTCCTGCCCGTTTCAAATTTCTAGTGGTTGTCCGCTGCATTGATTGCTGGTGCTACCGTGCTAGCCCAGTCGTGGGAAACTCTTTTTAGCTGTTAATGATGGGGTTGTATGCTTGCATCATAATAAGATGAATTACTATCTGTTCCTACTATTCGTGTTGCAATGACATAGTGTCATAATGGTAGATGCACAAACAATCAAATATTACTGTTTAAATTCCGTTGGGTGCACTAATGAGTTGATTATTTTACGATGTCGAAGAAGGCATTTCAGATGGAATCATATAATTTAAGTAATTGTCACATCGTTTAGGACAGTGACCTGAACTTACGAAGGGTTTTCAACCACGCTTTTTCCGCTTTCTAAAAGATATGAGAGAATGGTGTCACTATTGAACTTCATTAATTGCAGGTTATTGGAACATGGGATGACCATGATTATGGATTGAATGATGCAGGAAAAGAATTTAGTGGGAAAGTGTTTACTCAAAGGCTTATGTTAGATTTCTTGGATGAAGCTGAAGACAGTAAACGGTATGCACTTAGAATTACTGGAGTTGATCTTGAATTTCTTCATGTTTATCTCGTTATGTAGTTATTGTCCTCTAAACCATTTTTACATTCAGACTTTTGTGTTGCACTACTTCTATTTCTTCATTACAAAAACGCGTCCTTCGCTAAAAATATTGAATCTCATCATTACCACATTACCTGGATAGTTCATATTTGAAGCAATTATCTTGCGACTTGGACTACAATGTCTGATTAACTATGTATATGTTATATTCTTTGACCATTATACAACTTTTGAATCGATTGAGATACTGTTCTTGCTGTATTCAACTCAAAATGGGTCCCTACCAAGTACCAACTTATCAAGCTTGTGGATGTAACAACTTCATCTCATTTATGGTTCAATTTGCCTCCGTCCTTTGTAGTTGTAGCATATATATATATAGCTGTAGGGACTTCTTTCTGGTAATAATCTGATAAACTGCTTCCATTTTCCATTTGTCTTCAGTTGCGTTCTTTGTTAGAAATTAAGGTATTATGGAATGCAATTGTTGTTGTTGCTCTTAAATCTTAATAGTATTTCCTTGTTGATTTATTGTCACAGTTCAAACCTTCTTTGATGCTTGACCGGGCATTTCAGTATAAGTTTTGGAATCTGCATACATACAGGCATACAGCCAATACACCAACATAGGATAGAATATGCTTCCATTTTTTAGCGGTCAATAAGGGGAGAAATGTATATGATAATTTAATAATTTATCTTGTTTGTTTAGGAGGAAACAAGCTGGTGTTTACACCTCATACATGTTTGGCCCTGAAGGAAAAAGAGTGAAGGTAAAGCCGTGGCTTGTAGTCTAATGTCATGTTCACTTTTCATATGGTTTTTATATTTCTTATTCAAATATAGGGTTATATCACACATAACTGTATCAGTGATGCAGTGGTTCTTTCAGTCTTTGATGTATTCTCCTCTTTTCCATATATGAACATAATCGTTTTTAAAATTATTTCCAAAATTGATCATCTGGTTATCTGTAACTCTGTTTTGGCTTCATTATTTGTTCCTTGAGTGCAAACTAATCTCCCATGTAAATGTGAATCCAGGTTTAGACATTTTTTTCGAGTCATTACATTGCTGCATTTCCAGGTTTTTGTGAAAATCAGATGCGGAAGTTTCCTGAAATATAGGGGCACACTTTTCTAGCAATTCTGTCTACCATGGATTTTGGTTGCAAGATAGTTATTGATTGTCCCAATTTGCATATAACAGGCAAATAGTTACTTCTGCTGATGTTTCCCTCCACTGTGAAAGATCAGTCAAACCATGCTAGATTTATCCGACGAGGCCAGTCGTTATGGCAAATTTTATGCTATATATATTAAGTTGGTGATGTATCTTGTGAAACCGACTAATTGTTGCAAATTCTGCAAAAAGCATTTGTAGAAATTTCATAAGATTCGAGATAATATCAAATATGGGGAATTGCATGGTTGATAATATCAAATAAGTCTTCTGTTCAATTTTAGAGTGATACACACACTTCTCTTTTATATTTGAACTTGGAGAACTTAAGCATAATTTATGTTTGACATTTACCCTAATTAAGTTTATAGTACACAATTACAGTATAAACATGTTATGTTACACGTTTTCATGTCCAGTTCAGTATAAAGTGTTACCCCAGCAGTTATTTGATGTATCATAAAGCGCTACTGGTGCTAAAGCCAGTATAAGGTCTAGAATGGTCATGCATCAAAGGCTAAATAAAAGATATGACTAGTGCTTTGCCCATTCAGTTGCCAATTAGTTCCATCATCAATTTTGAATTGAAAGATAACAACACAGTTTTGCAGGTAATTTTGTTGGATACCAGATATCACAGAGACCCAATATTAAGTGATGGAACTATTCTGGGAGATCCTCAGTGGCAGTGGCTGGAGAGGGAGCTTCATGGTCCTCGATCAGAGATCACCATCATCGGATCTTCTATCCAGGTAAACCTATTATTTCACATGTATATACTATTATACTTATGGAAATAAATAATTTTGTAGAACTTGTAAAACTAAATCTATCAAGGGACAAAATGGTCAGACGGAAATCATAGACCACGAGTTTTCACATCCAAAGCTATTTAGCTGGTTGCCATGGATCACAGCTTACCGGATGAACAGATCATTTGCCAAATAATGGGTTGTGCAGAAGTTGTGAAAAACTTTCACAAGCTTTTACAATGTCTTAAGTTTGGATCTGGAAATTTACCTTCCCAAAGTTTTATGGTAGTGATAGTTTAATAAATTCAGTTATTATGGCTTGGTAGGCTACTTCACCACTACGCATGCCCTTACCTCCCCAAATAAAACAAATGGTATATGTGATTGTTTTTTGTGGCAGAATTTCAATAATACGAGATTTCACTTGTTTTGCACTTCTTTAGATGGAGAGAGAATACCTACTGATTTATGGCTTTGTCATTTTTTATGTCTTAAGCTTTCATTATAATATCCAATTTATGGGTACCTCCTTGACATGGTTTATTTCTTGGCTAGGGAGGGTTTGGTACTCTTCTACATTAAATTAAAAATTCAGGGTTCTCCCTTTGTGGTCAAGAAAAAGTTATATATGTTATTGCTTTTTTTATGCTATGCAGTGGAAATTATCGTCGGTACTACTAGAGTAATTGCTTTATGCCCTTGTGCCAAATTGCAATACAGGTAGTATCTAATCTTTCTGCGACAACTGGACCTTTGTTCTATGTTGAGTCCTGGTCACGCTTCCCAAGGGAGAGAGAAAGGCTGTTCAGATTGATTGATAGCAGTAAGGTTGGTTACTATTACTTTCCTGTGGACAATCTATATAGTATTATTCAGGGTTTCAATCTTTCCATAAATAATAATCCTTGTCCTCCTTTAGCTGCTGCAAAGCAAAATGCAGTAGTTGCTGGTGTATCTCCTTCAGTTAAACTTTTGAAGAAGTTCAAGTCCTTACGAGATACTAGGATATCATAAAATGATCATTTGCGTGTTCAATACTCTTATGAATCATATGCTGACCTTGTGGCTTTTTGCAGAGAAATGGAGTGATATTTATTAGTGGTGATGTTCATTTTGGAGAAATTACTAGATTCGACTGTGGAGCTCACTATCCATTGTACGATGTTACTTCAAGTGGTCTGACCCAATCTGTTGAGAATTCTTTGCCAGCAGTCTTTCAGCCGATTATGAGACTTCTGGCGGTACTAACACCAACTACCATGCGAGTCTTTAACCCTAACTGCCAGTATAAATCATGCACTACAGGTATGACTCTTTCTTAGACTTATTGTAGAAGTATGAATCCACAGTATAGGATGGCTATAATGTTTTGTTTTACTGAATTTCTTTCTTTTTATATAAAATTTTTATATAAAAAAAGATGCAAAGGTCCTTTCTGTTTGTTGAACCAGCAAATCTATTAGTTCTGTTCTTCATTGAACTCTCCAAAAGATAAAGTTCATTCCTAGAATGTCATCATATGTTTAAGTACATAGGTTACCTTATTTGCCTTCTTAATATAATGATGCTCAGATCTCTTGCAGTCCTGCGTGTTCCAGTAAAAAGGTTTACCTTATTTCCTGCTGTATTGAGATTTGGTTACACTATTAAATTGTTTGGTGTTGCATTTGTCAGGCCAACCAAATTTTGGAGCAATTGAAATTGATTGGAATGCTGTACCTCCACGAATGAAACTTGAACTAAGAGATGTTGAGGGCCATTCTGTTCACAGTGTGGAATTCCCTATATCTGAGCTGCAGCCATCAGGTGCGCATGCAATCAAGAAACAAGCACATGGTTATCGGCGGCACTGTACTCTTGAAACAGAGCTTCCATGGCTAACACGATACCGGCTTGCTCTACTATTCTTTGGCATCATAGCTGGTATGCTCCTTGTATCTATTCCAACTATTCCAATAATATAAATCTACATTATCTTCTGCACGTGACCGTACAATATATTCTTTTAATTATCTGCAGCTTTTTCCATAGCCGTGGTGCTGCTGGCAGTCATCTGCTTGTCAAGTATCAAAATGTGCAGCAAGAAAGAGAAGAAAGAATAGCTGTGAGGTGTGCCGAGGACAGAGGAATCTCGGTCCAACTACAATTGCAGGTGGCTGAACGTCACACTGACCAGGAACACTGCAGGACCTGCCAAGACCATGAGGCGCAGGAACCAACCTAGATGGCACCTCAGGACACGACGCTGTGCAATTTACACAGAATAGCGATTGGATAGATAGATACATTACCGGCCCAGTAACATGCAAACCTCGTACTGCCTCTCTGTACCAGCTTATCTTGCTGTACGTTGTTTCCCATCTCGTGCCTTCAGCTCCTTGTTTCAGAGTGTTCTCCTGGCTTGGTGGTAGGCTGGTGGCCTTTTTCTTTTCCATGTACTCCAGTTATTTGTGTCCATGTTACTCCAGTACAGAACATGACTCGGGGCAAAAGTCCTCTTCCGGAGGTTGCTCTTTTTCAATCACAGGTGCAGCTCCAACACTTGGGTCTAGCTAGTTGGGGACTCGGGAGCCGCCGTGTCCGCCTCTCCAAGGAGGAGGCTCGTCGGCGTCGTCACGTCTGTCCCCCTTATGGACGAGCCGGTAAGCGGCCTCCGCCTTGGCTGGGGAGCTCGCCTTGGCGGCAGCGACGGTCGCGTCTCCGGCGCGTGCTACCGCCGTTTCATCGTTGGCGGCCCGCGTCCGAGGAGGAAGACGACGCTCGCGTGCGGGCATGGTGGTGATGACTGATGAGGCGGAGGTGATCTGTGGGATGTGCTATCGCGTCTCCTGTGTGCTGCCTCCGTTCCCCGGGAGATTGAAGTTTGGCTACCGCGTAAAAGGCAGCGATATATATTCCGAGGAGCACGGCTTTGGTGAAATAATATGGAGTTCGGGGATAAAAAAAAAGGGAAGTTTAGTACGTACCTAATTAGAGTCTATTCAGTGCCATTACACATATGGCAATAAGTTTATCATATAGTTCCCATAGTCTTATCCATCAATTATAAGTCTAAATATTAAGGACCGTAAAATGGAGATTTCCCCCCTCATTCTATATATGTCTACAACTATTTAATTCACACCTCATCAATTATTATATACTAGCAGGGATTGATGGGCCATTATACCACTCTCAGTTATCACATGCCTCTTATATTTCAACACAATTTAGCTTTTTTTTATTAATTCAGTCAGTCAGTCATATTTCTCATCAGTTATTATATACTAGCAGGGATTGATGGGTCATTATACCTCTCAATTATCACTTGCCTATTAATATTTCAACACAAAAAAAAGTTTTTTTTCTCAAGCCACCAAAAAGGAAAGAAAAAAAAGAGTTGATGAGAGGGGTTATGAGCGAACCAGAGCAACCACACGGGGGCCCCCCCCAGGCATTATGGGGGCCATCTTCGTAATCTTGGATCAAATATCCATCTCTAGCAAACCCGTATGGAAACCCGGGGAGAGCTTCTGCAACATAAGTGCCTGAAAGTGGCAACGTCGCCCTGATATGGGCGAGCTCCCCGGGCCAAACCGGCCCAATTTAATGGGCATCATGGTCGAAACCTGCGCACGGCTTGAGCTCAGGCTCAAACCCACAACCAGGGCCCGTTCATCTCTCCTAACCAAGGCCGAGCCCTGAATGTTAGTCATTTTCTTTTATCTACGGCATTTGCCAGGCCCATGGGCCTCAACCTCGCACCAACTCTTTTGCCCTCCGAAGCTGGAGTAACAGGCCCGCGCTACCAGACCTGGATGGGCTCGTCGGGAGCCGTGCCACTTTAAGCTGGGTTGCTTCCGCTGCGATTAGCGGTATGGGACTAAACGGAGCCATCGGTTCTGCGTGCCGTTGCTTTTTTATCTTCTCTGCGGCGCTCTTCTGATGTGTGCTTTTAGGTGCAGTAAGCTCTTTAATTTGTATGGAATAATTTGATTCGTAGAAAACACTACACAGACCAAACGGCACCTGTAATCACCAGAGCCGATCATGGTCGAGGAATTGGCCGGGAGGGAACTTTTGCCAGGACGAGAGAGATGAGCGTCAGCTCCAAGCTCTGCAGCTTTTGCGCGCAGGCCACACTTGCACACAGAGGAGGCAAGGAACAATTACCAGGCACGAGACGCCGAGGAGTGACCGAGGCTAGTAACCTACCGCAGGTGACTAACAAACGCCGCCTGAACTTTTGCAGCAGACGATCACAAAAAGGAAAAAGGAAGAAGAAGCAGCCGGCGGCAACTGGCCTGGCAAGCCGTGTTTTTCCCTATGGGCTGGCTTCTGGCTAACTCGCGCTACATGTATATGGGCCTTTTGGTTTTCCAGGCCACGGAACAGGCACGAAACCTCATGGGCCAACACTGCAGACATCATTACTCTCGTCTTTGATGCAACCTTTTCTTTTCTCAAAAAAAAAAGTAACCTTTTCTTCTTATTCTTGCTTCAAAAGACTTTTTTTTTCTTCCTAAAGATCCTTTGACGCCAAACCGATAACAAAACTGCAGAGGGTCCGTCACAAGTAAACGTTCCTGGCAAAGCAACTCGCCGGACGTGGTAGTGCGCGCCTGTTACTCATCTCCTTTGGTCAGACATCAGAGGGATAGAGGATATAACAAGCCTTTACTAACCATGGAGGGTGAGTAGCTGCACTAGTGCTTGTTGTATCCACAGACCACAGTATCCCCGGTAAACTAGCAACCTTCTCTGTGAACGCATGCACTTTTTGTAGGAAGCCAAAAGTTGTTTTGTCGAAGCCATACAACAACAAAAAAAAAGAGTTGATGAGGGGGGTTAGTGAGCGAACCAGTGCAACCACACGTGGCCCCCCCCACCATTAAAAACACCTTAGTAGCCACATCATCCCACCTTCATGGAGGCCCATCATGGGTCGAATATCCATCCCGTGAGAGCTCCAGTATGGAAACCCAGGGAGAGTGCAAAGGCTGCCGCCAGACAGTGGCCGACGATCGGCCTCTCCCAATTTATGGCCGATTCGGCCGGCAACGTCGCCCGTTTCGGGCGAGCTCCCCGGGCCAAAGCCGCCTCAGGCCCGATTGTATTTTCTTCTCCCGGCATGCTGGGCCAAGGGCCTTTTTCCCAAGCAACAACTGTTTTGCCCTCCGAGGCTGGAGTGACAGGCCCGCGCCACCAGACCTGGCGCTGCGGCTCGGTAGGCGTGCCCTTTTAAGCTGGGTTGCGTCGTCTTCGATTAGCGGTATGGGACTAAACGGGGGCGTCGGTTTTTGCTGGTTAGTGTGTATCCGTTGCTTTATCTTCTCTGCAGCGCTTTTCTGTGTGGTGTTTACCTGTCAGCTCCTATTTGTGGTCGACGGATCACACTGGAGGCAGCCGATCATGGCCTAGGGAACTTTGTCAGGAAGGGAGAGATGAATGTCAGCAGCAAAGCTTGGTGCTTCTGCGCTCGGGTCAGGCAGTAGACGAAGGAACGCTTGCCACAGACGAGGTACCAAGACTAGTACTACCAGCCAGTGACAAGTGACAACGAAACGCCTGAACTTTTTGCGCTAAGAAGAATCCGGCACTGATCAGAGAGAAGAAGTAGCAACAGCTGCCGCTGGTGGCAACTGGGCTGGTAAGCAGTGCTTCCCTATGGGCTTATGCGAGCTTTTTTGGAGCGCTCAGTCCGACCGAGAGCCCATTGCATCTAACGTGCTACAACTTTGCATTTTGGGCCTTTGTTGAGGAATGAACATTGTTACCTCGTGGACTTGGTGCTGGATTGAAACTCATATGTACTGCAAACGCCAACCAGAAGGAAAGTGAAATGAATGTGTACATATATAGGCGGCTAGCAGAGGTATTATCGCTGCACATTCTTCTTACAGGAAGATTCATGGCACCATAATAGTTTGCGTCACGTTCCATGAGTTTTGTGAACACTAATTGTTCAATGAAATGTTTTTCGTACTCCAGTGACATAGTCCCTCCGTCCCAGAAAGAATCTGTTAATAACGAAATATGCACCATAGGCTCTGGCCTGTGATTCGGCCACGTCATCAAAAAAATTGTAGCCTTTGGATGAATGCTTGGTGTGATGTGAACCGTCCATTCATTTGCTTGACCTTGGTTGGTTCTAGACAATTCAGGAGCTCTCACGCAGCTACGCAGGGACACTGGGAGTCTGGGGCAGCTCGGGCAGCTATCCTTCGCGATTGTTGCCAACGGCGATGACGCTCGGACTTCAGCTTTCCCTCGAGCAACTATTCCGCATCGTATCCCTGTTCGTCTCCTGTGCCCACTGCCCACCTCCAAAGGCCGATCGGAAGTTCCCCAACTATCATCCGCAACGCACAAACTCAGACAAACCGGGTAATTTATGACATTTGGTCCATCGGCCGCTGGTTCCAACTGCAGGGAAGGCTGCCCGGTTTCAATGGCCTAATCCACACATCCAGAGCAGCGGCCTCCGGCACCGATGATCGGCAAGGTCGTAGGCTTGGAGGAATCAAGTGGGTTATAATTATAAGATTTCAGTTTGATTCAATTTATTAGCATTCGTTTTGACCAATCAAAATTGATTAAAAAATATAAAAAGAGCTTGCATGTATTCATTTGTTAACAAAAAAATGATTATGCAGCAAACCTATGATTTTGAATTAGCCGTGTTGTTTCTGCAGCAATGGAGAGGGGGATTCAAGAGGCCAGAGCCGCTGCTTCATGCTCTTTACTTGGCCGAGTGAAGACTGAAGAAAGCAGGAGCAGAGAGCCAACAGGCTGCAGAGACAACTTGCCAATACCAACACCTCGCTGATGCAACCTTTGTCACTTGAGAGTTAAGCGAGGGCTTTGCATTTCTATACTTACAAGAAATCTGACAGGTAATGAAACTCACATGGCACTAAGTAATACTCATGTTTCTCATTCTTTCTTTTCAGCTTATCTCTTGTCAGACATCTACAATTGATTAACCATTGTTGTTTCTAAAAACAAATGAATCTTCAATTGTAGAGGGGGGACAAAACACTTACTACCAAGTCATGAAAAAGTCAGTTCATTAGTACTTCATTTTACCCTACTTATTTAATTACCTAAAAGTACTATTGAAAATGAGGATGGATCTTGTGGATAAAAACATATAATATAGTATATAAAGAAATACTAAAATTGATTTAAAATGAATAAATATTGCTGTAGATGAATATTGCCTAATTTGCATTGCAATCTTCCAAATGCTGGTCAGTCCACGGCACGGCAACGGCAACGGCAGCCGGCTTGTTGTTCTAAAAAAACATCTGGCGTTACCTCGTATTCTTACCAAAGGTCCATAATTTACCACACATATTCCAGTAAATTGCGATATGGGTATTTTCATAAGCTAGAATCTATGTTCTTAAATAAGACAGTATAAGCGTGCCATAGACTAGGTTTCTTACCTAAGGTGCGAAATGGGTATACACTCGGCATGAGTCTGCATATTTTTCATTTATTCTATGATTTAATTAGTGCCATGCTTTTTGCGATAGTATACTGCTCGATTCCTCCAAAGTTTCTGCTCAAAAGTGAGGCAAGAATAGTAGCATATGAAACGGTATACCTTGCCAATTGCCATTGACACTGATAGAGCAGTCAGTCATTACATGGTCAAACTTCATTACACAGAAATAGATACAGCATTGTAAATATTTACTTATTAACAGGGTAACGTCACACGATCACATGAATCAATGTCTAAATTGTCCCAACCAACGATGAGAACACCCAAAATAACAAATTTCGATCCCCTTTGGCAGCAAAGCAGCACCAGCCTGACCCCCTTTCCCAGCTTGCCTCGTCCATCCGCGTAGGGCATTTGCAAATTTCGAACAAGAATGATGATTAGAACACGTTCCTGTGACGTTAAAAACCAGCCCATCCAGATGGCTGCTCCACCTTCTTTGCCGCACCAGCACTAAATCTCTGGGAAGAGCTCCCTTGAGCAGCGGCCCTGTTGATCTGTGTAGCAGTACTTACTGCCACTGCTGACGTTCTGAAATTATCAGTGCCAAAACCCCAGGAATCAGGCGATGGTGCAGGGTTTGTGTTCTTGGTTAGGTTTTGCCTCCCATTAGTTGCATGATCGACCTTTGGCCGAGCCTGGGCCTTTGTATCAGGGAACGCTTGCCATGTTTTGGCATCAGAACTTGCTGATGAAGAGTTGCTTGCAAGCATTCCTTGTTCAAGCTCCCAGACCGTTCCTTCAATCTTTTCCTTTCGCTGCATGAATTAATCTCAATGTAAGATGCATACACAGGACTACATCACTACAACATATGATGTATTAGACATAGGTGTAGTGCAATCACCTGAGATACAGAGTCTTGTGTCCTTGAGCTGACTTTGTTTGACGGCGGTGTTGTCTCAGCAAGAGCTCGCTTCAGCTCTTGGATTTCCTGACGCTGTGATCGGCAAATTGCAGATAGATTTTCATACTTAGCTGTCATCTCGTCCTTCTCCAATGTGGTTTTCTTCAACTGCTCCTTCAGACTGGACACTTTGAGTTCAAGTTCAGATGCCTTTCCAGCAGCAACATTGAGATTGTGTGTGTCAAAATCTGCAACAAAGCTGTTGACTGGATCTTTGTCACATTTTGGCTTGGTTTGAGCTTGGTGTGCTTCTGTTTTCACAGAACTTTGTGTTTCCGAGAACAAATTTGTGCTGGAGATACTTGTGAATCCATTGTTGGGCGTGGAGTTACTTGCTGCTTTGCTTGTTCGTGACGTCTGACCAGAATGACCATGCCTATCCCCAGGGATACTGATGCCAGTGTCCACCCTGCTTTGGTTCTGCTTTGATGGCAGTGATGGCTTTGTCTCCTCGTCAAACAAAGGATTCCAGTTATCTGCAGCTTGAGCACCTTGTGCATGCTGTGTCGCCCAAAATGCACCTAAAGGAGCATCTCCCACCCTTGAGCTTCCATGTGATAAAGAAGTATTAGATTGCTCTCTTGGAGGTGGAGGAGGATTCCTTCTAGGCATCACATGTGTTCTTTTATGAGCACCTACCCAAGCAAAATAGGTTATCAGTAAATAAACATCACTTGGCCAGTCATGTCCAAAAATACAACACTACAACAGTTAAGTGACCCTGTCCATTGACCACACTTTCTTGCAGAAAACATAAAGGGCATACAATCAGGCAACTAGAATGCATATCATGATTTGAAACATAGTACAACAGTAAAGTGACCTTGTCCATTGACCACACTTTCTTGCAGAAAACATATATGGGTGTATCACACTGAAATAGCAAGTGATAATTACAGAACTTTTATGCAGCAAGGAAACAATACACTAAACGTTTGAGAGCCAATATAAGTGAAGGATAGTTAGACGACGGTAATTGCTACTATTAGGTTATATCCAGTCTAGTTGCTTTGCTGTTGTGGATCAACATTAAAGGGTAAGCAAGAATTAAGAAGGAAAAGTCTTCTCCATGTCTTTCTGTTGGCGCACCACCCACTGTTCTCTTCCCCTGTCCAGTAAGGCAGTAACACAAATGCAAACAGATAACTCGCACTATCTTTCTGTCCTCAAGGGGTTCATTGAAATACAATAAGTGGACAAGTGGACATTTGAATTGTCAAACGAGCCAAACAAAATTAAGACTTCCCCATACTATCTATGAGTTGTTATAGGGAGTATTGCGGATCAATGGGCAACCAAACATGATCAACAAACTGTGTTCTACTTGTACTGACAAAAGTTCTTCTAGCGCCTCACCTTCATCTTGCAAACTCACGGAGATGGCTGATGAAGATCCATCAGGTAACCTTTTCTGTAACTCAAGCGGCAGTAGCTCGTTAACACGAAACCAGACCTGCAAAACACACAGCTCATAACATAAGCCAAAGAAAACTATGTCTGATTCCTAGAGCTACATGCAACACTATGACTAACCTAGTATCATGGAGATGAATGGCCAATCAATCAAAGCTCTTGCCTGCGTGATGTCTGGCCTGGCATTTGGAGAGGCTTCCAACATATCTTTGATCAACCCTGTGACAGCAGTGCTATACTTGGGTTGCTCAGGGATACGATAATTTCCATTGAGAATCTGCAACTTGGATTCTCCATCAAATGCAGACTTGAAGTAGCATATTCTATACAAAAGGCACCCCAAGGCCTGCCAATGGTAAAATAAAAAAGTTACAAATACTCCACTCTTAGCCATACTATGCATTAGGTGCAAGACATGGCTAATGATTAATGTTAAATAAAATGTGGCACATGAACTTAAATGTTATATTAGCAATCCTAATTATCATGAAAAATAGGTGCAGACGCCTTTAAAATTTTTACAAAGTTAATTTGCCTGTCTCTGATAAATAAAGTAAGAACATAGCACATTCCATTGTTTGCTTAGGATTTAAGATATGCATTCTAAGACCATAAATTCATGTTCATATGCTTTGCACTTACCCAAATGTCGACTTTCTCGCTAATTACTTCTCTTCTGTAGAGATCCCACATCTGAAAACCCATCATGGAATCATTAGAGATCTTACAAGGTTTGTCAATTATATAGATCCATAATGGAGACAACTTCATTTACCTCAGGCGCCCTGTAGGCCGGGGTTGTATGTTTCCTGATGATATCCTCCTCAATGCCCATCTCTTCTGGTTTGCTAAAGCATTTATGATTCGTTGACGTGCTTCCGAAATCACATATTTTCCATGCACCGTCAAATCCAAGAAGAACATTTTCAGCTTTCAAATCCCTAAACAACATGGCACAGAATTGTAAGACACATTTGTGAAGAGTTGATGCATCATATAGATTTCACTTGTTTTAGCAACAGAAAACGAGCACCTCAGCCCTTAGTCACACCTATTACGACACCCTGTTACAGGGTAGAATAGTTTGCAAATAATATTTGTCCTCTCACAGTTGCAAAAGGTACGTAAATTTCAATCCATCCCAGATTATGAGCAGGATACAAATTCGATACACACAAAAGACATAACAACATTACAACACTCAATTTGCTAGGTACCAGTAATTGCCAATTAACTTCAGAAACCTTAATTGTATAGTGAAACAGAACAGCATAAAGACTACAACGTACCTATGTGCAATTGGTGGTGACTGTCCATGCATGGCAAAAACAGCATTGCAGACATCCCTAAAAATTTGAAGGGCCTTCTTCTCCTCATAGTAACCACTACCCCTGCTCTCCATTGCACTCACCAAGGACTTCTCACAGAACTCCATCACAAGAAGTGCCTCATTTGTGCGGCCCATATCAAAAACATCATGTGCAACAAGTGTGACCACATTAGGATGCCCTTTGAGGAGATTCATAACCTGGATTTCCTTCATGACAAGAGCAAGCGATTCTGAATCATTGCAAATAATGTGCTTCAGTGCATACAGCTTTGATGGATGCACTGTGTCACATGCCAGATACACACAAGAGAAACCTCCTTGTGCAATGGCATTCCGTACTGTAATCTTCACATTTCCAACATCAATGGTGCGACCTTCCAGCCCACTCTGTGATTTCCCCCCAAAGGGATTGAGCCTCCACATTATTATAAAGCCCAAGACAGAATGAATGAAATTCAAGTGCTTATATTGTTATGCTTTCTCCAAATGTTCCTGTGTAAACCAAAAGACAACAGAATGAAATTTTTGATATGCAAGTATGCAACAAGTAACATTAAGCCATATGCACAAAAGGTGAATGGACAATCATTCACAAAATTAGTGATCATGAAATAAACTGTCCAAGGGAGGCTATCATGTCTGCACTCATATGAAATACAAACCAATGAACCATGATCCTCTGCATGAAGACAGCTGTGTGCAAGATATGTGAATATGTGCATCCATTAGTACCAGATGTCCAGATCAGACGATTTCTACTCTCAGAGCCCCAAAGATTGAAAAGAACCAAATACTTAATACTCCAAAGCTCTATATCTTTCTCAACTATCTAAAATGTGAAACTAGATTTTATGTATAAAGGTAGGACTGATGTCTCCACTTAGTTTTCTGCATGAAGCATTGCCAAGCACGGCATAATGAGTAGTATTATAATAACGTGATCCAAATAAATCTCCAAGGACTTAGCACAATTACTGTTTGAGGATCCTGCTCGACTCTGAACACCATCACAGCACACCTAACGTGATAAGCCAGGCTAATTAGTGGACCAAAATTCCGCCTCTCATTGATCTGCTAACAGCACCCCAAAGAATCACAAACACATCAAAACAGGATGGCTCAATCAACTACAGGCAATCACGCAATAAAGTCCAACTAATTAACACCTGAACCCACCTTGTGGCTACAGTCCAACACCAAAAACAACCATGGTGGTGGTGCCCATAAGCTAGGCTAGCTTAGGGGACACTAATGCCCAGGCATTCACGAAAACCTGCATGGTCATGTCACATAGACAAACCGAAATAGCGAATCGGGTGCAGCTGCCGCTAAGCTATGGCCATGTGACGCCCACGCATGGAGTATTTTCGGGCACAGATCAGGCGATCTCGTTGTAATCGCTACATGCTTGCTCCAAAAATAGACCAGAACCATGGAATCTAGCAAACCCAAAGTCCGTGCTCCAGAGCCAGGTTAAAGCAATACTGAAAGCCACCAAAATCCCCCCCCCCCCCCGCACAGCTCGAGCGCAAGGCGGATCACCGCGGAGCCCGCGCGCATTCGGACGCCCGACCACGAAACAATGCAGTTCCGACGCCGATCCCTCACCGACAACCGAATCTAGCTCATCCCCCAATGATCCCTCGTTCACCCAGCGGCACGCGAATCCCGTGAAAAAAGCTCGTCGAATCTCGGCAAGGGGACGCACCTCTAGATCGGAGGCGGAGAGCGGCGCTCGGCGCGGCGGGCTCCGGCGGCGGCGGCGGCGGATGCGGGGGCGCGATCTCGTCCTGAGATTCGGCGCCCGGGCGCAGGCTGCCAAGCCTTGAATCGGGGGAGGAGGGAAGGAGGGAGGAAGGAAAAGGAAGCAAAAGCCGAGACGTGGAGTGGTGCGGTGGAGCCGTGGGCGATGGCGAAGTGGTGGCCTGGTGGCCGGTGCGGGCGGGGGCGTGGCCACGAATCGGAGATCTTAAAAGCTACGGTGATTTACCCTTCTCCAGCGCGCCACGATATTTCGAGGCGACGTGGTGAAAAACGGCGCAACCACGTCGTCCGGATTTTCGGACCCGAATTTTTCATGGTCTGCCGTTTTATCTGTTCGCGTCCGTCATCCAAACCCTCCCTCCCCCGTCCTCTCTCTCTCTTCGGTCTCCTCCCCCGCCACCGCCTCCGCCTCCTCTCCCTTCGCTCTCCACCTGCCTCCGCGGCTTCTCCTCGCTTCCTCCGCCGCCACCCCCTCCTCATCCGCCTCCTCCACCACCACCGTTGCGGCCCAGAACCCCAACCCCTTCAACCTCAACATCAACTTGCTCCCATGGCTGCACGAGCTGCGCTTCCCCCGCAACTTCCTCTGCCAGCCCCAGCCGCGACCATCGCCTCCTCCGCCCAGTCCTCCGCCTCCGCCGCCAGAGGCTGTGGTTCCGCGGACGCGGAGACTTCCGAGTCTGCGGGTGACCATGGAGTACGACATTGAGGAAAGCGTGTTTGCAAACAAGGTGTCGTGCAAGCTCGCAGGGGGGCTCGCCAAGTTGCGGCTCTTCTTCTAGACCGACCCGCAGGGGCAGTGACAAGGGGGCGGGGAGGAGGGTGCCGCGCTGCAGCAGCTCTTCTCCAGGCCGGTGCTGGGGCTCATCACCAAGCACTTCTCCGTGCTCTACGACATCGAGGAACGCAACACGCTGCTCAGCAGCGGCGCTGTCCGGCTCCGTGCCTCGCACGATGCCAAGGTATCTTGCCCTTTCTCCCTTTCTGGAATCAAGATGCCTTTTAGAAAGTGACCAACCAAAAGGCGTTTCAGCATTCATATTAGGCGTATTATCTGCATATAAATTTATTGTTTTCTTCACATCTTTCATCTAATAGATCGTGCTTACAGTCTACTGAGTTTCTCCTTTCATATGTCGTGATGTACCTTTCCTTGATTTATCAGCTGCAACAAGGGGAAATTTCAGTGATCACTAGATTGGGTGGCCCACTGTATAAACTCGAGCTATCATCCTTGGTGCCTTACAGTGGTCCGGTGAGTATCTATGTTCCTTCACAGGAAGTTGGAATATCTTGGGAGTGGGATTCGGGAGGCAGGATTCTAGGAATCCTGTGTCGGTGGTTTTCTTCAGAGCCTTGCATCTTCCACCACCACCATCATTAGCTCAAATAAACTAATAATGATCCTTTGTTTTTTTTCTGATTGAAGGATATAAATATATAGTACGGTCAAATGTTTGGTTGGACTGAATTGAAGTAGATTAAGATCATCCTTTCTTGAAAACCTGCCTTTTATTGTGGTCAGAGGGAGGTGTAATAATCTGATTAGTGAAGTGGTAAGTTTTTGGTTTAATCCTATATTCTAATCACTGAGAGTTAGATGATCTGACGATATTATGAAAACACAATCTTAAAATTGATTGTTATTCTGTTGATCAATTGAACTATTATTTTATATAACAAATTGAGTTCTAATAATCAGAGGTTAGTCAATAGTCATTGTAGATTAGCATTTTTATGAGGACGAGAGATCCTTGGTAGTTTTATGAGGTTAGTCAATAGGAATGCAGGTGCGAAGTTGTACTTGCCCGACTACAGGTGCAAGTGTAAGGCCCCTGACATCCTTGGTATATTTACATTTTTTTCATTTCTGAAAATCGACTTCATGATTAAACAATGGAAATACAATGGCATTATCTATATATGATTTCCTTTGCATTAGTGAGGTTTATCACCGCTAAATTTGACTAGGATATTACATCGCGTAGCATGTTATTTATGGTAACGGTGTAAATGAAGATATTCTTGAATTAGTTGTTTAGTTAGCAAGTTATAAAATGGATAAGCTGCAATGGCCTTTCACTCACTGAATCTTTGTTTGGTGATTAAAATGAGCAAGTGAGTTCAGATTGGTTATGAGACTTGAAAGATAATGTCTTAAGATTTCTCTACATTCAGGGTTCACGTACACAGATCTTAGATTTCAACTCTGTTATAAACTAAGTAAGTGTGTTCAGATTGAAAATATTTTCACCTTATCAGTCAGGTGTTATTCTGATTCTTTCTCCATTTACCAGTGCTCGGATAGCCGGCTGCCGTGGTGGCGAAGTACTGCACAAAGAATGACTTCAAGCAGCATGATCAATGCTCAGAGAAAAGCTACAGCTGAAAGCCTGAAACATGATTTTCCACAGTCCTAATTCGATTACATGGGGAAGGTTTTGAGATGCGCATATGTGTATATATAGGCACAGGATTGGAGGTTGGGTCTGAAATATGGTTGATGTGCAATGATGGTAGTGAGTTCGGTCAAGAGGATTGGAAGCTTGGGCCTTGCCTTTTTTATTTGGTTTATTTTCGCATCGAGATGTGATGCTTGGCTTTGTCACATTCGTTTTTGGTTTTGTGATATCACTAATTTTTACAGAATAAGAGCTTTAATAAGAGATCAAGTGCATCTATAGTACGCTCAGACAGCTTGGTTGCTAGGTTCTCATTTTGCCTATTTTTGTTCTGTGTACACAATTGAATATGAGGCAATGGAAGAGAGAATATATGTCGTGTGATTTTAGTGTCCCGAGACTAGAACAAATCATATAAAAAGTTGAGGCATATCAAGTGCAGTAAGCATTTCACGAAGAGGCAGATTGTACTATTACATTTTCATACAATACTTGTGAAATCAATTAAGATTTAATATTTAAGTCATAAGTTTTCTTGGATCTTATATTGCTGAAACAAAATGATCTGACGAGCTTTAATTTGCCTTTAGTTCTTCTATGTTGTTTCTTTGTCAGTTGCATTTGTATTAGTGCGTTTATTCAGTAACGATAAAAGTTCATTTGTCACTCATTTCTATCGGTACTGTACAATACGGCGCGCGAAGCGCGCCCCCTTGTCTAGTAGATTTGTTCCCCCAATATTTTTGCGCCACTCTTCTCCTGTGCTTTCTTTGTACCATCTCTTTATTTGCCTTTCGTTTAGCAGACATACAATTAGTTGATTCCCTTTAAAAAAATACAATTGATTGATTGCTTACTGACATTTCTTTAGCAATTCGCAGCACTGATTGCACACGGCGGTGTCGACTCGAGCTCACTTGATTAAATCCGGAATACTTGTCTCGTGATCGAGAAATTTTACAAACTAATACGGTAGAAAATAGTTCCTCACAAAAAAAAAAAGGTCTTTTGTTGCAAGTTTGGAGCTATTCAGGTTCACCACGGAGTACGGGACTTTAAGTGGAACAAACGAATATTGTGGACCACAAGAATTCAAGATGAGTAGTGTACGAGTGAAACGATCCATAATCTATCATTTCTTATTTGATGCTTATTAGTTTTCTAATGATTTTCTGAGCTTTTTTAGAATGATTGGCAACTACACGTAAGTACCAAAAATTGTAAGAATCGGTGAACATTTTTTGGAAAAATTATTAAGTAGTTATATCCTACTTATGATCAAAGCTGAAATTAGCAGCCAAACGTTGTGCTTTTTTTTTTTGGCTGTGCTTCTCCCTAACCTGCCCATTTGTGCTTATTAGAACGCAGAAGCCAGTCCAATTCCGCTTTTCTCAATGAAAGCATTGTTTATATACTTATGTAGCTTATTTGAGAAACGCTTAGCTCCACCGTGGTGCCAACACAGGTGTTACAGCTACAAGCTGTTCAACTGTAAAGTTCGCGTTTGATTACACAACCAAGACGAGGTGTTGGGCTATATTATCTAGGTTGGTAGAATGTTTTGATCATCGCGAAGCCATCACAAGACACGGCGCCCACGGCGCCAGTGTGCACGAAAGGGAGGTCCTCGGCTTGCGGTACAACGACCCTCCGTCAGAGTCACAGCTCACGGAAACGATGGATCCGCCTCTTGAGAAAAAAAGCATCGGTGTCGGTGCTAAGCCTTTTCTAAAAGAGGTGCTCGATCAGGATTCTGGGTTCCTTGAGGCTTCCACTCATGTCCCAATGGAGAGGGTTCGGACTTCCGAGCACCTTCAGTCCCCTGTTATAATGTCGCGACATAAGTGGCCGGTATAGTAAGAAATACGGGCTTAGTTTTCTAGAAAGAAACAACAATTCTCTTGTGATCAATATCATAATAGCACACGCCGGAAAGAGGCCGAGCCGTTGAAGACCTACCAAACGAGGTCTTAGTATTGTTGTTATGGGTTCATAACTTAGGTTGCAAGCAAGTAACATCAGTTTTGGCGACGCGTTGTAGCTTTAACCTTATCGTAGAGCTAGAGTACCATCGGTGACGCAAGAGTATACTAAAGAAGCTATATTTAGATTGGGGAAATTTAATTATATTTGAAGCAAAAAATAACCTGTAGACCTTGACGGCTTATTTAGTTGAAGGTACCGTGTGTTTGGATAGCGGGTTGGTGTTGGTTGGGATGGGTCGAGCCTACATCAACCCACATTTGGTTGGAAGAGCGCCTGGGTCGGGTCGAACCCGCAAGGGAATATACCCTCAATACGCGGATTCGTTCGATCCCTCCAAATCGGAGGAATCGATCCGACCTAGTTTGACGTTGTCATGCTCGCTGTTTTTTGCCGAGGCGTCGGCAGGCGGAGGCGCGACGGCAGCCCGGTGAGGCGGAGGTGCGACGGCAGGCGGAGAGGAGGTGGTGCGGTGGCGCGCAGGCGAGAAGGAGGGGGTGCGGCGACGCGGTCGAGACCAAGATGGAGCTCATGGCCATGGCGGAGCTCGCGATCGAGCCCATGGGCGGAGCTCGTGGCGGAGGACGGCACAACGGGGCAGCGACGTTGGCATGGGAGCGGCGACCAGGTCGAGCGGAGCAGGGACGGACGGCGGTGAGGGCTAGGCGGCGGCCGGCGGTGAGAGCACGGTGAGCAATGGAGGATTAGGTGGAGCCTGCTTATGAAAGGATAAGGCTCCATGGAGCTTGAAGAAGATAAGGCCCAACCGATGATAGGTGGGCCCGTGGTTACCATGTGGGGCCCACCTGTCACCTCTGGGTGTTGTTAACACCGTTAAAATAACAGCCATCCGAACCCATTTGAGCCAATCAACCAAACAAAAAACTAGAACCGACCCATCTCTAACCAAACATGAGATGGGGTGGACCCGGCCCAGAAAAGTAGAATGGGTATCCAACCCATTCCACACGTTCTCAAAACCAGACACATGGTACTCTAACCAAACAAAAGATGTGTTGGACCCGACCCAAAAAAATGTAGGATCCAACCCATTCCACATGATCCCAAAACCAACTCTAACCAAACATGAGATGGGTTGGACCTGACCTAGAAAAGTGGAATGGATCCAATCTATTCCACGTGATCTCAGAACCAAACACATGGTATGAGTTTAGAGTCACGAGACAAAATGTTTTGTTTGTTTCGTGGGAGTTCCAGAAAAGTGGAATGGATCCAATCTATTCCACGTGATCTCAGAACCAAACACATGGTATGAGTTTAGAGTCACGAGACAAAATGTTTTGTTTGTTTCGTGGGAGTTCTTGTAAACCAAACACATGGTACGAGTTTAGAGTACTAAAAATGTTTTTTTTTTGTGGAATTTTTGTGGGATGATGAGAGGTCCAACTCTCACCAATCTTTTTCCATGGGGAGAGATAGTAATTGGAAGGGAAATGAGCTTTGAGATGAAAAGAAAACATCTCAACCATGCATCACTACTTATAATAAAGTCGTTACCAGTGTGAATCGTTTCAATTGTTTCGATTTTGTTTTGGTGGGTGGGGAGGCCCGCACAGGCAAGTCCTGCAAAGTAGGGCAGTGTCAGTGCCCGCGCCAGCCTCTTCCCCCTTCAAAAATTGCCGTGCAGGTTTTGACCCCGCACCGCGAGCGGCTCTCACCGCACCGCTTTGTTTTCCTTACTCATTAGTTTAAGGCAAGGTTTCTAGCTAGCACCTCGCCCCCTACATGTACCACCCACCGCACCGCGTGCCTCCTTTCCTCGCCGATTTGGGATTATTGCTGCCTCCTCTGAGTCCTCGCTTCGTGGGAACTTCTCGCCTTCTCGTGTAGTCCTTCATCCACCAAACAGGTGATGACGCATGGGCTGGCCGGGCCTATTTGCAGCTAGCTCTCCTTTGTATGCACTGTCTGGCCCATGAAGGTCCATTTAGCCCAATCAACGCATGACTCAACAACCCGCGACCCCCAAGAAGCTTAAACCCTAGCTATTCGCCGTCGTGCTCGTCTCCCCCGGGCAAAGCGGCTGCTCCCTCCTCCTCCAGGCTTCTCTCCCCGCGCTCGCCGCCGCCTCCGCGCCTGTCGAGCCCGCGCGGTAGACGCCTAGTACCATGGCGAAGAAGCGGAAGCGCACCGACGCCCCCGCAGAGGCGGCCGGCGCAGATAAGCCCGACGACTCCGCGCCGGAGCGTCCCCCGCGCACGCTCTTCGGCTTCACGGAACCGGCCCCGGACGCCGAGGCCGCCCCCGCGGAAGCTGGCTCCGCTGTGGCGCCGTTCCGGAACAAGGAGAAGGTGCTCATCACCTGCTCCCGCCGCATCGCGTACAGGTGGGCGCTCCCTTCTTTCCCCTTGAAAAATGCTTTCTTTCCCATTGACGCTTGCGTGCTTCATGCAGGTACCGCCATCTGATGCAGGACATTCTGTCGCTGCTCCCGCACGCGAAGAAGGACAGCAAGGTCGAGTCGAAGCAGAGCAAGGGAAGCGCGCTGAACGAGCTGCTCGAGCTCAGGAGCTGCTCCAGCTGCCTCTTCTTCGAGGTACCTCTTCTACTCCTCGCACGCTGTAATTTCTTTTCACCATTGTGAAATTGAATTGTAGTTTGCTAGCTCAATTAAAGATAAGAACATGCTGCGTGAATCACACCGGAGCTGGATAAGTCAGCAGTGCAAAGCCAATCCCAAGCTTTAGCTCTGGTCCACAATACTAAGTATGTAGTCTATTAGGCATTATATTTGACTAGATCTGTGCCATCCCTGAATTATAATTCTTCAATTCAAGTTAGCACTAGTATTGTTAATTCTGATAATGTATCGATTTCTGTGGCTAAATTTTCTTCTGCGTGAATGTTACAGTGCAGAAAACAGAAGGATCTTTACCTTTGGATGGTCAAGTCTCCTGGAGGACCATCTATTAAATTTCTAGTCAATGCTGGTATGCTACAGCATAAATATTACTTATTCCGTGGCTGTGTTATGCACTGCGGTTTGTAACTTTTTGCTTTTTCTCACGAGTATGATCCATTTGTGACTAACCACAATGTGATGTTCACTGCAGTCCACACTATGGAGGAGTTGAAGCTTACTGGAAACCATCTAAAAGGCTCACGCCCGCTTATTACATTTTCTACAAATTTTGACGAGCAACCTCATTGGAAGCTTGTGAAGGAGATGATAACCCAGGTATACAACTGGTTGGACATGTTTACCATGTGTGTTACTAAGCATTTTAGAACAAGTTGAAGATGAGCGGAACTAATCTGTATAATTATTTGGATTCTCTCTGTTGTTTTCCGTTGATGTGAAAGAGGTCAAACATTGAATATAGAAGGCCCTTTAATGATAAAAATCACATTCCTTTTTGGTGGATTTCAATCCATAAAGCACTGAAGAGGGTGATATGTTGACTCTAGTTCCTTTTTTCCCTGAAACATGTCATGGCAACATCTTATAAACTTTTATTTAATTTTGTCTTTCCATTGCTTGTTTTGAGTCATAAAGATGTTGGTATTTTTAAGGTTAATGCTGGTTGTACTGTTGTTGTGATGGCAAATAAGTTCTTACAAAGATATTCTATTCTTATAAAGCAAAGGAGGTGATAGTGAAGCCATTGCCTCTATTTGTGCAGATATTTGCTACTCCTAAAGATCACCGTAAAGCCAAACCTTTCCATGACCATGTGTTTGCCTTCTCCATTGTGGATGGCCATGTTTGGTTTCGAAACTACCAGGTGAGCTATTGCTCCATTTGCCAGATTGGATTCCGGTTCAGATGAGCTTCCGTTTTTCTTTTTCGTGCTATAAGAAGTTCGTGTCTTAGCACCATCTGAATTTAGAAACCAATCGCCCTTGCAGATTTCTGTTCCCCACAATGAGATTGACAAAGTTGATAAAGGAGGTTTGGATAAAATGACACTTATTGAGGTAATGGCACCGAGTTTCTATCTGGATACTTCACATCGGAGATTTAGTTTTCTCAAATAATATTGTTTGCTCGAATTGCTCTATATAGGTTGGCCCGAGGTTCTGTTTGAATCCGATCAAAATATTCGGTGGTAGTTTTGGTGGTCCTACGTGGTATGAGAACCCATACTATATTTCTCCCAATCAGGTATGATGATTCACTGGTCTGCTGTATAGTATTGTTCATATCTTTGAAATATATCTGTTGACCTTCCTACCTTCTGTTAAGGCAACCTGAGTTTATTACTTAAGTCATCAAGGGATGGTCGTACTCTAAATTGTTTCACCCCTCTGATTTTAACCATGCAACAACAATAACAAACCCTTCAATTTTAACCAAAGTGAGAAAATAGGCGATGCAGGCGTTGCAATGTATTTTAATCCACAGAATGTTTATGTGGAGTTATGATGCACCTCTTAATGAATTGAGTTCTAGAAGTACCCTAGAATGACACGATCTAAATTTGCCACCAGCATCATTTGAAGGCATTGCTAAGCATTATGCATGTCTGTCCAGATCTGTATAGAATAGAGCACTAACAATTTGAGATGCATTGTTGTGTACAACACCGCCGTCTTTTTTGCAATTTAGTTTGGGGACAACGATGAAAAGCATTATTATGTTTGGCATTCTGAAATCACAGTTGTTTTTTACTTTTCCTCAAGAAAAATAATATGCTTATCTGCTGGCATGGTTCATTTGAGGACTTGATTAGTTGTACACGTGATTTATCCATCTGGAACATGTTCATCGTACCCTTCCAACAATTTATATCGTACACTGCTTTGTTGGTTACCTCCAGATCCGTGCACTAGAGAAGCGGCAGAAGGCAGGCAAATATGCCAAGAAGGTGAAGGCCAAGGTGAGAAGGAAGATGCACGAGATGGAGAACACCCTGGAGCCTGATGAGTTTGCTGAGCTCTGGAAAGGGGAGTAGATGTGCTTTGATCGACCCTGTCAAAGGCGTGAAACACCTGGCAACGGCTTTAAGGAAGCACAGATTTTGTTTACCAGTGCCCATGTTGTGGAAGTTTTGTATGACAAAACATGCGATTTTTTATATAAACTGGATTTTTAGTGATAAGACAACATCACCCCATATCACATTCTCTTACGTGTTTACCTACATCGGTTTTCGTTGCTCTGTATTTGACTCACTAAGTGCCATGCCACCTCCGTATTGGTTGCTGAAAATCGTAAAGGAGGAAGCAGTCAACTGAAAGCTCAAGGTATTAGGTGGCCATCTGCTGAATGGTCTACCGCTCAGAGCTCAACATTACACTAAAGCAAGGGAAAAATGATTTGTCAAGCCACAATGTAAATTCACTGCCCTTCACCAGAAGCCCACATTATAGCGTGTAACTATTTTAAATTGCTGAAAAATTGTTATCCAACCGAAGCGTTCTCAAACTCTGTAATTGCGTTCCAGACGTGATGAAAAAAATTGCATCCAGATGCCGGCCGGGCTGGCACTGAAGCGTACGCGCCCTTGCGTCTTAAAATGGGCCAAAAACTAACGAGAGAGGCTAGCTAATGGGCCTCAACAAGCAGGCACTACACGCAGAGCAGCACAAGGGCTTAGGGTTTCCACCTTTACGCCGCCGCACACATATAAATATCGGAACCAAACCCTCTCCTCCATTCTTCGCCCGCCGCCGCCCTCAGCCCCCGAGCCGAAGCACCGCCCGGATCCAATGGCGCCGACGTCGAAGCTGTCGCAGGGCATCAAGCGCGCGTCGCGGTCGCACGCGTACCACCGCCGGGGGCTGTGGGCCATCAAGGCCAAGCACGGCGGCGCCTTCCCCAAGGCGGAGAAGCCCGCCGCCGCCGCGGAGCCCAAGTTCTACCCCGCCGACGATGTCAAGCCCCGCGCCCCCAGCACCCGCAAGCCGAAGCCCACCAAGCTCAGGTTCCCCCATCATCTCTGCGAGTGGCGGCCAGCGTGGCGTTCGAATCCCATTTGTGAGCGAATTTGATTTGAATCGGCCATTCGTTTGTGCAGGTCCACCATCCAGCCCGGGACGGTGCTGATCCTGCTCGCTGGACGCTTCATGGGGAAGAGAGTGGTGTTCCTTAAACAGCTCAAGTCTGGCCTCCTCCTTGTCTCTGGTGAGCTGCGCTTCTTACGCTGTCTTCCCGTGTTGGTCGGTGTGTTCCTCACCTGAAATTACTGTCAACTCGACGAGTACTGTGGATCTATAGTTCTTGGCATAGGCAAATTTCTGTGGGTCATTGCTACTCAGCGATCTGCATATCCTTTTGTGTTTATGTTAAATATCATTTTGGTGGGGTACTTGTAAAGTTCATTTTGCAGCTGTAATATACATTTTTCTTGAACAGATGAATTCAGTGTTTCATGAATACATTTTGGACTCGGTCACTTTGTGCTGTGTGTGTAGGTTTGGTGGCCTGGTGGAGGTGTAAGAATGGGTTCTATGTGCACGTCTTGTCTTAGACACCATAGTTATTAGTAGAAATTAATAAGACATTAAGCGTTAGAACTGCTAGCCATCACATGTCATCTCTGGAATGTTCATGTTTTATTTAAGTTGCTTTAGTTTAAGTTATAAAAATTGCCAACAGCTACAGTTGTTGAACACAACGAAATTGAACTTTGTAAGTTGCTTATGTTCACTGCAAAACTGCAGCTCCTAAAGCTGCATGCATAGTTATTTTTTCCTGTCATGCCCCACTTGATAATAAACTTTTGGGTTTATTGTTTTTGTTGTCCTTCAGGTCCTTTCAAGATCAATGGAGTGCCGATCCGCCGTGTAAACCAGACCTATGTCATTGCTACATCCACCAAGGTTGACATCTCTGGTGTTGATGTGGCGAAGTTTGATGACAAGTACTTTGCCAGGGAAAAGAAGCAGAAGGCGAAGAAGACTGAGGGAGAGCTTTTTGAGACAGAGAAGGAGGTAGGCATCCAAGTTTCCTAGCTGTTTGGTTTGCCTTATGCAATCAGTTTTGCCCCATGTAATAACTATCCTACCCTGTGTATATTGAATCTGCAGGCATCCAAGTCTCTGCCTGACTTCAAGAAGGATGACCAGAAGGCCGTGGATGCTGCTCTGATCAAGGCTATCGAGGCTGTCCCAGAGCTGAAGTCCTACCTTGGTGCCCGGTTCTCTCTCAGGGATGGTGACAAGCCCCATGAGATGGTCTTTTAAGTGTAGTTTTGGAGTTTCGAAGAAGTCATTTTGCCTATTGTGCTCCTGTACTTCTGAATTTTAGCGAACCTTTGATCCTTGTTGGAGTCTGACTGTCAAATATTATGAGAAGATTTAAGAGAAGTTTATCCATAGTGGTGGTTCATCATTGCGATATCTGTTGGTTCCTTTCTGCGCTCGGATGTTAACCAGTAGCATCTGTGTCATCCCATTTTGTTTGAATTGCTCTTTGTTCTGCTGTTTCTGTTGGTTTCTGAACTTGAATGCCTAAATGTTTCTAGTATCACCAAACATTATCTTGAGTGATGTTACTTGAGGATATGCATGGTTTTTCTAATTGGGATGTTGGGTCCATGATCTACTTTCGGAGGTCAAAGATATTAGTGATGACCCTACTATGCGTAAAAAACTTGGCTATGCTCCGCTTTATAAATGAATTGGAAGACACTACATTAACGGAGGAAGCCTACTAGGGCGGATCTGAAATCTGAATAAGTTGTTGACGGCAAATATTAATACAAATACTAATAAAAGCATTTGAGAAGCTATTTCAGAGTTTTCATATTGTGGGGGGAACTGAGTTTATTGAGTATGTGTAGTGAAAATGAAACTATAATCTCACACCCTTGACCTGCGTTTAATTTGCTATCTTGTCAAAGTCCCCACGAATTCTCAACTAGTCAACTAACTATTTCCATTAGGTGTCGTAAAATATTTTCGTGGCGTAACCTTTTGGTGCAGCTAAGGCATAGCTTGGTACATGCTTCGGATTCCGTCGGCATGAATGACCATGAAGGTCTCTTAAGAAGTTCAAAACACTACCTCCTATTCTGCCCCAATTTAGAAGTTCAGATCACTGCCTCCTATTGCCCCAATTTGTAAATTGAATATCGACGCGTTCGATTCATAATAGTCCTGTTCATACCGCTCAGGGAATCGCTAAACTTTGGGCGATTCCATAGGCAAGTTTTCTTTTCTTTTTTCCTTTTTATTTCCTCCCTTTTCTTTTTAAATTTGAATCTACATCAATTGTATGTCATTTATTCTATGGTCGCAACAAATTTTACTAGTAAAAAAAAAGTCTATATCATCTCCAAACCTATGGAGGTTGGACTACATAACCCCCAACCTATGAAACGGTCTATATCACCCCATGAACTTCTCAAAACCGATCAAGTTACCCTCTAAAGCAGTTTTAAAAAATTATAGTAAATCACAGAAAAATTATAAAATAGAAAATCCAATTATTGTGTCGGACTTTAAATGAGTAGATATACACATTGAAAATGTTATATGGTATGCTTTAGCATATTTCTTTCACTATAGCTTTAGATCTATGTTTTTCTCCATAGTTGTAAAAAAATATATAAAACAAACCATATTATATGTTCAATGTGTATATCTACTCATTTGGAGTCCAACACAATTTTATTTTCCATTTTATGTTTTTTCTATTTACTATGTTTTTTTAAAATTGGTTTAGGGGGTAATTTGATTGATTTTGAGAAATTTAGGGGGGGTGATATAGATCGTTTCATAGGTTGGGGGTTATGTAGTCCAACCTTCATAAGTGAGGGGGTGACATAGACTTTTTTTAAAAAAAATAAAAGAAAAGAAAGGAAAGCGTTTCTCAATCGCGCTAGCCGCGCGAGCTACTCTCTTTTACGTTTTACCAATCCTCATTTTGGCGGGAACAGAATCCAACCCTAACAGAGTGGCGCCATCGCTTCGCCGTCGCCCATGGACAAGTTCCTCGTGGCGGCGGCACCTCATTCCGGCGAGGAGCTCGCGCCGCCGCCGCCTCCGAGGTGCTTCGCAGGCCTCGAAAGCTACATTTCATTGGTTTCTCACTGCTCTCTGAGCCTCTCTCGGTCGCAGGAGACACCGGTGGAGGCGCATCGCCGTGGAGCTGGACGGCCGCATCGACGCCAGGTTCCGGCACCGGGAGTCGCGCCTCCTCCTCGATTCCTTTGCCGAGGTTTCATTTTCTTGAAACAGAAGCTGATTTGGTTTTAATTTGGGCGCTGTTTTTGCTTTCGTCACTGGGATTACTTAGTAGCAGGGGTTAAGAAACAGGATGTGGAATTCTCCAGGTCAAATTTTGACTACGATAATCTAATCCTATCGCAAGTAACCTTTCTAAATTAAGCCTACGGGGATCTGCCCGTTTCAATGTTCAAAGTCCAAACATTACATAAAGCTACCGTGATTCAGGAATAAAATCTTTAAGATGTCAAAACTCTGGTTCCTAAGGTTCTTAGGTGTTAATGGCTATGCTCTGGGGACTAAAGTTTAGATATCATCCCTGTGAAAAGGAAAATGGAGGGATATCATATTTTGTTTGGTTCTTACATTGCAATATACTTTTTTAAATCTCGACTTAATATTCTGCTTTACTTTTATTTCGACAAGATTGGGGCCTTTGATCACAAGTATTACGTGCACGGCGAGGAACGGTGTGGGACATATGTAATGTTACCCATTAATTTGAATTTACTTCTAATTCCAAGTCATGATACTTCATCCAACTTATGGGTTTATTATGATTGCTTCTTTCAGTTGGATCGAATGGTTAATGCTTCAACCATGGATTTTCATCAAGTAAGGTCAGCCTTTGTCTTATAGTTCCTTGGAGTGTTCACTTTACATGATTTAGAGTTATGATACTGTCACCTTCCTACAGCTACATTTTAACAGTTTGTAGTAATATGTACTTATTAGATAGACTGATAAACTTGTACTATTCTATTGTATTTGGACAGGGAGGGTATTTCTGCAATGGAATTTGATAAAAAGGTATCGTGCATATTCTGTAGATTTTTTTTTCTAGCGCATCATCACTACAAATTCGACCTTATTCCCTACTGATTTCTGGGCATAAAATTTGATCCGAGAAATGTTAAAGCATCCTCATTTATTTTTTTAGTTGTGCAGGGAATATACCTTGCATCAGTGACACTCTCAGGTTGTCTGACTGTGCATGACTTTGAGATTTTGTACTGCTCCAAATATGGCCCATCATGCAGTAAGTAAAACTAGAACCCAGATGATCTTTTTTCTAACACATATCATCCTTGTTTCTTTTTTTTCCTCTTGTATCTTCTACGAGCTAGTCCTGGTTTCCTACCCTTGTGTGAATATGTGGTTCATATATTGGAAGTCTGGTGGATTTTCCCTAGGACGCATATGTACTTCTGCATCTTTTTGTTGCTACATTCTTGCCAGTGCAAATTCTAGTTAGAATTTGTGTATCCTGAGAGCACACCAAAAGAGTTAAAATTGCGACGTACTCAGATACCGAAAGATGCTGGATGATTGGCATTCCAAATCTTCTTTTGCAAAGCTGCGATAATTTGTTCTTAGCTTATAATTTCAGATCTTATAATAATTTTGCAGTAACATACTTTTTTCTTCTTCTCTTTGTAGGTCTGCAAGATGACTCATCAAATTATTTGCTGCATATATCTAACCCAATGCCCCTAAATGCTGTCCGGTGGAATCCAGGAAACCAAGATGAGGTACGCAGCATATTCATTCTTTCATGCATTGCGACATTTTTCTATTTTCATCCCTTCAGTTCCAATTCAGGCTACTCAGATACTAATGATGGTTGCCAAGCATCACTAGCATGCAGTGATATTTGAAAAAACCCAAAATCGAGATATTTATGAGTTCATTTAGTCTATATATTTTATATTTTATTATTCAACATATCTTCTGCAGATTGCTTGCACATCAAGTCAGAGTGATAAAGTTTTGCTCTTTGATATTGGCTATGTCTCATCTGCGCCAACTGAAGTAAGGGGCCATTTGCATTGTTGATTACAAGTGCTTCACATTTTTACTCAAGGATATTTCTTGAAACATGCCTGCTGTTGGTTTACCTTAGCAAATCATGTACCATCCTTTACCTTTTCTTTCTGTCCCTAAATTATCACACTGAATGCTGTCTCTTACTTTATTCACTTTGTCTTTTCACCATTTTTATTTGTAAGGTAGCTGCATGACATACAAGAAATTTGTGACTAACAGTGTTGTGTGTACAAAACTGAAATCCGTAAGTGTAAAAGAACATATTTCTGAACGATATCTCGAAGTACCTTTCTACATGTTTCAAATCTTTGAAGGAATTACAGCTTTATTTGTTAACCATTTTCTGAACACATACTGTTCTGATTCCGAGTCAATACTATTTTAGGTTTTACAGAAAGGAAAATCCAAATTTCCCGCGCTCTACTCTGGATCCCGCAAGAGTTTGAGTGATATAGCTTTTACTTCAGATGATAAATCACGGTAGGTAATAATTTCATGATTACCCACCTGTTCGTGCCATCATTGATTGTGTTTGTGAAACAAGGCCGGCAATTAAATGTTGCTATTTACTACTGTTTTTCTCTAATGCCTGTTAATGCTCTAGATAATCAAGTGTATGTCATGGTCTCTGGTTTTCTCAGAGTCAAACTTCAATCTCCAACAGTCCTTTATAATGAACAAATATGGTCAGTTGTGAAGGTAAAGAAACCTAGGACTGATAAACATGATGCATTATTATTTATCAAAGAAATGGTGGGTTGGGCTGGGTGGGTTCTTGAAAAAGATATGGCATGTCGATTCTGCTGATGGTGGCTGTTGGTTCATCAAATGTGTTCCTTTTTATGGTGGCTATTGGCTCCTAAAGTGAAAAAAAAGGTTAGCTGTTTTACTTAGTGTGCATGAATGTCGTTATCAGTATCCTGGTAAAAGTACAAATATGTAAACAAATCTGTCTTGTTGAAAATATGCATGGGATTTAGACTTATCAGTACTATTTGTAGGATATTTGCATCTGGCCTTGATGGGGCAGTATACATGTGGGACAGGCGGTCAAGTAAGACACACTGTCTTGAGCTTATGTCATCTCCAGAGTCTCAGTTCAACACTGTCAAGCTAGGTGTGGATAATCGGGTATGTTAGTTTGTTATACGCACCTATAAAGTTATAATATGATATCTCCAGGTTCTTCTAATGTAATGATAAACAACTTTCTTGTGTATTCAAGAAAAAGTGTGATATCTCCAGTACTAAACCTGAACTTGTATTACATAATTTGAAGTACTCATTAACAGATGTAGGTTGCTTATTTGGATTACTTCCATTCATCTAATGGAGAATTAATCACGGTATCTGTTATTTTGAGCAAGAATGACATCCAATGAACTTAATCATCTTCTTATGATGCATGTAATGCTACAGAATTATATTTAAGGAAAAAAAAACTTTTCTAGCTTGTTTTTGTCTCTGTATATTTCGGGGTTTTATGCTTTGTACATTTTCTAATGTCTCGGCATCTGATTCACATTTACTCCCTTTCTGTTAATTTGAGAAGTTAATTATGTTTTAAATTTTTAGACATCCCATAGATGGCCACTGATCATTTTTTTATAGACTATGTTTGGTGCAACGAAAAATGGCACAATTCATATTTGGGATCTCCGGGGAGGGAGGGCATCAGCTGCTTTCCAGAGCCACAATGAGGTGGGTTCAGTTGCTCAACAGATTAACTTTATGCATGCAGCATATGAGCTTCTGCAGTCTTTTACACCATGCACTGCACATATAGCTTGTAAGTCATGTTAGCTAATTCCCTGTATTGCCAAAAGTTGTTTTAAAGGTGCCAAAAGACAAAAAATAGAACTAATTCTTAGGGAGACTAAAACACAGTCTTCAATCCAGTGCAGCCTAATTATGATTGATTCAGAACCATGAGATGTTATACAGAATCCTTTCGAGCTTAGAAAATCTGAACAATTCTAAATCATAATTCTTAAGAACTAAATAACACTAATAAGTAATATCATGTAGTCTAAATAGATTTAAGCTGTCATACAATATAATCTTTTGCTTTATGCTAAACAATCCTGTGGAATTTTTGCAGGTTAGTTGATCACTTGATCTAAAAGTTATTGGTTTGAAAAGAATGCTGTGATAATACTTTACTGCCATCTATGCTGTAGATAAATTCATTTCAACCTTTTCATTCAGTAATGTCATAGCTCTATAAACAACATGAGGGTTTGTTTTCTGGCTAAACGTTTTTTCAGGTTCAACAATTGGCCTCAGTGAAGGTATCAACATTGCTGGACAAAATTGCATCGCTAAAGGTACACAGAAGAAGAAAGAACCTATTATTATGGATGTATCTGCTAAAGTAATTAATTATTGTACTTATTTCCACTCTTGGAGACACATTGGTGCCTTTTGTGTACATAAGTATAATGAGAATTTTATGCATTAAAGGAATCCATGTATTTGTTAACCACTTAAAAAATGGAATCTGGAATACCATTTTTGTGCTACCATTGAAACCAGCCAAAATGTCGAATACAAGAGCATTGGCATATGGAGGCATACTCCAAAAGCGCTCTGTGGTCCTATTCTTCCCTAAACAGGGGACTGACATTCTGAGAACTCTCATTAATACATATATTCTGCTCAAAGAAGGCTTACCACATAGGTCATCTAAGGTCTGGTAGCTCTCAAAATCCTCGTAGCCATGGAAACTGAGGTTTCCAACTGATCTGTTTAACTTCCTAATAGAAGTTCACATACAAGTTAGTGAAATGCACACAAATTTGTAGCACTATTGGATAATAGTCCCTCCATTACTTGGCACATATTTATTATGAACCTTCTGAATTTTTAATGCATGGTATTTCTTGTCTGCTGCTTGTTTTCTGAACCTCCTGAATCCCTTTCAATCATGATGTCCTACTCATCTTGTCTCCAAAAATATCTTACCATTTCTTTGAACAGATCAATTGAAAACTTTTTTGGGGATAAATTTGTAAACATCTGTCTGAAACCATCATATATCCCCCATGTTTGATTTCTTTACAGCAGATTATATGATATAATGAAGTGCTTGATTTTTAACGTTAATAATAAATTGTAAAACCTGGAGCTATTTCTGATTCTGAAGCATTTCTTCTATAAATCATTGTTTTCCCACTATTATTTTCAGGAACAAACAAACATTGTTTCAAGTCCAATTCTGTCGATAGACTTCAACCCTAGTTGCTCATATCAATTGGGCTTCCATCTTGATGATGGCTGGTAAGTATATCAGATTTTCCTTCACGATTTGTTAGAAAATTCCATATATGATCCTTTCAAGTCCCCACACCAGTCCATGATAACTCTAAAATTCATTTTAATTGTCCATGATAGGGTTCGTTATGCACCATCCCCATTCTGGTCCAAGGTGGGGTGGGTATTCTGTAATTGGACTATTTCTTCTTCTTAATACAAAGATACACAGCTCTCCTGCGTATTCAAAAAAAAAAAATTTAAATGTATTTCTGTGCTTCAACTATGGGCCAAATCTCAGGAATTTCTCTTCTCTGCACATTCCATGTTAGGTCTGGAGTCCTAAATGTGACCAACCTCAGCGTTACTCATCTGCACTGCCCTCCCCCTGCTTGGTTGTAAGTATTCAGCTATGCCCCCCCCCCCCCCCCCACACACAATATTCTTATAGTATGCCTTTCCTAATAGTGACAACCTTCTTTGTCTTTTACTAGGGAGGGCACAGACTTGGTGTTGCAAAAACAGTTAAGAAAACCAACGTGGCTGCCGACATCTTCAGTAAGTATATTATAGAGCGCCCTATATTTTTGTATCTGCAAACTATTGCTAATTTCCCTTGATGTTATGGATTTTTTGCATTATATGATTACTTTCCAGATCTATGCAGTTGGATCTTCCTCATATGATGGCATTTATCTACTGGATTTTCATCCAGATATGAGTTCCGCATGCCATGTGGACTACAGGTAAACTACTCTTTTCGTTACCCTTTGTTTTCTGGCTATTCATCTGTCAATTTTTTTCCTGGATGTATATTTCTCATTATATCCATTTAATTGCTATTTTTATAATCTCCTCACTTGATTTGCACTCATCAGAGAGGAAACAAGAGGTCTCGAGGAAAATCAACCTGCAGAAAACAAGTTTGTTCCTTTATCCCAAAGGGTGCTTTCTTGTGCAGCCCATCCACTCAGTCACACTATCATTGCCGGTACACAGGTTGGTTCCTATTTTATATGGCAATGTGTAAGCATCTTACACATAATCTGATTCCGCAAGTGACAAGCCATATTGAATAGTGAAAATATGCATGTGCTGAATAATATCATGCCTGAATGTTTGTACATAATTAAAGCAGACATTTACTTGTTTCTTTTGTTTAGCATCATATATCGCTATGTACAAATCCCATCAATTTGAGTGAGACTAAAAAAACTGACCAGCTGATTTACCTCTCCAGTTCTCATCGTTGCTCATGTTATCACAAAAACAAGAGGCTATCAGAAATCCAGAGTCGTGAACATCTGCTGTTTTCTCCATTTCAAGCAACATCCACCAAGTATGCATTTGCATAAGTGCAGCGGTGTTTGCTCATTACCATCCTGCGCTAAAGAACTATGCGAAGCATGGAGACCTTGCTGGTGCTGCAGAGGCTTCAGGTCTAGTTGACCCGTCACTAGATGGGCAGATGGCTGATATTTTTATGCCATCGCAACTGACAGAAGTCAACTTGAGCCAATAACCTGCTTCCAAGGACTGATGAATATGACAACCATTCACATAATGATAGAAATACCTCTTGATTCAATGATGCTGCATCTGCAATACCTGTATATGCCATATAACTGCTTGTGTGACTGCAACTTATATTCAATTCTGTACATGGCCTCCACTTTTCTCTGAATTCTTTGGTCGGTTTTCTATCTGTCGATGTGCCTTGGGAACTCTTAAACTGCAAGTCTGCGAGTGTAAAGCATATTTTGTAGGGGAGTGCAATAGGCTATGGCAGCATCTTATGGCTTCTATGGACCCAGCGGAAGGTTCATTTATATATCAAAACGTAAAGGAAACTTATATAGTTGTAAAAAGAGATGTTTGCATCACTAAACCTAATTATAAAAAGAGCTTGGTGCTAATGGATAGCACCGTGCATGCATATATTTTTTTCTCTTTTTTTCTTGCATGCATAGATCTTTTTCTTTTTTTTTCATATGATGACGTGGGTCGACGTCATCATGAATGTGATATATACGTCTTATGTTCTTAAGCAAGAGAGCCGACAGCGTATGCACATTCTTTTTTTTTTTTCTTTTTTATTTCCTTTGCATGTGGCCTCTCTTACCGGGGGGGCTGATGTTTGTACAGCCGTTTTGCCTTATAAGTAAGACGCGGAACATATTTTTAAGCGATGTGGTACTATTCTTAAGTTTAGACGTTGGAAACATTAGTTAGTTAATCTGGTATTCCTTTATAACCCCCGCGCCGTCAGTTTTCTCTGATGAGCCCAATTACTATTGGGCCGAGCTGTAGCCCAACAGGGAGAGGAAATTGAAGAGGTCGTCGTCTCCGACCTCCCGCCGCCTTTTCCGCCTGCTCCGATCGCCGTCGTCACCTCACCCGAACCCCATGACCTTGGGCGCCAGCCGGAGCAGCGGCACGAGCGCGTCCGGCAAGAACTTGCGCTCGAACAGGTTGCAGATGCCGTTCCATGCGTAGTTGTAGAAGCACCGGCGGCCGCCGCCGTCCTCCCTGCCGCCGGGTTCCATGGAACGGACGCCTGCCTTCGCCTCGCCGACCTGACGCTTGAGGCCTGCGCGTGGCTGGCCGGGATCTACAGGCGCCTCCGAGCCGAGGCTGGTCCTGCGGTGCTGCCACGACCTGGCCGCCGGCTCGTCGGAGCTCCGGGGCTTCGAGTACAGGGGCGCCGCATCGTTTCTCACCATGCGCGGCGACGCGCGCAAGATGCCGAGATCTTGTCGTGCAAGCTTGACTTGTGCGTCGCGGAGGTCACGGACCCGCCGGATCTCGCCGACTTCCTCCAACAGTTCGCCGGCGTGGAGCGCCGCCTCCGGCGTTACTCCCGGAGTTCCCGGTGCGCCGCCGCCTCGAGCTGACGGGGATGCTGCCGGAGGACGACAGGGATGACGGGATCCTGGAGGCGTTGACGCTGCTGTTACTCTTGCCGGACCCCGAGGACGTAGGGGAGAGTGAGTATCGGCGCTCACGCACGACCGGCAAAGCACGCGGCGCGCGCCGTGCGCCCATGCCGGCCGCGAGAGGAGGCACCTGTTTTTTTTTGGATTAACCGAAAAACCCACAACTGACGATCATGGCCTTCGATTCGATCAGCTTTGCTCCCTCCTGACCTGACACAGAGCCATGTAGTGGCAACAGGAATTTCTCTGCAGACGGACATCGTTCGTTTCTCTGCAGATGGCCATCTACGACCTTTTACCGCCTGTAACTATTCTTCGATGCTGAGTCACTGACTCACTGGCATGGCCTTCCCTGTTCTGACGGTAAAAATTCTGGCCGTGAAACGCTGGAAACTAATACTAATACAGGGCAACTAGGCAATTTAGTCGTAATTTGGTGATGAGGGTATAACATAAGAGTTCATTTGCCAATTTTTGTGCAGTTGCACTTGCACAAGTACTGAACCAACAAGGTGCTTACATGGCAATTGTATACGAGGCACCACATTCCGCGACCCTTTTTTATTTTGACGGGGCGCAGAGGCAGCAACAGGGGCGCTTCGATCCGCACCCCTGGCACCCCTAGCACCACATATAGATACCCATGGAGCTACCAGTACCAGCCGCACCACCCATAGTGCAACGAGCTGATGAGTGCAAAATGCTAGAAATTGTTCGCTAAACCTCTAATTGTTCCTGGTGGTCAACACATGGCAATTGGTGGCTGCAGCCTCTCTGTTCCAGCCGACTGGATATTCTGATGGATCAAGCAAACCAAGGCTTTGAATAATACTCATTTGCCAGACCTGGCGCGCCCTATGGTTTTCCGGTGTCATCTTCACCGTTGCTTCCGTGTCCTGGTGAAATCTTGTCAAATTAGCGCGTAAATTTGAGATCATAGAGGGTGTTGGAAAGTGTGGAGTGTGGACATGGGGTTGACTTATATGGCTTGTATCAGTATTCCCTTCCCTGGATGCTGGACTTGACGTTGCTCCATCTGTACCCCTTTGTATAACATTGCTTGAATCATCATCAACATCACTACCACTCTGCTTGATGCCTCGTCCACCCTTCATAGAAGCAGTAGCACCCTTACTCATGATGCCCCCAGTAGCATTACAAATTCCATTTATCCCTTCCTTCACAGAAGTCATTTCAGCATCATGCTGCCTGTCAATGATGTCTTTGAAAAGAATATCCCTGACCATAGCTTTTATTTCAATATGAGGGGCTGAAATTTCATTTAGCACCGAATCGTCAGCTGCATCCAAATCTTGCTTGGCATCAGTACGACCTGATCGTCTCAATCCTTCCCTTCTGCCCACGGAAGCACTTTGAGTTGCATGCTTCTGTCTCTTATTCCTTAAGCCTTTAGCTGAACTTTCACTAGAAGCTTTGTCAATGGCATCATGAGTAGAACTTGCTTGTTTCACCCGTCCACCTTTCCTTTTCTGAGCAGTAACTCCTGTAGTTGCACTGCTCCTAACATTGTTTACTGACTTTCCTAGCCGAGTTGTTCTTTGATGTCCGTTTGGTGGAACCATCTGAAAATTGAATTTACTAAATTTAGATGTAGAGCAATTGAAGAAAAAATAAATAAATTTTCTTCACTGACAACAAGATCAAAACTGAGATTATTTCACAAAACCAAAAGCTCTGGAGAAGAAATTTAGTACAAAACCAAAACTAAATACCCTTGTCACAAGAATCACGTTAAAAAAGAGGGTCAATAATCAAATGACTGAACACAACAACAGCCATGCCGAGCATACAGGACCTCTATCCATTAGACTGCAGTACTGCACAGCAAAAGAAGAAAAGGTTCACCTTTTGAGTTGTCAGCTTCCTCATCATAATCGCTGGGCGAATTAGCACAAGACAGCTTCTGCATTAAAGGATTAAAAACACTTATCAACAATCTATACCAATTTACTTGTATCCTGACCAGCGTAAACTGTAGAGATGACTGCTCTACCTTCTCAAGCACCTCAAGGGATATTTTCCTTGTGTTCTTGTTTTCTTGTTTCAGCATCTGCATACAATGAATTCATATGGAAAATCCTTAATACCACCACATGATTGTCTTTCTTCTTAGGCTTGATACCAACACATGATTCATCAATGACCTTGAATTCAGAAACTGGGTGGAATTAGATGCAGAGTAAGCAGTCCAGAACAAGTAATATTACCAAAAAGAAAATCATGACTCAAGATCATATGCATGCTAAGATGACGGCAGCTGAACTGTAAACGCTGTTCATTTCAGTCCTTGTGGAACAATGTTAATGTTTAAGCACAAAATGTCAAGCCGTATTGCTACAGTACCAGCCAGCTTCTGAGGTGCAGTGTCATGACTCATACCTGGGCTGCCCACCACGACAAGCCATTAGCTTAACCCATGCTATGTCTCCCAATCTAAAATTGTGCCTTAACTTATCTGACGGGCTTTCACCAATAACATGATCTTTCTCCGCATTTTTATCAACCATAATGATCAGTGCACTACCCAACTGATGCCTATTTTCTTAGCTAGTGCTCATTGTATGCTCATATAAGCAGCAAAGATGCAGCAGATGTGCCCATGGTACCCATCTGAAGGAATTTTAGGGAAACCTTGGTAAAATGGGGAATTCAGTTATGTGCTTGAGCCTTGAAGAACATGCAGAACACGAGTGATCTTGAAATCCAAGGCTGCATCTGAAGATTTTAAAGCTAAACTGTATTTCTCTCTGGTAAGCACAGAAATTAATGTTCACTTAATGTTGAGATTCACAAACAGTAGCTTCTCTGTGAGGCAGCTAGCCGCACTCATGCAACACCATACCCGTACTCCACTGCTACTTCCCTAAACCAGTGACGACTAGCGGATACAAAAGTCGTGAGAGTAACATGACCTTCATCACATTTCACGATCAAAGAAAAAAGGTTTAATTTTTGCAAACAAATCGAACTTGGTTTGGGGGTTCTGCATTTCGCACAGCAGGAAGGGAAGCGAAGGTTTGGGGCGTACCTCCCTCGTGGGTGCTGGTCGATGGCAAAGGGCACGGTGAAGGCGTCGCGGATCGGCCGCTGCAGCGCTGCTCGCCCAGTCTTCGCCGCGGAGAGGAGGAGATCGAGAGAGGGCAGGAACAGAGAGAAGTGAAGCGTGGAAGAAATCGGAGAGTTAGGCCCTGTTTGCAGCGGATCTAGCCACGAGTCCCCTCACAGCAGGATCGGGAGGAGGGGGAGAGGAAGGGAGGGACGGCGGCGACGGCGAGGTTGAGTGGAGTGGACTGGAGTGGAGGCGCGGCGGCAGCGAGGTGGACTCGACAGAGGGCATGTCGGCAGCAGGGTTGACCTAACCGAACCGGGTCCGGTAACCGCCGCCCGGCGGTAGCGGTTTACCGGACCGGTTTGACCGGTAACCGGTGGAAACCGGTCAAATTCAAATTTTGAATTCAAATTCCCCGTGTAATCGGTTTTTGGCGGCTAACCGCTCGGTTTGACCGGTTACCGACCGGTTTGAGCCGGTTACCGACCGGTTTGTCGGAAAACCGGCCAAATTCAAATTTTGAGTTCAAATCCCCCGTGTGGCCGGTTTGGAACGGTTAGCCGACTGGTTTGACCGGTTACCGACCGGTTTGAGCGGTTTACCGGACCGGTTTGACCGGTTACCGGAACGGCTAACCGGCAAACCGGACCGGTTACCGGTACTACCAGGGCAGTTAGCCGGCTCGCGCGGCGGTTCCGGCGGCAGGCGGCGAAAAATCGCCTGTCCTGGACGCGGCTGTGCGGGGGGGGAGAATGGGAGCGCTGGCCGTTGGGGGAGGGGGGGTTAGGGTTAGGGAGGCGTTGGGCCTTCATGGGCCTTCATGGCCGGCCACTGTTTTTTCTTTTTCTTTTTTGATTTAACTTGTATTTACCGAAAAAAATACCAAATGAGCAAATATTTGAAAACTTTTTACACCAAGAGATTACACGCACCTTGAAGTATTTTTAGGAATTTTTTCGACATTTTTCCATTTTTTAATTCAAATTTGAAAATTTTGAACTCGGACCGGTTTGAACCGCCCCGAACCGCTACCGGTCCGGGGCGGTTTGACCGGTTACCGCGGTAACCGCGGATTTGTGAACCCTGGTCGGCAGTCCCCGCTCCTTAAAATCAGTCCCCACCGCACATCTCGCACCGCTAGATCGTCGTGTCGTGTCGCCTTCGTACGGTCCCTGCACTGCACCCAACGCCCTCAAAATCGGTTTAGTACACTATTACTCCCTCCGTCAAAAAAAATATAATTATAAAAACTATGATCAAAGTATCTTATATTTGATTAAAATTATTGTTGACGCACTTTTGGTCAACACACGAAAGCGTTAGATCGCGGAATCGTCGAATTCTTCTTGCCGGAGCTCCTGAGAGCAGCCGGTCAGACCGCCTGTAGGGGCCGGTCAGACCGCCTGTAGCAGAGGCGCCGCAAAAGCCTACGATCACAACCTCGGGAGGGACCCCGTCGGAGGCTGCGAACCTAGGGTTGTTCTAAGATCGGCAAGACCACTTAGAACGTCCTAAAACGTCGTGGAGACGAAGAAGGAAAGCAAAGGGGTTGGAAAAACTAGGGTTTGGAGATAAAAAGTAGAACGATGATTTGTATGATTGGGTAGAGATCCTCAATCGGCTACGGCCCTTTATATTTATAGGGTGCGGAGGTCTTGCCCCGCAAGGAAGTCTTTGTACAGATCTAAAAACGTGTAAAAACTTGATTCTACTCGGAATCGGGGACAGGCGGTTAGACCGCCTGGCACATTGCCAAATCGGCTACAGGGCCCAGCCGGTCTAACCGCTTGTACAGGCGGTCTAGACCGGCTGTCCCAGCCTGATCGGCTTTAAGTAATTTTTGGTCGTCAACATATGCCCCTGTTTTTTGGTAAAACTTTGTTTACCACAAATATTTAATCAGACTAAAGGCGACCCTCTATTGTCGGCCATTTTTTCTCTAAGGGCGATATCACATATCGGCCATATCCTTTCAAGCATGTTGCCAAACACTTAGATGATATTTCTTCAAGTACTTCCCATTGAGTGCCCTTGGCAACAGAAATCCTTGCAAAGTCTCCACCATATAGGAATTCCCAGAACAAACCTTCATATTACGATATGGTCCTTCCCAATTTGGCGACCATTTACCAAATTTGTTGCTCTTTGTTCCTATAAGTAAAATAGTCTTCCACACTAAATCACCAACTTGAAACGATTTGAGTTTTACCTCGTTGCTATATGCTCGAGCCACTCTTCTTTTATCCTTTTCAATCTCCTCCAAGACCTCCAAGCGCTTATCGGTCACATCATCAATATTATCCATCATCAAAGCACAATATGTGCTAGCATCAAGATCATTTTGCTTAGCCAATCTATAAGCAGCCAGATTTACCTCGACGGGCAAAACGGCCTCCTGACCATAGACGAGCTCAAATAGAGTAACCTTAGTAGCACCATGTCTAGAAATACGATGCGCCCATAATGCTTCAGATAATACCTCGTGCCACCGCTTAGGATGATCTTCAATCTTCTTCTTTATGAGCTTGATCAAAATCTTATTGCTAGACTCGGCTTGACCATTTGCTTGAGCATAATATAGAGATGAATTGAGCAATTTAATACCATAGAATCCAACAAACTCACGTACATCCTTAGAAATAAACGACGTCCCTTGATCCGTCGTCAGTGTTTGAGGAATCCCAAATCTATGAATAATATGCTCAGTAATAAACTCAATCACCTCCCTATGTGTCATGTTCTTGAGGGGAATTGCTTCAGTCCACTTGGTGAAATAATCAGTAGCCACAATCACGAAACAATGACCCTTGGATGAAAGAGGATGAATTTTACCAACAAAATCTAAACCCCATCCTCTAAAAGGCCATGGCTTAATGATCGGATGCATCAACGCAGTAGGTGCAATCTGAATATCCCCGAGCTTTTGACACTCTTCACATCCTTTGTAGTAACGAAAACAATCGGCTATCATTGTAGGCCAATAAAAGCAAGCCCGCCTAAGAAGCCACTTCATCATTCGAGCCGATTGATGTGTGCCACAAATTCCTTCATGAACCTCTGCCATAACCAATCTAGCTTGATCAGGATCTAAACATTTCAAAAGCAATCCATCCATGGTCCGACGATATAGTTCACCATCAATCAAAGTAAACTTGAAAGCCCATCGTCGGACTTTCCGATCCACTGACCAGCTAGTATCCTGCAAATACTTCACCAGAGGCTCCCTCCAATCACCAGCATTGGCCACAATTGATTGAAAATCATCAACAGCCGAATCGATGTTTTCAGAGGTGCAGGCGGTCAGACCGCCTGTACTGGCGGTTAGACCGGCTGAGCCGGTCAGACAGGCTGTAACAGGCGGTCGAACCGCCTGTACTGGCGGTTAGACCGGCTGAGCCGGTCAGACAGGCTGTAACAGGCGGTCGAACCGCCTGTTCCAGAGCAGAAACGTTGGCTTCATGAAACATCGGCCTCTTTTCATGAAAATTTCTTTTCTGAACATTATAGCCTGATGCTTGCTGCGCCAACGCATTAGCTCTAGGATTCTCTTCTCTTGATACATGATAAATGACGAATTCATCAAAGCAAGATATAATATCTAAACACTTATCAAGATAAGCATTCAAAATCCATCTAAACATTGACAAACCTTAGATACTTGCTGCACTACCAAAACAGAATCTCCATATGCTACAACATGCTTTACTCCCATATCATGTAAAATCTCCAACCCGAATAAAAAAGCTTCATATTCGGTTTGGTTATTAGCATTTATGATCTAATCGGTTAAGAGCCTAAAAAATAACACCATTTGGTGATATAAGAATAACACCAACTCCACAACCACTTTTGTAAATCAATCCATTGAAATGCAATTTCCATGGAGTAAAAGTAATATAGCCGACATCTAAATCAAGATGTTCACTAATCCTATGTTCAACAATAAAATCGGCAACGATTTGTCCTTTTATAGATTTCAACGGCTCAAAGACTAAATCATATTCAATTAAAGCATAGCCCATTTGCTGATTCTACCACTTAATATAGGTCTATGCAACATATATTTAATTACGTCGGCTTGACTAGTAACTATGCAAGTATTTAGTAACAAATAATGCCTCAACTTTGTACAAGCATTATATAATCATAAGCATAACTTTTCAATAAAAGTATACCTCATTTCGGTGTCCAACAATCTTCTACTTGCATATGCAACAATATATTCCTTCCCTTCGGTCTCTTGGATCAAAACAGCCCCAATAACACTTTCTTCGGCCGCGATATATAATTTAAAAGGATTCCCTCTCCTAGGTGCCCGAAGAACCGGAGGCGAATATAAATAATACTTGATCTCATCAAATGTCTCTTGCTGTTTTGCCCCCAAGTGAATTCAGCATCATCTTTCAAATGAAGCAAAGGAGTAAAAGCATTCACTTTTTCCGACAAATTGTAAATAAACCTTCTCAAATAATTCACTTTGCCCAATAACTTTTGCAACTCTTAGAGCTAGACGCCTGCAATTTGCCAATAGTGTTGGCCTTCTTTGCATCAATCTCTATGCCATTCTCATGAACTATGAAACCCAAAAACTTCCCGGCCGACACACCAAAAGCACATTTGAGTGGATTCATCTTCAAACCATATCGGCGCATTCTTTCAAATGCAAGTCTTAAATTGGCCAAATAAGAACCACTTCCAGCCGATTTAACAACAATATCGTCGATATAAACTTCCAAGATAATACCAAGCAAATCATGGAAGGTTAAATTCATCACTCTTTGGTAAGTAGCACCGATATTCTTTAAACCAAAAGTCATAACAATCCACTCAAACAAACCAACAAAGCCTGGACATACAAAAGCCGTTTTGGATATATCCTCTTCGACCATAAATATTTGATTGTAACCAGCATTACCATCAAGAAACTTTATCATTCTATGTCCAGACGCAGCATCGATAAGTATATCGGCTATTGGCATAGGATATTCATCTTTAGGAGTAGCACGATTAAGATTTCTAAAATCAATACACACTCTAATCTTACCCGTTCCTTTCTTTTCCACGGGCACAATATTAGAAATCCATTCAGCATATCGACAAGGTCTAATAAACTTTGCTTCTAATAACCGGTTTATCTCTTCTTTAACTCGGTCATAAATTTCAGGATTAAAACGCCTAGTTGGTTGTTTATCAGGCCTAAAACCAGACTTAACAGGGAACCGATGCTCAACAAGCTCTCGGCTTAAACCAGGCATTTCATGATAATTCCAAGCAAAGCAATCAACATACTCCTTTAATAATTTTATTAATTCAAATTTAAAAGCAGGATCTAAATTCTTATTTACAAACGTCGGCCTGGGAAAAAAACCATCACCAATGTCTACCTCCTCAAGAGGATCGGCCGACATAAAACCACATCCTAGCTTGCTTATATCATCAAAATCTTCAATGGCTTTAAACATATCGTTCTGATGCGACCGATAGTTTTCAAGTCTCTGCTGCAACCACTCTCGATTATCCATTAAATCATATGAGATGATTCAACCGATTGTTCATTGGCATTATGACAGCAGGGATGAAGCCATTCTTAGTACAGCTGATAAACTCAAATTCAGAAAGATCTAAGCCTGACAAACATCTAACATCATCATGAATGCCAACCAAAGAGGTATCAGCTAAAGCAACAGAAGCAGAAGTATCACCATGCACAACTTCGACATCATCATCTACCCATTGAATTAAACATTGATGCAAAGTAGAAAGAATGCATTGGTGTGCATGAACCCAATCACGACCCAAGATTAAACTGAAGTTATCTTGAGTCTCAGCAATGAAGAAAGCGGTGGCCAAAGTCTTGCTCCCAATAGTAAGCTCCATAGAAATCACCCCCTTGGCACCAATAGGCTCTCCTCCTCCAATGCCGCTGACGGTCATGTTGGTCTTGATCAGCTCCGAATCTGAATCACCAAGCTTCTTGTACAAAGAATAGGGCGTTAAATTTACAATAGCCCCTCCATCGACCAACATCCGTGAGATTGGCTTCCCGTTGATATGTCCCTTCAGACATAAAGCCTTCAAGTGATTGTCTTCAGTTTTAGGCTTCTGGAATATAGCTTCCTTGGGACCAAAATCGAGATGAGCAACCTCCTCCTCTGAAAGCATGTCCCCATTTATGGACATATGAAGCACATTCACATCAAGATTCATGCGCTCCGGAGAAGAACTGTAATCAACAAGCTCTTCATCGTCCTCAATAGTGGGAACCGACGTCGACTTGCCATCACGAGTCGAAGAACTGGAAGAAGAAACACCGGGCGCTTCTGCGTCACCCGGTCTGAGCGCCTGTACAGGCGGTCTGACCGCCTGGGCTGCGGGCTCTAGATGACAGGTGGTTTGGACCGCCTGTGCAGCCGGTTGGACCGCCTGTGCAGCCAGTTGGACCGCCTGTTGGCCTTCCATCAGCTTCCACTCCTTCTTCTATGGAATCATGGGCTTGACTTGGTTGAAGAATTCATCTCTCTGCTTCTCCAACTCTTGCTCTTGTTTCTCCCGAAAACAAAGTCTCTGAAGCTTAGTCTTTTGCGTGCGAGTCAACCCTTCAGGACACCACTTTGGAAGAAAGCGCTGCTGAGTCTTGTTAGCACTAGACCTTGGTCTTCCACCATTTTCCCACTGGAAGTCGTCTTCATAGCCAGACTCTTCTCGATAGAAACATCCATAGTTCCAACTTGAATGATATCGAACTCAGTAGTCCTCTCTGAGTCCACATCCATGCTCTGCACCTCCTCCTTCTTCTTGGGTCGATAAACCTGCTTCAAAGGAGCTCTTGGCAGTTGACCCTGACGAGTGGTCTGACCGCCTGCAACAGATGGTCTAAACGCCTGTGTCCAGCGTCCTGTGCCAGATTGGCGGAAAGCCGATCGGTCATGTCTGGGGTATACAATCCTGTCCTGTATGCGTCTTCTTGGACCTTCCCAGTCAGGATGAAATGAAGGCTGCACTGTCGAATGATACGGCACCCACATCACTCCATTGTTATCCCACACCGGATCCAAGATGCGAGGAGGCGAAGGAATCCTCTCATGCTGAATCGGCGATCTCATTCTTTTTTTTAACGGTCGATCGCTCGGAACGGTCTTTTGTTTGGTGTACTTATCAAAAAGCATATCGAACGTGACTTTGGACTTCTGAACAACCTGCTCCTTTGCCATGTTTATCTTCTAAGTACCAACTTCTGGACGCTTCGGAATTAGCATCTTTGGGCGTCCATAGGGACAGGCGGTCTGACCGCCTGGCACAGCCGGTCTGACCACCTGTAGCAGACCAGACCCGGGCGCCCGCAGTTCAGAAGTAGCGACCGGCCCTTGCCTCCCATGTCCAGAGGATTTCATAGTGACCTTGATTGACTCTTTACCATCAGCCGTCTTCTCATAAGTCACTTCTCTAACCGACTCCTTCGAAGACGGTCTTTCTTCTCCAATCACCACGTTATTCCCTTTGGTAGATTCAGCTTGATGCGGCCGAACCAAGACCTTGGGCTGCTGCAACTCCATGGTGTTGACCGGAAAAGGAGTCTCATCAATTTGCATCTCATGAAACTTCAAACGGCTCTCATTAATAGCCGATTGAACCTGTCGACGGAAGACATTGCAATCATTAGTAGCATGCGAAAAAGAATGATGAAACTTACAATAAGCATGCTTCCTCAATTCTTCCGTAGGTGGTATGATATGAGAGATCTTGATGTAACCAAACTTGTGCAATTCATCAAATATACGATCACATTTGGACACATCAAAAGTAAACTTTATGTCTTCTTGCCGATTCTTATGAATCGGCTTAAAAGATGAGCATGGCACAATTTTCTTATTAGCAGACCATACAAATTCTGCTAAATATACATCATTATCATCATCGGTCGAATCATCGGATTCATAATCAACTATATGAACATTAGACCGACGTGTCTTAAAACTCTCTTTTTCTTTATTCATTCGGCCTTCAGCTACTTCAGCTCTAATATGCACTTGCGCGACCGAATAATAATCACAATTGTCTATCTTCTCTCTAATAGAAGACTTCAAACCTCTAAAGCACAAGCCAGCAAGATCAACCTCAGAAATAGACAACTTAAAGCAACGGTTTTTAATGTCTTTAAACCTTCTCATAAATTGAGAGACAATTTCATTCCGACCCTGTCTAACCTATGCCGAATCTGCTAACTTCATCTCATGATTGCCACTATAAAAATGATCATGAAACTTACAAGTTGATTCCAACTTGTAATAGAACCAGGGGCTAATGAAGAAAACCAAGCAAAAGCAGTAACTGTAAGTGACAACGAGAACAAACATAATCTATATGCTTCATAGTTTCCAGCTTCCCCTAGTTGAGCTACATATTGACTAACATGTTCCCAAGTGGTGCGCTCATCATCTCCACTAAACTTTACAAAATCAGGCAAGCGCCACCCATTGGGAAAAGGAACAGTATCAAAGCTAGAATGATAAGGTTTTTGATATATTATAATATTACCAAAATCAACACCTAGCTTATTTCTCATCACATCAGACAATTCATCCCTGAATCTAGTAAATTCGGCCCATTGGGGGTTTTGTTGAGCCGAAGATTGCATAGAATTCATATAATTCAAGTGAGGGGATTGCCTATTCTGCATATCTCTATGTGCATTGAAAACATCATAGGGAATACCACCCGAATTCGCAGTATGCATAGTCGTGGAATAAGTAGCGCCTGCTGTAGCTACTGAACCAGCACGGCCAGCGGAGACCGAGTTTGGAACAGTAGACAACGGCAAAGGTTGCTCCGGCACGAATACCATAGCATTAGTCGAATCTGTTTGACCACCAGAACTGGCGGTCTGACCGCCTGTAGCCACGGTCTGACCGCCTGTCGCGGTCTGACTGGCTGCGCTGGCGGTCTGACCGGTTGCAGATCCAACCGCTGCCAACCCACTTGCATTGACCGTGTTCGGTCTGAACATATTGGGTGGTGGTTTGGTCTGTCCAGCAAAATAATTTGGTGGCATTGCATAAAAAATATTACGCCCAGGTAATTCGTGAGTATCTATAGATTTACCCTCTAGTTTTTCGAGTCGTTCCAATAATTGTACAAACAATGCATCACGATCCGAAAAACCCGAAGTCATAGGAGTAGATGCAGTAGGGTGAGGTGCAGAAGTGCTTACATTGTCAACTACCTCAATTTGCCCCTTACTCATCTTGAAGGAAGGCATTACGAAGTCTCGAACACTTTTCACCGAACGATCTTCACAACCTTTCCGAAACGTCTTCAAGAACCCCGCCTCGAGGTGCTTCTGGAGCGCCATAAACCTCTCATGATTTTCAACAGAAAGATCTTCAAGCGAGGCCGTCACGATGTTGTCTTCTCCAACGTCGAAGCCCATAGTGCTAGGGATAGTAGATCGGTCTTCAAAAACCAGATTTCTTTCCCCAGCGGAGTCGCCAAGATATGTTGACGCACTTTTGGTCAACACACGAAAGCGCTAGATCACGCGGTCGTCGAATTCTCCTCACCGGAGCTCCTGAGAGCAGCCGGTCAGACCGCCTGTAGCAGAGGCACCGCGAAAGCCTACGATCATAACCTCGGGTTGTTCTAAGATCAGCAAGGTCACTTAGAACGTCATAAAATGTCGTGGAGACGAAGAAGGAAAGCAAAGAGGTTGGAAAAGCTAGGGTTTGGAGATAAAAAGTAGAACGATGATTTGTACGATTGGGTAGAGATCCTCAATCGGCCACGGCCCTTTATATTTATAGGGTGGGGAGGTCTTGCCCCGCAAGTAAGTCCTTGTACAGATCTGAAAACGTGTAAAAACTTGATTCTACTCGGAATCGGGGACAGGCGGCCAGACCGCCTGGCACATTACCGGATCGGCTACAGGGCCCAGCCGGTCTAACCGCTTGTACAGGCGGTCTAGATTTAAGCCATTTTTGGTCGTCAACAATTATATTAAGTAATATTAACATTTATGTTTCTAAATAATTTAATTATAAAAATATATTATATAACTAGTCTAATAATACTTGTTTTATACTATAAATATCTGTAATTTTCTATATAAATTTTGTCAAAGTTTAAACCGTTTGACTCTTCTAAAACAAGAATTATATTTTTTTAAAAAAATGGAGGGGGTACTTCTGAAGCATTTGTTTTCTTGACAGCAGATTCTCTACATAGTGAAAAGTATTCCAAGGACAGAGACGAGAACATGCCAAGAAATTCTGATGAGCATGATGTCTCGAATCTTGAAGACCTATTGAAGCAGAGGACTTTCCAAAGGCAAGTACCGTTCAAATTTGGTCATTGGGCTGTTTTGATGAGTGGTTTTAACTTTTTTATTTACAATTTAGTCTTTAGATCTTAAAATGATTATTACTTTTTGCTCGTACCTCCGATTTAGGTGATTCTTGTGTCCACATGTTACTAATGGTGAGTACTATATTTTAAAGTGATATTTATACTATTTTATCACTATTTGTTATATTATTGTTTTGTCATTGCGTACAAATAATAATATAAGAAAAGTAAAACAATTAATTACAAAAAATTATATAATCAACATTTTAAAAGATAAAGTTCATCGTTACGAATCATGACCACTAGAATCACTTAAATCAGAGATAGGAGAAAAAAATAATAATCATTTTAAGATCCAAGGATTAAAATGGACTAATTTAGTGCTTTTTAGTCCTTGGATGTTAAAATAATTACTATTTTTTTCTTGCATCTCCATTTTATGTGATTCTAATGGTCATGCATTCGTAACGATGAGCTTTACATTTTAAAGTATTGATTATAATATTTTATAATTGTTTGCTTAATTTTCTTTTATTATTTTTTCTACACAACGACCATAAAAATAATATAAAAAATAGTGATAAAATAGTATAAATATCACTTTAAAATATAGTGCTCACCGTTAATAACACGTGACCACAAGAATCACCTAAATCAGAGGTACGAGCAAAAAGTAATAATCATTTTAAGATCTAAGGACTAAATTGTAAATAAAAAAAAGTTAAAATAACTCATCAAAACAGCCCGATGGCCAAATTTGAACGGTTTTGATAGTTGGATAGCCAAAGATATCTGGTTTTGGAGTTCGATGGCCAAAATCAAACTGAGGCAAGAGTTGGATGGCCAAAAATGAACTTTCCATAGTTAAAAGCTGGAACTGTCTTATATTTTCTTGATATTTGCTGGTTGTAGAATTGATAGTTTTGGCCATTGGAGTTTTGTATAGCTTAAACGTACAATAGTACTAACAGTTTCAGCTTACTGCTAGCTTTAGCCACCTGAACGTCATGCGTTCCGTTTCCACATCTGCTGGAGGTTACGGAGTAGTAGGTTGTTCTGGACCGCGTCCGATATGATCCTTCAGGCTTCGTTTCTGCACGCACGGCACCGGGGTCCCTTGTCAGATCCATGGACACGGACATGATGGGGCGTAGCGTAGCTAAGCTGTAAACGAACGGTTAACTAAGAGGGCCGCAGACGAGCATCCCGTACGTTGAGCATGTCCGTGGCCTCGAAGTAACACGCTGCCGCCGTCGCTCCTCTGCGGCCAAAAGGAGAACCAGAGGTAGTAGTCGATGGACACCAAGTTGTTGGCCCATCGGCCGGCGATGGCGTCGTCGCATGGCACGGCACGTTTGGAGCATGGCCACCAGCCTCCGCGAGTGTTCCATTACCAGGCACGCCCACCACTCCTCAATGCTGGTTGCCCGTGTTCATCCCCAACACAGGCAAGCAGCGTTGAGGAGTGGTGGGATGCCATGACGCCATCGCTCAATGCTACTTGTGTCTGCATTGCACCTTTGCTATGCAAGCCTGGGGCTGTGTTTAGTTAAGGGTGAGGAAAAATACTTTTTTTTTAGATGCGTGTTATGTAAGGGGGATGGATAGAAAAGGTAAAAATGAAATTTTTGGGGATATGTGTTCTATTACCAGGCTTGCATAGCAAAGGTGCAATGTAGACACAAGTACACTGCTGTCTCCTGTTTCATATTCGGAGCTGCACAATGCAGACTGGATTGCACGGCCACTCACACTGCTGGATTACCTGCAGCCAGTAACTCTGCACCATTAACAAAGCAAATAACTTGTGTTTTTGCTCAGTTGGAGCTTTCCAGATAGCTTCAGCATCATAGGCGCACAAGGAACCTCGAAATTGCACCGAATAAGCCGACCTTGCAGTGTACTATTCCCCATCAATTACTAGTTCACCTCCAAGGCATCTCATCCAGCTCATAATTGAATTGAACATCCTGGACAAGGTCCCACAGCTGAATAATGGGAGAATTCATTCTCCAGAGCCCTCGTGTCCAGTTGTGATTCTCCAATTCCTCACATTTCTGTGCTCGCGCCAAGCTACCTTGTAGAGATCTGGTTCCAGAACTCAGCTTTCCTGCCATTTCCAATGGTAATTATTGTACTGATTCTGAAAAGTTGTCTATTGATCTCATTAATATCAGTTGAGTACCAACCCAAGGCCTCTCCGGGGCCTTTGATTCATACAAGAGCCATCTAACATGCAGTGCTCTACCGAACAGGTCCAGATACACTGAAAACAGATCAGCTATTTGGCCAGCTGTTGTAGCTATCCAAGCGACTGTAAATTATTCATCACATGATGCACATTGTTCATTAGGAAAATGAGAGACAAGCACACTTGGTAGTTGGTACAGAAGCACCCACCTACCAAGACTCCAAGAGAGCACCGAAACTGTGTAAAGCTGAAGGTGTATGGAATTCCAGATCAAGTAAAACGAAGAAGAGCACACGCTGAATGTTGGAATCAGTAAGGCATACAGAATAAATATCTACAATTTTCATGGATACTACGGCAACCAAGTACATCTAGAATAAGGCCTTGTTTAGTTCGTGAAGTTGGTGCAAAGTTGGCGCACTGGGAAGCGTGTTCTATGAGAGGGAACACGGTAATCCGTATGCAAAGTTGGTGAGAAGTTGGGGAACTAAACAAGGCCTGAAAACATGGCTAACAGTATGATTGAAGTATTCTACAATTGAATTCTTCAAGCTGTTGCCACTCATAATTGTGGCACCTATCAATTAACAAGATCCAGGTAAATCTAGAATTTAGTGCTACACCGTGAAGCCATACATTTGAGAGACAACTGAAGAATTCAAGCTGTTGCAACTCATAATTGTGTCATTTATCAATTCAGTTAACTGAACTTCACCAAGATCCAATACGACTTACTGCTATATAGTGAAGCCACCCATTTGAGAAACAAAAAGGCATGTATAACAGCAGTTCATTTCTGGTGAAGGTAGAGAGGACAGAGACAAATGAAGTTCTACCGCAGTAAGCATACTATGACAAGTTATCCATTGATAACCATTCCCTCAAGTGCTAGAAGGCCCCCCCCCCACCCCAGGTCCTCAAGCAGAGAACCAAACCCACAATGTAAAGGCAAAAAACTGAGTAGGCACCGTGCCTTGACTAGTCGTTAATTTTAAAGAACCATTGCTTGATTAGCGGCTAACAAAGCAGCAGATTGAAGAGAACCATTGCTGTGCAGAGAAGGGTTCAGCTCATCGCATGGACATCAGGGTGCGCCTCTGGACCGCCACCTTGGAAGGCTGAGCAGCCTTTGGAGTTTCCTTCAGTCGTCGACTCACTATCTTTTCGATCTGCTCTATCGAACTGGAGAGTTTCTTCTCCATTAGATCAGCGAGAGCTGAATCATTTGGTTTGGATGGAACCGTCTGTGAGGAGCTGTCAGATGGAGAGGAAGACGCCTCTGGCTTGCCTTCAGAAACAGAAGTTGCAAGGTTTGCAACACTTGAAGTTGAACCAAGACCAGAGGTAACAGCACCCAGTGTGTCCTGAGCTTGTAGTGTGCTTCGAGGATCATTCTGTTCTACTTGTACTGGAGTTCTTGGATCAACTGATTGGATCTGCTGCCGAGCCACACCATCCTCTAGCCGACTTCTCTCAAGGACCTGCAAATTATAATTAGCAAGCATCAGATCACCTGGGAAACATAATGCTGAATTAAGTTTGTTTATACATTTTTATCTGACGATGGTTAATGATGGGTTAAGCAAATTTCAAGTACATCAGCAAACAAAAGTGCACTATCTGACAAAAATAATTCTTATAGAGAAACAACAATATTTGCTGAACATGAAGAAAAAAAATGCTGCAAAAAATCTAAATAAATTCTCAATGTTGTAAATCAACAATGTTTATCTTTCATCATTTAAGAAATAATGGCTCTGGATGTATACTAATTCTTTATCAGCAGAGTGATTATCCACCAAAAAACCCAGTGAATATCTCAATATTAGCCTTCAATATTTTCAAATCAAGATATTTACATTGTGTACTGTACCATGAAAAAGATGTTTTACATTGCTTACCATGAAAAAGATGTTTTACATTGTGTATAAGCGACAGGTTGACAGGATAAAGATACATCCATCATACTAGCCTAGAAGATGATTGAATCAGCAAAACTTCAAAACTGAAGAAATGCTACCAGATACAGTGTTCTAGCAATTTGAACATACTGAAAAACAATGAGCACTCTACAAGTCTACAGATAAAACTCAACTGAAGTTGAAAATATCCTGAATGGGTCCAAAATGTTGATGTTACTGTGTCATATAAACAAATGGATACCTCAGTAGTCAGTAGTGAGTAATGGAGGCAACATATGTTTGATAATCTGACTTCTATCCAAGTGTCCAATAGAAATGAAGTTGCCATGGTGCCATATGAGGCAAAGAACAGCTTTATAGAGTATTTAGTTTCTTCAATTAAAACAAGTATTGCAATCCAACTCTGAGTTTCATGAACCTCTAGAAAATGATAGGTTATTTGAACTATATGATACTGACACTATAGAAGATAGCAAAGTAATAAAGTTTATAGATTAAATGGTAAGAACAATTTTAATTTTTTTTAAAAAAACAGAAGTCAGCCTTATTACTCACTAGACCTTTCTCCGGTTTTAAGCACATTTTAGTTGCTGGTTACTTAACTGAGAATAGCAAGATCCAAGGAGAATATAACTAAAACTAAATATTACCAAGTCATCTGAAGTTTCGAACAACACTTTTTTTGTGTGTGTGTTAGTCACTGCACTAAGCATAAAAGGTAAGGCTTGCTTGATAGCATTTTATGCTACTGTCAGTTCCAATCAAGCTATCAAGATACAGGCTAACTGGGTTCATGGATTTTGTCGTAATATGCAAAAATGTATAAGCAGAACTGTAAGACCTCTACTCAGAACCTTACTTCTGAATACGACCTCTACTCAGAACCTTACTTCGGTAGTAAGGGCATTTTGAAAACATGACCAGTAATGTATGAATCTTTCTAAAAAAGCAACACTGTACCATATCCTAAAAGGCATCATGCATTGTCACCACACTGTCAGAATTTAGAGAACATCCTCACCTTTACAATAGATGTGATGTCACGGAGTGGGGTCCTTGGGTACCAGTCAGGTAAGGGGCTTCTAATCTTTCGTGCAACCTTCACTGAACCCGCTGGTGGCACATTCTCCTTGTCCTTGTTGCTCAAACGTAGCCGGGACCGTCGAGCCAATGGCTTGATGGTACACTTTGCCACCACAATTCCTGGCGATGCCACCCTCCTGATAAAGAACCCACCACCAGAGTGACTGGCAAGTACCGGCCTGCTGGCAGTCCGCACTTCAGGCATCATGTAATTCTGCAAAAAGGTTCCATAGCAGCATCAGTGACGCAAGAACCACACACGAAATGCATGAGGACGCCAACAAATTGACCCATGAATCCCATTTTTTCTTACAATTCTGCTACTATTATGTTCTTTGTGCCTTGATTTCTGTTACTCTTCTCGGATGAAACCGGCAAGATGAATAGAGAGAGAGCGCGAACAACCAATTCACAATCTACACACCTATTTATCTGCCATAGTTCGCTTCCGACTCTCCACTTGCCGCAATGTCAACGTGCACCTACGACTATAAGGTACCGTCAAGAACGCCGCAAGGCAAACGAGACCAACAGATCAGACGAAGACTTAGAAAGCCATCAACGACATCAAAGCCTTCTGGTCCTCAATCATTCTCCCCACATTCCTACTTCAATCAATCCCACCTCCCCAACGATTCAGACTAAAACACCCACAATACGCAACCCAACAGAGCAAAACTACTGGGGCCGAAGCAGCAAAATCCCCCAATAATCAACCCAACCAAATCCCCTGCATTTCGTCGATTCTCACCTACAGCAAGTCCCTTCCGCAGCTCCGCTCCTCCTCCCGCCTCCGAATCCTTACCCTTCAGCAGATCTGCAACAACATAACCAAGAGAAAACCCGACATTACCAAACCGCTCGAAAAAGACACCAAACAACACCGCCGCCGGGAAACAGCGAGAGATTCCTCACGATTTTCTCCGCTCCTCTCCGACCCGAGGCGATCCGGTCCCCGCGGCGGCGACTCCGTGCGATGCAGCCCTGATTCGGGTGGGATCGCCGGGTGGATCCCTAGGGTTTGATGCGCCTGGATGGAGAGGTGGCTGCTGGCTACGGCCTCTATGTAGTGAGGGGGCGAGGGGGGCAGCAGCGTGCGTGAGCGGGATCTTGTAACCTGTTGGATTTGAAATGGCGAGGCGGACAATAGGAGATGCCTGGTGGACTGCGAGCCGCATCCGGACGTCCGTGTGATGACGGGGGATGGACGGACGGACAGGATGGTTCCAAGTGTCCGGACCTGGCGCGTGCGGCCGGAATGGAGGGTGCCAAGGAGCGTTCGGTGGGCCAGTGGCCGTGAGCGCGTCCTGAATTTTCGAATCCCTCTGGACGCCTGGACCGGTGGGCTTGGGCTTGGGCTTGGCCGAGGGGCGTGGACGTCATCGATGAGATCGAATTAATCGAGTGATTCGTTAAGAAAAAAAACTCTCCTCTGTTCAAACTGCTTGATGCCGCTTTATTATAAGCCAAACTATTTAAATTTTGACTAATTTTTAGAAAAATATATCAAACTGTAGATGTTGCAACCTTTTCTTTGACTTAGGACAAAACTAAATCGAACTATAATTCGGAATTGAGAGTGTAATCAAGTGATTATGATTGCTCTAAGCATTCCTCCAGATTAACGGTCTTCTTGGGCATGTCCTTGCCCAGAGCCATACTCAAATGTGCACGGATAAACAAGGGTTAATTAGATATACGTCATTACAACTTTTGCGTTTCTGAGCCACGCCACTACTTCTTGCCTAATAGGAAGGAGGCCATTATAATTTCGCAACTATTTAAGATATGCCATTTTATACGTCTTTGATGCCATTGGACCCGCCTCGTATTTCCGTACGAACCAAAATGCCCTTCCTTTATATCCTCCTCCATCTTGCTGACATGCGGGCCCCACATGCCATCCCCTTCATCCACTGCACAGCCATTGTGCCCCTACTCTTCCCTCCCACGGCGGCACACCAACCTCCTGTGGCGTCCGACGTCCCCTGGTTGCGCCGAGGGCCGCCATCGCTGCCTCCCCCTCCGCCTCCCGCGTGCGTTGCCCGGATCTCCTGCACGGCCATTGCGCCGCCGTTGATGTCCTCCCCATTAACCAGCGTCGAGGACTGGGGCATCTACAACTTCACGTGTGGGCCCCATGACACTCCCGCACTCAGCGGGCGCAGGCAGAGCTCGTCGACTACCGCGGCTCCGAGATGACTGGATGAGCATCATGGAGAATTGGAGATGAGCCACAACAGAGAAGCAGGAGGGATAGATGAAGGTGATGACACGTGGGTCCAATTTGTCAGTGATATGGAGAAGGAGATGTGACAAGGGTAGTGCCGTCAATATGGAAATATGCATGGTACACATAGCCCTACAGGTGGGTCCAACGACATCAAAGACATAGAAAATGACATATCTCAAATAGTTGTGAAATTATAATGGCCTCTCTCCTATTAGGCGAGAAGAAGTGGCATGGCTAAGAAACGTGAAAGTTATAATGACTTGTATTGTTCGTGCATTTGTTTAATTCCATGTATGCTATATATTTTCTTGTAAACTTGGTCAAAGTTTAAAAAAAAGATGGAAACTAAATAATCTACATTTTGGGTTGAAAAAATATTATTTATTTTATAATAAATCATTTTTTTGCAATGAATATGTTTTGTGAGAACTCCATTGGGAATCTGGGATAGAGTAAGTTACTGAGACGTAATCTATTTTGTGATAGACCATTGCCCCTTTTCTAAATCCTTTTTATTCCATCGAGAAATAGTGAAATACTTTGAGCTCAGCTAGGGTACATCCGTGCATAATCATTTGACGTGTCCACGAGTAATTTTATATTTGCTCTAGAAAATATGTACACTAAACATTAATTATTTAAACCATATGAATTCAATTTACAAGCTGCACAGATCCAATCTAGATCTCGGATCTAGAGCTATGGCCAATAGGTCTTTGATAATGAGATCTTAAGGTGTACTCAAGTTGTACATTAAGAGGCTGTACTGTAGCCTTGTTGATTCCTTTGGTACTCAAGTTGTACTCACGCACATTCCTTTTCTTGCACAGCTTTGAAATTCCACGCACATTTTACAGCTTTGATGTATCAACGTATTTCTGGCATTATAACTAGAGATTCCAAAACCACGAAGAAAGAAGTTCAAAAAATGCCAACAAAATAGTGCCTCAACATACAAACCAACTTGTATTTTTTTTAAATTACACCATACAGTGTAGACGTACACTCACCCCTATGAACACACGTACGCAAACCCTATCCCTATGAGCACCTCTGAAGGACTAAGCCGGCAGATCTTGAGATTCACGAAGTCACCACAGGTGTCTCACTGTCGACGGGGACGTCGCCTACCACCGAATGCATAGCGCCGGCAAATCCCGAAATAAATCCAGAAAAATGCGAGCACCAGGATTTGAACCCTGGTGGGTAGGTTCCACCACAAGGAACCCTACCAACTGATTCTAAAGAAGCATGAGTCCGATGGCAGGCATGGACTGCAATCTACGCATGGTTAGGGAAAAAATTTGAAAAAAAGGGACCAGTTGAGGTTCAATATATTTATTGCAGTTTTCTTTTGTTTCTCGCAGAAAAGATAGATGATGCACTAATGAGCATCATGTAGGTTTTGCTAAGGCACTCTCAAATAACTATAGAAGGAAAGTCTAAGGACATATTACCTCCTAGTAGGTAATACATGTGTAATATTTATTATTTATATTTTTTAAATCTGTGAATAGGAAAAATATCTTCTTATTAGATCTAGTTTGATTGAGCTAGATTTAGCTTTTTTTTTTTTCTTTTTGGTCTCATGGATTTACATGGGTCTTTTGAAAAAAAAACAATGATAAGTGAACGTGACATGTGCCCAAATAAAAATTAGGTGGCATGAGTTGTTGTAACGTGACATGGGAAACATTTGATGGTGTGTGTCAAGTAAAAAAATGTGACGTGCCAAAACAACCATTACATGACATGGGTAGCACTTGATGGCTATCCATGCATGTGTCGTGTGTCAAATAAAACTGACGTGACATGCTAAAAAATATCTATGATCTTAAACTTAATGTTACATCATGTCAGTGGTAATAGGATCCTAAAATGATACATGGTATTTTATCCTAATGTGACATGGTTTGGGTTGTACCTTTTATTTTTTCCAATGTGACATAAACTATTTGTAACATTTTATTTCTTAACGTGTCATAAGTTTGTCGGAAATTTATTTCCTAATAATATGATACAGGTGACTTGTAACATTTTTTAACATAAACTAGTGAGCTGTGTCATTATTTTTCTAATATGATATGATGTGCTAAGACATGTGCCAAGGGCTGTCATGTCTCCGTGCAACATCTACTTGTGTTATTACGAGAGCAGGAAGGTAAAGAAGGTTAGCCAGCGTGAGGGAAGGAAGGGAAGGGGTGCAGATATCTAGGGATTTTTTTCCTTTCCCTAAATAATGGCTAAGATTTATTCAAGGTCTTACCTCTTAGAAGGTAAATGGAGTACTTTAGCATAGCCCGCATCATGTACATTTGTTCACGTGATTCATATTTTTGTTATTTGTTTTCATGGAACAATTACGAGTATACAGGTGCCGTCCCTATCAATGCCATTGCTGCTTGCTACTAAAACAAAAACCAACACCAAGGTAATCTAGAAAACTAATCTGTAGTTCTATGCATCAACGAAAAGAAAATCGTAGTTCCCTACCTTAAGATCAGAACGGCTCCACTGAACTAAGGGACCAATGACTTCATTGCAGAGCTGCAGAGGGGACGGAGCACACAAGTTTTCAATGCGCGAGGGGGGTTACTTACAAGGATCACGTGTTGCTGATTTCTTCTGACAACTGAAAGTGGGTAGTGAACGTGTTTTTATTACGAATTCACGACGCAGGTTACCAATCTATGCGACCTGGGGGAGGAAGATGATGTCTGTTCCGTGGGATGGGCGCAACCTGGCACTCATCTAGTTGTATCCTGTAGGGGCAAAGCAAGGCAAAGTTCAGGTTAAGGTTATGTTCATGGTCCTTAGCTTAAGCACGAGTCTCTGAACATTTTTGGCACAATACAATCCAAGCATTACAAAATATCAGTTAAATGCTATAGTAGTTGCAAGAAATTTGAACATTCTGAAATACCACCACCATCAGTAGGCGCTGTCTTTAGTACCTCTATATATTCTTTTCTCTTGATTGTGCTGGTTTTATATGCAATTCTTCATGACCGTCGAGATTATCTGGAAATCTAATTGCCAAGCTTAAACAGATCATAGTTGGGTGTTTCTTGGAGCTGTTCTTATTAGCTATGAAGAAATAAGATAAAGAAGGATGAGAGCTCCAAGCACCATGAATGTATATTGAATGTATTTGTTTGCTATGTAAAATTCAACATAATCTGCTGGTTTCTGACCATATCATGTAGTCAATGTATTTGTTCATCTCTTGGCAATCAGGGAAAAGAACTGCAAATGTGAATGTTCTGTCGTGATTGAATGCCTATGTGATGAGTGTTAACAGTTACAATATTGGCCACAGTAAGAGAAGCTATACACGTAGAGAAACTGCTGTCACCATACCCTCAAAGCCCTCAAGCAGAGAGCTAGGTGAGCCCCGTACCCCAGGTCCTCAAGCAGAGAACCAGGAACTCCTACCCCCGTTTGCAATTGGTTAGGACTAGCGGCTAAGAAAGCTGCAGACAATAAGAAACCATGCCAGAGCAGAGCTTTCCCAGCTCACCGCATGGACATCAGGATGCACCTCTGGACGACCCTCTTGGAAGGCTGAGCGGCCTTAGGAGTTTTCTTCAGGTTTCGCCTCACCATCTTCTCGATTTGCTCTATCGAGCTGGACAGTTTCTTCTCCGTGAGTTCGGAGAGAGCTGGGTCAATTGGTTTGTATGGAGTGGCCTGCAAGGAGCAGTCAGATGGAGAAGATGTCTTCAGCTTGCCATTGGCCAAAGAAGTTGCAGGGGTTGCAAGAGCTTGAGCTTCCTCAGTTGTTGGCATGCTTTCTGCTTGTACTGGAGTTACTGGACCCACAGATCGTGAAGAATCTTCTGTCCACAGGATCGGCTGCCTAGCCGCAGCATCCTGTAGGCGACTTCGCCTCTCCATAGCCTGCAAGTTGCAGTTACATCAGTAGATCTCAAAGGGAACAAAACTCAATGCATCTAACATCGAAACATCAAGTATCTGCCATCACTTGTCTTCTCTGAACAAACAAATTTTGATCACTTTACAAATAGCAGTATACAGCTACCTCTAATATGTGAATGGCATGGATAAGTAAATACATTATCGGCAAATGATGACTACAGAGGAACAAACATAATTTTTCTGAGAATGAAGCAAAGTTTGCTGCAGAATCTAAATTAATGTTAATATGGAAACCAGTATTGCTTCTGTATGGGTACTAATACTTCACAAGCGTGCTTGTTTTATCTGCACAACGCGTCAGTTGAACACCATATACCTGCTTTCCATAGTTTCAACAACTGCAATGTAAAACAAAACTATCATAATCATTAACAGGGTGTTCGGCTGGTTGCAGCAGCCAGCACCCAGCAGCAGCTGCTAAAGCAGCAGCAGTGGGGCAAAATAAAGGTAGCTGCTAGCAGCAACAGCACTAACGGATACCAGCAGCAGCCCATCAAACACGCTGGAAGATATTTTCATAATTTAAGTCACAAAGATGATAAAACCGGTAAAACAGTGTTGAAGGACGACACACTATCAAATATATTGAATTCGTTGAATTGTTCTGCATATAATGCTTAACTGAAGATGCAGTCAGAATCTATACCATGAGTCTACAATTATAGCAAGGAAGATGGTCGTTGCAAATACAATCCTCTACAGCTGAATTAAATTAAATTAACTTCTAAACATGAAGGTCACAAATCCCCACTCTCTAAATAATGAACCTAGATCATAAATGTCAATGGTCATATGTCATAACACAATTTAAGAGACGTGCTGACATGTGGAGCATTGTTGCAGTGGATAGTTTTTCAACAACAATGAAAGCAAATTCAGTCATGCTATAAGTGAACCTCTAATGTCAGACAAATCTACTCGTTATTATGGACTTATCATAAATGCCAATTGTTGTATCTTGTACAAATACTACTTAACAAAACAGGCTGATGTGTGCAATTTTGTAGTTGCATTGCATAGTTTCTACAACCAAACAAGAAAAAAAACTCGACTTGCGGGGGATATGACGGCCCCCGGGCATTGCTTTAAGAAGAAGACTTCTCACGCAAGTCGAGAAAACCCCCGAAACTCCTTTCCTCCACCCTTACACGACGGCCTTGTTGCCCATGTGAGCGTGGGCCGGGCCTTAAGCCGTGCTTTGGTGTGGAGTCAGACAAGGGTTTTTTTTTAACCTTCGCCTGATATTCGCTCCCACGGAGAGTCGAACCTAGGATCCAAGGAGTGCTACTTAGGCCACCTAACTGATTCAGCTATGGACCCTTTCGCCAACCAAACAGGCACATCAATTCAGTCATGCGACAAGTGAACCTCTAATACAATTGGTTAAATATTCAAGCTCTAATGTACTGGGGTTAAAATGAACATAAGGGCACATGATGAATTTATGTTGCTAGGTCATTTGAATTACGAAAATCTTTTAATATGATTCACACTAATGATAAAAGATAAAACTACTAGTTCATTTCCAATTCAGTGACTCATTCCATTAGCCTAATCCATAGCCTACTTCGGTAACTGCTAACCGCACATTTCTAATTCAGTGACTACTAGCAACTCCAATATCGGAACATTGTGGCATATTCTAGAGTACAGTTCATGAACAAAAACTACAAAAACCATAGAACTCTGAATTTAGCCAGAGTGGTCAATGCACGTATGGAATTAAGGGAACATCACATAAATTGTAAGGAAATAGTGAACTCTCAAGTCACTTAGCTAATATGAAACCCATGGGACATTTGAGGCAAAGGAATGAAGCTCTAAAGTGTGCACCTTTATTGATTTAGTTTCTTCAACTAAAATAAACACTGCAATCCAGCACTGAGTTTCATTAACCCCTATAACATGATATGATATTTAATCTATATGATACTGTCACTACAGAAGTTTGCAAAGTAAGGAAAGATTAAATGGTGAAAACCACATTTTTAAAAATTCAGCCTTATTACTCATCAAACCTTTCTTCCTTTTAAAGCATATTTTAGTTGCTGGCTACCTAAAATTGATAATAGCAAGATCCAAGCAATCCAAACAAAAAGGGTGCTCAATGTAACCAAAACTAACTAAAGTCATTTGAAGTTTTGTGTGTGCTAGTCACTGAACTAAGCATAAAAGGTAAGGCTTGCTTGGTCGCATTTCATGCTACTGTCAATTTCATTGAAGCTATCAGGCTAACTGAGTTCACGGACCTTGTCATAATACGCAAAACCTTACTTTGGTAGCAATGACATTCTGAATAGAAGATGTAATAATAGTACTAAAAAACCAACACTGTAGCATATCCTAATGCATTGTCATCACATTTACAGAATTTAGAGAACATCCCCACCTTAACAATAGATGTGATGTCACGGAGTGGGGTCCTTGGGTACCAGTCAGGTAAGGGGCTTCTAATCTTTGGCGCAGCCAAAGCCCCCACTGGTGGCACATTCTCCTTGTTGCTTGACGGTGTCCGGGCCTGTCGAGCCAGCGGCTGGACAGCGCCCTTCACCAGCACAGCTCCTGGCGAAGCCACCTTCCTGATAAAGAACCCACCACCAGAGATGTCGGTGAGGGCTGGCCTGGTCGCACTCCTCATTTCAGGCATCTTGTAGTTCTGCGAGAATTTTATATGGCACATCAGTGATGCAAGATTCATATAAATGTCTCATCAAATCAATAAATGGGCGTTGGAAACTTGGAATTATAATTGTCTTACGGTTATTCTGCTCTTGTCCTGTTCTTGGTGCCCTGGGCCCTGTTGCTCTTCTACCGGATCTATGCACGGAATTTCTCCTGTATCCATGCAAGAATTTTTCGGATTAATTGGCATGTACATTCAGAAAATATACGAATAACTAATGCAGCAAAAAAAAAAAACGCTACACACCTATTGTTCGGTCCTGGTCTCTGGCTTCTGCTCTTTCCTATACGGCTCTAAGAAACCTGCAAGAACCAAGCAACACAGACAAGACCCATGGATAAGCATTGACAGCATGAAGAAATTACCTCAAGAAACACCGAAACCACCTAATCCGCAATCTTTCAATTCATAATCCCACCTCAATCCTCTACCTCTCAAGGGAATTCCCACTTAAAGACCCGAAGAAACGTTTCTGAAGAAAGCGATTGGGGGGCGAACCGGCAAAACCAACCCAAAGAACCAGCTAAATCCCCACCCCCAGTCCCCCACCCGCTTCGCAATTCTTACCCCTGATAGATTCCCGCGGAGCTCAGGATCCGGCACGCCAAAACCTTACCCTTCCGCGGACCTGCAAGAACAGAACCAGAGGAAAACCCCATCACCAAACCGCTCGGAAAATCGCAACAAAGCAAAACGGTTCCCAAATCCCCCAAGAAACCGCAAAATTTCTCACGATTTGCTCGGCTCCTCCTCGATCCGCGCTGGTCCGATCCCCGCGACGTCTACTCCCTACGATACAGCCCCGACCTGGGTGAAATTTCTAGATAGATTTCCTAGGGTTCGTGCCTGGTGGTGCTACGGCTCCGAATGGCTGGGGGGAATTGGCTGTCGAGGGAGGGCGCCGCCGGCGGGGGTTTTAATGGGTTCAAAATTGGCGAGGCCTACGGTGGACTGAGAGCAGCATCCAGACGTTCGTTTTGGTCTAGCAAGAGAAATAAACTGGCAGGGTGGTTCCGGTGTATGGACCTGGTGCACGTAGTGCTGGGTTTACGAATTTTTTTGACCGTTAGGCCTCGGCCGAGGGAGCGCTGAGGTCAAGCTGGGTTTGTCTATGTTCCACGTTATCGGCTTTAATTTTGATGATCTCCTCAGCATCATGGATTCATGGGCAAATACATGCCATTTTTCAGGTTCAGAAATTACAGGTTTGATGATGAAATAGGCACTTCGGGTCCAGCTGAAAAAAAATCTTAGCGTGAATCATTTCAGTTCAATTCAACCGTTCATTTGTGCTTGTTGCACAACTCTGTAAGACCCACAGACCAGCATCTTGAGCTGCACAGTGGTAACACAGGACACCCATTTGGATTTTACAAGTGCCTCAAGTTTTTCATTTGATCTTCTTACAAAGTGTCCCATATCATATTATACTTCATCTGATTCAAATTGTATTTCGTTTGACTTTTTACCCTAAATTTAACCACTTGTATTATTTTAAAGGCAACGTATTCTATGGAAACCAACCTCTCCGTGGAAACTATGGAAACTAAAATCTGGGTCACACGATGTTGATCCAATGGCGCGACCAAATCAGGTGGGAGGGGTGATCTGCAAAAACGTCTTGCACATCACCCCTCCCACCTCCCCTGAGTTTTGCAATTCACTCCTTCCACCTGATCTGGGTGAGCCCTTGGATCAATATCTTGTGGTCGAGATTGAAGTTTCCATAGTTTTCATGGAAAGTTGGTTTCCACCAGATATGTCCACTATTTTAAAACATGTGCAAAATATTAATTTTTATGGATTGCTTTATATCAATAAAAGTTCTTCAAAAATGATTTAAATTTGACTATGTTTATAAATTCTTTTGTAAAAGATGAGGGGTCAAATTTGGAGTAAAACATCAAATGAATTATAATTTGAAACAAATGGAGTATTAGCGTGCACTCACTTGAATAGTTACGTTTTGAGAGAATTAATATAAATTTGGAAGGTGAGCAGATGTTTTGGGAGCCTCGGTAGTCATTCCCTGCTCCTAAAATTTTGTCCTCTCACGCCCTTAACCCTTGGATATCTAAATTAATCGATATCTAAAATTTATTAAGGAACTATTGGAACACTATTTTGAAGTCTATGGTTCATCATGTATAATCGAGTACTATCTCCGTCCCAAAATACAAGGCACAATTACTTTGAATACAAAGACAAACCACTTTAGTGGATGATATTTATGAACCAAAGAAGGCATGATTTTGCATTGTGATATCTTGGGCGTGTACGCTTGAGTTGACATGTGTGCCAGCCGGCCCACATTCGAATTTGTGTTGCGCTATTAGTGTAAGTCTCCAGTTGTTGTCTTTCCAGCCGATCGAAATAGTAGTCATGCATCGTGCCGAGATATAGAACAATTTAGTCCAATTCGGTTTTCCTATTCACCTTCCCTGGCCTCGCCTCACCTAACGGCGCATGCAACGATGAACTTAGGGGGTGATTGGTTGGTCGCACACGACTTGCCCAGGCTCACCAGATGCAAGAGTATGGTGCTGATATAGGCTGGCCGGATGCAAAAAGCACCATTGAGCCTAGCGGGCTAGATACGAGAAAAACGAGCGTTTCTCCAGAGCCAGGCTCTATCGTTGCAAGAGCTCGCATACCGCGTGAGATAGAGAGACGTGGGACATGTCCGAGACAGGTAACCAATCAAGATCCCGAGGTAGACAGGCTTTGCAAAAGCAAACAACCAAACAACGATCTTTTGCACATTGTGGCTAGTGAGAGCCAATATTTGGGGCACCCTGCTGTATCCATAGTTGAGAGAGTTCTTAGGAGTCATAATCTTCCGTGTTCATAATCTTATAAAAACTCCGTGTGTGATGTTTGCCAATAAGCTAAAAGTCATCAACTGCCATACCCACAATCTACCAGTACTTCTAACTTTCCTTTGGAACTTGTTTTCAACTGCTCCCGATTCACTTTGAAGGTTTAAATACTATGTTAGTTTTGTTGATGATTTCAGCAAATTTACTTCGGTTTGTCTATGGAAATTCAAGTCTGAGGTGTTCCAAAAGTTTCATGTATCAAACTATGGTTGAACATTTATTTGATGGCAGAATACTTGCGATGCAAACAGACTAGGGGAGGTGAATATGTTTAGATAAATTCCTTCTATGCTAAGATTGATACTTCTCATCTTGTGTCCTGTCGACACGCAAGCAAAATTGGGGCTGCGTAAACATAAACAAAGTCTTACTTTTTCGAGGATCCTCCAACTTTTCCAAAATAGAATCTTACCCCTAAAAGCTGTTTTAGTTTTTCATAATTTTGCTATGCAAGTAAAAATACCCTGTACTATGAAATTAAAAATATCAAAATGACATTTTTTTTATTTTAACCTGAGGTGCGAGTCATCTCCACTTTGCCTTCTGCACCTAGACCCTGAGTGAACTAGATTAAAAGCCTCAACCATATAACGATATTCAATTACTCGAATAAGAATTTAAGGACCGGAGAAATGGTTTTAGGTCACAAATCATAAAAAGGTCTATGTCACAAAAGGCTAATGATAGCTTATGCTCAATGTCACAAGAACCGGATACATGATAATGCGTTAAAAGTTACAACCAACAGGCTTTGTTGCCACTGCGGTTGCCTTGAGGTCTATGTCATACAGAGATAGCTGATGTTCCATATCAAAGCTACAGGAATACAGGATTAAGGAGCTACATTAGATATTAGTGGAAAAGGTATTCAAATGTCTATTTCTTAATTTCTTTGCAGAATCAGCGCTTGATAGATCATATGTCAGCTCACCTGGGCAAAACTACCCTACATCACACTCCAACATCCACATCAAATACGATTTAGTGTTCTATGGGATCCAAAGTTGCAAGTTGTAGATGGTAGGGTATCCGGATTTATATAGTTAGGGGGCTAAGATCTGGGTAAGTTAACGAAGGAAAGTCTTTAAATAAATAAAGTGTGAGACCTCAGAACGATGTTTGAGCAAACACAACTAACATCTTAAAAACAACATATACAAAATTATGTATTTAAAAACAGCACAATCAATGCATTGGAGTTCATAATCAGTATTAAGGAAACAATAAGCACAAGTTAATAATAAATATAACTTCAATCTCATGTACCCATATCAAATGCAAAGAGCACCGAGGTCATACGCAGTAAATAAGTCCCACCAGTAAAAGCATGTGTACCTGAGGCTTCTCCAGTCCTCAATTGAGTACCATAAAGAGGAGAATTAATTAGGTCATCGTTGTAGTCTAACTCAACAGTAGCATGCACATCCTAAAATGTCAATAACAGTTCGTTAAGGAATATTTTCGTAACTAATTAATTTATGAAATATCAGCGCATTAATTAATAGAACCTTCAAAATATAGTACTGACCTGTGGTGAAGTGCAGAGCGGTGATGGTTTCTTGATCTTTAGGTTTTATCAAGATATCACTGTTCTCAGCACAAACTCCGACTATTGGAGTAGCCGCAGTTATATTATCATTAGTCCCAACAACCTTGGACGAAACCGTCCCAGCCTTCGGTCGCAATTTATAGGACGAAACTTTGCTATTGTTTCCTCTTGAATTGATTGCTCGAGAACACTGTCCAGATTAGCTAAACTATCAACATCACTATTACCAGCTGCCAATAATCCTTTGGAATCTGGGGTTTGCACGCTTCCATGACATTTAGGATCCTCTGCCCTCTGGTTGATCATAATGGGGTCTTGTCTGAATATCATGGTCAGTTTCATTTTGCGTTGCCACAGCTAGAGCACAAGGTTCCACCTTTTGGTTGTTCTTTTGAGATTTGGCTGCCTTAATGGGCTTCAACTGTACCTTTGGCTGGAACTTTGCAACTCTTTCCTCTTTAGCCTGTGCACCAAACACTTCCCCAAATTCAACTATATCATCAATGGCTTCGCCACACGAACTGGAAGGGGACATATGGATATATCAGAAATCACCAACGGCGGCGGGGGAGGCTGTTGATACCCGTAGAGCTGCTGCGGCGGCGGCGGAGGATGACCCTGGTGGTGGTGTTGCGGCGGGTATGGGTACCCGATCCCCGATTCCCCACGGGGAATTCCTCTATTAGGGGGACGGGGTTGGGGAAAATTTCGTCCCCACGAGAATATAAACGGGGAACATTCAGCCCCCGTCGAGTCTAGCGGGGACGGGTATGATTCGCTGTCCCCCGTCCCCGATCCCCGCGAGACCCGGCTATCATCATTTGTTTATAATGTACACCATTTCGGCCTGAAGTAGAAAGCCAGCCCATAGAGGCCCATTACGAAGACCTAGTATATAACCAGCTGAACCCTAACCTTCCACTCACATCTTCCCTCCTTCCCTCCTCCGTCTACTACAGACCGGCAGCGCTTGTGCTCTTCCTTCCCGCAGGGGTCGTCTTTACCTCTCCCAATCTACCTCCCTCAACCAACGAGCACAAGCTGCTGCCGCAGCAGCTGGAAGGCCAACACCTCATCTAGCTGACTAGCTCTGCCTGTCGTGACGCAAGGTCCTGACCAAGATTCGAAAGGTCCACAACCACCTGGCACACCACGAATGGCAACAGAAAAGAGCCAAAAGGAGACGTTGAGTTGGAGAGAGGCAAATCTTCTACTAGTAATCCGCTAAGCACAAGCGCCTATTCCTATTGGTGGCTTTTCAAAGTTTTTTTTTCTTTGGTTCTTTCTGTTTTTTCTGTAATTTCTTTGTATTTGCGAGATGAGAACTAGCAATCTTTCTTAGCAAATGGCAATCAATATTGTAAATGTGGAAATCTTTACTTGTGTAAAATGTTGTTGGGCCAAGATGTTGGTTCCAGTTTGAGACAAAATGTGAGCTTGTTCATATCTCTCGGGGATGGGGAACCCGACAGGGATAAATCCCCGCGTGGGGACGGGGATGAGAAGAAAATATCCCCCGTGAGCATTGGCGGGGACGGGGACGGGGAGATCTTAGCCCCGCGGGGACGGGGACGGGGAGTTATCCCCCGACGGGGAATTTCCCGTTGCCATCCCTAGGTATGGGTGACTCAGTGGCTGGGGCGGGGTAGGAGAGTACGGCGGAGAGGGCGCCGGGTACCAGTGGGCGTTCAGGTGGGAGGGGTGAGGCGGCTGCTGCGGCGGCGGAAGCGCAAGCTACGCGGCGTTGGATTCTTCTTCGCCTTCTCCCTCTCTCGGCTGACTGCTGCTGCTTCTCCGTCCATCGTGGGATGGTGGTCGTGACGGCTTGTGTATTGGGCTTGGGTTTTTGGACCAACGAACTGGACCGGCCCAGTTGCCATCGGAGGGAGTTGATTTTACACGGAACGGGCTGACCCAGCAGCTGCAATCGAAGCAGACTTCGCGTAACAACGTCGAACGATCCGTTCCATGCATGCAGGGACCTCAATATATACAAACCAGATTTCAGGCGACAAAGAAAAGTTGATAAATCTAAATTTTCCTTGCGGAAGCAGTCAGCAATAATTTAATATACTATAACTGTCAAGAGACACCAGTTGCACAATACGCTAAAAGTGCAGCAAACTAATTCAACAGAAACATCTACGGGGCATGACCATAAACACCACGAGTAGCTCGAGTATGTTAACGTTCAGTAAGCTGGAAGCACCCCAAGGCAATGACAGATACCCACACAAGAAGCCATAAATATCTCGACACCCATCTCTGGGTCTTCTCCGCAAGCAAACTGCTACATACACTCTGTAACTCATACTACATCACTAATCTGTCTTCAATCCAGTCAAACTGACACCAGCCTAATTGGTTTGGCTTGCATCTAAGGTAAGCAGTGATTCTCCCAGCAGCTTTTGCGCTTCCTCTCTCCTCCTGAAGTAATAAAGTATACTCAGAGTTGTCAAAAGAGCATTTGCGTAGTCACATTTTACAATGAAACCAGAAGACAAGGTTACTCACAAAAATAAATCAACCATAATGATACTGTATAAAATGTGTACTCAATGTAACTATACAATAACACATACTCCTTAATGAAATGATGCGCAGTTCTCCTGCGTTTTCGAGGAAAAAAAACATGTACTCTACATTTTTTTAATAAAAGAACTATCAGCTAACCATCTCTTGAAGTACATACATATTTAGGATTGGAGCAGCAAACAGTTATTAAATGGTCCTTTAGATATTGCAATGGATAACTCTGCTTCTTTACTATGCCAAAGTTGTAATGAAGTGACAAAAGGGAAAAAAAGAAAAGAAAATGAACTTTTTTGAGACCATTTTCCCATAGAAATATTGGAAAAAATATCCAGCAGCTTCAATCCACAGTGGAGTACTGTAGGGGATTAACTAGTATAGTCAAACTAATAATAATACTGATGTTTTTTTTTGTTGTTGTTGTAAAGAGGCATCGACGAAAGCCCATCAGAGGTCTATCCTTAAAATTTCTATAAATCATGTCAAGTGAGAACAAGTGAAAATTATAACTTATGCATCCAAGCTAAATAAAAACTAGTTACTTACTGCTTAATATCTTCAATTGCTTGCTTGCGGCGCTGAATTTGGCTCTCAAGCATGTGAATCAACGTGGCTCTTGCCTAAATGATATTTGAGGATGTAAGTACATTTTTAAAAGTTACAAACAAATGCACATTGAACAAAAACTGAGGTTGATACCTGATGAGGCCGTAGGGAATTGAGAAGATGGTGTAAGTTCCTAAATATGAGTGAAATATCTTCTACCCTGCGAGCGTACTGAGATGGTCTCTCCACCAAAATGTCTGCCAGCTCCAAAATATGCAATTGAAGCTCTCTGTTGAGGGTCCTTAGCTCCTTTTTGAAATCTAAAATTTAATCGAGTTTCAAAAGAGGCAGCGCGTTAACCAAAGATACAAGTTATTCAGTCCTCAAAGTAACAGTAGGGACAACTTATTTGGCATATAAAAACTTATCTAGCTTATGCATACAAATACTTCTAAAATTTAACAAAAATCACAAACTTTGATATAAATATGCATGTGCAGATAAACAAATCTATTTATCAAGAACCAGACACACCAATATTGGGGCCATCTGGATAAAGCTGATGGACATTATAACTCTCCAAGCTTGGCAGCAACACATTTATCTAGGTACAGAGGCAAATCACAGTAAGTATAGCACAAACAATAACAGAGTAGCATGAAAGGTACAGCTGGCAACTTACTTTGCGCTCAGTACCAAAAGTTGTATATACTGCATCAACTGATGGTGGTGGTGGTGGCTCTGGCGCAGATAAGGGATCCTGCTCATAGTCCTTGTAAAGTCGATAAAATGGAGGAGGAGGCGGGTATGCTGATGATGTGGCCATTGTCACCTTCCTTATGCTGCACAACCAAATATAAATCAATAGATTTATACAGTGACTAAAAAAGTATGGGGTAATTCTCAGGCTACTCAACTTTCTAACTGCAGTTGTGGCTTAAGCACCATATATAGTAAACAAAAATACTCAAGACTCACAAAACCTTCTACTTTTCTAGTTTGATTAGTCAAAACAGCACAGCATTGTGAGCCATTAATCCAATTACTGGTATTTATCCAGGTAAACCAACACAAATGCAAGGGCAGATTTACATTATCTAAGACATCACCTGCAACTAATTACACTAGCAATGTATACAACACAAATGAGATCAACATTTCTTTCTAAGACATGTAAAATCTAAAAAAGTATAATCAAGCAATCACAATCTCGGAGCACAAGCGCTTCGCCTGAACACTTCAGAGCCAACTACCACAGTACCACCAAATGACCAAACAATAATTTCAACAACCAACAATGTACAAGGGAAATGGGAGAATCACCTCCTAAAACATGTACATTTCAACCAGAAAAATCATGCACTGCTATCTCAAAATACAATGTAATATCCAAATAAATCATAGTACTTCCCCAGCCAGGATACCATTATCAGGACACAAATAATTTGAGCAAGTCCTAATCTGGACAAGGCTAGGATTGAGCACACACAAATGAAACAGACAGAAGGAATGATCTGGGGTGCATACAAGATTGTCTGCTGCCACCGCCTCCGGTAGGACTGTGGTAGCCACAAGACACGGGTATTTTGATGCATCAAAGGAAAGGACATCTCTAGATTTCATTATTAGTCAACGACTGAGTTTGAGGTTCCAAATAAACTAACATGAAACAGGAACCTCACTGACTGCAGCTACCCAGCTAAACCATCAGGACATGACAGGAGGCTAGAAGGAACACATATGGCACTGCGACAGCAAATTCAGTTGAGAACAGAGGAGACCCTCTTAGACCAAAACATGGAAAATGGATTAAGATGGATAATCATGATTCCAAACAAACCAACGTTTTGTTAAATTGAGAATGTTGAATTGTTAAACTAAAGAAAGAAAGAGATGAAATTAATGTAATTGGCTAACAAGTATATGAACTAAGTTCCGGAAAGCACAAAAACACTAAGCACAAAAGGAGGGTGGAGGAACAGGAGGACCCACCTCGTCGCCGGCTGTCTACCTTAGTGTTTTTGTGCTTTCCGGAACTTAGTTCATATACTTGTTAGCCAATTATGTAATAGGATCTCTTCCTAAACCAGATGCTTTTATGTTCAATGTCTTCCAATGTGTATATGTCCTCTTCAAATTGTCCCATCTGTTCTTATGTTGGTCACGGGTATATGGCCTCTTCGTTCTATCAGTGAACTTTTTTATAAGATTTGCATATCCTAATGGATTCAAGCACTGTTGTGGCCTATTATTAGCCATAACTTCTTCAACACAGATGTCTAACCAGATCTGTGCACCCACTTTGCCACTAATTTTGCCATCTACGAACTGCAATTCAACTACATGATTTCCATAATGTACTAGCCACAACAATAATTCTACACCTAGATCGTTGTAGCCACTAACAATTTAAAATACAGAAAGCCATAACATGTGTATAATCAAAGATTGGACGAGTTGCAAGGGGAATTTCTTACCTTCCGTATGGATCTGAGATTGGGCTGCAGGCGCCGGCAGCTGGGAGAAGGTTCAGGAGCGGCAGGGGAGGTTCAGAACGCCGGCAGCTGGCCAGTCGCCGGCAGGGGAGGCGCGCCGCCGGCAACCTAGCTGGTGCGAGAAGCGCTGCCGGGAGGTCCAGGAGTGGTGGGGACGGGCCAGGCGCAGTGTCGGCAGGTCCAGGCGCAAGCGGGGGGAGGCGCGGCGGCGCGGGAGGCACGGCTTTCCTCCCTGTCGCCTGCCGTCCCTAGAGAATATGTGCTATTGAAGCTGCATGTTGGAACATCTTTGAAGCTTTGTAGCCAAGCTAAAAACTTGAAAACTGGGGCTTTTTTTATAAACAACAATTTTATTCCAAGGCATTATGCTTCTTCTTGATGTAACCACTTGTTACGATTTTATCACTGTGCTTATTATCATGGAATGTCAGAAGATGTTTGTTCTTTACTTCTCAGAAGATCGTATGTAACCATTGCCACTACATAGTTAACCTGAATATAGTGGCCACTCCTGTTTGGGCTGAAAAAAATGTAATTCGTAAGCTCCATGGAGAATAAGATAGTAAGTAAGCTATGTGTTGGAATCATATCAAGCTTTGTATCCAAGGAAAAAATGCAAAAGTTTGAGGATTGAAACTAGCGTAATTTGACAACCTTTTGACCAAAAGTTTTGCTTTCAGTCTGTCCTGCAAACCTTTGCATAGAATGGCCAAATATATGTTTATTATTTCCTGTCAACAGCCTTCTAATCAATTTAGAGCAGTCATTTATTTTTTATGAGCAATTGAATTACCAGGATTTCAGCTCCTGCTGATACGATATTATCCTTTACTGTAAAACTTAGCTACCATTTATTATTGACAACAGTATATGCACATTCTGAATTTTATAGGTACGAGCTACGTGCCATACAGAAAGAAAAGATACGAAGGATGGAGATGGACAATGGCAAGTCAAAAGAAGTAGTTACTGTTGAGGTGGAGATGCAAGAACCAAAAGGCAACAGAATCTCTCAACCATCAGAAGTTGATTCGGAATCCCAAGTTTAGCTTGACGTTACTAACTTCTAACAGATAATGCAAGGAGTAGTCCTTTTATGATGCCTTCACAGATCAATAGCTCATGTCCAGTTGTAATGTCTGATGAGACAAGCTCCACAAGTTCATCAGATGGATTGGATAGTTCTTTTTGGCATCAGGTAGCATGTGCTCGTTGGCTGTGCACTGATCCACTGACAAGTAACTTGATGGTGTCTTACCCTTGAGTGTAATCTTGACGTGAACGTTACGTTTAACGTAATTCACTTGTGAGAATGACGTGAACATTACCTCATAACTTTCTCTCGATGAATTGTGTTCGCCAATTCTGCTGCACCAACAGTTTTGTTAGCCATTTGCTTGATTTTTGCTACAGCATAACCATTTGTTTTATGGGTTTTGCTAAAGTACTCCTAAATTACTATAGAAGGAAAGTCTAAGGGCATATTACCTCCTATGAGGTAATAGGTTTAATGCTCATATTTTATATATTTTTAAATCCTAAAAATAGGTAAAATATCTTCTTGTTAGATGTAACTTCCATGTATTGTTGCATAAGATTTAACATTTCTATTTCCCCTCCCACGAACATTTATTTGGATTTGTTCCAAAAAGAAAAAAAATTCAACACACATGGCCGGTCAGTTTGTTCCTTCACGTGAATGTGATATTTTTTTCTTTAAAAAAAGGAACGTGATATAGGTGAGACAACTTTATACCATGGGACATTCAAATTTGCTGAAACAAAACGTGTCAAGTACTTTATTGGTAAATGGTCTAGTGAGAGAAATACACATGCACATTTTATTGGTATTTTTTGTGAGAGGTGCTATATATTTTGAGTGAACATGAAAAAATATTCTAAAGCGACGTTACATTTTTTCTGTCATGCATGTTTTTTTAATGCGGCTAATTCTTCCCTAATGAATTTGCATGCAGCCAATTGATCGATAATTTATGGATCTGCATGCAGCCATGCAAGATAATTATGCACAAATAATGGGTTGTTATTTTTTAATGATTTAGTCCTTAGAAAATTTAATGGCTAAGATTCATTTGAACTCTTACCTCCCCATAGGTAAATGGTGTACTGTAGCATGGCGCTTGTTTTATAGGAGTAGTTAGGTAGTTAGTAACTAATAAATGCTTAATTTATTTTCCAGGGATCTAATATCATTCCAAATGAGCATATACAGAAAAATGAAAGCAGAATGGCATGAAGCACGAGCTTCTGAAGTTACGGGGGAAATCACCAATCCAGAGTTCTAGGCTAAACTCAGGAACACACACGTGGCACCGTTTCTGTACGATCATTAACTACAAATGTTCTAAGGAAATGTAGATTATATATTGTATCAGCATGCAGTGCAAGACAGCCAAATGCACATGCTAGCCGATCTGCAGCGGGTAACTGCCTTGTATCCAAAAATATCATGTTGTCTTCGTTTGTGACCACAGAATTTCCTGCTGAACCATACTCTCAAGCCATGACATCAAAGTCATCCAATGCATCATTGTACTCCATGACTTTCTTCTTGATCTTTGAGGAATCCACCCAGGTGATGAAGTCCTCCATGTTCCTGGTTACAAGAAAGGTTGGATCGGTGACAACCTCTGGGCCAACACGCACATGGCCCTGTTGGATGTATGTCACGGCCCCTTTGAGGTGCTCTGCCATCTTGATCTTCTTCATAACTGTTGCAAGTCTTCGTCTGCAGTTCTTTAGCTAAGGTAAGTGGACTGTAATACATGAAGTGAGCGAGAGATGCAGGGGTTGGCTGGCTAGGAGACATACCTGCAAAAGGAGCTCGCTGAAAGTGTGTCACATTTTACCAGGCTCTTATTTGTCGAAATTACACCCATATTATACCTGAAATTAAGGTACTTCGTCAGACAACACAGATGAGTATAGAGGGTAACAAAATCTTGAAGAAGAAATTATATGATTTTGTCGAAAGAAATATATTTAGATATTGTCCCTAAGATGACAATGTACACACAGAACCGACACAAATGCATCAGAAGTTTAACAAACGCCCATGCCTGGAACTGGAAGCAACAATTTATAGTGACATCAGGCTGAGCTTAATATAAGAGTGTATAGCCAGATATAAGCAGTTGCATTGGAATATAATTGGACGAAAAAAAAATGCACTCTGACTGTTTACAGTGCACAGAATTCAGAGCACGCAATCAAGAATTGGCTTAACAGATTGAAAAGGCACTCAATTTGGTAAAGTTCCCATACTACCAGGCTACCAGCACTATATCACCGTCATTCCATCACACACTACATATAGATGAATATAATGTTACAGGTACAGCATATCAACAACCCAATCTCGACTATAGGGAGAATGATTATGCACTTGAGGGGACCCATCTCAAGTCTCCGTCTGGAACCTCACAAACGCAATAATAGAGCAAAATCAGCGTCAACTTACAGTTTATCGAGCAGCATGTCAGTCATCTGGATCCTGAAAGGGTCCCTCGGGTCCATCTGCTTGATTATGCTCACTTGCTTCTGCACCATTAGGCATACCCCATTGTACCTGCCGCCAAAAATTCGAGAATTTTACATGGGATCGCTCATGATAAAACGCATCGACAGGCTCGATCAACAGATTTTCGTAACCCTACAACCGATACACTAATACACAGCATGCATATGATGACTCAAGAAGTTGATCGCTCTAACAGGCAATCATGGAAGGCAAGGTACCAGCGAGGGGGGGGGGGGTATATGGTACTTGTTGTAGTCGTCCCTCTCGACGAGGCGGTAGCACTGCGTGACGCGGCCCTCGCGGTGTCCCTTTTCGTTCCTGTAGTCCAAGAAGTTGGTGTTCATGAGCAGCCTCCACTCGTGACGCGCGAGCTTCCCTCATCTGACTTCACCGCGCTGCCTGAAAACCAGCTGAGGAGAGCAAGCAGATTGGGGCGGGCATGGCCCGCGGCGGCGTAGTGAGACAAGTAGGCGCCAACCAGGGAGGACGACAGGTTCACGGGTCGTCGGACTCGTCTCTCTCGCCGGCGGCGTCTCGCCCTCGCCGGAGTTTAGCTTTTTTTTTTTTTTGCCTTAACCGCGCGCCGTGAATAGAAACGGCGGTTAACGGTTGAGAGCTGGTGCCAGCGTTAATGATAGCAGGTGAGGTCTCGCCGGGCGAATGACTTGATCGTCTGGATAATGGGGGGGCTGGCAGGGGCCGCTCGAATCGGGTTGCCTGCCTGGCTGCTCATCTCATCCATCTTTGCCTGAAAAAGAAAATGATGACCTGATCCGATCTGAATTCCCAGGGATTTGTAGGAAAAGGTTCACTCGCCATGCTCTGTTCTGCTAGTGCTACGACTGTTACTACAAATGGAGGTCAGTCCCAATCCGGCAAATCCCATACCGTTATGTGCTAAGATTCCACAAAAAGTAGTACAAGTGTTTTTTTTTATAAAAGGGGGAAAAAAAGAGCAGCAATCCTGTTCCTGTCCCGTGGTGAGTCTGTGGTGAGTGGTGAATCACTGCAACTGCAGAACCTGGTGCATTAATCCTGATCTCGGTAGATTTAAAAATTTACTTGTTGCTTCTAGCTGAAGTGTTCGAGGTAAACTTTTGAAGAGGTTGAAACAATTCTTTAAAAATAATAGAGGTAGAAAAAGTTGACCAATGGTTTAGTTGTGGAATCATTCGCAAAAGCTAGGTTTAGTCGAGCCGTGCTAATGGTGTGTTATCAATCAGTAGAAGGAGATTATCAACCGATTAGATTATTTGGTTGGTGGTGGCTGGTACTAATACCACCAATGCACCATCATTGCGACCAGCCTAGCAACAGCCTGAAGCCCTCAACAAATATTCTAGTTAGCTTCCGCTAACTCCTGCACCATTCGTTTCCAATAAAAGAAAAAACTAAAAAAAAGTGAGCATACTCTGTCAGACCTTTTATAATTCTTTTCCCCTGACCATTCGGAAAACAAATACTTGGTGTATGAGAATATTCATCTGAAAATAAAAACATGGCAATTGCAAGTAGCCATTGCCCCATTGTCCAAACAGTCTAGAAGAAACAATAGAAGCTCGTTCCATTTCACTTGCAAGTAGGTTGCAATGCAAATGAGAAGAAGATGAATGGTTTTTTTTGTTCCAATTGCAATGCTGGCCGAACCGCAGTAGTACATGTATTTACAGTGGAGGGTTATTAAGTGAGACGAAAATGAAAAGAAAATAAGAAAGAATAAATCTTCGCCACTAAAATTTCCCGGATTGGACAAGGGAATGAATGGATGACTAGACTTGACAGTCGTCTAAAAAATCCTAGGACTTTCTCAGCCATCTCACTTCACCGCCTCCGGCCGGCCGCGCTCAATCTTGCTTGCTTGCTTGTTCCCGTCGCGTCTCAGCTCCTCTCGGATGGAAATGGAGGGAGCGAGAGCAAAGAAGAAGAAGAAAAAAAAAAGGAAGACGAAATGGTCGCACACGCACGCGCAATGGCGCGCGCGGCTAGCCCCCGCGGGTGATTTCACCACACGGCCTTGTCGGCAGCGATGCCGTGGAGGAGCGGGAGCGAGTCGCCGCCGGCGGCGGCGGCGGCGGCGACGCAGCAGCCGGAGAGGGCGCCGGTCTTGAGGTCCTCGAGGGTGAGGAACCGGGAGGACTTGGACGGGGAGGAGAGGTGGCGGAGGACGCGCTCGAGGAGGCCCTCGTCGCAGGGGAGCGCGATGGGGCCCGCGCGGGCGCCGGACGGGAAGCCGTACTCCTCCTCCGCCTGCCGGAGCAGCTCCCGGAACACCGGGTGGATCAGCCGTTCAGGTGCGCCGCCCACACCACGAACCGCCGCGACGCGCCGCCGACGCACACCGCCCCGTGCCCCGCCGGGACCACCGCCGCGCGCGCCGCCGCGCGGGACCGCCACCGCCGCAGCGTCTGCCGGAGCCACACGATGTAGCGGATCTTGCTGCTGAATTTCGCCATCGCCGCCCGCTCGTCGGCTCGAGCTGGGCTAGCTGTGCGGTCGTTGTTGTTTGCTCGCTCGTACGCGGGTGAAATCAGTCAATGGCAATTTTTCAAAAAAATCAGTCAATGGCGCGGCGAGAGCGAGCTGGGGTCGCTGATGGTGGTGGTGAAATGGGAGCTGGCTTTTGGAGGAGGATGGTGTCGAAGCCTCAGATAGAGAGAGAGAGAGAGAGAGAGAGAGAGAGGGGTCTGGCGCAGGTGTCTCCATGCGGATCGATCAATCAGAAATTCAGAATTGAGAGCGGTCGAAGTGGGCTGCTCGTGCATGTGACCGGGCGCTGTCCGGAGTCCACCCGGCTGCGCATGTGCCCGAATTTGGTCTGTCTGATCCTCATCTCGGGCGATTTCTCATCGGATTTACGCGCCCGCGTCGTGCAAATCCTCGCCGCTGGGGCTGTAGCTTTCAAGGACACCAGGTTTGTGTTGCTACGGGACTAAAATAATTATATATAAAAAATCACAATGAACATTTTAGAAGAAATCACACTGACGACACAGCAATGAAAGTAGAATATATGGATTGGTGCCCGTGAATCTTTCTTGTTCCATGCCCATAATTTGAATCTTGTTGCTTGCAAATGCAGGGCTGCATGTTGCTACAGCTATCTGCTTATTTATTGTGCTACCATTTGTTAAGAAGTGACCTGCTGTAGCCATATATATGTATTGAAATTAATTAATTGCACTCATTATCGTTGGACATCGAAATATGTCTCATTCTCACATAAAGAACAATCTGTTGGGGGCCTCAATGTAAGAACAAATTCCAAGAGTGCCTTATTGTTAAGATAGTTTTTTAGTCCAAATCCATAAAAAGGGAACCTGTCAGGGTCTCATATCCAAGAATAGATGATAGCAAAGCACCGAGTGGTCCTCGGAACCTGGCAAATATCCCAGATTTCCATCACTGAATGCTAGTAATCAAAACCGATTTACAATTGGAATTTATTACAGTCAAGTGGGTGATTGTATTTTTCTGCAAATACTATCTCAAATATACTGGCAAATTACTTCTAATAAACGAAAGAAACTAAGGAACTATACTGAAGCATACAAATGGCTGTCGCTTGCTGCAAGTTGTTAGAATATTTGGGTCTGCCCCATTATTCTATTTATTCCAAAGGATTATAGCCTACTTTTGATGTTATAGTTGTACTGGAAAAGAACTCTGCTCGGACAGGAAAAGAACCCTGGCGAGGCCTCGTACGAGTCACAGGGTTGATTCTGCAGAGAACCCTGTGGGTCTCAGACAACCCTGGAGGTTCTCAAAGAACCCTGGCGGTTCTCAAAGAACCCTGGCGCTAGCCTGAGCCTGAGCCTGACTTGCGTGCGGGAGGGATCTCTCTTTTGCTGGCTATGGAAACTGAAGACGCGGTAATTGGAATGACTGATTATGGCAATCACTGATACCATGATTCAGCCTTCCATAATTCAGCTTTCCATAACTCAGCCTTCCCGATTCTCTCCCGTCCAGGTTCATCCTCTCGTCTCACCCGAGGGCTATGAATAGAAAGCCATCTTCTCCTGTGAAAGTGTGCTTTTGAGTCCATTACTTCTCCTCCTACCTCTGCTACAAATCTGCCTCCCCATCGCCGGCGCTGCGCGCACACCACCGGCGAGAGCAGGTGCCTCCGACACCATTGCCTCCTTGAGATCCTGCTCGGGATATCGGGGCAATCAGGTTTCTGGGGAGCGTCTATACGCGACTGCTCGCCCAGAACTGCTACGTCTTCACCGGCGTACGGTTCACCGTCCTGGAGACTCCGCCGCCGTCGAACGACTACACTGCGCCGCGTCTTCTTCCTGCACGACTCCGGCGCACGGACTGCACTGCGTCAACAGACCTTCCTGCATCAAATTTGTACGACTACTTCGAGCAAGGCCAGTCGAGGAATATCATGAGTTCGGATGATATTCCTCCAGCTGGTAACGGCGCAACCGATGCCCCCGGCAGAGGTCCCGCCCCAGGGTACTTTTCGATGTCCGAACTGCTATCCTTCATCTTATTCGTGTTCTTCTTTAAATCTGTGTTAAACTTGAACACGTGCACATGGATTGTTTCACTCATTATAGTCATGCAAATATTCGTGAACTTAATTATAACTTTTGGAATTAAAATATGGCCTATTGCAGATAATTATCCAACACAAGTTACTTCTAATAAACCAATAGCTAGTTAACAGCGTTTATGACTCATCTAGTGCACCCACTTGAGTTGATCATGTCACAGCAACTGTCGGCGTTTAAAATATCTAACCAGTAACCTACCTTTGGTATCTAGTACAGTTTATACATCTTGAGTATAAGCACAACCTAATGAGACGCAAGAGTCACCAGTGATTCTTACAACTTCATCATCCCATGTCGCTTCGTTAATTTGGACTGAGCCTTCAGGCACATATATATATGATAGTGTCATTTGGACTGCAGCTTCGTTATTTTGCAAAGTTGACGAGGAGACCCTACGTTCAGTTTAGAACAGCAACGTACCTGCTCACGCCACGACGCCCTGGACTTGCTCGATGGAGGCGCTGGTCCTTCACTCGAAGGAGGACAGGGACGGATGTGCCGCCCTGCACCAGGCGCCGACGTAGCGCGAGACGGTCGAGGACACTGAGATGAGATCGATTTTCAGCTGGATCAAGGCGTTCAATTTTCATCAGTGGGATCGTGGCGATTGATTTTCATCGGCGGAATAAGAGGAGATCGATTTGACGGACATATACCTGCTTCACTCAAGGGACGCAGGTGCCGTAGTAGGCACAAGGCGTCGTCCCCAATGTGACAGTTGCGCCGGTGGAGGAGGACGTCAGTTTCCGATCCTGCAGGGCGCGTCCGATCACGAGGGGAGGAGGACGGCCGGCGCCGGCGCAGGATCTTGGCCAGGAGGCACCGATCCTGCAGGGCGTGGTGGATCAAGAGATCCTGTAGGGCGTGCACGGGAGGCAGGCTTGCGGCAGTGAACTTCTTGGCGCGTCGTCGCTGGATGCGCAGACGACGGGACGACAGGGCGAGGCGCAGGGTTCCCCGAACCGTCGGGAACCGGTCCTGTTTGACCGGTTCCCGACCAAACCGCCCCCGACCGGTAGCGGTTCGGGACGGTTTGAACCGGTGGAAATTCAAAATTTTCAAATTTAAATTTAAAAATGGAAAAATGTCGTAAAAATTCCTAAAAATACTTCAAGGTGTGTGTAATCTATTGGTGTAAAAAGTTTTCAAATATTTGCTCATTTGATATTTTTTTTGGCAAATACAAGTTAAATCAAAAAAGAAAAAGAAAAACCGGTCAAACCGACCGGCTAACCGCTCCAACCGAATTTGAATTCAAAATTCGAATTTGTTCGGTTTCCACCGGTAACCGGTCCAACCGGACCGGTTTACCGCTACCGCCGGGCGGCGGTTCGACGTCGTTGGAGGGCGCGGACGTCGTGCTTCCTTTTGCAATCACAAGATTTACGGTCCTTTTGCAATCGCTGGAATGCGCGGCGTCGTTGGAGGGTGTGGACGCCGCACTTCCTTTTGCAATCGCGAGATTTTCGGTAGGAGGCGTGGGCGGTTTCGGATGGACTCGACGCACGACGACGGACGACGAAAGGGGGCGGGTGACGATTTTTGCACGACGTTTTGTTTCCTTAGGTTTTTTTAGGAGTAGAGACCGAGATGAGGATCCCGGGGCACGCCTGCTTGGCATAATGGCATCAGGGCAGGCTCACGTCCCAGCCCCTTCCTGACTCTGCTATTGCATGCCGGTCCTGGCCTCTGTTACGTATGGTAGCGAGTAAATTCTGCCGAAAGGTAGCAGCATTCCATCTCGGTCCAAACCAAAAGCTTGTCGTTCCCCGGTAATAATCAAACGGTCACTGCCTCAGAAACCGTTCTGCCAAGAGGGGTCCTTGCACTGCTGCAGGATTGAAAGCATCATATTTTGTTTCGTCCAAGGACAGTCGGTCAAATCTTGCCAAGTCACGGCCGACCACTGATCCACCGAGAGCACGATACAGTGCTGTTACTGGTTCATGCATCTGCAAATGCGCCAATGCGTGGATGACAGAGTCAAACGAGATCCCCCTGTCAAGCTAGGCCATGATATCAGTTAACTATCCTCTAATCTAACACACATACATGTCTGAAGCCTGATGCTTTCTAACGAAGCAACTACAGTCTCCCGAGTGGCCCTAATCCCAGTTCCTCCCCCTAGCCCTTAAGCCTACTAAGCGAAGGAAGCTACTGCTGCTGCACGTGCCAACGATCCACCATTGCATCTAAAACGCGAGCTGTTCGCAGCTCTAGCAACGCTACATGCTTCCTCTCCTCCGATGAAGGACGCAGAATCCAGGTCAAGTGGCGCGCACTGGAGGAGGAATCGGAGAACAGCGCGCTCCGTGGACAGATCGCTGGCGCCCACGACCAAGTAGTACGTCGGCCTGCGATGCACCGGTCCACGCCCTGGTTCGTGCACCGGTGCCCATCTGTCAAACAGGTGACGGTACATGCATGTCATGTGTACACACAGTACAGTCACAACAAAGTAAACCGCCGTGTCCGGCGGCGAGCTCTGTGCGGGCTAACTGCTTGGCGACGCCGGCACGTCTTCTCGGGGATGCAAGGAGCCCAGGAAATCAGGAGGAGCCACGAGGCGAGCGAGCCCACGAGACGCTCTGTTATCTGGTTGCCAAGTCCACGTCTCGCATTACCTTACCACCGGAAGATCATGGATATGAAGGTCATCGCCGCGACGCACGCTAGTATGGATAATACTACCGAGTAGACCTGGAATTTGCTGCCAACCAAGGCCAAGAACGATAAACGAGCCGTGGTTGTTGTTCTTGTTCATCACCAGCTGGCTGGAGTTTTTTTTTTCCTGTTTAGGTTGCGAGGTCGGCATCTAACCAAACGTTGCTACAAACAAACTCGCACCTCATGCTCGTCGCCTTCTCACCAAAAGAGGAAACACAACAGGCTACGGATCGGGACACCGGGTGCTGCATGGTCTGATCGATATTCCGGTCCGGGAACCAATGCTACGTGCCAACGCACGGTTGCTTTCTCGTCGTACACGATCGTACGCTCCCTCGCTCGATCTCATGCATGGATCGTGGATTGATTATGCCTCGGCATCACTGTTCAGAGCAGAGGAAAATGGTAGCTTCGTCTTCATCTCCTTCCACGTCGACCCACCAGAAGGCCAAGGGAATACCAGCGGCAGCAAACACGTATCGCCCACTGACGCTGCATTTTGGCACGTTGCCGTGTGCACGCTCGCGTCGATCACGACGGCATCTCTCTGTCCGGCTGTCCCGGACGTGTAACACGCGTGACCGATCGATCGATCAAACTCGCTCGTGTACTAGGCACCAAACTTGATTCCAAGAGACGGTGGTGCCTCGTTCGTGGACTGCGATTTCGCCACTGATTCTGGGACGATAAGGATAAACAACTCGCAAGTTGGTACGTACAGTACAGGTCCTTGCAGCTGTACGTCGTGCACGCATCGCCCCGTGAAAGCGAACGGACGGACGCACGGGCCGGTGGCACGGACCAACTAGCGTTCTCGCAAGTTGTGTGGCGGCGCGGCGTGTGTGCTGCGACGGCGTGTGTAGGGGGAGCCGGGAGGAGTTGGCAATTGGCATGGACCCGATTGGAGGATGGATGATGGCGATGGAGCGAGCACAATGGAGCAGTCTTTTCCGTCGCCAACCTCGCCTCAGAGTTTGAGCGAGCTGCTCGTCGTCGTAGCCGTGCGGGCCGGTCACATGGCTGTGCGGCGGCGGCCAGCTGCCAACGTGCGACCGCAGCAGTATTTGACTAATGCTCGGCACTGACATTTTCTAGTGGTACTGAACTTGCTGCAGGTTCTATTGATTGCTAAATACTCCTGTGCAAATTAACGTTTTACTGATTGAATACCCTTGTTTGAATGGTGCATGAGAACAACATGATTCATGAAAGAACAAAAACAAAGGCCCAGTAAACCGGATTCGAATTCCTTTCTATTTGCATTCTGCAATCACGATTCATGCGGGTCTGATTTGCGGTTCAGAATCTTCAGAGAGGTACTAAACTGAACGGTGCACAAGAACATCATGATCAATGAAAGAGAAATTGTCCAATTCGGAATTGATTTTTAGTTTATCTCAACTGTGTGCTGAGTGCTGACTAACAGCACAGATAAGGATTCTCTCCCCATTTTGTGGGTAGATGTCAGTTAAGCAGGAGCACCACATATTTGTGCTACGTTTCGTCTAAAGGAAGTTTTTTTAACCCAGCAAGTCAGAAGGCATCGTTGGTGCTGGTGCAATGTGAACGCCATGTTAGTTGGTGCTAATTCTTTTCCCAGTTCTTTGCCGTTTTTTTATTTTTTTATACGTATAGTCCACTCTTACTCCTAACAAATTGATCATGTTTTAAAATGTGTACGGTAAGGCCTTAAAAATTGGCAAAATAATGTTCCGTCACATATGAAAAAAATATATATGTTAGAACATTTCCATGATAAACACTGCTTTTAGGTAATATTGTTAAATATGTCTAGTAAAGAATGGTCAAACAGGTTATGTTGCGCCAATGTTCACTTGTTCATGTTGGCAAGTAGTAAAAGAATTAGTTGAAGCGACTCAAAATTCAACTCTTTTCTGAATAAACTAAAAAGAAACAAGCTAACTCGTCCTGATTAGCCTTCTTTATCTTAGTTTATGGATATACTTACCGAAGGGTGCACATTTAAAATGTTTCATGTCTTCAACTAGCACACCTTGTGTTGACGATAAATGATTGCTCAAAATGATTAACCAAACCTAACGTACCGACATATTTATCCCTTTAATCTTTGCCCATCCTGAGATGCTTCACCGAACAGATATTCGCTCCTCCGATCTTTCCACTAGAAAAGGTTGGAAGAAGAGAATATAGGGAGGAGATTTGTATGTAGGCTTATAAGCCAAATAAGACCCTAATTTGCCAATCATGTAGCACCAAATCAAGCTTTGTCCTGTGCCTCTCCTAGATGCTCTACGTGTCATCTGCCCATGCCAAGGATACACTTGTGAGCAACTCCAACAGTCTAGCCAAATTTCACTCTTTATATTCCCATTTAGCTATTCATTTGGCCATGATTTTCCCTGTATGTTTCGATACGATCCAACAGAGTAGCCAATTAGTTCGTGTATAATTTTTTTTCTTGATCCATTAGGGGCGCTGCTCCCCCTGCTCGCTGCCGTTTGCTCGCCTGGCCGTGGCCGCGGCATCGTCGGTGCCGAGCCGAGGACGGCGACGAGGAACCAGGCAGTGCCAGTTTGTAGACCTCAAAGATCTGACAACGCAATCCATGGCCTCCACGTACAACCGGGTTTGCATAAGCAGGTCCTGCTGCTTGGAACGTGGTCGAGCCACACGCCCTCATCGTCGGCTTGGCTGAAGACAGCATCTAACTCTTGAGCAGCGAAGAGAGACCGCACGAACGAGAAATCAGATGACTTCGCAGCGGCGATGAGCGATCTCGAGGAAGGGTGGGGGTGATAGCGGGAGGACGAGGGCGAGGGCGCAGCGGGCACACGACGGCGGGGCCGCGAGGTCGGGACGGCGAGGCGCGGGCAGGACTGCGTGCGGGCGCGATGCCAAATCAGATCGGCACGGTAAAAAAAAACGAGCGGGGAAACTGGGATGCCGAATGGTATAGCTATGGGAGGGATATAGATACACTGTTGGATGCTACTTTTAAGAGAATTTGTCTATTTTTATCTATCCAACTTCTTTTGCAGAGTCTCTTGGAGGCCATTGCCATTTCTTTATAGTGGTGTAGATGCCCTGCTGCAGTTTGCAATGATCACCCAGATGGTAACACATGTGGTGGTGTTGGAGGGGAGCATGTGGCTGCTGACTCTGCATGCATGGCCATATACTGCACTAGATTCCCATGACCTCAACCCAATTTCAAACATTAGCATCGTATAAATTATAAAACATGCCTCCTAGCCATAAACATTTGTTCTTCAGCTTAGTTGGATAGAAATATAAAAGAGGAAACTCCTAGGTGCATGGGAAGGAGATGGCCAACCCGACACCCACCAAGGGAGGCGACTCCCATGGCGACTCTCCCCCACCAGCACACAGCCCCCCTCGATCCACCTCCCCCGAACCCAACCTCTCCCATCCGACTCCAGATCCGGCAGCAGCAACGGTCGATCTACAAGTCTGCAGCGGTCGCATCATCAACAGCTCTGAGTCGCGGGAGACAGAAGCAGTTTTCACAGCCACGACGGAGCCTTCACCGAGCTTGCAGGGATCCGTCATCAATGCAGCCGCAGAAGCTCGTGGTCAGCAAATCAAGTCAGTGGCAGCCATCCTCTTCCCGGATCTCAGCTCAGACCTTCAGTTATTGACGAAGATGCAGCGGGAGAGGCTCGAGGCGGAAAACCAGGGCACGCCGGAACAAGTGGTCCATGGCACGCACAGCACAGTGGAGGGGCTTCCACAAGACCCATTGATTCAAGACCTGCTTCAGCGCCCAAGACACGGAGTGGCCGCATCGGATCGTCCCTTCAACACCACACCAGCCACCATGGACAACGGATTTACTGCTCGCCGGAGATGCCTCGACAAAGTAGAAGAGGTGAAGGGGAAAGAGTCAATGCAAACAGAAGAGAGGCATTCAATACTAAAGAACCCAACAGTGGCAACCAAGACAACAGCGAGCAGGGAGCAACAGAGAAATGAGGATTCACAGCATGGCTATCTTGATTCCCGGATGGCAAGACGCAATCGTTGGGAGGAGAGACAGATCCAGCATGGTCCCTCCTCTCTCACAAAGCAGCAACAATCTCCGACTACGAGGCACCAGCTGCAGGAAGATGAGCAAGGCTTCAGAGAAGTAAAACCACAATATTGGTGGCGCAAGGATAGGAAGCATTCAAGTGCACAGCGTCTGCCTGATGCTTTGAGAAGAGAGAAGTTTATGTCTCACACACAGGGAAAGTGTTTCAATTGTTTCTCCAAGGACCACCAGGTGGCAAATTGCAGGAACAACACTAAATGTTGGAAATGTTTGAATTCAGGACACAAGACCATATCTTGCCCTGCTTGGTCATCCAAATATAAACTGCCTAAACACCAAAACCACAGGAGTGCTCAAGCCATACCTAGCCAACAACAAACCACAACACAGAGCTATCGCCTTGATGCCCGGGCCTCTCGCCTGGACGGACGTTCCTACTTGCAAGCAGCAAAGGGAGGACCTTCTCCCATGGCGGCATACCCGGGTGATCCGCGTGCTCGCCCAGACTGGGCACGCTGTGTCATCACGGCGACGGGAGGCATCAAACGCAGCAGGGATGAGTTGATCGGAGCGACGGCGGTATGTTGGCTCAACGGCAACAGCCACGACTCCGACCCACACCACGTCAGCGAGATGTTGGAGGATCAGCTGTGCATCAGCCGACACGATGTCAAGGTCGTCAAGCACTACCCCGAGCAGTACCTGCTGTTCTTCCCCAGCAGCCGCATCTGCAACCGCGTTCTCGACAGAGGCACCATCCACAGCAGGGGCAGAGTCTTCAACTTCGTGCCCTGGACAGAACGCCGCTACGCTGGGGAGAGCAAGCTCAAGTTCCGTGTGCACCTGCGCATTGAGCTTTTGCCGGTGCATGCATGGAATGAGATGGTGGTTGCTCAGATCATCGGGGAGCAGTGCGCCATCCACTACGTCGAGGAGTACTCGCGCCGCTGCGACCGCACGAGGTCTTATGACCTTTGGGCATGGTGCGCAGACCCTTCCAAGGTACCGAAGGCTGTCCTTTTAACCATTGTAGATCCAGACAGTGAGCCAGTCAATGGTCGATATGAGTTCCTCCATGATCCACCGGCTGACTACAAGGGCGCGTACGACTACAAGGTCAAGATCCACCTGGCTGTGGTGGAGGACCTCCTCTTCCTCCACGGGGGAGGGCGTGACGCACCACCGAACAGGAAGCCCCGTAGGGAATTCATCTGGAACTATGGGGTTCTGGACTCCCAGGGTGAGAGGAGGGATGGCCAGCATGAAGACAATCATCATGCTGGCAGGAACTATCGTCCACGCCGTGATGACCCGGATGATGATCGCCGAGGTACGAGACGCCACCGCAGCAGTTCGGCATGGAACCGAGTCTCACGGTGTAGAGGCGCCGTGGGGGACTGCTATAGTTCCACTCTACACAGGGGTGGCAACTACGGTCAGTCCAGCTACCGCAGCAGGCGCCTCACTCCACCACCGAGCTGGGGACATGATGGTGAGCAACAGAAAAAGCCTAACTTGCAGTGGGTAGCTAAGGCCAAGAAGCGGGTCTCCTTTGCTAACCCCATCGCACAGGTGTTTGGTGAGGTGTTTGGTGAGTTGTCTGACGAGGCTTGCTTGCTGTTCACCAATCCCACTCATGATTCAAGCAACACCAGCTATGATCCAATGCTTGAAGAGGTTCTTCTTCACCATGTCCCTGCAGGTACACCAGGCAAGACTCCAAGTACTCCTGCAGGCCCAACCAAGGAGGACCGCATCTTGGCGATGTTGAGCATGCCAGGATGGGTTCCCACCGCCTCTCCATTGGCTGAAGAGGAACTTGAGGAGGGTGAGCTGGGGAACAACCAAGACCTGGAGGGGGGCGAGCAGCACGATCCAACAGAGATGATGAACCAGAACACTGAGGAGGGAGAACAGCACGCTGAACCGAACCCTCTCTCGGCCAGCCCATTGAAGGTTAGTGTTATTCTGCCAGACGTTACACAAACACACGTTCCAGTTGCATCAGTTGAACCTGTAGATAGCCAAATCGAACAAGTTGTTTCAGTTGATTTTTTGGCTGAGCAAGTCACTACACAAACAGCGGTAGAGAGCCAGGTCGAGCAGCCCCCCATCCCGTTGCCTACTACAGAACATGGCCTTTCTTTGCATGGTGGGTCTGATAATAGCTCCCAGTTACCTGAGATCGCAAACACAATACCTCACGAAACACATCCACAGATAGTTGACGATCTAACAGCTTTTGTTGAGTTTATCTCTGATACACCTACGGCCCCACTATTGAGTACACCTCCAATAACAAATGACACACACAATACTGAGAAGACCAGCAACCTGTGCCCACCAACAGCACAACGTAAAAGCAACAGACTAGCTGTAAAGGCCAAAGCCAACCCAGTGACTGGTTGCATTAATTTGGCACAACGTGTTCTGATGAATAAACTTGGTGAATTATCTCCTGATCTAATGAGTAAAACTGATGGTGATTTTGAGCAGATGGCAAGCCACCTGCCACGTCCCTTCACCAAGTCGACAATGGAGGCCCTGAAGATAGCCATAGAGCAGGGGAACAAGCTCAAGACCCAGAAGAAGGCCAAGGTTGCACCGGCACCGATGGGCATGACGGCGTAACTCTTGTCATGACGTAGTTGTTTTTCGTTGTTTAGTATGATTAGCAGACTCTATGTGATGATGATGAACTCTTGGGTTGTAATATCTAATGGGCCAGCAATTTGGGCCCGCGGCTTCAGCAGTGAGGACCGGGCTATGGCTCGATCACTGACGTCCACGAAGTCCGCCAAGAACCTCGTCCTAGCGTTCGCGGTCCGTCAAGAACAGACTGCTACCAGTGCCGGCTACTATGGCTTTGTATATGGCCTTTGCGCCAAGCCCTCCCTGAGGCTGGTTTATTTCATTTCCATGTGGTGCTATTCTATATTAGTCTTCATCAGTTGCTTTGCGATTATCTATGTCACAGAAGAATTGTAATATTCTGTGCTGGAACGTGCGTGGACTCAATGCGGCCGCTCGTCGGGCAAGTGTTCGTAACACTGTGATTTCAACGGGTGCATCCATTGTATGTCTTCAGGAAACTAAAATTGCCCACTGGACCGCTCAGCTAGTGTCTGAGACCCTAGGACAAGAATTCGCCCATTGTTTTGCAGCGCTGCCAGCTAATTGCACTCGAGGGGGTATTCTTATAGCAGTTATGGACAAATTTTTTTCTATCCAAAACCACCACCTTACGGATTACACAATCTCTGTGGACGTCACCATGAAAGCGGAGAACAAGTCTTGGACACTCACAGGGGTCTATGGACCACAGGAAGACAGTGATAAACGTTTATTCCTTGAAGAGTTGGAGGGATTGAAAATAAGATGTAAAGCAGAATGGCTAGTTCTAGGGGATTTTAATATGATCTACCAAGCAGCGGACAAGAGTAATAACCGTTTGAACAGAAGATTGATGCAGCGGTTCAAGGAAGCATTAGATGAAACACAACTCATAGAATTAGACCTACACGGGAGGAAATTCACATGGAGCAATGAGCAGGACATCCCCACGTTCACTCGAATCGACCGAATTTTCGGATCACCGGAATGGCATTTGTTTTTTCCAAACACTGATCTGCAGGCTTTATCAACAATGGGCTCTGATCATGCACCTCTTATCCTAACGGGTGATGTTTCCAGACAAAACTACAGTGGTTTCCGGTTTGAGTTGTATTGGACAAACATGACGGGTTTCATGGAAATCGTTCATGAAGTGTGGGCACAACCTGTTAATACACAAGACGCGATTCTCAAAATGCACGTTAAGCTCATTAGAACAGCAAAGGCACTAAAAATATGGCGTAGACAAACCCTTGGCAACCTGCAGTTAAGGTTGGCAATGGTGAACGAGTTGCTATTACTCCTGGACAGAACACAGGAAAATAGAATTTTAACATCGGAAGAATTGGAGTTTCGGGCTTACCTAAAAGCTAAATCAATTGGCCTAGCAACGATTCAAAGATCGAGAGCCCGCCAACACTCAAGATTGACATGGCTTAGGAAGGGGGATGCGTGCACCAAGTTCTTCATGCTACATGCTGGTAGTAGGAAGAAAAAACTGTTTATCCCATCCCTCATCAAGTCGTCGGGCCAGACAGTCACTAGCCAGCAAGATAAGGAAGAAGTAGTGTATGATCACTTCGTTAGTTTAATGGGCACACCCCAGAGGCGCACCAGAAGTTTAAACTGGGCAAACTTGGGTTACCAAAACCACGACCTGAGTGATCTGGAAGCCCCCTTTGGAAGAGCAGAAATAGAGGAAACAATCAAGCAATTGCCGAGCGAGAAGTCACCAGGCCCCGATGGCTTCATTGGCCTATTCTACAAGAAGTGTTGGTCCATCATCAGTGAGGATTTAACTAATGCAATACAAGCCTTCCATTCCCTGAAGACCAGACGACTAGACCTGATAAACGAAGCGAATATTGTCCTCCTACCCAAAGTCCAAGGAGCAACACACATAAGTGAGTTTAGACCGATCAGCCTAATAAATAGCCTAGCAAAAATAATCACAAAGATACTTGCCGACAGGCTAGCCCCAAGACTGAATGAACTGGTCTCCAACTATCAAAATGCCTTCATAAAAAAACGATGCATACATGATAATTTTGTCTACGTGCAGAATGTTATTAGAGCCTTACACAAGTCAAAGAGGCCATCCCTTTTCATCAAACTCGATATATCAAAGGCCTTTGATTCACTAAATTGGGCCTTCCTCATTGAGACAATGCAAGCATTGGGGTTTGGACAGAGGTGGCGCGATTGGGTCTCTATGCTTCTTGCAACGTCTTCTTCTAAAGTCCTACTCAATGGGGAGCCGGGAAGAAAATTCAAACACGCCAGAGGTCTGAGACAAGGTGATCCACTATCCCCTATGTTATTCATTCTCGCCATTGATCCACTACAAAAGATGATTGAGGTGGCAGCTAATAGAGGACTGCTCCATCCGATACTCCCCAAGGCGGCAAAAATGCGATGCTCACTATATGCTGATGACGCAGCAATTTTTACGAATCCAGACCAGATTGAACTCCACAATATTGGCACAATATTAAAGTTGTTTGGTGATTGCTCAGGCCTCCACGTCAATTTAAACAAGACTGAAATCTTCCCCATTAGATGTTCAGCACAACTGATCTCTGAAACGTTAACAAATTTTCCTGGAAAGGTATGCAACTTCCCAGGCAAATACTTAGGGCTGCCCCTCCACACGAGAAAGGTTAGAAGAGTTGAGGTCCAGCCTCTGCTCGACAAGATTGGAGCTCGATTACCAGGATGGAAAGGAAAGTTCTTGTCTTTGGCAGGTCGGGAGACTCTAGTAAAATGTGTCCTTACTGCACAACCAATTTATCATTTAACGGTCTTCCCAGCACAAAAATGGCTCTTTGCCCAGATTGACAAGATGAGAAGAGGCTTCCTGTGGAAGGGGGAGGAACCAGAGAAGGTTAGTGGCGGCCATTGTTTGGTTACCTGGACGACGACCTGCACGCCTAGAGCCTTGGGTGGACTCGGCATCCTCAACTTAGATTGTCTAGCGAGAGGCTCTACGACTACGTTGGTATTGGTACAAATGGAAGGATGATGGTCGGCCATGGTCAGGGATGGACATCCTAACGGACAAAGCAGACAAGGCACTTTTCAATGCATCGACGATAGTTACAGTGGGAAAAGGCACCAAAGCACAGTTCTGGCACTCTAGCTGGGTAAATGGAGTAGCGCCCATTAACATCGCGCCAAACTTATTTCTAAAGGCGGAAAGAAAAGGAATTACAGTCCAAAAGGCGTTGCACAACAATACATGGGTCTCTCACATTCTCCCCTTACAATCATCAGTAGAAGTCGAAGAGTATGTGTGGCTATGCGAAGAGATTAACTCGATTAACAGAAACGAGGAAACGGAGGACCAAATTACATGGCGATGGACAACAGATGGAGAGTACTCATCAAGAAGTGCCTATCGCATTCAATTCAAAGGCCGTTACACCAAAATGGCACTCACACCCATCTGGCGGGCAAAAGCAGAATCAAAAAGCAAAACCTTTGCCTGGATTTTACTACAACAGAAAATCCTCACAGCCAACAATTTGGCAAAACGTGGCTGGCCACATGATCCTATTTGTAAACTCTGCCATGGCGCACCAGAAACTCCAGACCATCTATGTAAAAATTGTCCATACACCTCTCTGGTTTGGGATCAATTAACTAGATGGTTCAGTCTGCAGAGTTTACCTCCCATTACTGGTCCTACATCAATCTATAGATGGTGGAAACAGTGTCGTCGATATGTTGATCAAGGGCACAAAACTTCCTTTGATGGACTTGTTATTCAATTTTGGTGGCAAGTTTGGAAAGAACGGAATCGACGTACGTTCCAACAAATTGACAAAACACCAATGGATATCGCGTACCTCATCAAAGAAGACGTTCAACAGCTTCAAACAGTTAGGGGAGTTGGTTTCACGCCGGAAGAATAGCAGTTGTTTTATGTTGATACTTTGTTAGTTTTTATATTGGAGTTGCGTGGTTTGTGGTTCTCTTGAGCCCCATTGTTTGGGGGTCTCTCTAACGGGTCGTTTTTTAGTCGGGATGTGTTGTCTAAAGTTGTAATTTCTTTTTTTCTGTTTTTTCTTCTAATAAAAATTACGGCAAACCTTTTGCCGTTCCGTTCAAAAAAAGAAATATAAAAGAGCCCCCCTTTGAAAACAAGAGCAAGTAAACGAGCAGAAACTAAATCTGATTGACTAAAAACAGAAGAAGAAGAAAAAAAACATTGCAGTGGCCTAGATTGGACACCGAGCAATTAAGCAAATCAAGTTAGTGGAGTACTACTTGGCAGTCACAATTAGTACAACGAAGCACCAGAAGGACAGACCCTGCCACGCATCCATGTTTCTGGCTTTATTTTCATTTCTTGCATGAGTGAGGTCGGCCGAGGACTTCATCATCATCATCATGATCCCTAAAAAAATAAGACCCCCTCCTGCTAAAATATATACTCTCCCAGAGCTCTCTTCTCCTCCCTCACAAAGATTCTGGGCCGGGAGGGAGCTCCCATGCATGTTCGGCTGCGCGGACACACCCCGCCGCCGGTCGCGATCGTGAGAGGCTCGAGCTGATCGCCCTCGCACGAGCGGAGATTTTTTTTGGTGGCCGGGCGCCGGACAGGGTAACCGCCGCGATAACGAACCACGGGTGCTGTGCGTGCAGTGTAACTGGCCGGAATCCGGCCGGTCGCCGGAGGAGCTCCGGGCTGGCCCCGCTGACGATCTCGCTACGTGGCTTCGTGCGGCGAATCGGCGAGGAGATATGGTGCGTTTGCCTTGATTGGAGGTCCACGCTTGAATGCCAGCCGGGTCGTACGTACGGCAAGTGTTGCCTTGGTAGGATCCGGGAGTTTGCACATGCTGTATGTGTCTGTCTGACGACGTGAATTGTGGATTTTATTACCAGGAGTTGTCGCTTTGCTCCAGATTTTGTCGGGGACATGCTCTGCTGAAAGATATGATCTCAGTCATGTCAGTTTGGACTGGCTAACCTTGAAGCCTTTGAACATGCTTGTTGACACGTCAGGCTTTGAATTGGAGCTTTGCATCAATCCTTCGAGCTAGGATGATCTGCTCGTCTTGATCCAGAGCAGGGCTGTACGTGCTCTAGTTTATGCCATGCTTTAACGTTTTGTTCCAAAGATCTGACCATTTGCTCTGCTTCTGAATACACGAAAAACACATTAAAGTTAAAACAGTTGTGTTTGCCTACTGTAGAAACCGTCTTTCCTTTTTTTCTGAGCCCTTACTCCAAGACCTGAATACGAGGTCGACCTTAGTCTGTCGCTACTTCGTGTATTACAATGCCTGATGACCTGAACGATTCTGAATGTGTGCAGACCATATAATCGCCAATTGCTGAAAAAACTACTGTCCATGCAGAGTAACACGACGATGTATGTACCCGATACTAGTAGGGTGCAAGGCTCATCGTTTTTTCAGCAATTTGCATGTAAAGTGCGAAAAATAAATATGTTAAAACACATGTATTAAGGACAGGTTTGGCACAGCGGTATCGGAAGACAGGAACACATGCATGATAAGCTAAGACAAAGAAATGGTTCTACTTGGAGCAGTTCTTTGATTATTCCCAGCAAAGAGTTGCAACATCGATCGGGTGCTTTTTTTGACGCCTAACCGACAGAGTTATTACAGCTCTTGATTCTTGAACCAATTCCTACTACCAGCTAGCTAGCTCCTAAACAATCCATGCAGCAACAGCAGCACACTCACAGCTGCTTACAATGTCCGTGTGCCTTCCCCAGTTGCCCCTCGTGGCCGTCGCCGTTGGGGCGCCGCCTTTACGCCGAGCACGGGATGACGACGCTCCCTTTACTCCGATAGCACTTGATGTGTTGCTGGCCGGCCGGCCGGTGTGTTCTCGGCCGCGGCAGCCGGGCGGGTCGCTTTCGTCGTCTGTCTCCCGCGCGCTGGGCTGGCTTTGCCGCTGCCGATTTGCAGAGTCTCGATCGAACAATTCAACAAAATCTCCAGCTCGGCAATGTAGATTTAGATTGTTGCCTCCGTTCATCATCTCTGGCGCGGCGGCTGACGGTGTCGGATCACCAGACGAGCTTCTCCACGGCCATCCCTTCCAACAGCGGCCGGCCGTCGCCGCGCCTCTTGAGAGCCGTCCCGCAGCAGCAGGAGGAAGAGGAAGGTGGCGAGGAGACGCGGTGGAGGAAGTGGTCCTCGTCGCACGGGAGCGCGATGGGTCCGGCGGTCGCCGGGGGGAAGCCGTGCTCCTCCTCCGCCCGCCGCAGCAGCTCCACGAACGCCCGATGGCCGAGGTGGGCCATCCGCACCACGAACCGCCTGCCCTCCACGCTCACCGCCACGCGCCCCGCCGGCGCCGCCGAGGAGGAGACAGCGGCGTCGGCGCGGGACCGCCACCGGCGCAGGGCGCGGCGCAGGCAGGCCAGCGACGGGATGGTGATCGCGACCTTGCACATGATTGCTTGCTTTGCGTTTGCGTTTGCTAGGCGATCCGGCGATCGGCGAGTGGTTTGCTGCTTAATTTGCTCTGGCCTTTTGCCTTGCTTGCAACCGAGGCTGTGGTTGTGGAGGTGGGAGGGAGGGGATGGGGTGGCCATTTATATATAGGGGTCGCGCGGCCACTGGAGTTGGCGAAAATTGCAGGGATGGCATGGCATCGCGGTGCGTTACGTTGTGTTGGGCGTGTGCATGCCGTCGTGTGCCGTGCGTGCAGGGGAACAGGAGTACGTACAGGACGCTGTCACGCTGCTGTGTTCCGGCGGCAGTAACTGGCCGGTAAGCGGTTTCTGTCGTTTTCTTGGGCTTCTTCATGGGACACTGCCTAGCCAGTTGCACACTGGCGCTGGTGGGTGAAAGTGATCTGTGAATTCACAGGGAACACGTTCTTTTTTTTTTAATCGCTGTCTGGTACTAGAAAGAAAGCATCTATGTGGTAACTGATCTTGCCGTAAAGAGATCGATTTTCTGATATCATTCCTTCAAAATTTGTAAATTTTACAAGCGCGTCTGAATATATACCTTACCGGACACATCAACATACGCGGTGCATCTCCGCTGCTCCAGGAACACATCAACATACAGCTCGCACGCATTAGATCTGTAGCTGACGAGCTAGTAGCTAGCTCCATCTGGCCATAGCGGCATAGCCCTCGTGCGTCTGTTCGCTCCACTGAACTAACGCTACCACACAACTCCCAAATCCAGGCCTAACACGCTGATCGCCAGCTACAGGGAGCACCTGGGATTTGATTGATCGATATCTTCGTGATACAAAACATGTAACAACACATGCATGAGATATAATTCGAACCCAAGCATGCATTTTTCGTGCATATATGACACGTGATGGATAACAATGCAAACATAGCCTGTTCTACTCAAAGCTACACTACCGGAAAATGCTAATATGCCGAGAGCAAAACTCTTTGCCGTGAGCCAAACGTCGGGCTCTCGGCAAAGAAGACGTTTGCCGTGAGCCATGCCCCAAGACTCTCGGCAAAGAGAAAACCGTCGGCAAAAACAACGTTTGCCGTGAGCACATAAGGCTGGGCTCTCGGCAACGTTTGAGCACTCGACGAACGGAAACTTCGCCGAGAGCTAGAGCAAAGGTGCTCTCGGCAAACTAGGACCTCTCGGCATACATGATCACGTGCCACGTTCGTGCTCTCGCCGCCAGAGACGGCGTGTGGGGCGGCTAACGGCCGTCAACGTCTTTGCCGTGAGCCTACAAGGAGCTCACGGCAAAGGGATGTTTGCCGAGAGCAGAGGAAGTCCTCTCGGCAAAATTGGACACGTGGCACGGCATCAGTCAGGCCGGCATGGCCACGTGGCAGCCTCTTTGCCGAGAGCTATCCAGAGACTCTCGGCAAAGGCACGGTTTGCCGAGAGCCTTCCAGAGACTCTCGGCAAAGAGGCTCTTTGCCGAGATCTTCCCGGCGGCTCTCGGCAAACGTGTCCCACATATTTCACTTTTCATTGCCCAAACAAATTTTCTTAGTTCACACATCCTACAAAGTACAACATGTGAGCATTTGACTATTTTACCAATTTGTTTGCTATTTTTAATTTCTTTGTATCCATTTGTTCGGTTTATGGAATAATTCTAAGTTGAATAGAGAAACGATTTGAAAAATGGTAAAAAATGAATTAACTAATGAGATTCATGTAAGTAAGTGTGATGTGAAGCCTTACCAACAAAATAAGAGTATATTTCAATGAAAACATGGAAAAAACCACGTGGATTAATAGTTTTGCAATTATTAAAAATAGCAAATGGAGTCCGAAAATCATGATTTTTGTAGACATCCAATGATTTGGTGTACTAAGAGTGTGGGAAAAGTTAGACGAGGTTTCGGGCAATTTTGTGTCAAACCATGCACAAATCCGAACATCTCCGTAGAAGTTTCGTAAACATCACATGTGATCTCTAGAATTTGAACTCAAAGGGAACTTTAAATTTGAATTTGCATGCAAAACTTTGTGCACATGTTATAGACACTATAATATGGTCTATGTCAAAATTTGGTATTTTTTCAGAATAGTTTGATATATATTTCTACTTCATATATACATGAAATAATGAAAATTTACTAAAATACACATGAAATAATGAAATAATATGTAAACAAATAGGACTTCATGATTTTACTCATCATATGAAATAACATCAGTATCACCAACACTTTAGAAAAAAGAAATGGAGAGCACAATAAAATAAAAACTAATGGGGGAACAACTCTTTGCCGAGAGCCTCAAGGCGAGCTCACGGCAAACAGGGTGTTTGCCGTGAGCTCGGCCTTGTGGCTCTCGGCAAAGAGTTGTTTGCCGAGAGTTTGCAACGAGGCTCACGGCAAACTGGTTTGAAATTTTTCGAACTGAAAATTGAATCTTTGCCGTGAGCCTCTATCTGGCTCTCGGCAAAGGCTGTCTTTGCCGAGAGCGAGATCTAGGCTCTCGGCAAAGTCTAGCCTTTGCCGAGAGCCAGATCAAGGCTCTCGGCAAAGTTGAGTACCCGCTATCCAAAACCACGGTACCCTTCTCTTCCCCACCCTATCCACGCACTGCACGCACGCACGTCTCCCACCTAGCGCCGCCGCCCCTCCTCCTCTCGCCATAACCTAGCGCCGCCGCCCTTCCTCTCCTCTCCATCTCCCAGCGCCGCCGCCCCTCCTCTCCTCCACCCCCAGCGCCGCCGACCCTCCTCCCCTCAACCCCAGCGCCGCCGCCCCTCCTAGCCCCTGCATCCCCAGCGCCGCCGCCCCTTCTCCCCTCCATCCCCAGCGCCGCCTCCCCCCGCCGCCGATCCCCTCCGCCTCCCCGCGCCGCCTCCCCGTGCCGGTCACACCCTGGCGGACCCCACCGCGCCGTGCGCGCTCCATTACCGCCTCGTCCGCCTGCTCCCGACCATCGGCTGCGAGGCCGACGCCGCCACCGTGCACACCTCCCACCGTGTCCGTCGGTGCCCCACTCTCCGAGGTAAGGCTCTGTCCCCGTCCATGGCTGGGTCCCCTGTCCGTGTCCCCCCGCCTAGGGTTTGTTTGTGCTGGACGCCGCGGGTCGCTGGTCGGGGTTCCGTCTGCTGCTCGCGCTTTGCTCTGCGTCGGGGTGTTTGCGCTGCTTGATTTCTCTCGGTGGGTTTTGGGGGGAGCTCGTGTAGGAATGAGTTAATTTAAATGTATAAACTTCATTTAAAGATGCTGAGAATGAATATAGATTGCCACGTCACTCCATTTTTTTGCAAGAAAGCTTGTGACATGAGAAATAAACAGTGAAGCTTGTCCTTGAACAAGCATGATTCAAGATTATAACAATGGCACGTCACTTAGTTTTTCTTAAGAAAGCTCAACAGTGAGCTGTCCTTGAACTAGCATGATTCAAGATTATAACAATGTTTACAAAGAAATCACTTTTGCTTCTATGGTCAAACTAACTAATTCTTAGGTGTTTAGTTGGCGCCCATTTGTTGAAATAAAACAGTGCCCCCTGCCTTTTTTTCTCAGAGTGTAACTCCTTTTATTGTAGAAATTTAGAGTTTTCATTGAGCACGGGGGATAGAAGTTGGGGGAATTCGTGGCATCAATACTTACAGATATGAAAAGGATTTTATTTAGTATACTTGAGTCACACTTTGATTATGTTTGAGTTGAAGACTATGCGGCTAGAAAAATCCAGAGGTGATATTACCATGTACTGAAATACAATGAGAAGAATATGATCTGGCAGTCATGTATGAGTTTATTTTATCTGTCAAAACATTCAACCTGGATAATCTTGAATATGCTGCATATGTGGTTTATGCAGGTTGAGACAGACACAGACATCTTATATTGACACTGTTTTGTTTTATGCAGATCTGAATATTCAATCATCCCCATCCATTTACCACCAAAGAGATACTGTGACGTAACAGGTTTTGAGGTAAGTTTACTTCAACTTCAATATTAGTTCCATCTTTTGGGCTTACGTATCTGAGTTCATTAAATAGTTATGTCGAGCATTTAAAAGTTAAATTGGAGGGGAAAAAAAGGTCACACTGTTTTTCCTTACTACTACCATACTGGTCCTGTTTCCTTAGTGTATATTGTCACAGTGCTTTTTGTGACTTGATATGATGGTGGGCTTTAGAAACCTCACCGTGCAGGGGAATTGCTGCCGAAATTTTTCATTGAAATTGTTATGTTATTTTTCCAGGAGAGGAGTCGACGCTCGTCTTCCTCGACGCTAGCTGACGCTCACCGTCATCGACGCTAGCCGGATAGCAAGGTGAGACATAGAACACTTGTCTTTTCGTTTCATGTTTTAGGTCACGTAACCTAGTTAGGCGTCTCCCGTTCGAAAGAGATACAGTTTGAGATATGCAGATCTCTGCATATCATATGTAAAACTGTATCTGTTTCGAATTGTCCACGTTTATTGGACAGCCCGAGGATGCGACGATATCGTTAGTTTCCATGTTCTACTTCTATCCGGGACAGAGTTTCGGCAGCATCTCCCTGTTGTTCTTCGGATGCACACTCTCCTTTCAAGGACGTGTATCTGGAGAACAGCGGGGAGATGCTGCCGAAAATCTGTCTTGGATAGAGTAGAGCATGGAAACTAACGTCATCGCCGCATCCTCAGGTGGGATTAGGACCTATCTTTGCCTATTAGAAAGTATAAGGAGCGTGTAGATACTTAAGATATTTATATCCCTCATTGAAATGTGAAAGGATGGCTGACCGTGAGTGGATGTACACGGGCACATACGAGGGAGAATTTTTCCAAGAAGATGGGCTTGAAGGGAGTTTTGTCATAGACTTAGCGGAAGCGATCGGAATGGAAGTAGACAATGAAGATCAAGGTGAGGAAGACGATGGAGATGAGGTTGAAAATGTGATGGACTTACGATTACTTGAGCGATGGCAATTAAATGATGACAGTGATGACATTGCCCCTTTGGAGCACGGGCATGATGAAATTGATGCACGGGATAGTGATGATGAGTATTATGAGGAACAAAATCTTGATGATGATGATTATTTCTAGAAAAATATGTACGTTACTTTCTAGTTATGTTTTAGATTTATATTTTAAAGTTACATCTTGCTATGTTATGTGTAGTTATGTTTTTTAGCCTGTTTCTAAGTATATCTTGCTTATTTGTTCTAATTTGTTCATTCTTTTTTATTTTCAGGTGACTGAACAAATATGGCGGGCGGCAAAGTGAGGAAGGTGTCGTCCGTGTACCAGAGGACGAGTAAGGAGGGGGAGGGGTCGGGTTCGGGGTCGGGGTCGGGCAGGAGGAGCTGGTGGAGTTTCAGGCGTTGAGAGCCGCGTCGAGAGCCTCCTCGAGAGCTGTTGCCACAGATTCAGCTCTTCGACGAGGACGAGTACGTGGAGGAAGAAGACACGGACTTTCGGCCTTATAGGCAGCCGAACTCGGAGGACGAGTCGGTGGAGGCAGAGGAGGAGGAGGAGGACGAGGAGGAGGAGGAGGATGCTAGGGAGGTGGAGGGTGAGGAGGTGGAGGGGGAGTACGAGCCGGAGGAGGAGGACGAGGAGGACGACGAAGGTGTAGAGGACGTGCCGAAGGTTTGGTTGCGAGGCCCATCGACCCTCCCTCCCCGGCCACCTCCACACCTACGCCCAGTGATTAGACCCGCTGGACAAAGGTCAGTGCTTTTGACGTGACCCTTAATTTCCCTATGATTAGTTGCGATCTCAATAGAAACTAATATTGTATTGTAATTATTTTCAGGGGTTGGGACCTGGTGGGCGGTGGAAACCACTCACGCCTTGTCAATGGCATATTCGGCCTCTTGTGCAAGGAGCACTTCCCCGGCATGGTCCAGCATGCCGGAAAGTACGAGCCGGCTTTTCACTTTGAGCACTACTACTCCGCGCCGGACCAGCCGGACACCCTGGGCCGAGCGTACAACAACAAGGCGGAGCGGGTGAAGGCCGAGTTGTGGGTAAGTCTTTCTGGCACTACATTACTAAATTCATCGCATTTTCAATACTGACATAATAATTGATGTGTGTATATGCAGGATTTCTACAGGTGCGAGGAGGGAACTGAGGTGAGGGCGGAGCGTAACGCCCACCGAGCCTGCCAGAAGCTCCTGCACGACATTCACTACGAGGCGCGCCTCCAGGCTATCGTGTACTACCACGCCCACTACGAACATCGAAAGGTCACCAAGAGGCAAGCCGTAACAATGACGTTGGAGAGGGAGGATTTCCTCAAGGTAACTAACTAACATCAAAACTTTTATTTTCTGAGAATAAACATGCTTCATTGGATCTTCTACCTTAATTGCATTAAATTGCAGGTGCCTCCTAGTTGGTGTAATAATCACATAGAGGCCTGGGAGAAGATGGTGGACAAGTGGTGCTCTCCCGAGTGGCAGGAGAAGCACAATATTCACCGGGACAGGCGTTTGAAGATGGCAGGACCATCGCACCACCAGGGCAGCCGAGACCTCACGGGATACGCGAAGGCATGGGTAAGCGGCTTTAATTGTTTATTCTGATGCAAGACATTATGAAAACATTCTAACCACTTTGTTCTCCTTTTCTGCAGTCGGCAGCACATGGCAACCGGGACTGCCCTCAGTTCAAGGCGTGGTGCTTAGCTCATATGGGCAAGGCAACGGACGACATCGACTACAGCGAGGACACTCCCGACTCGGCGTTCACCAACCCCACCATCCCTCCGAGGGTCAGTTCGTACACGTCTAGGTCAAGGGAGGTCCATGGGCCAGACTACGCTCCAAGCACCCAGAACTTTGATGGACGAGTCGTCATGGAGGTGGGCGGAGGGAAGAAGCATGGGCGGTACTGGATGGGTGACAGCGTCATGGACTCGACCACGACGCCAAGACTCCCCGAGATTCGGCAAAGGGCGCCGAGCGGAAGCGACACAATCCGCCCACGCATGACACAGGAGCAGCTGCAGATATCGTCTCTACAGGTTATTTCTTTTTTACTTTGTTTTCCATTGCTTTTGATGTACGATTGCTTCGCATTCTAACATATATATTTTGAATGTAATGCAGTCCCAGCTCGCCCAAGAGAGGACCGAACGGGAGAGCCTACAGGCCAACTTGACCCAGATGTACGCCTGGATGCAGAGCGTGGGCACTCAAGTGTCCGTCCCTCCTCCACAGCTTCAGTTTCAGCCACCGCCTCGGCAACCGACCCCTGTGAGTATAAAAACTTTTGGTTAGTAAGTTCATTGGTTAAATCTTGTCTCACGTGAAAACATTTCTCCTTTCTGCAGGGTCTCTCGGCGGGATCAAATGATCCCGCTGGAATGGTCAACATTTCGCCTGGTGTGTCGCCTGCGCCTCGTGTGTCGGCGCCTCGTGGGTCGGACTGGTCGCCTTGGGGAACTCAGCAGGACGGACAGGGCTCACAGGATCGCGACCTCTCCAGCCCCTCCCAAGCACACAACCCGTGGCAATGGCAGCACCACCATTAGGTAGTTGACGGACGTTGTGGTTAAACTTGTGGTCGAACTTGAATGTTATGTGCATGGACTTGTGCTATAACTTGTTGTTAAACTTCTGGTTAAACTTGTGGTTGAAACAATATGTTATGTGCATGAAATGTTTGTGTATTGGTTATATTAATTGCCTGTGATGTATTTGAGATGTATGTGTGATATATTTCAGTTGTTGGGCACCATATATGAGCAAATAAGAAATAAAAAAGGCCTCAGCCCAGGGGTTTGCCGAGAGCATGGGGCCAGGCTCTCGGCAAAGCTGCCATTTTTTGCCGAGAGCCCCGGCCAAGGCTCTCGGCAAACATGCCATTTTTTGCCGAGAGCCCTGGCCAAGGCTCTCGGCAAAACCCCTATGCAGAGGCCCGGCGCCTGCCCCCGGTGTGGGCCCCATGGGCTCTTTGCCGACAGCCACGTGCCAGGCTCTCGGCAAACCTTGAATTCTTTGCCGAGAGCCGGGCACGTGACTCTCGGCAAACCTTGAGTGGTTTGCCGAGAGCCTGGCTCATGGCTCTCGGCAAACCAGCTGCGGGCCCCACAGAGACGGCGCAACGCCGTCTCGCCGGCGTTAGGGCCAGGCTCTTTGCCGAGAGTCTACACGCTCTCGGCAAATACCTCTTGTGCACACGGCAAACGGTTTGCCGTGATCCCGGAGGAAGGCTCTCGGCAAAGGTAGCTTCGCCGAGAAAATCTTTGCCGAGTCAGCTTTGCCGAGAGCCGGCTCTCGGCAAAGGCTTTGCCGAGAGCCGGCTCTCGGCAAAGGCTTTGCCGAGAGGATGAGCCTCTTTGCCGAGAGTGCTAGGCTCACGGCAAAGAGCCTGGATCCGGTAGTGCTAGCCCCAAGAGACACGAGAAGTTTAACAAAGGGAAGTCAAAGCCTGGAGGTCACGGCTCTGGATATTTTTAGTAAGGCAGGATGGAACATCTTGAAGAGAATTAAGAACTAGAGTTTTTAGCTCCCGCTGCAGTCGGGTGTTTATAACTTTCTTTTGTGTCCCACTAAGTCTGTAGGCAGCATATGTGCTACAGGGTATCTTGCTCTCTCAGTTGTAAGTTATCAAACAATGATGGCTGAGACCGGAATCATCATCCTTAATCTAAAGAAAACGGGGTGGCCAGACAATGTTACTGTAGTTAATACTATATAACATCATCCTTATCAAGGTCTAATTACTATCTGCATGCTTTATCATCATACAAATATATGTTATTTCCTATTTATCTTGGATAAAAATGATGTCCTTTGTCTCTTTTTGATTGGGTCCTCTATCAAACTTTCATGTGCCTTTTTGTAAATATTCCTCTCAAGCTTTCGTCATCACATAAACTTGAGGTGATGAGTCCCTCGTGTCTTCTCCCTAACAACTTAACAAATGTTCCTGTCTTGGACTGTACTGATATATGGTTTCAATGATCTCTGTTTTTCCTGCAGGCAAGGCCTTTAATGACAGAAGCCTTTGAGGATGGTAAGATGCTCTAGTGGATCCCCGGCTGGCGTCTTTTTCATTCTGGTGGTCCTCTCAGGAAAGCCGAGAGCATGAGTGACCTCAGTTTCTTGATAGCGTTGATTATTTCGCTCAGACGACAGACGTCCGTTGCTAATTATAAAAAATAAGCTGGATTTGTATGTAGTTTGTGAATTACGGTTTGCTCATATCGACCTGTTCTGCTACACTAGCTTCTTTGTAAACCTGAAATGTATATTGGTACAACCTGAAATGACTTTTTCCTTATTTATTCATGGTTTCTAAACCTGAAAATGTGGAACATTGGAGCAGCCTGGATTTGCATGGAAAAATGGTATGGACAATCGATGAAGAGGATCCATCACTAAATTATGGTGATAACAGCAGCAATGGCTTCTATTGACCTTTTGCTAAAGCCATCATCAGAAGATGACCTAAAGTACGTGCTGGCCACACACTGGTACGAGTATTATATTGACACATATACTTTGACATGGCACCATGCATTTCAATCACAGATACCAATCTTTCGTGTTGCCGTAAATTGAGCAAATGTCAGCTATATGGGGTATATCAGCTATATGGGGTTGGTCAAACAGACCAGGGGTATGTGGATTGATGTGGAAAGATCTACTGAATGACTGATAACCTAGCTAGATGATCTAGACCAGGTAAAGCAGGCGCTAGCTAGCCTCACCAAGTACAAAAATCTACAAGTTTAGATCAGGTGCCGCCTCAGCGGCGGCGGCGTTCCTGGACTCCATAATCTTGCATGCCTGGTAGAGGTGCACAATACCATCCCGCTTGACGTTCTTCTTTGCGAGAGCGAACTGCGCGCGGTGCTCGATATCCAGGAACCTGCGGCGGCAGTCCTCGCCCCGTGTCGGCTGATCAGAGAAGGACCTGATCGCAGCCGCAGAGTCTCCGAACGTCCGGTTGCCTATGGTAGATGACATGACCAAGAACATGTCCTCAAGTTCTGCCCAGCGCTTTCGCTTCCTCATCTTCTCGGTCGCCAGCGAGCGGTCCCCTGGAGCGGGAGGAGGAAGGGGAACCGGAGCAGCACCGCTGGCGGCAGAGGTGGAGGACGTGGAAAGGCATCCCCGGCGGCGGCAGAAGGGAGGCCGGGAGGCTGCTGCCAAGACGACGACGACGACTCTTGACGGCGCTCCGCCGTCGGAGCGACGGCGAGGGGAAGGGGAGGCACCGAAGGTAGCTGCGACGACGACGACGCCCCGATGATCAGATAGCGACGAGAGTGTTAGAGTGAATGATGAAGGCTAACAATGCTTAGAACTTAACTAAACAGGATCACCTAGCCTATACAAGATCACATCTAGCTTAGATCTAATGCGGAAGTAAATGGAGTCAGATCCGGCCTTATACCAGCGGTGGTGTTGTCCATCGTGACGGTGAAGGCCGGAGAGGCGGTGTTCAAGTTGACGTTGAGGGCGACGTTGGGCTTGTAGCGAAGTCTCTCCTTCAGAGACTTCGGTGGTTGACGGCGGCCTTCTGGGTGCCAACGGGATTGACCTGCGACGGGAAGAGCTCGAGCTTCCAGGCCTTCCGGTGCGTCTGATTGATCGGTATAGGGTGGATGGTTCCGGGGAACCTTGGGAAGCGTGAAGGGTACCTTTGGGGTGGTACGACCTCAGCTTATATAGCACTGTAGACCCGGGGCCGAGCCCTAGGGTTTCCTTATCGTTGCCTCACGATCACGGCAACAAATCGGACTCTGTTGGAGCCGATTCCGAGATATGGGGATAAAGGATTATTCCCCTTTATCTCGGGTATGTTTGTTGACCTGACGGTCACAAAATATCCAACAGAGAGCACTCCAAGCCGGTAGGTGGACGGCTCCCTGGTGGCCCCATCGCCCCGATGTTTAGGCCCACGTCGTCCCAGGCAGCCACCAACCTCGTTGGATCCCCTTGGACAGCCTCGAAGATGGGAAGCATGGTCTGCACAGCCTCGGAAAGGGCACCATCGCTGACGTTCTCCATCTGTGGAGCCTAGAGACTGTGGGTGGTGCTGCAGGCACTGCTTGGCTGGGAGGGCTGGGAGGTGCAATGGTTGGAAGGAATTCTGGTGCTACAGCCGTCGCCATTTATAAAGGCACAGCCTTCCTTCTAGAAGGTCGGCCGCAACGAGGAATGGAAATCCTTCGCGCCAACTAACCGTCAAGGTAGCTTAATGCGTAGGGTTTGTCCTGATCGAGCACACCAGAGTTACCTCAACTGCCAACTCTCCCTCCCTCAGTCCCTCCTCTCTCTCAAAACACACGCGTGCACACACACGCACGCCAAGATTCCCGTCCCACCATGCATATGCGCGCTAGGTTTCGTGGCGGGCCCAAAACGTCACATCGACTTGTCACGGAAGGTGTTTTGGAGGCTTGTTTTGCTAAAAGAATTGATAGCCTAATTGGTCGTCCGTAATTTGACAATATGGTGCCATGGTTATCATTTGTAAATAATAGATTAATTAGAGCTAATACATTCGTCTCCCAAAATATCTCGTGGTTTTCATCTAAAAAAAATATCTCGTGGTTCTGCAACAAGTGGATTACATGGGATCAAACCCCGTTTACTCTTTTGAACTCTCTGCCAGTAGGACCCACCGGTGAAAAGACTGTCACCCGACTTTAAAACAGTGTGTCAATTATCAATCACATCAATCGAGTAAGTTAAAGTATGACCCGGACGAGATTAAGACCTCTCTAATCTGTACGTACCCACTAACTCCCACTAGGACGATTGGACGAAGTCGGCGGGGGACAACAAATAAAACATTCCGTTTCGGTGTGGGTTTTGTCGGGTTCCGAATCTTTTTAATAGGCCTTTCGATCGTGTCACGCACACTAGTAGGTACGTAGTGGCCACACGGCCGTCTTTAAATGGGTGTTTGCCGCACAGTCGGAACTCTCCGTGTCTGGTTCAGTGAGTCTGGTTGTGGCCTTGTGGGCATGGGGCAAAACCACGGGCGAGGGGGTAGTTTCGCTCGATCACGTCGTTTCCTTTAATTTGTTATATTGTGTACAGCCTACGTACGTAGGAATTTTCTTAGTTTCCCTTGCGAGTTAATTCGACTAAAAAATTTTGGTCTAGGTTGCCCAGAACTGAACTACTGCTGTTTTCAGTTTCCCCAGTGACAAATTCAGCTATTTCATTATTTCAAAAAGATACAAGCTAAAAAGCCCAGAGTTAACACAGTCATCACAGCACCGTCATTGTTGTCATGTGTATGCTTGCTTAACAATGATGTAAAGCCATCAGACATGTTATTGACATGGTATGAGATCATTGCAGAAAAGTAATTAAGATGGTAGCACCATTTTGGATTTTTAGTTAGTATCTGTGCCAATCACCCTTTTAAATTGTTTGTAGTGGGCTTTTGAACAAAACTCCATGTTTCCCTATAAGGCTATTAGGCTCCTTTAATTTCATTCACTTTTCACTATTCACCAACAGTTTTCTACTATTTATTTATCCTATTCAGGGCATTTCTCCAACTTCCCCAACGGGGCCTCAGCAAGTGACTAGTACATGCCTCTGTGTTCTGAGTAGTTTACCTACCCTGACATCCTTTACTACTCATCCTTAAAGCTAGGGCAAGGAAGAGAAAAGATGTTGGGAAAGAAAAAGTTGAGGAATTTACCGTGGCTAAACAGTACTTGTAAAGAAGCTTCAATGTCATTACTGTCAATCGTAGGCCTACACTGATACATATAATGAACAGCTCCTATACTGTACGTTTGTATATGTAGACAGCCGAACCCGGCATCATGTAATACGGGACCAATGGATTGCGACAGGCAACTTCAATTTTTCGTGCATGCATGCTGAGAGTGACAGCACGTTGCAACCCGCCTCCAACTTTAAAACTCGCAAAAAGTTCAGCGTCGCGGACAATGTTCCGGCATCAGGCCATCAGCCGCACTCGGACGTGTTTACTTTTCACGATTCTTGATGGGTCAAAGATCCAACGGAGCTGCCCCGGGGTTGCACCTGGCGCCCATACGGTTACAAAAGGCGTTCTCAGATAGATATCCACAAACTGAGATTGAAGATGCAAGGAAAATTTCACTGGTAAACTTGCGTGGCCCAATTTGCTAAATATAGAGCAACTCCTAGTTACATTAGGTTATTTTTATAGATGGTGTTCATAAAATGGAGGAAAGGCGCACAATCATTGAGGCAGTCCTCAAGCCTGTGCAAGCATGCATGTGCAGCATGGTAAGAAAAAAACAACCAGTTTATTCTGATGTGCTACTGCTATGCCATGCACCGTATCATGCCCCTGTGTAAAAGAAAACGATCTTCTCCTAAAAATCACAGGAACATCACGATCAACAGGAGTTACGATATATTCGGGTAACAACATTGAGAATATTTCAGAAGCACGAGATTGTAACGAATCCAGTCGGAAAATGGGATCTCGAAAGGGCAGATCAATATGATCGGATAGTAAGCGCGCACGCGGTCACCTTGCGGGTGGCTTCCGGTCACATACCCTGCGTGCATGCAGTTTCCCTGCGTGCATGCAGTTTTAAGTCTCGCAGTGTTTAGTTCAAAAAAATACGTTTTACTTCTTATTCATCTGGCTCACATAATATGCTTTCTATAAATTTTTTTTCTACCTTAATTTCCTATTCATCCGAACATGTGCTTTCAAAAAAAATATTTTTTTCCCCTTAACAACTAAACACATGGCGCTGGCTTCCCGTCACCGGCCAGCTGTGAGCCCACCACCGGCCGGCCCTCATGCCCCCGAAGCTATTGTGTCAGTCGACATTTACGTTTGGAACGAGCGGTAGATCGGACACGCGCGTGGAGCACTACGGTCCCCACCGCCTCCTATTTCTCATTTCCTTTTTGTTTTCACCTTCTCTCTTACGCGTTCCCCATTTCCTCTCCTCCCCTTCTCCCAACTCGGAGCGGCGTTTGATAGAAGTCAATTTGTTTTAACTGGCATGTGTATGCTTCAGTTGATTTTGGAAAAGAAGCTGGCTTCATTACTAGACTAATAAACTGTGCAGTCAATTATCATGGAGTTGTGATCAAAGATTATTACGAGTGTTCTTTTGAGACCAAGCATTATGATTTATTTTAGACCAATTGTGTGTATGATTAGTATTTTCGGACCGATTATTATGATTGTTCCATTAGCATCAGAAGGGTTTCATTTCAATTCTCTGGACAACTCTTTGTGACGGATTGTCGGCAAAACCAATCTGTTCTCATTCTAATCATGTATCCCTTTCAGATATGGGGGTACAATCACTAACCAAATTAGGCGAACGTGCGCATCTTGCTATTGGAGTCATGAACATTTCACTCTCGATGAATAATTGAGCTGTAAGTGTTGCTGCTATTTTCTGTTACTGGTGATTCTATATTTGCATTTAGTATTCACCTGTATTACTGCCATTAAATTAGCTGAAAGCTACTTTCTTGTTGCCTGATTTAAAGGCTTTCATATCTATAGTTTGTATGTCCCCCATCTTCTCCTGAAATTATCACATTGTTGAGGTAACTGGTTGCATGATTCATATTTTGTGTTGTGTAACTTGCATGAGTCAGGATCATGATATGCGGTATTCCTTTTTTCACTTTCATGAGTGAGAACAAAGTTTGAATGCTGAACAAAATAATATGACCTTCTGTTGGCTAGATTTGAATATTCCTGTGTGATTATGGACAGTTTTAAACTTCTCTCAGAAGTTCATTAGTTTTCTGTTTCGACTATGCTTTTTGTTACCGACTACTATATATGGAAAAAGTAATCGCTGTGCCCTCTTTAAGAACAGCAATACTACATAATATGCTTTTTTTTCTGCCTCCATATTTACGTGTCCGATTTTTTATACCTTATCTGCTGTTCATAACTGTACGCATGTCCCTTTTCTAAAAAAAAATGTTATTTTCTGAGTCTGTTATTTCTTTATGTTTTGTGTACGACTTAACATTCAACATAGAGCTCCACTATATAAAATTTCCTTCGGTAATTGTGTAGCAAACATTTATGTACATTTCTGCAGAAAGTTTGGTTGACAATTTATTTTCATCAAAGTTTAGTATGAAAGTTTAATAAATAATTGTTGTATACGATAGATACTAGCAAATTTCTATAGGAAAAGTTATCTAGCAGATTCTTTTCATTAAGGTTTAGTATGAAAGTTTTATAGACATTTTTTTCTTCATTTTGCAATTCTCTTCCCTAGATCTAGCCGTTGGATGGATGCGCAAGCACTGGATGGATCGGGGTCGAGGTCCGTCGTCTTCAGCAGCCCTTCGCCCCTGCGCTGCACCAACCGTGTGTCCCTTCCAACGCGTGTCACGTCGCGTGTGACCATGAATTCCACCCCGGTAGCGTCCTGGTCCGTACTACATTAAAGAGTAAAGTTAAAGAGTAAAGTGTGTCACTGGTCCCTAAACTTGTACTGTTGTGTCATTCCGGTCCCTAAACTCACAAATCGACCACTTAGGTCCTCAAACTTGTTGGATTGTGTCATTCCAATCCCTAAACTTGCAAACCACCTATTTGGGTCCTCAAACTTGTTCAGCCGTGTCATCCTGGTGCTTTAACTTAGTTTGTAGTATCATTTGAGTCAAAACAAACGATCTAAAAACTTCATGTAAAAAATAATTAATAACTTTTTCATATAAATTCGAATGAAGACAAAACTTATATCAAAATTGTAGATCTCGACACGATCTACAACTTTGTTGTTGAAATTTTTTTGAATTTAAAAAGTTAAGAGTCCCAAAATATTATTATTATATGTTTATAGATTTTGGAATTTAAAATTTAAAATTAAATTTTAGGATAAAAAAATGACTTTAAATGAAAAACTTTTTAACTACAAAGTTGTAGATCATGTTGAGAGCTATAATTTTGATATAGATGTTTTCTTCATTCGAGTTCATATGAAAAAGTTATGAATTATTTTTTGAGTAAAGTGTACGGCCGGTCCCTAAACTATCGCGGGTGTGTCATCCCGGTCCCTGAACTCTCAAATTGACCGTTTAGGTCCCCAAACTTGTTCGGCTATATCATTCCGGTCCCTAAACTTGCAAATCACCCGTTTAGGTCCTTAAACTTGTTTTGTTGTGTCATCGCGGTCCCCAAACTTGATTTTGAGTCTCATCCGGTTCGTATGAAAAAAGTATGAATTATTTTTTGATATAAAATTTTTAGATCGCCCTATTTTGACCCAGATGAGACTCAAAATCAAGTTTGGGGACCGCGATGACACAACAAAACAAGTTTAAGGACCTAAACGGGTGATTTGCAAGTTTAGGGACCGGAATGATATAGCCGAACAAGTTTGGGGACCTAAACGGTCAATTTGAGAGTTCAGGGACCGGGATGACACACCCGTGATAGTTTAGGGACCGTCCGTACACTTTACTCTTATTTTTTTATATGAAGTTTTCATATTGGATCGGGATGGCACAGGTGAACAAGTTTGAGGACCTAACGGGTGATTTATAAGTTTAGGGACCAGGATGACATAGTCAAACAAGTTTGAGGACCTAAGTGGTCGATTTATGAGTTTAAGGACCGGGATGACACAATGGTACAAGTTTAGGGATCGATGACGTACTTTACTCTACATTAAAACGTAGCGTGAGCATCGGTTGTCCGGGGCTCGAGGCACCATGTAACTCAAGCACTTACATGACGGCGGACGGCCGGGCCTAAACACCTCATCTAGTGCTTTGTATTTGCATCATCGCAATTCGCATGTGGTGGTCAATCTATCTAATCGAACTCGGTGGCAATCCAACGCGCGCAGAGAGGAAACAAGGCAAAGCAGCTGCTGGCTCTTGGGCGAGCGAGGCGTCGAAAAAAGCAGAGGTGAACAAAAATTGGGTGCATCCTGTACATACCTGCTCCCATCTGCCGACACATGGAAGTGACATCCATCCAACGACCTTGAGGGTCTCGCAGATCGACGGGCTCCTGGCTCCCGTCTCGGCTCGATTGCTCCCAGGTTTCATAACCTGAGCTCTCGCCGAGGCTCGCCGGCTCCGAAGATGATGGCGGCGGCGTGGCTAAGGCAACTAGGCAAAGGGGAAAGGGGGAAATGTTACGGTGAGGAAGCAGTGAACGGCTCGTGTTATAGCTCCAGCATAGAAAGCTTATGGTGTTGGGGAGATGAGACATGGGTGGTCATCAGGTCATGGCTGGCGGGGCCCGACGGCGAGCACCGCCGGCGTTGACTGAAAACAGAGAAGAGGCAAACGAGGGAGAGGAAGAAATGGCCGTTGAGCTGGACGAAAGATGGGCCGCGCGTGGTTCACTGGTTCGAGTGCGGCGCTACAGGCCATCCCGGCCTTGAATGCCCTTGTCCAGCTCGCGTCCTTGTCTCCGGGAGGCGGGGCGCTGGCTGAAGGAACAAGGCGATTGCGGACGAGGGCCGCGCTGTGCAGCTCGATGGCGCGTGGGTCCGAACGTGGGCGACGCGGGCAAAACGACGAGCGCCGTGCGCGAGGAAGAAGATGACGAGGGCCGTTCACTAACGCGTGGGCCCGGGAGAGGAGGGGCAGCCGGGCCCCTGCAGGAAGGGAGAGAAGGAGAAGGGAAGATGGGCCGGCTGGTTTTGGGCCCAGACCGTGTTGGAATTTTAAAAGAGCTTCTTTTTTTTCTCCAAAGGCTTCCAAAGATTCAAATCAAAATTGAATTTATTCAAAAACCTGAGGGACTCAGGAATACTAAATTTTGAACTTTAAGATTTATGTAAAAGTTTGATAATATATTTTATTACTCATCTTTTAGCAACATTGTTAAACATGCTCACAAGAGAACATGAGAAGATTCAAATAAAAGCCAAAACAAATTTTATTTATTTGTTTGTTTTTTATTATATTTGTATTTGAAATTTGGGCTGTTACAGTGTTGCTTCGAGTGGTCGCGCGGGTGACACACAACCACGAACCGAGGATTTGAACTCCACTTATGCTGCTAAAAGGTGAAAGGAACCAGACATGCAGCGCCCCCATGTCCATTGGAAAAAGTCCAACTTACTCCCCTCAACTATAAGCAAAGTCCACATAACCCTCTAAACTATTTTTTGGTTTATTTTACCCCCTAAACTATGTCATTTGGCTTATTTTACCCTCTAATGCAATTTGTCTTTTTTATTTTTCCATGTACAAGTGTCATATTATGTCCAAATTTTGGGAGATGATAGTAGACATCATAATGTAGGATAGAAAAATATAAAATAATTTTTTATCATTATTTTGATGAGATAAAATATATAATATTTAATTAATCATTAGGGCATGATATTATACAAAATCTAATTACGAAAAATTCATAACATATTTTTCTATCATGCATTGTGATGTTCACTACAATCATACAAAATTTAAAATTAAAATTCCACTTGTGCATGGAGAAGTAAAAAAGACAAATTGTATTAGGGGGTAGAATACACCAAGTTGCATAGTTTAGGGGGTAAAATGAACCAAAGATAGTTTATAGGGTCATGTAGACTTTGCTTATAGTTGAGGAGAGTAATATGGACTTTTTCCATGCCCATTTGATAGTTAGGTTAAGCAGTGTATGTATGCAATAATCCACATATGCAGAACACCTCTAGAACAATTGAACTTGTCGTTAAGCACAAAAACATGGCATGAGCAGTGAGCGAGTCGAATGACAGCCATATGCTTCCGGTGTGCTCGTTGAATAAAGCTACAAACGCAGTTGCACTACAGTACGTACTGTAGTTGCCGAATGACACCATATGCTTCAGGTGTGATATGGACATATGCTTCAGCTGTGCAATTACGTACACCATATGCCCATATCACAATGCATGTCATCACCATGCAGAAGACATTCGAGAAATATAAGTGTTTTCGAGAATTAGGGATATTTTATGATTTATTTTAATCTAAATAAAATCATAATCATGAAATAAAGAATAGTATAACCATATATATATATTACCGTGCTTATTTTAGAAAACATGTAGGACATAAGGAAACAACGTAGCAGGTTCATAAGAAAGTATCCAGTAGCGATGGATGTGCTGTTACTCGATATTTCGAGCTTGTTCGATGTAGTCGATCAGTCATTGCAGAGAAGGAGATGCAGATGCGCCTCCGGCAAGTAGTCGAACACAACCTCCACGAAGAAGATGTATGCAGCGAGCTATCGTACGGATGCACTCCCAAAAACTTGATCATCCTTCTACTCTGGTGCAGAGTCTCGGTGAAGAACGCTACTCCGGAGGCATGCCCTTCCGGCTTGTCCATGCACACAGAGGGCCGGAACAGGAAATAGCGAAAGCAACACAACAGTGGAACTTTTGTGTGTGTTGCGCATGGAAGACAATGGAGGAGGCCTCTCTTGTAGGCACTTTACGTGTGACCTTTGGTTGTCAGAGTTAATGTCATGGAAGAGCGCTATGAGAAAACTTTGGTTATCCAACTCAATACCGTCAAAGGCCACCATAAGAGAAGCATTTGGTTGTCATGTTAATGACATTGAAGATGCCATCAAAGATGGACCTTTGGATGTCCATGTTAATGCCTTGAAAATGCTATCAAAGATGGTCCTTTGGCTGCCATGTCAATGCCATCAAGATAGTAATTTCTATCTATTGAGATATATGTTACTACGTTTGATGGCAATCATTCAACGACCACTAACCACCGGTCCTTATTGGCTGCTTTACTAGTCGCTAACCACATGTTAGCTCCTAGTCATCAAACCGTGATCAATAACGGCAAAACCCTTCTCGACTTCCACATGTCATGTGCCTTGAGATTTATTGACAATTTTTAATAGACCATTGGCCCAATTAATCGAACCATAGTTGTCCTTATCTCGTGCCATAGAAAGCTCAAATCAAATAACTATCTCTACCTAGGCTACGTACTCGGTTTGCACAGATGCATTTTTTTTCACCAATGTACAATTTTACATGCAAATTTAATTTTTCATCACATGAAACCTAATCAGTCCGTGTACCAGCTGAGTGTATTGAGTGCGTGTACTGAGGATGGAACTTCTGTCAACGAAATTAATTTGGTCTAAGAATTATTCAAGTGGTATATTTTTCTCGAATGACAACACGCAAAAAAAACCTGGAGAATCCATATATATCTAGGCTACCATTTTCAGCGTTCCTTGTTGTTAAACATGCATGCATATCGCGCGATCACCAATCGCCCTCCGACGCACGCTGCAACTCCGTCTGGGTCATCGTCGCCGGGGAGCGAACTAGGGCCGGCCGGTCACGAGTCGCCACGCGAATCACGCGATGCGCGAGACGGCGACGCTTGAACACCTACGACTCTCGCTGCCGCTGGGCCCCACGCCCCCCCCCCCCCCCCCCCGCCCTTCTTCCCTGTTCCCTGCGCTCGCGGGGCCATTGTCCGCTGGCGGGCCCTCCCGGTCCGTTCGTTGTATAAAATCCCTGCGTATTTGGGCAGAGGAAAATCTTCGGCTTGGCCTATTCTAAGATCCAAGAGGCCGAGCACACATCTCGAGGCACGGAGGAGGCCGTCCACCCGCTCCCCATCGCTTCGTATCGTCGCTACGCACGCAGGCAGTTCGGTCCATCTCCTCCCACTTCTTTTCGCATTTTTTTATTATTATTTTGTTTCCTTTCCATATATATTTTGCTTCCTCGTCGGTATATTTCGCGGCCGCCTCCTACTAATAATAGCCGCCGCGGGCAGTGGATACCACCGCCATGGGAGCGCTCGAGGAGGCCCACCTCGCCGCCGCCGGGGCCACCGCGTGCGCGTGCGAGGAGGAGGAGGATGACCTCGAGCTGCTCGGCGGGGAGTCCGAGCCCGCCGCGGCGGAGGACGACGCCATGGAGCCGGCGGTGCGCGCGCTGCTAGTGGGGCTCGGCGAGGACGAGCGCCGCGAGGGGCTGCGCCGGACGCCCAAGCGCGTCGCCATGGCCTTCCGAGACGGCACCCGAGGTACGGCCGCCTCCGCTCCTTTCCACTCCCTTCGCATGCTCCCCCTGGCTCCGTGGATCCATTCGTCACCGTGCCTCTGTGGTGTGTGGCATCCTGTTCGATCTGTGATTGCGCTTGTTGCTGTGCTCTCTGTCGTTGGCTTCTCAGCATCTTAACTGCTAGAGCCTAGAGCTACGTTTGTAGAGAAAGACAACGCCGTGTCGCAATTGAATACTTATGGTTTCGTTCGGATCTCACTTCGGGTGGTTGAAGCTTGCGATGGGCCTGGAATTATTCCCTGGAAAATTCCATCTCGGGAGGAGCAGAGTCCACTCCGGAGCTGAGTGGGGTTTGGTTCGGGTAGTCGATCGCATCTGTCGAAGTCGTCGTGCTGGCAAGGCTCAGATTGCTCGAGCTTTCAGTTCTGGTATCTCACAATTGACAGGCCATGGTTTGAAAAATCTAGCTGTCGACCACCTAATACACACTTTTTTTTTGACGTACTAGTACATAGAAGACTTGGGGTTGGTGGCTGTTGCCAATATTACTACAATGAGCTTGGTTGTAGTACTTGCTAGTGGGAGAAGACTCTGGTGTTTGTCTTATTGTGGTTTTGAAATGGGCCCATAAAGTGATCTTAGACCAATTCCCAACTATTCACTGTTCATTCCAACTTTTCACTATTCATTCCAACTTTTCACTATTCCTCCCTCACAAAACACGTTTCCCAGCGAATGCTACAGTGTTTTTTTCCCGTTATTCTTGTTTCTGGTCCAGTTTTTCTCAGGCTACAGAGCTAGGCAGTTTTGTACTAGTTAACTGTTATGGCTGTTTCTCGGATAAAGCAAAAGCACAATGGGAGAACTTTGTAATTGAGATTTAGGATAGTGATGTGCGGAGACTTCAGTTGACCCTAAATTGTCGTTGACTATATATTGGATCCATTCCTGGCTTCTCCATATACCCTAAATCTGAACGTCAGCCTCTAGATCATTCACTTCATGTCCATTTTTCTTCGAGTTCTCAGAACAGCAGCTCTTCTGACACACACATTCCTGTTGTAATTGAATTTTAAGCATACACACATTGATTCACTGCTGTAATGTTAAGATTTACTAATTACTATCGATCTATATCTTCCGTTGCTCGCTCTTCAGTCGCACTACCTTGACCAGCTACCAATTATTAGGATTTTTTGTCAGTTGAATTATTTCCTAGTTGACATATGGTATTTTTTAAAGGCCTTAACCCTAGTTGACATATGGTATTTTTTTAAAGACCTTAGCCAGTGTTCTTAAGCTGGTAAGGCCAACTACTGCTTTCTAGCCTTCTAGGTGCACCTTATCGCTAAGGTGACGTCTAGGTGACAATGCGTAACTAGGCCCTTAAGGTGCCTTGGGTGCCTTGTTGCCTAGGCGATACCTTTAAAACACTGCCTCTAGCATTTCTTCAGGCATGATGTTTATCAATCCCTATTACACTAACTGTTTTATCATTTGAAATAGTATTCTTCATTTAAATTGAACCTAGGCATCTAGTTTTCTATGGTATTATATATTTACTTATTCATAAGTCTATGAAAGTTTTTTTAATTGATTACTATCTGACAATTGGCAAGAAGATTGATAAATTCAGTCATTGAATGGTTTATATATATTTAATAGATCTAATTTCCATTTAAAAATTTTCTTCTATTTTGTTCCTCAGAGATTTTTGTTTACTCAAGTCGAAAGAGTAAGAGTCACCTGATTTAAGAAAATGATTTTTTTTTCTGTTTTGACATCTTCCATTAGACAGTGGTGAAACCTCTTTTTTATCTATTATTATGCAGTCATCCAAAACATATAATTTTTCACTTGTCATGGGCTCATGGCACAGGGAATTTCTGGTATTCTTTAATGGTCCTATATTATTTACTGACCCTTGCCGGTATATAACATTTGGCTTTGTTGTTTTGACTGCTGTTTGTTTCTTTGGAATGAAACACTGCCTTTTGTCTTCGGTTATAAAAATATGGACCTGCTAGAAGCTTAGCTCCTCTCCCAGTAACAAATTGTGACACTGAACAAATAAACAAGATTAGGACCAATGAATTACTATCTCTTGTTTAAAGCTGCACACAGCTGAATATGCAACATTTTTCAAACCTTTTGTGTACACTTGTGCTACAGGCTTTAGCTTCTAAGATTATGTATCTCTTTGGCACCATAAAACTTGCTAGATTGAACGGCATTGAAAAAATTGATAAACCAGTGATGCCCAAACCATACTGTGGAGCTGTTAGATCCTACCTTTGTTAGGACAACAAATCTTTAGGTGCTTTACCATTCTTGACAGGAGCAACTAACATGCCAGTCTCCTATTATGCTAATTTTATCTGAAAATGGTAAAATTGGTCATGTGTTGAATTCCATAACATGAGTACACCTACACCATTCTTATTTTACTAGTCATGTGAAATCGGGATGATCTCCTCACGTAAGTCGTGTGTACAAGAGGTGGTCATGTTGTTCTTATCAAATGAGAGAACTGGTTATCCTATGACTAGTAACATCTTTGGGGATGTGTTTTCCTTTATTTTTGCACAACCTCTTATTTTAATGAAGATGTCTTACTCTCTATCTCTGCACATTTGTTTTTATAAACTGAAATTTAGTTGTTTCCTGGTCTGTATTTGACGTACATCTAAAATTGCAGGTTATAGGCAAAAAGTAAAGGACATTGTGCAGGGTGCTCTGTTTCCAGAGGTTGGTGTCGACAAAAGGACTGGATCTGCTGGTGGAACTGGAGGGCAAGTTGTTGTTCGGGACATTGAACTTTTCTCGTACTGTGAGTCATGCTTGCTTCCATTCAGCATACAGTGCCATGTGGGGTATGTTCCCTCAGGTGGAAGGGTTGTTGGGTTAAGCAAGCTTTCTAGAGTATCTGATATATTTGCCAAGAGATTGCAAAACCCTCAAAGACTAGCTAATGAAGTCTGCAGTGCACTGCATGCGAGCATTCAACCTGCTGGTGTGGCTGTTGCTATGCAGTGCTGGCACATCCCTTTGCCAGAAAACTTGGATTGCAAGACTTTGCAAGGTTGGATTAAAACTTCGCATGCATCTTGCTCTGGAGTTTTTGAAGGTGAAAGCAGCACTTTCTGGAGCGACTTCTTGGCTCTTCTTAAGTTTAGGGGCATAGACATGGATGTGGGCAACCATTCTGCCTATATTCCTTGGTGCCCCTTAAGGTCTCAGGAGGTCCCACTCTCTAACGGACACTGCAAGAAAAACTCAAATAATGGCATGGTTTCTGCAGTTACCTCAATGCTCTTATCACTTGGAGAGGATCCCCTCAGGAAAGAACTTTTAGGCACTCCTCAGCGCTATGTGCAGTGGCTGATGAAGTTCAGAGTGTGTAATCTAGATGTTAAGCTGAATGGCTTTACACTTAGCAATAATGTCAGCGTATATGAGAGACCAGGTGGAGGTACAGCAGATCACGGAGCAATCCGTTGCGAGCTGCATCTGCCATTTTGTGCTCAATGTGAGCACCATCTTCTTCCATTCTATGGAGTAGTGCACATTGGATACTTTGACGATGGAAGTGGAGAAGTCATTGATCGGTCACATTTCCAGGCCTTGGTTCATTTCTATGGGTGCAAGCTTCAGGTTCAAGAAAGGATGACAAGACAGATAGCTGAAGCAGTTTATTCTATATCACACAATGGAGCCATGGTCGTTGTTGAGGCCAATCACAGTTGCATGATCTCAAGGGGTGTAGAGAAAATAAGGAGCAACACTGCAACAATTGCAGTTTTGGGCCTGTTTTTGACCGACCCATCTGCCAAGGCATGCTTCTTGCAGAATGTTTTAGATACAGCTGGTTCGGCAGTATGAATCTTATCGCTTGCAAAGTTAAATTCGTATGGTTGGGAGTGAGTGTCTAGTGATGACAATGTTTGTCAATCTACTGTTCTGGTGTGATTACCAATTTACCATAGAAAATGTCCGTTGCTTAATGGGTGCAAATTGTTGCCCGGGAGAAAGTTGTACCGAGGATGTATCACAAGAAAGCACAGAAAGGGTTTGGTCAGTTCAAACAAGAAAAAAAAGGTTTCATCAGTTAAAAAAAAAAGGGTTTGGTCCTCTCATGTTGTACCATGTCACTTGTATGGCACTTGGTGTGTTTAGATTGGGGAAAGATTCCCCAAAAATACACTGTTCACCAAAAAACACTGTAGATGAATATTAGTGTCATGTGACTAGGAGGGATGGGATGAATAGTGTATTTTTGGGAATCTTTTGGAAACTAAACGGGGCCTAAATAAACAATAGTTACGACTGTGCCAAGAAAGATATAGTTACTCAGATTTGTTTAGATTGTTGTGAAATCATCATTTGTTATAGAAATTTTGATGGAAGTTATTCTAGATTTTGTAGTGTTGAATTTGCTGCTGTACCGAGGAAGATGATCACTCCCTCAGATATATGTTCCGATGGCTAACATCTTGTCATACAGTTACAGTGAGATCATTCCGGCTTCTGTTGTAATTTGATGTTAAATAAAAATGAAGAGAGGTAGTACTTATGCGCTTGCAATCGTGGTGTGATCTTTGTGTTTCCAGATTCTTGCCTAGTGTTGAACTCAATTCTGGATCCGAAAAATCGCTACCATCTGGTAGCGTTACGGGAAGATGAAGCCCACCCCCACGAGCTGACTGGCTCTCGCCTGAGTACCTGACCACCTGGGCAGCAGCCCTGACCAAGTCTGCTCGCGACCGGTTGGTGCGCCCGCCCCACTCACCAAGACACCCACCCACCAACCCTTCCGGCACGGCACCCGCGCGCGGATCAGCACAGCACGCGCGCGTTTTGGCGGTCGCGGCACTGCCGCCGGCCGCTGCGCTGCTTCGTACGCCTGGTGGCTGGTGATGGGGTCGCCCGATGACTCCGATCGATGGCAGCCGGCTGCGTGCGTTTGATGAATCCATCGAGACGAGTTACTGCTACGAGTCACGATTCTGATCATGGAAAACGTTAGTTGCCGCGCGCGGCATGGCTGCAAAGGTCCTTGCGATGTGTGTCCATCGCAAGGGGGTACACGATACCGACACCGCCACGCCGGCGGCACAGAGGCACCCGATGGGCTTGTCGCCAACGGCCGGCATCGTGATAATTCCAAGACGTGACTTATGGCCGCCGGCCGGCGTCCATGTTATCAGCACGGATGAAAAACGGGAGACCCAGTTTCCAAAAGGAAGCACTGGAGTTTCCAAAAGGAAACATTGGAGCCTATCGGCATGAGAATCGTGAGTCGTATCATTGATCATTCTGCCAAGAAGTAAGTAGTGGAACTGTTCTAGCGAGAGTAACGGAATCGTCATGTAAATCGGACGGACCATTTGTTCCATCTATTAATACAACGACACGTGGCTCCATGGACCGCGACATTCTCATCGTGTTACGTACCACGCCCATGCAGTGGCTAGCTTCCCCACGCTGTGGAATGGTAGCTACGCTCCCCTCACGAGTCGGTCGGCAGCTGAGCACCTAAACATAACTTAATATAGTTCGCGGCCGAGCACCATAATATCTCGTCGAACAAGAGGCGACGGCGATGGCTCCGGTGAGCAGCGCGGCGCCGTCGATGTTCCTCCCGACGTCGGAGGCGACGCTGCGGCCGTCGTTCGTGCGCGAGGTGGACGAGCGCCCCAAGGTGCCACACGACCGGCCGCTTCAGCGACGAGGTGCCGGTGATCTCGCTCGACGGCATCGACGACGACCGCGTGGCGGCGGCGCGCGTGCGAGGGGTGGGGCATCTTCCGGCCAGGTGGTGGACCACGGCGTGGACGCCGGGCTCGTGGCCGAGATGACGCGCCTGGCGAGGGAGTTCTTCGCCCTGCCTCCCCAGGATAAGCTCCGCTTCGACATGTCCGGTGGCAACAAGGGCGGCTTCATCGTCTCCAGCCACCTCCAGGTACCCTACCACCGTCGTCGGCAGTGGATCATCAGCTCCATATATATATATATGCACAAAACATTATGTGATTCCGACGCACAGACTTACTTGGTGTGTTAATTACTACGTGTAGGCGCGCGTGTGCTACACCTTCACGTATTAAGCGTGGCCAGCTGATGCGTATCTGTATGCCTGTGACAGTTAAAACAGACAGACAGACGATGAACACGCAAACCAGCATAGAACAAATTAATAAAACAAACCACGATGGTACGTATTCAAAGAATTGCAGTAACCACAGCAAGCAGCTGAATCTAGATGGCTCTCGTTCGTGCGTTACGTGCAGGGTGAGGCGGTGCAGGACTGGCGTGAGATCGTGATCGACATACTTCTCGTACCCAGTGAAGGCGCGGGACTACTCGCGGTGGCCCGACAAGCCGGCGGCGTGGCGCGCGGTGGTGGAGCAAGCAGCTCATGGTGCTGTCCTGCGAGCTCCTGGGCGTGCTGTCCGAGGCGATGGGTCTGGGCTGTATTTAGATAGAAGGGTGGAATTTTTTTTTTCTACGATGCGTGTTATGTGAGAGGGATGGATAGAAAAATTGAAAAATAAATTTTTAAAAATACGTATTCTATGAGAAGGATGAATAGAAAATAAAAATAACTGAACACAGCCCCGGAAGACGACGCTCTCGCCAAGGCCTGCGTCGACATGGACCAGAAGGTGGTGGTCAACTTGTACCCCAGGTGCCCACAGCCGGACCTCACGCTAGGCCTCAAGCGCCACACCGACCCCCGCGACGGTGGCCGGACATGGATCACCGTGCAGCCCGTCGAGGGCGCCTTCGTCGTCAACCTGAGAATTCAATGCTATACCTATCATTAACTTGTGACCAACTTGTTAATTTTGCTCTTGAACAGTTGCTGAGCAACGGCAGGTTCCGACCACCAGGCGGCGGTGAACTCCGAGTGCAGCTGGCTGTCGGTCGCGACGTTCCAGAACCCAGCGCCCGACGCGACGGTTTACCCGCTGGCCGAGGGAGGGGGAGGCGCTACACGTGACAATGTAGTGACAGTACAGTGGTCCCCTTTTCTTTGGAGCCTGCAGGTAATTGGCGTGTAAATCGCGACAAATGCCAGTTGCTAGCAATTAAAAGTAGTGTAGATCGCGACAAATGAGCTTCACGTATACATAGTTAGATACTACTAGATGAATATGGTATGTATCGTGCATTTTCTATGCGTTATTTTCAAATGATCGAAGGTTATTGTTATTCTTCACAATTTTCATGGACTAGCTGAGATTTTTTAGTCTAGCTAGATACTTTTTAAGAGGAAAATCATGAAAGTAATGAGAGTAGCTAGGTGGCGTTCAGGTTTTTGTGGCCAAGCAGGGACAGTTCAGGTCGATCTGGTTCGGGTTCTCGAGCGATATAGCTGGAGATAAGGAAAAGATTGGTTCCGTGATCGGGATGGATGGCACAGACGTACGTACAGTACGTAGAGCAGACGGTTTGTGTACAATACATTACATTAGTGCTTTTCAACGTGCATCTCACTCGTGTATACGTACTGGTAAAGACGCACGTACGACATGTACGTGATACAAAATGATTTATCTTTTCCTTTGAAAACGATTCTGTCAATAAACACCCACATATACTGGTTATTTTTTTCTCTAGAAAATATTTCAATACAAATGTAAAATGCCAACCCACTTATATCGGTTGAAAGCATTGCTTTTTCTATTTTATAATAAGTGAAGGATGATTCAAAAGTCTAATGTGACTTTGTCTATTTAATTATGTTGCACATAATACGGTCTATTTATGGATTGAAAAATATTAATAATTGAATTACATATTAATATTTTTCTATTTTTTACGCATCGTTTGTGAAACGAAAATAGTTCATAGCTACATTATACATCATACGCTTCTATTTACAGAGTTTTTTTATCCATTCACCCGTCAAACTCCCTCCAGTGTCACGAACCTTCACAGACATTCACTAATCACTACCTCGCCGACTCGCCGCTCGCACCCTCCAATCTCTGCAGGCCGCAGCCGGTGCAGCGCTGGTCCTCTCGATTCGGCTTCTCCTTCCCAAGGTCTCCGCTCCTCCCAGCTCCATGGTCCCTCGACAAAGGTCACTCTAGATGAAAGTGTCAACTTTCCAACCTTCTGTTCACCGCCACCTCACGTTCCTATTCTTCACAATCAAAAAGTGAGAAAACTAAACAACAATACATTATTATTCTATATACATCTACTTTGTTCTAAACCCACAGAAATTAGTCCAACTGTGTGCATACCAAAAGTAAGATTATACAGTCAAGTGCTACTACAATGGAACTTCAGAAGTTTCAACATCTCCAAGCCCTCAAATTTTTTTCGCCGTCAGTAACAACAGTCGAGTGAATGCTCCTCTCTAGCCAGTTCTCGAGATCTTTCCCCTGCACAGCCAAGTACCGTAACAATATAGTATTCAATCACGAAGAACACACAAGAGCTCAAGGGAACCCTGTCCAGAATATCGTATGGACATTTCGTCGAACACCTGCTATCATATGGGATTCCTGACTTCCAGTGAAGACTGTTGGAGCAAGAGATGCTCGCTGCTTCTGCAATCGCCCGCATTAGATGATGAGTACTGCCTGAGCTCGCTTGCAATCGTCCGCATCGCACATTTACTCAACCTAAAAATTTAATTATGTTCTGAAGTGATCCCAACCAGGCAATTGACATGCATACACCGGTAGAGGCAGGAGTTATTGAGGCTGTTGGCGGAGGCGCAACGATGGTTTGCCGAAGCCCCGAACTTGGCGCAGCGTGTAGATGCAGCGTGAGATAATCACGGCGGCGGAGGGTTCGATGGCTGAGAACATGCACGAGACCGAGGTCGAACGCCATCTGGTCCAGACAGTAAGGCCCGCGAGCGGGCCGCGCAGGGAGGTGAAGACGGAGGCGCCGCTGGGAGGAGGGAGGCAGAGCGCGAGTGCGACCGTGGCGTGCAGTTCGGCCATGGCCGTGGGCGAGCGGGAGGAAGGTTGAGCGAGGGCGAAGAATGAGCGACCGATTTTGGGAGCAGCGCCAATGCTGGTGGGTGAGGTAGCGGGTGTCGGAGCGCCGGAGCGCGAGCGCCCGAGCGCTGCGCCGCCGGCCGCCGGGTGGTGGAGCGGGAGCGAGGCGAGCTCCTCGCGGGTGGCAGACTCTGCCCAGCGGGGGTCGGAAATAGCGATTGGTCAGAAGAGAAAATTAATTTAGGCGGGTAGAAAATTAATTTTGGCCAGCTGCTCGTGGGCCACACTAATAGGCCGACGAGCGCACACAGGAGGGGCGTGCGCATGGTGTCCTGTGCCTCTACGATTTGGGATGACGCCGTACGATATGATTATATAGGGGATATGATTTTTTGGGAAGGGAAAAAACGTTTCGAGGAAGTTAAAAAAATAGAGTTCGGTGGGTAAAAAAACATGGGTGACAAAAAAAATTTGTTTTTGGCAGAAACATTCTCTAACTATCAGTTTTAGTGGGTTTGACCTCTTCCCACCCCCGTTGACCCTTACAGGTTGGTCCGGCGTGAGGGGTACCGCGGGCCCGATTTAGGTGAGAAATATTTTCAATTCTACTCGTTTTTTTATAGATAGAGATATACCAAACAAAGAAGAAGATGGTGGATTTCAAACTTATTAGGTCCAAAATGTCAAAGGATTATTAGTTACTTAGTTCCTTTCATTCTAAAGCGAGTCTTTTGAATAGGAAAATGGATTTTGTACGGTACAGAAGTGTTTTCTTTTCGAACGAGAAGTACAGAAGTGTTTTCAATGTGTTCTCCGTGTATACCCTTATTTAAAAAAGATATGGTACTAGATTTAAAACTTAATTTGACTAAAATGCTATAGGACTGTGGTTAAATAGTTCCTTCGACTCTTAAAGAAATCTTTTGAAACATGTGGCTGATTTGGCTCCCAAATTTAAGTCTGGAATTGACAGTAGTTATGTTAGTTCAGAAACTATAAGATAAGCGCAACCCCAAACACTGTCCTGGATGCTTTAGCCTAGGCTAGCAACGCTCAGATTGTAATTAAGACCTCAACGTGGCCATGCCACATGTTCAGGGTCGGTAACCTATCCAACCTGAGAATGAGATGCATGACTGTGCTCGTAGCAGTGGTATATATCAATGTTTTAAATAGCGGGCTAAGCCATTTAGCTTCTAACCTCAAAAAAGGCTAATAACCCGGCTAAATGAAGCTATAGCGGCAAATAGCGGCTAAATTGCACATAGAAACAAATAGCTTCATCCTCTTCAATCAAGCTATGGCGGGCTATAGCGGAGCTTTTAGCCAGCTATTGGTATATATGCCATTTACTCAATGTCATGTGCCCGACATGTATCAGGTAGCCATCGTGAAGCCACAACACGCAGGCGGCAGGACCTGCCAGGACCATTCTAAAATCCACATGGTCCAGGTGCTGCCCCCAAAACTCAGATGCACGCAACTGAAATTGAACAAACGGCATGTGAACCTCTCCAGGGCCATCACAAAGGCAACACTTGGCGTCCCGGCGGCACTTCAAGACTGGAAGAACAACGCACAACATCTCTCTCGCCGATCCGCCGCACGCGCGGCGCAGATCCTCGATTGCATCGCCACGTATCATCGGCGTATACTACCAGGAGGAGCGAGATCGTCGCGCTTCGGCCGCCGGAGACGGATTCCGGCCACCTACACTGTACTCCTCTGGGACTAGCTAAGGTCCGTCCTCGCAAGCTGAATGATCGATCAAAACTACATACGGAGCCCATTGGTTGTAGGACAACGAACAAATGGTAAAGAAAGACCGAGGTCGTAGTCGTAGATGACAAGCTGGCAGGTCGCAGCGATAGCATTAATTATTTTCAGCCTGGGGACTCCGGAAGAGTGGGCGATCATGCCAGCTCGATCCGGCACCGGAAACTGCGAGCTGAGCTCCATGGTTGGCACTGGTTTTCTTGCAATCTGTTGGCTCAGCTCTGGGTCGATGGCGAAAGCTTTGATCTTAAAACCGTAGCAGCATGCATGTGTTGCTGACGGAGAGACCCCAACGGTCAAAAGCCGCCGTCTTATAGAGGGTCGTCGTCGGAGCTGAGCGAGATCACACGCGCCTGATCGAGTCGCCATCACCTAGAGGGCTGGAGCTTTATTTGAAGCAACTGTTACCGGCCGGACCTGCAGGAAAGGGCTATGCCAAAGTACTCCATTACCTTCTAAGAGGTAAGACCTTGAATAAATCTTAGCCATCGATTTTTAGAAGAAATAAAACATTTTTATAGTTAGAATATTTAGGGAAAGGAAAAAAATCCCTAGATATCTGCATCCCTTCCCTTCCTTCCCTCACGCTGGCTAACCTTCTTTACCTTCCTGCTCTCGTAATAACACAAGTAGATGTTGCACGGAGGCATGACAGCCCTTGCACATGTTTTAGCACATCATATCATATTAGAAAAATAATATCACAGCTCACTAGTTTATGTTAAAAAATGTTACAAGTCACCTGTATCATATTACTAGGAAATAAAATTATGACAAACTTATGACACGTTAAAAAATAAAATGTTACAAATAGTCTATGTCACATTGGAAAAAATAATAGATACAATCCAAACCATGTCACATTAGGATAAAATACCATGTATCATTTTAGGATCCTATTACCACTGACAGGATGTAACATTAAGTTTAAGATCATAGGTATTTTTTTAGCATGTCACGTTAGTTTTATTTGACACACGCAACACATGCATGAATAGCCATCGAGTGCTACCCATGTCATGTAAGCGTTGTTTTTGGCACGTCACATTTTTTTACTTGACACACACCATCAAATGTTTCCCATGTCACGTTACAACAATTCATGCCACCTAATTTTTATTTGGGCACATGTCACGTTCACTTATCATTGTTTTTTGTTTTGTTCAAAAGACCCATGTAAATCCATGAGATAAAAAAGAAAAAAAAAATAAAGCTAAATCTAACTCAATCAAATTAGATCTAATAAGAAGGTATTTTTCCTATTCACGGATTTAAAAATATAAATAATAAATATTACGCATGTATTACCTAGGAGGTAATATGTCCTTAGACTTTCCTTCTATAGTTATTTGGGAGTACCTTAGCAAAACCCTCTTTGGATATTAGAGCCCAGCATGGGATCCAGTGCGTCGCCCTGAATATAACTTGCAAGCACGAGTTAGGTTTTGATCTATGGAATACCACATCATTCGGGCTCAACCACAAAGCTCAACACATGGCCGTTGTACCAATTAAAATTTGATTTCTCAGTTTAAATGGAAAACTTTTAATCCAAGAGCCAAAAATATTTGCAATACTAGTTGGTGGTTGGAAACCGTGATACTTGGCTACGCCCGCCCTCAACGACACCCGCGGGTGAAGTGTGGCACCCACACCCGTACCCGCGGGTGACATGCGGGTTTTGGGTCGCCCGCGGGTATGTTAACAAGAAGCTAAAATTCAATGAAAAAAAATCAAAATTGTAAAGAAAGTAATACAAAAATATTAATTCTTGGTCACACAATGAATAAAAAATATATAATAATTAGACCTAGGGAAGTAAATAATGGTTATAAAATATAATCAATACAAATCATTATAAGCTTTACATTAACTTGTATTAAATATTTGTAACATGTCTAAGTTGAAAGTAGACATACCTATATTTCGGGCCCCGCGGGTAAAATTTGTCGCCCGCGCCTAACCCTCTACCTTCGCGGGCCCCGACCCACGACACCCGCTGGTGCAATATTACACCCACGCCCGCACCCTAGCGGGCACCCGCACCCGCGGGTAGTGATTGCCATCCCTAGATACCTATGAGGAGGAAGAGATTAACAGGGCAATTTGATATAGTAGATCCTGAGTGTCAATTGTGTACATAGATAACCTATTAACATAGAGCTTTTTTTACGGTGTCTTATACTACTGTACAGTTGTGTAGAGTATACATGAGAACAAATCATTCATTGCTAAGGGTAATTTAGTAATAATTAGATATGTATTAATTATCTTTCATAAAGTGGTGTATTTTTAGTTTCAAAAAATATATTATTGTGACATCATTTTTGTCATTTCCCCATGATACCCTTATACTACCTATACTACTTATATATACACTACACATACTACTAGTGAAGCTTTTAGTAGTATACAATTAAAAGAGCTCTTAACATAATGGATATTCAATTTGAAAACAAGATAAGATAATATATTATTGAACTGTAAGATTGAACATATACGCAAATGTGCCCAATACTCTAGTTCAAACATTGGTGTTAGTATCAGAAGTAAATTTTGCGAGTCCAAAATCTGCCACCTGCAAAGAGAAGGTACTTAGCAAATTACACCTGCACATCTGCTTGTGCTAGTAGGTTTTAGGTTTAGATCAACTATTTAATGATGATTGGTAATACTTGTACATCTGTCTGTCACAATTATGTCATCGAAGTGCAGTTGTCTCAACCAAGCACAAAAGGTTAGCCTAGTCAATAATCCCTTTATTTGTGCTACTAAAATCCGAGATGTTACCCAAGACAAAAGTAACATCCTGCTGCAAATAAATTAAAATTCTAAGTCATAAAGAGCTACCATGTATGGATACCCTAATGAGTTTAAGGGAAACCATCTCTATTGTTTAAATTGTTTCAATAAGTATGTTGAGACAAAATAAGTTGTATTTCTAATAGAATGTAGAGTTCAGTGGGAGCTCACAAAAGGGAGGAATTTTTTTTTTGTCTTAGTTTCCGGCGTCGATAATTTGAGAAAATATTACTCGCAATGTCAGTCCGTGCCATAAGTTAAATATGCCTCTAGTTTCTTAATAATTAGTTTAATTTTGGGCACAAAAAGAAAAAGAATTAGTTATATGCTATAGAAATTTACATGACTTCTGTCGGTGCCTGATTTGGTCACACCGGCACAAACAAGTGATTGCGGTGCTAATCCACTCGTTGCCCCGATGGCGGGTGAAGAGACAGGGGTTTTTATCCTGGTTCCGGCCACGGGGCCGTACGTCCAGCAGTGGTGCTGAGCACCAGTTTCGTGTTGCTCATAGTAGGGGGTTACAAGCAAGGTGGGAGAAGGAGATGAGCTCCTAAGTCCCCATGTTCGGCTGTCGCTAGCTAAGTGGTGTGTGTTCTAGCGCGTGTGGACTTGAGTGCGTCTGGCCGTGCCGTTTGCATGGGCTTCCCTTCCCCTTTTTATGGACCAAGGGGGGAGGGTGCGAGTACATGTGTTCGTGGTGTTGACGTTGCTAAGTGCACTGTGCTTCCCATGCCGTGCACTATGCGAGCGGGAATCGCGCCTTCCAACTCCGGCTGACGACATGGCAGTGGCTGACGTGATGTCCTTCCTTCTTGTGACGGCTCACGGCGTCGAGGGTGGCAACTTGCGTACGGCGTCCAGATCGAGTCTCTGTAGCCTCCTTCGAGGTTCGACTTCGAGGATGGTAGCGCATCCGAGGCGAGCAAAGTCAAAGGAGTGGTTGGCACAGTGCTGCTGCCTAGTTAGGTCAAGCCGTGCAGCATGGCGCTCAGAAGTCCACTGTTGCGAGTGGATTTGACCGTGTCTTCTCCGAGGCGTGGGTGGTGGCGTGGAGCAGTGATTCCCCTGCTTTTTGACTGCAGAGGAGCGTCATCATGACTTGGAGTGGTGGGTCGCAGAGCCTTGGGCGTCGTTCCCAGTGTGGCAAGCTCGAGCTTGGACCGTAAGCTCGTGCCTGCCGAACCTCGAACGAGACGGAAATCACCCGCTCGAGGGTGAACGTCTCCCTCGAGGTCGCTGAGCCTCGATCGTCACGGACATCCCCGCTCGAGGGTGGTCGTCCACCTCGAGCGGGACGGACGCTGAGGAGGAGTTGTTGTGGTGGGCCTTTGCTGGGATGCAGAGCCAGGCCAACTTTGTTGGTGGGCCTTGTTACTGAGTAGTTCTAGGCCTAAGTTAGGGTACCCCTTTTACAGGTACCCGACAGTAGCCCCCGAGCCTCCGCAGGGGTGGGGTGCAACCCTGCGGGGGCTGGTGCTTGTCGAGGCTTTCGAGGCCTCCGTCCCTCGACGGGTCTTCCTCGAGCCTTCGAGCTTCGAGGCTTTCCCAACGAGGGTGGGCGCCTTGAATGCGCCCTTCCTCGTTTTGCGCGGGTCATGATGACCACCGAGGAAGATTTCGTGGTTTCGTGGGAGAAGTGGGCGCGCCTTTTCAGGCGAGGCGTGCGGGCGCGGTTCGACACGACCGCACGTTTACTGTGCCAGACTTCTCGAGTATTACGACGCGATTAAGGCGGTTAGCGCGGTTGACGCGGCCAGCACCGTTACGTCTCCTGGGGCGGGCCTGACTGTCAGCCTAGGGGGCTGGCGTGTCACGGCCGGCGTCCTGCCGCGCCTTGCTCCGTGGGGGAGTGTAAATAGCACGGCAGGGCTCCTGCCAAGGGTACGCCTCCCTTGCCTTCTAGCCTTTACCTTCAAGCCTTTGCGTCGTCTTCCTCCTTCGCCTAAGCTTCCACCTGTCGCCATGGTCCAAATCGTCGACCCCGCGCCGTGGAAGCCATCGACGGCCACCAAGACTTGCCTAGAGGGGCTCGTGGAGGTTGGAGTGTTGCCGCCAAACGTCGACGGCGAACCGCCGGTTTGGATCTCGCCGGGGGCCGCTGCGGAGCCCGCCCCGCCGGCGGGCTACGTTGTCAGCCTCGTTCGCCTCCATGAGCGGGGCTTCGGCGTTCCGGCGGGACGATTCTTGCGAGCGTTGTGCTTCCACTACAAGGTGGAGCTGCACAACTTCTCACCCAACGCCATCTCGCAGGCGGCGGTATTCGTCGCCGTATGCGAGGGCTACTTGGGCATCGAAGCCCACTGGGATCTGTGGCACCACCTCTTCTTTGGCGAGCTCTATTTAGAGGGTGTCACCAAGAGGGTCCGTCGCCCTGCTCGCGCTGGTGGCTTCGTGCTCCAAGTCCGGAGGAGCCGCAGGGAGCTCTACATCCCTTGTTCCATAGTTTCCAACAACCAAGATTGGGACAAGGGGTGGTTCTACCTCCGCAACGACGGGGGACGTCTACCGCCCTACACCGGCAGTTTGCTGACGGAGAAGCAGGACCGCTGGGTCTATGGGGTGTCGCCGCCGGAGCAGAAGGACAAGCTCGCCCCCCTGATCGAGGCACTCCAAAGCCTGTCGAGGCACGGCCTTACTGCTGGTGGCGTCATCGCGAACTTCCACCGGCGGCGGGTGCTTCCCCTTATGCAGAGGAGGCTCCCGCTGTTTGGGATGACGCCAGGCGCCGACGTCACCGGCACAGCGATGGCGGCGGAGCCATTGCCCGTCGCTATCGCCGTCCAGCGGACGCGGCGTGCCGTCGACCGGTTGGATGACCCGTGGGTAGTGCCCATGCGGCCCGAGGATGGCCACTTCAGTTTCGTAAGTGCCTTCTGATTCTCGTATTTATTTCTCGTTTCGGTTTTGTGTCTTTGACCTCGCGACTGGTGTTTCGCAGGGTCTGTCCCGCGGCCACACTTCCAAACCCCCTGTCCCCGAGGACAGGGCCGTCAACCGCACTGTTGCTGAGAAGGCGAAGTAGGAGAAGGATCGGAAGGAGGCGTGGCGGAAGCGAAAGGAGCGGAAGAAGAGGAAGCACTTGGAGGAGAACCGCGAGCGGGAGAGGCAGGGGTTCTCACCGCTCCCGACGCCGGAGACTTCCCCTGATCCCGCTGGTGAGGGATTCGAGGAAGACGGTGGGACGAGGAGCCCATCTCCTCTCGAGCTTCCCATCTTTTCTCGGGCCTCCCCCGATGGGGACGCCCTTGCTGCAGTGTCTGAGGACGGCAGCGGAGAGCCCATCAACCTCGAAGCTCCACCGTCGACCACGGTGCCTGCTCTTGGGAGCCTGTCGGGGGTAGCGGCAGCTACCCTCGAGGTACCCCAAGATCGGGGCGAGGCACCCGAGCGGCTGGGCGCTGTCGAGGAGGCCCCAATCCGTGGGCCAGGAATAGAGGCCCCCCAAATAGAGTCTGTCGTCTCTACGGGGGGCGAGGAGGCTTCGAGGGTGACTCCTCCAGGGGAGGCCGACGCCTCCACGGGAGGCGAGGTCTCGAGGGTGGCTCCCATCTCAGCCTCGATGCTGAAGCGGAAGCTCCCCATCGTTCGGTATGTTTTCTTCGTTGCTCACTTGTCATTGATACTTCATTTTTGTTTCTGAATTAGTTTTTTTTTGTGGCGCAGTCGGTCTGGTGAACGGACCGTGCCTTCCCTTGCGCCGACCAAGGCCCTCAAGGTCGGGCCAAGCTCGTCGCCTCATCCGTCCTCGCAACTCCCGGGCCCGGCGAATGAGGCCGTGCAGGACTTCGCCACCTTTTTCGACGCGCAAGCGCCCTGCACGGTCAGCTCGCGAACAGCAGCACTTGGCTGGACAACGAGCGAGTCACGCGCCGTGCGGTGGAGTCGGCGCTTGGGGAGGAACGGCGTCTCGCGGTGGAGGCTCGAGACCAGCTCGAGCTAGAGCAAACGGCTCTGGCAACGGCGGAGAAAGCCCACGAGACCGCCCAGGGTCAAGTCGAGGGTAAGCCGATCTTGCTCGAGTCTCGATCCTTTTGCTTTGTTGCTTTTTCGTTTCTGACAGCCTTGTTGGTGCAGCGCTGAAGCAAGCGCTCCAGGCCGAGACGGAGTCGAAAGGGGCTCTGCTGGTGGCACACTCGGCGACCCAGTGTGAGCTCGATGAGCTGGTACAGGCTGCTTCGGCGGCCTGCAATGAAATTGCTGGTGCCGTCGTAAATGACATTGGACACGCTTATAGGTCTGAACTGGCCCAACCTCCTCTGGATTTTCCACTTTTGGAATTAGCACAATACAAGTATTGTTGATTATTGATGGATCATCTTGACCTCTTAAAACACACAAAACAACTGTGGTTACCTCCTCACCACATAACTCGCAATGCCGCTGGAAAAAATGTGTTGGCATACCATCTAGGCTTGGAGCCTTCGTCGGCAACATCTGAAATAAGGCTGCCTTTAACTCATCTTGGACAAACACCGCCATCAAGCCCTCATTCATTGCCACTGTAACCTTTGTTGGGACTGTGTCGAGGACCTGATCCATATCTGTAACGTCTTCTTCTCGGTACAACATCATGCAGAAATCTAACACCAAGTCTCCCATCTCCTCGGCATTTTCAAAGATCTGGCTATCTGACCTCTTCAGCTTCAAGATACGGTTCTTCTTCCTCCTCTGGCTCGCCCTAAGGTGGAAAAACTTTGTCTTATTGTCGCCCGCTGTCAGCCACATAATCCTGGAACATTGCTTCCACATAATTTCTTCTTGATGGTATAGCTCCATGATTCTTTCTGCCACTATGAGCTCGGCATGTGATGGGCCGCCATCTCGGTGGGGTCCGAACTTAGCCGTTCAAGCTCTACGTTCAACGATGCAGCTCCTGTTGGACATGGTCCAAAGGGTTGTTGTCTCACACGGTGAGACCGCTAGTGACCGACGCTAGTTTGTCATGTAACTCCTACAGTGTCCATGCCTTTCCTGCATCATGCCAAGTATGAGCCAGCATAGAAGCAAATTCGTCATGAAATTTCTAATCACATCATACCTGAACAGCTTAATTCACGTTTTTCTTCCTGCCTTCGATTCTTGCTCCCAGCGGAGCAGTATTGGATGGTGATCTAATGCTACTGCAGTAAGATGAATTAGCCGCGCCAACAGAAAACGTGAACACCAATCAGGTGTGGCCGGTGCACGATCAAGTCAGACCCGATAGTAGCCCCCCAACTTTCTTCTCAAAAGTCCACTTACGTCCCTCGAAACCAAGGTCACACAACCCACACACATCCACCATTTCACGAAATCCTGCAATCTACATGTAGCTGTGATCTTGCACGACACAATGCTCATCTCTATGCAGAAATTCGTTGAAATCTCCAATACACACCCAATGAAGATGCAATGAGGACATTATAAATTTCAGCATATCCCATGTTTTATAGCGCTCTGCGGTATGAGCTTCCCCATAAATAGATGTCAATCTCCATGGTTCCTTCCCATGCTCAGCAATAATTGCATCAATATGGTACTGTGATAACAGCAAAATCTCTACTCTAGTATTATTATTCCAGTAGATACTGAGACTACCACTGTGGCCAGCATTACCTACATCAAAAGCATTATCCAACCCTAGAGTTGAGCCAGAACGAGCCAAGCCAAAATGAGTTGAGCTAAAATGAGCCAAGCCGAGCCAAGCTAAGTTGGCTCGGCATCCGGCCCTCCTTCTACCAATGTCTTGTGCATCTGGGTTTTGAGCACACACAACATGGTCGGGGCAACCTTCTTCATGATATCGTGAAATTCCTTCACTGTCGAGGCGTTGCCCAGTCCTCGACAGTTCCAACTTAGGCAACTGATTGCTCCTGGCGGCGCTTTGACACGGAGCCCACCTCATCGTGTGAAAAATCCCCCATTGAACTCTTCTTGCTCTTCTTGCTCCTCTTCCTCTCTCTCGACGAGACATACACTGCCGCCATTGTCACCTTCATCCTCATGGGATCAAAACTAAAACCCACCAAGGCTGGGTAGCTGAGTCAGATCAGCCCCTTGGTCAGACTGAGCAGGGATAGATTGATCCCAAGTGAGGAGAAGGTGCGGCGCCGGTCAAAAACCTTTGTCAGTGGAGATTGCCGATGGAGTCGCTGGAGCCCTAGCTGCCTAGGTCATCTCACCAAACCTACTAGTGCCACCCCGCTCACCGGACTATGCCTAGGCCGAGCACTATAAAAGTTGATGCCTGATCTAGAAACACGCACGTGTCGCATGGCGATACGTAAAAAACGGGTAGGTTACTCTCGATGCTCCTTTACCCTATGTGATAAGAGGTAACATATATATGATGGTGTCACACGCCCTTTACCAACACCCCCACAAGGCAACAACCCAATCCCAAAAGCCAGCACTGCACATAAAGGTTGATCTAAACCTAGCAAGCTAGCAACCGTAAGAGGGGATATGATCTACATGGTCTAGCTAGCTTGTCAAATTCTTGTGTTGCTATGAGATTTTTTTTTATTTTCGCAGTCTCTAGTCAAATTTTAACATGTGAGCACCACTTGAATGAATGTGTTGTCTAGCCGTGTGTGTTAAATCAATGATTTTTTTTATCGGGCCGAAGGATCTTAATTTGTTGGCTTGTAGGCCGATCGCTGTCAGTTGTGGGCTTGTTGGGCCAAATCTGCCTTGCTCCCATGTGTTGCAAACACTGTCCGGTCTTGTCATCGTCGACCCCCTTCCTTCTTCCCCCCCGCCACCCCACCCCAACTAGGGCCCATCGCCACCGCCCACCTGACACTCCTCCCACTATGCCTCCTCCACGTAGGAACTCCTCAAATGTATCTTGATACACTGGTATCCATTTTGTGAATTCTTAGACATTGATTCCTTGCATGGATTCCTAGTTCGTTCTTTGATTTCTTCACGAATTTTGATGCAATTGTATATGTTTGTGGATTCTTGGATATTGTTTCCTTGCATGGATATTAGTTTGTTCTTGGATTTCTAGGGTGATTTAGATGCACTCATATCCATTTTTGGATGCTCGAACATTGATTTCTTGCATGGTTTCCTAGTTCTTGGATTTCTAGGCATCTTATAATGCACTAATATCATTTGTGGATTCTTGAACATCGATTCCTTGATTGTAATTAGTATGTTCTTGGATTTCTTGGTAGCTTATAATGCACTAGTATCCATTTGTGGATTGTTGAACATCAATTCCTTGGTTGTAATGCACTAGTATCCATTTGTGGATTCTTGAACATTGATTCCTTGCTGGCATGGCTTCTTGAATGCTATAAATAGAAGTGTACAATGCCACTTTGATATGCATAAGTAGTGTTCCAACTAACAACAATTCGATATTGGTGTGTGATGTCTATTAAAATAGACCTTCGGATTATGTTCTTTGCTTTGATTTTTGCTGGGTTTACATCACATCATGTTTGGGGTGAAGAGGATTATTACCACCAGAAAGATGTATTTATGATGAAGTGCATGGACACAATCAAACTGGGTACCCCATATGAGGATCCAAGCCAACCTTGCATTCGTGCCGTGGGGAAATATGACATGAAACGCATATGCGGTGCATTCACCTTTAGTGACCAGTTAGAAGTAAGCATGATAAAGACCGTCATTCTTGCATACACATGCCACAAGCCAATTCCTATCGGAGAAAAATGTGGAAGTAAGTTTCTATAACTATAAAACTCTATTTCTCACGAAAAAAGCATATGATATATTATGTGGATAGTAGATTACAACATGAACTTTGTTTTTTTTTTGCAGATCTAATTGTCCGTGCACTAACAAATCTTCCACCACAACGGGCAGATCCTTGCTGAAAGCTCCTTTAATGTCAGCATGCCAATGGAAATGATGATAAGAACAAAGCATGCACTTAATTGGATATGTCTTGTGTTTTACTTTTGTCATTGCAAATGAATAAAGATAGCACCACTACTCGTGGAGTAAATTTCAGTAGCTGCTCTTTAAACTTGTATTGTCATGATTTCTCATCTGGTCTTGGTACTCTCAAAATGACAACGTTATATTTGACACATTACAATTCATTTTCCCTCCTATTACACCTATCAGCATAGAAGGAATCGAGGCTCCCTCCCTGAGCAGACAATTAATGGGGACGCTCGACTACCACGATGCATGGCCAGTGGGACGGGTCCACCCAACTATCATAACCCATGAGTAGGGACGAAAACGATCAGAAACAATAAAAACTATTCATTAGGACCCACTCATCCACTGCTTCACCATCTTCGTGTTGCATCAATGGTTACTACTATCCACCAAACCTGGTCTAAGCACGTAGTCTCATTGATTCATTGGCCATTAGCCCATTACTTCACCATCTTCTTTTCATTGTCCTTATCTCTACTTCTAAAAAGAAAGAGCGGAAGAGATGTCGCGTAGCGCTGGAAAAAGTCTATATCACCCCTTCACCTATTGAGGGTGATATAGACTTTTTACCGTAGCGCTTCACCATCAGCTTCACCATCCCACACCGTCCGCTACCCCGAGATGCAGCACCGGGATAGCGTTTTTTGCCCCACAGCGGGGTGCGCTACCCGGCGCTGCATCTTTGCGCACCGGCTTCCGAGCGCCAAATCTGGCGCCACGCTCTCGCGCGCACCATCCCAACCACCCCGACCGCATGGGAGCTCACGAGGAGGAGCCACACGCCGCCGGTGAGGGAGAGAGGGGAAGAAGGAAAAAAAGAACCGAGGCAAAAATCAAAGCAGATTAAGGCTCAAGTCGAATCGAAGCACAAATCAAAACAAAATCGACACAAATCGAAGCAGAATCGAAACAAAAAAATCGAGAGAGACGAGCTCCTCGCCGTGGCCTCTCGCCGGATGTGCTCCTGCAACTGAGCCTTCTCGCCAGATCTGTCCCTGCCTCGTGCCGGTCTGCCGCTGGCGCTGCTGCCGGGATTGCGTTCCACCTCCTTCCGGTCGCTGGAGGAGCTCCTCGCCCCTCCCATGGCGGCGCCGCCGCACCAACACGCGGGGAAGGAGGGAGCAGGGGACGCCGCGGCCGTACAAGAGCTCAATCCGTGACCGCACGGAGGTGTCGGCGTCGGCGACTTCGCCGAGTAGGAGGCGGCGGCGCAGGCGAGCGGAGAGCGAGGGGATGCGACGGAGACGACGAGAGCTTCTCCACTGCCGCGAGGCCGTGCTGGCTGGTCAGATCTGCCCGAGCAGCAGTCGCGCGTGCGCCCGTGCGGAGGGGATGAAGAGGGGATCGATGGACGCGCTATGCTCACCTTCTTCGCGAGCAGAGATAGAGACCAAAATATCGCGTGGCTTGTGCGCCAGGCCGTGGGGACAGGAAGGATCGACCGCATGGGGAAAAGAAAAGGACGGTGGAAAAAATGAAAAAGAAAGAAAAAAAGAAAAGAGAAAAAATATGAGAAAAGAGAAGAAAAAGAAAGAAAGAAACGAGAGGAGATAAAAAAGGTAAAGGAAAAAATGAGGAGAGAGGGAGAATGGAGATGGTAGTTGGTGTTGGTTGAATAAAATATAGGTCAGTTGGTATAGAATATGAGATATAGAGTATCACCGGTGCAGCAGAAGTTGAGATAGGATATGAAATATCTTGATGACCAGAAATATTCTATAGAAATAGGTATCACGAGTGCGGATAGCCTCACGCGTCCGCCGACCTCACGCGCCCGCCTCCCCCAATCTCCGCGTTGCCTCCCGCCTCCCTGTCTCGCGCGCCCGCCTCCCCCAATATCCGCGTTGCCTCCTGCGCCACCCTCCCGCTTCCTCCGCGACTTGCGAGGCCCTACGCCCCTTCCTCCGCCTCTACGAGATCCAGGCTCGCGCCGCCTCCTCCGCCTCCAGACCAACGAGCGGCACCCTGCGCCCCTCCTCCGCGAGCGACGCCCTAGTGCCCTACGCTCCCTCTCCCTCCTCCTCGAGCGACGCCCTAGTGCCCTACGCCCCCTCCCCCTCCTCCGCGAGAATCTGTCTGCCTCGGTACCGTCGCGGTGTTCGCCCTTCCTCCGCCGCGCCTTCAACGTCGCCGCCTGCCTCCCCTTCCCTCCCATCGCCCGTCGCCAGGAAGACCCCGGTTCGCGCCTCCGACGCCGCTGCGCTGCCCGTCGTGCCTCCGACTCGGAACGCCGCCGCCGCCGCCGCGCCGGCACGCCTTCAACGCCGCCGCCCGCACACGCCCGTCGTCATTCGCGTCTCCAACGCCGCCGCCGTCCGTTCATCAAACGACGTCGCGCCAGGAAGCTCGCCGGCGACTCCTTAGTCCTTCCTGCCAAGACAGGTACACAAAAGACCCCACTCCGCCCCCCACGCTCATACTCTCCCTACCACACCACCGCACTTCCTCGACAGAGCCGCACGGCTGAACCACTGCCGCCAAAGTGTTCGACGTATTGCCCATACTGTCACGACGCCAGCTATGCAGATGACAAAGAGAGTAGTTCATCGACATGTAACGTAAACCCTATGCTGATGACAAAGAGAGTAGTGTGCTTCATCTTCTTGCTGTTACGTCAACACTCTGTCTTCCTGTCAATGTTGATGGCTTCCTGCAACCTGCTTATACCTGCCCTTTTATTTTTGCTTAACGTCTGCAACTTGATTACTTCAGTATTTACATTCAATGTTTCATATCCTTTTTGGCATAGCACCGTTGGGTTAGACATCTTCTGGATATCCCTGTGTTGCCGGTCTCATCGGCGATGATCTCACCGCTGGTGAGAACGCAACCAGGTGAGATCACAGCCAGTCATCCAAATATCCAATGATATAACTGTGATCTACAATATTGAGGAGAGGAGTAGATCTGAAGTCTAAACCATCAGACTTCAAGCAGGTAAGACTCTAAAGGTTCGGCTGTTTGAGGGAATTGCCTTCATACGGCAGGGGAAAAAATAAGTGATGTTATTGATCTATATATCTTTCTTATAAACTTGCTAGATCTTACACAAATCGTTTTTTCGGAACCAAAAGCTGGTGAAATTGGAATTCTTCCACTATGCCTCATAAAATTAATCCCATCGATTTTGAAAACAGCGAGGGCAATTTATCTACAGTAAATGCTACTTTGTCTTCTTTAAGCATGAAACTACTGATATCCAGGCTGCCGGTAATCTCCCCAAACCATTCGGTTTGGAGTTTTCAAACTCGAGGTGTCAATGAAAATATGGTGCAAGATTATAACTTGGCCTTTTTCTTTCATCTCAATAGCATCCGTACTAATGAACAACCATGCTATGTCATTGGCAGCATGATCCAACAGACTCAACCTATTTTGAGAAACTTGGGTGTAGGATTGGATGGTTCTCTATTGTCTTATAAATCTACAATAGCAAGAAAAAACCCTGTATAATTTTGTAAGGGCTCAATGAAGTTCTACCAGAGAGCCATTTGTAATTTGTTTGCTCTGATATTTGACTGGTAACAGCTACTTATCATGGTCATTCACATTTACTAAATAAATCTTCATGTTCAGACCTGCAACATGTTTTTGTTTGCAGAATTTGTTACTGGACTAAAATAAAGTGCACTTTCACTACTTGCTAAACTAAAATGAAGCCTACTGAAAAAAATGCACGCATTAAGTATTTATATTGATTCTCAATGTTTAATACTGGTTGCAGTTTGGACAAGTAATCCTGGTTATGCATTTGCCAAAGCAATAGTTTGAGATATTATCTTCACAAGATTGAATTTGTTAAAACATAAAAAAAATGTTAGGCCATGATCCAGTGCTACAAACCAAATTTTCTAGGACTTTAATTAATAGACTCTTGAGGACAGCAAACACATCTAACTGATGCAATACTGACTCCGATTGGCTTTTGGTGAAACTAAGAAATTGGTGACGATTATTTTTGTCTCTATATTTAGGATTGTTTTAAGGTGATAATTTAATTTTGTTGGCAAGAGCATTTTCTTCCTGAGCCTAGATTTTTGTACTGCAGGGGAGAGGATCACTGCAGGCATCCACAAACCTGAACCGTAAATTTCTGAGAATGTTTCATTGTTTAACTTTGCAAAGTGTCCAACTACATCAGAGGCCATATTTTCTGAGGCTCAGGCCATATGTGAGGAAAGTCTGTTTTTCACCCTTCAACTGTTACAAAAGTCCGATTTTCAACCGCAAACTATAAAACCATATACTAAAGGCCATCCAACTATCCAAACCATGCAAAATTGCCCCTTTGGGTGGTCTTGAGGGTGGTTTTGGATTTTATAGAAATAGCAGAAATATTATTTAAACTTTAAAAAACATAACTAATTCATTTTGGACCCAAAAAATATGAATCAGTGCCAAAATTTCTCTTAAATTGTAACCAACCTATTGGCACACTATTTAAATGTTATTTATTATATATTTATATTACTAGTGTCTTATTGTTTTTCTAAAAATAACTAGAATAAAAGTAAATAATATGCAAATAACTTCTAATGGCGCACCAACATATAGGTCACATATTTTGAAAAAAATCGGCATCGAATTTATATTTTTATAATTAAAAATAAATTAGTTATGAATTTTTAAAATATAAAAATATATTAATTTTTTAAAAATACAAAACCACCCAAAGGGCCACTTTTGCATGGTTTGGATAGTTGGAGGGTCTTCGGTGTCTGGTTTTGTAGTTGTGGGTTGAAAATCGAACTTTTGTAATAGTTGGAGGGTGAAAAATAGGCTTTTCCCGCCATATATATGTTGTCCAGGGCACCAGGATTGAATATGATATGTTGGGTGGATAGCATCTTGTAGTATGTCACTTTAATTTATTGGATGGTGTTCTATGTATGCCTAATGTGGTTGAAATATATCCATGATCTGATGCCATGACAATCAAAGGTAGCATAGCCATCAAGTTTGATGAAAAGAGCCAAAAAATTGTTGCTATGACTGATTTTTGTCACCCGTAGTAACGCACGAGAACGGTTCTAGTTAAAGCTAGAAAGGTATTAGGCTGACTCAGTCAGTGATTTAACTGTCCACATCAGACTTTCTATGTGGAGGAGGGGGGAAATGAGAGAGAATAAAATGGGTGACTACTTGGTCGCCGACGGAAGCAGAAACTCCAAGAAAACATAGATGTCCAGTCAATACCGTGTATGCATGCAAGAAAGTGGCCTCTTTAATCACCAGCTTTACTCATCAACTACTATACTAACATGGGAAAAGAACGGCGATGTGTGAGATCGCATTCTCATCGTCAGCAGCCGGCGATTAGTCATAAGGTTTGTTAGTGTTAGATGTCAACTACTATACTAAGAGCATGTATTATGGATTTATGGTTGGATGCAAGTGGGCTGAATCCCCGTTGCCAGAGAGTAAAGCCGGGTTGAGGTCAGCGGATATGCATGCACTGCGTTTTCATTGGTTGCTCTACTGCCGCGCTACCTCTCCATTAGAGCAAGTATTATGATGGTTATGATGGGTGTTGAGCCGGGGATACGTATCCTAGGTGGAAGAGAGAGAAAGTAGAAAAAAAAAAGGTGAAGTGAGCAACTCGCTAACAGCCGGCAGAAAGCGGGCCAAGAGCATTTTACTGGCCGCACGTCGCTATCTACCGCTGCCCTGCCCTATGGCTTGCTCTTGCATCCCTCTCACCGTAATAAATGCTGGCTACGGGGGATTTCTTTTCGGCAGCGGGCGCGATTATAAGCCCTGCTCTTAGCTGCATGTGACTACCTGGCTAGTAGCTGCTACAGTGCTAATGTAACCTTCCAGTCCTTCCTCCTCGAGTAATCGCGTTTCCAGATTTACATCAGGGCACTGACCAAGCCACCAGCAGCTTACTTAAGCCCTTGGAGCTAGTCCTGGAGGTCATCTTGATCCACCACGCTGCGTTGCCAGTTACCACGCCACCGAAAAGCGATCGGGTATCGGACCCGGCAGATGAGTCTACGCACGTAGTACAAGTTCATCCGCTGGTGCCGCGTGTAATGAAAAGAGCCCCATGCAAACCATCATTATGCAGCGACCACTCCATTCCCTAGCTCTCTTCTTCGAACTCGTCGCATGGGTAGAAGGCGGATGGGCGACCAAATAGCCACGAGCCCACGACGGCACTCAGGGAAGACCGACGGGAACTTGTGGCTCAGTATGTGAGGAAAAATTGCAGGGCGTACTTTTCGTGAAGCGCGTACAACAAGGATTGATCTGGATTACTCGATACTCTACAAAGAACATTCTAGTGTCCTTGACGAGTTGAGAAATTAAACCTGAACAACACCACGAGGATCAATGAACATGAGCTTGTGGCCCGGGCCGGTATATACGGAGGGTGTACTCGTGTAGGTACATGCTGCATGCAGGTGTAGACAAACCTTCGCTCATCACGTGTCTAACCCCTCGAGGCATCATCGTCTCGCTTCTTATCACAAGCATGCATCATGCATGCATCAACTTGATAGGTTGCTGGAGATGGAGGAAATCTGGTGCAACATTCATATTCTGTTCAGAAACCAGACTCGACCGATTGGATAGTGAGGGAAAAAAAAGGGAAAGAGACGAAAGGAATTTTTCTAGCAGTAATGATAATGTGTTAGTATCATCTACTAAATTAAAGCTAACGCTGTGGGTAATAAGCGATACCCTGTCTCTCTCAGGGGCGGCCGACGTAGCAAGATGGATGCGTTAATCACAAACAGTAGTCCAACACCTTAAGCACTCTAGTAGGTAGAAAGTTATATTCGTTTCCTTTATCAGTTTGTGTATTAGTACAGTACTTCAGTAACATACGTTCAGTGTTTCTTCGTGAGCTAGGGCCACGGCAACTGCGCCTCCCTGCCCACTCACCAATGGTCTCAAAATCCACGGAACGTTGTTTTGGGACGGAAACGGGAACATATGGAAACATTTTAGTGTAAAAATCTTTCATCAGTGCCGTTCCTCGTTCCTGTTCCCATGTTCTCGTTCCCATCGTTCCGGGAACCTAACTGCTAAGCATTGGATATATATTTTTGACCCTTTGGGGTCTATTAAGCGCTTGACTTTCATTCACATCAAAACCTTGTGAATGGTAGATTGGTAGTGTGCATACTTCAGGCATTTTAGATCCAGAATAAAGTGTCTCTTGCTTGATTTCCATTCACTTCAAAATCTTATGGGCAGCATGAACACAATGATGCTTCCAAAGCCACTGGATCGGCTGGTCTGGCTGGAGTGTTTCCGGCGGGGGACATTCTGATATGTCTAAAAGTCAGTGATGAATAATTTTGGGGTCACTATTGTGGATCCTTGATTATATGGGGGGTTGTAGAGTTGGTCGTGTCTGTAATATCAAAATCTGCTATGTAGAGGGAGATAATGGGATTATTTAAAACTGGGTTGGTTGGATTATATAGTCTGCACAATTTGGACTGTTTGGATGAGATACATATTTTTAGCTGGTTTTCATAACCCATAGCTGATCCCCCCTAGTAGTAGAAACTTTAATTTGGTGCTTATTACATCAAAATTCTGCTTTGGAATCCCCCCTAATTATTACTCACATATTTTTGTTTGGAGCTAGTAATCGTTAGGCATTACCTATAGTACGTGAACCTCTCTAGGTATATGCTGCCGGGGACGAGGCGGCGGAGGTGCCCCTCAAGCATGCCAAGAAGATTATTGTGGTGGCAGAGGCTGATGCCGACCGCGTTGAGCTTGGCCTCGGGTCGTGGCGACGGCGAGTGTGGCCGGGCGATGCCGAGCTCGAAGATGGAGCGGAAGGCGCGCGCGGTCGGAGGAGAAGAGCCTGAGGAGGAAGAAGCGTGCCACATCCTCCACCGTGAGCCAGCACAGCTCGCCGTGGCCGACGCGCCACCGCTCACGGAACGGCACGAAGAGGTCTCCAACTCTCCATACACAATACAAGTCATACAGTAAACGTAAACTTCAAAGACCAGGCTAGACCGCTGGACTACGCCAGTACGTGAACCAAACTTGGGCTCTCACTTCTCCAAACCATACAGATACTGGCTAACTTTAGCTCTGGCTAACTTTTACCCATGCTAAAGTGCAAGCCAGCCAACGAAACACACCCATAGATATTGTGGCTTTATTATTGTTTAATCCCTAAATTTTGTAGTCTACCTTATAGTCCAATAATAGTATGGTGAAAGGCCATCATGTACGGCGACCAAAATAATCTGAAATAAGCTACCTAGAGGTACCTTGTTTTAGATTATTATCGTGGTCCATGGTGATCTTTTACTATATTGGCCTTGGGCTATAAGCTAAGCTATATTATTGATCTAGAAGGGACATATTCCTTAATTGGGATAGCAGCTTTATTTTGGGTTATTTGATTATGCCACGATGATATTGTCTTTGATGAAGGAAAATGACGATCCCATTAATTATGTAGGCTCTTCTTAAGAGTACACACTAGCTGACAATCCGAAGATTGCAGCAAATTAAAAGGAGAATGAGAGGGACATCTTCATGCTCTACCTAGCATTCAGAGTGGTGGCAATAGATTCATTTGTGTACAAATAGCGGTATGGGTTTATAATAATAGAGTATGATTTGACTCATGTAGATCGACCACATGGTCTTTTAATGTATTTTCCTTCGTTTGTCCATCTTTTGGTTGAAAATTGAGACATTTTACACTCATTCCATTTGAAATAGCAAGGCTTACATTAATTTGTTTTGCTAGGACTATCCTTGTGCCAACAATTACTCTTTTAGTACATATTTTTTTTGTGAAACAGAATTGATTTAATTATATTTATACTAAAAATAGTTCCTTATAATGTTTTTTTCTCATAAATAAAATATATTGGTAGCTAGCGTAATTATTTGCCAAAGCATTATTTACTAAAAAACAAATACGCGTCATAAAGAAAAGGAGGGAATAAGAACAAAGGCGATATATGCATCTCGCAATGCATATGGCTATAGAATGATTCCCTTTTCTAAGAGAAAAATCATTTCATGCGACGTTGAGGGCGACCGGTTTAAGATAGATGGATAATGGATGCATCATCTCCGTTTCATGAATAGACTAATTCGTGGCCATCAACTACTACTTGGAAACTACCAGCCCCATTTATGTAGACTAAAGCATAGTAGCATCTTACTAGCATAGTATATATATCATCGTCCAGCTGGACTCTGAGTCAAAGCCTACGCACCAAGCGAAAGAAGATACGACTGGGAAACCAGCAGCCTCGCTGAAAGAAGGTTTTGGGCATGTTTCATGTCATATTGTTTATTTATTATGTCAGCCGTGTTGGTCTGTTGGATACTAGTCTACGTGCAATCGTTGCTTAAAGTTGGATTGATGGTTCACACTCTATCCAGCTTCAATTCAGGGTAAACAAAAAGATGAGATGCATCCTACCGTCCAGACAACATATTTCCACGGAGACAAAGAGAAAAACTGGTCTCTTTGTTATATTTGGGAGAGGCGCGCGGTCATTAGCACAAATTTAGGAACAATATATTATTCTACATATTCTTAAACGGTTGGCACTAATTAATTAATGAAAACGTATGCGATCTACCGAACCTGATGCTGCAGGTAAGCTATAATTAAGCCGACGACGACTGGCTGCTGTCTTGTTGAGGATGATGAGCGGTGTACGACTGAGCAGGATTGATGATATGGACGCACCGTCACCAACACCTGAATGCACCCGTGGTGCCCACAAACTAGGAAACCAACCCTACCATTAATCCATCATCTAGGTAGGCTAGTATAGCATAGCATGTATCACCCCTGCTTGAAGGAAGGCCAGTTGGGCTCCGAGTCAAAAGCTACACATAAAGCCTGCACACCAAGCGAAAGAAGCGACAACCAAAGGGGATGGCATGCATGATTAGGCAATCAGCAGTCCCGACCCGCTGATAGAGGGGGTTAGAGCCGCGTTTGGCAATGTTTCATGTCACATTATGTATGGCTTGTACTATTAAGAGAATGATATAGTGCATGTATTAATTTTAAGGGTTGCAACGAACGGCATCCAATAGGCATCCTAGCTACTACTCCTATAGGGAGCGATTGTTGCGGCATCTCTTATCGTACTATAGCCTCACGATTAAGATTTGTTGGGAAATCAGATGTTGACGGATAAGAATCCAAATGAGCTGTACTTTTTTTTTTGAGGGGCCATTGATTCGTAGTATCATTACAATCTTTTTCGGCAATCTCCAAAAGCCAGTTTGGGAGATAGCCAATCCAACTAAGAGAAGGAGAGGACTCCCACGGCATACTCGCACAACTATGAGCAGCCTTGTTGGCCTCTCTAGGAACAAACAAAATATTAAAATGAGCTGTACCTGTGCACGTCGAGAGTCCACAGTAGTGGCATATATGTTCATCTACATACAAAATTAATAGGCAGAGGGTCGGATAACAAAGAGACGATTTATATATATGAGCTGCGTGTGCGTCTAACGACGCGACATCATTTCGGTGACGCGAGGCACACAATCAAACCGGTGCTTTTATTTTTTTGGCTCGGTGCATGCGGTGCATGCAGATGCAGTCATGTAGAACAGTAGAAGAGGTTGAACTAAATAACTAATATTTCAAGAAAAGAAGAGGTTGAATTGATGAGTTTTTTTTTTTGAAAGATTGAATTGATGAGTTGCTCAAGGTACTATTTCTCGGTACGGCCGGTGTATATTTGGGGTCAATTCAGAGCAGACAGCAGAGGATGTGACCACGAGAGATGCAATGCAGAAACACAAGCACACCACGCAACAGTGTACCAAACAAATCCGGATATTGACTTTTATGGCGGCGGATCGGATCTGCACTGCACGCACGCATCCCGGGGACGGAGGGCACATGCATGTGGCAGCGCGCCAATGTAGGAGAATGCATGAACGGCCGCGTGAACGGCCACAAGTTAAGCGCCGTGGTCATCAGACGAGATCAGGGCAAATTGATTACGAATTTATGATGAACCGATCCCGGGTTCCACTGCTGAAACGCGGCACGTGCTCTGCTAGTCTCACTTGCAGTGCCAGCTGACCAGTGGGCACTGGGCGGGGCAGTCAGCAGTGTAGTGTGAAAAGGTTGAAGTGTACTGGAGCACTAGGGAAAAAAAGAGAAGGGCACGTAACGTGAGAGACCGTAACCCGTAGGAGGGGCCGGTCGGTGCAAAGCGGCCACGGGCCCAGGGAGGAAAAAAAAAGGCTCTTGGAAGGGAGAGAACTCGAGTGAGACTGCAAAGGTTGCTTCCTTGCATGTGGGCGCCACACCGACCGCACCCATGGAATTGAAGGAACGATCCCGCTTCGCCTGCCTTTCTCACGAGGAAAGGCATGCGGCAGCAACACCCAGCCCCACCACCGCACTAGATTGACATAGCAAAGCACAGGCATAACATTCATGAGTCCAAAAAAAGAAAAGAAAAAAAAAGAGAGAGAGCACGTATCAGAAAACGAAGGAAGGAAAGGGGTTAGAGCATCCACCACTGGCTGAGCCGGGCCCGCCGACGCGAGCAACGTTCCCTCCACTACTAGTAGTAGTACTCTCGTCTCCCATACCCATAGCACGCTGCACCACATCACCACCACGGGAGATAGAGCGAGCGAGAGCGAGAGAGAGACGAAACGTAAGCATCGCTTTTGATTAATTAGTCGATTAATTGCAGTCCGGTCAGTTCCATGACCAGCACGCCTTCCGTACCCACCCCGCTCTAATCTCGCTCGTAATCACCAAGCTAAGCGTCGCTCGTAATCACCAATTAGGCGAGAAAAAGAGACCCGTGCCGTCGCCGTTGACGCCTCGACGTAGCCGCGACCGTTGGTGGGTGGGTCTCCGTCGGCGTCTCCGTCTCCTCCGCCGCCTCCTCCTACCGGGGCGGACAGGCTACCCGACAGACGGGGGAGTAATAGAGGAGAGAGCGGCAGCAGCGCGCGCAACGCTCCCGCCCTCGCGCCATCATTGCATCGCGTCGCGTCGCGCTGCCCCTCCCTTCCACACGCGCGCTCCTGCAGCCCTCCTCTCCCATCTGGCCCCTCAGCGTAGCAGCCGGTCGTCAGTTCTCGCAACGGCCACAAAGCCAAAGCAGGGCACGGCCGCATCGAACTCGAAGCAGGGGGGCCGGAGCGGGACAGGAGGAGGGGTTCGGCGCCGGGGCGAGAGGAAGGGGGATGGAGCAGTACGAGGTGGTGGAGCAGATCGGCCGGGGCGCCTACGGCTCCGCCTACCTCGTCCTCCACAAGGCCGAGCGCAAGAGGTGAGTGTTGCCTGCGTCCGTCTCATGATTTCATCCCCTCCAGAATCCTCTCTCTCTGCTCTGTGATTGCCCGATTGATTTCCCGGCTCTCTGCCCTTGTCCCCGGTTCCTGATTCCTCCCTGCTACATCCATTCCGTCGCTGATGCCGCAGGTACGTGATGAAGAAGATCCGCCTCTCCAAGCAGAACGACAAGTTCCAGCGCACAGCCTACCAGGAGGTAACAATAAGATAAACCCTCCCTCCCCTCTATTCTTCCTTCCGCTGACCACCAACCAGACTTGTTCCACTCTTCCAAACGCCGCGCCGCGCTGGCCATGTCCATATCTGCATACGCACCGAGATGCAGTAACAAGTAGAAAAATAGTAGTAATAATTACTGATCGATGGGGTAAAAGGAACTCTCAAATTCGTGCCCCCGAATTATATTTCTTAGTCGGACAAAGCAAGTGACATGGATACCTGCCCTGCTCTTGCTTCCTGCCGCAGATGTCCCTCATGGCAAGCCTCAGCAACCCCTACATCGTCGAGTACAAGGACGGATGGGTGGACGAGGTGCGGCATCCGTGCTCAATTCAATTCAATTCGCTTCTTTCGTCCAGTCGTGGAGCCCCTCATAATGCTCAGTGCGCGCGTGTAGCCGCGATAGCGAACTTAACTGGATTTATTTGGTGGTTGCAGGGGACCTCCGTCTGCATTGTCACAAGCTACTGTGAAGGAGGGGACATGTAAGCGACCCCCTCACAATTTTCTTTTTCTTTTCTTTTTTTAACTCTCGCCATGTGGATAAGAATTGACATCCTTCCTGGCCTAACTCGTATCAGCATTGGAATCACAGGGCCGAGAGGATCAAGAAGGCCAGGGGTGTCCTCTTCTCTGAAGAGGTAACAACAATTACTGTAACTATAACTAGATGAATTGCAATTGGTAGTGGAATCACCCAAAAGCAGGTAGAGGGTCATAAACTTTTATTACCTCTGCTTTATTGGTTTTCATGTCATGCTAGAGGGTCTGCCGGTGGTTCACGCAACTGCTCCTCGCCCTTGATTACCTGCACTGCAACCGCGTGCTCCACCGCGATCTCAAGGTTAAAAAAAAAAACAAATGCATTTTTACCATTCCCCCCAAGTTCGAGGCCAATTTTTCGGGTATCACCTAACATCTTCATGTCCTCGTTTCCTGCTGCTCTGCAGTGTTCCAACATTTTATTGACAAGGGATAACAACATCAGACTAGGTAAGATGTTGATAGTAGGTACAAGTGCTGAATTATTGCTTCTGTCTTTATCGGATGACAATACACTTTGCCCTCTCTTTGACAGCTGACTTTGGGTTGGCAAAATTGCTCATGGAGGACCTTGCCTCATCGGTACGACTCACCATTTTCAAGCATTTTTTTTTAAATGTAAATCAGTAAATGCACTGTCAAGACACATTTAAAGTTAGGAATTAGGACATGCACACTTCGCACATTGAAGCACAACATATATTACTCCATGATTTTCGCCACTTGTATGGCATTGCATATGCAATCATATTATTTGCAACAGATGCTAACTAAAATATTGACATAAAAAGAAAATGTCGATCTGGCAGATAGGTTTCAGCATGACATAAAAAAAAAGGGCTCATTATGACTCTGGGTTCACAGATTAAATGTCGATGTATGCAATTTTTCAGGTTGTAGGAACCCCAAACTACATGTGTCCAGAAATACTAGCAGACATACCTTATGGATACAAATCTGACATATGGTCACTTGGTGAGCTCCCTTTACTTTTCTTGAAGTAAGACTCTGGCCTTGTGTTATGATGTATGTCAGAAATAAGCAGCCGTGGAAACCTTGTTTTTCTTTTACCATCAGGTTGCTGTATGTTTGAGATTTTAGCACACCGCCCTGCATTCAAAGCTACAGTAAGTGTTGATTCAACATAGCTTAAGGACACATTACACATTACTTCAATATATAATTATCTACACATATGTCTGGGAAACTTATGAGTTATTTTCCTTTTGTGAAGGACATGGCATCATTGGTTAACAAAATAAACAGGTCTTCGATATCTCCAATGCCCCCAATATACTCTTCAGCACTGTGAGTACCTAATCTGTGAGTACCCAGTTAAAGATAAAAAAAATCTACTAAACTTGAGCCTTTCTTTTCCCAGGAAGCAGATAGTGAAGAGCATGCTAAGGAAAAATCCAGAACATAGGCCCACTGTAAGTCTAAAGAAGTCAGTTAACTGTTTCAATCAAATGCACCGACGCAAGACTAACATTCCCTGAAAAATTTACAGGCTGGAGAACTATTGAGGCATCCACATCTGCAACCATATCTTGCTGAATCATGCACCTGTTCACCAATCTATCTTCCAGTGAAGCCCACCAAAAGTAACCTGGGAGACAAGCAGTCAAAGAAGCCAAGCAGTGGCAGAAAGCGAACCGTCAAAGCCAATGGATCCAATGGAACAATAGAAACTGCAGCAGAGCACACTGTGGAAGGAAGAGACAGCTCCACAAACTTTTCAGATGCATCAACCATCGGTACCCAGGAAGCCTTGATTTTACAAATGCCAACAGATCTTGATGCTCGGAACAAAGAGCAGCAGAACAGTGACGTTTTATCATTTCAGCATGTAGAAGAGAACTTGACGACGACAACTGATCGACAAATTGATTCGACCCTACGTCTTAAAGCTATAAGAACCAGTAACGCGAAAGATGAGGCCCCCGTCAGTGTTTTAAATCAAAAGCCTAATGAGGCGCCAATACCAAATGAGGAATTGACAATTGGAGTAGTGCAAGAAGAAAGAAAGGATGTGAAACCACGCTCTTATCAAGTACCTAAGCCAAGCTCAGGTGACACAACTACGACAGAGGAATCATCACCGATCAGCACTCTAAAACTGGCGCATACGGAAAGCGCTCCTGCTGAGTGGGATCATCTGAACATAGTTCAGCAGAGAGCCGATGCTCTGGAGTCTCTCCTCGAGCTGTGCGCGAAGCTCCTGGAGCAGGAGAGGCTCGAGGAGCTTGCTGGTGTTCTTCGACCATTCGGCGAAGGAGCTGTGTCGTCCCGTGAGACTGCAATATGGCTAACAAAGAGTCTTATGTCTCCACCGAAGTTTGGAGAGTCCCCAACAAAGCTTCTGTAACAGAAAATTTGAGGATTTCATTTGCAAAAGAGTGCTATTGCGAGAGTGTATATAGCTTAGCCAGAATCCATGATTTGTGTTTACTGAGGCTTGATTTTTCATTTATCTTGATGTACATGGTTTTCATGACTCTGGGCATTGTGTGCGCTGACTATTTATCGGTTATTTATTGTACAATAGCATGAGCTGCTTGTCTGCTTATACAAAGCTTCAAGTAATAAAGGAGGTCATGTAAATCTATTCCTCATGAACTCATTGCTTAATTGTGGGAATTGCTAAGTGTTTAAATGGGGACACAGATTCAGTGAACATATGCTCTTAATTCTTACCCTTTTCTTTTCATTCTGTTGAAACTATGATCAAAGTTTCTAGTACAACCAAATGGGCATACCTCCTCATGATGTCACATGGTAAACATATAGTACTGCCGAGTTCCTGGCTGTCGGCAGGTAAGAGACTCGTGGCAGCGGCAGCAACCTCTGCAAATCGAGTTTGATCCTTGTCTTGTCTTGCTTCTTGTCTGTAGATCAACCCTCTTTCCTGGACATGCTTGCCAGCCTTTCTCCTCAGCAACGCTGTGAAAGGAAATAACCCTTTCCCTTTGCCGTGGCTGGAAGCAACAATCTCTGTACACTGTACTTGTCGTACTTTTGCAGGACCGGGGTAGTGGAAATGCCTCGCCCGTCTCTTTCCTCACGCTGCGCCATGCTTTCATGGTAGCCAAGCTATCATCCTTTCCTTTCCTCCAAGGATCATCCATTCCAGCACGGCTCCAGCGCACGAGGGCCGACGGCGATCCACATCCGTCCCTGCTGCTGTACGACGGCCAGGGATCGACTGCTCAACTCTCGATCACGTGCGCCGTCGCCGGAGACGGCAGACGAGCCGGCGAAGGGCGGGTCTTTGGCGGGCGGGCCGCCTCGTTATTTGGGCTTGGAAGCCCATGAAATCAGATGGCCCATCGTGAACGAACCGACCCAGAGAGAGAGAGAGAGAACGTAAGCAGTTTGGCCCATGAGGTCCGGTATCCATTTTCGTTCTGCTGAGGTCAGACTTACTCGACCACTGGCATCTAGACTAAATCCTCGGCTGATTTTTCTTCTTCTCCGGCGCGTAGACCGAATCATTCCCGGAGGCAACTAGCGACTAGCGAGCAGACCACCAGATCCACTCACTGCTCCACCTCCACGCGTCCACAGTGCTGAAGATTTATCCCAAAGAAATATTTACATACCGGCATTGTTTCTCCAAAAGCGACAGCCATGAAAAAAGGCCATAGACACCAGTGTTCGAGCCTTGAGCAGCGATGCGTTCGACTACACCCCTCTACCATCTAAACAAACGCTTGGGTCCATTGACCTGCTATTAACATACCATGCCCTACCCGATGCACTGATGCCATCTCTGATCTATACCATACGCTGGGTAGCAATGTTGCTATTGATAATTAAGCGTACTAAAGAATTGGGAACAGTACGGTGGGACGGTACGCATGTCGGGAGTGGCAGGTGCAAATCCAGGGCAGCATCTCTGTCGCCGGATATAGTAGTAGACGGACCGGACAGGCAGCTCGCCAGCCAGCCTGCGGCCAGCGACGCGGCCTCGGATCGGAGAGGGAGGCCGATCGATACGTGTCGGGGCGGAATCGATGCGCTCGTGTTTGTGCTTTGTTATCTCTTGAATGGATTATATTGGAGACGAAAACGAAAGGGCCCAGGGCATGCATGATCCATCATCATCCAGACATGAGACATCCATCAGGTGTGGTGGTGCGGGCAGCGCAGATTGATTAGCCACGAAGCAAACACGGCCGGCCGGATTGTGTTAGATTGATCTCCTAAACCCTAAAAGGCCCAAAGGCCTTTGGGCCTTGATCCGCGCCCTGATCGGGGGCGCCCAACCCTAATGGTTGGTGGGCCCCTGTCGCCAGCGCTATATAGAGAGGGGGTGGGGGCCACAGCTCGGATCACCAAGTTGACTGAGATCTAACTCCATCCACACTCAACCCTAGACCGATCTGCGGGTTAGCGCTACGGCGGCGGGAAGCTCCACCACTCCCTTCACCGCCGTTCCCGGCCAAAGCCGGTGGCGCCCTGAAGGACGTCGGGACCTACTGCGTCGAGCTACGGCTTCTACCTCTACACCGACCGTCGCTGCCGTAGCGCAGAGCATCACCGACGAACGTGCCATGGCATCAAGCGAGCCATCCAACACCTCGACCCGGGATGGTATACTCTTAACCTTTCTACTATTCCATTCCTAGCTCTAGGCTTTAGCGCGAACACATACACATACACAGAGTTATATACACATGCACATGCACATAGAACATTCATTTCCTATCCTAGATCTACACTGCAGACGCTTAGAGTTAACAATTGGTATCAGTCGCTTTCAATAAGAATAGATCTAGTGTAGATCTAGAGAACAGAGAAGGGATTTCGCTAGAAATCGAGACAACAGACCAAATCCCGAAACCCTAACCCTAGATCCAAATCAGAAACCCTAGATCCAACACTCCAGAACCATATCCAATCGCAAACAATAGATCCACTACATCCCCAAACACCAGATCTAGCCTTCCCTCACACAGATCCAACATTCCCGAACACAGATCCAAACAAAAAAAAAAAAAGGGGGAACTTACAGTGCGTTTGGCACCGGGACGCCGGTGCGCACGCGCAAGGAAGACGACGCGCCACGCCACTGGGACGCCGGTGTGCGCAGCGCGCACAGAGCACCACCACAGAACCGCTCGACGGCGGCGCGTTCACCTCTCGGTGAGCGCGCACGCCGGCGAGGGGTCCCGCGGCGGCGCCAAGTCTTGACGACCGTCGGGAACGGGAGCAGAGATTGGTGGGGGGAAGATGAGGAGAAGAGAAGCCCCGGCCATGGAAGATCCATGGCGCGGTGGCGCTAACACGACGTCGCGGCGGAGCTCAGAGGGGAGAGCTCGCTGCGGTCGGAGGGGAGAAGGAGAGAATGAGCTAGGGTTAGGGTTCCCCGCGTCGCGATCCGTTATATACTCCGCGAAAACGCCGCTGCGCCGTTGGATCGCGCGGACGGCTGAGATTGACGCGGAGCGTCGCGCGCGCGCGGTTGGGCCAAATTGGCGGCCCAGGCCCAGGTTGCGGCCCGCAAGCCGACAGATCGAGCGAAGCCGAGCCGTAGATCGCGAGCCGAGCCGACCGAGCGAGCCGAGCCGCGAGCAGAAATGAGTTTGGGCCGCAGCGCGCGTAGATGGGCCGGGCTGAGCGCTTCGCGAGCGTCTGGGCCGAGCCGCGTTGCGCTATTTTGGGCCGTATGGGCGGCCTGGATAGAATTTTTTTTTCTATTTGTTTTATTCATTTCAGAAGCTATTTATTTGAATTTGAATATGAATTTGTACAGAATTTGAATCTCTATTCATTTTGAACCAAAGGGATAAATGTTAGAGAATAGATTACAGAATTTTTTTTTATTGCTTCTGAATAGAATAATTTAATAGATTCCGCTGCATAGATAATTATTTTTTGACTTGGAATTTAAATTTGAACCAAAGAGATGATTTATATTTCAAGTCATAGATTAAAATTTCAGAATAATTGTGATATTATTGTTTTCTGACCAAAGTTGAAAATAATAGTATTATGATTTCATAGATATGTTTTATTCCATGCATTATTATTTTTCTGCCCAAAGGTGATTAAATTTTAATGTGAAAGGTCACTATATGTTTTATTTTCTGACCAAAGTTGATGATAAAACATATAGTCACATTCAGATTTATTTTCATAAATGTTCTCACTTGTCTCTAATTGTTTCAGCTGGAGTTGCCATCAGAGATATCCCGACTCTCCGGGGAGATAATTACAATGAATGGCACAAGAAGCTGAACCTATTCTTCACCATGCAAGAATTGGACTGGATACTCACACACCCAGTGCCTGTGGAGCCTCAGATACCCGTCAGAGGGGCAGACATGACAGATACTGCTTGGCAACAAGCACAGGATGTTTATAAAGCATCCAAAGAGAGTTATGACCTTGTGATGATTAAATGGAAACCTGCTAACAAGAAATGTGTAGCAGTGGTGGAAAACACCGTAGAGCCTACCATTCTGGGGGCAATCACAGACTGCAAGAATGTTGTTGAATACCTAGAGAAGATTAAGAATCAGTATACTGGTTCTTCCAAGATTTATGCTCACCAGTTGCTTGAGAAGCTGGTTGGTGTAAAGTACAGAGGGGGTGGACTTAGAGAGTTCATCCATAATTTGATAAACATCAACAACAAGCTCAAACCGATGAACTTAGAGTTCAATGAGGGTCATATTGTTTATTTGATCTTCAAATCACTTCCTACAGAGTTTGAGAGTTTTGTGGTCGGTTATAACTTGAGTCCTGAGCAATGGGACTTAGAGAAGACAACGGCGATGCTCGCCCAAGAGGAGGAAAGACTCAAGATTGCACATGGTGGCTCTGTCAACTATGTGCACAACCAGAAGAAGAAGGGTCACTTCCTCAAGGGTGAATCCTCCAAGTCCAAGGCTCCACAGAATCCCCAGCAGTTCCAGCAGCATCAGCCCAAGCTTGGGCAATGCACTGTGGACAAGGACCAGTGTCTCTACTGCAAGAAGAAGGGACACTACAAGAAAGATTGTCCAGAATACTACAAGATGCTGTGTGAAAAGAATGGTGAGAATATTATTTCATTTGTAAATGAATCTCTGTATATAGATTATGATAAATCTACTTGGTGGATTGACTCTGGAGCAACTATTCATGTTGCAAATGATTTACAGGGATTCATCCAAACGCGACCAACTCAAAGAAGAGAAAGCAGAATTAAAGTCGCGAATGGACTGGAAGCCGAAGTGGAGGCGGTGGGAGACCTTCTCTTGGTGCTAGATACAGGATTTGAGTTGTTGCTCAGAGACGTTTTCTTTGTTCCTTCTGTTAAAAGGAACTTGATTAGTGTGTCAAAACTTGATATTGATGGTTTTGAATGCCGTTTTGGAAACGGCCAGTGTGTAATAGAGTACAATGATTTGATTGTTTCTATTGCTTATTTGAAGAATGATTTATATTTACTATCACTTCGTGAATGTGTGAATGCTATTTGTGATGTGAATGTAAAAGAATCAATACCCACCAACAGAAAAAGAAAGAGAACTCAGAGTATGTCATCAAAATTGTGGCACTGTCGCTTAGGCCACATTTCGAGGGGGAGAATAAAAGGTTGGTTAAGAATGAAATTCTTCCTCCGCTAGAGTTCTCAGACTTAGATAAATGCATTGAATGCATAAAAGCGAAATATATAAAGATAACCAGAAAACATGCGGAACACAGCGCAGGTAAATTAGAAATAATTCACACAGATATCTGCGGTCCGTTCCCTGTTACAAGCATAGATGGTTATGACTCATTCATAACTTTTACAGATGATTATTCCCGTTATGGATATATCTATCCGATTAAAGAAAAATCAGAAGCGTTGGATAAATTTAAAATATTCAAGGCTGAAGTAGAAAATCAACATAATTTAAAGATTAAGATAGTAAGATCCGACCGTGGAGGGGAATACTATGGTCGGCATACCCCATACGGACAAGTTCCAGGACCTTTTGCAAGGTTTCTACAGGAACAAGGAATTGTTGCCCAGTATTCAATGCCGGGCGACCCACAACAGAATGGAGTAGCCGAAAGAAGAAATCGTACCTTGATGGACATGGTACGAAGTATGATAGGCTATTCCACACTGCCAGAAAGTCTGTGGATGGAGGCTTTAAAAACCGCCATCTACATTCTCAACAGAGTTCCCAGTAAGGCGGTGCCTAAAACACCGTATGAACTGTGGACAGGCAGAAAACCCTCACTGAATCACCTAAAGGTGTGGGGGAGTCCTGCCGAGGCAAAGATATTTAACCCAAATATTGGAAAACTAGATCCTAAGACAGTGAGTTGCCATTTCATTGGCTACACAGAGAAATCAAAAGGATATCGTTTCTATTGTCCAGACAGATTCACAAAATTTGTGGAAACAAGACATGCTGCTTTCCTAGAAGAAGAAATGATTCGGGGGAGCACGGTAGTTCGAAAGATTAATCTTGAGGAGAAGCGGGTATATGCGCCCACTCCAATGATCCAAGAGCCATTTTTCTCACTACCGACTGTGGCTGCACCCTTAGTGTCAGTCCCTGAGTTGTTCCCTCCTGTGGCAATACAGAATGATAACATGGAACCTGTCCTTCAGGATCCTATAGATAATATCGCCGCGGATCAGGGGGAGCAGCATCAGCCTACAATAGAAAACATACCAAATAATGAGGTCCTTAGAAGGTCTCAAAGAATCAGAAGGACAGCAATCCCAGATGACTATGAAGTGTATGAAATAGAAGAGTTTTGGATGGAGGATGATCCCACCACATTCGAAGCTGCCATGAGAAGTGAGCATTCATCCAAGTGGCTTAAGGCTATGGAAGATGAAATGCAATCGATGAGTTCCAATGGAGTTTGGGACTTAGTAGAAATTCCTGAAGGAGCCAAAACAGTAGGCTGTAAATGGGTCTACAAGACTAAACGTGACTCCAAAGGGAATATAGAAAGATACAAAGCTAGGCTCGTGGCTAAAGGATACACTCAGAAGGAAGGTATAGATTACAATGAGACGTTTTCACCAGTCTCTTGTAAAGATTCTTTTAGAATTATGATGGCTCTAGTAGCTCATTATAATCTAGAACTACATCAAATGGATGTAAAGACGGCATTCCTAAATGGGGATCTAGAAGAAAACATTTACATGGCACAACCTAAGGGTTTTGCTGTGAAAGGAAAAGAACACGTGGGATGTCATCTTAAGAAATCCATTTATGGATTGAGACAATCTTCAAGACAGTGGTACTTGAAGTTTAACGAAACGATAAAGAAATTTGGGTTTAAAGAGAATATAGAGGACAATTGCGTATTCGCAAAGTTTAAGAAAGGGAAATATATTTTCCTTGTACTGTATGTGGACGATATCCTACTGGCAAGTAGTGATATTAGTCTTTTACTAGAAACAAAGAAATTTCTGTCCTCTAACTTTGATATGAAAGATCTCGGTGAGGCTTCTTTTGTTTTAGGAATTGAAATTCATCGAGACAGAAGAAATGGGGTTCTAGGATTGTCACAGAAGACATACCTAGAAAAGATTTTAGAGAGATATAATATGCAGAAAAGTAATCCTACTCCTGCTCCGATAGTCAAGGGTGATAGATTTGGGAAATTCCAATGTCCCCAGAATGAATATGAAAGACAACAGATGAAAGCGGTACCGTATTCTTCGGCTCTTGGGAGCTTGTCTTATGCACAGACGTGCACTCGCCCTGACTTAGCCTTTGTCACAAACGTGCTAAGCAGATATCAAGAAGAACCAGGAATAGAACATTGGAAACTGGTAAAGAAAGCTTTCCGTTATGTGCAAGGCACGAAAGGTCTCATGCTGACTTACAGAAGATCTGATTCCCTAGAGATTAAAGGGTATGCAGATGCAGATTATGCTGGAGATGAAGATGACAGAAAATCCACGACAGGATACATCTTCATGCTTGCTGAAGGAGCTATTTCGTGGAGAAGCTCAAAGCAACCAGTTACAGCATCATCAACGATGTATGCTGAGTTTATAGCATGTTATGAGGCCTCGACGCAGGTAGAATGGCTAAAGAAATTCGTACCCGATTTACGAATTGTGGATAGCATAGAAAGACCATTAAAGATGTACTGCGATAACCAGCCTGCAGTATTCTATGCCCACAATAATAAAAGAAGTACGGCTACCAAGCCGATACAAGTAAGATTTTATTCGATAAAAGATAGAATCCAGGATCACACCATCAGTCTCGAGCATATGAGATCAAAGAATATGCTTGCGGATCCGCTTACGAAAGGCCTACCACCCAATGTGTTCAAGGAACACTTAGCCGGTATGGGTTTAAGGGAAAGCCTATGATTCCTGGATTAGAAGGCCCAATAAGATATAAGAATTCGTTTCTGACTAGAGGCGTGTACGGTGGCTATTGATTCTATCGATAAAGAATCGTGACGATGAGATAAGCTCTGTACATAAATCTAAGATGAGATGAAAGATATACTGGAAAAGAAAATAAGATAAAGAGTGAGATCAAGGGGGAGATTGTTAGATTGATCTCCTAGACCCTAAAAGGCCCAAAGGCCTTTGGGCCTTGATCCGCGCCCTGATCGGGGGCGCCCAACCCTAATGGTTGGTGGGCCCCTGTCGCCAGCGCTATATAGAGAGGGGGTGGGGGCCACAGCTCGGATCACCAAGTTGACTGAGATCTAACTCCATCCACACTCAACCCTAGACCGATCTGCGGGTTAGCGCTACGGCGGCGGGAAGCTCCACCACTCCCTTCACCGCCGTTCCCGGCCAAAGCCGGTGGCGCCCTGAAGGACGTCGGGACCTACTGCGTCGAGCTACGGCTTCTACCTCTACACCGACCGTCGCTGCCGTAGCGCAGAGCATCACCGACGAACGTGCCATGGCATCAAGCGAGCCATCCAACACCTCGACCCGGGATGGTATACTCTTAACCTTTCTACTATTCCATTCCTAGCTCTAGGCTTTAGCGCGAACACATACACATACACAGAGTTATATACACATGCACATGCACATAGAACATTCATTTCCTATCCTAGATCTACACTGCAGACGCTTAGAGTTAACAGATTGGGCTTGCACTCTACTCGCAGGCGCGTTGCTATCGGCAGCCTCCTGGATAAGAGAATAATTAATTTAGTCTCATTGACAAGGATAAGGCAGGGCTTGATGATCATGGATCATGGTCAGGTAAAAGGAATGTTTTTATGCATGTATGTAGGAGTACATGTTTGGTGGATTGTTGTTTAATTATTTGTGGGGATGGACTAGACAGGATGCATATATATGCAAATAATGCAGTTTCTCACGGGCAACTTTTCCCTTTGCGCAGCATGTACATAGGAGTACGATTGAATTCAGCTGGGCACCCAAAGCAGCAGCAGGTCCTGAAAGCGTTCCATCCGGTCTGCGTCCAACAGTCTTCCGATAGGGAAGAAATTGTTCCATGGCCCCCACACTCCACAAAGCGAATAAGCATCGATGATCATGCGTCGACACGAGAAGGAGAAAAACAAAACTAAAGCAGGACATGACCGCAACTCCTCTTCCAACTGATGCATCAGACGGATCAGCAAATCAGCCCACGCCAAACTGCACCTGTGTGCATGCATCCACAGCCACGAACGATTAAAAAGGCAAAAAAAGAAAAAAAAATCGACCAGCTTTGGAATCAAAGGATAGAGACCCCGGGTGATAGTAACTTGCAATGCTCCCCATAATTTACCATGCATGCATCGTCCACTACCAGAGGAACTATCCAGTTGTGCCTTTTCTTACTGCAAGCTGGAATGTGGAGGGTCATTAGAGTATGTTGTGTTATTGGTGCGGCTTTAGGTAGTGGATCGCATAATTAGGCGTGTATGGACCATTAACCCCGGGCTAAGATAGTGCAATGGCATTTCATGCGTGCCCCACTGAGGAACTATATATTCTAGTAGGTTTCCATTTCTGACCAGAGATTTCTAGCTGTGTTTAGTCTATTGCCTACTGCTCCATCATGTGTTCCATCTAAGGCATCCTCTCTACCCAGCTCGAGGGAAGAATAATAATGCTGGGGAAAGAAAATAAAATAAGAAACTTGTCGCATTTCTCTGTAATCTCCAACTCAGTTCTTCACATCGTCCTTGCAAGTCCTAAGGCAACATATTAAAAAAAAAAGAATAAATGGTATCGAAAGGTGCTGAATGTTTGTCTTGTGTGGACTAGTGGTCGAGGTTTAATGTTCCCCGGGCGCTGAAAAGTCTCCTCCTTTTTCTCCCTCATGCTCCCAAAGGGTTTTCACCTTTTGTGCATCTTTTATTTCTATTTTTTATGTAGTGATATAATATTGAGGAATGCCAACTAGCCATCTGTTTTTAAGTAAATACTGTTCTCCTTTAAACTTTTTTTTTTACAAATTAAACAAAGTGCAGACGCAAACACTCGTATATACATACGAGGATTTACCTATATGAGCACACACTCACATCCTATCCCTATGAGTACTCCCAAAAGATTGAGCCAACTTGATCTTGAGTTTCGTGAAGTTACCATAGAATGTTGGCGGGGAGTCCGCCTACCACTTAAAACATACTCTCTCCATTCTCTTTTGATAGTCCTATTTCACCTTGACACAATGAACCAGGAAAATAACCTTGCTTATCATCTAATTAGTGCAACATAAACTACTTTTTTTTGTTGGTCCTCCAATGTTTTAACTGGGAAATCTTCGTTACTAGAGTAGTTTTATTTATTGTCATGCCCCATCCCGATAGCAAACAGGACTATCATTTGTGAACATTTGATTCTAAAAGAGGACTATCATAAGAAAACGGAGAGAGCAGTTAGTTGTAAATGCAACACCGACATCAAATCTGGGATTGGATTGCATAATATGCTTGACACTCCTGTAAAAGAAAATCCTTACTCCCTCCATCCCACAAAGAGTGCTCTTTAGAGTTTGAATTTTGTTCCATGAAAGAATGCTCATTTAGTTTTTAGACAATAATACAAAAGCATTCGTCACAAGTCAAAAGTCTCCTGTTGATTGGGTGATAATTAAGTGTTAATCGCCAGTATGCATAATTAAACATACACATAAATCTGTGTGTCATGCTTAAATACCAAAGCCGACTATAAATTGATAGAATAGGGGAAGGCCAGAAGGGTACGAGTATAAAAATAGAGCTATTTTACGGCGCACAATACTGGTGTATACTAGCGGTTAAAAAAGACTAGATATAAAGATCTGACGGTCGAGATTAATTGTATACTATACAAAATGGTCCTAGTGATATAGTAGTATTTAAGGGTAGTATAGTGGTCTAGGGGTAATCTAGGAAAGTAATTTAATGGCATTAGTGTAATATATTAAAAAACGAAATAAAATTTCTATATTGGTATATTAATTAGTATTCTTTTATATTTTTATTATTTTGAATTGATATGATTATATTACAGATTAGAGAGAGTGAGAATTGTTACCAATTAATATTATTAAAATGAATAGGTATAGGAAAAATTACTAAATTATCCTTAACTAATACTATATACTACTGGACACTAGTATTGTGCGCTGTAAAAGAGCTCGAAAAATATTAATCTATTAGAAATAGCTTTGAAAATGAGTAGTTATACAAAAATGTATATAGAAATGAGTAGTGCATCTGGAGGCACCTCTCCCAATTGCTTAATCATCATCTAGAGAATTTCGATAAATATGGATATGGACGAGACAGGGAAAGGTGAGAAATGGATGATGACAATCTTAATTCAAGTTTGGACAAGCACGGGTATGCTCGGATCCTCCTCGGTGACAGACCTATATAAAACTATTACATTAAATTGCAAATCACAACTGCACATATATATATCTAATCCCCCTTGTCCTGAAAACATAACTAATAGTTGCAGTATTAGCTCCCAACAAACTGAACAAAGTAATGGTTACTGGTTTCTCTCAGTCACGTCCAATTAAATTTACACGACCACTCATCGCGAGAGTAAACTCTGAAAGTACTCAAAACAATCATCACATTACAAGTCATCAATTTTGAACTATGGAAAGAAAAAACAGAATAACCTGTACATGGATACTGCTAGGGATTGCGTTCATCGAACCTGGGCTACCAGTAGCTAGCTCTTCAGGGACATCATATTCTATTTCATCTTAAAGTAACAGTGTAAAGCACAAGTTAGGCACGAGTTTCTTTTTGCCTTGACAGTGGTTGACAAATGCATAATAAAAACCAGTAGCAGGTGACCTCAAAGAGACCTGAAGAGAAAAGGGATTACCGGGTTATCTCAAGAAGCAGAGAACGACGAAAACAGGGGCGGAAAGCAGAAGCAGGATATGCATGGCTAATATTTTTTTATGGGATAACCTTCTTTTATACCGGCTCTGATTAATCGTTTATTCATTTATAATGGGTCTTCTTCGTGCGACATGACATGATTATCGCTTTGCCTTTGGCTTTGGCCTTTTACGCAAACCTAACACACGGCTTGTAAATCAAGTAACGGCGGCCACCCAAGAAACCAGCCGGCGACGAATTTGTCAGACGATCGACATAGACGTGATCGCTCGGAATGAAATGTTATTCTGATTCTGATCATGAGATCTCCGTAGTGCAATGGATGGATGCAAAACATTCTGTTGAGCTTTAAGAAAACAGCATAATAACTTATAAGCCTTTTACATTTTATTTTTTTCACGACCTATAGTAACGACAAGGGATTGGATGGCGAGTTAGGCTTCCTTGGTTTTAGCCCGTAAACATAATGAGCTGACTCAACTCGACTCATTAGGTTAGGCGGCTATAGCAAGTGTCACAACCTGTGACGACGACAAGGGACGCTAGGCGAAGCCATGAATTACTTAATTATAAAATGGTACTAAACGTGAAGGTTCTTAATATGATACTACTATATTAGCTACATAAAAAAGTAAAAATTTTACCAATTTTGCAAGCAATTTGCATGGACCACCGTGCTAGCTAGTTTACGACAGAAATGATCGCACGCAAGGAAAAAAAAATACACACATGGACTGAATTATTCCGGGCATGTAAAAGCAGGCCCGTTGGACCGACCCGGTCCGCGTCTGATGATGCATCCGGGTGAAAGCAACAAGCACCAGCACCACCACTGCACCCAGCAGAATCCCACTACCGAGTAGTTCGTGATAGCTCGCTTAACCTTTTCTCTCCCCAGCCTAGCTAGTGCTCCCCTCTCCCCACCACCACTATCATCTCCCTCTCCTGTCGACCTCGCTCCTGTACTATCTACTAATCACACACGCTTAATCCCCTGCAACTCCTCCTTCAACCCCCTCAATATATACACGTCCGTTCCATGGATGTTGCTTGCTTCCATGTGCTAATTAACCTGATCGATCGAGCAATTAATCTCTTATCCCTTTATATATATACAACCTGTGTGAGGCTAGCCCTGCTCGTTGATGGCGTGGCCGAGGCAAGGAAGAAGCCCGCGCAGGATAGCTAGCATGGAAGCCGCCATGGGCTTGGCGCCAGCCGCGTGACCCAACAAACCTACTGAGGGAGAAGCGTCCGTGCACGTAAGCATGTGCTGAGAGAGGAGAGAGAAGAGGGACAGAGAAGATCGAGGAGCTCGCGAACTCGCGAGGAGAGGTTTATTGATTGGCTCGCCCCTTATTACTTCTTCGATTCTTCCTGCTCGCCGGCCGGATCGACACCATGTGGAGCCTGGTGCGTCAGGGCCTGCGGTGGGGGCGGCGGCGGCGGACGGCGCGGGTGGTGGACGAGAGCGCGCTCGTCGGCGGCGGAGAAGGCGACGGCGCCGCCGCTGCCCCGGCGGTGGGGCTGACGCTGGGCGGCGCGCTGGCGAGGGCGCTGCTGGCGCTGGCGTGCGCCATACGCTTCGACGGCGAGGACGGCGGCGGCGCCACGGCGGCGGAGGAGGCGTGGGCGGCGAGCGGGTGGCGGCCGCGCGCCGACGAGGTCAGCCACCTCATGGTGCGCGAGAGCATGCGCTACGCCATCTACGCGTAGCCGTTCCTATATGTGGTAGTGCACGTCTAGGATGTGATTCTACGCTCCTACATACATGCATGCATGTACCATTTGGGTAGGTGTTAAGAATATGGAACGTAGGTTGAGATGGTGCAGAGTGTATAGAGTACCACTGTAAATCTCGTTTTCTTGTACGTACGTATTATACGCGGTGCTCACTGTTAGTAGTCTACTGGCAGCACAAGGTTCCATGATAGTAATTGGGCCGGTTGTGATGCGCCTATGCAGCAGAATTGTCCCCACGGATGAGAAATCACAAAAAAAAAAAGGATGCATGTCAGATTGTCATTCTTGGTCCTCTTTTTGTTGGTATTGGCCTTTGGAAGCTGGATTACAGTCTTCAGTCTTTGCAGGTAAATTATCTGAAGTTTCACTGTTTCTTCAGCTGGTCCAAGAATGCTCTCTTCTTCGGTTGTTGCTAATTCAGAAATTTTCCATGTTTCATTTGTAAAATAAATACTAGTTTTGAAGGTTCTAAACTTCTAACCAAAGGTAGGTCGGCCAAAATATTTTCGCCCCTCGCAAAAGGAATGTTTGATTACTTTCGGCCTCAATAACACGCCACCCGTGATATGTCGGCATGCCAGAAGATATGGCAGAGTTGAGGTTGTGAGGAGAAGTCTAATACTGTAATTTCCTGATAAATTGTTGAAAGTATGTGCACTTTCGTGATAAGGAAGCAAAGAATTGTAGAATTTTGAAATAAGAATCGCACATAGGTGTATCTCTTTGAAATATACTGTACTTAGAAGCCATTTCAACATGTGCCAGCAGATGATAGAAGGTTCATGAGCCTTGATTTAGGCAGCAGGGTTGCTGACCGTACATTCCCTGTTCAGCAGATCGTATCTGATAGTGAAGGGTGAACCAGACGAACGGCTGTACGAGAAAAGAGATAGAAACAGAGCCCAATTTTATGAACAGTTGTGACGCCCATGGTTGGTGGCTTCTGCCAGTTCTATGGCGACTGGCGAGAGCATCATCTTCAGATCATGCTTAGTGTGTGCAAGCCAACAGGGCCCTCCAGAAATCCAAATGCTGATCTACAGCAATCCTCTGCCTGAATATGCGTTTGCTAACATACCAGATACGTGGCACCATGATGATTACAACATTTCCATCAACTTTCCGAAAATGTCAATCAGCATGACTCATGCCGCATGACATGAAATTCTGAAGAACAAAACATGCCCGCCCAAAAATCTTTACGGGTGCAAGAATGATTGTGGGTCCTGATTATCTTAATCTCCATGAGAGCATGCAGGTGACATTTTTTTCATATCTTGATGAATCTAGATATGAGCTAAAGATCATGCTTGCTTGATTACATAGTGCTGCAGGTAGAACCTAAGGTGCAGGCAGAAAATTCAGAGCCGAATGCTGATGGTGGTGGGGATCAGACCGGTGGCCAGCTAAAAAACATGGACAGTGTCTTCTTCCTATGCTACATGCATATCACTAGCTGCTGCCTGATTTGGCTGTGCAGGGAGGACAGGGGTATGAACCATCCAATATCCATGATGGATACAGGACCGATGACCTTGGTGGCTGTAGACACTGAGCTAGATCCTTTTATGTGTGCTTGGTGATGGATCATAGCCTCTGAGTTGATGATAAGCCTTTCGATCACAAGCTGCTTCCAGATAAGGCCTTGTCTCCTCCTTTCAGGCTTCAGAGTTCAGATAAGGGTCAGCCCAATAGATTACATTTGTCAACGCCCGAGCTACCTCCATTTGTCGGCACCATCATGGCACAAGTCAGCACGGCGAATGCAATTGGTTTGTTGTTTATGGGGTTCAGATGGAAGAGCTGGTGGGGACGAACATTGATGGCAATCAATTGCGATTAGTGCCATATCCCAGGACACCATGGGGCCAGCTTGCCAATGTTTGAGAAGCATTTGGTGCAAAGGTCAACATTCAACAGGAGGATTACTACAGAAAAGCTTGGGTTTTGTTTGTCATGGTGACGCATAGATTTTGTCCCCCTTCTGATGGAGGATGGCCCTGTTCTGCCTCTCAAGTTCAGGAAAATTGGACTTCTGTACAGGGTGACATTGTTCAGTTTAGGTAGGACTTGCTATGTATGTAGTACATCATTCTTCAGATAGTTTATAGGGCAAAAGATACCGAGTTACTGACAGCAGATCGAACTGACACCTTCTTCTAGTGCTTTGGACTTCACCTGAATTCATGGATCAGCGTTGCCTCTTCACCTTTGCCTCCATCTTCAACAGAGTGTTCTCGCTCTGATACTTTGGAGGGAAGCTGTTTATTTTTATCTCTTCATCTCATTGCAACCTATACGTTGGTCTCCAGTTAGCAGCAGCGACAAAACGATGGTATATACTCCGTATTATTTCGATCATCCATCTGCAGAGTAAGGTGAAGTTATTTCAGATGGATGCTAGAAGAACATTCTGAAGAACTTTGTCAGACAAGCTGCGATGAGACTGGCTTTAACATCAAAGACTAGCAATCTACCAAATCACCCAGAGGCTATCGCAACAAAATTGCATCACTAGTTTTCTTTTTTCAGCAAGGAATTGCATCATTAAGTTACGCACACGCAACGTCACCAAGAATTGGAAACCATATCTCGAATCCCTGGCGAGATTCAGTACCCACACAGCACAGACAGAGCTACTGAGCTAGTGCGCCACGAGAACGAAGGCCGCGAAAAAGAAGGAAAAGAGAGAGAGGCACTCCCACCACGGCGGCGCCGCCCCGCTGATGCTGTGCTGCTGCCCGACCTGAGCGTCTCCAGTACACGTTTTTCACCTGTCAGGACCTCGACCAGCCCTTGCAATCAGTCAGGGAGGAAAAAAAGATATAGACGTGTGAGACGGATCGCTCTATCAGAGTCTATCACAATTCTGAATTCTGAAATAGAGAGGACGGATTACCATTGGTGTAATCCCGGCAGTCATGCTCCCCGACGACCAGGCCGGTCGGCCAATGCTCGCTGAACCTGTCGGCGGCGTCCACGGCGTCCCCGTCGCTGCAGTGCCCGACGAACCAGCACCGCCGGTCAGGGATCCTGCGCAGCGTTCGTCTCCGAACCACTCCTGAAACAACCATTGCAGAAAAGAATGCAAGAAATCAGCCGCGGCATCACGGTTCTTCATGGATTGTGAATTTCGCCATGCCAAAGTTCATCGCGACTCGCGAGAGCGAAACCAGAATCCTTTTTTTTTTTACCGGGTATCTGACTCCGAGACAGCACCGCCAGCGCGGCGCCGCCGTCCTCCGGGTTCACCGGCTGGAAATCGAAGACCAGCGCCTGGGTCCGGGCTGGGTCGGTGCGGAGCACCACCATGAAGTGCTGAAGGTCCCACAGGCCCAGCGAGTAGCTCGCCGACATCAGCAGCTGGCCCGGGCCCTTGGGCGCCCGCAGCGGCACCGCCGCCACGTACACGGCCGTGGGCGTCGCCGGCGTCGACGGCATGGGGCGGCGGGTAGACGGACACGGCGGCTGGCTGCAGCAACCGTGTCCACTCGCGCAGCCCACGGTTGTAGTGAACGCAGAATTTGTTCCCAGTGGTCAAATGGAGAGTAATGTCCAGCCGTAGGATATTGATCATACGGTTTGGTTGCTAGGTCTCCTGCATCGTCATGAAGAGTACTTGTTGCACAATCTGGAATTAAGCATGAAGGCATGATCGAGTGCTCCAAACAAAATTTCCAATGTGCAGCTCATTGTCCAATTTGATTAAATCTTTACGCAATGAATCATGATGGATGATGAGTTCACGGTAATACAGGTATACCACGTACTCACTACTCAGTGAGATGTTAATTCATAACAAATTAGAATTCAAAGGCAGGTAGGCAGGGAAAAGAAAGATGACCTGAACACTGAACAATGTATCACCACACATATGTACCAAAATGTTGCTAGGGGCAGCAGCACACACAAGTGCTACCGACGTGGTATCAAGCTGAACATCCACATCCCTCAAAATCCGCAAAAAAGAAAGAAAAATGAAAAAAAGAATTGCTACATAAAAGTGGCGGAAAGAATAGCTATTAGCAGCTCGATATGAATTCCTCAGAGCTCTAACGCACCATGCCGCATATGCAGGACTATCTTCAGATCAGGAGAGAAGCACAGAACAGCAGCAATGTGACAAGAATGGACAAATCGGTTTTAATTCTGAGGGAGGCGTGCGACGACGGCGATGAAGCTGTGGCTGTGGTGTTGCTGACCGGAGGTAGGGGCGGTTCGGCAACGTCTGAGTCGGTTAAGAGTGGCATTGGGGCCGCTGCTGGTGGCTGAGCAACTGGATCTATGGTTGACAAGAGGCCCCCTGGCTGGACAGGATACATAAAGGCTGGCTCATTCTTTCCCACGCAGGTCCTCACTGCAAATATAGAAGTTTATGGCGTGAGGTGAGCAACAAATTCATTAAGTAGATAGATTTGAAACACATAACAAACGGATTGTAATGAGTGAAAATGCATTCAGGGGCGTACATTTGTATCTGTGAGCAGTCCCAGGGAAATCAGTGATGACTCCATCCACCTTAGCACCTTGAACATAAGCATTGATCTGTGAAGTGGCATCTGCGAAGAAGTCGTTTGGTTGAGAAACGAACTCATTCATGAGCACGTAAACGTAAACTGGGAAGCCAGCGGACTGAAGGGTCTGAACAAGCTTATTGGTCTGGTTTATCAAGTAATGATGGTCCACTGGCAAAACAGATGTGGTGGTAACAGAAACAGCATCAGCAAACTTCTTAATATCTGCAACGGAAGAAGGTGCAGCATCTCTGACATCTTCTTCGATCATGTAGACCAGGTTGTACTTGGTTTCCTGCTTGAACTTCACAAGAACAGAGCTATTGGTTGACTGAATCATAACATTCTGGGCAGTCTGTTTGCTGTAACCAGAGTCATCGAGGGCTTTGATCACTGCATCTACAACACCAAATCCAAGCTTCTCTGCCATGAATGCAGCATGCTGCAAAATTTGAAATGGGAGAAAAAAGTGAGAATTAGGTGCTGTAATGACTTGGCAAAACTCCAGCGAAATGTGTATCTTGTTCACAAAAATAGATGGGTTTTGCTTCAATAATCCTTTTGCAGGGGAAGTTTACGGTTTTCAAACCATTTCAAGTGTAATTAGCTGGGGATAATATTGTATTAATTGTTTAAAGCTATGTATTTTAAACCAGGCACATTTATAATAGGTTATTGGATTTTAAACAGATGTCAAAGTTTTGTTTCTTCTGAACAAAACAGATGTAGGTTCTTTGCAAACAGGGCTCTCGATTGATGTAGAAATATTAGCCAACCTCTTATAAGTTTATAGAACTAAAATGTTTAAAAACTGATTGCTACACTAGATGTAGCCTATTTCCATTATTCCATATCACTAAATTCTTACCTCTACACTGATCATGACTCCTGACAAATCCTTTCCTTTTGCATAGGCCAAAAAGTCTGACAGACTCATGAACTTTCCTGCATTCTTGTTTCTGGGATTTCTGAATACGCTAAACGAACTCATTGGGTTTGATATCATGGCTGTAAATACAGGAATGTCAGTGTTGAAATAGATGCATGATGAGTGCAAGAAACATCACAGATGATCCATTAACTGTTCAATAGTTACCCATTGTAAAACAAAAAGATGACTTAGCATAACCATATGCACTTAAAGAAACTTACGCTTCAGGTTCTTTGTAATATCATCCCAAGTGAGGTTGAATGTAAAGATTCCGGGAGCAGGCTTCAGATCGTTTATGGTAGTAGCTTGTGAAGAAAATTGTGATGTTGCAACAGTAGTAACATCCATCAAGTCAATGGAACTCATGCATATTGGTATGCCATCTTTAGTCACTTGGACAGGACAGTCAATGACATCTGCACCATCAGCAACTGCCTTTTCATAAGCTTGGTCAGTGCAGTCTGGATAGTCGCCACTGGCACCATTATGAGAGATGACTAGAGGTTTAGCTGCAGTGTCAGCATGAAATATGAGGTTCAGTAACATTATTAAAGGGTGAAGTGATGTATAATTGACAAAGGAAGCAAGTGTACCATGATCGATCTTGCTGTTGTTCAGGTTACTAAAGCAACCTGTTGAGAAAAAATAGAAAAGAAATATCAAGACTAAAGAATCCATGATTGAAGCTACATCTCCGAAGTTACTCAGAGATTAATGTAAAAATGAAGACTAAAGAATCCATTGTCGATGCAACATCCCCCTTGATGGGGTAAATCCCCCAACTTGATCAGGGATTAATGTGAGAAAGTTTAAAATATGGACCATGATTCCGTTAGAGGTATTCTAAATAAGACATCACACTTACTAAGCGACCACCTTGATTAGGCATACAATTCTTGAAGAAACATTTATTGGTAGCATGATGAAGGATAGGATGACTCACCAATTGCTTCTGAAGGAGTAATAGGGAAATCAGTCAACACACCATCAACAGAGAAGGCACCATTATCAACGAAGGCAAGATATTCTGCCAATGGATCATAGCTGTAGTTGTAGCTGATAGTAAAGTCATTTGCAAAGTCAGAAGCATAGATTTCTAGACCCGCTTTATGAGCATCATCAACGACTGAAGTATAGGGCAGCAGATAATTATCTGGTGAAACAGGCCAGATATAGCTTTTTGGGACAAGTATCCCAGAAGCAAAAGTCTTGACAAATGTTAGGTTCTTCAACATTGAGCCATATGTCTGGTTTGTCGATGGCTCAATAGAGCTTTCATCAAGAAAGCGGAACACAAGCTTTGTATTCTTCGCAACTCTTCCAGATATGCTGGTGAGAAATTTCACTTCAGGTGACGAGATGTAGTCGATAATAAATTGTTTTGATGTAGACAGGATATAGTTTCTCATGCTAAGATTAAACTGGCTGTAGAAACTATCTTGCTGCAATTTGCAAAACCAAAGTTCAGGTGAGAAGAAAATAGCCCAATTTGTACTTCAGTACAGGTACATAGTTAAGGCTTTTATCCCTACCTGCACATTTAACCAAACAGCAGGGGCCTTATATTGGCCCAAAACAACTTCAACAGGGACTATTGGGAGTGCACCATCATAGGCGGGCGTGCGAGATAGAACCGATTGCTTCACTGCAAATATCAAAATGAATGGGTGAGTTGGACAAGCAAATGGACATTTGAACATATTTTTCTGAATGCATGAAAATAATAACCATCACAATTCACAAGATTAAAATCTTCAAGATGTTAATTAAGTACAAATTTGTGGCTGCACTTACAGAATACTTTCTGCAGATCGGTGCTCTTATAGTCCACGGAGAACCATCCTGACACAGACACGCCATTAACATTGTAGGTCTTCTTACCCTGTGGGAAAACATTGGCTATGGTAGTGCAGTTATCCATGCTAATGCTTGGAAGGCAGATGCCAGCACCATCCTTGGTCAACCGAACATCACACCACAGGGCTGTGTCGGGGGAGCTCACACTAGCAACAAACAGATAAGCATTATCACTGGAATCTGGGAATAGGCCTGAGAACCCGCCCTTAGCAACGATTGCTGGAGCCTTGCCTGGAACAATGAGATGACTATTAGTGTTAGGCTTGAGGAAGGCCAGAAGTACTGGGCCCTGACCACATTACTATGGCGGCAAGTCGGTAACTACATAACCAAAATTAACACACAGGCATAAAGCTGGTCAACACATGCAACCGTCTGAAATCAGCTGCAATTGTCAGAGGTAAACGAAGAGAGAAATCAAAACACCAGTCAATCCATTCTCTCAACAAGCAATCCCATTCTCTCAACAAGCAACATTCCCATCCCATTCTCACAACAAGATATCCTCATGTGTCATACGCAGTAAAGGAACAATAAAAACCTACGGCTACTGATGTATGAGTATTTCTCACTAAGAAAGCGATTAGCATAAGCTCAACTTTTTTTTCTTTTGATAAGGTACGCATATGCTAGACCATGATGTAAACTAACATAAAGGCTACCTTGTAATTTTTTTAGGAAGTGCTAAAAGGTAAGCATCATGGCCGGCCCCAAGCTTCCAATCAGATATCTAGTCGCGCAAACAGTACTAATAACAAGTAATACTATTTTGCTGCAGAAAAATAGACGCTTGAACTCCAATGGAAAAAAAGATAGAAATGCGCATCCAACCCGTTCTCATCCTAAAGATCCAGCATAAACAGCAGGACAAAACCAAATTTGCAGTTCCGAAAAAGACTAATCTTTAAGCAAAGGGTAGCAGCAAATCGGCTCAGCTGCCCAGATCAGATCACAGACGCACATACTAGATACTACCGCGGGACCTAGCAAGACAGTAAGTGTGAGACGCCGCGAGTCGAGCTTACCGCTCAAGGTCTTCCAGGTGGAGCCCTTCTGCGCGGCGGCGGAGCCGAGCGAGAGCAACAGCAGGAGCAGGGCGGAGCCAAGGACGGAGCAGGCGCGGCTGCTCCTCCCCATTGCGGACGGCCACCTACACGAACACCGCCGGAGGCGTCGGCAGCAGCTCCAGAAGCTCAAGCTCCAAGAACGCCCGGCCCCGGGAGAGAAGGGGGAGGAGTAGGGGAAGAGGGGTGGGGAACCAGCAAGGGAGGAAGAGCAATGCGCGTCCGGCGGCCGCGTTGGATTTTTAAGACCAAGAGAGAGACAAATAAATGGGAAGACGGGGGCTGGCGATGCGATGATGCTGCTGAGCTGTGTCCCGTGTGTGATAGGGGAGGAGGAGGAGAAGGTGGCATCAGGGTCAGGGGAGCCTGGGAAGGGGGAAGGTGGTCAGAGAATCGTGTGTGAGCTGCTCCTGCTCCCGAGTCGGTCCCAACTCCCAACCCAGCCCAAGCCTTTCCCGAGGACAAAACGTTTTATTTCCATTAGGCCATATTCAGATTCCCAACTATTCACTATTCATTCCAACTTTTCACTATTCATTTCAATTTTTCACTATTTTCCCCTCACAAAACACGTTTCCCAGCGAATGCTACAGTGTTTTTTTCTACAACCTAAACACACCCTTATTGTTTGTATATGGTAATGTTATTGTATATTTTTTTTCCTTTTACTTTGACGTTTTCCCGATGAGGTTTGTGATGTGCACGATGCGAGGATCTGAGGTTTCCGTTGCGTAGTTATGAAGGGGTAAAAAGGTAAATGGTGTTATCTACACCTGCTTTTAGTTTGATGAATTCCGGACGTGACATGAGAAATTTTTTATCTGTTTTTTTTAATCTACAGGCGCGCAAATGAAATGTTGCATTTTTTCTCAATGCAATGATACTTTGTAATATTTTTTAATTAAATTACTTGTAAGAGAAAATACAGTGCATTGTTTTGGACATACTCCCTCCGTCCAAAAATAGATGTCATTCTCGCTTCCCAATAAAAACAGCATCTTTGTGCATTAGCCAATTATATATAAAATAATATCAATATTTATAGTGCATCATTAGTACCATTAGATAGATAATTGAATCTAGTTTTTTAACAAATTTATTAGAGATGTAAATATTATATATATTTTTCTACAAATTGAGTCAAAGTTGAAAAAGTAACACATGCACGCATCCCATAGCGTCATCCTTTTAGGGACGGAGGGAGTAGGCAAGTCCGAAAAGGCTAGTTAGTTGTTTTTTTTATGTTGTGCTATTCATTTAATAAAACACAGAGTATTTTGAGCAATAGTTTGTAAACTATGTTCGCATATTCTATATGTCCTTAGCAATAATAATTTTGTTTAGTTTATCACGCTTTATGCAGCCCAAGTTCGAAAGTTGTAGTGTATAAGCTCCCAAAATAAAAACACTACTTAGTGGCATTTGGACGAGAGGATGATGCGGAATGGAGCCATTACATCCCAATTTTCAGAGTGTTTGGTTCATAGACAAGAGGGGTCATCCAAAACAAGGATATTCCTTGAAGATACCGGATGAGGTCATTCTAGTTTTTTTTCTTTTGGAGCCAACTCGTCCCATAGTAACGGCGTGAGTAACCGTTTTCTTCCTCTTGTCACGTAAACGGGTGTGTGGCGGGCATTGGCAGTATTGCAAGGCAGAAGGAAGCATGAGAGAAGAAGACGACGAGTCTCACTTACATGTGCGCCCGCACTTAACATGGAGTAACGGGCGTTAGACGACTTTGATCTGGTCCCTTGAAGCAAACACAAAACATAGCAATTCTATCTCATCACCAAACACAGGGATGGAACCACTCTGTCTAAGAATAGAACATTAGAACCATCACATCCGCATTGCTCTCCAACCAAATGTTACCTTAAACATCACTTCCATTTATGACTTATGAGGAAATATAACGGACATCATATCTAGAGTTACATGTTGTTGCGGCTACTTATAAACTTCTACGAAGTTTGTTTTAGGATGATCGCCAACCAATCCAATATGTGCAGTACCAGCCTTTCCAATAACCTCATTCAAAGCCCGAAGTAGGAACCACTGCAAAACCGTAGGAAAAACGATGATTTTGTCAACTAAAATCGCTGTCACTTGTCACCTCGCCAATCCTCAAAATTAAACTAAGATGGAATGCACTGTAAGTCCAAATTCTTTTTAAATTTAAATGGCATTAGTGAAACAGTTTTTTTTTCCCTAGAAGCTGAAAAACAGCTGACGGTGAACTTGTCTCGTGAGCCCGGCTCATCCGGGGACCCCTGCCATTTAAGGTTCTCCGACGAGGCCATTAAAAGATTTGCATGTGGCCTCGGACCGGATCCTGTCATGATAGCTCATCTCATCATCATCCGGCGGCGCGGTGTTGTGTCACTGGTGCTGTGGCCGAGCCGACGAGACGCGCGGTGTGGGGGCGAGCCGCGCCGCTCGCGCCGTAACATACGCTAGTACGCTACGAGACATGGTGGCCGCGCGTCGCGTCGCGTCGCGTCGCGTGCCTGCGAATCTGGTGCCAAACGGGACAACGCAAGTGGACTCGTGGCACCCACCCACTGTGCTCTGCTCTGTTCTCCGCCCGCCCGGCAATGCGATCCGCCATGGATGATGATGCCGTGGGCCGTGGCCTCGGCGAGCCGAGCCGAGCCGGGACCGGGAGCCTTCCAGGCTCCCATCCCTGTGTGCTCGCTCGCACATCGGCTCAGCCGGTTGACCGGTGTAATCAGTAGCACGGCAACCCGCGTACCGACGGCTTAGTTTATAAACCACGGCGAATTAGATTAGTTTGCTGCGTCTGTCGTCCCAGGAACGCAGCCGGGGCACAGTGACAGCGAGTTTAAAAATGGTGGCAGTTGTTGCCTTGAACGGCGCCGTCACGTTGGCCCTGCCTGCGTATTCTACCTGCCTCTCCCACAGGCAGCCAGTAGGATAGGATAGAGCGCTGAGCCACCGTGATTTTGATTCCAGCCGCACATGCAGGTGGCTCCTCCCAGGTGCGAGAGGGGAAAAAAATGCCCATCATTTCCGTGTGCCCTACCCCCAGCTCCCCAACAGGATGATAATGGCAGCAGCATGCCGCCGTTTACGATTTTCTCCTAGCACACGAAAATGTACGGTCGGAGTGCGTCCTGGTTTCGACTATCTTTTGCCCGCCTCAGGCTAGTTTCAATAGATGTTTCATATATATTATTACCTAGAGTGACACGCCATCTAAAAATACTTATTTTAATATTATTGTTTTCTAAGTTACATGTAAGACACACGTTATCTTGGTAACTGGTGGGAACAAGAGTGTCGTGCTGATGATACTGATTTCTTCTTTTTCTTAAAATACTTATTTTAATATTATTGTTTCCTAGGTCACATGCAAGACACATATTATCTTGGTAACCGGTGGGAACAAGAGTGTCATGCTGATGACACCGATTTCTTCTTTTTCTTCATAAATACAGTGACAAATCACTAAAATTGTCTACATAGTACCCTATTTATTGCTCATGACACCCTATTTTTTTTCTAAAAGGAGCTATGATGATTCAAGATAGTCAAAACAATGAAGATGTATCTCTCTATTTTTAAATATATAATCGTTTAGTATAAGATAGTTAGTTAGTTAACAAATAAACTAATTTTAATTAACATCTTATATTCAAAGCGGAGTATATATAAGCCTAACTACTTGTCCTCTCCTGTCCAAAAATAAAGGGAAAAAGGTTTCATATCCGGTGTAGGGTTTCATTGTGTTGTTTTCAAGAGTGTTGCGTTATCTAAACATATGTGAATTGGTGAATGAAACTTGTCTCTTGATACAAAGATTTATTTCACAATTTTAACATACCATTTAATTATTGCATATAAGTGACTAATGAACGCTGATAAAACATGTGAATATGAAACATTAACCCCATAATAAGAGTTTTACATGTGCATGAAACTTCTATAAAACTACTACTGGGAGTGGCCTCAACCCTGCGCTATCCTTAAGCTTACGCTATCAATGGGTAAACTTGTGGAAACAGGATAAACCATTTATATCATGTGCGTGTTAGGGTGGTTTTGGTAACAAGAAAACGGTTAAGGAGTAAGGATTTGTAATAAAATGATGTATATGGGAGAATCAAAAACTCCAAGTGGTATAGGGGATGGTTTTTTACAATACATTCTATTACAAAAACTATATTCATTGTATGGACACCATATTGACACAGGAGAGTAATTCTTCAGTCCCCATGTTTGTAATCACACAAACCCATAGGTGCTTTGATGTAAAAGATAGCAAAATGTTGTCCACCTAAGCTTAGTCGTTATATAGCATCGTCTCCTTGCAAAAGTTTTCTCGTTACTATTCTTACAGCGTAAATTTGTACTTATCTGTCTTAATATTTCATATCTCTTTCGTTTTCTCTATATTTTTTAAGAATGTGGCATAGCGTATATAAATAGAAGCGGGCCAAGTTTGTCTTTTTGGTTATTTCTTATAGTTGAACATGCTTTGCCTATGTTCAATTTACGATAAATTATTGTTGTTTTTATTAATAGTAATCGACGTGCATATTGATTTATGACGTGCGCGTTGCAACTTCATCGATTTCTCAAGATTTGCTCGATCATCCTAATATGACAAAGGCCCTCTTACAGACAGACGGAACATTCGTGCGTGCATTGCATTTATAGAGCGAGTATATATATAACTCACCTCTTATTATATATATGTGCTGAAGAAAACTTGCATACAGACGGAATATCATCAGAAGGGCGAAACTTTTATGGAGAGAGAGCAACGCGTGGCCAACTACTTTTGTGTTCTCTCATTCGTCATGCTGCCAATTTTCAGTTGAGGCGGTTACACGCGGATGTATATGTCATGCATTGGGCTCGCTATATATATCCGACCCGTCGCAAAAGTCTGGCAATTAGCAAATCAAGAAACTAGCTAGTACTAGTACCAGTGAGGCAGTGACCAACGATTGGCCAGTGCTCAATCCAACATACTCGTCGTATATATATGCACGCTGTTCATCGGGTATGACGAGAATCCAAGGACAGGCTTGGGCTCCATTCGGAACATATTACACATTTGGCTGTTAACTGGGATGTTTATGATGTTTATTATATCATCCAAATTCGACTGTTATGTCATATAAAAATTAAGGACCCGAAAATGCTGTAGCCACACTGTCACAACCAGTAGTATTTATTTTCCTTGCAGCCAGAAAATATGCATTTCTTCGTTTCTCGGGCGAGATGATGATTAGGAGTACGTGGGACCAACTGGAGAAAAAAAGCGGTTCGGGATCAGGAGACGGACGTGAGAAAAAGCGTCCACGGGACAAACTCCCCTCTTCTCTTGTGTTTCCCTGGCAAAAGGAGCAAAGGATGTTTTTCTAGAACCAGCACACAGAAAGGAGCCGGTACTTGTTTTACTTTTGTGTGTGTGTGTGTGGAGGATGCGTATAAAACTTGGTATTTTGGCTTGAGAAAATGCGTAGTACAGCTCATGCCAGATGGCCCCGGCCAGGCTAGTGTAGTCCGAGACGACGACCCTCCCCACATGACGCCCATGTTGTGGGCCCCCTCCGTCTACGTGCATGCCGCTACTCGCGTCGTGGGCCCCGCCCGGCATCGGTCCCGCCGCGTGAGGCCCGCCATCGTGCTCGCTTGCTCGATTCTTCTCCTCCTTTTTCTTTCCCCAGCGAGCGAGCGGTGGCGCCGCGTAGCAGGCTGTTGGGCTGCCTTGCGCGACGCGACCGGGCCACCGGGGGGCGGCTCGGTCAGTCTCCTCCTCCCCGCGCGCGTGGTCTCTCTGCTCAGCCGACGGGTGGGGGAGGAGGGTGGACGCGGTGCAGTGAGCCGCCCAGCTCAGGGGAGCCACGTGGGGCCACCGTCTCAGTGTCCGAGGGCAGCGTGGTGGCCGGGGCCCGCCTCTCCCCGCTGGAGTTCAGCTGGGCACGACAGCAACTCGCGGCTGGGCTGGGCTGGCTCGCACTCGCTCGCGTGCCCCCCCGCGGCTACGACGACAACGACGCACGTCGACGTCGATGGTTCCGCGTTGTACTTTTGTGGGGGGAGAAGCCCAACGACAAACCAAAGCAAAACACCGTCATACGCTCGACAGACGCAGAGCTTTTTGAAGGGATCAAATCAAAGTCCACCCAGTATATATATAAAAAAAAAGAAAAAAAAACAAGATCATCCACCCACCAAACCACCACAAGCTCCTATTTTTTCTTTCCCTCTCTCTTTTTAAGACGAACAAAAGAGGGTGGAAAATGAGTTCAAAAGGAGAAGAAAAAAAATGGTCTCTTTCGTAGCCTGGATGTATGCATTGACTAAAAAGAAGCAGCCATGGCCCATGGCATGCGCTTTTGCGTTTGCTTGTGGCCGGTAGATGAAAACGTTGTCCATCCAATTGTAGGTTGATGCTACGCATATACTACTAGGCCATTTTCCATTTATTTCACTTGTTTCCGTGCTGGAATTTGGAGCGGTGGCAGCAAACTGGCGGCATTTCCACGTGGGACAGGTACTTTGTCAGGTTAGGTAGTATACGATACGAACTCTTTGAATGAGCCAAAGATTAGCACGCGATCGGAGGAGCTGAGGCGCTGCACCTGCCCGCCCCTGGATTCTGTCAAAGCCCCCTACTGGCTCAAGGAGCAAAGAAAAAAAATATATACAACTAAAAAAAATGAGAATCATGAGTCCAGGAGACAATGATTGGTCCATAGACAAATTAATTAGACAACCTGGCGATCCTGCCAATAATTCATGGCCGGTCAGACAAGCGCTAAACCAGTTCATTTCATGTTACGTTTAATAGGGAAATCAAAGAATCCACAGGCGTTCTGGTGGGCCATATGTTCACTCATCACCAAGACGAATCCCAGCCAGGTTAACAAAGCAGCGGGGACCCTCCTTACCTTCGATATAGCTTTGGCGTGCTAATCGACTAGGGCTTGGGCGTTCCATGCTTTTCTTTGGTGAGCGAATGAGCCATAGACTTTAGGCAAAACCAGGAAAACCATTTTATTTGCTTTTCTCATGTCATGTCTATAATCGTTCGTAACGGGACCAGAAGGCATTTTCGAGTTACCATTGTCGGGGATCCAAGGATTGTGGCATTGAGTTGTTTGTTTGTTCCTCGCTCAATCCATTTAGACAACTTTTTCTTTTTTGAGAAACATCCATTTAGACAACTAGGGCCCTATGTTGTCATTGACAAAGGCCGTTTTTGTGGGCCAGAATTTTCAGATGATTTCAAGAGCTTTGGGCCACACTTTTTTTATGGGCCGACAAGGCGGACATGATGGTCGCTAAGGCCCATGAGGACATAAGGCCGTGAGAAAAGAGGCCCACGAGCTAGAAAACGACAGCCCATCCATTGTCGATCGCTTCCCTGCTAATCTGCTTGCTTGGTTAATGGTTACTACTAATAATCATCGATGGAGGCCGCCGCGGCGCCGCCGTCCGCGCCCTGCAGCAGGCGAAGGTTCCGCCTCTAAATTTGGGGAGGCGAGGCGTTCGTTGCGGACTTTGCGGGGAAAAATTTTTAGCTTCTTTTCCCCGTATGGCTCCTGGCAATCCAACCACAAGCCCTCTCCCTCGCCATTTTTGGTGCGCATGCTCGGAAGTTCTGTGTGGTGGGAGTAGTTGAGCGCGAGGCCTGGGCGGGCAGGGAAGAGGAGCGAAACAAAAGGAGACTGCAACTTTAGCCAGCCCCTCGCGAAGGTTGGTGATGATTTTGTTCTCTTGTTCTTGTCGTGTGTATTGCAGGTGCGTTCCAATCCGCTCGTCGTTCTGACTCCTCCCTGCCTGGACGTATTCAGTGCCAGCATCGCGACGGAATCGATGGAAGATTGATGGCAGGCAACTAGTCCGCATGTAGTTGAAAAAGGGCGACAAAAAAAGAAGAAATTGCCGAGAAGGATCTTTTTTTATAAGAATTGTTCTGTTACCTGAAATTGAAACACAATGTCTACCTTCTTTGGCGTTCTTGTCTCCGATCAAGGGTTGCAGAGCCAGTTCACCCAAGTGCAGCTCCGGACTCTCAAAACAAAAGTAAGCAGCCAGAGCGGTTTTCCATTCACGTTAAGATTCTGATGGCGATCGACTATGATCACATTTCTACCTCTCATCTTTTGCCGCAATAGTTCGTCGCTGCAAAGAGACCGGACGCAGAGCATGTAACGATAAAAGATCTGCCCCCGGTGATGGAGAAGCTCCGGGGCATCCATGAGGTTCTGTCTGAAGAAGAGGTCAGCAGATTTTTGAGCGAGACCTATCCTGATATGAACCAACCTATAGAGTTCGAGCCGTTCCTTAAGGTACAGCGTGGATTATCTTGGCATGCTTTCCATCCACATTGGAAACGACTTTCTTTTGACAATTGCTATATTGAAATGTGTTAGGAATACCTAAATCTCCAAGCAAAGGGGACCAGCAAACACGGAGGCAAAAAGAAATTGAAGGGTTCTGTGTCATTCTTGAAAGCTTCCACCACTACTCTTTTGCACGTCATTAACGAGTCTGAAAAAACTTCCTACGTCAATCATATCAATAATTTTCTTGGGGAGGACCCTTTCCTGAAAAATTTCTTGCCACTGGATCCTGCGTCGAATGGGTTATTTAACCTTATTGGGGATGGGGTGCTACTTTGGTGAGTGTGTTCTTAACAGTGCTATTACATTTTGTTCTTTTAATGTGCCATTTCTTCCTTTTAACTTTGTTAACTATCCACATTTCTTCCTTTTAATGCCCCCTTGTCTTGTAACGAATCAGCAAGTTGATCAATGTTGCTGTTCCGGGCACAATCGATGAGAGAGCGATCAATACGAAGAAGGAACTTAATCCATGGGAAAGGAACGAGAACCATACCCTTTGTCTCAACTCTGCGAAGGCCATCGGTTGCACTGTTGTTAACATTGGAACACAAGATTTGATTGAAGCTAGAGTATGTTTTTATGAAGATGTTGCATTGATTATGATTTTGTTTAACCTTATTTTCCTATATAACCAGTCAAACAATAAGGTTATAGGCTGTGTATGCCTTAAAATACATTGCTGGCAATTTTTTCAAAATGAAAGTTCAAGGATAATTCTTTCTTGATATTCTTGGAAAAATGTTTTATCTTGCCAAAACAAAGTTTGGGGATAAACATTATCACTCTGGTAGTCAATTCATAAGTACTCAATCAATTTGCATCATTTGGGGACTAAAGTATCGTACGCTTCTTTGCAGCCTCATCTAGTTCTTGGTCTATTATCCCAAATCATAAAGGTGCGTACACTATAACAAACATTACTATATCAATTGGTAATTACTAAATAAATGTCTAGTGGTATAGTTTTTGGTGATTGCTAGCAAATATGATGGTTCACAATGTATTTTTATCCTGGTCTCAGATACAACTACTAGCCAATCTGAATCTAAAGAAAACACCACAGTTGGCGGAGATTGTGGCTGATGATAATGGCAAGGTTTGGATTAACAACATTTTGTATTCACATGCATGTGCATATCTGCATTCTTGATTATTATAAAGGAGTTGAATCATGTTTTACTTATGCTCGCTCACAATATCTGGCTAATTGGTGTTGCCTTGATGCTATATAGGAGGTAGAGGAGCTGGTCACCTTAGCACCAGATAAGATGTTGCTCAAATGGATGAACTTCCATCTCAAGAAAGCAGGGTACAAAAAGACCGTAACAAATTTCTCTAGTGATGTGAAGGTATGTATGGTACATCTGAATATTATGCCGTGATATACATCCGCATGGCTTATCCTGGAGAATATACAACCTGTAGCCTATTCTTAATAGACGAAAAATAGTGCAACACATGTGGTCTGTTTAGGTAATGGTTACTGGATCACTTGACATATTGGCCATATTTGTTGATGGCCCTAACAACAAATGGTGGCAGTGCCTGTGTAATTTTGATGTTCTGTATCTTATGGGTAATCTACATGCAGGATGGTGAAGCGTATGCTTACCTTCTCAGCACCCTTGCTCCTGAGCATAGCTCAAAAACAATGATAAAGACTTCAGATCCCAAGGAGAGGGCAAAGAAAGTACTTGAAACTGCAGAAAAGCTCGATTGTACAAGATATGTAACATCAAAAGATATTACGGAAGGCTCAGCAAATCTTAACTTGGCATTTGTTGCTCAAATATTCCAGAACAGGTAACTAAAGTGAAGCAAACTCTTCTATCTATATCTGTCCTTTAGGTTGGTACGACCTTAGAATAGTGTTCAGCAATTTACTAGCATTTGTTAGACCTCTACCTATATTTCATCATGAACAAATTTCATTTCCTCTTTTTTTTTTGGTAAATAGTGTACTCAGTTTTGACTTTTGAATGCATTATCCTTCCTGTTTCTTTTCTGTAACATCTACACTACTAGCATTTCCCGACAACTTTGTGGTGCTATCATGAATGCATATTTATCAGTCACATTTGGGAGGATTGTCAAGTGCATAATAGTGCTATGACATGCAAAATATTATTCTATTTTTTTCCAGGAAAGTATTATAGTAAAATGAACAGATGGATATCACTAACTAGATTATCATTTCAAAGATTGTTGTAGGAAAGTCAACTGAAATGCATATAATGTCTCTATCGCTTTAGTCTTTTATTCACTTTTCCAAACACTAGTACGGATCTACATGGACCAAGGAAACATCCGCACCATGTATTGAATGTTGCATCTTTATTCAATTATATTCCTCTAATACCATCGCACCGTGCATTGAATGTTAAATCTTTATTCTTGTAAAAATGGGTGTGACTCTTCAATTTGTATGAATAAACTATGATCGATGCATAGTGTTTGGAATCTTACAAACTTTTTGCAGAAATGGTCTGTCAAACAACACCGTGGCTCCCGTTGAAGACACTCCTGACGATGTAGAGGCATCCAGAGAAGAGAGAGCGTTTCGCCTATGGATTAACAGCCTTGGAATTCCAACTTATGTGAATAATTTATTTGAGGATGTTAGGACTGGGTAAGCCCCTTCTTATAAGGACAATTTTAACCTTTTTTGGCATATACTTTTCTATATTACCAAAGTTTATTTGCAGATGGGTCCTGCTAGAGGTGCTTGATAAAATTTCTCGTGGGTCAGTTAACTGGAAGCATGCATCTAAACCACCAATTATTATGCCGTTTAGAAAGGTGGAGAACTGCAACCAGGTTATCAAAATTGGAAAGGAGTTAAACTTTTCTCTGGTAAATGTAGCAGGAAATGACATTGTGCAAGGAAATAAAAAACTAATCCTAGGTAAATACATGTTTTCTTCTTATCTTATTCGTACTCTCCACACAAGTTTCTTTTTACTCTTGTTCACTACATTACTTATCATGGATAGACTTGTTTCTTAATTACTATACGAAATATTACCTTGTTATGCAGTAGCTTATACAGTATCTGCCAACAACAGAACAAAGAAAAGACATAGATATATAGGAGACGGCTTGGTTTTGTTGGGATATTAATTTTTTTAGCTGCTATTTCATTGTAGAAGGAAAATTCTTTGAGTTCCTAAATGATTCTTTTCTAGCATTAATGCTTATTTGATTTTTGTTTTAAATTTCTAGCTTTCCTGTGGCAACTCATGAGGACCAGTATCCTACAATTGCTAAGGAACTTGAGATCCCACTCTAAAGAGAAAGAGATCACAGATGCTGACATCCTCATATGGGCTAACAATAAGGTCAAGGAATCAGGCAAAACTTCCCACATTGAAAGCTTCAAGGTTCATCGATCAAGCGTTCCAAATTAGCTAAATTGAGTCACCGTATCAAGTGGTTAGCTTTAAGTGTTTGTCTTAATTTTCTAGGACAAAAGAATAGCTGATGGGGTGTTCTTCCTTGAGCTCCTAAGCGCTGTGCAGAGCAGGGTTGTTGACTGGAGCATGGTGAAGAAGGGGGAGGATGGTCTGTACCTCTCTGCTCCCACTTACACCTGTCCCATATCGATTTCAAATATTGTATTAACGTGTTGCTTTGCTTTTATGGTTGCAGAGGAGGAAAAGAAGCTGAATGCAACGTATATAATCAGTGTTGCTAGGAAGCTAGGATGCACTGTCTTCTTGTTGCCAGAAGACATAATGGAGGTAAGAGCTTGGTTATGTACATGTACATAAACTCACAAAATTACGACTATGGTTCAATTGTAGAAATAAAAAGTGGTAAAACGATCTCCACTTCTTCATTAGATTAACAACTGGCGTTAATGTCTGCTCTTCATGTTTGCTGCGGCAGGTGAACCCGAAGATGATCCTCACCCTTACTGCAAGCATCATGTACTGGAGCCTGCAGAAACAAGGGCCTTACCAAAGCCCTGGACCCCAGCACGATGCTCTTCCAGAGGAAGAGGAAGGCGAGGAGGAGGAAGAGGAGGAAGAGGAAGAGGAGGATTTCGAAGGAGGCATCGAAGACGGTGTCTCCAATCTGACCACTTGATCAGAAAGAATGTAACAGCCAGAGGACCACAGGCCACAGCGGACCGGGTTTGCAAGGTGAAGTTGCCGGCTTACCAGGGGTTGTCCAGACAACAGGAGTGGGGGAAGGAAAATCAAATAGCAGTTGCAAAGGAGAAAGTTTTGGGTAAACATAGCTGATTTCATTCTTTGCATGCCAGAGAGCAGCAGCTAATTTTTTTTCTTAGTACGTAACATTGTGCGAAGGTTGCACAGGCTAATCTTGTACGCCAAGTGTATAAGCAAATCTGAGAACAAATCCAAAATATTTTGCAAGAGCAAGACTGAACAGCCGGTTTCTGGGCTGGGCTGGTCCTTCTCGTTGTGTCTCGCCGGTTTTGGGAAATGGCCCAACCCCGGCTCGACCTGCCAGCTTCCGAATTAATGCCAGCTCCTCATTAATTGAGTTGACATTTCCAGCTTTTGACCCTGCAGCCTGCATGCAAGCTGCGTCGTGGACCGGCTCACCACAAGTCCACAAGATAAGTGTCCTCTCTTTGACTCTTTGTCAGTGTATTGCATTGGCTGCAGGAAGAGTGAAAAGTATTTTGCAGATGAATAGTGCATTGAAAAGCGTGTTTTGTGAGAGGGATGAATAGGAAAAACTAGTTGGAGAAGTACTTTTAGGTGAATCTGCTGCAAACGGCAATACGGCATGGTCGCATGGTCATGCAGAGAGCCAGAGACACACCATGTTTACTTCCAAAAGATCTTTTCAACTTTCCTATTCATCCTTCTCAGAAAACACGCTTCTCAGAAAAGTTGTTCTTCAATTCCCTTTAACTTTTCTATTCATTCCACTCACAAAACACGCTTTCCAGAAAAAGTTCTTTTTCTTCCCCAGCAATCTAAACACGGTCACAGACAACCCAAACGCAACTTGTGCCACTACACGGGGTAACACTACTGTTCGTATTTGTTGTTGTGTGGGCCATTGGAAATAAATCCTATAAAAGTTTCCCATGCTTTGATGTGGTAGCATCCGCGTCCTTTTTTGGTTGCCCCGAATAAACCATAGAGATTTTACCACCCCATTCATTGTTGTTATTAGTACTATTATTGTATTATAGTTTGGTTTTGTACTGTGGCTAATACAGTTGGGCCTTAGTATTTGCATAAAGAATTCTTGCTACAACTTCAGTCCCCGTTGACAACATGTCCACCATGAAGCCCCCTTAAATTAGTAAAGATTAGGATGATTAAACTTTTCCTAGAACCAAACACTTGTCCAAGCATACATAACTCATTGGTATTAACCGGGCGGGAGACAACCTCTTAGAGAGACTAGTGTAGTTAGGATGGTACCTAACACCTGTCATCACGTAGGTGCACCTTTTGAGTAGTTTTGGATAAAATCAGGATGTAGTAAACCCGAATAACAGTCAACTGACTATACATAACACAAGGATTCTCTTATTTATTCGATGGCATCCGTTATACACGAGAGTTTTACATTCTACATCAAGCACACCATTTGACCCTCAAATGAGAGCGAACACGACGACACAGATTATTGACTCCAATCACAGCACCGAGACGTACGACGACCTACATGACGATACATTCACACTACGTAGATTCATTTATTTGCACACACCTTTATTGTTGTTACCAAACTTTTACCGATCGAGAGCTTAATAGTAGCTTATAGTCGACCGTATGCAGCAGCAGTAGCTACGAGCATGCATGCGTCTCGATCGATCGTGTAGCTTATTGGTCGTTCAGTTGTGGACCTCGACGAACTCGGGGCGGTACATGGGCTCTGGGATCTGGTCAGGGCGCGAGCAGCAGCGGCAGCCGCCGTAGTAGCCGCGGTTGCAGCAACCCCACCGGCAGTAGCCACCGCCGCCGTGGCCAGGGTAGCCACCGCCGCGGCCAGGGTAACCGCCGCCGGGGTAGCCTCCTCCGCGCCAGCCGCCGCCGGGGTAGCCGCCGTACGGGTAGCCGCCGCCGCGGTAGTCCTGCGGCACGCCGGCTTTGTTCTCCTCTTCCTTATTAGGTTCTGCACAATATATAATCCAACACGTTTACATACATACATACATACATACATACATACATACATACATATATATATATATATATATATATATATATATATATATATATAGAAGTTTCAGACGAAAGCTGGCTACTTGTTAAGAAAAAAAGTGCATGGACTCACGGGGTTGCTCGTTATTAGCTGAGGCGACGAGCAAAGCAGAAGCGAGGAGGCCTAAGAGCGTGAGCATTAGGAGCGCCTTGGACGCCATGGCTTCTCTCTTTCTCTTCAGTGGTGGATCAAGTGCTGCGAGTGAGTGATGAGAAGCTATGCATGCGAAGCAAGCTTATTTATAGGCAGAAGGAGAGAGAGGGGATAGGGTCGTACGTGGCGCTGCAGGTCACCCCACATATGGTTGACGCCTTCGACCGGGTGACATCCATCGTCGGCATGCACCCAACTGTAGTGTATCTGTATGCTAGGGGCCTAGGGCCCCATGCAGATGCTTCAATTCAGTGAGGCGTTTACAGTTGGGAGATGAACGGCATTAACGCGACAACGACGCCTTCGATCGTGGCTGGAAGTAGAGCAGCCAGTTGCTGCAGGAGATCTGCCTCGGCCGCATGCCAAGTTTGACTCTCGATCCCCAAGCATGGATAAATGGATTGTGCAATCACGTGTCATGTAAGTATATAATAATAATGCAAATATCTGCATGCAAAATACAACGTATAGTACTCCCAAGTAGAGATGGGGAATTACGAATCTCGATCAAAAACATAAATGCCGGGGTTAGGAAATACTTCCTCTGTTCCAATTTATAGGTCGTTTTGGCTTTTTTAGATTCATAGCTTTTGCTACGCATCTAGAAATACATTATGTCTAGATGCATAGCAAAAATCATGGATTTAAAAATACCAAAGCGATCTATAATTTGGAACGGAGGAAGTACTAACATATTATTTCAATTAGCATATTATTTCTATACTAACATGGAATAAAAATGTTTAAATAGAGAATTCATGTCAAATAGGGTTATGAAATACTTAATTTGGAATTAAAAAGTACCTTTCAATTTTAATGATATTTAGTTAGCTACATACTAAAAACTAAATTCACAATAGCTAATTTAAAAAGATGCAAATTACAAGTTAACCAAGTAGTATGCATAGTAGATAACAAATAATAAGGAGCTAAACTCAGAATTTTACAATAAAAAAATAGTTGAAATAGAGTTCATATTAAAAACAATTAATATAAGCTTTCTTTTAAAATGAATTTTTTTAATTATAATGACTTGGTATGAAATAGTTAAATAATATAGAGTCTATGCCAAATATAATTCAAATAATTTGAGAAGCAAATTGAGAGCATAGATAAGGTTTATTGCCTCAAAGAGTATATATAAGATATAATTCAAATAATTTTGAAAGCAAATTGAGAGTCTATACAAAATATAATTTAAAGTATTTAGGAGCAAAATAGTTTTAGAGGCTATACAAGATATAATTAATAAATAACTACATCTAGAGCATTTTAGAGAATTATTCATATAATCAATTTAAACAACATATATAATATAATCATAGAAAAATAAATAATACATAAATGGATTGTAATTTTTTTAATATGAAAACTAGCTGTGCTTGCTATTTGCGCGGGGTATCAATCTAGCTAGTAGTTGATTATATGCAGACACCTGGGGCATCAATCTAGCTAGTACGGAATAGCTATATGCAGACACCTGTTACATGTCGGACGCGTAGGCAGAGGCGAGCTTAGTGCGTAGGATAAACATATGTCCAAATACATTGATCTAGCGTGCTGCCTGATCTGGATAAGATTTCTATCTTCCTCTGAATTTGTCAGATGGATGGAGAAGCGTTCAAAATATGATAATGCTCCAGAGTCCAGATCTACAAATCATTGGAAAATGGCTGTGGATGCTTTAGAGTTTTGAGAGCTCTGTTCCTATTTTGACCTCTTCGTGTGACAGTTTTCCTAGCCACACCGATTTGGCTGTGGAACAGAAAGCCTTATGTGGTGTTAGGATTAATTAGAATTAATTAATTAGTGATCAATATACACCCATTTGTATAGACATCCTTTTGCACAGACACCCTTTACTATAGATATCTTTTCGTAGATAGGCACCATTTGGGATTGTATAAATATGTAACAGTTCAACACAATAATCAATCACAGTTTTCATTCTCACTTTTACTCAACATGTTATTACGCACGTTGCTCTCCACGCCAGTAACAACTCGCTGAGACTCTTTGCAACTTCCTAGAAAAGAATGTCGTCGATAGAACAACTTCCTTGCAGAAGTTCAACACAGAGAAAAAGAACAAGTTCTCAAACCACGATGTCTGTTGATATTGATCCAAAGGAGAAAGAATTAGGCCTCATGGATTCTTGCACCACAAACTCTATTTTTCGAGAGATGAAATATTTCCAAACTCTTAAGAAAAAAGAAGGAAATATTATGACCATCGTTGGTCGAGATGCACTTATTGTTGGTCAGGACGAGCCGCTATTACTCTCCCTATAGGTACATAAATTACAATAAAAAATGCCTTATTGTATCCTAATTCGACTCGTAGCCTTTTAAGTTACGGAGACATTCGTACCGGAGGAAGAAAAGGAGAGAGAAGGAATGGACAATAATGATCTATCCGAATGGACAATAATGATCTATAACTTACGGATCTGCCTTTGGAGAACTTACGGTTCTCTCTCCTTTTCTTCCTCCGGTTTTCTTCTATGCAGAACTGCTCATCTCCACGCCCAAGCTAGCTCCACCCCTGAGCGTGAGCCCTCGCTGCTCCATCCCTGCGCTGTTATGCCTGAGCCGCTGCCAGATCCCACGGCAGGGGACGCCTCCATGGCTCCATCCTCATCCCACACTTCTTGTGAAGCCCTTTTACTATATAAACCACTTCTGACAATCGATCAGTACCTAAAACACATACTCCGTCCTAGTGTTTGAAAAAATCTGATAAAAGAGTGCAATCCTACGAATAAAAAACAATTACTAGATTGGACCTGCGTGTCAAACTATCTTCTGGCTACTATCTAGAAAGTCCTGGCAGTTGAATGCGAGGGCGTGAGAGTTTTTCACGCGACAACTAATTTGTCTAAAAAAACTAGTACTGCACAGCACTCTTTATGGGACAAGGGAATCCTTAGCACATCATCTGCCAATACATAATATCATGTGTAAGGACCATGAGAAGGAATGATCAACTGATTATCGAGCAAGTGAATAACGAAAGAACAAAATATGGAATGATCAAGCAGGCTAAGACAGTGCAAGTACTGCTATATGTCCAACCTGAATGTCCCCCTCGTGTACAACTCTATCTTTAGGAATCATAAAACATTATTTGGAAACTTTAAACACAAAGCTACAGTAAATTTAGCAAGGCCGACAACACGGTTGGACCTACAACAATTCCCTTTATGTAACTTGTGTCAATTTGAAAATGTGACATGAAATCGAAACTGAAAACACATTCATCGGCGCCTCTAATAACCTTCATGTATAAACATAAAAGACGAAACCATAAGAGCTAGTGACGCAATCTTATTTCGAAGTTTTGACCTTGGCCTTATTGTCCCCGTACTCATTCATGTCCACATTTGCCCTAGTCATGCACTGAAACAGATCCTTTGCCGTTTAGAAAACCTGTGCTGACTCTGAAAGCGGAGAAAAATCTAATGTGACTAACACTACCAGAAAATCGAAGATTGCCGTGTACCCGTGTGCACCGCCCTTTGCCGAGAGCAAAACATCGGGCACACGGCAAAATGAAAGTCGGAAACCACCCAAGAGTCAAATTTGTCTGGTTTAGAGAAACTCCAACATCTATTGTATCCTATGTAGGCTAGCTAAAAAAATAGAAAAAGTAAAAAAACCTAATCCAACAGAGGAGGCAAATCAATGGCTCACTTTCTCGGTTTGCTATATTTCCCCTTGGTCTAGGCATCTTTGGCTAGCCTCGTACGCTCGGCATCCCGATCGCCCACGCTGAAATCGCCGCTCCTGTGGACTCGGTCGTCGCTCCCACAATTGATTTGAGGCATCAGCCTTCCTTGATTTGAGGCCCCATCCCGTACAATTGAGGGGTTTTCTATTTTTACAAAGGGGTACAAACTCTATATTTACTTAACATTAATACAAGAACTTTTGGAGATTTTCTTAGATAGTTGGATTGTCTTTAGTATCTAATTTTGTAGTTGTAGGTTGAAATCAGAAAATGGACTTTCCCCAAGTATAAAATATCTGCAATGTTCGTTAGCATGGTATCGAAAACTCTAAAGAGAAAAGATTAAGCTGATGAAAAAGATGCCTTATATATACTCCAACAATATTTTTTAGGCAATTGGAGTATTATTCCAAAGTCGGAACCAACCGCAGCAAGACGTACATGTGTACGTCTATGTATCCACGTACGGGCCTACATATCCGTAGGTGTGCAACGGTGCAAGTTGCACGTTATTCTTCTCTCGAAAAGATGCGCGCTGCTACTAGTACTTTAGCCTACACCCGTGTCCTTGTGTCTAACAAGTTCGAAGAACATCCTCAGCTCGGGGGTGTCTAGCTAGTTGTTCACCTCCGGCGTGCTGGCGCCGCCGGGCTGGCAGCACCTCTGGCAGCCTCCGTGGTACACGCGGTGGCAGCAGCCGTACTCGCAGCCATGGCTGTACTGGTCTGATCCTCCCCCGCTGCCATGCCAGTCCTCCACGCCGGTGGCAACGTCGTTTACTATCATCTTCTCCGTTTTCTTGTCATCACCTGCGTGGTGTGGGTGACAGAAGAAAAGAAAAATCACCAGTGTCATCTCGATCGTGTGCAACGAAATAACAGAGACGAGAGTTTATCTATTTGATGACGCACGAGCTTGTTGGCGGCCTGCCGCGGTGGCGAGCACCGTGGCGAACGCGAGGAGCGCGAGCAGGAGCAGGGCCTTGTTGGACGCCATTGTTGTGCCCCGATCGGACGTCGCAGCTTGTCGCAGTGAAGAGGAAGAGGAGGATGACGAGAAGGCCGGATTAATTGGAGCGGCCATTAACCAGCAAGGGTTCAGGTGCTTTTATACCGGTGGCAGAGGCGGTGCAGATAAGGATCGGACGCATACGTGCATGAGAGACGGGAAGAACAGACGACGGGAGGGTGTGGTTGATGTGCGTGCGCCCTCTTTATTTTGCTCCCATACGGCGGCGAACTGAACGGCCGGAGGCCGGGCAGCAGGCCACCCTCGTCCGGCGCTATGTGTAGCTAATAGCTACATGCATGTGTCGATCGGTGCGGTCGCGTGGAGTCTGTGAGCGATCGCTGGGGCGCCACGAACGCCGCCGCGCTCCTGGTTTGTTGCACACACGCACTCGGGACTCGGACCCAGAAACGTCTCCGCGTCGCGCCGTGCAGCCAGCACTCCAGCAGTAGTGAGCGTGCGTGGCCTTCGCCTGGCCATTTGCATTCCTGCAATCTCGTTCTGGGTTCGGTGCAAGCCACACTGAGCGAGGCGTGTTGGTGGTTGAATTGAACAATACAACACCATCTTATTTCTCATTTTGTGCTTTCAGAAACAATATGGATGAATTTCTTCATTAAAAATAGCTGTCTTATTTCAATGCTCTACCATAAGGAAAAAAGTTTTACCAGTGAAAAATAAAATGGGGGGTGGGGGGGAGGGGGGGGGTCATAGATTTTATAGAAGAAAAATCTGCCAGATTTGCAATTTCCTGTTCTGAGAAAAAAAATATTTCAGCGGTGAAACAAATGTTCCGAGTAGACAAGTTCTATTTAATTTCTCAAACAAAAAACACGCTGAATAAATGTTATATTAAATTTCTTTGGGAAAATGATAAATGTAACTATTAATGAATATTACTTAAGAGGAGAGGGTTGGCTATAGACTTGTGCTTTGCATTGCACGCCAAATGAAGCAAGCCAGTTTCTCAATTTGGTTTTTATGACGAAACTTTTTTTGCACATGTTATAAGTATATATTTTGGTCCCCAACCAAATATATTTTTTTTCTGAAAAATATGGTACTATTGAATTTTTAGATTTTATAAAGTGACTAAGAAATTTTGAATGTAAAGTATATGAATTTACTTGCACATATCTTTGCTTGTGATTTCAAAATCACTTTTACAAAAACATGTAATTCAAATGGAAACAGATTCCAATAAAAAGGAATAAATGTGATTATCAAAATATTTTCACGGGAAATCTACCGAATGAAGTTAGTTATAGACCACCTTATATCTTTCTAGAAAGGTAAAAGTTCTCTAAACACATGCTCTGAAATGAATATCAAAGGGGTGTCTATTCACCTGGGTGAAATAGAGCCCTCCTCACTCGAATTTTTGGATCAATGCATCTTAAATCAGTGACTCATATCTTCCTATTTTTTTCTCTCTTTCTTATCTTCTTCTTCTTATTCTCCATCCGTCGCCTCTCTCTCTCTCTCTCTCTCTCTCCCACGACCACCACCGCCGGGGGCCACCAACAGGTTGCCCGAGGCACCTCTAAGCCCGGTGGTGAGCATGCCCCCTGGCAACCCTGGAACTCTAATTAACCTCGTCGGAAGTTCATCGGAGTTGAAGAAGAAAGAGACGAAGGGAGGATTTTGGGTCAAGGAAAAATTTGAGTGAGGAGAGGGCTTAGTTTCACCCAAGTGAGGTTTAGCTTTTCCCATAACTGAGTTAAAAAAAAGTTTTTCCCATAACTCAGTTTTCTCTATGGTTTTTTTTTGGAGTTCTAAGGATGTATGTTGATCCCCAGCCAAACTTATTTTTTTCTGAGAAAATTAAGGTATTATTATTATGTTTTAGAAACTATAAGTGACAAACTAAAATGGAGTGTAAAACATACTAACACCTATTTTTCTCCTTTTCCAATTTGCATGTGGTATTTGAATGTACGAATATAGCATGCCTGTTTGTATACATCGTTTTCACAATAAATGTACTTCAGATCCTGAGTAAATCTAACAAACACATACCATGAGGGTTTGTTTTCCTCGCCTTCACAATAGATAGTTTTCATGAGAGTGGATGAAACCACCTTTACGAAAATAAATGTTTTCATGAAGGTCCATATAATACTGTGAGTGTTTGTTTTCTCACATTCACAAAAATAAACATTTTCAGGGTGATTGTTCTTCCCTCTCAGGAAAGAGATAATACCGTGAGAGTTTGTGATCGTAACCATAAAGATAAAGGCGTGCGTTCCATATCCGTACATACACATCGATCGAAGGCTAGCTGTACACTAGATCGGTTTATTCTTTATTCACTTTGTGGTATATATGCGCTACCAGTTACAGCTTTATTCGTGCTCTCTGTTCAACAAAGCTTGTGGAACAGTATCGTCGTAGCTCGATTGGCAGCGACGGATCAACAGCTACTAGCAGGCGCACGCAGGATGTAGCTAGTTGTTGAGCTGCTGCTCCGGGACCTCGTCAGGTGTCGCGCAGCAGCGCTCGCACCCGTGGTGGCGCCCGTAGTAGCAGCACCTGTACTTGCAGTGGTAACCTCCGCCCCCGCCTCCGCCGTGGTGGTCGCCCCCGCCGTGCCAGTCGTTCACGCCGGCGTCGTTGGTCGCCTGCTTCTCTTTGGTGTCGTCGTCATCTGCGTGCGTGCCCCGTACAAAATTAAATAAAGTAGCTAGTTCATCATAATGTTAATGTGATCATCAGTCCATTGATATATCCCCGTACGTATGTGCTTGAAACGAAACAAAGTAATGGAATGAAAAAGGAAATAATGCAATGTGTGGTGTGGTGTGACGCACGGGCTTAAGTTTGTGTGCCCGTCGCGGTGGCGAGCACGGTGGCCGCCGCCAGGAGCGCGAGCAGGAAGAGGGCCTTGGACGCCATGGGTGAAGCCTGGTAGCTAGCTTTTGCTGCCTGTTTCGTCTATGGACGAGTGATCAGCTGCGGGGGCGGGTGCTTATATTTATACAGCGAGGAAGCGTGGCGCCGATAAGCACGCACGGGGAGCTAGCTGCTTTGGGCTGGGAAGAGGACGACGCCCTTCCCTTTTGTTCCCATACGGCAGACGAGGTCACGCTCATGCACCCGTGTGCGGGCCGGGGTCGATGGATCGCGTGGAGCGCTGGTGCGGCCACGGCCACGAACGCGACACGACTTCACTGGCCTGGCCACCTCCGGAACGAGTTCCGTCCAGCTGTGGTGTACCTGAACACGAGACGAGTGGGGGGCGGATCATCCATCGATCGGACGCTGTGATTTGGTGGCCATGCTCGGGCTTCCGTCTGCCGACACCCGCGTCACACCGGACCAGAGGTTCAGTGTATGCACATGCACATACGCACGACACGACACGACACGACACGACACGAAGGAATTCTTCAGGAAGAAGCAGCTAGCGGTGGTGTCTGGAAGATGCAGATCGATCGCACCAATTGCGCAAAAAAAAAAAAAGAAAAGATATTGTAAACAAGGGGGAGAGGCTGGGTCGGTCGATCGGGCGATTCAAGACGACGGTAGTTGGAATGGCAGTGTCTTGCCACTGCCACCGATGGGTCCATGGATGACGACCGAGTCAGAGACGGCATGAATGCCCGACTGCAGGCTACGAGCTCGTGGAAGTCGTATCGTGCACTCATGGTGCCGAGTACCCTCACATTTCTTTTCTTTACGCTATTGACGCTCTCAGATTGAAAGGTATCCTATTGGAATGAGCAAACTCAAATCAAGCACGCGCTCAGGGAAACATGAGCAATCCAATCCCTAAACAACTTCAGGTTTGTGGCTTAGCACAATCAAAACAGATGTATATATACAAATACTAATCAAAATCGTTTCTCAGAGCATTCCAAGCCCTCCGGTAAAGCTTAACAGAACGACAAAATCCGCGCCTTGTTCCGACCAAAACTCAAACGGCAGAAAAGGAGCTATCGTCTCAGCTGCAAGAAACCTGGCGCGTCTGCTTTACTCGCCGGGCTGCAGCCGCGCTATGTACTTGTCATACACCTTCGCTGCTCGCTCCAGATCGCCGAGCTCGGCGTAGCAGTCGGCCATGGCGCCATACGCCTCGGTGCAGCCGGAGTCCTCCCCCGTCTCCTTGGACAGCTCCAGAACCTTGGCGTACTGTCTCATTGCCTCTCTGTATTTTCCCTGTCTTTGCAGCGATGCACCTGACCAAAAGCCGAGTAGCGAGTGAGGAAGTTCTCAGGTCACAGATTTCAGCCTGTTCGGCTGGCTGTTTCCCAGCCAGCGCTGGATGGGAAACAGCCCGCCGAACAGGCCCTTTATTTCGTAAGAAACAGGGAGTCAACGCTTTGCGTCTGTGCCTGTGCAAGTGACTGAAGCTTCAAACTAGAATCCTTCTTGCTGATGATAAAGAAGGCCAACGGAATATTATGTCAAAGGAAAAGGTACTATACAGCAAAACATACCATACGTTTGTTCGCTGGACACAACTCAACCAGATATTTGAAATACAATCAAATCTATCTTTGTGCTAAGAGCTAAGATACAGTCAGTCTCCACTACTATTCACAACATAATTTGCTTCAAGTTGTCCGCCATGCAAATCTAAAAAATTGCAGACTAAGCACACATCAAAATAAAAATCTACAGTACGCATCTTTGGTATGAGGATAACTGAAGATTCAACGATCCCAATGCATCGCTTTGAGTCTGCCTGGCACGTGGCTAGACCCTAATACTAGAAATTTTCACTAGAAAAACAAAGACAGCTGAACTATCAAAACATAAACACTACAGTAAACTAATGCAAACTCAACAAATCACATGACTCTGTTCATTGGAGACAACTTGGACCAGAGTTCAGAAGACAAACTAAATTAACCTTATTCTGAGCAATAACATTCAGCATGTTATCATTTTGCTTCAACTTATGCTACATATGCAAAATCTCAATTTATAGAGCAAGGATGGCTGATAATTCTTCACTATGTAGCTACATAAGATATTTACCTGGCAATAATTCTCCTAAAAGGTTAACTAAAGGAATTATTCGAATTTCAAATAGCAAGAAACAGTACATCTCTTGCAGCAGAAACTAAGATACAGATACGATATGAAAATGCAACCTAGTGAAATGGCACCAAACATTCAGTCATTTTTCAGAAATCCTAATATACTTTCATCCACTACTTAGATGATGCTTGATGCCAAATTATGGACAGCAGAGCTGGTATTCTATTAGCAACTACATGTGATTATGTAGCCTTACTGACCGTGGTCTACTTATGTAGGTCCACCGTGATGTTGAAGCATAAACGGATTTTTAAGGTCAGCGAGGTAATACCACTTTATGTACAACAAAAACATACATAACGGAGGTTGCAAGGGAGAAAAGAACCTAATCCTCGTGCAGCTTTCTTTTCCTCAAAACGATCTCCTATGCTTTCTGCAAGTTCCAGAGCTGTCCTGAACTCCACTACTGCTTTATCAAGATCTTGACTCCTCATGTAATTCTTCCCATTCCTCAGGTTTGTGACCAACTGCTGCTTCCTTCGGTCAACGACAACATCAGTTTCTGTTATTCTCCCAACAGGTGCATATGTAAGGCTAGGTGCAAATGACTCAATCTGTGCCTGCCTTCTAAGTGCTGTATTGATCTGGCGAAGTTGATTATTCAGCCGCTTCAATTCCTCCTTTCTTCGGCGTGCTAACAATCCTACATGTGAAAAATCGGAGAGCAAAACTAATTACAGTACTAAGAAACGTGCATCTTCAGTTAAGCTAGCAAGAACTAGGTTTGAATGTCTTACCACCAACAGCAGCTCCAATTAGAGCCACAGCAATGAAAATTGGCATATTGGCAAAAGAATTAGGTGGTTGGCAGGTCTCGGCTGATGCCTCAAGTGGTACAGCAAGTAATGGCAGGGTAGAAAGTAGAGCAGCTTTCAGAAGGTCGGGACAAGCCATTTTCTGCAGTGTAAATTTCAATTAGAGATAAATGCAGGGTCAATATCTACATTGCAACACAACTGAATAAAGAACAGATTACCATACTAAAGCAAAGGTGGGAAGGAATATACACCACTGGTGAAGTGCAAATGCCCCCTTAATTTTTCTGTACTGCAGAGAATCATGTAGATTGTACCCACTGTGAGCCCTAGACTACCAGACTGAAACTCCCCATGAAACCTCAGTTCCTCACAGGTGGGCAGAAAAAATTCTGCTCGGTTCAGAAGCAACTATGAAAGCCCATGTTGCTGCCTGACTGCGATTGACAAAACTAGCTATAGCCTTATAGGCGGCCAGCAAAAGGATCACACAGACTACTGATGAACAATCGAAATACGAATGAAAGGATTTGGAGCCTGTATCTAATCTAAGATACTACGCGTAACACAGCCATATCCTAAGACGCAGTGTTAAGTGTTAACCGTGGTGGCGTCAGTCCACTGTACCCGTCGCGCCATTTGTAAAAGGCTGTGTAGTTTGTTCGTTGGATCGATTCGCCTCTCATCACAGCAAGCCGAAGGGTAAATGAACGCACCTGATGATCACGAAGGATTTCCCCAAGGGCGCGCGGCAGCCGTGGCGTCTCACCATCCACGGCCTCGAGGTCCGCGAAACCGCCGCCGCCATGGGCCCGCAGCTGGGACAGGGAGTCGATTCGGAGTGGCGCCGCCGCTGTGCCTTCTACTCTCGCATCAACGCCGAACGCGAGTCAATCGACGCAACAAAAATGGAGCACGACCTGGGGGGCGCGGCGGTTTAGCCGATTACCAGAGAGGAAGCGGGCGCGGCCGGGGATGAGGAAGCCACCCCGGATGCGCCAGCGTGAAGGGAAGCCCACGTTCGCAGCGCGGTGTCCAACTGCCGCCTGCATCGCCGGCTCGCCGCCGTCTGGTTCGGGGCGGCGTCGGCGTCGGCGGGGAGGGGGTGTGGAAGTGGAGTGGGACGCAGGCACGCAGCCGGTCGGCCTCACGTGCTGCGCGCGTGTGGAGATTGGGACTGGATGGGGCGGGCCGCACGCAGGCAGGTTTCGACAGCCTGTGGGCCGTAGTACATGGTCTTGTTGGTCAGCAGCCTAGCCCATGGATTCATGCTCAGCTCAGCCCACAGTTTTTTTTTTGTAATGTTTATTTTGTGTGCTTGAACTATGAACTTCACATGTCAATCGGTATAGAATCTATGGATCAAAACCAAACTGAAACGAATATTGATCAAAAACACCACAAGACAGTAAGTATATTTTGTTAAATGATTACATGGAGTTCTATTGTAATCCTAGCTGCATGATTGTATTGTATACACCAACCAATTCGTAAAAAGGAATCATCGCACATCGGCTTTTATTTATACATACACGAAAGGGCTTCTGTGCTCATAACTCACGAGACATGAGCCTCAGCCTCTCAACATGGCAGCATGCTCCTGAGTTATAGCTGGAACATCAGGTAACCAAATACAACAATTGACGAATGACGCAAGTAATATGGAAGGGTAAGATTAGCCAAGTGAGGCCAACTTCTTCTCCAGTCTCTTTGCCGAACGAAGGGCCTCCAGGGCCTCCGCCTGCTTCCCTTCCCGCTTCAAGTTGAGTGCCTTCAGTTTCTCGGCCTTGATCTCTTCTTCCAGCTGGCTCCTCTCACTCTGAGGCTTGCTGGTCGCTGCAACGGCTGGCTTTACTTCCACTTTCTTTGGAGGCTGTATGAAAGAAGACTGTGCAGGCTTCGGAGGTTGTGAACTAGAAGACTGCATGGATAAATCCATGTCGCTCCAACCGATGGATTTTAGGGCGGACATGATCTGAGGATCGAGAAGGTCCTCTACGAGACCGTCGTTTGGTTCACCCGACTTGCCTCCAGAGCTTGAACCTTGGTTGTCTGACTCTTCCAGTTGGCTCTCTAGCTCCTTGGCCAATTCGAATTCTGCATCTGCTTCTGCAGTCTTTCCTTCTCTCCGCAACTTGAGGGCGTTGCGCTTGTGAGCAAGGGATTCACGTTGAATTTTGAGACGATCTCGGCTGGTCATTGCTTTTTGAGCCTGTGCCGACTTGCTAACCTGTGGAGGAGGGGCAGAGGCCACAGCGTCAGTGTAGTTGGGGGAGCTAGCAGGCTGTTGGACCATGCTGCTTTGTTGCACATTACTAGTGGATTCATAACCACCATCCACACTATCTTGTTGAGCACCTTCAAGGCGTTTTTCTAATAGTTTTGCCAGTTTCAATTCTTCTCTAGCTTCTGCCATCTTCCCTTCTCTCTTAAAAGCAACTGCTTTTCTCTTATGAAGTAAAATCTCATCTTTAAGAGCATCATCTCCATGAGTTTTCAGAGGCTCTTTATGATCAAGTATTTCAGAAGGTGAATGTGACCCTTTTTCAGAGCCCAAGGGATCAGTAAATTCTTGCCGCGGTAAAGCTGAAGATGTTTCACCACTACTTTCTTTTGCAATATGACCTTGTTTGGAACCAGTTGTTTCAGTCTGCAGTTTGCTTGGAGAACCACCTAGAGTATCCACTGACTTACCAGGTTCAAATGCAAACACTGGCAAGATATCGTCCCCCTTCATTTCCTTTCTTACAGAAGATGGGGGTACAGTTGCATCAATACTAGGGACATGCTGAACATCATATCTATTTTCAGCGGTCTGATGCCCAACAGTAGCGACACCTTGCTGACTAGCAGTCAAGCCACTTGATTCTTCAATCTCTGCCAATTGCTGCTCCAAAACCTTCGCTTTCTCAAGTTCCTCCTCAGCTTCAATGTTTTTCCCTTCCCGTCTGAGTGCAAGAGCCTTCCTTTTTATACCAAGCAGTTCCTTTTGAAGCTGACCCTTAGTTTTTGATGACTTCTGAGGAACCGCGTGTGAAGAAATTGATGGTTTGTCAGTTCTTTTTGCAGAATCAGTATCAACATCTTCCCATCCCATATTTTTCAGCACAGATAGCAATGCTGGATCCTGCATGTCATTGTCTGTAACCTCAGGTTCTAATCCTTCATCAGCAAGATCAAGACTTGGGGGTTCAACCTTGTATGGGGGATTAGATGCAAAGCTCCTGGTTTCCTTGGCTACAGATGGTTTGGAAGAATTCTCAAGCTCTTCAAGCTGCTTCTCAAGAACACTGCCTTTCTTCAGCTCTTCCTCAGACTCATCCACCTTCCCTTCCCTCCTCAGAGCTAGTGCCTTCTTTTTCAGAGCCAACAGTTCTCTCTGAATTGCCAGCTTACTTTTTGAGGCTGCTACAGGTCGGGCATTCATCCCAGCAAAAGTGATATCTTCTGCATTCGTAGTTCTCTGTCCTTCTGGAGAAGGAACCTTCAAGTCTGGCTCTTCAGTTTCTATATTCTTCTCAAGTAGCTTTGCCTTTTTAAGCAATGACATAGCTTCTGCAACATTACCAGACCGTCTGTTTGCAACAGCCTCTCTTTTCAGAGCAAGCACTTGCTCTTTTATTGCCTCTTGATTTGATAACGAAGAAACAGATTCATGGTTTTCCAATTCATTGTCATCATCCTCACTCCAGCCAAATGATTTTAGGGCAGCAGCCATATCTGGGTCATTCATATCATCATCTGTAACATCAAAGTGGCCATCAACGGCAAGATCATTAGAAGCACCAAGAATTTGTTCAAAGTTGAGAGAAGGGAATTTTGGATCGTCCATCAATACATCATCATGCTTATCATCATCCATGTTCCGAATAATTGCAGCCAAATCATCATCAGAGTCTTCAGCTTCACCCAGAATCTCCTGTTCCTCAAGTTGTTTTTCCAAAATCTTGGCCTTCTTCAGCTCTTCCTTTGCTTCAGCAAGCCTACCCTCCCGCTTCAGCATTAAGGCTTGCCTCTTAAGAGCATTAACCTGAGATTTATCAATGCCACCGGTTTTCTTGCCCTCTGATGATTTAGGGGCCACCTCTCTAAGAAGCTGCGACAACTCTCCTTCCACACTCACGGGGGCTGTTTTTGTTTCATCACGAAGGTCTGCATCTGACCAGCCTAGTTCTCTGAGCTCAGAAGCAAGATCATTTTCTTTCTTAACCCTTTTACCAGCTGAAGACCTTTTTGTTTCAGCCTCTTCAGAACTATCAGTTGTTGGTGCAGTACCCAGAGCAACTATATTAGGAGTTTTTGTAGCCAGTCTCCTGCTTTTTCTCAATTCTAATTCCAGTGCTGCAGCTTGCCTCTCAAGTTCTTTACCATGCTTGAAAGCCCGCAGTGCTTCCTCTGGTTTACCTTCTGATTTCAGAGTTTTGTACCTATTCTTCTCTTCAACAGCTTGTTGGCGCAACTCCTCTGGGGTAAAAATAGATGCAGTGTTGTTGAGTTCATAATTGTGTGATTCAGTAGCAAGGCTATCGTCACCAATTGCATCCATACTGAAATTAGTTGAAGTTCTTTTGGAACTGGAACTGGAGGCACTGGCACTGCTTGCGGTTCTCCCAAGAAGTTCAGAATCCAGAGATGCCTTACGAGAATTCTGGATCTGCACTCCACCTCCAAGAATTTCACTTAGAATTTCATCCTCTGGTTTTGAAGTTGCTTTTGTGGCAGCTGTTGAAACAGTGTTGAAAGTTTTATTTTAAGTTAAATATTTCTCAAAGAATTATGAGCATCATAGATGTCACCTAGAGTTGGAAGCCAAAAATGTAAAGCCTGCAGCATGGTAAGACCAACAAGTTTTCTGGAGTTTGATAGTGCACCACTTATCATTTTGACATATTTGCATGTGCAATATAATGATAGGCAAAATGCTACATATGATATTCCAGATTAACTATGAAAAAGAGTGCAGCTTGACTTAGATCTACAAGGAATTGTATGCAAGTGAAAAGACAAAAACTATTTGACTGCAACTGGTTACGCCATTAGGCACTTATAGCTGTAGCTAACAAAAGATAAACCAGAGAATAAAATAATTTCCCTAACAGCATATAGCCTTTAATTCTTCACTAGTGAGAGACTGCAGGCATCATTTTTAGGATCTAGTATTAATAAGCTTCTGTAACGCATAATCAAATGTGCAGAATTGATTTTAGCGAAAGCATCAAACCTTGTGCACGAGTGCCCCATTGGTCAAAACATACTCTACATTATGATAGTCAAATTTGCGTGTAAATTGCATCTTCAGTGGATTCCATGATGATAGTATAAGACAATAACTCAACAAGGCACTCCTTGTTATGGATTTATTACAATTTTCTATATACACACTTTTGATCTATTTCACATAATATAAAGTATAACCCAAATCATAGTTCCTCCGAGAAACACATAACTGATAGAAAGGATATGCAAAAGAAAACGAACCTCTAGCACCTCTGTTTTTGTGTCCATATCTCATCTCATAGCGTGCTGCTTCCTCAAGCTTTTTGCAGGGATCACAAATTCTGACAGGTGAGTCACCCTGTCCACGTAAAACCATCCGTTGCTGGGTGCAGCTGCTGCAGAACAAGCCCCCACATCTTTGACAATGGTGCTACATATTAAATACACAAAAGTTAATACAACTCCTGCTCAGAGTCTGAGACTATAAGATACAATGAAGTAGATGAATTATAAGGTTACAATGAAGTTTACATTTTAATAGAATAGTAAATTCATAAGCACCATGAAAATGATTAATGCAAGTATTTAATATGTTGAAACAAACAAGTGAGATATTTTTGGGCAGTGAATTCACACGTCATAACTTAATGATACACAATATTTACAAGCAGTAGATGAATTAAGGCAAAACCAGTGGATATATGAACCAAAAACACAAGGATTGTAGTTTAGTATCTAATACATTACCACCAGTGCATTTACTTTTTATTTATTTAGCACTAGATTCTCACACACTCCAGATTCAGACCAAAAATGACATATTGTATGGAAAAACAAAAATTGTATCCCATACATGACCGGTCCTTCAAGCAAAAATAAATTGAGCTCCAGTAAACTGTGATTTGTCCATGGCCTGTAGCAACCAATTCAAGAACAACATGACCATGGGAAGGCCCAAAGGGACGAGCCATGAGTGTCTGAGCAAGAGAATAGAGTCTTGGAGAGGCACGATCATGATACACAGGGGGTGACAAGGTAACTGAGAACACCAAGGCGGCAAGGCCATTATCTGCCACTGCCAGTAGATGCTTACGTTGACTCACAAATTTATTTTATGGGTTCGCTGTGTAGTCCCAAATTTAGTGAGTTTCGCTGTTAGAGGAACAAGTAATCTAAACCAAGCAGAAGCAAACCAAAACATCAATACATGCCCGTGAGAATAGTTACAGCAACCACGATCTCCTCTTCTATTAACCAAACAGAACTCGGAAGGCGAAGGTCATATTTTCTTATTCTCTTATACAAAGCCATCGCTGCAAGAGAAGAGGGAAAAAAACAAGAGAGAGGTTACCTTCCTAGTGAACAAAGAAAACTGGACAGAACAACCCTGGCAGTGGGATGCATCCACCACCCAGGAGGCGCCTCGCATTGACGGCTTGGGCGGCAGCCCGATCTTCTCCAACATGGCTGCTAGTGCGAATAAACCCTCTTCTCAGGGGCGGACCCAGTATTAGGATCCAAAAACTGTCGCAAAAAGATCGAATTTAGTAGGCAAAATCATGGTCAGATCCGAAAACAAATACCATGTGTTAGGGATTTGGGTGTTTGATTTCGTGCACCAGGATGGGAAGGGAAGGGAATAGGCAGGCATACCCTGTTGGATGTTCGACACCGGCGAGGAGCACGAGTTCTTCTAGATCTCAAGCTGCTGCCGTAGAGGCGTAGAGATAGAGGCTGAAGCTCCTCGAGGTCGGTGAGGCCGGCGGTACAGAGGAGCCCCTGCCCCTGCGCGTGATGTGCGTGCTGTGGAGGACGCCGGTGCTGATGCCGCCGTTGCGCCGCCGCCGGTGCCTGCTGTGTAGAAAATCTGGAGAGGGTATCTTTTGGAGATGGAAAATGTGGATTTGGATGTGGGTAAGTTTGGGTTTGTCCAAACCCTCGCAACGGCAGCTCTACCGCTGGGGGGAGCGAACGGAGGACGATGGATCGGGGGAAGAAAACTACTCGCTCCTTCCCTCAAAACTCGTCGTTCCAACTCACTGAAGGGGAGACTGGGAACAAATTACCAAAATACCTTGCTACCATACGGAAGTCAGAAAACAGATACTTGTTTGGATTGTGGGTTGAGGTGGGTTCGACCCGCACTGACCCGTAAATGATGTGGGTTGGGTCAAACCTGATAGAGAATATGCCTGGTAGATGCCGGTCCTTTCGGTTCCTTGACCGTGTGTTTGGATTGTGGGTTGGGATGGGTTCGACCCACATTGACCCGTGTTTGGATGAAAAAGGGTGTGTGTTGGGTCGAGCCTGATAGAGAATATGCCTGGTAGATGCGGGTTCGTTCGGTTCCTTGAAATTGAGCGGACGGACTCGACCCGCGTGGACGCCGTTTCCTCCCGTCTCGCGTTCTGCCTCCATGAGCCTGACGGTGGGGCGGGGCGGACGGGGACCTCAGGGCGGCCATGGCCGACAGCCGAGCTAGCATGGTTGGCTAGGGTGGGTTCGAGCTCTCCGTCGGGCAGAGGCAGACTAAACGGCAGCCGAGGCCTTGTGGGGCATGGCGTCCATGGCCGCCGGGTGCTGCTGGGCGACGGCGCAAGAGCCACAACGGCTGTGCAAGGCAGCGACAGCAGCTAGCAAGGGAAGCAGGGAGGTCACCGCATGCCTGTGAGCTCGATTGGGAGTCTGGAACAGGCCATGGGCGGCCGCATGCCTTGCCTGCAAGCTCGATGCCCCCAGGTTCGTGACCGTGAGGATAGGAAGAAGATAAGAACCGAATAAAAAACATAGAATATGGTGAGTGGATGACATGTGGATCCCGCGGATGATAGGTGGGCCCCACAAATGACTCTAAACTAACGGCGTTATCCTGACATCCAACCCATTTCTCCTAACCCTCCAACCAAACAAAAATCTGGGTTCAACCCAATCCTTTCATCCAAACACAAAATGGGTCCAACCTAACCCTGAAAACTGGGTTGGAACCAACCCAACCCACTTGGTCCCAGAACCAAACACATGGTGAAATTGAGCGGACGGACTCGACCCGCGTGGACGGCATTTCCTCCCGTCTCGCGTTCTGCCTGCATGAGCTTGACGAAGGGGCGGGGTGGGGCGGACGGGGACCTCAGGGCGGCCATGGCCGACGGTCGAGCTAGCATGGATGGCTGGCTAGGGTGGGCTCAAGCTCTTCGTCGGGCAGAGACAGACTAAGCGGCAGCCGAGGCCTTGTGGGGCATGGCGGCCATGACCGCCGGTCGAGCTCACGGCCGCCGAGTGGTGCTGGGCGGCGCAAGAGCCACAACGGTTGTGCAAGTCAGCGGCAGCAGCTAGCAACAGAAGCAGGGAGGTCGCATGCCTAGGAGTCTAAGATGGGCGGCCGCATGCCTGCGAGCTCGATTGGGAGTCTGGAACAGGCCACGGACGGCCGCCTGCAAGCTCGATGGCCAAAGGTCCATGACCGTGAGGATAAGGAAGAAGATCATAACTTGAAAAAAAAATATAGAATATGATGAGTGGATTACATGTGGATCCCCCGGATGACACGTGGGCCAATGACTCTAAACTAACAACGTTATCCTGACATCCAACCCATCTCTCCCAGCTCTCCAACCAAACAAATATCTGGGTCCAACCCAACCCTCTCATCCAAACACAAAATGGGTTCAACCCAACCCCGAAAACTAGGTTGGAACCGACCCAACCTACTTGGTCCCAGAACCAAACACATGGTACAAACACATGGTACCAGACGATAGTTCGACCGATTTCATTTCATCCGTGGGGGAGACCGACACGGAGTGATAATCTAAAATAAATTAGTGTTTTAACATAATAAATTTAACGACTTAAAAAACAGACTAATCTTTCAAAATAACATAATCAATATTATAAAATATATATCAAATATTTATAGAAAGTAGTACGGTGAAAATTTCAATAGTTTACGGACATGTTTGACATGGCTCTCGAACTTAACTCCAGGGCTCCAACAAATTAAAGTCAAGGTCAAGGTCTAGGTCTAGGTGATTAGTGGAGATAAGACCGGATTGATAAGATAGAATGTCATACTATTAAGAGGTTTCTTGATGATGTTGGAGTCTTTTCTAGGTGTTGAAATCTTAATCTTTCATAGGCATACTAACCTTGGCAAAAAAACGATAGTTTGCAAAGTTGTTCATCCAATAGTGTAACACCCTAATTTTATCATCACATTAAAATTTATATAGGCAACTAATTTTTCTTAGTTTTATTTGTTTTAGGAAATATTGAATTGCAAATTTAAAATTCTAGCCTATAAATATTTAAACAACATTTAAATTAGAGTCAATAAAGTTTTTGTTGCATTCATGCTGATTGCATATATTTTGAATGATGGTTTGATTTTGAAAAGGTTTGCAAAAGTTTAAACTTAATGTTCAAACCTTTCCCTTTTCCCTCTCTTTTTCTAGCCCAGCCCAATCCCTTTTCCGGCCCGGTTTCTTTCTCCCGGCCCAGTTCGCGGCCCAACTCGCGCGCGGTGCGGTCCAGCCGAGTTCTCCTTTCCTCTCTCTTTCTCTCGCTGACGAGTGGGCCCAGACTGTCAGCGTCATCTTCCTCGCGTCGTCGAGCAGGACTCGACGCCGAGTCCGAGCGCCATACGCCGCCGCGTCGCGCCTTGACGGGCAAGTCGGAGTTCCCTCGGCCTTTATAAGCGCGCCGCCCGAGCCCCCTCGATCCTCAACCCAAGCCGCAGCCTCCGTTGCCGCGAATCGAGCTTGTGTCGCCCAAACCCTAGCTTCAAGCCGCCGCCTGGATTCCGAGCTCGCGTCGCCTTCTCGCCGCTTCCAACTCGCCACCAAGCTTCGCGTGGAGGTAAGGAAGTCGCCGAGCCCGTTTTCCCTCTCTCTCTCGCTCTCTCGAGTCCCCATTACGTCGACGTCATAGCCGAGCCGCCATAGCTCGTCGCGAGCTTCGTCGGTTGCGCAATGTTCGACGAGAACCCCTAAAATCGACTCCCCTTATCCCAAGCTTTCTCCCAAGCCTAGAATCGTAGAAAACCGAGCTCTCTAGCTCGAGTTTCACCCAACTCCGGTGAAGCGCCGCCGCGGGCCGCGCGCCGCCGTCCCCGGCCGTCAGCGCCGCCGCGGTCGAGCCGAGCGATCTAGAACCGTTAGATCGAGATCAAACGGCTGAGATCGATCCCGACTCGAGTCAAACCGAGCCGCGTCGGTCAGCCAGCCACTTTTGCAGAAAAGCCCCTCGGTTTTATAGAAATCAACCCGCAGTCCAAGCTAGTTCAAAAATAATTAGATCTAGATCCTGTTTCTTTCAGTTTAGCCCCTGATCTTTCTAAAAATCTAACCCGCCGTCCTGTTTGGTCGTTTTTCACAAAAGTCCTTCTGTTTTTATATAAAATTACATTTTAGGTCCCTGGTTTCTTCTGTTTAAGCCCCCGAAAGTTATATTTAGTTCAAAGAAGCCCTTAAACCTTGTTTTAGCCATATCTTAACCGTTTTAAATCCGTTTCGAGTGATCTTTGCGCTCACGCGATCGTCTCTTCATCAAGAATAGTTCTAGACACGTCTTCGCGTCTTTAAAAGTTGTATGGTGTATTGTTTTTCTTTTATTGATTGGATGCTTGTGCGAATCGTGTAGAGAACGGTCCGTTCGAGGGAGATCAAGATCAAGTCTACGAGGAGGAGCCACCGCAGTACTTTGAGGAAGGCAAGTGGATTTCCCCCTCAGCATACTCTTTTGAACCCATACACATTGCATGACAAAAAGTTTATATTCATGTTCGCGATGATTAATTTGATGGGTCCTATGTAAGGATGACTAGTCTTTTACACCTAAGCCTTGATACACCGGGTTTACTTTTATGTTGGGTAGCTATGCTAGATGCTTAACCTTGGTTCATGCTGGGTTCTATCCAACATCGATGAATATCCTTATTGTTACATCTTGTTATGTTAATACAAGATCACCATGCTAATCGGAACATGGAGAACCACCCAGGATTAACCGTACAACCACAATACTATATGGCTCTGGTCTTGGCTAATTAATTAGAAACCTTGGTTAGGAATGATCTTACCGAAAGGGCATGGGGGGTGGCGGTTGACGGTGTATAGCCCGGTTCTCTCGGGAAGTGGGCTTAGCTAAGACACTATACCCGTTAGGGAGGGTTATGCCTGCTTCTGATCCGGAAACCTTAGCGGATTGTTTCTGACTAGGGAATCTTTGTAAAGGCCTCGTAGCGTCCCTATGCAGTCACACCTTGGAAGTGTGGTACGTGCCTGATCAGCACAGCAAGGTTGGGTTTAAAGTTCTTCGGAGCTTTTACGCGAATTGTGCTGAAAGTGTACAACCTCTGCAGAGTGTAAACTGTTATAACAGCCATGTTCGCGGTCATGAACGACCTGGACCCTCACGTGATTAATCTATCGAAACATGAAATCAAATTATTGCATGCATATGTTATTGGTTATGTTTATGTTTATTTTATGCTAATATGGGTTGGTATATACTTATATTTTAGTAAATAGTTGCTTGTTAATAAAACTTGACCAACTAAAATGTTGACCGCTGCAAACCAAGCCTTTCCTTGATAGCTTGCATATTTCCCCCACTTGCTGAGTACCAACCATAAGTGTACTCATCCTTGCTTATATTGGATCAGAAGGTAATAATGGAGCAGAGTACCTCAGTGATTTTGATGAGTTCTAGGCGTGTGTTCCACCAGTCAGATGCCTGTGGAGTGCTTTTGGAGTTATCGTCTTTAGTTATCGTGTGAACCAGTTTAACTTGGCCTTTGTGCCATATTCGTGAGTGTAATAAATACTTTATTTATTAAATATTCGTTTGAGTACTGTTTCTGCTATTCACTCACGGTCTATCATATGTGTGAAATTTGATCCTGGCACACATATGAGATGTACTCGGTTTTCTTTCTAAAACCGGTTATGACAAATAGTTGATGGTAATGGTTGGTGGTGGATCTTGGATTGCAATTCTGCTTTGATCCAATGTGTTTTGGGTCAAGCATTCAGTTGGGAGGTATGCTCCTCTAAATAAGCTTTCCATAGAGTATAAGATTACATAATTTGGACATCAAAGTAAAACATTATGAGTGTTTAATCGAGTGTCAGTTGTGCTAAAAATTGACCCGCGAACAGTCCATGAAAGGGGGCAGACAGTCAGTTGTTTTATCCTTCAGGTCCGAACATATATAATTGTTTTTGGCTCTGGATTGAGTTCCAAAATAAATGGCGAACAGTCCGAACAGATGGGCGGTCAGTGCGCCTCCTAACTTCGATTTTTGGAATAAAACTGGGTGTTTCTGTGTGGGAAATTAAAATGAACGACGGGCAATCCGGCCTTTGTACTGCGGACAATCTATAGATTTGAAAGATGGTTGTTTCCAATAGCTTTGATGTGACACATAGCTGTTGGGGTTGAACGGCGGACTGTTTAGGGCGGGTTTTGAACATAACAGTTGAATTTTGGAGCCCCCTCTATATATACCCAACTGGCCGGAGTGGGAGATAGCTCTTGGTCTTTGGACTGATTTGAAAAACACTCTTGAGCTCTCCCCTCACTCTCTCTCACTCATATGACTGAGATTGGTTGTCACCTAGTGCATTTGCATATAAGATTGAGCTTTAGGCACTTGGTGAAGGGTCAAGTGAGTCTTGACTTGTTACTCTTGGTGTTTGTCGACACCTAGATGGCATTGAGGTGCTGTGAGCCAGTGATTTTCTCAAGAGAAGCTTATGAGAAGGCTCGATGTGCTTGTGAGAGGTTCTTGTGCTTGGCTCGGCGGAGTGGTGAAAGCAACTCTAGCGGAAACGATGTGTGGAGAGGTTCATTGTTTCCAAGCTGACCATAGACCAAGTGGATTATCGGTAGAGGAGCAGTTGGAGCTTTGAATCCACCTTACCTTGGATTAGGGATGACCAACAAGTCATCGAGACCACGAGAAAAAAATTGGTGTCTGCATTGTGGTTTGTTTCATTGAGCTCATTTACTTTGTGCAATTTATATTCAAGCAAGTTTACTTTCTTAGAAATATTTTTGCTTGCTTGTCACTCTAGAATTGCAAACTTTGACATAGACATAGGGTGTTGGTTCACATAGAGAAGCATATCATTAGGGGTTTAGTTGTGATTTAATTAATTGTTTTAATTCTACATCTTTATCAGTTAAGTTGTGTTGGAATTTTTAGAACCAACTATTCACCCCCTCTAGATCCTACAAATAAGCAATCTCAACGAGAATGAGAAGCCAAGCAGGACATTGTGCACGGGGCCACCGCAATAAGCATGGGTGCTGCATGGCGAAGGTGACGCCAATGGACGGTAACAAGGGTGGAGTCTGCAGCGAACATAGCCATCGAAATCCGATAGAAACATTTAATCTTTGATTTTGTTTAAATATTATCTATAATAGGTCAATTTTCACCTCTAAAACTTTTTATCTTGTAATGAATACTTTTAAATATTATTGAAATAAAATAGATATATACTCTTTCAAGATAATATAACAACAATAGAAAGATTTTTTTCATTAAATGAACATACTAAATAAAAGATATTTTAACAAAAGTATCATCTCATCTCTACTTAAAAAGGAAACTGAACAGTTTCAAATATGATATTATAAAAGTACTAGTTAACTTTATATTTGGCTAGCGCAACAAAACTGTGATCCATTAAATTTTTTATAAAGACAACCAATTGGCGACTTTTATCACCAAAGTTTAGGAGTTGCCATTATATCTTCCAAAAATATGAGATACACTATGTAACGTATATTTTAGTCGAAAAGATAAAACTCTACATCCACCACTATCTCTTTTTACTACAGTCATGAAGAAAAAAATGTAAAGAATACTTTTAAAACATTATTAAAATAAAATAGGTATATACTTCTTTAAGCTAATATAACAATAATATAAATATTTAATCTTTAAATAAAGGTTTCAAATAAAATATTTTGAACAAAATATCATCTTCGCTATATATATTGCTGAAAGAGTAAATCTTAATCCAGTCCAGCCATATTACCGTGCCTAATATATATGTGATCATGTGGCCATAATAATGAGACCACACAGTTTTGAGCCAAGTTGGTTTCAATTGTTTTCAGTTTAGTCTATATATGTTCAAGCATAATTCAGTTTACGCTGATGTTGGGAAGACAAGCATAATAATACAGAGAAAAAAGAGAAATCATAATAATAACGATGAGTAAGAAGTAAGATAGTAGGACTGAGAAATAGAGAATAGTTTTGAGGATAGGATTGGATCGTATTAGAAGTGAAAGCACATAGTGTGGCTTCCTCTTGCCGCATGCAGCGACCATGTTCCCGCTGCTGCTCTCTTAGCCTCGGCGTCGGCGCCGATCAAGGTTGGATTCATCGCAGTCCACCTCGTTGCGCTTCCTCTTGACACATGCACCGGTGAACGAGCTACTACTTTGGCTGTTGCTCTCGCCATCGGCTCACGGTGTCAATTAGCAGGGGTTGGCGGAAGGGAATAGGTCGTCGTAGTGATAGATGGCCTATGTCGAGGCTACAACAACAAGTTGATACCTATTTTATTTTACAATAGCGATATCTCATGGCCAGCGGTGGTCTGAACTCCGAAGAAGGACGGGGTGTGGGGAAGCGAAAGGAGAGACGCGGAAAGACTAAGAAGTTAAAAAAAGGAAACAATGTAGCCTGATGTCGTGCGCCCGACAAGCCATCGTGGTCTAGTATGGTGGAATAGACTCATCAAGCCGCCATGCTCTCGTACCCCTCTTCAACGGTCAACGACCGTGCGGGTCTTGTTAAATATATCAACACATCCTTTCCTCCGACCCAATCGACCCACCTCCCATATGGTTTCTCCGCCCCAATCGAGCCACCTCCCATATGGATGATGGATCCCCAGATACTAGATATCGCCTTGTGGAGACGAGACATATGTATCTTTTCTACCTTTGTCGCAATTTATGAGCAGTTTCTATATTTTATTTGTCAATTAAGGTTGTTTGGGTTAGTTTTTGTTTTGCAAACAGAGCACTGATAGTGTCATCCTCCCTTAAATGTGATGTATTTGTATCTTATACTAATATTGAGTGTGTTTGATAATTTTTACGCATTGGCGAATAAATGTATCCTTCTATTAATGAGATGTATTCGTATCTTATACTGAGACTAAGGTGCATTTGATAATTCTTGCGCATCAGTGAACAAAGGTCTCACTCTCACTTGGGCAGATCACATACACTTATTAATGAAGAGATTGCATTACATGAACCTCATAGTTTTAAAATATGTATATCTGCATATCGAAAAGATATACTATATTACATGATTAGTCCTTGCACTTCTGAACATGAAGTTGGAAAGACTGAAGTTTAAAATCTATAACATCCTGATCAATGACCAAAATTTCTTTGAGTTTGTCTTTGATTTTTGAGAAATACTTCTAGAAAGAATCCGGATCCAAAACGTTTCCACAAGAATTTGGATCCCTACCAAACACACCCGTCCCACTAGAATCAGTTGAATCTCTACCAAATTGGAACACTAAACAGTGATTCCAGCTAGAACTGTTTCTAGTTATTCTAACTTTTTTGTAAGAAAAAAGAATCACCTATAAGCTGGTTTTTTCCAAGCGCAACCATGTAAAATAGTCCCCATGTAAAATTTTCTTCACCCACAAAAAATTTGTTTTTGAAAGGAAAATAATGTATTTTATCTTCTTATTAGAAACTGAATCCATGTACTTAGCCGAACGATCGGGAGGGTTTTCCAACATAGAAATGTTTCAAGAATATGGACCTGAGCATTTATCAGAGATTCTAGAACTTTACAAAATGGGTCGTCCTACCACATATCACTCCACACTTACAATTCCTCTTATATTTAGCCTGTGTAAAAACTAGGTTGTTCTAGTGTGTGATTGTTAGTGTGGTATTGATTGGTTTTTTGAGTTTAAGAAAATTTGGGGATTCGGAAGTTGCAGAATGCTGCATGCTTTTGATTTGGTTAAAAGGTCTATATACCAATAATAAATGAGATATTGTTTTCTCTAAAAAGTTGTCTTACATTTGTTTTCATCCCTATTGATATATCTTCATTTAGGGGCATTGGAGAATTCCCTAGGGTCTAGGGGCATAGTAGATGGGGCACAAACTGAGCTTGAGGATATCATGTTACTATGAAGAGATAGGATGGCGCATTCCTTCCGTAATATGCTCGTTTTGTAATAAGTGTGTGTTTGTGTCATTGCATTTCTAGAAGCTATAGTAGTATTCTGCAAAATAATAATTTAGTAAATATTTCTACTTCTGTAACATTGTGTGTGAACATTGAATTGATTACCAATTCTCTTTATACATATCTTGTATTTATATTGTCATTATTAGTCACATTCCTTATATGGATTTATGTATCACATGTTCTCACTTTCTTGTTTCAATCTGATTCTATTTTCAAATATTAATTGAGCTTCCACTATCCTGCAGTTTGCATGTCCAATATCCATCGATCCACTCTTGGGTTGATTTATCGAAGAATGCAGTATGAGAAATGTGATTTTTTTTTTCACCTTGGAAAGGTCTGCACAAAATTAAACACTGGTTTAAATAAGCTCCTCATAGTGCTAAACAAACTCTATATTGGGATATTTGGTACTGAAGATTTCTCTACAATTGCAACTTCTTGTTTATTTAGCATGTGTAGAGACAAGCACCTTCTAATGTGGTACTGGTTGTTTTTCTTTACTATAATAAATTTTAGTGATTCAAAAGTTGTGGAGTGTACCGTACTTTTAATTTGGTTACAAGATGTATCGATATAATAATATCTGAGATAGTGTTTTTGCTAGAAAAGTTATTTCATATTTCTCTTCCTACCTATGGAGGAATAGTTTAGTTTTGCTTCGAAAAAATTATATGTGAAATTTGAATTGGTCGGCACTCCCCCTGCTATGTATCTTATATCTTCGAATTGTCATTTATCGGTCACGTTTCTTTTATGTATTTATGTATCAAATGTTCTCACGATTATGTTTTCAAATATTAATTGAACTTCCATTGTCATGCGATTTCATGTCTAATTTCCATCCATTCACTGTTGGGGCTTCTTTGTTTCGGAGGATACAATACTAGGACAAGGTAGTTTTTGTGTCATACCAAATTTCCGCAAAAGTCAAAGAAGGCAGAAATATTGGTCCCTCAGAGTTAGATATGTCGTGAACAGAAGAAACTAAATTAAGTAGTGCAGTGTTGTGGGTAGAAATGCAGGAAAGAACTATATCTCCAGATCATTGTAGAATTATGCAACTCAACAAGCAAAAATATAGATTAGTGAAAGCTGTGTGTTCACCAAAACCCTGCATCTGTTTGAATTTCTCATGTCAGTTAACCATGATTGATTACACATTCTCACTACAACAAGTAATCTAAATCTCAAGACGGTTCAAACCGAATTGAGAGATTCTGTAAAAAAAAACATCACTAAACAAGTAAATCGACGAACATACACATTATCCTTCTTGTTGTCCACCAGAATGCTGCATCGATCTGTTGCATGCATGGTGCCTATGTTCCTAGCGAATCTCACCGTCTTCTACCTCCATGTCCTCAACATGAGAAGCGAGTGCAGCCTGCTGCTCGTCATCGTCGTCGCTGCCGTCGTCCGCCTTCAGGAAGACTCCCAGCTGCTGCAGAATGCTTGGTCCACCTGGCAAGACACGGAGGAGGCCGCCGCCTTCTCTCACCTGGGACGCCATCTCCGCCGTGCGCGCGCCCTGCTGCACGGTGCTCACCACGTGCTCGAACGCGGCGAGGCCCAGCAGCTCCATGTCCCGCCGGTTGACGCGCTGGTCTCGCAGCGTCGCCCTCTCGACCTCGACCAGCACACGGCGAGCCTCCGCCTTCGCGCGCTCCTTCGCCTGCTGCCGCCGCCGCTCTGTCTCCTCCTTCGCCAGCGTCACCAGGTCGGTCATGCCATCGCCCGGCGCCGGCACGGCGACCACGCCATGGAGCTCCTCTGGCACTGCAACCTGCGTCGCCACCGGCGGCGCCATCTCAGAGGTGTCATTCTCCTTGGGAAGAGATATCGATGGAGGTGCACTGCCGCCGGCGATCGGGTGCACGGTTGCTGCTGCGGCCGCCACGCATGGGCGCCGGGGCTCCTCCGGCTCTGCAATCTGGATAGCTTCACGCGCCGGCAATGGTGGCTGCTTATTATAGGTGTCGTCGTTCTCCTTGGGAAGCGTCGCCGATGGTACTGATGGGATGCCGGTGACCAGGTGCACCGTCGGTGCGGCCGCCGGGCACGGATCCTGGAGATCCTCTTGCTGGGCAATCTTCAGTGTCTCTGGCGCCGGTTCCGGAAGCTGCGCATAGGTGTCATTTGTTAGAGTATGGATTACTTAGGATATTGTAGTCATACTCTAAGTCTTTGACATCATTCACCTTGGGAGGAAGAACCGCCGGTGCAGGAGGGCTGCTAGTGATCGGGAGCACCGTAGGCACGGACGGCGCTCGCTGGTCCTGGACACCCACCGGCGCAGGCTCCGGTGGCGGTGCACAGGTGCAGATCTTCTTGGGGACAAGTGGCGACGGCGATCGGCTTCTGGCGCTCTTGTCGTGGTCACTCCCGGAGTCGCTGATGAACGAGCTGCTGCTCGAGTCGGAATCACTCGATGACGTATCGGAGTCACTGCTGCTGATGCTATCGCCGGCGGTCTTGGTCGGGAACACGACGGGAGAGGCGTCGCCGCAGATGTCAACGTAGCACTCGCCCTTCTCGGCGAGGTCGACGTACTTGCGCTGGAGCGGCGACAGGAGCTTAACCCCAATGTCTTCCACGAGCTCCCCGTACTCCTCGGCGATGTCGCGGATCGCGATGCGAGAGACGGCGCCACATATGTCGACGCCCTCCTCCTCCTGCACCTTGGGCGTGTTCTTCTTCTCTGGCGCGAATTTGTCCAGCAAAATCTTGAGCTGGAACACGCCTGAATTCATGGACTTCGTCACGTCCTGCTCCTCGATCTTGCCGCCGCCGTCGTCGTCGCCACGGAGATAATCGCAATAATCCCCAATCGCGCGCTGGTTCTGCAGGAACGCGACGACGTGATCCGGTAGCACCGTCGCCAGAGAGGCCAGGCGGCCGGCGAGCCTCTCCCTGTCACCACCCAGCATCATCATCCGCTTTGGCTTTCCCGTCGTGCTCTGCTTCTGCTCCGCGGAAGGAGACATCTTCCTCCTCGTCGCCGACCTGCCGCCGCCCCCCTCCCCCACCGGCGCCTGCGCGGCCATGAGCTGGCCGCCCTCGCCGGCGCCGCCGCGGGCACCGCAGGACACGAGCTCCGCCTTCCTAAGGGCGTCGCGGACGGCGTCGAGCTCGGAGATTAGCCGCTTCCGGAGCAACCGCCGCGCCGGGGGCATCTTGGCAACCGCAAAGACCTCCCTTTTGACGCCGAACGCGCCGCGTCTCACCAGCACGCCGCCCTGCTTCCTCCAGGGCGGCGCTGAGTAGTCCTCGTCGGCGCCGGCGCCGCGGACGGCCAGCTCTTGGGCCATCTCGCCGGCGCCGGGCTGAGGCCCCGGCCGCCGCTGCATCCGTTAGGGGGCGGTCGCCTCCCCCGCGGCTGCCTGCTCCCCTCGGTGACAGATCACTGGAGGCAGCCAAGCGGAGGCGGAGGGGGAGGTGGAGAAGAGCAGCGAATGCCGAATGGTGGAGCTCGCGTCCCCTAGTTAAGGATGATGAGAAGGGAAGGGAGCGCCGCCGCGGCGGCCGACTTGGAATCGAGTTCCGCCGCAGACTGCAGGGCGGAATTGGGAGATGACAGGGCTGCCCTGCCCGTCTGCAAAGTGGCCTGCGCGAGTACGCGATGGAAACGACAAGGAGGGGGCATGCACCTCACGTGCCTGCCAAAAAACCATTGAGGGTGGAGTATGGCTGTGGCAACTGACATCGATGATTTGCTGCTAGGGAGAAATTACTGTTTGGAGCTGCTCATCAATGGAGCTGATTTTGGTGTTCAATGGAGCTGACACTCATGGTATTGGGCCATGGTGAAAAAATAAATCAAATATTCGCCGTATCTTCTAAGTTTTTTTTTGGCAAATTACTACTAATATGTTTGAACTCTTTATACCACATGAGAAAGAATCATATAGCTTGATAGCTATAGCAAATGCTGACGCGCCGAAGATCATGTCCGCCGCGCATCTTGTGCCATCATATCTTGCATGGCGCTCCAACAAATAGCAAAAATAAAATCTAATCACATATTTTTTTCAAAAAGAAAAAAATTAAAAACATTGCTATTGCGCGTATGGATATTCGTAGTTTTTATTAGAATATATTTAATACGTATTAAGTTTATGGTCAAACCTATAAGATCACGTTATTTGTTGTATCTACACGATAATTCAATAAATGAACAAATGGAAAGACATAAAGCGATAGAGCAATTAGACGCACATGATCCGATATCTATAGTAGGAAAAAGGCACGACATAGAGGTTACGGCGACGGATCCCGATCACGGTATCTCTTATCTTAGTTTGTCCTATACATCATGAGTGATGCAACTATAGCCAGGTTGTTACACGTGTCGTTACAATTGTCTTCTATACTATTTTCCTCCTTTGTATTTTCGTAATATAAATTGGTAGAGTGTATTCAAGTTGCCTATCAGTTTTATGCTATTTTACTATGTCAAATATAAATATAGCCATCTAAAACTTTCAAGAGTGATAATTATGTGAGGAGATCGAGTGATCCGCGTAGGTTAGTCCTTCTACAGTCACACTAGACTATCTCTTATTTGGAGATATGCCTTTTATATATTTATTCTATTTTAACGAAAAATACAAAGTCGCTATTGGTATGTCGTTGCATCATTTTTATATCCATGTCTCTACCATTGAAAGAATAGCCATATATAGAAGCATGAATGATGCTAAGATAAGATCCATCACGCCTTCTCTAACAACTCAACTTCTTGCGCTGATACCTTTGTTCAGGTCCAGTATGTAAGCTCATTTTGCTTTCTTTTGTGAAAAAGAACTATAAATGTATTACAGTTTATTTTTCAGAAAGAAAATAGGCAAGGTGTACACATTATCTATCAGAGGCTCTGACTTGTAATGTGAGTTATGAACTTTCTTTGTTTCCTTTTTCCCTATCTGGAGGCAGTCACCAGTCAGGATGCATCATGGAAAGTACAAAGAACCACAGAAATCTTGTACAATAAATAGTAGGATCATAAGTACTCCATCCACTTCCCCCTCTTTTGCAGTTTGTCAGAGGGCCGGACTTGCAATGCGCTCGATGGCAGCTGTGCAGGTTTTTGAGACTATGGTTTTTTTTAAAGGAAATTTTTGAGACTGTGGTTGCTTGCTACTTGCCTTGCTGGAACTCATAGTGGAGAGCTTCCCTGCATCTTTGTTTTCTTCCACGTTATGTGACGAGCTCACGTGCTTCCCCCAACATATGTAGACTGTAGTGGGGTGTTGCCAACATCGCAGTGGAGTGCAGGCAAAATATTGTCTGCTATGAAATTTATTAAAAAGTGGTTTTTTTCAGTTACATTTCTCAGCCGAAAATCTTAAGCTAATAGTCCTCAATCACCCATTCATCATTGAAAGCATTTACGTTCGGCAAACCACACAACAATTTTATTGCTGCGCCCTGGCTTTTTTTTTTATAAAATTGTGTCAAAGTTGTGTGTGTGTGCGTGCGCGCGTAAACTTTGGTGAATGCCCAAATGATTGTTTTTTGTGAAAATTGGATGGTTCTTGCAAAAATAATGAAACTTGAGAGCACAGGATTATTATTCGATATACTCACTCTATTCCAAACAGTTAGTCATTTTGACATATTTATATATATAGATATTACTATGTACTTATATCTACAATGTGTCTAGATACATATTATAATATCTATATATTTAAATATGTCAAAATGACTTACAATTCGAAAAAGGGTGGAGTCTATATTTATTTGGAAAAAAAGTCTCAGTTACTCTCCTTGAATACAACCAAAGTACGGAGGACCCTCTGAACTATATATGTCATTTGTTTCAATTTATTGTATTTTTTGTTTCTCTATGCACAAGTGGAGATTTGAGTTGGAACTTTCTAAGATGGTAGCAGATTTCATAAGACATGTTAAAAAAATATATCATACATTTTTGGCATTATTTTGATACGATAGGATGTTTAATGATAAAATTTATCAGTGAGATACAAAATATATAAAAACTAATTATGAAAATTCCATAAAATATTTTTAAATATAGATTATGATGTCTGCAACCACTCTACAAAGTCTCAAACTAAAATTCAGCTTGTGTATGGAGAAATACAAATGAGAAATTGCATTATGTTAAAATGGAACCAAATTGCATAGTTTAGGGGGTAAATTGAACCAAAACATAGTTTGGGGCTTATCATAACTTTTACTATACTTGAAGGGAGTCATTTGAACGTTTTCCTGTATATTTCTTTCAATGTTGAATAGTATGGTGTGTATTCAGCAGATTATCACTTTACATTTTCAAGTATACCTTTTGTTCTGAACTTTAATTTTGATAATCAATTGAAAAAATTCTGATTAGGTACCCAAGAGGAAGGTGTAACTGTGTCCCTATGCTCTGCTTCCTTTTCCCCAAGACTGTGACACACCTCCCTATGCGTCGCTCCACTCTCCACCTTCTCCATGGCTGCAAAACACTACGCTTCTGCCTACACGCTGCTGCATGCCACTCTTTCACCTCCACCTCACCATAGCACACGCCACACTCCGAGTCTCTGACTTCTCGTAGCATACTACTACTTGTACTCTCGCCTTATGCCGTCACCGGCGTTCTAGTATCCATTAGCTAACGTAATCTCCATTGATCTCAATATCTCCTCGTGTTAGAGCTCGCTCACTATCTTCAACACCCACCAATTCCAATCAACAAACGGTGAGGACTCACCCACCCATGAAGGCGAGGAGTATGAATTTAGCTCTAGCACTATCTGGTATCTTGGACTTGGAGAGCCACAGGTGAAGGCAAGGCACACGGCCATGGCACACGACATGGTGGACTATCCTCTTGAAAATACATAGAAAACCCCAACTACCAAACACCTTACTTTTTATCAGGCGGCATCTTCAACAAGTTGCTTTAGTGAGAAGTTGACAAAAAGTCGCGTAAAATAATTTTGAGTCATGCCAAATAAGGCATTGGTATATAGTTTGTGTGGAGTTGTAATCAGCAATACCATAGCACTATCCGATCCATTTAATATTTTCATCTGACGTTAGTGCGGCTATGCGGAACTTTAATGACGTAATGTGTGAATCATATGAGGGTCGCATATCACGTGGATACTGATGTCCAGCTCTACGGAGTTGTTGATAATTTTGAATTTCCACGCTCTTGATCAGGAGCAAACTCTTTACCTTAGACTTCACTGCAGTGGCGGAGCTAGGGCCCACGACTGAGTGGGCCAAATGCAATTACTTTAGGATTGTTTGGGTGGATCGAAAAGAAAAAAAAAACACTGATTTTGTAGATCTACTACTGTTAAAAAATTGGATCTTAGCGTGGGCACCGCCCACCCTATCCACCCTCTACCTCTGCCCTAATTCATTGTAGAATTGCAAGAAGAGTTTTTTGGAGGATTGATATCTCAAGTGTTTTTTTTTTCTACTTTATGTACTTATTACAGCTCATTGATGTTTTTTACGAAATGTTTTACTTAGGGACCTAGATGCTTTGTCTTTTTTATTATTCACTTTAAATACTTCTACTCAGATTCATCTAATTCTTCCATGACTTTACATCCACATTTGTATGGTATTATATATGGATAAGCCCATAGAGGGTGAAGTATGGTTGTGGTGCTACCAATTAGAAATTAGTTGTTTGCAGGTGTTGACCATGGGGTGAGGAGTGCTGACTTTTCCCTTTTATCTAGTTGATATTGTGGCAAGAATATCTTGGCCTTTATGTACTAGCATGAATTATATGAGACCGTGAACCTTTCTCAATGCCCTTGAACTTTGAACTTTGATGTTGGTGTGTTAAAGCTATGTATCTTGTGTATCTTGTACCTTGACCTTTCTATTTGATGATGTTATGGATATTTATGTGTGGCCTGGAACTCAATGAACTTGTGCTTGTAAAATATACTAGTGGTGTATCCCAAAGTGCTACGGGGGGTTAAGTGGGTTAAATGAATTAGCCATGGTCGACGATTTAGTTTGTTTATAATTGGGTCGTTTCTTACACCATCAAATGAGAAGTCAAGTGATAAATCATAAATAAAGATATAAATTTTTTCTCAAGAACAAGAACAATTCTCTAAGAAATCAAATGAAAAATATAAATTATTCTGGAAGAAATAAAAAATACTCCATAAAAGACAGAAAAAATTCTGAGGCAAAACAAGATGTTCCAAGAAAAAAATATTATGGACAAAATAAAATGTTCTGAGCAAACAAGAAACATGCCAATACACCATTTTGACATAAAAAATGCTAAATTATTTGTAGAAAAATGCTTAATTTTTTAAATACTTTTGAAACTAATCTGACGAGCTCTGGGCCTCTGGCCAGCAGCGTTGAGGGTCGGTCCAATTCGTAGCCGGCCCGAAAGAGACTGACTCTAAAGACTGTGGCCCATTTAAGCCCATTGGCGACCTTTCACCACAGATCGGGGGGAAGGGAGTTTTATGCCTCCCTCCCCCGTTCTCAATCAGCTCGAGGCAGCAGCTCCCCCGCAAAAACCCTAGCTTTACCTCCGCCCCGTCGTCCCCCACCAAGCGCCTCCAAGATGAAGCTCGTCAGGTGCGCTAGCGTCCCCCGTTCGTTCTCTTTTGTCACGATTCGGTTCACTTCGCTGATTTGTTTGGTGCAATTTTCGCACGAATCGGTGCGGATTTGGGCGGGATTGCGCCTTTGCAGGTTCTTGATGAAGCTGAACAACGAGACGGTGACCATCGAGCTCAAGAACGGCACCGTCGTTCACGGCACCATCACTGGTATGTACTGCTGCGAGAACTAGGGTTTTATCTCTCTGTGTGTTTGAGGGTTTGGGAGGGTTAGTTGCTTTGGGTGTGAAAACTTAATATTGTCGCTTTGACGGGAAGCAGGGCCTATTGTTGGTCTTTTACCTGTCTTACCTGTCAAATTAGAATGGATTTTAGCCATATCTTTGTTCGGATGATTTCCATACCTAGCTGATAGCCTGATATGTTGTGTGATTTGGAATAATTTTTTAACATTTTTTTTAACTCACATCTTTTTGTCCCATTGTCGATTAAGCCTGATTTCACTAGGTAATGTTGCTCCTGTTCATAAGATGTTACTCAATTGCTGATGCGACTTCAGTCTGAAAAGCCCGATGTTGGAATGGAAGACAATATTAATCAACCTAAGTATAATGGGAGTGTTAATCAATTTTTTATTGTTCTCATGTGTGCTGATGCCTCATTTTTATTGTATAATGTCGCTCCTGTTTTCACAAGTTACTGGAGATAGGAAAACCTTTAGGTGGTTTGACGGGAAGAACCTCATGAGGTTGAAATAAAATGAAAGACAGTGTAAAAATGCAACGAAAAGGGAATTTTTCTACAGTCTTCGTCTTCCAGTTCTTTCTAAGCTAGATGTTTGTGATAATGGTGGGTGAACAAAGCTTCTATGTTTGCTCCACAGATCATGTTTTCTTTCATCAAGGGTTTTCAATTTAGGTGTCAATTTTCATGTTCCGCTGGCTTATTCAGTGGGGTACTAGAGCTCGTATTTGAACCTTGGAGATTAATCTTTAGTGTTCTCATCTTGTTAAATCTTATCTTCAGTGTAGGCAATAGGTTCCAAGCCTCCAAAGTATCTGATGAAGACTTACCTCTGATTCTAAATATAAGCCCATTTAGGTTTGTCTGAAATTAAACTCTTTTAGCTTGGACCATCAATAGCTAAAAATCATATAGGTTGACAACATTGATTGATGTTATTATATTCATCAAAGAAAGTGCTTTATTAATTTATTTTTTTCCATTTTAAACAATGTGTTTTTGTACATATTATTATTAGTCAATGTGTCAAGCCATCAGAGGATGCAATTATGTACTGGACTAATGCTACTTAGCATGCATCGTTCATATTCATCGTGTAATTTTTCTATGTTGTCACCCTTTATTTTAATTGCAACCTGCTGGTTGATTACGGCGTACAAAATATGAACCAAATTAGGTGGTAAGTTATTTTGGTTGCATTTGGAACTTACTGCACTATCCAACAAGGCAGTAATTAACACCTAAGAGTAAAGAAGATTTCTGTTACTCATCTGTAGCGATGAATCCAGCCCTCAAATGAACCCTACAATTTTGGACAAGGTTCCAAAAAACGCTGGGCGCTAGGCGAACGCTAGCCTAAAATCTAGCGCCCAGGAAGATTAAACGTGAGTAAACGTGATTAAACGTTTTTTATTTTTTTATTATTTTTTATGCTGAGAGCAAAATCAGTAGTAATAACACAACTAGAAGTAATAACAGTGACCATACCTCTTGCTGCACACTTGTTTTTGACATCACTTCCTTTCCTACTTGGTTTCTTGCATTCAACAACAGCTAACAATCAAAGAGTAAGAGAGACAAGTTAATAATCTGAAAACAGCAAAATCAAATAATAGGTAAAGAGTAGAAACTTATCTATGAGGGGCAGCTCAATACGTACAACCAAGCTTCCAAACAATAGGGCAGCAGCACAAGGAAAAAGATAACAAGAAAATATACACATAACAGTCACAGTTCATCACATGCCTTAATGGTCCACGAATTAAATAGCAGTACAACACACAATAATGGTTTTATAGTCCACTCTTTCCCGCGCCTTTTTCCTCCCGCGTCTGCCCTCTTTCCCGCTCCTCTTTCCTCCCGCGCCCTTTCTTTCCCGCGCGAAGGCGCACGCTGCTTCCCGCCCACGCGCTGCGCGTTTTCCTCCCGATTCCACGCTCGCCTAGCGCGTTTACTCGCCACCGCGTTGTACACGAGCGCCTAGGTGCGCCCAGCGTTTAATGGGCCGCCTACCCCTTAAACGCAACGTTGGGCCTCTAATTAGCGCCTAAACGTGATTAAACGACGTTTAATTACGTTTTTTGGAACCTTGATTTTGGATTTTGCCTCATTGGTCGAATTGGTGTGCCCCTACTGATACACAACGAAATTACCTGTGACAAAATATGCAAAAACTCAATTGGAGAACTTTGAAGTTTGCACTGCTTCTGTTGTCGAATGTATTACTTTCCAGAAACATTGTAGATTTGTAGGAAACGCCATTATGGAATTTATTTGAGTTCATAAGGTGTCCAAGTCCATATGAACATTGGACCTTTCTATAGCATTTTGGTGGTAGACCAAATTGACAGTTTTTACTGTCCTTATGGCCGTGTTTGGTACCCTGCTTTTCATTATTTATTTTTGAACTTGCATGAATGTTCTTTGACATTCCCTCCTGAGCATATGCAGTAATACTAGAAATTTGACCACTGGGTTCTGTGTTCTGAATTTTATCATTTTGTAGGCGTTGACATCAGCATGAATACTCATCTGAAGACTGTGAAGCTCACACTGAAAGGGAAAAATCCTGTTACCCTTGATCACCTCAGTGTGAGGGGAAACAACATCCGCTATTATATCCTTCCTGACAGCTTAAACCTGGAGACTTTGCTGGTTGAGGAAACGCCAAGGGTCAAACCGAAGAAGCCAACTTCAGGTGAGATTATTTTCTTTCATTGAATCTTTTAGACTTGCTTACTGCTGCACATGGTCTCATCCAACATTTATCTTAAACCAGGGAAGCCTTTGGGACGCGGGCGTGGCCGTGGTCGTGGGCGCGGTCGGGGTCGGGGACGTTGAGCTTGCTACCCTTTTGGAAATTGCATTGCGCACATCTTTGCAATGTAATCTGCTTTCCTATGTGTTTGTGCGGAGTATTACTTTCGCTAAGACAAAGGTGGTGGTGCCAGCTGTATGTGGATTGACGTTAGGTTACAATGTATGATCATCCCCTGAACTTTTGTGCATGACGACTAAATTTCAATCTTAAGTCAAGCTTTTCTGTTCACTACCATTATTGTGGTGTCGGTTGTAAAAAGTAGGGTAAATGCCGATATGCGTTTGCTAATCGCAGATGCTCAATTCCGTCGATCTCAGGCCCTGTTCGTTTTGGGCTGGAATTGTGTTTTGAAATGGTTCTAGGTTGATTGCTAAGTCTATTTGTATTGAAATTGATGAGCTGGAACCAATCCAACCTCATTCAGGTCTAAACGAACAGGGCCTCAACGTGTTTGGTATGTGTTCTCTGCCTTGATCACAGGTATCCTGTAACAGCTCTTCAGTGTTACGCAGGTAAATGTTTTTTTTTTACTCAAATTAATCTTGTGGGATTCCAGTGAAGCAGTATGGCACGATTGCACCAAATTGTACATTACGATTGTATGTTGACCAGATGTAATTGCGCTGAACCAAGATAAATGACCTGATAGGCCATAGAAGAATATTTACATTTTGAACAAATGAATACCATAATAAACTGAATTCAATTTGGTTACAGCAGACACTAAACGGGTTGACATCGTGAATGTTTTTGGCTTTACAGAAAGATTGCGCAGTATAAACGATAGCTAACACTGATTGTTCACGGATTGTTGACATCGTAAAGGTTTGTTCACGGATTGAAAGTCACGGGCTGAAAGAACACATCATCCTGTGCCAGCTATAGGCAACATCAAGATATTTGCGAGGAGGATCTTGTAGCCACCACCTCAGCTGCAGCAGCCACCTGCCTGAGAGGATGAGCCAGCACCACCTCCGGATGAGTTGGGGACAGCGTAGCCAACTTTGATGCCATTGGACTGCAGAACAAACACGAAAAAGGACGGTTAGGTCCAACTTGCATCTTGAAATTCATATTAAAGAATGAAACTCTCTCTTTCCACAAACCCCCAAAACTGTGGAAAGAGGATTCAAATGTTGGTTTCGTGAACTTAGTTTAGATCGCACAGCAGCAGCATCAATACAAAACATTTTCTCCTCGAGCATCATGAATACAAATCTAAAAAGAATCTGACATCCAAACTTAGAAAAGAAAGCAAAGAGTATAACCACAAGATCTAGACTAGGAGTATAACTTCAAGATCTTTAATCATTAGCTAATAAATATTAGAAATCTAGACTAGAAGCCTAGAATACGATAATAACACTTCCTAATGCATTAAGGTTTGAATTTGACATTTTGTAAGATTTTTCCTTATCCATAATAAAAACTTTCCTGCTGAGGATCCTACACAAAAGACTACATAGTGTATAGTAACTCAATGGCCATTGAATTTAAATCAAGTAAACAAATGCATCAGATACCCAACAGATATTTTCAGTCAGTCTTCTACATATTTCTGCAAACATTTCAACATTGTTGTATATTTAAACCATAACAGATGAAAGGATTTTGGGGAAAGTGCAAAAATGCAAAGTTTGTTTTTTATGCCACTTGAATCAAACAATTCTGGGACTAAAGGCTATGTTGTTGTTGAATCAAACAATTCCGGTAGACTTTGTAATTTTCAAGTGGAAAGCTTGCAAAAATAATCCAAAACTATGGCAAGATTTAAGATGAATCCCACATTGAACTAAACTATTACTGCACTTTAAACTTGCAATCTCAGTAATCTATGATTAGCACAACCTTGGAGCAAACACTCAAAATGCAAGCACGCAGCTAAAAACTGACCTCGTTTGATACATCAAATATGCCATCTTGTATTTTCTTGTATATTGTTCCAGCTGTCTTAATGAATGCCTACATCAGAAAAAAGATGTTAAAGCGGTCAGAAAAGAACTGGGCAATCATAGTAAACATGTGGTATGGTATAAAATCACCTCTTCAACGTTTTGTGCAGTTTTCGCAGATGCCTCCATAAAGACGAGACCATGCTCCTTGGCAAACTGTTCACCTTCCTCGTAGCTGACAGCACGCCTATGAGACAAATCACATTTGTTTCCAATCAGCATAACTGTCATGTTAGCATTTGCATGCTGCCTTGCATCTTCTAGCCAGCTTGCAAGGTGATTGAAGGTCTCCCTCCTGCAGTCATGCGAGTCAAATGTAAGCATCACTAGTATATGCAGAAAGCCAGAAGAACGATACATGACCCAACACACACACACACACACAAGTACCTGGTGATATCATAAACCAAAAGGGCACCAGCAGCCCCTCTGTAGTAAGATCTAGTAATAGATCTGAACGATTCTTGGCCAGCCTGAAATTTCAGTGGCAATCCAATGAGATTATCACACTTCATGAAATCAAACTCAACAAGAATGTGATATACTGAACTCCATAAACAGATAACTGTGTTACAGAAAATTAGCAATCGCCACCGCAAAATCATGTTACACAAATAAGCCAACATGAAGAATAAAACCAAGCAATCAGAATGATAAAAATGATTCTGAAAACCAAAATAACATGGGAAATGGTTATACAAAGGGACTTTGTCACATGTTGTGGACAGTTTACTTTGCAAGAGGCTGTGTTGCAACCACAAAACTGTAAATGATACTCCCTCCATTCTCTTTTGATAGTCCTATTTCAAAAACTGAAATGTTCATGGGCCATGGCAATAAATAACACCAGCAACGAGGAGTTTCCAGTTAAAACATTGGAGGACCAACTAAAATGTTTGTGTTGCATTAATAAGATGATAAGCAAGGTTGATCTCCTTGGTCATTGTGTCAAGGTGAAATTGGGTAAATTACAAGTGCAATCTTGTACGAAATAATTTCCTACAGTACTAGATAACTCCAGTACTCTAGAATCTGAGTCATCAATCCAGATCACAATTCAGATGCTGAAATCGATGCTTGTTTTGCTATTGCCAAGAGTAACACATATGGAAACAGGGATGAGTAACATATAACCAAAATGCGTACGGTCTGGAGGCTGCAAACTAGCTAAGGATATATCAATTTGGCACAAAGTGGCTGGAGAGAATATGTGATTCCAAAACCGCAACATTATCAGGTCAACACAGCCAATGTTCAACTAGCTGGCCTCCAAATTACCTCGATAACCCTAAAGCTACCGGCCCTTAACAATCTCAAGCTGCACGAACGAGCAGAATGATGGAAACAAAAGCGGGAGATGGGGGAAGGGGAGGAGGACAAACGGACCGTGTCCCAAATCTGGAGCTTGATGGGCTTGTTGTCGATGGTGATCATGCGGGCGCCGAACTCGACGCCGATGGTGAGGTCGTGGACGGGCTGGAAGCGCTTGTCCGTGAACTGCAGCAGCAGGCACGACTTCCCCACGCCTGCAAACAACGAACAACAACAGGCCGACGGATGAGTCACCGCCGCACGTATCCACGGACCACCACCGAGGGCCACGCGACGGTCCCGAGCAGCGGATCCCATCCAATCAATCTCCCCCGGGCGCGGATCGAAGGAGCGGCGCGGATTCGGGGGGCAAGAGGGAGAGCGACGGACCTGTGTCGCCGATGATGATGTACTTGAAGAGGTAGGCGTAAGACATCCTCGGTTGGTCGGATCGGATCGGCCGGTCCCCGGCGACGGCGATGCTACGGGGGGCTTGGAGAAGAAGAAGCGGCGGCGAGTTCTGGAGGATTCGATTTGGGGGGGGGGGGGGGGGGGGGGGCAAGCGGACGGATTCGTCGTGCTAATCGTTGGGGCTCTTCTATGTCGTCTTGGTTCTCAAAGGCTCAAAATAGGCCTTTCCATATCAAATATCAAATGTTTTTGATGCTATTTACGAGGACTAAATATAATTTAGTTACGAAACTAATAGTATAAGGTTTATACTTCTTCGTGAGACAAATCTATTAAGGTGAAGTAAACTATAAAGATGAATTCATTAAGATTATTAAACTTATGATTAACACATGCTCAATATGATAGTATATCACCATATGGAGTTATCATGACATAATTGGGTTCCATAGATTCCTCTCCTAAAAAAATATTTAGGACTCATGAAATTCTATTAGTGGTCTATGTTTAATACTTCTAATTAGTTATTTTAGATAATGGAACAAATAGGTCCGACCTCTACACTATCAAAGATGCGACTAAGTTTATTTTAAGCCCTAAGGGCACCAACACTCTCTTACCTTTCTTTTTAGGGTTTATCTCACCTGTCACTGTCAAAGAAAATGCATCGTACTTAACTACGGACGCAATTTTCTATATTTTTGTGTAACTTTTTTCATCCTTGAGAAAGAGTTTTTTAAAATGCATGACAGCCCATCGTAACTTAACTACGGACGTAATTTTCTATATTGTTGTGTAACTTTTTCATCCTTGAGAAAGATTTTTTTTTCGAATCACACAGTACAGACGCAAATGCTCACAAACATGCACGCACACTTGCCTCTACAAACATACGCACGCAACCCTACACCTCCGAAAGACTGGGCCGGCAAATCCTCCAAATTGACGAAGTCACCACAATCGCCTCTCTATCGACGGACACGTCGTCTACCACTGAAAGAATAACGCCAGTTAAATCCTAGATAAATCTAGGAAAATGCGAGCACCAATGGCGAGTCGAGGACTCAAACCCTGATGGGCTGGTTCCACCACAAGAAACCTTGCCAGCTGAGCTAGAGCTCAGTTCGCATCCTTGAGAAAGAGTTAGTGCCACTACACACATCAAAATAAGATCCTTAGCGTAAAGGCTACAATAAATAATATTTTAGAGACCACTTGCACATAGTCGGTTATGTATTTATACTCCAAAGGTATTTTGTTGTAGTTTTTATTTTTTTTCCCATTTTCATCTGTTTTTGTAATATATTATTTTATAAAAGCTATAAGATTACTTATGATATTGCTAATATAATATATGGCTACTCATAAATAATAAAGTATTAAAACTTACACACGTACATTTCACGTCTTTTGCTGGCGCGGCGTTAGCGCGCCTCTCGTCCTAGTACCAATACTAACAGGCCAAGAATTGGCGAGATCCTAGGGACGGTGCTCCTGTTCATGGTCCCGCAATTCATAATAAAAACAAAAACAAACTCTAGAAGACCCTGTATTTACTTTCCTGCAAACAGCACATATTGGTTCGTTTCCGTGTTGAGTTCCGTGTCCACCTCAGTTCGTCCGTCTGACGATGTCCCACTGCCACATGGCTGCCTCCCAGACACCGCCGCAAAGCTTGGTCGTGTGGCCGCACGTCGGATCTCCCAGGCGGCCAGGCCACTGCCCCACACAGCCGCGCCTCGATCAAGGTCGCCACGCCGCCGGGCAGCGTCGCCATCCGTCCGAACTGATGCACCCGCCCTATGACCGCGATGCAGCCATCTACGGCAACGCAGGCCCCTCTACGTCACGGAGGTCGATGCCCAGTCTAGATTTGCCGGCCCTCAAAAAAGGGCACCAGCCCACCGACTTGAGTTTGGGCCTGGGCGTCTTTCACGATGGAAGGAAGAAACAAAAGCCAGCTAAGGTTCAACCGGTCAGGAGAACCAGACAGAGAAGGAAATGACAGTCTGGAACTGGGAAGAAGAGATGACAAAGATTAAGTTTATCTTTTGTTTAATGTTTGATGGAGGATGTGAACTTGCGGTGTTTGACACAACACCTAGCTACATGTGGGATTGTGGCAATGTGGCCAGGATGTGGTTACTAGCATTCAATTCAAAAATCAAACTGGCTAGCGGAACCACAGAGGAGCGAGAACGACTAGAGGGGAAAAATGCACTTCGATGCTCAAACCACCAAATCGATTTCTGAAGGTCATAGAACTCTATCTTCAAGAGAGATATTGAGTCAATAATTCAACGAGCTGAGGAAAAATCAAAATAGAGCTTTTGATCTACTATGTGATCTTAAGGGTCCATAATGTTCATAAAAAAATACTACATATGGTTACGTGTTCCAAAACTATTGTACCAAAAAATAATTTTGGAAAATTTAATTTTCCTGCATTCAATTTGACATATAGTCTGATTCTCTTTTGAGAATAGTAAAAATATACGTTACTTTGAGTAGCATTTTTTTTCAATTTTTTGTCCGGGCACGCACGGCGCACCTATCTGACTAGTTATAAATCAGTTTGACATATTTAGATACATAATTATTATTAGGATGTACATGTACCTATGGTCTGTTTGGTTGCTTGCATGTCCTAGCATAGCTCGCATTTGTAGAGCCAAGCTCGGCTCAATGGCATGCTGTTTGGTTGGTTGTATCGGTTAGCCTGGCTGATTGGAGATGTTGTTTGGTTGCCTATACGAAGATATGCCACATGAGTTAAAAAAAATGATGAAACAACTATTATCTCAATGTTTATGTTATCTAAACATGTTTTTTATAATTGCTAATTTCTCATATTGTGGCTTAATATTCTTTAAAATATTTTAATACAGTTGATATGAGCTAATGATGCATTAAAACATTATTAGTTAGATAAGTGCCTGTATCCAAGGAGCCTGGCTCTAAAGAAACACTCAAAATCTACGTATTTGCATGCCCCTTTTGCATCCCGATAGCTAGGCTCAGGAGGTGCAGCAGGCAACCAAACAGCAGCACCCTGGATCCCATGAACCTGGTTCGGGCATATATAGGCAAACCAAACGCACCCATAGTATCTATGTAAACATATATATACAACAATATATACATATTAGAAATGAAGAACGACCTACAATTTAAGACGGATGAAATAACTCTATTTAAAAGTCTATGCTTATACATGCTAATCATAATTCACACGTGCGGAGGGAGATGTGAAACATACAGTAGTATAAGATAGGCAACTGATTTCCATGTACTATACGATTTGTGTTCAACCTCATCTGTTTCCAACCAGAGCAATGGGGAGAAAGAAGGGATTTCATAAGGTCAGTCTCAATGGAGGTTTCATGAACACTATTACCTAGAGTGACACATCATCTAATAATACTTGAAACTAAGATGAAACACCCCTATATCAATGCATAGTTTCATCTATTGTTGTTTCCTAGGTGACATACAAGACACAAGGTAACTGGGGAACAAGAGTGTCATGGTGATGACACTGTTTTCTTCTCTTTCTTCATAAATGCAGTGCCAAGTCACCAAAATTGCCTACATGACACCCTATTTATTGCCCATGACACCACTGGCCTAATCGCAAAGTAATTACGAGGTCTTGATTCGTTGATATTATTACTCTATCAGGTGGTGTATGGACGTATGGTGTTGTAGCCGCATTATGATGGAGGGTCCCATATGAAATATACTTCATTGAGTGTTGTTCGTTTTTAAAAAAAATAACCTACGGTATAGGAGACCAAACAGAGCGAGTTGTCTCAGCTGGGCTCGTAAAAGGATATCAGGCCCAATAATACAGTTATGTACATAGTAGCAGGCCTCGACGCAATCTCTCTCTCCTTCGTCCCTGCTCGTGTGGATCCAACTCAGCCCCCCTACAGCCGATTTCTTTTCCTTTTGAAACCCCGCGAGCCCGTCCGAGTGTCCGACGACGCGCATGCACGCGGCTGCACCATGAATCCATGATTGTGGATCATCCTCTGGCTCTCGGTCGATCCAGCAATGATCAAAGCTTTTGTATTCTCCTTAGAATATCTTTCTGCGGACCGGAGTACCATCTATCCCTCGATAGGCTGCGACTTGTAGGGCAATCTAGGTTTGGTCTTTGGAGGCCATATCTGCCTACTACGTACTCTGGGCCTCTGGCTAGCACATCTATCCATGATCCATCCATAACTTGCCTCTTTTGTCGACGCAAAGCAAACCGGCCCCGCGCAAAGTCAAGAGGCACTGGCGTGGCAGACATGTACATACACGCACGCAGACTGAACTCAACTGGACCGAGCTAGAGCGGCCACAGGAGAGGGACGACAAGTGACGAACGCACGCAGACACGGCCCCGTGCGACCTCGTAAGATCACGGGCTTCGAGGTATATGCCGTACGTGCCCCAGCACGCATAGAGGTGTCCTCGTCGTCTCGCCCAGCCAGCGAGCCAACCATCCTGCCAGGGAAGCCCACGTACAGCCATATGCACGCGCGCATCACCCTGCGACGACGACTGCCTGTGCCTGACCTGCACGCGCGCGTCCGACAGAAACGCCGCACACGTGTGCGCGGCAAATCGTGTTATGGGGTCCCTCCCCCCTGGAGCTCCTGCCCGGGTGTGTTCGCGTGTTGCATATGCCAGACCACCAAGTGGTTGCATTGCCTCGCTGCATGAGTATGTCCTTTTGGAGTACACAGCACAGCAGTATCGGCCACCGTAAAAAAACATGTTGTCCAGTAGCATTTTATCGACTAAGTTCTGTACTGGCCTGTTGTGCCTAGTACGATAATACTTTTTTTTTAATATAACACAAAAGGTCATACTTAGGTTTAAAAAGTCAAACAAATTATAATCTACTAGTAAACGTGCCCGTGCGTTGGTACGGGCAAAGGTTAAGGATATATATCAGATTTAATACTAAAAGTTAATTTTGCACAAGTAAAATCGATCATATATTCTATCTTTTTATTATAATGTAATAATTAAAAGTGTAGATATACTCTAGCATAAAGAGCCTATATAACTCAATTTGTTGCCTGTAATCTTTTTATTCTCAGATTGCAACGTTATTTGAGTGGTAGCTATCAAACAAAATACGAGAAAGCTATGATAAACCCCTTCTGTTCTGTACGCCCCCTTGCCCCGAACAGATCCAGTTCTTCTCTACTTGTTTCTGCACCGATCCATCAAACTCCGCTCTTCTCGATTCCATCCAGTTAGCAACGCCGCTGGCTTTCTCTCGCCGGAATAGGATCTTGCCACGTTCGATGGCATGGCACCCGGGAGCTCGCTAGCGAGGCTCTTCATCGACGGCTCCGACTCGCGTCGCTCGTCCCGGCCACCACCTTCTTGTCTGCACCACTCCGCGTCAACGGTCCCGGCCACCACATGCTCCACCTTGCCGCCACCGGTCCCGGCCACCTCTCCTGCTCCTCCTCGTCGCCGCCTGTCCGGCCAACCTCCTGCTCCACCTCGCCGCCGTCGGTCCTGGCCACATCATGCACCACCTCCGCGTTGCATGTCCCGTCCGCCGTTTCAACTCTGGATTTGTTTTAAGAGAATACTTGAAGTTGTTCGAGTCGATCTATGTCGTTTATATTCTGCTCGAGTTCTAATGCAGCTTTGATTTGGTGTTTGCATATGTGTGCCGTTGCCGAGACGGAGGAGGCGCCGGCTATATGAGCAACAAACAAAGAAGCGCAGCATGTACACGAGTGGCTGACAGGTGGGGCCCGCTGTCCGTACGACGGACGAAAAAATAGGACAGAAACCTTACGTGCTTTAGAAATAGGTAAAGACAATGGCTGAGTAGCTCCAGCCCGCATGTGATTGCTTGTTGGATTCATCATCAGTTGGTTTGCGTACCAAAATTGGTTTTACATATTCCTCGTTCTTAGATGCCTTCTTTTTGTTACCATCATGTCTCGTACGAGGACGGAGGATCGAAGTACGCACCCTCATCTAGCTACCAGACCATGCATTCTTCGGTTAGTAAAAAGAGTATACATATAGAGAGAGACGCTGCTTGTGACGCCTCATCTTGGTTTTGCATTATCATATATCTCTAAAATGTATATCCCCACTGCTAGCCTCGCAACATCGATTTTAGCATGATGGACAACGCCACCACACCAGGTCTGTACTCCGATCCATAGCAAGTCTATATATATATATATAAGCTCTATATTATACCATGGGTACTGAATAATAATCAGTACCCGACCTTTCCCTACGAGCCCCCGCTTTGTTTCTCCGTTGGTTTTTTCCCACCGCTTTTTCTGGTTTTTTCTGTGTCGATCCCACCGCACTCACCTACAAACTGCTGGTGCAGATCGTGGGTCCTCCATTCTCGGTTCAGATCGTGGGTTCTCCATTCAGTTCGCGGATTTGGCCGTGCAGTCGTTGCCACCTCGCCCTCTTCCGCCCCGTCGACGCAGGTTGCAGCGCACCGCCGGTCACCACTGATGCAAGGTGCCCCTCTTGCCCTTGGCCGACCTACTCCCCATGCCCCGATGGCGCCGATGGCCTCCACCGCTTTAAGTTCTTCTCGGCTCGTCCACATCTCGTGTTTAAGCCAAAGCGGATCCTGGACCTCCTGGTTCGGCGCGGCGGGCGCAAGTCCTCCGTTAGGCGGTGACGGCGTGATTCATGGACCCGGGGCGGAGAGCCGGCGTGCGAACCCAATGGGCCCCGGCGAGGACCCAGCCGCGCACGCTTCTAGTTCCAGCACGCCTGGGCGGCGCGTCGAATCGGGCTCTTTCCGAGCAGAGGCGCGGCAAGCAGTGGCGCTCCCTCTCCTTGGCTAGGCGCGACAGCATGGCTCTTCGGTCCAGAAGGTGCCGACGAGGAGCAGATGCAGGTGGCGGCGCTCCCTCTCCCTGTGGCGGACCCGCGGAGTTCGAGGAGTCGCGCAGGGACGGCGTCGCACTTGCACCGCAACGCCTGCGAGCTCGGCCAGGTTCGCGACCCCCCGATGGCCTCCACCGCTTTGACTTATTCTAAACCCATCCACAGTTCCCCGTGTTTAATTCGGCATTGGATCCGTTCAGGCATTTCCACCTCGAGGCGCCGTGCCATGGAAGCGGGCGGAGAAGACGGCGGCGACATTGCTTCGGTGGGTAGGTTGGGTCTTCTCAGGCCAGAGAGATGCCCCTGAGCTGCCCGCCTGCATGGGATCAAGGTTTGCCCCCAATCACGGTAGCTGAATTTGTACAGGTTGAATTTGCACGGGATTCAGGCATAGGTACTGCTGGTTAAGTGGAAGGAACAGGTTGCATTTTTTTAGCACGGTAGCTGAATTTGTCTTTGATTCACGATTTGCATTGCCGGATTTCATTTTTCTTTGCAGATTGAGTTAGTATAACCTCCAGGTTGGGTGTGGTGCAGCTGCCCAGGCTGCCTTGTCGATGCAGATAATTTGTTTGATCAAATGCCTCTGAAGATGAAGCAGGTGCTTGCTGCACTAGTGCTCCAGTGACCTTCAATGATTTTTTGCACTAGTGAAAAATGAATTTGCTTGGCTTCTTTTATACAGATCAATTGTTCTTTGCTCATCAGTTTATGTGAGCTGATGATCCAGTGGAACTGGAAGTGAAGGCTGTCTGAAAAACTAGGCATATACGTTCAAGATTAAATGTAGAGGTGAGCACTTCTGTAGTTTTATTTATGCAGTCAGCAGTACCAAATTGAGCAACGACTAGATGTAGAGTAACCTTCTGCTTTGTTCTTATGGCTGCTTATAGTGCAGAAACGAGTTCAGACTTTTAGCATTGGCAGTACTGTGATAAGCAGCAACCAGCTCAACTATGTTCTCATGGCCTCTTTCACAGTGACTACATATAACTGGCAAATTTGCAACTAGAATACTTGCATTGCGTAGTTGTGCTACGTATTGCAACTTTCATGTTTAGTATATTCCTTTTTTTGGGCAAAAACATCATTGGATTTTATTCCTTGAACTACATAGTTGTCATTTTCTGGAAAAAAAAGCACAAGCAAATATGGTTTTTTTCACATAATTTGCTTAATTGCCTAGTAAGTAGTAAAGCCAACATGTATTTATAAATACATATTTTTAGCTTGACTTCTGGTAATGCTTCAGATTATCATTTCCAGTACTGTCCTTTCCCCCTTTTATCAGAATATACTGATTACGACTTACAAGACAGCTGTGCATCCTCCTCAATTGATCATTTTTTTTTGGGGGATACAGTTGATCATGGGAGTCTAATTGTTGGTAGTAGCACCTGTCGACAACTATCTTGGAGTAATCTTGCCAGTAGTGAAGGTTTTGGCGCTTATGGAGTTTTGGATTTATTTCTACGTTTCCATATGCTCTCTATATATTGTCTGCCATGTTTCTGCTGCATTACATATGAAGAATATATCAGCAATGGTTGGGGTGGGCGCAGCGAACCAAGAATGATGCAGATTAGCAGCAATGGAGGGACATACTTGATGTGGCTTCCTGAGAAAAATGAAGTAGCAAACTATACAAATAGATTCAATGAAAAGGCAAAATGTACTTAGGTTTAATAAATGTGATGGTATACACGGCTCATGACATATCATGTTGTAGTCAGTTTTGTGATTAAAATCGAGATGAATCAGTAGTCACAAAATCATTCTTTTCATTTTGCAAATTACAGATGTATTACTTTGTGGCTTTATGGTTTGCTTGGATGGTTATAAATATACGTAGCATTTTTATGTTTGCGATTGTATAATTTTTTAATGAAAAGAAACAAAATCAAGTGGACGTCATGATGTGTTGCATTAAAAAAGCAAAATACTATTTAAACTATGTTAGATATTATTGTGTTCCGGTCCGAAAGCTTTTTAGTGGCTCCTGTTAAAAAAATAAAAAATCATAATATAACTTTCTTTTGATCAAGTTGAACGCCTACCGTCCATTCAACCGCACGCAGCACCGATGAATGCCCTCCGGAAAAGAAAATAGCCCACAACAGCCCATTTTCTCGGTCACGCACGGCGGCACGGGAGGGAAAAAAACGAGAACCTACTGAAGGAAAACCGGGTGCGAGGTGGGAGGACGGGGCGCGCTGGTTTGGTGCGCCGCCTGCGCTCGGTGGTGGGGAGGTTGGCTCGGTTACCAAATAGCTATTTGGTACCCAGGGTACCATTTAGCGCTGCCATATATATATATATATATATATATATATTATATATATATATATATATATATATATATATATATATTGGGGGATATTGATTCGGCCAAAGTACATCGATCCCTCTACACAAGCGCGCATGGGTGGCTGCCCATCCACACAATGACACACGCAAAAGATTTCTTGCAGGTGGAGTTAGTCGCGGAAGTTAAAAATGAAAACAAATCTATCTATGTATCAATCTACTTTCTCTGTCACAAAAGGAATGCACTTTTATTTTTTGAGAAGTCAATCAATCTAAACTCTAACTAAATTTATGTTAAAAAATATTAGCATTCATGATAAAAATTAAGTATAATTAGATTAGTTATAAAATATATTTTTATAATTAAATTATATAGATACATAAGTACTAATACTATTTAATATAAAATTGATCAAACATAGATTAGTTTTGACTGACACGGTTCTCATAATTGCATCTTTTTTTAGGACAGAGATAGTATCTATCTATCTATCTACCTTCAAAGTTGTCTAGATGGACGCAGTCAAGGTGATTTGACAAAAAAAAGCCCATTGGTCTTGTTCAGGATCTTGTTGCATCACCATCAATCTAACTGAGATAAGTGTTGTTAATAGAATCCATTTTAATAGGCAAAGATAAATTAATGTAAAATTTAGAAAAAATGGCAAATCAGTTCGACAATTATTGAAACTCCTTGAGAAGAATATACACGTAGTCTGTTACGTATGAAAATAGATCGGGACAACTAAGTGCAATGTTTTGGCAAGTTACTCAAGAAGATTGGAAATGTTGTAATCTTTATATGGAGGAGAGTTGCTTTTACAAGCAACCGGCATAAACACGAGCCATTTGCGCCTAACGGCCACTTAAGAGTAACCCATAGTCACAAATGCATTTGTGCTGAAAGTTCTTAAGCGTCCCCATATGACCTTATGTGCTAGTGGCTGGCAAGTAATCCACAAGCATGAAAAGAACCTATGTGTCGGCAAAGATCCATTTTTGTCAATCAAACATTCTCCACCATTGGATCTCCATATATATGACATCCAATCCAATACCTTTGTTCTTTTTTCTCCCATATGTACGAAGACAAAATTGTTCATTTGTTGTCGGATATAACCCCGTTTCGGCCACCTACACCATCGATGATGTATTCGTGGCACAACCCTTTGTTTGTAAGCTGTTGGAGATGGGTCATCCTCGTGCCCCCTCCTCCCTCCCCGCCCCCCATCCGCTCATCATTGTCACCTCATCGACTGCCAAACAACGGCTATAACTATATGCATGGGTAACCTACCTCCCTTTAGCTTTTCTCTAAGCCCTACAAAAGAGAGTATCCTAGTTGGAAAGCCATTTTCCACTATCATGACTTGACTTGTGGAACATCTGTAACTATATATATAATAGGACGCCGTCTAAAAATAACGGTATAAAGAAGTAATGTCTTATATGATGCGTAACTTCTAGGTTCAAACACACATAACGCCAAGTAGTTATGTGAAATATAACTACTAGATTCTCTGCAACCTCAACACCATATATGGCCAATGTGTGTCCCGACAACTTTTCTCTAATTAAGGGCGTGTTTGGATTTCTTGTCGTGTCTTGCTTTGCTTGGCGGGGCAAGAAAGCTATTGTTTGGTTTCTAAACTAGCTACCTGGGGGCCTGTGTTAGCAAGCTTCTCCCTTGCTTCCGGAGGAGGGCAAATTCCGCTCTCCTCGGCTGGCAAGGCGAGCCTTTCTCTGGCAGGCGAGGCAAGACGAGCATTTCCCAACTACTGAACATGTCCTAAGTCTGCAATAGAGAATATTCCTGCCGCCTTGATGGGAAGCTATTCCTCGCTAACACCAAAGGTTTTGACTAGTGTAATTTTTGGCAACTATATATTCAGAGCTTGTCTAATAAGTACAAGATAAAGCATGAATGCCTTATATGAAGTACTAGGATCAGGCACCTATAATGATCAAAAGTTCCAATTATGAATTAGGCTAGAAGAAACCTACGTGCTTTATGTTTGAATACTGAAAGGGCATACAAAACTCAAAATTCACAACATTTTTTGATAATTTGTTATATTTCGGATTCGAATGGCACATCACTTGATATAGCATTTCCAACTCTTTCAATAGCTTGCCACCACCATACTAGCATCCGTAATTTTACATAGTAGATTTTTTTTCCTTTAAGACATACATGTCGATAACTGGAGTTTGTGGTCCATTTTACACCCCCTCAATAATATCAAAAGTTCAAAATAAAAAAAATGCAACGGGCACAATTTCTCATATCAGAATTGAAAGTCCATACTACCCGGGGAAAAAGGGGAGGGGGGAGGGGATCTTAACCGTTAGTATAATAATTCAGACTGAAGAATCAATTACACAAGTCAGTATGTGTATCTCCTAAGATATGCACATTAACTACAAATATTTTTACATTAGAAAATGGAATAACTCCTGCTTTAGAATCATCTGCCAAACAACAAACCAAGCTTTCCTTTCCAGTAAATGACTGTCCCGGTCAAAGCATGCTAATTAACTTAGAGTATATAAAAAAGCTAGGAGGCTCGAGCCGCCGCCGCCCCCATTATATTTTTATATGATATGACCAAATATATAAATTCTGGTTCCCTTCACACCTTTCTTGTAGAGTCCCCGTTAGTCTTGTACATCTATCTATACAGCAGAAAGGCGTTCTGTACGAGTACTACGATGGTGATGGCTGTGCTGCTGGTTGCCTGCTTCATCGTCATGGCCCTCCTCGCGGCGGCGGTGTTCCGCCACTTCCTACCGCTATTCCGCAACCCCGGCGCTCCCAGTGGCAGCTTCGGCTTGCCCCTCGTCGGCGAGACCCTCGGCTTCCTCCGCCCCCACGCCTCCAACACCACCGGCGCCTTCCTCCACGACCACATCACCAGGTCCCACATCCACATCCGCCGCCGTTTCTTCCATGAATCGTTTCATGAAGCTTAGTTTAATTTGTTCCATGGTAGTAATAATAACGGTCTCTGGCTCTCACGCACGGATGTGATGCAGGTACGGCACTGTGTTCAAGTCGCACCTGTTCGGGTCACCGACGGTGGTGTCGTGCGACGAGGAGCTGAACCACTTCGTGCTCCAGAACGAGGAGAGGCTGTTCCAGTGCAGCTACCCGGGGCCCATCCGTGGCATCCTCGGGGGCTCGTCCCTGCTCGTCGTCACCGGCGAGCGACACCGCCGGATCCGAGCCATGGCGCTCGCCTTCGTCGCCTCCGCGGGGCTCAAGCCGGCCTACCTCGCCGACGTCGACCGGGCGGCGCGCGCCGTGGTCGCCTCCTTGCGCCGCCGCCGCGCCGTCGCCTTCTGCGGCGAGGCGCGACAGGTGAGGTCACGTCACCATCAGCTAGATGCTGCGCCGCCGCTCGTGCACAAGATCCCCGTGGGAAAATATAGCTAGGGACCGCGCTGCGTGTAGCCGCTCGTGTGCATGTTTTGTCTGCACGCGTGGTCTTTGTTTACTTTCTCTGCTTCCGCAGCGTGCATGGCCTGCTTCCTGAGCTTTTATTTGTCTGGTCTAGGCTTGACTTTGGCTGTTGTCTGTTTATTTGGCACTGTTGCACAACGCATGCAGTTCGCGTTCGGCGTGATCGTGGAGCAGGTGCTGGGATTGTCGCCGGACGAGCCGGTGACCGGGAGGATCCTCGAGGACTACTCCACCTTCATGAAGGGGCTCGTCTCTCTCCCTGTCAACATACCAGGGACACCATATGCTAGAGCTGTAGAGGTAAGGAAGGTGGTGAAAAGTACTGATATTATCTGTTCATATTGAGTTCGCATTCATTTCGAGGGGGTTTAAATCTATCCGTATCCGTATCCGAGTTCTGATATTCAATATTCACACAATATCTGAATCTGAATATCTAAGATTAGTATATATAGTGATGTCGTCGTTATCTATTTATATTTTATATCTAATGTGTAGCTAACACTATCCTTGTCTGAATCGGAATCCGAGAAAAAAAACGACCATCCATATCCATTCTGAGTATCCAATCTATCCACTATATTCGTATTCGTATATGGTATAAAATATGTTACCAAATATATATGAGAGCACGCACTCCAAGGTGAATGGAGGTAGCGTGATTAATCTACATGCATGGCCTGGATGGATTCAATAATCTGCAAAAGAAATGTAGGCTTTTTTAGTCTCATACTTTTATATTTGTTTCTATGTTTCATTTATATACGATCGAAATAGCCAAACACACGCACACGCCCCTACAAATATACTCACACAGTCACACACTGGCAACTTAAATTTGCTCCCGTGCCTCCCTTATCTTTAAGTGAACCAAACATGAATATGCTCACCTTACCAAAGGCATAAACATGAGGTTTCAAAAGCAGTACTGTGTATGTAAATCACAGATATTAGGACTTGCACTCTGCTGTATCAACAAGGTGTACCTTCACACATTTGCATACCAATTACTTTCGATAGCCATGTTGTCAACTCAAACTACTTGTGCTACTTAGGCTAGGAGGAAGATATCTGTCACTTTGGAGGGAATTATGGACGAGAGGTGGAAGGGCGATGGCTCAATCCAGAAGTCTGCTTTCCTAGACGTGCTCCTGGAAAACAAGGATCTGTCCCACGATGACAAGGTCACCTTTGTGCTGGACTCCCTGCTAGCAGGCTATGAAACCACCTCTGTTTTGCTGTCCATGCTTGTGTATTTCGTTGGACAATCACCCAAATGCCTCGAGCAATTGAAGGTATGATCACATGATTCACATGTCGTAGCTCGTGTATTTTGTCAGACAACCCCCTCGTCTAGGTTCCTTCTATATTTAATAAAATCCGTAGTCCATTTTTCACCCTTCAACTATTACAGAAGTCTGATTTTCAACCTCAAACTACAAAACCAGATAATAAAGGCCCTCCAACTATCCAAATCATGCAAAATTAGCCCTTTGGGTGGTTTTGAGGGTGATTTTGGATTTTCTAAAAATAGCAGAAATATTATTTAAACTTTAAAAAAACATAACTAATTCACTATGGACCCAAAAAATATGAAATCAGTGCCAAAAGTTCTCTTAAAATGTAACCAACCTATTGGCACACCATTTAATGTTATTTGTGTATTATATATTTATGTTACTAGTGTCTTATTGTTTTTTAAAAAATAATTAGAATAAAAATAAATAATACGCAAATAACTTCTATTGGTGCACCAACATGTAGGTCACATTTTTAGAAAAACATTTGCACCAGATTCTAATTTTTCTAGTTCAAAATAAATTAGTTATGAATTTTTTAATATAAAATTATTTTTTAATTTTTTGGAAAATGCAAAACCACCCAAAGGGCCAATTTTGCACGGTTTGGATAGTTGGAGGGTGTGAAAATCAGACTTTTGTAATAGTTGAAAATCAGACTTTTGTAATAGTTGGAGGGTGAAAAATAGACTTTTCTCTTTATTTTTCTTTAAAAGTTGGGACATGCATTATATCCCGCTTAATACGAGAATATATGTTGTAAATGCAGCTAGAGCATGGGAGCATAAGGTCCAGCAAGGGTAGGAGTTTTTGACTGCTGAGGACTACAAGAAGATGGAGTATACCCAACGTGTAAGATGATCAATTTATTTCCCGTTAAGAAGAGGACGGCAACATCAAAACTCTCATTCCTCTTCTTTCTCTGAAAGAAAGCGAAAAGATTCATCCATGTTTTACTGTGATAGACAATATTCACAACAGGTACACTTTTAGTTTGCACAAAAATGCAGTTCGATCACCATTTTTTGCTTGATGTTGCAGGTTATCAATGAGACGTTAAGATGCGGCAACATTGTCAAGTCTGTGCACAGAAGGGCCCTCAAGGATGTCAGATATAAAGGTAACTGAACATACTAAGCTCTAATTTTGGACTCTTGGATGTCATCATATCATTGGTAATGCATTTTCATGGGAGGACTATTATCACTTAATTTTGTTGCAACTGGGAGATACCGTAGCATTGAGGTGTCGCAAGAGGATGTCGAAGGCTAATATATCCCACAGTACAATATATATCATCCTCGAGTTTTTTATGAGACGTGGCGTGAAATTTAAGAAGCAAGGAGAGAAAAGAAAAGTAGTACCATCATGAAGATAATAGTTTTAGCTCAACATCTAGGACTTACATGCTTTGGGCCTATCAGTCGCAACTCGCAAATACAACCTATGCACCACTAATATATACAGTGGGGGGGGGGGGCATCATAGCTTTGGGCCTATATGTTTGTCACACCTCACAAATACAGCATATGCACCACTAATATATACATATACATATACATACTTATTAGGGACCATGGTGTGCCTCGCCCCCCTGATTTGTATATTTTCCCTTTCAGCTGTAACAGTGATTTGTCCAGATTAATTAAGCCTTTATGTGCTAATTCCTTTTGATTGAACACTGCCCCCCCCCCCTCCCCGCGCGCATATTAGTTGAACTGTTGAAGTTCTGCCACGCACTGGATATACTACTACCGTAATACGTGTATTGTGTGCCATATGGCCATACTACTTATGTGACAACGTACCTTGGAAAGAGTGTGATGATACAATGCATCAAGTGTCCGGCCGTACTTTTTTTTGCTTTGACAGGGTATGTGATCCCAGCTGGCTGGAAAGTCCTGCCTATCTTGGGCTCCGTTCATTTGGACCCTGCACTCTACGTGAATCCTCATGAATTTGATCCGTCCAGATGGGAGGTATATACGCAAACTCGCTGAGACAAGTTTAGTGGCTCATCACGTGAATGTCCGATCCCACCCAACTGATGACATGCGTTCGCATTCAGGGGCTGAACCAGACTGCAGGCAAGAAGTTTGCACCGTTCGGCGGCGGACTCCGGCTGTGCCCAGGATCGGAGCTCGGCAAAGTGGAGGTTGCCTTCTTCGTGCACCACCTCGTGCTCAATTACAGGTGACAAGCAAGAAATTAAAGAAACAGCGTGCATGTATATGTATATATATATGTATATATATATATATTCGACAGGATCTGCTAAAACCGGGAGTAACTCCCCACCCCCCTATGGTAGCTACCCCACCCTCCTCTGTGCGCCACCTGTCTTGGACGGCAGCAGTGCTCCGTTTGTTTTCGTCGGCCAGTCGTTAGCCTTTTTTACCCAGTGGCAGGCCTGGCTGCCACTTACATACACTGACGCAGAAAGCAAAAGACACTGCATGCATGCGCAGACCCTTTCTCAAGGAGATGCAAAAAAACAGGGTGCCCATGCCTCTAATCGTTGTTTTTTCACGGCCGCTTGCTCCATATACGGCATGCGCAGCTAGCACTGGCCGTGTCCTTTTTTTTTCGTTGTCCAAAGCCACCGCAGCATCTCATCTCTCTCTCCAATCGACCGCCCGGCCGGCGACGCCGCGAGGGGAGGGTGGCCACCATGGAGCATGACCTTTGGCCGCGACGGAAGTGTCTTTGCTTCCTGCACGCAAAGAAAAAAAAAGCAACACACACAGCAGCAGCAGGGCCATTGAATGCATTTGCCATGTGTCCAAAGAAATAATGGACACTGCCTCTGCCAGATGCCAGCTAGTTGCTCAGAGGTTCAGTGCTTGTAACGCCGTTAGCACTGAAGTTGTTCATCACGTGCGTAGTGCAGACAACGTGGACGGTTGTGGTGGCTCCTGCATGAGATCGGACGCTTGTTTGTGGATGGCTAGCTACCCAGGTTGGGTGGATAGCTACCACCCGTTGTAGCACATTATTTGTATCTCACCAATTGCAAGGTATTTTTTCATACTCGACGTTTCTTGACGTTTCTAAATAAAGTATATACACATACACGATTTTTAAAAGTGGTATGCGGACATACTTTTTTTTTATTAATGAAGTATGTGGACATACTTTTTTTCCTATACAAGAAATGTAATATATCATAAGATGCAAAAACATATGAGTTCTACTCAAATTTTTTCATGGTTAGCACTTTGATAAATCTTATTTTAGGTATGTGTACATACTCAAAATGATAAATGAGTATGTACACATCCCTAACATGGTTTTTTGGATATGGGTGTAGCTACACATGGGTGTAGAAAGGATTTATCCTATATATATATGTGTGTGTGTGTATATATATATGTATATATATATATGTATATATATGTATATGTATATATATATATATATATATGTATGTATGCATGCATTATCTGGTTACTTATAAGCTGTTGTTGGAAATTAAAAATATGATGCAGGTGGAGGTTGGACGGCGAGGACACCCCGATGGCGCACCCGTATGTGGAGTTTAGGAGGGGCCTGCCGATAGAGATATCGTGCCACCAGCCGGAACCGACCCCTTGGTTCGTCGGGCAGTAGCATAGCTGCTGCCTGCTGATGGGAAGGATCGGAATTGAGGACGAAGCAAATTAAAATCCTTGAGGCCTTTAACTTCCTACAGCGTTGCTGGGATTAATTAGTTTTCTCATCAATTCAGGATTAATCGATCAACAAAGACCACTGTATAGTGTTACTAGTATGCATGCGGATGCTATAGGGTAGTACTCACTGAATGGAAGGATGTGCCTCGGTGGCTCCGTCCACAAGGAAATTGGAATTCACATGTATCTTCGATTCACTTCCTGTTGTTGAATTTTCTCGACTGCCGATTCAGACAGCACAAAGAGACAGCGCACCCGTATGGACGTATCGTACAGGTGTCAGTACTGAGTGACTGGTGAGGCCGGGCACGGGGATGATCAGGTCTAGGAGGTGGCGACGGCGGCAGCGCCTTTAACGGCGAGGAGGAAGACGAAGGTGGGGTCGAGCAGTTTAATCTTGGCATAATGGCATCTACTGCTGGGCCGCCATTGAAGGATTTGGGCCGGATATTTCTGGTCCTAGACGGCCGGCCTTCTGCAATGAGACGACGTGTGCCGTGTGCGCAAAATCCGACAGACGCGGCATGTCGAAGAGCGCGAGCGGCGTAATGCATGGAAGCAATTTTTTTTTGTCCCACACCGGTCATTATCACACTTTAAGGTTTCGTTAATTTGGATTCAATTGAGATTATATGAATCTAGATTATAGATGGAGATGTAAGATGTTAAAAGCTAGATTTCAAAAATCTAGGTCGAAATAATCTAGTAGCTGTCTGGATCTATATAGATTGTGGGTGTCAGATTATTAGTACTTGTAGGATACTCTAGATAATTATCTAATTGTTTGGACCAGCTAGAGATTTTTTACCTGGTTTTCATAATCCCAAATTCCCAAGATCCAAACATTTCCTAAAATTTGAAGCCAAACATTTCCTTAAATTTGAAGAGAATGCGTAGTCATTTTCTCTCTGGGTCTGGTGGTGCAGACCTGTAAACCTAGGCATCAGGGGTAGTAAAGGGCTGTGTTCAGATTAGTACTTCTCCAACAAGTCTTTCCTATTCATCCTACTCACAGAACACGCTTCCCAGTGCACTATTCATCTAGAAAAAGTACTTTTTACTTCCAATCTAAACACAGCCAAGGAGTAGTAGGTCCATATGAGCATTATATTGCTATACACGTTATAGCATTCCGCGCGAGATGCTTGTTCCCGCTAATTTCTTTTTAATATTGGTTTGGAATATTCAGAATTATACTGATCTTATCAGGAAATATAGTGCTTTTTATTCAACTGGTTTATCTTAATTTTTCTACTCTAAACAATACAAAGCCTCCCCAGATAGTATAAACTCTCCTTATTTGGCGAAGGTCAAGCGCAAACTTTTCCTGCCAAAGCATAGCTGCACAGGTGATAGGTCTTCGTTTTCTATATGTGTAAACTCTCCTTTTTCTATCAAAGATTACAAGGTGTGGAAATGCATTCGCGTTTGCGGATGGAGTCAGAACATCGGAACATTAATTTTCTAAAGTTGAGTTATCCACACAAATATTTATGACAATACTAGCAAAACGCGGCGACAACCCTCTGGCAATGCACTTGATTATCTAAAATAATGTGGCCTGGACCATTAATAATCCCGGGAGTGGATATATGGTGTGGTCAGCTTGTGAAAACTGCTTGGATGCAATATATCCATATAAAGATCTTAGAGTTGTTTAACTAGCAAGTGGTTTCAAATAAGGGCTACTTGACTCAGACCTAGTTTGCAGAGTCAATAATGCAGTCTGAAGTTTCATCAAATAATTGAAACAGAGAACCTTGAAGCTCACTTAGATAATTTTTGCAAGAATCGATGTATGCATAATCTTGAATATTGATCTGATCACTATCCATGAAGAATATAGTAAATATAGAATTATGCATAACCAAGAAGGTTTAATAATTTAGAACTCCTTTCCCTTTGTCGGTTTTTACTTGAAAGTTTCTCATATAAAGTTTTTGATGAGGCAACATGTGCAGTACAATTACCGTTGATATGTACTCTTTTCTCCGATAACCGTTTCATCCATTAGGTTTTCAGATGGAGTTTTTGATAAGGCATATGTATTGGTAATCACCCAAAAGGGATTGTTATGTGCTTGTGGGCTTTTACTAAAACTCTTAGTAATAGATTTTTTTAGCAAGGAACTCTTAGTCATATGTTAGAGTACATATATGAGGGAGATCTTCATGGTGAATTATCAATATGAGGAATCAAGATAGTGTTCATCTATATTGTGTCGTGTCTACTTTATTCTTGTGGTTATCATGAGAGGCTCGAGAGGGAGAAGATATATAAAACTGCTAACGGTGTGTTTTCACAACAATCCAAAAAAAAATATTTATGGCCCTAGCTACTAGCAACGCGGCCACAACCCGCTGATAATGCACTTAATTATCTAAAATAATGTGGCCAGGATCATTAATAATCCCGGGATGGATATATGGTGTGGTCAGCTTGTGAAACTTCTTGGGAGCAATATATATCCATATAAAGATCTAGAGTTGTTTAACTAACAAGTGGTTTCAAATAAGGGCTACTTGACTCAGACCTGGTTTGCAAAGTCAATAATGCAGTCTGGCGCCGCCCCTGGTCCCTTGACCATGCATCTTCTTCTTTCCTGGCTGCACAGGCTTGCTTGGGTCTCGATCAATTAGCGGAAAGAAGGAACCAATTCTGAACAAAGTCACTGCATGGACTCTCCATGAAAAAGACTGTGTCAGCACCTGCCTTTTTATTTGCCAGGTCCCGTACGTGGCGCGGACGCGCGGTGCATATACTGGATCGGATCATCTTTGGAACAAGCATATGCCCTAATCATCTCGGCAACTCCACTCGGCATGCGTGACAGGGGAGACGAGCAGCAGTAGGCATCGCTCGCTGCAGATGTCTTGTTTTCTGATTAAATTGAATATAAATTCGACAGACCGATCGATGATGGAGAGTTGGAGACATATATACGCACGCTGCAGCGTTCGACGCGGCAAAACGTAGACGTGAGATTGGCCGATATTAATAAAAATGAAAAAAAATAAAGGAACGATATTAATTCAGCAAAGAGACGGGCCGGATCTTTTGTCGCATTGCACCTGCTACACCATAACACTATCGTGTATACGATGTTGTCAATACGTACCACACAAACGACAGTAGTAGCGTTCCTCTTTGGCCTCTTCATTGTAACTTCATGTATATTACATTTTGCTATTTTCGGGCATCATATTCCTAACAACTAATAAGGCTTGTAATAAAGAAGACTGAACCAAGATTCCTTTGGTTCAAAGAAATATTTTGGTCTGCCTCCGCCTGATTCTCGCCGCCACTGTTTACTTTGCTAGTTAATCTTAAAGTGTTTGCTCTTATTAAGAGGGATAAATCGAAGGCCGCCCGACCGACTTGGGTTGGTATCTTGCCTGCAGACCTCAGTGTGTCCTCTCTGAGATCATTTTGGAACAAAACAATATCTATCAATCTCTTACTTATTGATTGAGCACACTCAGCGTACATCATCAACTACTAGTTGATCTTTAGTTACTGATTTTTGTCCAATTTTATTCAATGAAAAGCCGTCGCCGGCCTTGTTGATCAACTTGATCTATTAGTGCACATCCTATATACCCAATTCGTAGGTGCACACATAGGGCACTCAATTCTCTCATTAAAAGTAATCCGTCGGTGACAGTAACAGAATGCAAGTTTAATAGCCGGCGGCATTAGTTGGCACATATATTGGTTACAAGAAACACTTGTTTTGGTGGTATACAAGTTTGGGGTATTGTTCCTTGAATGGAGGAACTCATAACGACCACTTGTTGTCTTCCTAGAACCTGATTTGATTCACCAGTTTCCCCATCTTAGGACTTTGTCCTTTATCTTCACGAGACCTGACTAAAAGTGAGTGTCTAGCTTGTTGTGTCTACTCAACTTGACTTCTTGACCTACTGTTTTTTGTTTCAAGTATTTCTTCCTCAGTAGCCTTTGCACTATCTTTTCCTCATTTATGAGACTAAAGATAACCTTCCTAAGAAGGCATATTGGTTTTGGATATCTACATCAACATTCTTTATTCCTAGTTGTTTATTGAGTTGGCTATTTGTGCCTAGTTTTGTAATTATGGGTTAAAAATCATACTTTATTGATAGTTGGAGGTTGTAAAATCAGACTCGCCCCCTTTTTTTCACTGAAGTCGTAAGGGGCACACCCACCTCTTTTTTTAATTATAAAAGAAAATAATATACAAGAAAATACATAATTACAGGGCTTGAAGCCCAAAAGAAGAAAATTGCAACAGATGACTACTCAGCCACGAAGATAGCTCTTCATTCAGACTTGGTTTTGCTCTAAGAGAAACCAAAGAAAGCTCCTTGTTGATGTCCTAAATACAATGTATATTGAACCGGTGGAGTAACAAATTATAATAAAATTAAATGTCAAAAAATATTGACGCGGTCGTACAAATTAAAGCCCAGTCCGACAACATGGATAGGCAGCAATACATCTCCCAGGATTATTGAATGGCATGAGTTCGTTGGTGCATCTCTGATTCATTGCATCTATACTCACATACTATCTGTACTAAAGAATGGAACGTATGAGTGCGCGGTCAACGCTACATGTATACTGCTGTTGGTGTGGATATATAATTGCATGTAGTACGTGACAGCTTCAAAGTATGTGGTCAATGTGGATATCTGGATCTTAGCTGGGTGCGTGGCTGCCCTTTGCTTCTCTAAAGATTTCCTGGATATCTGGATAAACATGCATGGTGCAGTCAGCTTGTGAACACTTCCTGGATCGACGGACGAATATCCAGTCATCCACATGATGGAGTCCTTACATCTTTTTTAAAAAATATTTCGTTGGATAAATGACTAGAGCTGTTTCCCTTGAACTTGAAGGCTTCTTAGATCCGGAAAAGTCTTGAGTACTTTGAATTATTTGTTGACATGGACAAAGTAATACAAGGTGGACAGGCTACCCAATAAAAGAGATCAGGCGCTGTAGACGGCAATCACATAATATTTCACATCAGAATAACTAAAATAAAACATGTTGTTAGTGCGTCACTACGGATCTATCGCCACGCGCAAGTGTATCTAACAGGACTGAAGCTTCAAACTTCATGTGCAATATATACATACTCATAGCAGATATTTGACTAAATACCAAGTATGGATACATAGCCAGCTGTCCTTTGGTAAATTGTCCAAGTAGTGCCTAACACAAAATTAAGGAATTGATTCAAATTAAAGCTATTGGACCTAGACCCATTCTGAGCAAGTCGAGATATTTAGAATTATTTGTTTCTTGACAAATGGCAAAGTAAACTTAAGGATAAATTTTGATCCCCAACAATTAGGGGTGAAACTGGTGTGGATAATTTCCACGTCCTATCCGAATTCAAATTTTATATATATGAAGAAGGGTTTTAATATCTGCGCCAAATATGAGATATGTTCGTAGCATCACGATGATAATGGAGAATATGTTTTTTTCCCTAATACATAGACACTAACACATGCATATATGAACACATACTCATCCTATATAGTTGAAGATATACCATGCCAATGTATTTTGCATAGACTTTACCATTACAGGATCATCCACTGTTATCGCGGTTATGAGATATGGAAGAAAATCGTGTCGGATTCCTAAAAAAAAAATCGTGTCGGCTACGAAATCGATTAATTGTATCACACGTTTGTATCTTTATATTTTCCTACCGGTGCATCCATGAACAATCAATATGCGCTTATGTACACAGGTTGATCGTCACCACGTACGAGGTGGAACATGTATCTTTTTTTCCCTCAATTGGTTTGGTAGATGTTGTTCGTGGAACCAGCTAGCTTAGCCCACGTTGTCGCGAGCAACTAACTCTAACTGTGGAGGTCGATCGATCACATGGACATTGGACTTGGTGGTTCGTTCAAACAAACAAAGACCGTTCAATCAGTTGGGTTTAATTTCTTGCTTACAGCTGCATGGTGCTTGCATGGACCCAGATTGATCCCTTCAAATTAAGTTTGAAACTAACCTCATTGGTCCAAACAGTTGATCATGAACTCCCGTAATTCTAGTATACTTAGTTTACAAGATAGTACTACGCCCGTCCCACTTGGTAATTCGTTACTGATGTCAAACAGTCAAAGAGAAGAACGCATGTATGTGCAGACACGGTTTTGCGTTGGTTGGCTGCCTGTCCTTGTCCCTCAAGTGATGATGTAGGCTGATCATTTCTTCACCCCTCGCCTGTATATATAAACACGCAGCCCCCACGGCCTTCCCTATCACCAACACAACAAGATCGAGCAACCCCAATTCAACCCGGTGGTCCTTCACACATCTCCACCGTCATCCATGGGCGCGCTTGCTGATCCAACGCACCTCTCCACCCTCGACCTGGCCTCCTCGCCGAGGCTTCTTCCACCACCACCCGGGAGGAAGAAGAAGCCCGACGCCGACGCCGCCGCCGACGACTCCGACTCGGACCATCCGTACCTCCACCACGAGCTCCCCGGCGGCTCGCCGTACCTCCGCCACCTCGGAGCAGTCGCGGTGGACCCACCAGTCCACGACCCACGCGACGCCGGCACGGCGGACGCGTGGGTCGAGCGGAGCCCATCCCTGACCCGCCTCACCGGCAAGCACCCGTTCAACGGCGAGCCGCCGACGTCGGAGCTGATGCGCCACGGCTTCATCACCCCGGCGCCGCTCCACTACGTGCGCAACCACGGCGCGGTGCCACGTGGCGACTGGTCCACGTGGGCCGTCGAGGTGGCGGGCCTGGTCCGCCGCCCGGCCCGCTTCACCATGGACGAGCTCGTCAGGGAGTTCCGGCCCCTCGAGCTCCCCGTCACGCTCGCCTGCTCCAGCGGCCGCCGCAAGGAGCAGAACATGACGCGGCAGACGCTGGGCTTCCACTGGGGGCCCGGGGCCGTGTCCACGTCGCTGTGGCGTGGGGCCCGCCTCCGCGACGTGCTGGGCCGGTGCGGCGTCGAGCGCGGCGCCAAGTACGTGTGCTTCGAGGGAGGGGATGACCTCCCCGGAGGTGGAGGGTGTAGGTATGGCACGAGCATCACGTGCGTGAGGGCCATGGACCCCACCATGGATGTCATGCTGGCTTACATGCAGAATGGGGGCCCGATTCTGCCGGACCATGGGTTTCCGGTGCGGCTCATCGTGCCTGGGTACACGGCCGGACGCATGGTGAAGTGGCTTCGACGCATCGTCGTCACCACCGCTGAGTCAGATAACTACTACCATCACCGGGATAACCGCTTGTTCCCGTCGCATGTCGACGCCAAGCTCGCCGAAGCTGAAGGTGAATTAATACAGGCTAGTTTGATTCACGGCTAGATGGCTAGCTTAATTAGCTGAGATAATTAAGCATGCAATGTATTCACTGCTACCTGCTGTTTCAACAACCGAACGCATGCATGCAGGGTGGTGGTACAAGCCTGAGTATGTCATCAACGAGATGAACATAAACTCGGTGATCACGACGCCGGCGAACGGTGACGTTCTGCCAATCAACGCCACCACGGCAGAGAGCTCTTACACCGTCAAAGGATTCGCCTTCTCGGGTGAGTCTTGCTACACCGCTGACTTTCCTTATATCTTCAAAACTCTTCGAATTGTATTTATACGTACACCTTGTGCTTGTGTATGTATATATCCACAAGGTGCTATTGCCACGACACAACAAATAATGTCCATATTTTAATCAAATATATTAGCTTTGAGCCTCATATGTTGCTTGTAAAATCCGATCAATGGATTTAGACGACTAATTCTGTTTTATTTATAGCAAGTGTTCCTGTCACATTTGTCGTGTCACAGGATATGTTCATGCCTTCCTGCATGCATGTTTATCGATAAGGTTGCTTGGACGACCTTGCATTGAAAAACGGCAACGAACCAAATCATGATAGAAGTCAGCAAATCAACCGAATAAAATAATAATGTGTGGAGCTGTGGATTGATTGTATATATTCGTGTTCTACCAGCATAAAAAATATAAAATCCGAGCACCATATCCACACACAATTGACAGAGCGGACCTGGAACTCTAACGCTTAACGGGAGAATGATCATTATATATAAATAGTCCGTTTTCTTATTAGGGAAAAAATAAACACGAGTTAATCGTTCATGCTTAATATCATAGCGAAGGTATTATTTGTCCAGACCTCGATTGATCATTTTGTAATGCGTAGCGTATATCTATCTTAGTAAGCTAGCCAAGCCATCAATAAGTCCTAGCAATATGCATGTGTAGATACTATGGTACACTTCTCTGTGACCAAAATCCATCATTACTCTATCGTGTTGATTCTGTGTCAATTCACAAGCAATTGGTTGCCTGGTTAATAAGCAATGTTTTTCTTCAGACTGTATTGTATTAGTTCGTCATGTCTCTATATACATATCCCACACGTGCACTTCCCTGCTGCTGCTAGATTGAGTGCTCAATGGCTGAATCGTGCAGATAAAAGTTTGATCACACATTCTATTGTAGATAGATGCATCATGTATAGTTGTATACACGCATACACTGTCACATGTATGTATGTACTCACATCTATCCGGCCCTGTGCTTTTTCGGTACGTCTATAATAGGTGCTGGCAAGAAGGTGACTCGAGTGGAGTTGACGCTGGACGGCGGCGAGACATGGCTCTTCTGCTCAGTGAACCACCCTGAGAGGCCCACCAAGTACGGCAAGTACTGGTGCTGGTGCTTCTGGTCCGTCGACGTCGAGGTCGCCGACCTCCTCGCCTCCAAGGAGATCGCCGTCCGCGCCTGGGACCAGTCGCTCAACACCCAGCCCGAGAAACTCACCTGGAACCTCATGGTACGTACGTTCCCATCATGGCTGCATGGGCGTTCTCCGTTCTCTGTTCCCGGCCGCAATGCGATGCTCTGTCGTCTGATCTGATCCATCACGTACGGTTTTGCACTGGCAGGGCATGATGACCAACTGCTGGTTCAGGGTGAAGATCAACGTGTGCCGGCCACGCAAGGGTGAGATCGGCATGGCGTTCGAGCACCCGGTGCAGCCAGGCCCAGGCAACCAGTCCGGCGGCTGGATGGCCCGCCAGAAACACCTCGACATCCCAGACCCCACCGCCACGCCGGCGACGACCACGACGACGACCTCGAAGGAAACCGTCGTGAATAGCAACGCCACCACCAGCACAAAAAAGTTCACCATGTCCGAGGTGCACGAGCACGCGTCACGTGACTCGGCGTGGATCGTCGTCCACGGCCACGTCTACGACTGCACCCCCTACCTCAAGGACCACCCCGGCGGCGCCGACAGCATCCTCCTCAACGCCGGCACCGACTGCACCGACGAGTTCGACGCCATCCACTCCGACAAGGCCACCTCCCTCCTCTCCTCCTACCTCATCGGCGACCTCGTCATCACCACCTCCGGCACCGGTGACAGCCCAGATACTAACACCACCGGTGATGACAAGGCCATCACGGCGCCGCCGGTGGCGCTCTCGAACCCACGGGAGAAGGTCTCATGCCGTCTCGTCGGAAAAAAGGAGCTCTCCCGCGACGTGCGCCTGCTCCGGTTCGCCTTGCCATCGCCGGACCAGGTGCTGGGCCTCCCCGTCGGGAAGCACCTCTTCCTCTGCGCCACCATCGACGGGAAGCTCTGCATGAGAGCATACACGCCGACGAGCTCCGTCGACGAGCGCGGCCATTTCGACCTCCTCGTGAAGGTCTACTTCAAGGACGAGCACCCAAAGTTCCCCTCGGGCGGGCGCATGACACAATACCTCGACGCGCTCCACGTCGGCTCATACGTGGACGTCAAGGGCCCACTCGGCCACGTCGAGTACGCCGGCCGCGGCGTCTTCCTCGTCGCCGGCGAGGAACGCAGGAAGCCGGTGCGGCGGCTCGCCATGGTCGCCGGCGGGAGTGGGATCACGCCGATCTACCAGGTGATCCAGGCGGTGCTGCGTGACCAGCCGGAGGACACGACGGTGATGCACCTCGTGTATGCTAATCGGACGGAGGATGATATCCTACTACGCGACGAGCTTGACCGGTGGGCGGCGGAGTTTCCCGATAGGCTCAAGGTGTGGTATGTGATTAGCCAGGTGAGGCGGCCGGAGACGACGAGGTGGAGGTACAGTGTGGGGACGGTGAAGGAGGATGTTTTGAGGGAGCATCTGCCGGAGGGAGACGATGACACGCTGGCACTCGCGTGTGGGCCACCGCTGATGATCCAGCATGCTGTCTCGCCCAACCTTGAGAAGATGAAGTACAAGTCCGATTCTGTCATCGTGTTTTAGTTTAATCTATATATATATATATACACCTATTTCTAAAGCAAATATTGTTTCTGCCTTTTTTGTCCGTCATAGGTCCCACATGTCAGATTCCCACGTGTTAGTGCCACCGTCGTCTTTCGTTGTTTGCTCTCTTCTCCGTCTGTGATTCTATCTTTGCGTCAAGCCGTCAACGCCCCTCTCCACCACCGCGAGCTCGAGTCCGAGTCAACTGCGCATCCGCGCGATTTCTGCGCCTCCAAGGCTCCAACCATCACCGTCCGGGCGTCTTGCACAAGACTTGCCCGCGTAGCGGCAGGAGAAGCGAGTGGTTGCGGATGAATCAGAGAGAAAAAGGATTTGGTTTTGTCAGAGGGGAGGGCGGCGCCCTGGCCTAGACCTTTCACCGATGGGGAGCGCTGGCAGCCTGTCCACTCGCTCCATGTGACGACGCAGCGAGTATCAAGCAGGCGCCGCTGCCAACGTGGGTAGCTAGCGTGGTGGCCAGCGAACCGCACGGTGAGGCATTGATGCGGGTAAGACCGACTGGAGGCACCGAGGATGGGGGATGCTGCCGCCGCTGCGGCGAGCCAAGTAGGCGGACGGGCACCGCGCATCCAAGCGAGTCAAGGCCGGCGAGCGGTGCAGGCAGATGCCTCGGCTGATGAGCACGGCCGGCGGCAGAATGCTCTCGTGAGACCTCCTGGTGGTTCTTCTTTAGAACCTTATCCAGTGAGATCGATCGGAAAGAACAGAGAAGAGAATATATGGCTGACAAGTGGGCCCGTTTAACGGGGGTTGTCGAGCATTGAATCATCATTTGCTACCGAAACAGAGAGAGAATCAGCAGATCAAGAGAGAGAGAGCGCAGAGTCATGCGGGGAAAAATTATAGGACGAGAAGCAAATAGCAAGAAATTTGTTTATTTATTTTACATGTATATAAGCAGAGACAACGATTGACAAAGAGTAGAAACACTGATTTTGGTACCGAATGTTTCCTCATCCCAACAAATAATTGAATATTTAATTTATAATTAAAAATATTTCCTTAATAATAACGAGTCCAAGTTTAGTAATAGGATGAATGATACAGAAATAGAATAAATCTGAATTTGGATTTTAAAAAATAGTTAATTAATTCCTAGGACATAGATTCGTCTCATTTTGTTTTCTCCAATTGCTACTCACGAGCTTGTTGCTAAAATAAATAAGTCAAACTTATTATTATTATTATTATTAATGTTGGCGTGATTTTACCGTATTCCCATCAAAAGATACTCACGGATGCGTCCACATTGGAGAGGCACCACAGTTGACCACACCCCATGTCATGGCCACTACACATGCCACACTGGAGGGACACCACAGATGACCACACCCTCATGGCCAACACACATGTCGTGATCTAGGCATTCCGTCTCCTAAGATGAAGATGGCATCGAACACAAATTCAAATCATATTAGGATCAAAGCATGATAATTTTTGTGCATGATATTCACCCGTAGCAACGCACGGGTATGTTTGCTAGTATATACTGTATGTGTAGATTATAGAAGTGCAGTGCATGCCGCTGATCGATCAATAAAGGTATTTCTCTCCATCTACTTGTAAATCGGGAACCAAATAAGAGAGAGATTTACTCACTACTAGGTGTGTTTTTAGGTTGAACCCAATAGGTTTGGCATGTGCATTTGTTCATAAAGTTATTATATTGTATTTTGTTATACAGTTTGGAATGTACTATTTTTCTTTATAGATGGGTGTTGTGCTCAAAGTAATTAACCAGTACCTTTGATTAGAAATACTTGGCGCTTTGACATAAATTCGATGAAACTTTTGAACCTTTCTACACCATCGATAGCTTTTGAACTATTTTGTTTCGAAAAAAACATAAAACTCATTTGTATATTTTTCATTAAGAGCACTTTCAAATAGAAATAATGGTCTGAGTTATATCATAAATGTTGTTTTCCATCCATTAAATAAAGTTAACCCAACAAAGTTGACAACGAATAAAATAGCCCCACCACATGATCTAGTTTGCCAAGAAAATGTGTAAATTACTTCTCGTGAAGAGTACTTTCAATTTTTCAAATATATAATAATTGATGGTCAAAGTTGCAACACAAAGCTCGAGAATGAAGAAAATAGCCCCATCACATTATCTAGTTCGCCGAGGCTTGTGAGTTATGGCTCATGTACTAATAGAAAACCTTAGTCAATTAGAAAAAAAAAATGTGTAAATTTCTCATGAAGAATACTTTCAATTTTCAAATATGTATGAATGATGGTTGAAACACAAAGCTCCAGGTCAAAGAAAATAGCCCCACCACGCATCCAAGTCTTGAGACTTGTCAACTAGAGAACATTAGACAGTTATAACACAATTTTGGCTGGGATAGCTGTTATTTGTTGGACAATTAATGTGGCTCAACCGGGGAATGATTTATGCAGGTTTTGTCCAGAGCAACACACTGGTCACACTATTTGGGCACTGAGGAGGATCGGAACCTTGTGCGTGGCGGGTCGGCATTCTTCAACCCTGATAGAGCTTTAGTCTGCTATGCTATTGCAAAGTTTGATGACATTAAGCATTTAGGGTTTTTTTCCGAGAACCATTTTGTGAAGCTTTTTTATTTTGATATCGATTTTGATCTCGTTGTCTCGGTTGATTGGATTGATTAACAATAGTCCTAGAAAATACTCTCAACAAATAAAACCTGCTGAAAATCGAATGTGCCAGGTCTGTTTGCTGTCGGCGTGTATGTCTTCAAAGAGGCCTGTAATATCATGTATACTAGCATGAAGCCTTACGGCTATGGATAGAGCTCAATCGAAAGAATTCCCCTCATCCTACCAACTCTTTTATTTTTTCCATGAACAATGGATGAGTTTCAGGTGAACGCATCTGTGTGATTGTGACATGGAAGTATACCAAGTGGCACCTAGTTTTTTTGTGGCCTCTTGCTCATAACACTCATCAGGTGCATCTGGCACTTTCATACACTACAGCACAGTAGACATTGGAAGGCGTTTTGCTAGTGGCGTTATGTACAAATGCCTTACAAAATATTATTTGGAGGCGTTTTTGCTGAAACGCCTAAGTTTAGCACAGTTTTATTGGCATTTTAGGGAAAACGCCTTCAAATCTGGCTGCTTAGAAGGCGAAATTGCAGAACACCATAATAAATAGTTCTTTTGAGGGTATTTTTATAAAATCGCCTACTGAAACAAAGAAGGCGTTCATGAGAAAACGCCTTGTAATATATGTAATATATGCACATAACACCCTACATAACATATGTCTCAAACAAAACTAATGCTACCCTCGGAAAGGGTGGTTCCAAATCCAATAGCGGAACAGCGATAGCGAATCGGAATAGGGAAGGCGAAGTAGGTTTTAAAGCAAAGGGGATAAGCTGGATAAAAACCAAAAGGACAGCAGCCCCGCAGGGCAAACGAACTGGCGAACTGGTTTAAAAACTAGGGAAAGTCCAAGTGGTATGAATCGCCAGGCAGGCAAATGGAGAGATAGCTTGTCTCGAAGAGCTTCCATTGAAAAATGATGATCCGGTCACCCGAATGGGTTCCTCACAAGAAGGCTGGTGTCTTTCTCCGATCATAAAGAACCGGATCCCTATCCGCCTCCCCTGCCTTGGTACGAACATTACGCTCGGCTTTCCTTATCTATTCAACCAGCGGATCTGGTAGTTGACAATCGTTCGGACTTGGTAAAGGTTGTCGCAGCACCTGTAGTAGGACAGAGGACTTATCGCGATGCCCGCGGACCAATTTACTATGTCTCTGTCGCTGACGTTGGTCAAAGAGGCCACGTGGATTGGCCTGGGTCTTCTTCGGCTAATGAGACCTCGATCCCGAAGCCTTCGGCAAAATGACCCCGTAACTTCGGGAGAAGGGGTGCTCTCCTATCTTTTGATTAGGAAAGCGGCACATACCAGGGGGTAGCGACTGTTTATTAAAAACACAGGACTCTGCTAAGTGGTAACACGATGTATAGAGTCTGACACCTGCCCGGTGCTGGAAGGTCGGAAGGAGAAGTGTGATAAGCTTTCCTTTAAGTATAGGTGGCCAAACGGGCCAGGCCCGTTGGGCCGGCACTAGCACAACCCTAAAAGGCACGGCCCTAGCACGGTCCGGCCCGATGGCAATAGTGCCAGTGCCGTGCTAGTGCCTGGCCCAGTGCCGTGCCTGGGCCGCCTCCTCGGCCCGCGGCACTAGCACGGGCACGGCACGAAAATGGGCCGGCACGGCCTTGGCACGACTGCGGCCCGATAATGGCCCATTTAACAACATCATATATATAAACCTACAAACCCTAATCCCCTTCCACTCCCTTTCCCTATTCCTCCCTGCTAGCCGCCGCTCGCACCCCCTATCTGCGGCTGCCCTCCTCGGCGCGGTTGGCGTCGACGTGGACGAGGCGGAGGCCGAGCTCGGCGGCGGCGGCGGCGTCCGCGGCGCGGTCCGGGGAGCCGAGGCAGAGCAGGAGCTGCCAGGGCCTGAGCCTGCGCTGCGCGGCACGCGGGAGGAAGGCGAGCGAGGGGACCAGGACGGCGGCGGCGGCCTCGACGCGGCCCGCGGAGAGCGCCGAGAGCGGCGCGTGCTCCACGGCGGCGGCGCCAGACAGCGCGTCCTGCTCCAGGGACGGGTCCTCGAGGCAGTTGAGCGTCACCACCAGCGGCTGCCGTCCACCGCCGAGATGGTGTTTTTGTTGGATTTGTAATCGATTTGGTGATTTGTATGATGTTTTCTTTGACATTTGCATCTTGATTCGATCCATCCTCTTCTTTAGCACGATAGTGCCTCATAGTGCCGTCGGCACGGCACGGCACGATGAATCCCTCGTAGGGCCGTGCTAGTGCCTCGTCCTCGGCACGACGGCCCTACGAGGCACGGCACGGCTGGCACTAGTGCCGTGTAGTGCTAGTGCCGCGTAGTGCCGTGCCGCGTAGTGCTAGTGCCGTGCCGTGCCGGCACGGCCCGTTTGGCCATGTATACCTTTAAGACCGACTACAACAAGCTCGCGACTCTAATAGAAACTAAGGGTCAGCTCTCTGGACCTCGTCCGTCCAGCTTTCCATTCCTCCCACAAATAAGAACATCGATCCAATCCAGGTGCGCTAGGGGAGCTCGATCCCTGTGGAGCCGCCACCGCACCGCCGTGGAGATCCCCACCGAACCTTCGTCGGGATCCCCCACCGCGCCGTCGTTGAGATCCCCACAAACTGCTGCCTGGATACTCCGCCAACCCTTCCCCCTGAGATCGTCACCGCAGTTCGGTCGTCGTCCTCACCGTTCGTCGATCTCTCCGTACCCGTCGCCAGGTTCCCTCTATCCCTGAAACTTTTGATCCCCTGTTCCTGCTGCCACAAGCTCGCCGTACGCGTCGTTGTACCCATCATCCTCACCTTCCACGCCGACGGTGAGCGACTGAGCGGTGAGGATCCCTCCCTCTCGTTCTCGTTTTCACGCTTACCCACGCAAGCGCAGGGCAGCACGGCGAGTCGGCGACAACACTGCGACTCGAGGCGGCTGGTGGCATGCGGGCACGCCGGACAGCACAGGCATAGCTGCAGCTTTACGTCTCCTGTTCAGCAGCTTCACACCACGATGACCTGGAGGTGTTCGATGAAATGCCTCAAGGTTTGTAATACCGTTTTCTATTTTGGATTCATTATGGAAATGCCTATGGCCTTTCACTGATATTTTTCTTACTTGAGAAGTTGTAGATAGATAGAACATGTTTGCAGTTCATCAAAATCAAAGTACCTGCTTGCTATTTCCTTTAGTATAGTATATAGCTGTGTCCTGTAAATATGTACCATGCAACTACTGATATGTTAGGAACAACAAGATGCTGACTCTGGGTGTCTAGACCTTGTGTAATAGTTTATGCAATTAAACATGGTTTCTACTAAATTTCAGGAGTCTAATGCTGTTGGCATCCCATCTGTTAATGGAGTAGACAAGGAAAGTTCGGGTGACAGAAGGAAGAAAGTGAAAAATAGCAACTCAATATTCTCACCTAGACAGTCTATCTGGAATGTGTGCATAACTATGTGGTGTTATTAAGACAAGTAAGTTTGAAAATGAAACTGAACTGAACTTGTGATGCACATAACTGTAGAAAAACAAGTTTACGCACACAAATTACTGAGATGTTCTTTTTTTTCCATGTGCAGGCCGGCATATCAATTTAGGTTGCATTCCTACTGGTATCGATTTTTAAGCCTCCATCGATTTGCTTCCGCCATTGTTGTCAATGTATTCTGCAAAACCTTGAGAATGGGCCAATTGTGAAGCTTCTTTGTGTCTAATTATGTCTGAGTTCTTGAAGTACAGAATATGGAGGTGTAAGAACTTCCCTGTTCTTCTTTGTTGATCAGAATATTTTAGCTTGTTTAGTATTCTGTTGATCACCAAAGTTGTAACTGTGTGTTGCAAGTTCATTAAACTTCTCAAGTGCATTTTCTGAACATGTGCAATTTCTGATTGAAACAACATTTTTATGACGAGTAAAAAGATGTCTGCTGTCTATTTGAGAAGCCAAAATGGCATGTTTTTCCGGTAAAAAATGCCTTTTAAAGGTATTCTAGGCATATTGTTAAATGCCTAAGACTACCTTTTAAGGTGATTTTGGAAGTGCCTTGTATTGTCTACGAAGGTTTTCAAAAAACGCCTCAGTATCTTACTTTGGAGGCGTTTTTTAAAAGTGCCCTATATGACTTTTCCCAACATTGAAGACCTTAGCGTTTTTTAAAGCGCCTTGAAAAGCCTTTTGAGGCGTTTTTAGACCCTACAAAGGCATTTTAAAGTGCCACCAAATGAGGTGTCTGTTGTAGTGATAATGGAATTTTATACATTCTATGCAACTATGCATGCAGCTGTTGTCAATCGAAGGGGGCATTTGTGGCATGTGAAAAGTTCAAACGTCAACAGTTGGGATGTATAAAGGTGTCAACTTCTGAAAACTTCTAAAAGTAATAATATCTTTGTAGGATTGAAGCCTTAGATCATAATCGTGTAATTAAAAATGAAGTGTATCCTTTCTAACTTATGTAGTTGTTTCGATAAGATGAACACGTTGTGATGTTCTGGACAAAGATAAGTAAAGAAAAAACAAAAAAAAAATACAAAATGGCCCATGCAGGTCTCGAACCTACGACCTTCGCGTTATTAGCACGACGCTCTAACCAACTGAGTTAATAGGCCTTTTGTTGCATAAGCCACCACATTCTATTATTAATCAGAAATCACCACAGCTCAGCGACAGCCTTATCTAACTGGCAATTCTTCAGTTATTCAGAAGCCAAAGTCAACGAGATCGTTGCATACGCGAACGTGGGTCCCGTAGATCCTAATGGTGTGGCCATCAAGCGAGGGCGGTATAGCTGCCTACCATGAAGCAAGTCAGCAAGCCGAAGAGATAGACCTTGTCACCTGTCTGTGAATGTGAGTACGGGAGCTTGTGTCTCCAGACACCACTCACCACCTATATGTGCTTCCAGATGTGTCTCCAGACAACGCTTGTCATGAAGCCAGACGTGGCAGGTCCCTTGGAGGAGATTGGAACGTGTCAGGTAAGTACAACAGTTTAGACAGCTGCTGTTTTTTTATCACACACAGACAGCTAAGTAGACAGTTTGTACAATAGTTTAGATAGCTGTTGTCTTTTTACTGTCTGTAAGAATATTAATTCATCCCTAGACACATAAACCATAGTGATCTGGTACAATTTGATCTTTGTAGCCATGTTTGATGCGTATATGAGAGAATACACGTACAATGTATTAAAATAATTCACATTAATAGGTTAGTGAAGCACATGTATGTTATATAGTATGCAGCTCCACATCGATGTCTGAATAAACAAGTAGCTATGATTCAGATTCTTTGCTTTCATATGTACAGAAGCATTTGAGAAACCTCTTGTAGACTGTAAAAAATTAGAAATTGGATTGCACAAGATGACTAAAGTGAGCTGGAATGCCTTCTAATGGAAACGTGTTTATCGCTGAAACAACAGAAATTGGATTGCACAAGATGAAGGAGCTTCGTTGGATCCAATGAAGGAGCCAGCCGCGCAGAGCTGCAGACACGCATGCGCAACACGCCGGCACCATCGAAGAAGACAACGTCGGCGAAACTGCGATCTTGGAGCCGGCCGCCAGAACTTGCAGCGCCCTTCCTCTCCCACGCTAGCATGCCACGGCCTTCTCTATGCGTGCGGTGATCGATTTTTAGCATCAGACATGATTTTCTCTCGCTCGCGGCTCGCCCGCAGCGGATCTGCTGCAGTAGTCGGCGGGGATGATTTTCCTCGGAGCACGAGCTGTGCACGTCGCCTCGCGAGACGACGGCTTGCCCCTCTTTCCTCGTTAACTGTTGCACACGTAGGATCATGCCCCTCTCCGTGAACCACAGCTCCGTCCCCGGCTCCGGCTCCGTGAAGTTGAACGCCACCGGCGGCCTGCTTGGAAAGTCCGACGTGTACACGCCATGGATGGAGTGGTAGTAGGCGTCGAGGATGTCCACGCCTGTCGGGCTCGCCACGAAGCTCACGTTGTTCAGGCTCGCCGCGAACCATGTCCCGTTGATGGGCCCCTCGCAAGATGACGTGTCGCCGTTGCTGGGCTTGCAGGGGAGCACGTTCACTGAGATGGTCACCACCATGTGCTCGTCGACGTGCGTCGGCACGTCGACGGTGGCCAAGGACCGGAGCGCCGCCGTGTACGCCGTCGCCGCGGCGAGGTCGTCGACGGCCGGTAGGACCGGGAGCTCCGGCGAGCCGGCGGTGAGCGGCGGCGCGTCGGTGTACTCGAGGATGGCCGTGGCGGTGGTGTTGTTAACGGTGAGCTCCGTGTTGGTCTGGAACGTCCTCGCCGCCATGTAGTAGCGGCTGGCCGAGCCGTTGATGGCGTGGAGGAGGAGGTCCATGGTCTGCCCTGAGGAGATCATGACGTGGCCGGTGGTGAACGGCTTGAGGTAGTGGCCGTCGGTGCCGACCACCGTGAGGGTGTGGCCGGCGACGGCGAAGAACATGTCGTTGCTGAGCCCCGCGTTGATGACACGGAGCAGGTACGTCTCGCCGTGCTCCACGGATACCCTGAACGTGCCATCTTTAGAGCACGGGAATAGGTCGCCTGGCTGGCCGTTGATGGTGTTGGCGTCCGAGATTTTGAAGTCGCCGCCGGTCCGCTTCGTCTCCTCCAGCAGCTTCTCCACGTCCATATTCCACCACTCACCTGCCATCCAGATTATGAGCATGATGCATCCAGTTTGGCTACCAAGTAAGAAATATATATATATTTATATATATATACCGAGGATGATGGGGATCTCCTTGTGGGGCTTGGGGTAGGGGAAGGAGGAGCCGAGCTCGGGGTGGACGACGATGGCGCCGTGGACAGTGGCGCGGTCGAAGTCGCTGTGGGCGTGCCACCAGATGGTGCCCTCCTCGCCGGAGAAGATGATCCGGTAGGTGAAGTTGGAGCCGGGCGCGATGGGGCACTGCGTGATGTACTCGGGCCCGTCGAACCAAGGGTTCCTCGGCTGGTCGACGCCGTGCCAGTGGATTGTGATGTTCTTGTGACCCTGGTTGTATACGTTCACGACCACGACGTCGCCCTTGCGCGCGTAGATGGTCGGCCCCGGGAACTCCCCGTTCACGGCGGGGACGGCCTTCTCGTGGCACAGCCGGGTGACGTTCGTCTCTCTTATCTGCGTACGAATTTCTTGTTATTTACTTAATGCAATGCAAGTGGACTTTACGCAGCCAGCATGTATGAAATTCGTCATTAACTCGATCATAACAAGGTTCATTCAAACGATCGGGATGGACCGATCGATCGACCGACCAATGCAATGGATTTATATACTTACAAAGAAGTCGTAGTGGTTCGTCCTGGAGGCCTGCGCCGGGGTCGATGCATCCAGTTTGGAAGCCGGGGAGGGAAATCCGGGGATGCTCAGCAACCGGAGAAACCTCTATCGTCTCCGGCAGCAAAGCAGGAAACGACGCCGGCGGAGGAGTGAGCAAGAAGCAGAAAACGATGCCGACGATGAGGATTTCCACGGGAAGAAACGCCCGGTGTCAGGAGGTCGGGCACGGCTCCCCGTCTTCACTTGCTCCGCTCACCCGTGTGCCGATCCGAGGCAGGGAAAGGAACGCTGGCGGGGCACTCACTTCAGTGGTCTTCCCTGGGTTTCTCTCCGCCCGGCTTCCAAACTAAGCCCAAAGGCCAACGCCACCACGCCTAGTAGTAACCAAACCGGTGCGGGCATCTTAGCTACACCTATAGGTGGCCAAACGGGCTTGGCCCGCTGGGCCGGCACTAGCACGGCCCAAAATGGCACGGCCCGAACACGACACGGCCCGATGGCCATCGTGCTAGTGCTAGTGCCGTGCCTGGCCGCGGAGCCGGCCCGCGGCACTAGCACGGGCACGGCACAAAAATAGGCTAGCACGACCTCGGCCCGGTTGCGGCCCGGTAGTGGCCCGTTTAAGAGCATTTCATATAAAATCCTACAAACCCTAATCCTCTTCCACTTCATTCCCCATTCCTCCCTGCAGCCGCCGCCCTCACTCCCCTGACTGCCGTCGCCCCTCCACTCCCGCCGCAAGCCGCTGCTCCCTCCCTCCAGTCGACGGCCGTCGCTGCCCCCTCCCTCCCTCTTCCGTCTTGGCCATAGATGGCCGCAGCTGGCAGCTGCGCCGTCCGCCATGCTGCGCCGCCTCGTCCACAGCATGAAGATCTCGCGCCGGCGCCGAGCGTCGTCCCTCTGTCCTTCGTCGCCAGGAGCATGAGCAGCGCATGGCGCCGCCGCCGCCGGAAGTAGGGCATGGCGCCGCCGCCTGGAGCAACGGATCTGCGCTGGCTGTCCACCGCCGAGATGGTGTTTTGTTGAATTTGTAATCGATTTGATTATTCGTGTGATTTTTTCTTTGACTTTTGGAATCTTGATCCGATCCATTCTCCATTTAGCACGATAGTGCCTCGTAGTGCCGTCGGCACGACACGGCACGACTCATGTCTCATAGGGTCGTGCTAGTGCCTTGACCTCGGCACGGCGGCACTATATGGCACGGCACGATTATTTGGCGTGCCCCGTAGTGCCGTGCCCTATAGTGCCGTGCCGAGTTCGTGCTAGTGCCATGCCGGACCGGCACACCCGTTTGGCCATCTATAGCTACACCGCCCATCTGAGTCGCCGGCCGGACTACTCAACGCTAGCTAGCTGAAGGGCCTGTAACTACTTGTACGTGTGTTCTCTCTCGATCTGTTTCAACAAATTAAAGCTTAGGACGATGCGTACGTACATGCAGCGTTTAGCAAGGGGGCAGTGCAATGCGCTCAAGCTTGTGTCGTCGTCGTTGCTGCCGATGATCGAGCGCACGCAGCACCTACTTATAGGAACCGACGACGCGTCGTCGCATTGCCAACTGGATACGGCTGTGTGTAGATTGGGGTAAAAAAACACTGTAGCTGAAGATAAACACTGTAGCACTTGCTGGGAAGCGTGTTTTGGGAGTGAGGTAAATAGTAAAAAGTTGACGAATAGTATAAAGTTAGAATGAATAATATTTTATTAGGGAATCTGAACAGGAGCTTAGAAAAAAAACCTTGATAAAGTAACTTTCTCTCCGCTACTCCGTCGGTTGTTGACTTGGAATGATTGTCTCTCGCCAAGCCGGCGTGGCATGTGACGAGCCGACGACGACTGATGAGGATCATCCGACGACCACTGCTGATCAGTGTGTGTGTGTATTTTTTTACACTTCAATTTTTCGACCCGGGATTGGAGAAAGAGTCTCTGTACTCGTACTGGTTCGTTTATTCTGATCTGTACTAGTACTAGGTTGTGGTGTGATGGCGAAATTTATTCGTTATTTTCTTCCGTGTGTTTGATTTTATTTGCGCCAACAGTTAACGTCGTGCAGGATAGGCAGAGACCTGTAGGAGCGCGATAACAAGTGCGTTGTCTTAATTCTCTGACTACTAGAGTACCAAGTTCTTCGTCGCGCTGATAACTTCAACTCGGTATGAATATTGACTATTATCTCTTAGAAATGATTAAACTTTCGTCTTAGAAATGATTAATACTCCTTCGTCTTAGCAAATATAATGCTTACTGATGCGAGGCTGGAGTGCCCTTCTGTTCGTTAGCGAGTGTGAGAGTTTGATTGGTAGGTGGCCTCGCCGATCGCTCGTGAACAATCTTCCTCGGCCGAGAACTGGTGGCACGACGGCGGCATCTCGCCTGCTGGAAACGGGTCACGGGATTGGACCCAGGCTTTCCGAGATCGATATATATGCTCGTCACTCTGCTGGCTATATCGATAGATTAGCAGTGCTGGTTATTAGCTGGGCTAGCTAGTTTAGATTGTTTGGTACCTACGTTACATAATAACTTCGGAGGCGTTCGTGACCAATCTGACTGACAATATTGCACGTACGACCAATAATGGGCGTAGGTAGTATCGATCGCAAAGACGAACTCAAACATGTGATGCGAATGCACATGCTATGTTACGCGTATAGCATAGTTACGTGATTCACTTCCCATCCTACTTGAACTTAGCATCACTCAGCTGGTAAGTTTTGGTATGGTGGAACATGTCCATGGTCCACGCAAGCTCAAGTATTCACTTTTTTTTCTAAGATTAAATCTTTTATTATTTAACCGGCGTTATTCTTTAGTCGTATGTGAAGGCACTAGTACAGACATACTAGTACAGACATGAGCTTTAGTACCGGTTGAAAATCCACATTAGTACCGGTTTACTGTGCTTCCGGTACTAATGGCAACTATTTAGTAATGGTTGATGCGACCGGTACTAAATGTGTCATTTAGTACTGGCTGCTCTTAGCAACCGGTACAAAATGGCTTCTCTGCTATTTTTTTTTTGTCTTTTCTTTAGTTCATTACATAGAAATTAATTCCAAGACAAAGACATATTTGTGCTCTGAACAAACATACGATTGTAACACCCCTGAGGATTAATACACTAATAGAAGGTTTATGCTAAGAAAAGAAGATTAAATAAAAGCATTTATTCAAGGTTAAAAGGACAATTTGAAATGATTTCACCTTCAAAAGCCAAAAATCCTATGAAACTCACAATTTGGTCAAAATAAATGTTTCACGACAATTTGAAATGATTTCACCTTCAAAAGCCAAAAATCCTATGAAACTCACAATTTGGTCAAAATAAATGTTTCACAAAATTTCGAACCTGGGAATCTACTTGTTTGAAGTTTTGTCCAAAAATGAATGGAACAATGTCAAAAACCCCCCAAAAAGTTCTAGAAACCCACTTGTTCTTTCTAAAATTCCTGTGCTGATTCCAAAGATTATCAAATTACTCTTGATTTTTGAACACAACATGAAAATCTCCAGAAATAGAAGTTGTCATAAATTTCATAACAGACATCTTCCTTCTTTTGAGTTGGTGCCAATGTTGGCTGGAAGGTGCTCAAAAACCTCCGTTTCTGCCAGTCCCCAACGCAGTGGCAAACCAAACTTCTCACCGCGTCACCTCTTAAACCGTTCAGTTTTTCCTATGTCAGACTTTGCCAAGATGAAACTTCAATGTCCCGAGATGAACTTTTGTGTTTTGAGTTTTCAGTTTTGAGTTCGTTTGCTTGGCGAACGCGGCTTGCCAAGGAGCTCGCCACGCAAGCAAATCCAGCTCTGGAGCTCGCCAGCCGCGCTCTGCGCGTTCCAGCTCCACCGCGCCGCCCACGTGGCCGGCGATGCCTGACACCGCTCTGCGACAAGCCAATCGCGCGCGCTCGCTTCGCGGCGAAGCCTCCAGCCGCGGCAAACCACGCTTAGGCGCTAATTCCCCACGCTCCTCCCCAACCGGCGGCGAGCTCTCGTGCCGATCATGGCAGCCGCGTCAGAAGCCGCTTTGAAGCCCCTGTCCACCGCCCCTTCGCGCCAATAGGAAGCTCGAGCATCTTCCACTTCGGCCGAATATACCTAGCCTGCTGACAGACACCATCGCCGGGCCGCCACATGGAACTCGTCGACCGGCCATGGCGCTGTCCGCGCGGCTCCGCCCGAACACCGCACCTGGACGCAATCCGAGCCTGCGAGCCAGCTTTGGGAGCTCCCGAGCCTCGCCCAGACCTCCTCGCACCGCGGCTATAAAAGGGGAAGCTTCCTCTTCTCCCTGCGCCTGTTTCCCGTGTTCGCCATTGGTGGGCGCTCGATGAGCTCCACCTTCGGGTCGATTTCTCGGCCGCCAGGCTTCCGTACCCCCTCCACCTCAACCCTCTGGTGCTCTCAAGCTTCCTCCCCCACCGCCTTGCCTAGCCGAGCTCGTCGGCATCCGCCACCGCAAGCAGAGCACCGCCGCTCGCCGTCGCCAGCCCTCCACGAGCCACCTCCGACCCCGAGACCACCTCCAATCGACTTGTGGTGAGGCCCTCACCGTTTGGCCCCACTTCCCCCACCTCCTCTCGTCAGCGTTTGGTCGGAAAACCCACCACCGCTGCCGCAGGGTCCTTTCTTCATCGTCTCCGATAGTTCTAGGGTTCCCAGTGTAAAGTTCAGGGACTTCTTTGTAAGCGCGAAAACGTTCCGAGGGTTAAACTGAAAAGTGGAACTTCAAACTTAGATCTAAAAGCTGCGATGTTCTAAAATCCATAGAAATTAGTAGAAAAATCCTAAAAATGCAAACTAAAATTCTGTGGAAGCGTGACCTCCTGAAGAATATCTGACTTTTTGGAAGTATACACTTTTGGTGAATAGTTTTTGAATTAAAATTGAAAGTCAGTTTGAACAAATTTGAGCATAATTCAAAATCTACTACTGCCCTGAATGTGATTTTTGGATATGTTGTTACCATGGTTAGGATTAGGCTACAGAAGAAATCTTGCACAAAAATATTAATTGTAGCTCGAGTTATGATTTGTCTCATGTTATCAGCCCTAATATTATTAAAGAGTTTTAGAAAATTATTTACTGCTCAATTTAAGTTCGTCTTTCTGCAGTAGCTTTTAAATGGCATCATTTGCCTATGAAAAATGTCAAACTCCTTTTATCTGTTGTTATTTTGCTTAAATAAATAGAGGACTGAAATTGAAATAGCATTTATTTAACTCACCAGATTTACTGGACTGAGCTATAACTTGGTGTGTGGTCTCTGTATGACTAGTATAGGCTGAAGTAAGTAGGTCTCTCTTATATTTGTTATACTTATTTTTTGTATGATTTATTTACGTTTACAGCTTTCTGAACTTGTGTTATTTATCATAATTTTTCTGTAAATCTAGATGACCTCAACTTGGTGCAAAGATCCAATCATGTCCCTAAGAACTTGTCATAAAAAGTTTACCATCAGTTCAGGTGCAGAAATCAGAAAACAAATATAAGATAAAAAAACAACCTAAAATTTGTAAATAAAAGAGAAGCTTTCATTTTATGTAAACAAAGTAAATGGACTTTCATAAGAGCTCTCAAAATATGTATAAAACAGAACCAATTATGGTTTTGAAAAGAAAAGAAATAATCAAAATTATATATGTACACAATCACCATCAAAAGAAAAGAAAGAAATGCATAAAATCCTACTTTGCTTTGGTAGAAATAATTTAATAACAATTGTTGTCTAGGTGAATATGGCAATATATGTACCAATAATTTTATGTGAATAAGTATCATCGGAATTAAATCATCATGTTTTGCATCTCGTGTAGAAGATCAAATCTTTGATGGGAACTACAAACTCGTGCCGGACGTAGAAGAAGAAGTGTCGGAGGAAGAAGTGAACGCCCTCATCGCCGAGCAAGCATCTCCTTCGGAGCCGGAATCTAGAGCCGAGCAAGAAGGCAAGCACCGGAGCATGACCTAATTTCTAAACTTCCCGCAACTTGAATTCTCTATGTTTGTGCATTTATGTTCAGGAGTTGAATGAAAACCTAGATGCATGATCTTAATACCTATGATCTGAATACTAGTATGATAGGATCGATAGTTGCTATGCTTTAAGGACTCGTTACAAGTCGAGTGATTTCCTGTCACTCGCGAGATATAGGAATTGGATGTTTTCTTTATGTTGGAATCATAAGGATTGACGGGCGGGATGGTATGTGTGTAGATCTCCCGTCCGTGTATGATAATTGCTTAAGGTCGTAACTGTGGTATCTATGTGTCAAGTTTTTGAACGTACCACGCACATGCCGACCTATGGGAATCGGTAAGCCTAGTACCGGATTGAAACAGCTAGGGCCACTTTGCCTACTTCCTTGGAAATTTATTTCCCTTGCTGTACACATGTGGTTACATGTGTGAGATCGGCCGGCATGTGTCTGCGAGTATCCGATAACTGTGTATCCTAAGGAGTTGGCCCCGGTTCCGAATTGTGGATTGATGGGAATTGTTGGATAGTATTTGTGCCTTTATAGCCAATATTATCCATGTGTGTTGGGTTTCCCCTGGCCAGGTAGTGAAATTCGGTTCGAACTGTCCGCTTCTCGCGGTTAATGAGACTGCTTGACCGCTGTGCTACATTGAGTAACAAGAGGAACTATGAGAATGTTGAAGTTGATGTTTGAATATAATTGTATTGCTCCACTTGGATGTTTAGAAAGGATGCTCATCTAGAATGATTAATTAAAACTACCAGAATGTGATGCTAAAATACTGAAAGTAAGGATCCATTCTTAGTCGCTTTTGGCAAAATAAACCCCTCCGCCAAAAAGCCTTGCATGTCTAGAAAGGTTGGTGAAATAGTTATCACCCGACGGGTAAGACTTGCTGAGTATTAGTATACTTAGCCTTGCTTGTGGCTAAATGTTTGCATGTAGTCCGTCAATGCTGTTACTTGGCCGAGTCAGCTTCCTCCTGGTTGGTCCGTTGTTTGGGAGCCATCCTCTGGCGAGGATCGTGAGGAGTAGCGTCATGAACGGCTTCATCATAATGTTACGTGTATCGTCGTTTAGATCTTTTATTCTTCCGCTGCATCGAACTCTAAAAACGTTATTTATGTCTTTTCGAACTTGGCTTGTAATAATTAAATCATGTACCTTTAAATTTGAACCATGGAATGTTGTAATCTCTGGGACTCGCCTTCGTGCGGGCGTGTTGTTTTGATCGACAGTACGTGGTTAAATCGAGCTAGACTCGACGGTGCTCCAGCTTAATCCGATTTAAGTGTACGGATGCCTCACGGTGATGCTGGGTGCACTTAAGTTGGATCTCGGGGTACTCCGCCACAACGATTCTTCAACTCAAAGACATAGAAGTATATGTGCTCCGAACATGCACACAGATACATCGAATTTTTGTGCATGCAGGAGGTAAAAAAAGGTTGAAATCAAGAAAGAAACACTAACAAATTAGGAGAAAGTACATAGAACATCAAAACTAGTTTGGAGCTGCATACACATTAACAAAGGAGCTCCTAGTTTCCTCAAACACACACGTACTAATTCTTCAGAGGTATTTCATCGAACATATTACATACACTTGTGCTACAGCTCTAGAATACTTCTTCCTCTGTTGCTTGACAAAATGGCCAAAATCCTGAAAATGACACCAATCAAACGCTTAAGTTCAAAATAGATCGAGTCATCCAATACTCACGGACAGATCAGGCACAAACAAAAACCAGAATTAAGAACAAGGAGCACGAACCTCCTGCAGCACTCATGCTTGCCTACAACGCTCACGAGTGCCTGCACTCCCGTGCCGATCCCTCACGCCGCACTCCTGCACGCATGCGGCCTGCAAGAGCACTTCCGCGTTGGCCGAGCAAGCCGTCCCGAGCGCCTGCACGCGCGTTTGGCCGTCTGCAGGCTCGCCCGCGCCTGCGAGGGCCACCCGCTCGAGCCCCTTGCATGCGCTGCTGGCTCGCACGCCGGCGGCGGCCGGCCGGAAGGAGAAAGAGATGAAGATGAGAGAAGGCTGGAAGGCGGAAGGGATTAGGATGAAAGAAGAGATAAGCATAACCAGTGAAAGGAAGAGAAATAAATAGAGCATTTTATGCGCCAGTGACTTAGAAAAATTTGAGAAGCGAGTCGAGACCGTTTAGTACCGGTGGAGGGCTTTGACCGGTACTAAACAACCCATTCTATATCGATTCGAGGCACCCGTTGGTCCTAGATATTTTATACCGGCTAGTAGCGTCATTTAGTACCGGTTGGTGATATTGGCCTGGTGACGTTGACGCATGGATATTTTGCATGTTAGTATCGGCTCAAAGTGCAACTGGTACTAACGTGCCAGGGACGAATGCTCGGTTCTCTGGTAGTACGGGTACATCGACAGCGAGACACCTATGATGACTTCGCATCAATTTCGAAGTCTCTCGGAGGAGATCATTGTAAAGACAAAATTGCGTGCATATATAAATAAGAGTTGTGCATTTCCTATGCCTATGCTTGTGCTATATATAGTGAAGGTGAGCAAAAGCTATATAAAGCAGCTTGCGTGGCTCACTGTACTCTATTAACTAAATTATTTGCAGCATTTTTGTATGCACCGATGCAGCCACGAAGTGTGTAAACGTTAGTTGGATGTGCGAGTCACCGGTGGGTGGAAGTTCATTTGGCCCCTAGTTAGTTTTGGTGTTCATGACACACATAATTTGGTTTTTCATGCTTCTATTGAGATGTATGCATGAAGTAAAGAAAAATAGATGAAACAAAAATAAAAATTCTACAAAAAGATTCCTGAAATCAAAAGAACGGGTGTCAAACGTAGAATTAAATCTTATTTTATGTCATTGAGTACAGGAAACCGAAATCTAACAGCCTAAGTGCCTAACGGTAGTATCCCTACTAGATTTACGCAAGCGATATATATGCGTACGTTTATCTAATTACCTCGAAACCTAACGTTCCTGTTGGATACGCGATTGTGTGATGAGCACATAGTAGCTTTTCAAAAGTCTATGTCTATCACTTAGGTTTGAACAATGGATTGCTCAAACCATACAATATTGACAGGTACAATGGATTTAGGATCGTTTTTTTTAGGGAACAATGGATTTAGGATTGTGCATCAGGGGGAATTTTCTATGGGGCCAATAAATAAATCGCGGATATACTAAAATTGTCAGCCCAGAGACATCAACACCAGTTTGGGCTGAGCCAGTATGGAGTTGGGCTAGCACAAGGCCTGCTCCCTGCCATAACCACCCACCAGGAGGGCAGGAGGAGAGCCGCCGCTCGTACGGTGCCATTCCCTCCCTCTCGACTCTCAAGGGTTTTGCCATCGCGACGGGCGACTGCGGCGACGGCGACGGCGATAAGCAGGTTCTCTCCGCCGTCCTCCTCCTCCTCCTCCCCTCTTCGCCGTCATCCTCCTCTCCCCGCCGCTCTTCTCTCCCCCTCCCGCCCTCCCCCGAACCATCTGCTGCGCCACAAACCTACTCGCTCCAACCAAGCTACCGCGCGTCCCCCAACTCCAACCCAAACCCCAAAACACTAATTGCAAGTAATCGAGCCATCCTCGTGCTCCCAGCCCCAATCCAGAAACCCTAACCTGTTTTCTGTGTATACTGACAGGGAATTCGGCGGATTGGAAACTGACAAGTGCGAGCTCAAGCTTCGTTTAGGTATATTGTGTATGAAATTTTGGTTGTGTTGATGTTTGTGTGTGAGCGGTTTTAGTTAATGAGCACATCAGTGTTGCAATTTACTCTTCACGTTAGAATTGTTACATGTTTGTCTGAAGTCAGCATATCCGCACTAGGTCCCTAAGTTGATTTTGCATTTGTGACAAATGGAACCACATGGGTTATACCATTTCTGAGGAGAACTCTAGGATTGCATGGAACATTGATATTGACCAAAGTTGCTTCAGCTACTTTCCTGGCCACTGCGTGTGTCCTTTTTTTTTTTTTTTGAAAATCAACCCCAAATACCGAAGAAGGCAAAACCCAGTTTGAGGGACCTTATGAAAACTATAATTCTGCAGGGTAATGCTTCCACATGCGCTGCATCTATGGGAAACCCTTTATGCTTTAACAGTTTGTAATCAGATTTGTAGTGCATTGGTGCCCATGTTTCCCAGTTAATACTATCTGTGCACCGTTAAGAGTTAGATGGCTTGCTTATCTTGTAACTAGTAGCTTGCATGTAGATCCATTGCTCAGTACGATCTTCCGCTAAACTGAAATGTAGCAGGCGATATGCACAACGTATAGGTTGTGGATGCTTTCATGAGGCACACTATCCAGCAGTAGAGGCGCAACAAGGAGGCTGCGGCAATGGGGATTAGGAGATGAAGCCGGCCAGTTGCTAGTTTGTTAGTGGCAGGGTTTGTTAACATGAGCTGTGGAGTTAGCTAGCATTCTTTGTTAGTCTTGTATGCTTATAAGCCACAGGAACTCTTTGTATTTGCCTAGTGAGAATTGAGCCCGTAGCAGTTCAGAGCTTCCTCAGAGGATGAGGTAAGTTACCTTGTCATTTGTTTGCCATTAATGGATCTCACAAAAACTTTGTTCTTCTATACTTTGGATTTGAAACACAACTTCCAACTGTCATGTGGGAACCTCTGTTTGGTACAGGCTTAGTTGTTAGCGTTCAAGGAGTTGTTTCCCAAACTGACATAAATGGACGGGGTTTGAGAATAATGCTGGCTCTGCCCATGGGAATTATTGACGGATATTCCAGCATATCACCAGTATCATGTCAAATCAATTGTGCTTGTTTCCTTTCTTTTTTCATTTATTGTCTAGGTGCATCCCCAGCTGCACTGGTTTGGAAAGGCAGACTACCTGCCATAGTTCTTTGTATTCCCTTTAAATAAAGACTGACACATCTGAAAAAAGAAGCTATGTTAGAATCGCACCAAATGAACCATGTGTTCAACTTGTGTGCGTGTATTCGAGTTCCTGGTGCTTTTGCCAATAGGTATCTTGTTTGAACTTGCTAACATTGTTTACTTTGTTACAGGTGCGAATCGCGTTGAAAATGGACCTCTCCATGAAACCAAGTAACTATCGATTCCTGTCCCCTCCTCTTATATCTCCTTTCTCTACCTACATCTCAGGCACAAAACTGATCGTTGATGATGCTTTTTTTTCCCTCAAGGGATACGGGACTTTGTGCTTGTTTGTATTCAACCAAATCAGAACGCACAGAAAATTAAGACGATTAAAAAGGAAGCAAAAGCCATTTACAAGAAATTCTCCAACTCCAAGAACAAGTTGTCGTTTCAAACTGGAGTATGGGGGGGAATGAGGCTGATTGATTTTGCTGTGGTTGGAGGACACGAGCTGCTGCTGAAAGTTATAATCGACCATCTGCATGTTGACCCAAAGATACCAGATCCTGAATACAGTATGATTCTCTCTTTGCTAGGATTGAAAAGGTGAAATAGTTTTGTACTGAAATTGCTTATCACGTTTTACAGATAAGTCGCCTCTACATCATGCGGCCGAAGGTGGACGGAATGCAATGATTGAAGCCTTGATCACAGAATATGGCTGTCCCATCGATGCTATTGATAAATGTTGTTCTAGTCCACTAAACTTTGCACTATTCACTGGTGAGTAATTATTTATTTTATTTGATGCTTTTGCTAGAACTAGATTTCTATGCTATTTATACTATTTTCGCCTGCCAGGAAGAGACACAACATTGGATTTGCTGTTGAGATGTGGTGCTTGTGCTGAACTGAGAAACTTCTTTGGATTGCCAATACACTATGCAGCCTATTCAGGCAACACTTATGCAGTCAAAAGACTGCATGAAGTCAATGCTGCTGTAAGTTTTTTTTTTGCCGCTGTATTCTTTGTTAATTTAATTTTCAGTTCCTTGATGAAAAACATTCTTTTGTTTTAATAGTCGGCAAGTTCTGTGGAATTTGGCTTTTGTACCCCGATGCAAGCCGCACTGACCACTGGATCCTTTGAATGCATTAAATTCCTTGCAGAGGTATGGACTGTTATCTACTCAGCTCTCATAGAATCCATGCTTTGCTGCACGACAAGTTTTAGCAGTGAAGTTACTGATGCACTTAGGTAATAATATGAAAAAAAAAAACCATGTCCATTTGGTTGTTCATCGTCTGAATTTTTGAGTTAAGCAAATAATACTGACAAAGAGAAACTATACGCAAGACAGCAAGATTTATGTGGTTGCCTCCACATTGAGTAGTTTCTTGATATGAAAGTGTGCTACTATTATAGTATTATGCTTGTATCATGAGGATGTGATAATCATTTATTGACAAGTGGATATTGTAGTTGGATACTAGACAACAACTAATGAAGCAGCAATGTGAGTAGTGATTCCATTCTCTCAACTAACAATTAGATTATGAATGCTCCTATACTTCTAGGTCATATGACTTCCTTACGACTAGCACATCACAATGACACAATCAGTAGGAACAGCGCATGCATGATCCAGGCAGCCAGCAAACAGACTAGGTCTTCCTGCAGCATACACGAGGCAAAATCTTTAGATTTTAGCTATTGTTCTTAGCCTCTTGTGTGTTCCATTTTAATCAGGTAATCGTAGAAGTGAACAGGCTTTGAAGTGGTGAACTTTATTGTTTAGTGGATTTTTCGAATTAGTTCACATATTCTTGTTTCTGCATTTGATTATCAGAGATGAACCTATTACTTATTTGTCCTTTTGTACAGTGTGGAGGGAAGGTAGCTGTAGCTTAGAGGTGTTCGTTTTACTCCCTCCGTTCCAAATTATAGACTGTTTTGGCAATTTTAGATTCATAGTTTTTGCTATGCACCTAGACATATTGTGTATCTAGATGCATAACAAAAGCTATAAACCTAGGAAAGTCAAAACGACAGATAATTTGGAACGGATGGAGTACATGAGACCGAGATAGGGCATCACCCATTAATGCTAACCATTCATTTCAGATTATATGGCAGTAAAGGAGTAAAGCTGAGTCTTGTTCATTTCTGGATAACTAGATGAAATTAATAATAAACAAATTCTATTTGACTTTTTGTGATGTTAACTTTACTTTGTCCCTCTCAGTGAGAAAATGGGAAAACCACCATTACTGAAAAGGTCAACAGGTTGGATTTCACCAAGATATGTTGGTAGAAATACTGACAAAAGGACACAAGCTTACGTATTGCATCAAATCATCTCTTTTTAATTACATGTTAAATTCTGTTTCTAAAAAAATGTCATTGAACGTTAGTGCTCATGTTTAACAATAGGCCAATCAAATACCAGTAAAAACTGAGTAGAATACGATATGCAAGTTTCATTGTGGAGTATAAAAAAGATTTTCTTTCCAAGTGCCATAAGATGGGGCATAGATAACGCACTAATAATAAAAAAACAGATTTTTTATCCAGTCCATCTTCATATATTTGCTAGTAATTAGAATACAATACATAGCAGTAGCTAATAGTATCTAGTATGATAGTTATCTGATCTGCACCATTTCAACAATTTGGTTCACATCTCTAATTACTAGCAAACAAAACTCATTTTTGCCCAGAGCATAGAAGTTGAGCAGGATGGCATGTCGCCAATTCTTGCAAGTTTGGGAACACCCGGTAGTTCTGTACAGTGTTATCTAGGTCAGCATGATAGACAGATACCGCGTTATCTTATAAGTTGTAACACCAACGTATAGATACATGCTTTTCAAATTTATTGTTAATGCAACATAGCCATGTACACCACTAACAAATTTTTCCACTACTACGTGCAAATTTAGTAAATTCAACTATTGGTACCCAGATGCACATTATAAAAAAAATATCTACATTACCAATACATAATATGATCTGAAAGGACCATGAGCACCACAATGAACATCATGTTTACACAAAAATCATTACCGGCTAATCAGAGCTTATTGTTTCTCCAGCCTCAATTTCTTCTCCCGTTCCCTGGCACTCAAAGCTTTCTGACAATCTTGGCTTCTTGCATTCTCGTTCAGCTTCATTAGGGACTTCTAAATCACCAGCACGCTTTTTCTCATCACTAATCAACTGAATAAACATTAGTAGTTTACAAATTAGTAGGAAAAAGAGGCAAAATTGCAGAGAACTGAATTCAATTTAGTGAACTCAACCACCAATAAATACTGGCATTCTAGCATATAGATTGGGATAAAAAAAACTAACCTCCTCCTCATCCTCCTCATCCTCGTCTTCCTCGTCTTCCTCGTCATCATCGTCACCCTCAAAGTCCACAAAGTCCTCGTCCAGGGTAGCTTCACGAGCACTAGGCCTCCTGAATGATTCTAAATTCTGGATACAAATAACAGGGGCACCTCGATTATCAAAATATCACTTGCCGGTGCTGCTTGGGAAAGTAAGCACAAAAGGCAAAACAAGAATTAAACTACGTCTGCAGTCCCCCCGCACCGTCAATATCATTTCAGGGATTCGGTAACCATGAATCCTAACCACTCCCAGGATCTCCTGCTTCCAGGCTGATAGAAATAATGATCTACTCCTTGCGTGTGGACCGGGAAGCTACTTAGAGCTTTCGGCCGATTGGAAATAATGAAAGCAGATCTACTGAAGGAAAGCCACAAATCCGAAAAACAAAATTGCTTCCGGACGATTGGAACTAGGAAGATCTATTGAACGAAAGCTGAAAATCCGAAAGGAAGTAATAATAATCGGATAAAAGAAACAGGTAAACGCACCTTGTGAAAGTCTTCCACCTTTTCATCGTACGAACGACCGTCAGGAGCCAGCAACATCTTGCCGATACTGGAGATGTCGTAGTCGGACACAAACTTCGTAAGAGAAGGAGGTATCGGCTTCATCAGTACCGCAGGGAAGATGTCCATGGCACCGCTGCTGCTTTTGCGAGGGGAGATGGCTAGAGGCGGAGGCGGAGGCGGAGAGGATGTGATCGAGCCTGCTTAGGGTTGCGCATCCCGATTTAGTGGTGTATATATAACCTTGTATGCGTGTGCGCGGGTTTTTGGGCCGATGCTACGGGCCGAGTGACGACGCGGTGGTTTAGTTCCTTTGGCCCATATAGGCCCACTTCACTGAGTCCTTCCTGTTTTACATAAATTGGATTTTCTCAACAAAAAAAAAACCTTGCATTGGAAAAAGTATTTATTCTATAGAAAAATTCAATATTTCGACATTCAACTATCATATTCGCCGACTTAAACTGCAAAACTATACAATTTACACTAGACAACTACAAAACCGAACAAATACACCCCTAAGTCAATACTGCCTTGTTTTAAGGTGACGTGACACATTGAATTTATATGATCCTAGCAATCATGCAAGTGCGTTGCTGTAATAATGTACTACTAGGTTTAATGTTACTAATTATAGGTAAGTATTATGGTTAATTAAGTTTAACAGTGGCAGTTTCCTCAAAAAACGTTTAACAGTGGCAGCGGTGCAGTGAACGGTAGATTAATAATGCAGGGCAGCGGTATATTATTGGTGCCGCGAGCTAATATGGCATGCAGGTGCTCCAGCTGCGTATACATACATTGGTTGCAGCTCGGCTCGGTGCAGCTTGTTATTTTAACGAGCTAGCTCGGCTCAACTCGTTAAGGTAACGAGCAGAAATGTTAAGGTAACGAGCAGAAATGTTAAGGTAACGAATAGAAATGCTGGCTCGGCTCGGCTCGGTCTGGCTCGCGAGCCAGCTCGAGCAGCTTGTGAGCAATGTCAGCAAACATTAGACGAAATCGGGAAGCAACAAAATTTGACGAATATTTAAAGAATCGGCAAAAAATCAAAAGGATTCACACACATTTGTTGCGAATCTGGACAAGCAAGTAAAATAAAACGAATTGAGGATTCACACACCGTCTGCTCCTTCTTCTTCTTCCCCATTCTTCTCTTCCCCGCCCACTTCCTGGCTGCTTGGATTTGAGATTGGTGGATCTCAGTCTCGGTGTCGATTGCTAATTGCTTGGTGGTGGAGCTCGATTAAGGCGACGACAAAGCAGATCTCCTCGTGGTGGAGACTGGAGATTGAGTGCCCGTGTGAGCAGCGAGGCGCGGGACTGGAGGCAGCACATGTCGGGGTCGGGAGGAGGCGGCATGCGTCGCGGCCTGGACGATGCGGCGTGCGTCGCGGTCTCGTGCGTCGTTCGTCGAGGTCAGGAGAAGGCGACGTTGTGTCGGGGTCAAGAGGAGGCGGCGATGTGTCCGGGTGGAGGGTGAGTGGGGAGGCTCGTTAGGGTTTAGTGGAACGTGGGCTGATGCGGTGGGCTAAGGTTTTTAGTGGGCTGCAAGTATGTTGGGCCGGCTCGCGAGCCAGCTCGGCTCCCTCGTTAAAACTAACGAGCCAAAACTGATGTTCGGTTCGGCTCGGTTTCGTAACGAGCCGAGGAAGCTAACGAGCATCGAGCATTTTGTCCAGCCCTAGTTGCATCCCTAAAGTTGACATCTTGTAGCATGAATGCACATGACGAGGCTACGACCAATGTAGATTTTTACACGTACATGTGACTATGTAGACTATTTGTTTTAAAATTGACGATGAGATGAATTATGAGTAGGTGAAAAAATATATAGGTGAGAGATTTATGCGACGGAGGGGTGAAACAACGGTTTAAATGGAGTGAAGTCACTAATTGAGATAAATCATGTAGTCAATATGGTTTTATATTCATCAAGCAATAATCGATGCTATGCATACTGCTGGTGTGTGTATATATGTGTGTAGACATGAGACATATACAACACGTTAATAATGTGAGCTATTGCGTTTTTAAACCCTACTTTGATTTGTAATTATGATTTTACCTTTATTTTTTAACTTTGTAAATTTGCCGTACAAATCAGTGTGATTTTGCCCCAGTCAACGGCCTTACGACCAAATCAGGGGCACATTCACAACAACTTACGAGTAATAGGCGCAAATTTACAAAGTGAAAAAAGTAAGGGTAAAATCATAACTGCACTTAAAAGTAGGGGTAAAAACACAATAATCTCTTAATAAGAACACAACACAAAATGTTTATCCAGTCCATGCTCATATATTTGCTAGTAATTAGAATACAATATGTAGCCGTAGGTAATAGTATCCAGTATGATACTTATATCTGATCTGCAGCATTTCAACAATTCGTTTCCCATCTCTAATTACTAGCAAACAAAACTCATTTTTGCCCACTGAGCATAGAAGTTGAGCAGGATGGCATGTCGCTGATTCTCGCAAGTTAGGGAACACCGAGTAGTTCACAGATACCGGGTTATCTTATCCGTGGTCACACTAACGTATAGATAAATTATTTTCCAATTTATTGTTAATGCACACGACAAACAAAATTCTCCACCAGACCATTAATGAATTATGCGCAATTTAGTTAATTTAACTATTGGTACCCATGTGCACATTATAAAAAGTATCAAAATATCTACGTTTCCAATACATGATACTCCCACCATTCCAATTCCAAGATTCTTAGAGAGACAAACTATCTCAGATTTAACCAAATTTATATAACAAATTACTAACATTTTTTATAAACAATAAGTAACGTTAGTTCCTTCATTAAGTGCATGTTTAGACTATATCTATTTGGTTTCATAAATTTTTATGATCCACTCTATAATTTTGGTCAAACATAAAATAGTTTGACTCTACTAGGATCTTGGAATCACTTACAATTTAGAACGGGGGGTATGATCTAAAAGGACCATGAGCACAACAATAATTTCTTGTTTCTCCAGCCCCAACTTCTTCTCCCGTTCCTTGGCACTCAAAGCTTTCTGATAATCTTGGCTTCTTGCATTCTCGTTCACCTTTAGGGACTTTCTGTTCTGCATCACCAGCACGTTTCTTCTCAACACTAATGAACTGAATAAACATTAGCAGTCTACAAATTAGTAGGGAAAAGGGTCAAAATTGCAGAGAAACCCAAATTCAATTTAGTGAACTCAACCGCTAATAAATACTGGCATTCTAACATATAGATTGGGATAAAAAAAATAACCTCCTCGTCATCCTCGTCTTCCACGTCATCATCGTGCCCCTCAAAGTCCTCGTCCAAGGTAGCTTCACGGGCACTAGGCCTCCTCAATGATTCTAAATTCTGGATAGAAATAATAGGGCACCTCAATTATCAAAACATCACTTGCTGGTGCTGCTTGGGAAAGTAAGCACAAAAGGCAAAACAAGAATTAAACTAGGGTTCGCCTGCAGTTCACCCGCACCGTCAATATCATTTCAGGGATTCTGTAATCGTGAATCTTAACCACTCCCAGGATCTCCTGCTTTCAGCCAGTTAGAAATAAAGATCTGCTCCTTGTGTGTACGGGTAAAAGAAACATTTAAATGCACCTTGTGAAAGTCTTCCACCTTTTCATCGTACGAACGACCGCCACGAGCCAGCAACATCTTGTTGGTACTGGAAATGTCGTAGTCGGACACAAACTTCGTAACAGAAGGAGGGATCGGCTTCATCAATACTGCAGGGAAGATGTCGCCCATGGCACGGCCGTTGCTTTTGTGAGGTGAGTTGGCAGCCATCAGCGGAGGCGAGGAGGCGAGGAGAGAATGCGATCGAGTCTGGCTAGGGTTTGCTATTGGATTGCGCGTCGCGATTGTGGTATACTTGAATGCGTGTGCGACAGGGTTTTTGGTGCCGATGCGACGGGATGCTGAGTGACGACGTGGTGGTTAGTTCCTTCTGCCCACATAGGCCCACTTCACTTAGTTATCACAAAGTAGCAAAACATGACCGGTTTTGGTTCCAAATTAATTAGCTCTGGGGAGAACCTTAAAAAAAACTAAAACATGCATTCAGTTTACAAAACAATACAAAATTATTTCGTTAATATTTTTTTATGCATTGAAACGGTACTAATAGAACAAAAGTTTAGAAGGATCCTTTTGAAACAAGAAAAAACATATAGTTTATTAAAATATGGTGCTAGAACTATTAGTGGAAAGTAGAATAACAGAAAGCTCGTCCATGAGTCCATCAAACAGAAAACAAAGGTTCAATAATATATTGAGCCATTAAATCACTGATTACAATTATTTCATAGGACACACAAGAAAATAACATACTCGATCAATCTTCTTCGTTAATACCTTGTGGTAATGTCTCAACCATGGTAAATTCCTTATAAAATTTCTGAAAGAGAGTGTCTATCAAAATTTTTTATTTTTTATTCTGCACTACTACAAACATCTTTTGGTTTAGAGTTCATCGTGCAGACACTTAAAATAATAAAATAATGATAAATTTCTCACGCTCCGTCATTGCCCATATACATATATAGGGAAGGAAAAAAAAAGGTAGGCGCCTTATTGAAAATGCATAACCAAAATAACTAGGCACCTAACTGAAAATGCGTAACCAGAATGGTGCCTGGTGGCATGCATAAAAATATTTATGAGCAACAACGTGTTTGGCGATCTTATAGCAATTGCAGCTAAATGTTTGCTCTCTGATTTTATATAAGATAAGTAACTATTGATTTGTTTTTTGTGACATGTACATATCTATTGTTTAGTTACACTTGAAGGTGCAGCTACGGGAATCCAAACAATAAATCATAACAAAGAATATATTCTTTTTCTCTTCCGACTAACCGAAGTACAAACACAAACGACACTTGTTAACCCATGCGCATTACAATTCACAACTGAGACTTTATTTGAAGAATAACTGTACTTAAAACTTATACAATATCACAAATAATTAAACCAATAGATACATTCAACAACGTGGCAGCTATTTTGTTCGATCATCCACAATCACATGAGCCTATTATGCGCCCTTGTAATTATCCTTAGCACTTGGGCATGGTAGGAGGGCGCTGCAACATCTGAGGTTCCGGGGTCTTGCCATTTTTCACAATAAAAACAGTGTTCATGCCCCACACCGTGTGACAATCAAAGTGACAATGCGTAAACCACACACCTAATTTAGACCACACAAAAAAAACAGTTCCAAGTTAATACAAATATGAAAATCCGAAAGGAAAAGTAATAATAAACGGGTAAAGAAACATGTAAACGCACCTTGTGAAAGTCTTCCACCTTTTCCTCGTACGAACGACCATCACGAGCCAGCAGCATCTTGCCGATACTGGAGATGTCGTAGTCGCACACAAACTTCGTAACAGAACGAGGGATCGGCTTCATCAGTACCACACGGAAGATGTCGTCCATGGCAGCGCCGCTTGTTTTGCAAGGTGAGATGGCTGCCGTCAGCGGAGACGTGAGGCGAGAAGGGAGGAGAGAATGCGATCAGAGTCTAGCTAGGGTTTGCTACTGGTTTACGCGTCTTGATTGTGGTATGGTATATTTGTATGCGTGTGCGAGAGGGTTTTTGGTGCCGACGCTTAGTTCCTTCAATTTGGCACACATAGGCCCACTTCGCTGAGTTTGTATCGTAAAGTAGAGCAGAAGTCTGCCTCGTCACGCTTGCCCACATAGGCCCACGTTCCTTCAATCAAGGTTGCTGGCATGCTAACCATGACCGGTTTTGGTTCTAAATTAACTAGCTCTCAGGAGAATTTTTTTAAAAAAACTAAAACATACATTTGGTTTACAAAACAATACAAAATTATTTCATTAATATTTTTTATGCATTGAAATGGCAACCGAACCTTTATTTGAAGAATAACTGTGCTTAAAACTTACATCACAAATAATGAAACCAATAGATACAGTCAACAACGAGACAACTATTTTGTTCGATCATCCAGAGTCACATGAACCTATTATGCGCCCCTTGTAATTCTATCCTTAGCCCTTGGGCATGGTACGAGGGCACGGTAGCATCTGAGCGTCCAGGGTTTTGCTATTTTTCACAATAAAAACAGTGTCCATACCCCACACGGTGTGATTCTATAACCATGAATCCTAACAACTCCCAGGATCTCCTGCTTTCAGCCTGAAAGTGCATTTGGTCCCCTGGTAGGTTTTGGTGTTGATGACACATAATTTGGAGGTTTCATATGTTTATTGAGATGTGCGCAGGGAGTAAACAAAAAGGGATGAAACAAAAATGAAAATTCTACTAAATAATCACCGAAAGCAAAATATCAAATGGTGTGAAGCTCAATGGTGGATTTAAATCTTACTTAATGTCATTGAGTGTAGGAAACACCGTACTATCAAGGGGGATGTGATCTATAGGCAAAGGATGCCAAAATGCCTTGAAAGATGAGAGAAACTAAGTTTAGGAAGCACAAAAACACATATGCTGTCCATACCAGAAGTTCCTATCCAGAGCCAGAAGTTCCGGTGCGGGACAGAGCGTTCCCAGATTTTGCATCAGCAAATTCCGGCCACGTGGCACTCTAACTGTGGGATATGAGCGGATCGGAAGTTCCGGTTAGGAGCCGGAAGTTCCTGTCCGGGGCAGAGCGTTCCCGGAATTTATCTCGGTAATTTCCGGTGTTTGAAAGTTGACCCCGCATATACTCTATGGACCGGAAGTTCCGGTCTAGAGCCAGAAGTTCCGGTTTGCACGATTTCAGTACACAACGGCTATATTTTGAGGGCCTCGTATATATACCCCCACATACCCTTTCACTCATTCTCTCTCGCCCATTTGAACAGCCAACATTCTCTCTTGCTTTCCTTTGAGCTCCTCTCCTCTCTCTAGCCTCCAAATCATAGGGAAACACTTGGGGATAGATTGGAGTGGAGAGATTTGAGAAAAGAGAGTTGACTTTAGTGAGGGAAGGCACTCATCCATCTCAAAAGGCACTTGAGGCATCCTTGGCTTGGATTTCACATTTGTTACTCTTGGAGCTTTGCTCCTAGACGGTTAGGCGTTGCCAAATGCAGAACCTAGATTGTGGGACCGTCTTGCAAGTTTGTATCACCCGTTCCTTGTGTGGAACTATTGAGTAAGTGATTCAATCTTGATCTTTGTGGTCGATTGAGGGAGAAAGTGAGTTGAAAGAGACTCCACCCTTTGTGGGTAGCCTCAACGGAGACGTAGCTCCCTTGGGAGTGAACTCCGGGATCAAATCCATGTCTCCACGTGCTATGTTGTTTTCATATTTGCTCATTTACTCATATCTGCTCATATTTGCTTGTGACGGATCGATCTCTTCATATACTAGTTTCCGCTGTACTAGATCATAGTTATAAGTTGTTATTCATCAATTGGCATCTTTCTATACAAGTGGAATTGTGATATTGTGGTTAGATTTTGAATCTCGAGTAGGGGAGTTCATCCTTACCGGAACTTCCTATACAGAGATGGAACTTCCGGTGACCGGAAGATCCTACTCTGAGCCGGAAGTTCCGATTTTATCAGCACTGTTTTGGAAGAATTTTTCAGGCTTTATTAGGTACGCCTATTCACCCCCCCTTCTAGGCATCTACAAGATCCTCTCAATTGGTATCAAAGCCGAGGCTCTTGTCAAGGCTTAACCTCTCAAGAGAATTAAGATGTCGGGGATTGAAGGTGAAGAAAAAGTGGACATCACTACTTCTCCAGCTCTACCCATCAATCCAACTCCTCAAGATGACGAAGAAAAGGCTTCCTTCAAGTCAATAAGAAGCAAAAGATCAAAGAAGGATTCCTCACCCCCACCAAGTGAAACCTAAAGCTCAAGCTCGGACTCTAGCTCGGATGAGAGTTCGAATGATGAATCAAAGGCTAACAAGATATCAAAATTGATGAAGAAGCTAAAGAAGCTAGAGGAGGAGAAGAAAGACAAGAAGAAGAAGCACAAGTCAAGGGAGTTAACTCGTGTTCCACTTGACTACAATGATATATCTACTTTCAATGCATCTCATTTTCAATCTATTAATCTTGGCAAGGCACCATATTTTGATGGCACAAACTACTCAAAATGGGCCTATGAAATGAAATTGTATCTTTTTGGGCTTCACCCCTCTCTTTGAGAGATAGTGTGTGTAGGTGTGAAGAAGCCCAAGAAAGGGAAGATGACTCTGGAGCTTGTACAAGATTACTACCGCAACGCTCAAGCCACAAGAATCATCACCAACTCCTTGTCCCCTCAAGAATTCAACAAGATTCAACATGTGGAGGTGGCAAAGGATATTTGGGATATTCTTAGGGAGTCACTTGAAGGGACATTCATGATCAAGGAGGGCAAACTTGATTTGCTAGATGCTCAACTTGAAGATTTTGTCATGCTTGATAATGAGACTACTCAACAAATGTTTGATAGACTCATGGGAATGATAAACACCATTAGAGCACTTGGAAGTGAAGAGTGGAGTGACTATCGGGCCACAAAAAATATTATTGAGGGCATTCACTCCAAGGGACTTCCATCTTGCTCAAATGATTAGAAGAGATGAGAAGTTCAAGAAGATGATGCCGATTCACCTTCTTAGCGAGTTGCTTCAACATGAACTTGCTGAGAAGGAAGCAAAAGCGGCCTTAAGCAAGAAGAACAAGAAGGATATTGCATTGAAGGCAAGAGAAGAAGGTGACGAAAAAGGGAAGGCATCCAAAGCCAAGAAAGAAGACACAAGTGATGAAGATGAGAGCACCGACGAAGAAATTGCTTTGCTTATCAAGAACTTTAGAGGTTTCCTCAAGAAGAGAAATTTCAAGAAAGGAAATGGGAGCAAGGACACTAGAAGAAGTAAGAAGAGACCATGTTACCAATGCGGTGAATATGGACAGTTCATTGTTGAGTGTCCCAAAAAGAAGGAAGATGGCAAGCATAAAAGGGAGGACAAGAGAGAAGAGAACAAGAGAAGCTATGACAACAAAAAGAGCTATGATCATAAGAAAAAATACTCAAGACAAGCTCATCTTGGTATGGAATGGGTATCAAGTGATGAAGAGTCGGAAGATGAGAACGTAGCAACTCTTGCCATTCATAAGTCAAACTCTTCATCAAGCCGTCTCTTCACCAACTTGTCCGATAGTGATGATGAAGACCATGCCTCTCTTTGCCTTATGGCTAAAGGCACTAAGGTGACATCCAAATCTACTTCCTCTACTCCTCCTTGTAACGACATAGAAAATGAATCTAGTGATGAGGATGAAATGGTTAAGGACAACATGATAAAACGTTTTGGGAAGAAAGGTTATAAAGAAATTAAAAAAGCTAGTTAAGAAGCTAGATAAAAGGGATGAGCTCCTTGTAAAACAAGAAGATTTGTTCATCCTTGAGAAGGAGAAAAACCGTGTTTTAGAAGAAGCTCTTGCTAAGGAGAAAGGAAAGGTAGAGAAATTGAAAGTAGACTTGTCTATGGCTAATAACTCTAAAGAGAAGATGTCGGAGGATCTTACTTTGGCAAATGAATCTCTTGCTATCCAAAAGAGCAAAAATGGTGAACTTCAAGAAAGCTTATTAGCATAGAGATCAAATACAAAGATCTTGAAGTGAACTATAGTGTTCTTTGGGAGAGCACCTCTTCTTCATCCAAGGCAAACCTTGATTCTAATGCTTCTACTAGTGAAGGTTGTTCAAAATGTTATAAAATTGATGTGAATGCTTATCTCACTAACGTTGCCAAGCTAGAGGAGCTAATGAAAACAAAAGACAATGAGATTAAGAGATTGAACATGCTAGTGAGAGAAGGGTTAGAAGGAAAGGACAAAGGTAAGTCCAAGGTAAAATATGATGATAATAGGCATCATAGCATCAAGGATGGTCTTGGACTCAAGAGAGGTGGAAAGACCAATGGTAAGCAAGTGACAAATGGTTATGAAGGTCCCATGTTCACCAAAGGGACTAAACTCGATGATTTGATGAACATTGCTCATGGTGCCCCAAAGAGTGATGTTGTCAAGAGTCACTCAACCAAGACAAAGGGTGAAAAGAAACGTAAAGGTAAAGAAAAGGTGAAGAGTGAGACACATGAACCTTCTCCATCATACACAAGTGACTATATGGTAACCATGGACAAGAATTGTAAATTTGTGGTTAAATATATAGGTGTCTACACAAATAAATCCATTTTGAGAAATGTGTGGGTACCTAGGATGTATTCGGCTAACCTTTAAGGACCCAAATCTTTTTGGGTACCTAAATCTTGAGCTTAAACTTGTTTTGTAGGTCTACTCCTCCGGCGGCACGAGATGGGTGCTTGATAGTGGATGCACAAATCATATGACCGGGAAGAAAGACATGTTCACATCATTTGAGCCAAGTATTGAACCCACGGAGAAGATTGTGTTTGGTGATAATAGTAAGGGGGAGGTACTTGGTCTTGGTAAGATTGCCATCTCAAATGATTATTTGATTACCAATGTCTTTTTAGTTGAATCTTTGGGATACAATTTGTTGTCTGTTTCTCAACTTTGTGAAAAGGGCTACAATTGTCTCTTTACTCATGAGGGTGTGACCGTCTTTAGAAGGGAGGATTCCTCTATTGCATTTACGGGTCGCTTGAAGAGCAAACTTTATTTGGTTGATTTCACAATTGATAAAGTGACGCCCGAGACTTGTTTAGTGGCAAAATCTAACATGGGTTGGAGGAACTTGGCCAAACTTCAAAAAGGTGGGCACATCCTTGGACTAACCGATGTGGTGTTTGAGAAAAATAGGTTGTGTAGTGCATGCCAAGCCAGAAAGCAAGTTGGAGCTCCACACCCCGTCAAGAACGTGATGACTACAACAAGGCCTTTTAAGCTCCTACACATGGACTTATTTGGTCCCGTTGCCTACATTAGCATTGGTGGTAACAAATATGGTCTTGTCATTGTTGATGATTATTTTTGCTTCACTTGGGTTTTCTTTTTGCAAGATAAAAGTGAAGTGCAAGGTGTTGTGAAGAAATTCATCAAGAGAGGTCAAAATGAATTTGAAGTGAAAGTCAAGAACATTAGAAGTGACAATGGCACCGAGTTCATGAATACAAATATTGAAGAATTTCTTCATGAAGAGGGAATCAAGCATGAGTTATCCGCTCCCTATATCCCTCAACAAAATGGTATAGTGGAGAGAAAGAATAGAACTCTTATTGAAGCCGCTAGGACCATGCTTGATGAATACAAGACTTCGGATCAATTTTGGACGGAGGCAATCAACACCACTTGTCATGCCATCAACTGACTCTATCTTCATAAGATTCTTGGCAAGACGGCATATGAACTCCTAACCGGTAACAAACCTAAGGTGCACTACTTTAGAGTTTTTGGGTGCAAGTGTTTTATACTTAACAAGAAACCCAAAAGCTCAAAGTTTGCACCAAAGGTAGATGAAGGTTTTTTTCTTGGTTATGGTACTAATGAGCACGCCTATCGTGTTTTCAACAAAACCACCGGTTGTGTTGAAATCTCGGTAGATGTGAAATTTGATGAAACCAACGGCTCTCAAGTGGAGCAAGTTAATCCAAATCTTGTAGAGGAAGAAGAACCTCCAAGTGAAGCTATCATGAGAATAGCCATTGGTGAAATTAGACCAAGAGAGAAGGAAGCTCAAGTGTAAGAAAAGGAACCATCATCATCTACAAGAGTTGAACCACCTAGCACTCATGAAGTTCAAGAGCAAGACCAAGATCAAGTTCAAGTTGATGACCAAGCTCAAAGCCTAAGTCAAGAAACTCATAAATAAGGTGGTGATCAAGTAAATATAAATCAAAATGAAGATGATGATAAAGATGAGCAACCCATTCAAAGACAATCAAAAGTTGCTCATCCCAGAGTTCACCGAAGAGTTCAAAGAGATCAGTCCGTCAAGAATATTCTTGGTAGCATAAGAAAAGGGGTAACCACTCGCTCACGCTTACAAATTTTTTGTGGATTTTACTCCTTTGTCTCATCTTTGAAACCACTTAAGGTGGAACAAGCACTTGGAGATCCGGATTGGGTTCTAGCCATGCAAGATGAATTGAACAACTTCACAAGAAATGAAGTATGAGAGTTGGTGGAAAGACCAAAGCAAAATGTGATTGGCACCAAGTGGGTCTTCCGCAACAAGCAAAATGAATATGGTATAGTGACAAGAAACAAGGCAAGGTTAGTGGCACAAGGTTTCACCCAAATTGAAGGTTTAGATTTTGGTGAAACCTATGCACCGGTAGCTAGGCTTGAGTCAATTCGAATATTACTAGCCTATGCTTATCACCATGATTTCAAGCTTTATCAAATGGACGTGAAGAGCGTATTTTTGAATGGCCCCCTCTCTGAGTTGGTGTATGTGGAACAACCACAGGGTTTTGAAGATCCCAAATTTCCAACCATGTGTACAAGCTCAATATGGCGCTCTATGGGCTTAAGCAAGCTCCTAGAGCATGGTATGAATGCCTTAAAGGTTTTCTTCTCAAGAATGGCTTTGAAATAGGCAAAGCCGATTCTACTCTCTTCACAAGAAAAATTGATAATGCTATATTCGTTTGTCAAATTTATATTGATGACATTATCTTTGGCTCAACCAATAAGAAATTTTGTGATGAGTTTAGTAGGATCATAACCAAGAGATTTGAGATGTCCATGATGGGTGAATTGAAGTTTTTCATTGGCTTTCAAATCAAACAATTAAAGGAAGGAACTTTTCTTAGTCAAACAAAGTACACAAGTGATATGCTCAAAAGTTTGACATGGCAAATGCCAAGCCCATCAAGACTCCAATGGCATTGAATGGACATCTTGATCTTGATTCAAAAGGTAAATCCATTGATCAAAAGGTATATCGCTCTATGATCGGTTCATTGCTTTATCTTTGTGCATCTATGCCCGATATTATGCTTAGTGTGTGCATGTGTGCTAGATTTCAAGCCAATCCTAAGGAGTGTCATCTGATGGCCGTTAAGAGAATTTTTAGATATTTAGTTCATACCCCTAACCTTGGCTTGTGGTATCCCAAAGACTCCAATTTCCATCTACTTGGCTATTCCGATTCGGATTATGCCGGTTGCAAAGTGGATAGGAAAAGTACGATGGGGAGATGCCAATTCCTTGGGTGGTCCTTAGTGTCGTGGAGTTCCAAGAAACAAAATTCGGTTGCTTTATCCACCGCGGAAGCGGAATACGTGGCGGCGGGTGCTTGTTGTGTACAATTATTATATATGAGGCAAACCTTGAGTGACTATGGATGCAACTTTACCAAAATTCCACTCGTACGTGACAATGAGAGCTCCATAAACCTAGCCAAGAACCCCATCAACCACTCAAGAACCAAACACATAGACATAAGACATCACTTCTTGAGAGACCATGAACTTAGGGGAGATATACACATGCGCCATGTGAGCGCAAAGAGAAACCTAGCGGATATATTTACCAAGCCACTTGATAAGCGAAGGTTTTGTTATCTTAGGAATGAGCTAAATATCATGGATTCTCGTAACTTGGATTGATTCCTAGCACATGCTTGATATGTTGCCTAGATAGGAATAAGATGCTTTATTTGTGCGAGTTTTTCAAAATATTGGATTTTGTTATCATTGGATCATTCCTTGCCTCATATGACCATTGCTATGTATTGTTGATTGTGTCTGGTCATCATGAGTCAAGTATCTTATATGTACATCTCTCATATCCTATCAAAATCTCAGCTCGAATTTCATCCAAGAATTTGTTTGGGGTCTGTCTGGGCAAACCGGAACTTCCGTCTGACACTCGGAACTTCTGGCCACCGGAACTTCCGTCTCGTTACCAGAACTTCTGGTCTGGTCGTGGCTATATAAGAAATACCCCTTCACCCCATTGGAGCCCCAGCCTCATTTCTTTCTTTCACCACCGCCGGCCACCCTCTCTCTCTCTACTCCGGGTGGCAACTCGGGGATTCCACTGTGGAAAACTCAATTTGGTGATTGGAATCCGCTTCCCCATCCTCGACAATCTCCGATCCATCTTCCGGTTGCTCGAACTTGCGCGGGAAAATCTCAAAGGTAACCATTCAAAATCCCGTGCCTCAACTTCTTCGGATTTGTTGGAGATAGTTGGATTGCTAGTAGTATATGAATCTCCATACTCCGTAGAACAAGAATCTAGTGATGGTTCGGATTGGAAATCAAGTTTTGGATGGATTTGAGGCCTAGGTTTAAATTCAAAATATCTCTCTCGATCTCAAAATGTAGTGGATGCATGTCAATATCCTTTAGAGCCTATTGTTCCTGGTATATCAATGACTCAATGGCTGTGATCTTGCGACGTTTGGTGGGCTAAATCTTCGGATTCATCGATTTTTTTGGTTGGAATCGTATGAACCGGAAGTTCCGTCTCGGAGAAGTTCCGGGCCTCGGATCTCCTTGTTAAAGTCTTCCACCTTTTCCTCGTACGAACGACCGTCACGAGGCAGCAACATCTCGCCGATACTGGAGATGTCGTAGTCGCACACAAACTTCGTAACAGAACGAGGGATCGGCTTCATCAGTACCACACGGAAGATGTCGTCCATGGCAGCGCCGCTTGTTTTGCAAGGTGAGATGGCTGCCGTCAGCGGAGACGTGAGGCGAGAAGGGAGGAGAGAATGCGATCAGAGTCTAGCTAGGGTTTGCTACTGGTTTACGCGTCTTGATTGTGGTATGGTATATTTGTATGCGTGTGCGAGAGGGTTTTTGGTGCCGACGCTTAGTTCCTTCAATTCGGCCCATATAGGCCCACTTCACTGAGTTTGTATCGTAAAGTAGAGCAAAAGTCTGCATCGTCACGCTTGCCCATATAGGCCCATGTTCCTTCAATCAAGGTTGCTGGCATGCTAACCCTGACCGGTTTTGGTTCTAAATTAACTAGCTCTGGGGAGAATTTTTTTAAAAAACTAAAACATGCATTCGGTTTACAAAACAATACAAAATTATTTCATTAATATTTTTTATGCATTGAAGTAGCAATCGAACCTTTATTTGAAGAATAACTGTGCTTAAAACTTACATCACAAATAACGAAACCAATAAATACAGTCAGACAACTATTTTATTCGATCATCCACAGTCACATGAACCTATTATGCGCCCCTTGTAATTTATCCTTAGCACTTGGGCATGGTACGAGGGCGTGGCAGCATCTGAGAGTCCGAGGTCTTGCCATTTTTCACAATAAAAACAGTGTCCATACCCCACACCGCGTGACGATCAAAGTGACAATGCATAAACCACACACCTAATTTAGACCACATAAAAAAAACAGTACAAAGTTAATACAAACAAGATCGCATAAAACAACTTAGGCAAACCCAAAGGAAAAAAAAAAAGCAAATTCTCACTCACACACTCACCTTTTTTTTTTGAGAAACTGTTTTTTTTCACTCACACACTCACCTGGGTTCGTGGCCCTGAAGCGAATTGCGGCCCACCCACCCGTGGGCACGGAGACGGTATTCTGGTACGGCGGATCCACCAGGTTGTACGTGTCCGGGTCCTTGCCTTCGTCGAAGTTTCCAAACCCTCTCCCCACCACGTAGAAGCTGAAGCCGTGCAGGTGCATCGGGTGTGGCTCGGCGCCCAGGATGGCCGTGTCCTGGAACACCACCTCCACCACGGCGCCGTACTCCACCACCTTCACCCTCATGCGGTAGGATAAATTTGCCTCCATGGCTCTATACAGACGACCCTCGTCTATGGGTTGTACGTGCTCTTACGCCCCTCGCCCTCAGACTCCACCTCCACAATGTGTGATGCTCAAAAGAAAGAACATTTAGGCATCACTCATTTCCACGATAAGGTTCGAATTACATGCCAGAGCCACGGTGGTGTCTGCACCATGCGTCCATGCCAGTATGCCACCATGAAGTGCGGTGCCTTTTTTCTTAAGTTGGGTCTAATATTTTGTTTAGCTTCACTTTTGCACCGCAGAAGGCCTTATGAGGGATTAAATCCGCAATAAGTCCAAAGTTCAGAAAGGTTGCGTCACACAGATGTTTTCCCTTTTTTTAGTCACTTAGGGTTCAGTCATGTTTTCCCCTAAATAACTGACACGTATGGATTTTGCTCAACATCTTGAACCCACTAACCCAGCAGGCCGGCCTTTGGACCAATAATCATCAATGGGCTTATGGGCTCGTGCGCAAGTGCATTAGTAAAAAAATGATTGGTACTACAGTACAAGTCATGTATACACGGAGAACACAATAACAGTTCGTTTAGTACCAAGAGGATGATTGGAACCAGATCATACGTGCATAAATAGAGACGTGCTGACCCTTTTGACGCCAGGTCTGGTAGCGCAGGCTTGTAACCCTAGTCTTTGGGGGCAGGAGTTGACAGGTTGTGAGCCAGGCTGGGGCTTCTATGTCTCCTAACATGTGTCTCTATCCATGTCTCGTGGTCAATTAACGTCAAATGAATCATTCAAATTAAGTTCTGATTACATCATTATGTTTGTTATAATAAGATCTTCAAAACAAAACCATATTATGTTTGGATTATATATACTTTTTTAGAACATTTTTTAATAAAATAATTTGTTTAATCTAAAAAAATATTCTAAAAAAATATAATCCATACTTGACCATGTTTGGATTATATATACTTTTTTAGAACATTTTTGTAATAAAATAATTTGTTTAATCTAAAAAATATTTCAAAAAAAATATAATGCAAACATGGTCAAGTGTGGTTTGGTTTTGAAGATCTTATTATAAAAAAACAATGGTGTGATTAGAATTTAATTTAAATTATTTATTTAATATTAATTACCTCGGAGACACGGATAGAGACATAGTTTAGGAGACACGTAAGTTGCAACCCCCGATGATGAGCTCCCACGGCTGTGTTGCATTTGGTGACTCAAGTGTCGTTGGCGCCTAGTCTTTGTTATCTAGACCGCACAGCCGGGGGTGTAGCAACACCCGGATCAACCCGGCGGCATGGATGAGCATCAGCATCACCGTGGACGAGTGGTGGGGGTAACAAGTTACCCTCATCTAGCCCTAATCGGAGCATAAAGAACACAAGAGCTCTCTCGTAAGTTGTGTTCATCCTGCCAACTCCTTTTTTAAAACTCCATACCCCAATCTAGCCCTAATTGGATCACAAAGAACAAGAGTTCTCGTGTTCATTCTACCAACTCCTTTCTCGAACTTCATAAAAAAAATTGGTGGAATAGCCAATTTCGTCTCCCAACTATAAACCAAGGCTCAATTTTGTCCCTCAACTACAAAAACGACCATTTTAGTCCTCAAATTTTCGCATTTCGTCCCTCAACTATAAACCAACGCTCAATTTTGTCCCTCAACTACAAAAACGACCATTTTAATCCTCAAACTTTCGCAATGGGGTCGAATTCGTCCTTTTTCACTTCACATGGGCGGCTAATGGCCTTAAAATTCTCTTTCTACCCATTCTCTTGCAAGAACAACCCCAATATTTTCACAAAGAGATTTTAAGCTCTTATTTAAGTAAATTTCACCATAGGTCCTTAAACTATTGCTGAGGTCTCATCTAGCTCCATCAACTAAAAAAGTGGTCATCTAGGTCCTTAAACTTTTACCAAGGTCTCATTTGGATTCATGAATTAAAAAGTTGGTCATCTAGGTTCATGATCTATTAAAGAGTAGTCATCTAGGTCCATAAACATCCATGGAGACACTTTTCACCTGTGTGGCAACGCTAGCGGGGCAAAAAAATTGCAAGAAAAAAACTCCCCTCTTCCATGGAGGCATTTTTTGACAGTCTTCTGCTCTTTTTTGGAGAGTTTTTTTGCAACTTTTTGCCATGTTGGAATTGCCATACATGCAAAAAAAAAAATATCTCCATGGAAGCTTTTGGACCTATATGACCACTCTTTAATAGATCGCCGACCTAGATGACCACTTTTTTAATTCATGGACCCAGATGAGACCTCGATAATAGTTTGAGGACGTAGATGACCACTGTTTTAGTTAACGGACCTAGATGAGATCTTAGCAATAGTTTGAGGACCTACAGTGAAATTTACTCTTTATCCAATGATTGTAACGTGTCATAAGAAGAAACCAGTTTTTTTTTTCTGGCAACTTTGACATTGTTCAAATCTACTATTATCAAGTGATCATATTCAAACCGTGATCAGCACTTGTACCCAGATTTGTCCAATCATTATACCCCCTCATTTGCCAACTGACATTTTCTGTGTCCTATCGTAAATAATTTACATCCAAAGTAAAATACTATATCAAGTTCCTTAGAATAAATAAACCAGTCCCTATATATGGCCCGTTTATGCTAAAATTTCAATTTGTTTAAGATCATGGGAATCTGAATATCTCAAATAAAATATATCAGGCTAAAAGGATCCCATCAACAGTAGGAAAAAGGGTAGGAAGAGAATTTCAAGGCCACTAGTTGCCCTTTGTGGAGTGAAAAGGACGAATTCAACCCTATTGCAAGAGTTTATGGATTAAAATACAAGAAGCCTCCTCAGAAGGAGAAACATGAACATTCCCTCAGTTAACTGTGATCTCTGTCCTTGCTCAGTCGAGGAAACACAAATGCATCTTCTCTTGGAATGTCAGTTCACTCAAGAATGTTGGCATGCATTACAAATTCAGGTCACAAACGGTGAACCCCTGCAGATACTACTAGATTTTCAAGCCCAATTGAATTCACCCTTCTCAATGGACATCATTATCATTGTCGTGGTGCATCTGGATGGCACGAAATGACCTCATATTTAGGGGAATTCAACCATAGATCAACTCAGGGAAAGCAAGATTTAAGCATGAATTTGCTCTGGTTATACTTAGAGCAAAGCCCTCCAAGCAAGACGTCATGAACTTATGGCTACAGGCGCTTTTCTAGCTAGGATGATTTTTTTTTGTTTCTTTCTTTGTCTCCTGAGCATTTGTTTTTCTTCTGGTTTGTACATTACTTAATTTATATATATATACCTAATCAGTAGGGGCCTTTTTGTCCCTCCTGTTTCATAAAAAAAAAATAACCTTTTTTTAGTTGGAGGACAAAATTGAGCCTTAGTTGATAGTTGAAGGACGAAATTGGCTTTTCGCCAAAAACAATTCGGTGCTACTAAAGCACATACGTCCCGATGGAGTCGTCTCCCATCGAGCGGTCCTGCAACATTCGAAAATAACGTCTACACAAGTTGTGTTCATCCTCCCAACTCCTTTTTTAAAACTCCATAAAAAAATTCAATGCTACTAGCGCACAGATGTCCCGATGGAAGCGTCTCCCATCGAACGGTCCTGCAAGATCTGAAAATAATGTCTACGACACAGCAATAAAGTATACAACGTTATGAAATATGCAAAAATTTAATGAAGTAGATTGATTCTAGAAGGAAAATTCCCACCTCACCATCAACACTATGTTTCGCGCAGTATTCACTATAAAACATGCAGAAACAATGATTGTAACATTGGATATTAACCATTGCAACGCAACATATCTCGGGCAGTCTAATTGTTTTCCCCATCAAACGTCCTAGAACTAGCATTACCATAACAAATTTTCTCCGCGCATATAAACAATGGCTGGAGCTATAAAGTGTATTTTCCCTAATCTGTTTTGTTCTGTGTTTTAAATAGCAGACTATTGCGGCTCTGTGGAGCTGCAGCTAAAGAAGGCTAACGCTAAAACCTATAGCTTGTTATATAAAACAACGATTTTGTTTATTGTAGCCTGTACTAATGCATAAAGCAGTACTAATGCAGGCATAGCACCTTTTGCAGCGCCTACAACAGAACACTGGACTCAGCTCTAACTGAAAATGGTAATAAACTGAAGCATGACACTACTTTTTAGAGCCACACAGGGTCTTCCGCTAGCTGCAAATTGCCGGAAGATAATTGCATCGTTGCAGCCAATTTGGGTTTGCAGCAACCAGATCGAGCTGCACAGGGTCTTCCGCTAGCTGCAAATTGCGGGAAGATAATTGCATCGTTGCAGCCAATTTGGGTTTGCAGCAACCAGATCGGTTTACATCATGGCGTGACTGGGACCTGCCTGAGAGGATCCTCGATGGCTCCCTCCTACTGCAGGACCTATGCCTGGGTGAGGTGCTCCGGCAGAACTGGCCAGCTTATCCAATAGTTGCTGGAGGAAATGCCTTGCAGCAGGATCATCCTGTGTTTGCAGTACCGTGATACAGTTAGTATTGAATGAAAACATTAAATCTGGTGTAACTGGAGAACCTGTAGATTTGCGACGTGATGAATTGGGCGGAAAACTCACCTTGAGGCAGTTACCAAATGTTCCGTTTCTCAGAGCCTCAGGAAGGTGAGTTTGCAGCGCAGTACAGGCCCTGCAATCATGAGGGGAAGAGACATGTCCTCGGTTGGGAAGAATTTTACATGCGGCCTTGTTTAGTTCGCCAACTTTCCAGTCACATCGAGTTACATCTTCTCTCACAGACACGCTTACCAATGCACTATTCACACCTCCAACTTCTCCAACTAAACAAGGCCGTAACTATGCAAATGTGACAGCACATACCTGGGATCATCTGTCAGCCTGAGGTAGCAGCAGATAACGTGCTTCAACAACCTGGTGGAGGGCTGTTCGGTTAATGCAATCACCACGTTTGCTAAAATGCTTGCTGCCTGAAAGAAACACTCCGGGGTGGCATGTGCTGTAACCCAACTTCATCTAGCATAATCTTGTGGACAATGAAAGTGGCCACCTGCAAATGCATCTGGCTCATTAGTGAATCCAAACAGTTTCTGAAGCTTCTGAAGCTCATTAGTGTCTTGGTTTGTGTTTACCAAGTTATAAGGTAGCTTTAGGACAATCTGAGACGAACATAGCCTGGATCAAAATAATCTTGACAAGGATGCATCATGCATGACCTTATTGGCTACATCCTAGAACAGAGTGAGTAGTAGCCTACCTCACCTAGACAACATGTAAAGTTGTAAATTGTACGACATATTGAAAGATACTAGTATGCAAATACAGGCTACTCAAGATCAGGACAACAAGTGGCCAACAACAAGCAAACAGAAGTAGATGGGCATTATAGTGACAAAACATCCCAACTGACAAATCCTTAGTCATGCATAGCATGCCAAAATACGCATGACCCATAGCATGACAAAATACAAGCAAACTTCAAGAAGCCAAAAGCATGTTAAAGAGTACGACAGGATAGCATGACGTGACATGACAGCAAACGCAAAAGATGAACGGCATACTGTTTTTGAAAGCTCCCTGCCTGTCCCCATGATTCGCAAGCACAGAGGAATGACTTCACTTGTAAGCAGGAATTTGACAACTTCAGTGTCATCTACCTGCATGTATCACAAGATAGAAGTTTCTTTCTCACTTGCAGAAATAGAGTTTGTTGAAACAACAGATGGATCTTTGAAACGGATTTATCGCTGTTAGGGTAATGACTCCTGTTTTACCAGTAGGAACTCAAAATGAGAAATCTTCCCGCTGAAAGAAACATAACAAATGTTTCAGAAATCCATAAGCAGTCTCACATATGGGGCGTGTTGCCATGTGTACCTTCTGAATATCACAATTTACAAGGTATCGCTATGAAGCAGAAGGGAGACCACAGACATAGGGCATGCCATTTTTTATACACTTTTGCCTCATCTACCTTTGTATACTTCTGCAGATGAATAATTTGACATCTACATCTTTTTTTCTAAAATTTTGAAATACTCCACATCTAAAGAAAATTGAGCACCCATTCCTAGGAGTATAATTTCTTTTTTCCCATGAGTGATTTTATAATTAATGTAGGCAAAATTGGCTCTAAAGCACTACAAAAGTGTGGAATTGCTTGAGAGTGCTCTAAAATCAATTATTCTTTTATGGACACTAAAATTAAAATCATTTACTAGAACATGATATGACAATAAAATATAGGATATTCTTGTTTTCAAGAGGCACACGACTCTTTCCTGTCGTTGTTGATGATGCACAAAAGATCTCATTGTCCATTACTTGAAATTATTTTGGATGACAGAAATTAACACAACTAATATCACTAGGAATGGCTTTAGTCCAAGGACCTAAATGACACAATTTAACAAGTTTACGGACCTAGACGACACTGCACAAGAAGTTTAACAACACCATCCATTTTACTGTTTATTGTTTTCAATGTTTGCTTCCGCACATGCAGCATGAACCAACAACTCCATAACCATACCATCGTATCTTCGGTCACTAAAATTCATATTTCTTAGTCTTGCTGAGTTATTCAGTTTTCTGCATTACATTATAGAATGGGCAAAGCTGGGGGGTCTGGGTATTGTGGCGACAAGGTCAATTGGAAATAAATCATTACAAGCTGATTTCATTGTAAACAAGATGGGTCAGTTATTCGGTACATTATGCTCAAACATTACAAATCATTCAAAAATTTGAGCAGAGGAGACACTAAAGATTTTTAGTAAACCTGAACTAAAAATTAAGTAGCTATCCTTTACTTCAACAGAGAACAAAGATGTGTTCCAATTTCATAGCCAACGCAAAGAAGCTGGGAAATATGAACGTGAATATATTATATATATTGACGATTGCGAACGGGCCTCTAGCTGGATTGGTTAGATGGCCTCAGTAGCACTCCTCAGGTCCTAAGTTCGACTGCCCGTGGGAGCGAATTTCAGGCTGGGGTTAAAAAAATCCCCTCGTCTGTCACCACGGCAAAGCACAGGTCTAAGGCCCAGCCTAGGTCGTTTGTCGTCTCACATGGGCAACCGTGCCGCTGTGTAAGGGTGGGGCAGGGGTTTAGGGGTTTTCTCGACCTGCGTGAGAAGGTCTTCTCTCTCAAATTAAAGTCGTGGTGGCGATCTTACCCCCCGCAGGTCGAGTTTTTTTATATTGACGATTGCATCGCATGTTTAGTGAAGCAGACCCAGGCTATTTGCTTCAGTGTTGAGGCAATGTGACTAATCTTCTCAAGCATAAATCCCAACAATAAAATACCTTAGCAAGAGAACCGAGAACACCAAGGCTAGTAACACGTAAGTGCTCGAATGATTTGGCCTCGCTGGTAGTGTTCAGGAATGGGAAAAGGTACACGGGGATTCTAGCTGCAAAAAGAAAGGATAAAAATACTGGATAAAATAAGTACTAGCTAATAGCAAGATATCTAGAACTACAGAGTTAACCACTGCTGTACATGTAAAAAAAAAAAATCTGTAGTACTCCCTCCATCCCTCAATGTAATGCATATTAAGATTCGAAAAGTCAAGCTTTGAATTTTTGACCTACTGGTGGTGGTGGGCAAAGGTTGATCATGAGGTGGGCGGAGATATGAAAAAGGGAATCAACTCTCTTAGCATCCTAATATGTTGGTGTATCTGGCGCCAGCGTAATGATTGCGTATTCAACAATGCTACACCTCGCATTGATGCAGTCCTGGCCATGGTCAAGGAAGAGTTTCAGTTTTGGTGCATGGCAGGTGCTAGAGGTCTTTCTCTGATCTCTGCCACTGGAATCGGCTAAGGGAAAAAGTCTACATAACCCCCTCACCTATTGGCTATTGGCAGTAGACTACTTAACCCCCCGAACTATAAAACCGGATATTCCACACCCTAAACTTTTCAAAACCGGACAAATAACCCCCTAGGTGGTTTTGAATTTTTTTTATTTTTCGGCTGAACCTTTGAAAAATCATAATAAATCACAGAAAAATCATAAAATGGAAAATCAAATTTTCTTGGACTCCACATGAGTAGATATAAAGAGTGAACATATAATATAAGGCACAACAAAAAAATTGTACTAGAGTATGTGAGGGCCGGTTTTATAGTTCGGGGGGTTAAGTAGTCCACTACCAATAGGTGAGGGGGTTATATATACTTTTTCCTCGGCTAAGCTGTACCTCTGGTCAGGCCCCTTCTCCTGGGCTGTAGCGCACAGGAGGTGTATAGGTGCTGTGGAGTCTGTGAGTTTGTGCGTGTGTTTGAGCCGGCTGTATGTGGGGGCTCGAGTGTGTGTGTCCTGTAAGCCTATTTTGGGCTCTTCTCCTATTAATACAACGATGCGCAGTTCTCCTGCGTGTTCGAGAAAAAAAAAAATTGACCTACAGTATGTCAAACAATATGCAGGATGAATGTTTAGTGCAGAAAAGTTGCATCATCAATATATTCATACTGGAAAGTTTGCAGCAGTTGACAATACATTACAAGAGAAGGTCAAAATCTAGCTTCAAAGACTCACTAAAAAATCTGCATATCGATAGGCAGGAGCGGTACTTTATAATCATTACTACAGCAAGTTAGACAAACGAAATTTGTAAGTGTCAACTACAGCAAAACCTTGAGCAGTTAATAGGATGGCTGACAAAGCGCACACTCAATGCATTACAGCTCTGACATAAAAAGAGCCATGCTCTTATGGTTATTACCTTGTAGAAAAGCAGTCCTGGTCTCAGGGTGTGCTGCAACAGTCTGTAACAAGTTTTGGAAGACGTGAACAAAGCATGTGATAAAAAATATAATGTTGGAACATTAAAATGATTATAACAACAAGAATAAAAATCCCCATTGCGGTACAGTATGTCATGGGAAGGTTCCAACCACCGAGCAACTTTCTGACGTTATCCCCGTTTTGCCCTAAAACCATACCTGAAGAAGTGCAATTGCATTGGAAGCTCTGCTAGCTGCACTCGCCAATAATGTTGGGGGTGAAAGTGAAGGGTAGACTGACACAATTTCCTATTTTTTTTCAAGTAGACAAACATGGCAAAATTGAGACCAAAAGGCTGACCAACAGTTCAATATAAGTATTGAAATAAAGTTCAAGAACATAGATTAATGAAACTGACGGCCATGAACTTAAGGTTTGGATCAAGAATGGCTAGCCTAACAGACCATTTATGATTACACTACATGGCAGAGCATACTCAAAGTTCCTACTAAAGCTTTCTCATACTATAAGTAAGGAAATAAGAGGGCAAGGGGTTACTACACATACCTGGAGCAGTGCAGCTATTGTGCCAAAAGAATACCACAGCAGCAGAGCCAAATCATTAAACGTCTCCCTTTTCTGAAAAAACCGTTGCAAAAAGAACATTATATACAAAATTTGTTGCTGTCATCAATAATGTGGCAAGTTGATGACTGAACATGGATCAACAATTGTTCAGACAAAGAGTTCACTTATGGGTTCATACTCTTACAAATTTAGAAAGGCATTAACAATACATAACTCAGGCATCCAGCATGATATTTTGTTTGACAAAATCTGAGCAGCTGAAATACAGAATTGGAGTACAAATAAACAGTGAAAGGACTATTAACTGAAAACATCAGAAACAAAGAGATATCAAATAATATTCTTAAAGCTTTTACTTAGAAACACAAACCCTTTTTAATAGTACAAATAGACTCCTTCCGTACGTAAATATCCTTACAACTAATACATTTGAATGTAACACTTCACTCTACTGCTTAGAAAAAGAAATAAATAAATGATGAACACTTTTGTAGCCCAATCAAACATAGTGTATGATACAAAACCAGAAGACCGATAACAGAGATCAAATGGGCAGAGTTGTTGAATCAAGATGTATCAGACATCATTGATATGAACCTTAAACAGTTTGTGTGAAGCAAACCACCTCTAATAAACTCAAAACCAGATCTAAACCAAATCTCCTGATGAAGTGATACATGCACAAGAACTCCAACTACGAACAAAAATTAAGGCATCATGCATAAAAATCTGTAAATTCCCGCAATTTCCAAATGGAAAAGCAGAAACAATGAATAGATGGATCTAAATCGCACAATATGACCACGGATCCTCCTGTTAAAATCCACTACAGTTCAAACAGTACAACATTTGCATACCAAGAATCGATCGGAAAGAAATGCCACGAAATTGCCTCAGTTATATGACAACTCCCAACCCATTAATAAAACTGAACCATCCAAATTCCAAGAAAAGAAAACGCATAGCACCACAGGAGCAGACTTTCACCAATAAGAATTCCAGGCAAGAATCCTCTCTAGAAATAGAAAGGAAGGCTAAATTTGTAATCGCGGGGATGTAATCTGGAGATGAGGAAAGGCAGAAGAGGGACCTTGGCGAGCTCAGCAAGGGCATTTCCACGCAACTCAGGTTTGCAGAGGTTGAACACAAGGTCCTCCTCCAGCCTCATCTCAGTGTCCTTGACTGCCTGTGCCATGGAGTTGCAGCCTCTGCTACCTCTTGCCAAGGAGGGAGGCAAAGGCAAGGCTTCGGGGAAGAGCAGGTTGTGTAGAAGGAAGATGGCAGATTTTCCGTTTCAAATAGGCACAGAAAAAAAAAGAAGGCTATCATTGTTGGTATATTCTATTTAAAGACCTTCCTACCCTTTTGCCCCTTCTTATCAGGTAAACATAAATACATCCTTCCATTTATCCTTTGCTTTTAGGTTTGTTTCTCTAATAACTTATCATTTTAGCTTATGTAGATTTTAGAATGCTCTATGCATAACCTTTTTGGATATAGTGTTTTCGGTATTTAGGATTGTCATTGATTTAACAAATAGGCCGGTTGCCATGTGAATGAAATGTCTTTTGGATGTCACCTTACTTAATTGTCTTTACTACGATGGCAGTACACCATCGCCAGGGGTGGACCCAGGACATTTTGGTGGTGTCCTGTGACACCAATAGATTTTAGCAATCTCAATTGAAGCATATGCTTGTTAGTGCTAAAATTCTTAGATGACATCATAACACAATAGAGATGACACCAGATGGTATTTTGTCTGGATCTGCTCCTGACCATCGCATTATCTCTGAGCGCATTAGAAACAGCAGGTTCCTAGCACATGTGGCCTAATCGCTAGAAGCTAATACATACAAAATTCTTCACATACATAATGAAACTGAAAAGGAATAATGTTTACCATTTCAAATCAAGGAGAGAGGAAAGATACAGTAGCAATGTGTCTCGTCGAAATATAAGTTAAAAATGGATGTGACATGCTTTATGATTAATAACAACATATTAAATGTGGAGAAGGAAGTTAGTGCTAATTGCAAAATTGATAGTTTGTTAGGGATGCACAATCTAGATTGGCCACATGGGACTAAATTTCATCCATATTAAGAAGAACACGCGTTTCGTTCCAGATGTTAGACAATAACATAAACAGGTGCCGATGGGTAATAAGATAGTATCTATAGTGGGAAGTGGGAACTAGAAAATCAGACATCAGTCCTTTATTAAAATAAAAAGGAGGAAAAGAACTACCTATATGCATTTTACAATCATTGGGGAAGCATGTTACCTCACAATTTCCACATTATGTTAAGTAGACAAGCAGTCAAGCACCAGTATTCTCAAATGAGTTGATCATTTAGTACTTAATAAAAGAACAAAACGTTAGAGAAAACCTCATCTAAATTTGTGAACAATAGTCTATGGCTGTATCATGCCATTAAAGCTTGGTATAAGCAGTCTAGGCTTGAAAGCACTCAGTGGTCAGTGCCCGTTCCATTATGCCAAGTGAATAGGAGGCAGATGAAATAGACAATATAAGGAGAAATAAATTACCTTAGGTAAGACAGAAAGGGCGTACACCTTATTTTCTGGATCTAACAGATCAAGGAGAAGAGATTCAACAATTTTCGGATCTTTCGGGCTAGGAACCTCAACTATTGCCCGTTGCCCGTTGCCGAGTGGGAAAACAGATTCAACAATACTAAACTTCTGCAATTATGAAATGCAGCACCAGTGGGTGATGGGGTTTAGCAATAGATGCCATGCACAAAACAAACAGTAGAGAACTTCACGTGTTTCTTCGCTGGAATCCAAAATGGCCTATGGACACTATCAACCCCCATTGCAATTTTAACATGGTCGATTCCCACTTTAATGAGCTGTATGCAGGCTGTATGAGCTGTAAAGAGAATAAAAATCCCCCAAATCTCGTTAAACAGTTCCCCACAATCTAAATCTCGCCCACCGTATTCAGCCATATTAGGTTTAGCTGTCTTTTACATGTCATACCTCTGTCATTATGTGTGGATAACAAGCTGTCAGCATATATGGCCCTTTGCTCGTAATTCATAAATCCATACCATAATACTATGTGCAAGTAATAGCACCTGCCAAAGTTGTTGGTAACGTTCACATTCACATGTCTAGCTGGCAGCAATTTACTCTATTACAGATCAATGATCCCCCTCTTATATTGTTTAACTTGCTCACAAAACACATGGTTTTTGTAGGAGGTTAGACGTGTTTTTAGAAAACAAAATCTGAAATCCTCCTAACAAAGCTGGACACATCGCAGACCATTATAATCTGGAAATCGAAGATGAATACGCATGTTGAAAATGTGAATACTCTGATTGTAATACAACTGGTGATTTGGTAATCTTGTCTCAATCACCGCAGAAGACAAAATTACCTAAAATGTAGCCTCCCCCGAGAGAAATCGCGCGCCGAGGCCAGGCGGATGGTGCTCCTCATCGTCCCCGCCCACTCCCGATCTAGCCTCTCGATACAGCCGCGTCACTGGAGAGTCCGTATCGCGTCGCATCACCTGAGCTCGCGGAAAGAGATGAAGCCGCCACCGCCGCGCGCTGGCGCCGCCGAACTGGACGGCGAGTCACGTCCTCCTCCGAGGTTTCTGGCTCACCGGATCGGCAGCCGCCGTCGCGGAACGCGACCCGCTCGAGCGCCGCATTGCCGCGCCGCCGCTCGCCGTTCGTCTTCCGATTCGACGGGACGGAGCCACGGAGGGATGCTGGCACGAGCGTCCCAGGACCCAAACCTTGCTCATTGACACGTGGGTCCACTTCTCTCTCACACTACCGTGCCGACTGCCGAGGCAATCCGGAAGGATCCCAAGTTTTTTTTTTTTTGTGGGGGGGGTGGGGGAATCATCCAAGTTCCCAAACCCATGAGTAGCAACTCCTGCCATTTTCTATTTTTTTTTCTCCACACGCATTGGCAATCTTCACCGTACCTAATTGGAACAATCGATCGATTGATACATCTTCGAGAGCCTCTCTAGTTGTGCTAGCTAAAATAAAGGGAAAAAAAAGGAGACAAAATCCCATCCAACAGGCTCGGTAACCAAATCGTTATCTTCCTCGGTGGTGGCGGCAAGCGAGGTAGGGTCTCATGTGTTTAACAAAATGTTTTCTAAAACGGCTCCAATTTATCAAAGAAGCTGGCTTCTTCACCAAAGAAACCATAGGCGAAACTATTTTGGCAGAAGTCTAAAGCCTACCAAACGATCCTCTGTCGTGCCAAAAGTACGAATGCATGATTTCACCTAGCCGCACTCTTCTCCTCTCTCAACTCCTTCCATAGTGTTTTGCTCAGAAATTTGCACTGAGAATCCTAGTGTCACATTGATGCCCTGCTAAGCTATTCTCGCACTACTACATGCTCCCATTATGTTCGTGCCATGCTTTGTATGAAGGAAAAAGTTCTTTTAAAGTTTTAACCTCTCTAGACATTGGGTCGAGTTTAAACTTTCTCCCTAGACCGCAAAACCGGGTAACGATCTTCTCGAACTTTTGAAACCATTGTTTTTACCTCACTGAGCTGGATATAAGCGGTTTTGTAGGTGGTTTTGTCTTTTTCTTTTTTATTTATTTTGGCTGATATTTTAAAAAATCTTAATAAATTAAAACAAAATCATAAAATGGTAATTCCAATTTTGTTAGACTCCATGTAAGTATATCAATACAGAAAATATATAATATAATATGCTTTAGTACAAAATTTTTATTATAGATTTAGATTTATTCTTTTTTATAATTAAATAGAATAATTCATAATTGCATTTTCTATAGTCCAATCATGATGAAATTTTTATGGCAGCCTAGTTATTGTATGCTTTAACTATATAAAAAAATTTATACTCACTAGATCATTTATAACTTAGTTTAAGATTTATTTAGAGTATATTTGCCCTAAATAAATTTTTAAATAAATTATACATGATCTAATGATTATAAATTTTTAATACTATTGAAGTATACAATAACTATCTCACCATAAAAATTTACCATGATTAGACCATAAAAAATGCATTTATGAATTATTATATTTAACTATAGTAAAAAATAGATCTAAATCTATAATAGAAAACTTTATACTAAAGTATATTTTATTATATATTTTATGTGTTTATATACTTATATGGAGTCCAACAAAATTAAATTTTTGATTTTATGATTTTTTTAATTTATTATGATTTTTCAAATTTTCAACCAAAATAAATAAAAAAAGAAAAATAGAAAACCGCCTTCAAAACAGCTTATAACCATCTCGGGGAGGTGAAATATATGGTTTCAAGAGTTCAAGAGACTGGTTAGACGGTTTTGTGGTCTGGTGAGAAAATTTAAACTCAGCCCATTGTCCAGAGAGGTGAAAATAACTTTTTTTTTTTCCTTGCATGAATGCATCGTACAGCAGCAACGGGCCAGCCTCTAATTAATTTCCGCGCTGGCTGTCATTTGGGCCCGCGTGGCTACCTTAAGAAAGCCCAGGCGCGCGCCCACTGGTGCCAATGCATGGGTCACGTATATACAAATATAGGCGTATTAACATATGCACTTCCTCGTACTTTAGTCCCAAACCGAAAATTTTGCCGAATTGAGATCTAAATTAAAGAGGGTAGGATATCCCTTTTGCTGCCAGGTCTGGTGGCGCAGACTCGTTACCCCATGCTTTGGGGGGCAAGAGTTGGCTAGAGGGGATGTTCAGGTATGCTTATGAGCTGCTTACTGGCAACGGTGCCCCTGCTAGTTATCAACTCTTTTTAAAATAAATATTTTGTAAAGTACATATATGTCGTATTCTATATAGGCCAATATGACCTTTTGATTAATGGCTGCTTCCTAAATCACCCTCATTTTTAGAGCATCTAAATTCAATTAAATGTGGAGAGTTTTTTATTTTTAATGATATATCAATCATATTTCCTTTATTTTATTAGCTAGAAATATTTTACCTAAACAAAACCTATCTCTACTCCTAAAAGGAACCTAAGGGGGACAAATTTTGGTGTCACTTTCGTCGTCCGTCGTCCACCACCGCGGCGTCTCAATTTCGTTGTCCGTCGTCGCCCACCAAAGCCGAAAATCCACCCGTCTGCCCCGCGCCTTTCGCCGCCCGCGTGGACGTCGCCCTTCCCGTTCCTGTCTGGCGCCCCTCCTCTCCTTCCAAATTAGCGGCTCTCATTCCAATTGTAGTTCCACTATCTTCTTGCGATCCTGCTATGTTTCCACGCCGCCACCAAATCACGTCGCTTCCCTTCCGCGTCTTCCCGGCCGCACGCAGCCTCTGCGTCCTCTCACGCATCGCCGCCGATCATATGCCCTCGTGGAGGACACGACCGACTTTGCCGCCGTCTCGACGTCTCCTGATCAACCACCGGCGCCGTCTTCCTCCCCTCCGTCGAGTCTCGCCACCTCCACCGTTGTGCGACAAGGATTGCCAGACACCGTTGTGCAACACGGGCACTGACACGTCCACCAGCGCAGCACAAACACCATCGCAGGCATCGTTGGAACACTAGGTGAGATCCCCATCCCGAGGGCTTTCCGTTTCGCTACCTTTGGTTGATTTCTATGGAGCGTAGGCCGATCTAGGGTTGTACCAGGGAGCTTCCATGGAGTTGTCTTTGTTCATCGTGTCTCTGTTGGCGATAGGAAGAAGATGATGCAGCAGCCTTTGGATCCAAAACCGATGGTGTAGATTAGATTGAAAATTACCCCGTCGTGTGGACTTGGTTCACCGTGAGGTCATTCTTCTTTGGTCCACAAGTGACAAATTCATAAACCGAGTTCACAGCACAATACAAATACAATCCACGCCAATGCTTCCTGTGTGGACTGCTATTTTTTGCACTGCAGCCCTGTCCTTATTGCTAATCGCAGCACCAGTTCAATTTGTCATCTTTTTCGTCTATTCTAATCCTTGAAACACATGTTAATCCTTTTCTAATTTGTCATCTTTGCTAATTCTGGTTGTGTATCCAGTTTCACAGTCCTCGCACGTCATCGATCGTGGTCCTTGCCCATCAACGCCCTCTCGTCGGCAGTCGTCGTCCTCGCCCCCTCGCCCCTCATCGATCCGCGCCGCCCGTCCATTTGTCCTCGCATGTCGTCAATCGGCGCAGCCGTTCGTCCTCGTACGTCGTCGATTGGTGCAGGTGTTAGGATTGTTTTTTATTCACTAAAATACTAAAACAGAGTTATAGTGTAGCACTCCCAAATAAGTGAAAATAAAACTTTTTGGAGCTAATCAATTGATAGGATCTTGCCCGTACGTTGCTACAGGCATCCAAATATTTACATAGCGATACACAAAACATTAATTAAATTATTGTGAACGAAAGTACAAGTTTTTTAAAAAAATTATTTCTATGTGCAATGCAAATCATTATAGTACTCTGGGTATATGAACCGAATGCAAAATAAATTGAGAGAAAACAACTAATTCGTCATAACAGGCTACAATTGATTAAATATATATGTGGCAGGTGTTACATGCAATGAAGCACGCACATTGTTTTATGTGGCAGATGTTACATGCAATGAAGCACACACATTGTTTTATGTGGCATATGTTCGATATTTGCAATTGCATCTTGCGAAAGCAAGTGCTCTATGCATCGAATAATACTCCTAACACCTGGATCTGTTGTTTGAGCAAATGGCCACATATTTTTGGATCAATAAGGCTCTTGATGTCCCTAAAATAGTGCATTCAAACTATCTTTTGTTGTTCGTAGCAACGTAATAGTGCATATAGATTATCTTTCATCACCCGTAGCAACGCACGGGCACAAAGTTATATAAGATACTTACGAATGTATTCCTCATGTTTACAGGATCCGACCGTAATGCGGCATAATTTCGTCACTGATGTCCTGCCGAATGAAGCAAATATATATCGAAAGACGCTTCCCGAAGATATAAAAAAAATACTTAATCACATCTTTGATTTAAATTTTTAATAGAGTAAACTGTTTTGTTTTACAACAATAAACTTGTAACAGTGAATTATTGTCTTCTGGAATGTTTAATCTGGAATGTTTAATGTGATTTCTTATACAATTGTTGTCGTTCCGTAGCAACGCACGGGCACGAAGCTAGTAAAGTATAAACCCACAAATCAGTTATGGGCCGACTTCTTATCTCTGGCCCAACCCACTATCCATTCTTCAGAATGCGTCCAATACGCAGGTAGGTGTCATTGCAGCCAAGGTCGCCGTGTCAAGCAGAGCTGCAGTGTGCCAAATCATGCCGCTCCAGTCTTTAGGCTCGTCCTCTCACGTCTCAACTCTCAACCCACACCTAGACGTGCCGGGGTAAGAGACGCCCGCGGTGTGATGACGCCGATCATCGGAACTTGAATGGTACTATACAATATGCTAACATGCATGTGAAGTACTGTCGCGGAGTTGCTCCGCTCTCATATCTCAAGCCTTCTTGCCACACGGCTCGTGTGCTAGCCAAGAACCATCCTTGCGTTCTTGCCTTGCATCACCCAGGTAGGTAGTAGCGTAGCGTGCCACACTGACCGGCATCATGAGCAGCCATGCGGCCGCCCATGCCCAGCCAGGCCGCCCCGGCGACGACGTCACCGACGGCGCCAAGGAGGAGGAGGAGGAAGAGCCGGCTGCCATGGAAACGCTCACCGTCGGCCAAGCTCTGCGAGCGGTGGCACTGAGCCCGGCCGGAGCCAGGCCGGTGGACCGCGCCGACGCGGCGGTGGTGGAGGCGGCGGAGAAGAGCGCGACGGGGCTGGGCGTCGTCGTCCCCGGCGGCGTCGCCGACGCGGCGCACAAGGCCGCGGAGACCAACGAGCATGAAGAAGCCGCCGGCGAGGCGGTGACGCTCGGGGACGTGCTGGGCGACGCCACGAAGGCGATGCCGGGGGACAGGGCGGCCACGTGGGTGGACGCCGAGAAGGTCGCGGCCGCCATGGGGAGCAGCGCGGGGAGGGAAGGCGGCGGCATGGGAGAGGTCGCCGACGCGATGGCGGCAGCCGCGCAGATCAACGAGACTTCGACGCTCTGAATCTGATGCTGTGCGGTGCAAAGAACTAGTAGTAATGCCAAGCTACCTAGCCGCAACTGTAGACTAAAAATAAACAGTAGCGAGATGCATGTAAACATAGAGTATTTGCGTCTACCAACAGCCCGAACTTTATCATCAAACGAACGAGAGTTTTCTCTTGAGTGGTAATATCTAAGGTTACTCTCTTTATGCCCCTGCGACTGGTGAAATCCTACCGTCAAGTGCCATTGACAATCCCTAATCCTTGTTGTAAACGATCTATGGTGCAATTGAGAAATAGTGGGGGAGATTGAGGAGCTCCGGAAGGAAAATGTCGCTTGTGTGGAGTGGTCAATGGCAGGAACATCATCGGCAAGAGAAAGCTCTGTAGCCTCGTGTCGCGTTGTTGACAACAACGGCTACGTGCTTGTGACTCCAGACGCCTGGTCGGCGGCTCGACGCCTAGACGACATGAAACGATGCATAATGTCTATGTACAGCTTGCTTGCTGGACGACAACCATCTCCTTGTTAACCAACATTAGCCACACCATCTGGCATCTGTATCGGCATAGTAATCTTTTTAAGCTGTATATAGTGCCACATTAAATCCTTAAAAAAAAGATATTGCCACATTAATTGTTGCTGGCGCTGTGCCTGTGCGCGAGAGAGCCTGCAAATAAAAGTGCTTCTGCCGGTTTAAACATTTCGGCGTGTCCCGTAGTTGATGCAGGTGTCACTGTCACGGCCAACGAGCGCATCGTGTCATGCATGCACACCATGCCGAACTTTTGCCGCTCTCCGTGGTAGGAGTACATCCTTCAGCCAACCCGCGCACACGCGTCGTTCTAGGCCTCTCCTAATAAGCTAGACGTGTCACTGCGAGACGCGAACGTGTAAAAGCTATCTTTGCCATCTCCAACAAGTTCTAAGAATTTATACTCACCTGTCGTGTAACCTGCCAGCCAGCCGGCCTACTTCAATTCCTGCGCAAGCCATTCCCCCGAAGCTTAGCCAAACCAAGTAACCAACCGTTTCCTTGCTTTGCTGCTACGTTGCTCTTGCTCCCATTCCCAGCACGTATCTAGCTAATAACGTTCGGTCGAGTCCGATCCACAAGATAATCGACACCATGAGCCAGCCCCAGCGCGTCCGCGGCGGCGACATGTACCCGGCGTCCGCCACCGGCGACCACCAAGAGGCGCGCCGCGAGCGAGACAAGATCGTCGAGCAAGCAGCAGGTCAGGAACAGCGCGGCGGCGTCGGCGTCCTGCATGTCACCGAGACCGACCTCCCCGAAGGCAGACGCATGGTCACCTCCAGCGTCGACGGCCAGGTACGCTACACGCACTGTCAGACCATTTTCTATGACCGATCTTTGACGGTTATATGATCCTGAGGACTTTTCTCGCTATATATCTCTTTCCAGGTGCTGTCGCAGTTCACCATGCCAGTGCCGGACCGGAACGTGGCGGAGGACTCGGACGCGGTAACCGTGGGCGAGGCCCTCCAGGCGGCTGCACATACATCGGCAGGCGACAAGCCGGTGGGCCACGCCGACGCTGCGGCGCTGCAGGCCGCTGAGATGCGCGCGACGGGGCTGGGAGGCAACCTCCCCGGCGGCGTGGCGGCCGCGGCGCAGCAGGCAGCGGAGAAGAACGTGAGGGCGGAGGGCGGCAAGGTGGTGACGATCAGGGACGTGGTGGGCGACGCCGAGGCGGTGCTGCCAGCCAACAAGGCGGCCACGAGGGAGGACGCCGAGAAGGCCGCCGCTGCCGCGGCGCGCAACGAGGGGAAGAAGGAAGCTGCCGCCGGCGTTGTTGATGCGCTGGCGGCGGCCGCCGACATGAACAAACCAAAGAAGAGGGGCAAATGATGTGATCGTGTACTACCTCTTTGTGTAGTTTTGTCAAGGTAAGCTAAACCTCGCCTAGCTATAGCAAGCTAGTACGTGTGTTTTTTCTTCAATAAAAACGAGCATCGTTTAGTGTCGTCTAAACGGGGGGGAATTAAAAAAAAAAGACTGGACACGCATGGGCATGGGCCATGGCCTTCGAAAGTTTGCCGGAGAGAACAATGTTGTTTTCTGGGCCAAGCCCAAGCAGAGGGACAAATTAGGGCCCATGCAGGTCGCGTTATTACGCTCTAACCACCAACTGAGCTAACTAAGAAACAAAATATCACGCACCTTAAAATTTTTTTTTAGGATCATGACTAAAACGTCGTCTCCGTGTTTGCCTTGTTGCTCCAGCAAGCATCTCGAATTAAATCGGGCCCGCCTTTTTCATGTCTATCCGGACAGCTTTTTTATCCTTGCGGCTATAATCCGAGAGGCACACGTCAGTACGTCACAAATATACGTCTGCAGTATGTCGGAACGGCAGTTTTGTACCAAACGGAAAGCTTTTATCGTACAGAGCCTCCATAAGAAAGGGCGTGTTAGGTCCTTCCTCGCCAGGTCCGGTGACGTGGGCCTATAACCCTAGTCATAAGGGGGCAAGGAGTTTGCTAGGAAGGGGGTAGTATCCATGCCCACACGATACAACATTACAACAGTATGCTGTGTGTCGCATACTAGCAGTCACTCGCTAGGTGCAAGCCGAACCGTTGGGGTCTTCCGTCTCCCGTTAGATGGGCAAAGATTGATAGGTAGGGCATGTCATTTGCCCCACCGAAGCCCCCTTTAAATTGATTGAAGCGGATGGTAAGCATGTTTAGAAGTTGCTCTCTCTCCTAGCAAACTCCTTTTAATTTTTTTTACGACAGACAGACTTGTTTGGCTCCCTACTGCAGCTAATATAATTACTAGAAAAAGATCGCGGTGTTGCCATGGATGGCCAGTAGATAGCAAACTCCTTTTAATTTTTTTTACGGCAGACAGACTTGTTTGGCTCCCTACTACTGCAGCTAATATAATTACTAGAAGAAGATTGCGGTGTTGCCGTGGATGGCCAGTAGATGTATTGTGGTATGTTTCTTTCTTGCGTTTAATCGTATAAACACTTTTTTTGTAAATAAATGCTTGAGCGTGTTATTGAACCATAAAAACACTATGTGGAAATGTTGTAGATTTTGAGGAATGAGTATTTTTTATTTTGAAGTATATATTATGTTGAAATATGAAAAGTTATGCAAGAGAATTGGAAATGAGCATTCAATTATATTTGAGAAGTTGTTAATTAAAACGTTTTGGTGTTCAGATGTTAGCTAGCTATATGGGAAAACTAGATAAATGAGTTTGATTTTTTAAGTTTGCTCTATAATATGTTTGTTGACTTTTTAATTCATTTTTTGTCGGATGCTAGCTATAGTGGGAGAATTAGAAAAGTGAGTTCGATTTTTTTAGTTTTTCTCATGTCATATTTTTTATTTATAAGTTTTGAGCGATTTTCATGTTAATTATTTTTAATTTAGAGATGTTTGGATAAGTGTAACAGATCTCATATGATCATTAAGTGCAGTGGATCTCATATAATCATTTGTGGGAATAAATTATGGAAGCACTATATGAATTTGAAATTTTGTTGCGCGCCAGATTTAGGTTTTTGAATTTTGATTATTTTTTTATTGGTAATTTTTTTATTTGAGGATGTTCTGGTATCGAAATTGTACGTATAAATATCTGGTGAAATTATTTTGAGTTTAAAAATATACGTTTTATAATAAAGCAGTAGGTTTTGAAATTGTAGGCAAAATTTATGCGGGATGTCTTTGGGTTCAAATGCGTTTTAGTAGTCGAATTGTATGTATCGTATTGCTCGTATAGAAATAACTAATAGAACAGGTTATTGCGTAATTTAAGTAAAATTCGAGGTTTTTTCAAGAAAATTTCTGAGAGGGAAAAAGAAAGGTGGGTTCATTCTAAGAAAGATCAGAAGTTTTTGTGAAAATATTGCTTGGCGGTTTGGGTGGACTACGAGTTGATTTTGATCAAATTTGAGAGCTTTTTCACAAAAAGTTATAAGAGAGGGGAGTAGACGATGAGTTATATTTCTGAGGGCTTTTGTAAAGTATCAAGGAATGGCACGATCTTTGTCGTCTATCCGGCCAATTTTTTCCCGAGGGCTAGGAATTGCAGTCGATGTGGACTGTTTCACCCGGGTTTTGATTGGTAGAGATATGAATGAGTTATGTAAAGGCATGGTGTTGCCTAATTCCTTGACCATGCCTGAACATATACTGCATCCGGGTGAAACTTTGGTCCATGTTCTCAAAGGCGGGATTGGGCTGGGCTTAGGCTTCTCATGCAGTCAGGCTTCCGGTTAATTTCTTTAGGCTTGTGTTTTATTTTTGTCAAGCCTGCCCTACAGCAGACCAAAGCTTAAAGTTGCAAGCTCAGGTACAGAACACAATTAGCACAGCAACAATAACCTATGACGGAGCAAACAAAGAGACCAGATAGGCAGCGAGTTTGATCTTTCTTACATTTCTTTTGTACATCAGGAAGGTAACGAGGCAGCTCATTTCTGTGCAAAGCGTTCCGGGCACGTACCGAACTACTGATACGCCGTGCACTGTCGTGGTCCCGGCACACACACACACACCTCTCTCTGGTCGGATCGTTCCGCGTACGCGCCGTGTGGATCGGTTAGTCTTTGGTCAGTCGTCTCTCGTCTCAGGTCAAGTCGTCTGGCCTAGTTTAATTAATCCGCGATGCATCGGTTGTTAATCGCTTGGCTTGGGTCCCAGTTATTAAAGAAAAATCGTCTACGTACGTGTTCATCATCACTCGTTTTCTGCGTAGTAGAATGTTACACCTCACCGTTCTCTCCGCACGTTGCAATCGGTGACTTGAGGTCAAGCTCCGTTGGATCGCTTTTGGAGTTTCGGTAATTACTTTTACCGAATCGATCACGTGCCACTTGATGAGACGCTCACGGCTCACGTAAGCCAAATCATATCATTGAGAGCGCTTATAGTTAATCTTGAGGCGAGTATATAAAAAAAAATGACGCAGCTACGCGAGACGGTACGGGAGTCGCGGGTTACGAACATGGGGAAGTACTAGCTAGTTAAGCAGCCTCACTGACACTCAACTGCCTTACCGCTTACAGGGCTGGTGACCGTGAGCCTGCCGATTTGTTGGCTGCGGCCTCGCGTGGGAGACGGGAGGGAACCCGTACAATGAACCGTCAACCACGTCGGAGATATCGGTCGCTTAATTGGACTGTGGCGGTGAGCCGGTGACACTGTATGTGCTGTCTGTTTCGATCAATAGCGGTGAGCCACGCGCGTCCAGAGACACCACCGTGCATGATTAATTGCCTCCAGTGATTCCAGCAAATAAAAATCGCCGGGGGGGGGAGGGGGGGGGGGTAATTGCTGTTGGGTCTGGGCAACGGATGTCGATGTTGTCTTGACTAGTTGACCTAGCCCAAGTCGGTCGTCCAGGTCGGAACGAACCAACGTTTCTTCGTACGTATAGCCACGCCATCGTTCCGTGGGGCCTCCTCGCCATACCACCATTTTGGGCCACCCCGCCCGGACGAAATAAATTGCAGCATTTATTACAAGCCAAGGGAGACAGGATCCTGTCGCGGTCGAGACGAGGCGACACTCCTCCAAGCTACTGATATGGGCTGGTAGCCTGGTAGCCTTGAGCACCAAGGAGCTCGCCGAGCCGAGCGCGCTTCTTCCTTGGCGGCCAAGGCGGGTGAGACGGAGAGCGACGCGATCTGGGAAGCTGCTGACCGCTATCATGTGCCGCTACTGCGCTGGAGACACGGTTTCCGTCAGGCTAGATAGACAAAGGCGCGACTCTTCTGCTGCTCGTGGTCACCACCACGGCCCAAGTCTTCGCTTCAGTGCGCCGTGCGCTCAGCACGTAAGCATCAGCAGCCGCGTGCACGGCGGCTATAAAGCAGCTCAGGGGCCGCTGCTCTGCTTCCACACCCCAGCACTTAGAGCAGGGCTAATAGAATCGGTAGCTGGTCGGCGTATGGTGCTCCAACTCAGCAGAGGTGAGGAGCGGTGGTGGGAGGGCCCCACAGCCAATTAATGTTCTGCTGTTACTTTGCAGGAACACCAACCAATAAACACACGAAAACAGCGCAGAGAAGTTAAAAAAATCGAATGTGGCGGCCTTGCGTTAGCGAGTCGTGAAACGTCTGCTCCCTTCTCTCCTTCCTTCTCACTCCACCTAAAATTTAGATGATGTGGACATCTATTTAGCCTGCTGACTAGACCTTAATGTACTTGCTCTTAGGAGCCAGCAAAGCCACCAAAATCTCTTGTCTCCATTCCACCTCTGTCTCCGTGCCAACGCGCTCGATAGAGAGAGATCCACACCTCATCAAGCTCCAACACGATCTCGATCGGTAGCCGCGAGGCGCTCCAGCTCTTCAAGTTCGTAGCTAGCAGCACCGCGCGGCCCCAAGAAACCAGCCATGGCGAAGGTACGGGAGCATCTCCTCCTGCTCATCTCTGCATCAGCTTATCTGCTCCAGCTCGTGCTTGGGATTCATCAGACGCTAACGTGCTCTGCTTCTTCGTTTTAACTTTGCAGCAAAAGATCGTGATCAAGGTGCAGATGGGGAGCGACAAGTGCCGGTCGAGGGCGATGGCGCTGGTGGCGTCCACGGGCGGCGTCGACTCGGTGGCGATCGCCGGCGACGGCAAGGACCAGGTCGTGGTGGTCGGGGAAGGAGTCGACTCCATCGGGCTCACCAGCGCGCTGCGCAAGAAGATCGGGTACGCGGAGCTGGTGCAGGTGGGCGAGGACAAGAAGAAGGAGGAGGAGAAGAAGCCTGACCCCGTGGCGGCCGCCGTGGCAGAGTACAACTACAGCCAGTGGTACTACCACCACTACCCGCCGCCGCACGTGTACGCGCACCACCCCGCCGGATACGGCAACGACCCCTGCTCCATAATGTAGAGAGCAGGGTTGTTTCTGCAGCATGTATTACTAGTTTGTTGGTTGGTGTGCTATAAGAGAGAACGTGTAGTATTTCCTTTTTTTTTTAGAGGCATTCCACTCGTAAATTAAATGGTGGTGCCGGGGAAATCTATATTTTGATTAGGGAAAAGGTGTGCAGGTGAAAGTTTGTGTTGTGACTCACTGACTCTCGTATCATCCTCCGAATTGGATTTGGTACGTTCAAGCTGAGTCACGCAACTGTTATGAAAGTTTATGGGTTGTTTTAATCAGATTAGTACCAAGAGAAAACCATAGGATGCAAAGTCTAAATGGTTGAGTACTCTTTTGGACGCGTACTGTATATGTTGATTTAATGATTTTGGCTGGCTTCAGCTCGTCCAGCAAGTGCAAATGTCTAATGGAATAATGATTAATGCCTATTCTTTCCAAGAAAAAACTTAAGAGTAAGGAGTCTTTTACCCTTTTTTTCGGTAAGGAGTCTTTTACTTGGAAAATTGAAATTATAAGATAAGGGTTCTGATTTTCGAAACTGATGCAAATCTGTTTTTGTTGACGCACCATGGGGCCTGGGGTACTGGGCACAAAGTAGAGTAGACCATGCGAACTCAAGCATGCATCGTTTTTTTTTTAATAAACTCACAAATTTATAAACTCAAGTATTAAAGCAGAAGCCACATTATACAAAGACCCTCGAAAGAGGATCCAATTACAACGAGGTCCCTGAAGGGAAGGCAGCACCAGCACGCGTCCAGGCTACGCGTCGCGAGCGCAACGCAGTCGAAGCAGCAGATCTCCAACTGCTTGGAGAGTTTGCACCAAGACGAGGAATCTTCTTCCGCGTTGGACGCAGCCGATCGAATAGAAAAGGGTTAATTGGATACACGTCATTACAACTTTTGTGTTTCTGAGCCACGTCACTGCTTCTCGTCTAATAGGACAAAGGCCACTGTAATTTCTCGTATATTGAAGATATGCCATTTTGTACGTCTTTGATTCCATCAGACCCACATGCAGACATATCATTACTTTTCATATTTCCGTATGGACTGAAATATTCACTCCTCAGCACGTGTGGACCCCTGACCCTATGTGTCAGCGTTCTTCCTCCTTCGATCCTCGACCTCGCCACCTCACACTGGCCATCGTATCGATGCGCGCGTCGTGGAGGCCTCCCTCGCGTGTGCCTCCTGCTCTCTGTCGTGGGGTGGCGCTCGTCGCGCCTCCTGCTCCCCCGCAGTGGAGGCTTCCCTCGCTGCGGCTCCGAAGGTCAGGTGAGCGGAGGTCGACGGGAGGTCCATGTTGGGCACGACGGCGAGCTCGGCCTGGAGGAAGATGTTGGGGGCCGCAACGAACGACCGAATCGGCGAGGAGCTTGGCTGCCGCTCCCACTCTCGGCTCCTCTGCAGCCGAGGCGCCATTCGCCACCTCCTCCGACAACGACGACGAGCTTGAACCCAGCGAGCGTTCCGAGCTCGGGTCGCCGGGGGGCGCAGATCTGAGGCTGCTGGGGAACGGGGGCAAGGTGCTTGGCGGCCGCACGCAAGAAGAGCAGGGTCACGACGATAGGGAAGAGCAGGGGCATGGAGCCTGGGCTGGAGGTGCGACGACACGGAGCTCCAACCAGTGGACGGAGCCGCTGCACTGAGCAAGAAGAAGGGGGTGGAGGAAGGGGATGACACGTGGGGCCCGCATGTCAACGAGATAAAGGAGGAGATTGGGAAGGACATTTTGGTCCGTATAGAAATACGAGTTGTATACATATGCCTATAGGTGGGTTCAGCGGCATCAAAGACGTACAAAATGGCATATCTCTAATATACGAGAAATTGCAGTGGCCTCTATCCTATTAGACGAGAAGTAGTGACGTGGCTCAGAAACACGAAAGTTGTAATGGCGTGTATCCAATTAATCCCCTGATGTCCTTATTCAGCCAGGACGACGATAAACTAATGCTTAACTTCTTGTTTAGAAGCAGGAGCTTTCATAATTGATCGCCGTTCCGGTTTCAACAGTATTATTATTGAGCGTGCTGAAAGGGAAAAAAAAACTTAACTCTTTCTCTCTTTTTTTACTCGCGTCCAACACTTCGTGTATTGGTGAAGAAGATCGCTACGCGTCAAAATCTGTTTTTACTCGAGCGAGGGAAAGGTACAGGTAACTTATCGTGGTCATGCGAACCCATCAACCACGTCCGAGGATTGTCGTCGGGTCCCGTCTGCCGTACCCCCTGCTGCCGAATCTCGTGTGTGTAATGTCCAAAAAAAAAACTCGTGTGTGTCGAACAGGCAGACTTGTTCCGAGCATACAGTGTACTATGGAGTACTGTACTCTGTTTTGGGAAGCACACGTTGGTGGTGACGGACCCAGCGCCGTGTGTAACAGTACACTAGTGCAATGTACGGAGAGAGTACCGTTTGTCGTGAGCCGAGGCCGCTTCCTGCATGAACTTGAAGCTCCAGCCGTGTCGAGTCGAGCGGCTAGGCACCAACCACAGAAACTTTCAAAAAAATCCCTCCAAGAGGCCGTCAGGACGAGCGTGCAAGCGTACCACAAACCAGAGAAACAAGTTAAGCATCCCCGTTTTTCAAGCTCGATAGTGTCAACGCTGGAGACCCGAAGCACGTAACTCGCCACATTATCTGACTCTGGAACCCCAGGAAGGAACGCGGTCAACGATGTGTTTAGATTGTGGAAAGATTTTTTAAAAAAATATACTGTTCACCAAAAATACAATAGATAATTAGTGTTCTGTGAGTGGGAGTAATGAGATGAATTATAAAAAGTTACATAAAAAATGTTTTTTTGAACCTTTTGGGAAACTAAACATACCCTAAAATTACCTGGTTTGTTTCTTCATCGGCCGGCACAAGCTGTGAAGCACGTGCTCGCAGGTCGCAGCTGACTTGTGCGGCGACGACGTACGCCCACCGCCGCTAGCGCGCGGATCGGACCTTTCCAAGGACACGGCTTCTTCCGAGCGCTGGGCCGGGCGCGCATCGATGATTAGACGTGCTCTCTCTCTCTCGCTCTGGAAGGCGCTAAACCAAGTCGTAATTCGTAAACGAACGCCTCGCTCGTCTCCTGGAAGCAAACTTTTCTTACTAATCGCGCCGTAAAAACCAAGTCGTAATTCGTAATCGAACGCCTCGCTCGTCTCCATCCTGGAAACAAACTTTTTCTTACTAATCGCGCCCTAAAAGCGACGAGCCGACGACCCCCCGAACAAAGTACAAAGCGCCTTGACGTTAGTTGCAGTGAACGCGGCGCAACTGGGTCCGCGCACACTTTCCACCAGCTCGACCCGGTCACCCGGGGCTACTGCTATATAAACGCTAGCTCTGCCCAAACCTCTCTGCTCCAGCCACCTCAGCAAACCAACAGCTAGCGAGCTCTAGCCGTTTCCACCTCATCGACCTCTTGCAGTCTTGCTCCGTCTCTCTCCATCTTCTCCACCGATCGACCTCGGTACACAGTACCATCTATCAGCGAAAATGAAGGTATGTACACGCATCGATGATCGATCGATCGTGGCCTTTCCGTGATAATGCTGTTGCAACTAATTTCGGCTGAGCTAGACGTACGCTAACATACATACATGCACGCACGGTGTCGATCGATGTGGCGCATGCAGCAAAAGATCGTGATCAAGGTGCAGATGAGCTGCGACAAGTGCCGGTCCAAGGCGATGGCGCTGGTGGCGGCCAAGTGCGGCGTCGACTCCGTGGCGATCGCCGGAGCCGACCGGGACCAGGTCGTCGTCGTCGGCGACGGCGTCGACTCCATCGAGCTCACCAGCGCGCTGCGCAAGAAAGTGGGGCCCGCGCACATCGTCGAGGTCGCCGAGCCCAAGAAGGACGACAGCAAGAAGCCGACGCCGGCGGCGCCCGTGCCCGACTACGCGTGGTACTACGCCCCGCCGACGCAGCCGGTACGCTTCGCCTACGACCCCTACGGGTACGGGTACGGCTACCAGGAGCGGCAAGAGAGCAGCTGCTCCATAATGTAGATTTGTATACACATACTAGTGATGTAGAGAGACTGGTGAGAGGAGAACAAACACAAATACGTATATACGGGCAAGTTTTGTTGGTATATAATGATGATTTTAGTTTTCGTTTTCTTTTTACGTGAGCAGTACTGTTATTTGTAGTATACGGCTACCTCTTATATATATATTTCAAGTTTTGTATACGGCCACACTGTGAAATTGGATATCAATTCCAGAATTCTCGCGGTCCAACACGGATGCAAGTTTTCCGTTGGTCCTTTTTGTGATCGGAAATCAGTGTGGCAACAATTGGAACAAGATTGAAGTCAGACGTGCAGATCTTCCGAGTGGTTTCCAAATGTCCTGATTAACCAATAAGCAGTGGATCAGCTAAATTAAAATATGCACATCACTCGCTTTCCAGAGCGTTGTGCATCTGACATTGCAACCGCTGACTTGGAAGTTGGAAGTCAAGGTCGCTCCACGTCCTGTTGATTGTTAACTGGTCAGCGGAAGAGAAAAATATTCCACCCATGCATGTGCCGTCGATGCTGACACACGGCATGTCACGTTTAGTTAAACCTTCACCTTAATCTTTGTGAGATGATATAAAGGTCAAAGGGTTAAATTTACAAGACTATTTTTCAAGCTACCCTACAAGTTAATGTCACAATACACTTTAAAACTAGATGAATTCCTTATTTAGAAAAAAAACATAAATCCTTGAAATTATAAAAACATCAGTGACCCTCCTAATGTATACATAAATTACATATCTTTGCGATTATAAAAACTAACCTAAAGGTACCCTTGAATCTTTATCAACCATTCAACTTATGCCATTATAAAATAGGGAATATTTTTCACCCTTCAACTGTTATAAAAGTCTGATTTTCAACCTTAAACTACAAAATCGGATACTAAAGGACCTCAACTATCCAAACCATGCAAAATTGGCCCTTTGGGTGGTTTTGGATTTTTGAAAAATTGCAGAAATATTATTTAAACTTTAAAAAACCATAACTAATTTATTTTGGACCCAAAAAATATGAAATAAGTGCCAAAAGTTCTCTTAAAATGTAACCAACCTAATGACACACCATTTAATGTTATTTGGTATTATATATTTATATTATTAGTGTCTTATTGTTTTTTAAAAATAATTAGAATAAAAATAAATAATATGCAAATAACTTCTAATGGTGCGCCAACATGTAGGTCACATCTTTAGAAAAACATTTGCACCAGATTCTAATTTTTCCAGTTCAAAATAAATTAGTTATGAATTTTTTTATACAAAATTATTTTTTATTTTTTTTGAAAATACAAAACTACCTTCAAAACCACTCAAAGAGCCAATTTTGCACGGTTTGGATAGTTGGAGGGTGTTTAGTGTCCGGTTTTGTAGTTTTGGGTTGAAAATCAGACTTTTGTAATAGTTGGAGGGTGAAAAATAGACTTTTGCCTATAAAATATAATCTTAAGCAATCCGTAAATCTAAATCTAGCCTATTCATTTCTGCTATTATTAAAAACAACCTAAACTAAATCTTATAGTGTGATAAATCATTTACCTAGTTTATTATCAACAATAGTTGGTAAAATCCAATTTATGCCTTTAAGTTAGCAAGATATTTTGTTTTTCAAACCTAAACTAAATTTTAAAAAAAAAGACACAGAAAGACCATCCAGCTATTGAAAATGAACAATTGTTGCCAAGTAGATGGTAACATATTTCCTGTATATTTTTAAATAAACTAATTTAACCTAAAAATAACAATAACTGGTTCATTGTGAACTAGAAAAATATTAATAGACTTTGAAGTAATTTGATTTACTTAATTGATTTATGTATTTTTTTTTCCGAGTGGAGTACCGGATTTTTAGATGGATTTTTTAGATCAGGCCATGCAGTTCTAGCCAGGGTTTTAACCAGTATCACGTTTAGTTTTAGCAGCAACGCGTTTGTTTTGAACTTGAATTAAATGTTGACTAGCTCTAGATCTCTCGTGGAAGAGGTATACACCAGATTCAATGGGTGTGTGCTTTTAAGTTTTAAGAGACATGAACCGTGATAACAAAAAAAATATAATGAAAGTGTACCTGTATAATACATTGCACCTTGTGGATCACGGTGAAAGCTTGGAGCAGTAGGCCAGCTTGTCTCAGGTTGTTTTACTCCAAGAGTAGAACCCGTCAACCAAGTTCGGTCGATCGAAAGTGTACACAGTCAGCTGCAGCGGCTGTCGCGGTAGGCCGGTTGTACTCATGGACTGATGCATGGAACAAGCAAGAAGCAACCAAGTGGTCTGAATACGGCCAGCTACTTAGCCGGAACAACGTACGTAGTACTATGAAGCGTTGACTGTGATCTGAATGCGTCAACCAAGCTCGATCAAGACTCGAGAGTGGACTCCTGCACCTAGGACGCACATATCTCTCGTGGTCCTTGAATGGCCAGCAGCTCCGAGGTTTTCACTGGCGCTAGTACACTACTCGTTCGGTCGTGCCATTAGCAGCTTGCATGCGGCACGGCCGCACGGCTCCTCTCCCGTGAAGAACGCGGCGGTCGATCGGTGAGCCCGTGTGTGACGGGCACGTTCGGGCCGGCCCCTCTGCGCTGGCACAGGGCCATCCTTTGGAGTTGGTTGTCTAGTTGTAGAGCAATGGTCCGTTGGAGTTGTCGCCAGTCCGATGGTTGTCTACATGTGTAACGGATTGTGAATCAGTGAAGGGCGAGGTGGTGAAAGCATCGTCTGCCGCGGTTGTGGAGGTCTGGAGGATAGCCAATTGGAGGGGCCATGGCAGTGGCAAGGAGCTCATGCATGCCAGCATACTGGAAACCATAAGAAAACTACAGTACCTCCTAAAAAGATAAATAGTTTCACTGTATTACAGAAATACTTTTGCCAGCGTTGTAACAGCAGCAGCTACATACGGGATCCAGGAGCCAGCGTGCTTGCTTGTTGCTTTAACGGCAAATGTGGTTGGTTACTCTCTAATAAGCACATGCAGCTTCCTCGCCGCTGACTTGTCTGCTACCCACCACCATCATGGTCCACGGAGGCTCTCATCACTATCATCAGTCTCTGAAACACGGTTTCCCGTCCCCCAGCGCCGCTGCGCGTAGGAGGTAGAGGCAATCAGACAAAAGCGACGACCCCATCTGCAAGGACAAGTCGTAAACAAAAGACCTCCCTCCCTCACTCATCATCTCCATTCTCCAGTCGCAAAGCGCGCTCTCTGATTCTTTAATCTCTTGTAATTTAGAACGCGGCCGCGTGAATCCGTGGGGCTCCGCCTCCGATTCCGATCTCCATCGCTTAATCAATCCCAAGCTAACAACCCCCCATGAGACAAGGGGTGTGTTTAGTTGGGAGGGGAGGAAGAACTTTTTTTGGGAAGCGTGTTTTGTGAGAGGGATGAATAGGAAAGTTGAAAGAAGTTGGGAACTTTTCTAGGAAACGTGTTTTTTGAGAAAGATGAATAGTAGAGTAAAAAAAAAAACTTATGGAACACAGCCAAGACTACGCCATGACTGCAGTCCGTGCACACGTACAGTTCAGCTAGCCACTGCTATCGCTTTACACCCCAGCCAGCAGCCACCCACCGCGTCCCTGCTCGCTATATATATCTCCACTGAGAGCCTCTTCTCCCACCACTCCCTCTCTGCTCGCTTCGATCACTTCATCTCTTGCTGCATACAACACATACCAATCCTCCCGATCGAGGCGGCATTTCGGGTTCGGAAGCTTTGGAGAGCTCAATACCACCCGAAGAATCAGCAATGAAGGTATGCGCGAGTCACCTCCTGTTCCTGGAATCCGTTTGTTCTTAGTTTGAAATCGTTCTCTCTTGCTGCTCTGATGATTCGGAGCGAACGAACAATCATTTCACACTGACTGACATTGTGACCCATTGCTCTGTCTGTCTGAATTTTCTGCAGCAAAAGATGGTGATCAAGGTGGAGATGAAGTGCGACAGGTGCCGGTCCAAGGCGCTAGCGCTGGTGGCGGCAGCGCGCGGGGTCCACTCGGTGGCGCTCGCCGGCGACGCCAGGGACCGGCTCGTTGTCGCCGGCGAAGACGTCGACTCCGCCAAGCTCGCCGGCGCGCTGCGCAGGAAGGTCGGGCCCGCTCAGATCCTGCAGGTCGACACCGAGGCTGCCAAGAAGAAGGACGGCGGCGGCGGTGACAAGAAGGCCCACGCCGCCGCAGCAGCTCCGGCCGCCGCGGTGGTCCAGTACGTGCCGAGCGCGTTGTGCTACCAGTACGCGCCGCCGCAGGTGCCGGTGAGCTTCGTATACGAGCCCCCCGCCACCGGGTACGCCGTCGGGTACCAGCAGCCGCGCTACGACGACCCCTGCTCCATAATGTGAGTAGTATAGGGAACGCTTGGGTTCCTCTGTTTTCAAGCTGTTTGCGTACGGGCGAACAGGCTACTTCGTTCCTTCCAGTTCCACCAACAGGCTAGAGAGTTTTTTTTTTTTTTTTTTTTTTGTCCTTCTTCCAAAAAAAAAAAGAGAAGGTGTAGAACTGTAGTGGGCCTAATTCCGCTGTGATTCCGTTTCATGGGCCTAATTCTGTTAGTGAGGTTGGATGGGCCCAGCCCCTTGTATGTCTGTATTCTAGCCCATTAATGTTAACATTTCCCATCGTACTTCTCCTTGAGAAAAAGTCGAATTTGAGAGAAATTCAGCTTTAGCTATTTCACGATAATCTTGGAAGACCAGAAAGAGCGTCAAGAGTTTCCAGTGTGTGTAACGATTGCAAAGTCTAAAATCGCAGGCGGTAGAGAGTCAAGTTGCTTCTTCCAACAGTGATTGTAAGTTTCAGGGAAGCTGAACGCCTGCTCCAAAAAGGAGGCGCCAGAAAGAAGACGTCGCAGATCACCAGCAAACAAAAAGGAAAATCCGGCGCCCCGAATTTACCCCGCACCATCAAGAACGAATGCCCTTAATACAGTTCTCGAGAAAACAAAAACGAGAAAGAAAAAACCAACTACCGTATGTCCGTATACCGACACATCGCCTCGATGATTGGCAATTCCATTCCTTTTTAATATGCAGATGGTGATCGGTGAAGGTGGCTTGACTAGCTTGGGCACCCTGGGTCCCTGGCAACCATTTCCCAACCTCTGCTAGATTTGCTAGGCTGATAGATGACCCGGTCTTGCAACCACTGTTGACTTCTCGCTCCCAGGTCTCTGAGACCAACCCAAACCCCTGGCCCATGCAAATCCCAGCCGTCCACTGCAACCGACGTTCTGCGTCGTGTGGCCCGCGGCCGAGATCGCTCCGAGCCCTCGACACGGTAGCTGCAGCCTGGAAGAAACCTGTGACCCTCTGCCGCAGGCAAACGCATACGGCCGGCGGCGTATACGTATAATATTGTCGCGGCCGCGTATTGGCTGGTAAAAATTCCCAAAGCCCCTCATCGTATCCAATGCAACGTGTTTCCGTTCACGGCCGGTTTGAAACCTCCATCATGTGTAATCCTTTTTTCTTGTCCAGTCGTGGGCGCTACTCTGCTTCGTCGCAAAGGGAAAGGATCTCCAGCCAATAGAGGAGAAGGAAAGAGACGCGCGCTGCAGAGGCAATTGCCCTGAAACTGAAGTGTCGTAGTCCATTGCCCCCGAGGCACGTGTGTGTATATAAGGCGAGACAGGGGCTCCCTCTGCTCTCACCTCAGATCAACACAGATCAAAACCTGCTCGAAAACAATAGCAACGAACGAATCTTCGCGCACCATCGAATTCGCTCATCACTCCACACTCGACAACACCCCAGGCAACACAGCATGAGGGTACGCACGCCCTCCCTTTCCATGATCGATCCATGTATACATCCTGCTCGGCGACAGATTTCATTTCAATTTGGTTACTAATAAGGCCTGTTGATGTTTGTTTGCAGACGGAGATGTTGATCCGGCTGCAGGGTGTGTCAGAGAAGGGCCACGCCAAGGCGATGCAGGTGGCGGCTGCCGTGGACGGGGTGGAGTCAGTAACCCTGTCAGGGAAAGACAAGAGCCTGCTGCGCGTCGTCGGCGAGGGCGTCGACTGCAACCACCTCACCACCCGCCTCCGCCGTAAGGTCGGCCGCGCCGACGTCGTCGAGCTCCACACCCTCAACGGCGGCGGTTACTACGGCGGGTACGGCTCCTCCTACTCCCGCAGCGGCAGCGGCCTCTCGCGCGCCGACGCCACAGCCGGGTACTCATCATCCTACCCCACCACGGCGAGGGGTGGATACGCGCCGGAGTATTGCGGCGGCGGCTACGGTAGCCACCAGCAGCCGCCGGCGTCGTACGGGTACGGATACTACTCGCAGCAGCCGGCGTACGGCGGCGCACCCACCGTCGTGCACCACGATCAGTACTACCCGTCCTCGACCGACCCCAACGGCTGCTGCATCATGTAGTAGTGGGAATATACAAGACGTTAGTGTTGTGCATGATGGTAGAGTGATAGCGTAGGATGTGCATGATTTGGCTCTCTGTGTGTAGTAGATTAGTGTGTGCGACGATCGAGTCGACGACGACTGTCGTGAGTCTGCAGTTTCATGGTGGCTGGTTTTAGTAGCGCCCCTCTGCTCTCAGTTTCATTCATTTGTAAACCGCATGTTGCTTTGTGGATTGTGAGATGAGAAATAAAAGCGAGCCTTCTCGCAAAAAAAAGGAGGAAAAAAAATAAATGTGATCTTTCTAGGTTCCAGTTGAGGGCTATTGCCATGAGGGTGCGTTTAGTTTCAGGAATTTCCCCCCCAAAAAACACTATTTATTTAACTTTTTTTTTGTTCATCTCATTCCTCCTACTCACAGAATATTATTCATCTACAGTATTTTTTAGGGTGAAAAGCGTATTTTCAAGAAATCTTAGACTATCTAAACGCACCCTCCGCGCTGCAGATTGTGCTCAGTTATTGGTTGCGGTTGCACGCTCATCATGTTCACACCACACCGAGAGCATCTGTACCTGAAAAAAGATGCTCAACAGGTCGTTCAACAACAATCAACCGCCCCAGATCCGGATAAGCTGGACGGCAGATGCGAGAACGAAAAAAGCTTCTTTTTGCTTCGTGTCCCATCGTAACAGTAACGAGCGGTCGAGCTGTGTCATGTGTGTGTGTGTCTGTGTGTGGCATACAGGCTGTGAATCTGTGATTTCCAATCCAAAGAAACCGGAGGTTCTTCTCTCTTTCTCCGAAATGTAAAAAAAAAAAAACACCGATGTGCTGTCTGGACGAATCGCAACGGCGTAGCGTAATCCCCGCGGCGACGCTCCCGCGAGGCCGTGACGCACGCGCAGCTGCCCGCTGCATCCGCCACGACAGGGTCACAGGGACACAGCGGCTTGACCGACGACCACCGGCGGCGGCGTCAATCGTCGAACACGTTGCGCTCCCGCTCCCTCTTGCCCACCGACGAAATTAACACCTGCCGTGACCTGTGTGGGTTGCGCTGCGCGGCGGATCCTCTGCAAACCATGGAGGAAAACGAAAGCAGCAAATGGTCGGTACCTCCATTGACTCGGTTAAGTTTTTTGAGATGCGAAGAAGAAGGCGACCGTCCGCGCGAGTGCATCTCAGGGTGGACGGCGGCAACAGGGCCGGCGAACCTCGGACGCTTCCCTTTTTGAGATTCCCAAACCAAGGGCTGGCCAACTATAGTGATTAACTAGCCACTTAATTAGCCCCCAAAACTAAAGCGATTCCTCGAAGGGAAGATCCGAAGATGTTTGCCGACTTGCAAGTATTACGGTCATGCTTGAATAGGAGGTGCTAAAAATTGGCACGATCATTTAACTCCTAAATTGGCTGAACGTATCCAAACATAGGGTCCGAACATAGACCAAATTGATTTGGCACACCCCATTCTTATGGATACCAAAAGAGACTCCAATTGGTGGGGGTGGGGGTGGAGGTGGGGGAGGGGGCAAATAACAAATTGGATAGGTGCATCAAATACAAGTTTAGACCTATGATCCAAACACGAAGAGCTAAAATGAATTGACACTAGTTACGGTAGTAAATGAATAGTACGCGAAATTAGCACTAGGACCAAAACATCCAAACGCTGCCAATATTGCACGCCGCCTCTTGCCTCGCCTTCGCCGCGGGCACCAGGGGATCAGAGTAACGTACGGTCGTACGCACACCTGGGGCCGGGATACATCTGCGACGTGGGCACCCTTGTTGGCTGCTGCTTCTTCTCTAATCTCTATCCTTCCAGGGTCAACTCTTTAATCTTAAAATCGTCGGTTTAGACGTCGGTTGTTATCAGGACCACTGTCACATCTGACGACGCCTATGTTACTGTGTCGTTCAAGTAACCCTGATCGAGCGGCAGCGCAACTTGCGGCAGCTGCAATGTAAGAAAATTTGGAGTCGCTATCCGAAAAGAGCTTTCACTTGTTAACTAACTGAGTAGCTACTAGCACTTGCGTGCGTGGCGATCGCGGTTTGGAATGTAAAATAATGGTGTTCAATGCTAGCTTACCAGTGAAGCTAATATCAGTGAGCTGTGAAATAAATTTGAGTAGTTTTCTCGACAAAGAGAAAGCAAAAAAAAAAGGTCCAGTTCCAGATGATGAGAAGCGTCTTTATAGGATGCAAGCGGGGATACTCAATGGTCTTTTTCTGGGTCAAGAAAATAATTACGAGCATGTCATCCTAATTATTTCCCATCCAAAATTAATTACGCATAATACCACCCTAGTTAATCTCTTGACCTAAATTAATTAGGCACAATATCATCCTACTTCATTTTAGGATCGGTTTTCTTTCTTGATTTTTTTTATTAGAATTTGGACCAATTCATCAACTCTTGGCCTTGCGCTTTCTTTGATGCTAAAAAATTAAACAAAGCCGGAAAGCAGGTGGGCGGTGCTAGCTTCCCTGCTGTTTAGTTTTCGGCTCCGAAAGACGCCCCTCCGGCGGGTGACTTCCCGGGAGGCTGGAAGGAATAATAGCCTCGTACTCGTGACGCTTGGCAAAAGGCGTGCCATGCCACCCCGGTTTGAGGTTCTCGCGGTCTTCAGGCAATTGCCCCGAACCAGAGACCGGCCGACCAACTCTAGTTACTTGGTCTTGAACGATGAATGCATCTGTGCTCTTTTCGTGCACTCTCCCGGTTCTACGATGCAAAACACTCTGGTTGTCCGAAGTGAACTTTCAAAATGTTAACTATAAGTTTATAAACAAAGACCTACAATACAAAGCGTGTTCCATTTGATAAGTTAACTCTACCAAACAGATACCATGCATGGTGTTTAGTAGTATCTCTTATGTATACTGTATACCACATGCATATGGTTCATTGCCATAAGCCCATCACTATATATAAAAGTGCTTGTCGATATATATAAATCTGATAACACTAAAGCTGTGACACGCAAACTACGATACAAGCTCTTAAATTAAACGTTGGTGAACCACTTTTAAGTTTGAATATCGAAATACATGTGCCAGAAGCTAGGTTAATGAAAGAGGATTACGTAACACTTGGCACTTGCCATGCATTGTATGCCTTAGAAATATCCATGACAAGTCATCGAGTCGACGAGTCTAGCGGCAGTCGGCAGGTAGTACATCGGCGGCGCCCGCTGCTCTAAACTTTCCCATCTCCGAAGCATGCACACCGGCCCCAAATTGACAGGAGACTTGGTACGCTGCCTTCCCAGACGCTGCAACTAGCCAACTAGCAATGATCGAACAAGCCGTGGGCAGAGTGACTACAAGGCTGCACGTTGCTTAGACGACGATGACGTATTTGAAACCATATTATTCATTATTCATGTGTAGTACTGTCAGTCATGTACATCATCTTGGGGATACATATATCTGCGACATGGCCACCCTTTAAGCTCTATCTTTGCAAGTTTGCATGGACTCTTTCTTCAATGTTATCTTTTAAACGTGATGGGGATTGACACAGGAACTAACACGATCTGCAAACGGCATGCACGTATATACAACTCCGCTAACTAAAATGTGCACGTCACCTGGTTTATTGCCTCGCCCGCTGCATCAGCATTACTGTTTGCTCCCGGAAAAGATCTAACTTAACAATCAAGGCGAGCTCGATCTAGCTGTGGGTATAGGAAGATTGCATACCCACGGCGTCTCTAGCCGCAAGTTTCCGATAGAGTCCATGCATGGAATCAAGAAATGAAGAAACATATGCCATTATGCCACCTGTGCAATTGAAAGATAATGGTGTATGTACCATGGGAATTTCGTAGGCATTTGCTCTCAATAGAACAGAGTCATCGAGTCGCCGCAGTCGGCACACGGACACACGGTACGTGCATGATTTTGGTTTCTAACTCTGAAGCTGATGTGTCCACTTGCTCGGGCCGCAGCATTTCCAGCTCCGATCACACGAAGCACGGTCCAAAACGCAAGAAGCTTTACTGTCCTAACTATCACCCGTACGTGACTTCGAAGAGACTAAGATACTCAAGAGGATCCCTGCCGGTTGCACATTCTTATTATATTCGTGCCGGTCCCAGAAATCCTTTATAGGTATGTGAGTCTGTGACAATAGATAATAGTCTTGAGTTTTTTCGCGTGAAATAATACATGTGCATGTGGATGAACTTTTCACTAGCACAATATATCCCTAATTACCATCCAAGCTATACTTCTAGCCTGTTCGCTAGTGATTGCTACACAACCGCAGCGCTGCCACGAATCTGTCACTGAATTTGGGCCCCAGAATGTAATTTTGCTGTTGAAACAACGGCAACGCTGCAACAATAATCACATCCGGACAAGCCCTTCATTGCTAGCGCCATGCAGGATTTTTTTTCTAAACTTCGGTTAACTATATATTTAGATACCCAACCTCAATTTTTCTTGGAAAAAACCGACTATAGTAAATTGTATATCTTATTAAAACTTTAAATTTTCATGTAAAGTTTGTCTCTATCCAGATTCATATAAAAAGTTACAAATGTCTACACCATAAAAAAAAATCAAATTGTGATCACAAAAGTATCCGTGTCGGCTGGTAAGAAAAGCCGACATGGGTACCAAAAGCAATCCATGCCGACTTTCGTTAGGAGCCGGTATGGACTGCAAATAATTATATGGGCTATGCTACAGTACACCATTTACCTATGAGGAGATAAGAGTTCAAATGAATCTTAACCATTAAATTTTGTAAGGATTAAATCATTAAAAAATAACAACCCATTATTTGTGCATAATTATCTTGCATGGCTGCATGCAGATCCGTAAATTATGGATCAATTGACTGCATGAAAATTCATTTAGGGAAGAATTAGCCGCATTACATAAAACATGCATGACAGAAAAAAAATGTAACGTCACTTTAGAATATTTTTTTCATATTCACTCAAAATATATAGCACCTCTCACAAAAAATACCAATAAGATGTGCATGTGTATTTCTCTCACTAGACCATTTACCAATAAAGTACTTGACACGTTTTGTTTCAGCAAATTTGAATGTGCCATGGTATAAAGTTGTCTCACCTATATCACATTCACGTGAAGGAACAAAACTGACCGGCCATGTCTATTGATTTTGTTCCTTTTTGGAACAAATCCAAATAAATGTTCGTGGGAGAGAAAAATAGAAATGTTAAATCTTATACAACCATACATGGAAGTTACATCTATCAAGAAGATATTTTCCTATTTTAGGATTTAAAAATATAAAAATTATAAGCATTAAACCTATTACCTCATAGGAGGTAATATGCCCTTAGACTTTCCTTCTATTTTGATTTGGGAGTACTTTAGTAAAACCCTAATTATATACCCTTGTTTCAAAGTATAAGTATAATCGCTCATCTTATTCAAAATGTTGTGTAAAATATCAGATTTTTTTTATGGTTTGCTTTATTAATAAAAGTTCTTCAAGAATTTTTTCAATTTGATTATGTTTGTATAAATTTTTTAATAAGACGAGCAGTCAAACCTATGATAAAAAAGTTAGTCTAATGATTAATGAACGGGGCTATTAGATTTCAATGTATTCGTCGAGGAGGGATAATACTTAGAGAACTTATCTACGCCTTCTCCTATTGCGAGCTGTCATGGATGAGGGTAACTTATTTGTGCCGGCTACACACACGGGCCCGTGCGGTTTTCTAGTAGCGTTGGGAAGGCTTCCTCCTAACGTTCCGTTGCAAACGAGCATGCTTCCCACGCGAGGTTCCGATCATTTCCATGCAATTTCCCAACGACCTAGAGATTGCATCTACTCTCGCGTGACTTCATGAGTCGCCTAATAATCCAGAGTGCTGCTCCGCTCAGCTGTGGCCTGTGGGCAGAGTGCATACAAGCCTACACGACCACACTGAACACACCAACGATGCTTGTATCACCTACTCCATATGCATGCATGTGCCGTGAGAGCCAAGTTGTACATCGGCACGGGGAAGACGTGGCCAGCCACGCTTCGTTTTCTTTGCATAGCATGGTCATCAACTTTTCCATCTTAACTCTTAAGCTAGCTATACGGCAACTTGCGTAGTTGCAAGTAAATTTTCGAGTCGCTGTCCGAAGAACGTTCACCGATTAGCTACCTAGAGTTAGGACTAGGAGTACCTAACAAACCTGCATTGCTTCGTGTGATTTTCATTTCGATATGTATCAAAGGAACATTCAGTTGATTACTAACCTGCACGTCTACTAGTTTCCCAAGCAGTAAAAAAATGAAGTAATTGAGGATGTTTTACTCTTAACTTGCACTATACATCTGAGTATCGGTAATTTGGATGTTTAGTAGTTAGCTTTTGAAACTGCCCCCACCGAAAACTTGTATTTAACTCGATTTTAAGGCTTTGACATGAAATTCAAAACTTTCTTGTACTAATAGCATACCATTTATTGCCTATGTTGCGACCCTACGCAGGTCTTCCTATCCATATTATGGAAGATAGGTAAACCATCCATCTTTAAAGCCTACTTTGACTCAATTATCTTATATAGGTAAATTAAACTTTTGCAAACACAATATTTTTTCTTAAACAGATTCAACATTTAACATTCAGTGGGCAGCCTACGGCGGCGGTGCATGTGGAGAGAGAAGAAGGGGGGGAGAGAAGAAATAGTGTTTGGGAGTGGATCCAAAGGCTGCAGTTATTTTGCACGAATCTCAAACACTAGAGGTTGGGTAAGTCGTGCCTCATTGCACACCATACCAAGTGCACACTGAAGCCGTGACACTTTGGTCTGGTCATGTGTGGATTACACACCCTTTGAAGCAACAAAAAACCATGGCAAAAAAATGTGGGTACACCAATTAGAGCTTAGTCGGCCTATTTTAGTCTGCGGCTGTGCCATCTTAGTTTTATGATGTTGTTGGGCCTCCAGTGATGAGCATAAAACCGCCAAAATTTCCAGATAATTATGAGACTATTGGTCAAAGTTCTGTGAGTTAAATAACTCGACTTGTGAGATATATTAACCCATGATTATGCTTGCATTGCTTGCTTGGCTCTGAAGTACGAGTACACTAGTGGAGTACCAACTACAAATATTTGCAGTTATAAATATTTGCCATTGCATCCTTGCTCAGTTGCTCCTGGCTGTCAGTTGCTCTTGCTCCTAACGTTGCAAACGAGCATGCTTCCCACGCGAGGTTCCGGTTATTTTCATGCAATTTCCCAACGACCGAGACATTGCCTCTACCTACTCTCGCAGTCTCACATTACTTCATGAGTTGCCTAATAATCCAGTGTGCTGCTCTGCTCGGCTCAGCTGTGGCCTGGGGGCAAAGTGCATACATGCCTATATACACGACAACACTGAACACACCATCAACGATGCTTGTATCATCTGTATGCATGTGCCGTGGGAGCCAAGTAGTACATCGGCGCAGGGAAAACGTGGCCGGCCACACCGCTTTGTTCTTTGCATTGCATATGATCGTCAACTTTAAAATCTTAAGCTACATTCGCTTTTTGGGAAGCCCGTTCCCACCGTTGACAACTTGCGTAGTTGCATGTAAATTTTTGAGTCGCTGTCCAAAGAGGCAAACAACGTGCACCGATTAGCTGCCTAGAGCTAGGAGTACCTAACTTGCTTCGTTTGATTTTCATTTCAATCCGTATCAAAGGAACATTTAATTGATTAACTAACCTGTACGCGTCTACCACTAGTTTCCCAAGCAGTGAAACTTGATGTAACCGAGAATGTTTTTACTCTTAACTTGCAATTGCCATCTGACTCTCGGTAAGTTGGATGTTTAGGAGTTAGCTGTTGAAACTTTGCCCACTGCAAAACTTCATGTATTTAACTCGATTTTAAGACTTTTTTTTACATAAAATTCAGAACTTCATTGTACTAACAGCAGCCCCTTCTAATGGTGGGTCTATTTTTGACCCCATCAAGTAGTGATAGTGTGTGGTGGGCCGGACCGTCCTAGCTTTATGATGCTGTTGGGCCTCCAGTGATGAGAATAAAACCGCCAAAAGTTCCAGATAATTATGAGACTATTGGTCAAAGTTCTGCGAGTTAAATAACTCGACTTGTGAGATATATTAAGCCGTGATTACGCTTGCTTGCTTGGCTCTGAAGTACGAGTACTAGTGGAGTACCAACTACAAATATTTCCAGTTATAAATATTTGCCCTTGCATCCTTGCTCCTGGCTGTCAGTACTTGAGAGAAAACCACACACTTCTCTTTCGTCTCTCAGCATCCGCACAAAGCAGGGCCTGGCTGCTTCCCTTTGGAGCTTGCTCACAAAGAACAGCAGCAAATCACAACGATGAGGGTAAATATCTGCCTTCTTTCCTTCCAGCTTCAATCTGCTTCATCTTGTGTTTTTATGCTTCATATCCTCTTTTCTTGCGTTCAATTGTTTTGCATGATTTATGAACTTGTTATTAATTGCTCCCGTCGAATAATTCTTTCAGAAGGAGATCATAATCCGGCTGCATGTGAAATCCGACAAGTGCCAGGCCAAGGCCATGAAAGTGTCAGCCGCGGTCAAGGGTACGTACGCGTTCTGTTCTCTGTTCTTGTTTGCGACGAGAGAATTCTCAAAGCACTCGTTCTTCACTCAATAACTGATTAGCACCAAAAAAGATTAACTAACTGTTCAACAATTCAAGCAGGAGTGGAGTCCGTGACGCTGGCCGGCGGCGACAAGAGCCTGCTGCTGGTGATCGGCACGGCCGTGGACTCGAACAAGCTGATCAAGAAGCTGAAGAAGAAGGCCGGCGAGGCGGAGATCGTCGAGCTGCGCACGCACGACACCTTCGAGGCGGCGGCGCTCCCTCTCCCGGGGACCAAGCAAGAGATGGCGGCCTTGGCGCGGTCGTCGCCGTACAACGGCCACCACCAGTGGCAGCAGCACAACAACAGCTACTACGCCGTGGCGCCCACCAGCCCTTACGCCCACCACTACTACCCGTCGCCGGTGGGCGGCTACGGGTACGGCTACGGCGGCTACGGTGGGGCCAGGGTCAGCAGCTACTCGCTTGCGGCGGCGCACAGCCACCCGGGCAACTACTCGCCGCTGGTGGAGAGGCATGACTACCAGCCAATGGACAAGAGTAAAAACTCCTCTGCCTCCAGCAAGCAGAGGCAGAGCTCATCGTCTGTTCCGCGCCGTGGCGGCGGCGGCGACAGCTGCGTCATACTCTAGTATGCTTCCTTTACGAAGGTGATGACTCGATGGTGTTGCTCAACAAGCTGCAAGGGGTTACGGAGCAACTGCCGGCTGCTGCTTGGATCATGATGTCTGTTAGACTGTTACGTACTCTGTTTCTCATGGAAACCATCTGTTTACTACTCCATGTGTGGATTTGCTTGCTGTCTGTGGTTTTCGTCGGGCTTGGGATTAGGCGGGGAAGGCTGTACATTTGGCGTGGGGTGGATCGAAGTGGAATTAGTCGGCCTGTTAAACATGTATATTATGCATTTAGGAAATGACCGTGAAATGTGAATATACTTGTGCATACTACAATGATGTTTTTGTCTGCCGTGTACTGTATGTCTGTATGTACTCACTACCAATGTCTTCCAGAGTGAGGGTGGAATCTCTGAGCTGCGCTGCTTAGATATTCGACGTCCTTCATCTTTGATGCTTATGTATTTGTCATTTCTGAACTTTTCTGCAGGCACATCAATAATAATCCCGGTTAAGAATTGTCTAGAACTATACCCGCTGTGCAGTGGAGTGGAGTAGTATGACGAATCACGACGAGCAGTCACTCCACTTACTACTAAAACTGTTCTTTTTAGTCCCAGAGGCTAGAGATCCTAATGACATTTTTTTATACCGTATAAACAATTAGCAGTTGGAAGGTGTAAATGATAAAGCCCCCCATCCTAGCTATCGCCCAACTGACTAGGATGGGAAACCGACAAGTTTTCCAAACGATATTATAAATCCTTAATACCAACAGTGCAATTGGGTAGATCAACGAAGAATCACAATCACTCACTCCACTGCATAAACTAAACTGCAATTGTTTGTCAACCATCCTCAGATGTGGACACCATGTGACAGAGCTGACGCTCGAAGGTAACTGAACCAGGCTTCTTTGCTGTATCCCCCCTAATTGAAGTATTTGTCAGCTATCAGACAAGATTCAAGCAGTGGCAACTGGCAACATATCAAACAATACAGGCCATCCTAGCTAGCCAAACTATTATTGTCCTGCTGATTGAGATTTAGCAAACACCTACCTAGCAGGTGTGTTCTCCGTGGAGTTTTAAAGCGGCATTGACCCACTGTTCTCCTTGGAGTTTTAAAGTGGCCAGTGCTTCTCAGTGAGGTCGTTCCTGTCCATTGGCGAGGTCAAGTCAGGGGGGTTTGTCCGTTTGCTTCCTGCGTCAACTAACTCTAGGATTTCCTACCTCTGGGTACGATTCATGTCGGTTTCAAGAACCCAATATTTCCTGCTCGTGAGATCGACGAGCGAGAAATTTGGCGGTTCGCTGATAAAAGTATAGCGCTGAGCGCGCTGATGATGCACTGCATGCTCGTGTCAGCTAATGAACAATGATACTACTGTTAGTGGAGTAGTAGTAGCTGTGATCACCACGTGCAAATCTCCATGACGTAACCTCCTATGCAAGCCTGACAACATCTTCCATTGAGGAGCCGAATCTGCAGGAAGATTGTTTATTTCTTTTTGACAAAAAAAACATCTTTGAAAAATTCGAGGGGTAGCGGAGCTGTAAAAGACAACGACGGCGGGGAAGGAGACGTGGTACGCGCGGCCCATCTATCATTTCGAGCGGGCGAAAAAGGGTGGAGGCCCATGAAGTGTGAAGAGCCCAATATCTCCCTAGCAGCCGCTGCGGCTTCCGGCCTGCAAGCTGCAGAGTTCCTCTCTCTCTCTCTCTCTCTGCCCCTTCCGCCCTCCTCCGATCGTCTCGCCCGCGGCGCCGGCGACCATGCGGGTGGCACCCAGGGTGCTCGTCATCGTCCGCGACGCTGCAGGCTACGGCGCGGCCCTCGCCGGCGCTCTCCTACCGTCGCCGGGGCTAACGAGGTTTTCCCTTCCACCCAAAACCCTAGCCCAACTTTCCAACAAGCAACATAGCTTGATGCGCTCACTGCCGCTTTGCCGCTGGATGTTTCCGCCAGGGAATCCTCGCCCTTGGAGCTCCCCCTTGGCAAGTACGGCCTCGATGGCGAGAAGGCGTCCGTCGAGCTCCTGAGCTTCTCCGATTCCAGTGGCTCTCCTCAGGTCCGGCCCAAGAGGGTTTCTACACATCTTATCGATTCGATCCGAGTGCTTGAAGTTATAACTTAGCTAAATTAGCGAAGGCTTTCTGTTTCTAATGTTGGATGAATGAACTGATCGTTGCTAGACAAACAACTGTAGTTCGGTAACAAAATGTGCATGAGCCATGAGGCGCAGCAGATTTACTCCATAAAACTTGAAGATTAATCTCCTTTAAGGAGTTTTCTATGAGGTTTCATTGTGCGTTCTGCTGTGGCAACATCATTGTGATTAGAAACTTGATTAATCTCCTTTGAGGAGTTTGCTATGAGGTTTCATTGTGCATTCTGGTGTGGCAAAATAATTGTGATTAGAAACTTTTGAGCAAGGCCAGGACACTGAAAAGTGTACAATTTATTGTGTATGCATGTGGAGAGTGGATACCGCTTGTCTCCCTGTTACTTAAATATTGACCGCCCTGGGAAGCGTCCTGGAAGCTACAGGGTTCACAAACTTTCCATTCTTCAGGGTTTGGTAGTAGCAACTAGTAAGTGTAGGGTAAGATCTTCCTTTGCGGGAAACAGAGAAAGATTATGTTATCATGATTTACTGCTAAACTGAAGCTAGGTTGTGGGTGCCATTTTGTGTTTTTGACCTTGTTTCTGTAAACTTGCATCCTGACTTGATATCATTGGACACTGAATTCGACCTTGTTTTCGTTGCTCTTGCCCTGTCTACCTCTGTACTTGCAATACTCCACCCCTTATACTCAATGTGGTTTATCAAGTATAACATTATTATGTCTTGATGTATTTCATTCTTACATCTCAATCAACTTTTTGAGTGTTTTAAATGTGTCACCTAGGTGACAAGGCATACCCAGGGCGCCTTAAGGGCTTAGTTACGTCTTGTCGCTAGGCAATAAGGCGCACCTAGAACACCATAATTTGCCTTACCACCTTAAGAACCATGAACTTGTCACATTTGGACCGCATTAAAATGACACTGCATGGTAATGATCGAGGCAATCTATGGCAATAGAAAAGGATACTTTCCTATTGGCTTTTATATCTTTTTTTCTTTAGTTTTATTAGATGGAATAAGGGAGCAAGCACTCTTTTGTGAATTCCAACATGTTTCCTATATGCAATTTATTTTATCTTGCTTCTGTAACAATGTTTTATTCTGTCAATATGGTCCCTTTACAACTGATATTCAGCTGTTGGTAAGCTAATGTTACTTCAAAATTGCATGACCATGAGGGCTTGTTGGCTGTCAAGCTATTAGTCTGCTTTGTGGATTATTTGCTAATGAAGAACTGACTATGTATTTTATTATGACGTGAAACAGCAATTGTGTTCGTGATGGCAGATATTGGATCTGAACTACTTTTGCCCTTATCATAAGAAAAATGTCGTATTTAAGCTCTGTTGTTTATTACCAGGTGTCCATTTTTGTCGTGCCAGATTACAAGCCCCCTCTAGCTGCATGTGTTATGCATGAGGTCTTAGAGCTTATTTCTTCTGAAGCTACCTCCACTGAGCGAGTTCTAATTGTCCCACTCATCACAAGATCATCAAGCTATCAACATGGAATGGAACATTCAACAAAAGTATCACCTGTACTTTATGGTGCTGACATAGGGGCAACAACTGACTTTACTCAACTGGTGATTACCGGGACTACTAAACCTCCTACATCCTTGCAAATACGTTGTGAACCAATATTATGTTTGCTGGAAATGGTGCGTGTGCTGAAGATGCCTACGGTTCTTCTTGTCCGTTCTGGTGGGCAGCAGCAAGGCAAAAGCTCCACAGTTTCTGATCTTGAGGTAATCTTGACTGTTCTGTTCGTTCTGATCCTGGTATATTTAAATCTCATGCTTTTCATAGTTGTCTGTAACTCTACATTTCTGCCTTCCTTTGATTCTAATATGTCCCACTTCTTTTGGTAGAAGGTCTGCAGACTATGTTGGTACTGAATTTTTTTTCTGAATTGTTCTAATAAAATTGGAGACAATACTGAAACAATATTATGCACTCTTAAGTACCAATGTTAAAATGGGTTAAGCTGTGACCTTGGTACCTCCTTTTAACGGTACAACTAAGCACTCTGCCACTCTCCAAAAGATTTATGTCAGGCATTTGCTTATCGAGTTTTCACCTCTGTCCCTGTCCAAATATAAAGCAAAATACATGCATGGAATAGTTCTTGGTGTTTCAGAGTTTGTATATGTAAAACTTTTACACTTCCTGAATTATCATATTTTTGTATGAAGCGCTATGCGCTCACCAATAGCAATAAAAGCCTGCATGCTCTGAACTATGAACGTGTAGTTTAATTCTTATTTCTGAAGAACTGTGAAAGAATGTGAATTGCATTCTTTTAAGTTGTGAAATTGCAAAAGCTAGTTGACTGTTGGCTTACCCAATTTCTTCCTATTGTCAGATACTGCAATGTGTAGGAGAGCACTTGGCCAGGCACACCAACTTGGAGTTCAGCAAAGAATCCATTCTCGAGAGGGGGATCGAAAAATCACCAATCGTTCAGGAACCCTGGCGTGAGCTTTATGGGTGATGTTTGACGCCCTTTGATCATAGCTTAGCTGGCCATACATGTGCAGCGTGTTTAATCTGGAAGCATCCAGATCTGGTCTCTGTTGAAGTCTACAAAATCTGTCATATGGCTCCATCAGTTGAACTTGAAGATTCTGATGTATGTTTACGCCTAATTGGCAAATCAATTTCATAAATCAGCGAGAGATCTGATGTATTAAATTTAGAGCTTGTAGACTCGTCTTCAGATGAACATGAAGCCTTGTTTGGAAAGGGGTAGATTAGAGCAGATTGGGAGGGATTGGAGACTACTTCCCAAACAGGCCCGAAATGAACATCTCCTAGCCAACTGTGTCCGGAGTTCAGATTTTTATTGGTTTCACTAAATCTTCACAGCTAAGCTCCAATTCTTGAAATCTTTCGTTTAAATTCAACTCAAGTCCATTCTTGTAGAGAGGTTTGCTTTGCTGACGCCGAAATTCCTGTAGCGCGAGTTCATGTAATTGACCGAATTCACGCAAAACTCTCTATCGGGCCCCTTTCCTGCCCTTCTGGCTTCTGCCGTCAAACCGCACGATCCCAACAATGGCGACGGCGCCGTGCAGCGGGTCCGTCGCTTGTTGCTGACGTGCGCCATCGGACTCCCGGCCGTCGCCGCGCCACCGCCGCCCCCAGCCATCTATCTCCGGCAACGCATTCCCCAAATCTCCCATGGCGTCTTCCCCTCCGCCCCCGCCGTCCCCCGCGGCGCTCATCGCGCATCTCGCCGCCGTGCTCTCCTCGCCGGACTGGCGCTTCCACCCCTCGCTCCCGCACCTCCCGGGCCTCCTCGCGCCGTCGCTGCCCCGCACGCTCCTCGCCCCGCTCCCGCTCCGCCTCGCGGCCGCCGTCGCCCGCGCCGCCGCGCCGTCCCGCCACCTCCTCGACGTCTCGCTCCCCGTCGTGCTCCGCCTCCACGCGCTCTCCCCGCCGCCGCTCCGCCCGCTCTTCGACCGCACCTTCCGCTCCCTCCTCGCCCACTTCTCCCGCTTCGCCCTGGCGCCGTTCATGCTCCGCCTCTTCGCGCACATGCACCGCCACGGCCCGCCTGCACCCACGGGCGCCACCTACAATGCGCTCATCCGTGTCCTCTGCCGACGCGCCGACCTCCGCCGCGCGCAACGGTACCTCAGCCTCATGGTCCGCTCTGGCTGGCGCCCCGACGCGTTCACGTTCAACTCCCTGATCGTGGGGCACTGCCGCACGCAGCAGGTTGATGTGGCCCAAGACCTGTTCGATAAAATGCCGCTTAGAGGGTTCCCACAAGATGTGGTTTCTTATGCTGCGCTGATTGAAGGACTATGTGAGACAGGGAGGATTGATCAGGCACTGGCGTTGTTCAGGGAGATAAAGCAGCCAGACATGCACACATACGTGGCCTTGGTGAAGGGGCTATGTGATGCCGGGAGGAGGGAGGAGGGGCTCTCTATGCTGCAGAAGATGAAGGAGCGGGGATGGAGGCCAAACACTCGTGCTTATGCAGCAGTGGTTTGTTTATGGTGCAGGGAGGGGAAGGTTGACAAGGCAGATAAAATGCTAGATGAGATGTTTGAAAAAGGGTTAACTCCTAGTGTTGTAACATGCACTGCTGTTGTGAATGCCTACTGCAAGGAGGGGAGGATGAGTCGTGCAGTTAGGGTGTTTGAATCCATGAAGTTGAAAGGGTGCGAGCCAAATGTGTGGACATACAATGTATTGGCGCAAGGTTTCTGTAATGAGGGGAAAGTGTACAAAGCAATGGCTTTGCTGGACAAGATGAGAGCATGTGGAGTAGAGCCAGATGTGATGACTTACAATTTGTTGATTCGAGGTCAATGCATCGATGGGCATATAGAGAGCGCTTTCAGATTACTCCGTTTGATGGAAGGAGATGGTTTAGCTGCTGACCAGTATACTTGCAATGTGTTGATTGATGCTTTGTGTAAAGATGGGAAAACTGACGAAGCTTGCTCTTTTTTTGATGGCCTAGAAGATAGAGGCATAAGACCTAATTCCGTGACGTTCAATACACTGATAAATGGGTTATGCAAGGCTGGTAAAGTCGATGTCGCACATATATTTTTGGAAAAGATGATCTCGGCAGGTTGTGCACCAGATACCTGTACATACAGTCCGTTCATTGAAAATCTATGCAAGACCAAGGGATGGAGAGAAGGATTATCCTTTATAGATGAGATGCTGCGGAAGGATGTGAAGCCCTCGATGGTCAATTATACAATTGTAATCGACAAGCTTTTCAAGGAGAGAAACTATGTATTAGCCAAAAGAATTTGGGGACAAATGGTATCGCTGGGGTGCAGTCCTGATGTAGTCACTTATACTACATCTGTGCGTGCATATTGCAATGAAGGGAGGCTTGATGAAGCAAAAAATGTTGTGATGGAAATGAACAAAAGTGGGGTCACTATGGATGCAATGGCATATAACACTTTGATGGACGGATATGCAAGTATTGGGCAGTCAGATCATGCAGCCGCAATCTTGAAACACATGACAAGTGCGGCTTCTATGCCAAACCGTTTTACCTTTCTGATCTTGCTTAGACATCTGTTACAGAGAAGGCTGGCCGAACATGTGCCTTTGAAAGCAACTCGTGTTTGGAAGACCGTAGAGCTTGCTGATATCTTTGAATTGTTTGAGCTAATGAAGAAGAATGGTGTTCCATCTAGCCCAAGAGCTTATTTGACCATCCTGGAAGGTCTTTCTGAAGATAAAAGATTGGACGAGGTGACTTCATTGGTTTCTCATATGAAAGAAAACAATGTACCTCCGAATGAAGATATATATACTGCTCTTGTTAATTGTTTTTGCAAATTGAGGATGTATCCTGATGCTTGGGCATTGCTTTGCTCCATGATCGAACATGGTTTTTTACCTAACTTGTTGTCTTACCAGCATCTGCTTTCTGGGCTTACTGCTGAAGGACAAACCGATAGGGCTAAGGAAATATTCAGAGATTCCAGATGGAAGGACTACAATCCAGATGAAATTGTATGGAAAGTTATAATCGATGGCTTGGTAAGAAAGGGTTACTCAGATGTGTGCCACGACATGATATCCATGTTAGAACAGATGACCTGCAAACCAAGTGATCAAACATATGCAATGCTGACTGAGGAATTGTCTACGGGGGAATAGGCTGTCAACTAACACACCCATAACTCACAGTAAGGTCTCCATCAGTTATGCTTATGCAAACTATTCATCATCTGGTGCTTGTTCAAGCACAGGTTGTGGTGTATATCACGCTATGCATGCTGGAGTTGCATAGATCTTGATCATTGAGCACACACAGTAACACACGCTGTGTTCATGGCTTCATGCCCTCAGAAAGGTAACCAATCGATTCCTTGTTTTGTGGCTTCTGTCTCATCAATGCTTATTGTGCCCAGTTGATAGCTTTTGAATTAGTATTAGACATCAAATTTCCTCTTATTCCACGTACATTTACTTTTATGTTGACTAATAGTAACATTGGTTTTAGCAAACTTGACATATTAATTTTTCTGTCTTCAAATCCATCAATCTGAAATGATGTTTCTGTTTCCTTAGAATTGTGGACCATTGGAGTTCTGTAGAATGGTGCTCCTAAATGAGCTGAGAAGCTGGATACGGGACATCAGACTGTTTATGCGTGGATGCCGACAGCTTTCAGGAGAGTTGACATCTGTTGGAGCCAAACACCTATATCAGGTAATAAAAACTATGAAAAAAAATGATTAGCCAATGATCACGATGGATATGTTACATACTTATATCTGTTCATCCAAGGAGTAATCAACCCATTTCTGTGGGTCGGATTCGTGGGACCTGCTATCTGCGTGCAATATACAGCTGGTTTCAGGACACAACACACATTACGGATGAATGTGCACATTGCACGTTCCCGAAAAAGAGTCTTTTTTTTCTGAAATGGAAAGAGAGAAAGTCTAGCTGTACTGTTTTTTAAGTACGGCTATCAATTTTAAGTAAAGCAACCGCGGGCAAATTATCTGACAGGTATCCTCGGCATTGACATTTTGAGTCGGGTGGGGATAGGAATATTGTTCTCCGCTTGCTCTTGTTCCAATCCCAAGAGAAATGTGATCTACCCGTAACTGAATAAATAATTTGGTTCTGTGTGAATTAAACGTGCTGGCCAGCTCCGATCGGGGCGAAGAGTGAAGCATGTGTTTTCTTTTCTTTTTGTGATGAATAAACTCTTCTGTAATCTTGTACTGCTCGTCGATATATATCAATCATACTTCAATCATGAGTGCAAGTTTGTTCACCACTTCACCGGACTAAGTTGCACGCGGCGTTTAGTGCGTTGCTGCTGTCTGGCCGAAGTCTGTTGTTTTTTTTTTCCTAGGCGGTCCCGAGTCACCTTCTGCCGATTGTAACGCATCGGAAGTCGAGGACGGCCTACGTGACTGCATTGCCGGAAGCCCGGACCCCATCTACATCAACAGGAACATAGCCTTCGGGGCCGATCGAGCAGACAGTACAGTGACAGCTGGGCCCAGAGATCCCCGTGACCGAGCTCGTCGCCCGCCACGCCCCTCACCTCACCGTCACCGGCGGCGGCGGTGCTCCAGTCCAGCTCCAACCCACGGGTGACACGTCGGCGATGTCTCCGGCCGGGACGTGCAGAGGCCGCCAGGGCTCTGGTCGTCGTCCCAAGCAAATCAAACAACTGAAACAAGGAAGGGTCCCTGCCCCGCCACGGAGGGCCAGCGACCACACGATCAGGCACGGGCGCACGGCTAGCGCTCGTCCGGTAGCTCCCACCGCCGCGGAGGCAGCCAGCGAGGAAAAGGCAGCAGGTGAGGTGAATGCCTCTGGTCCCCGTGGCCGTGGTGGTTACTAATGATGTCATGAGCCCGTGCAAGTTGCGGATTGCGTCGGCATGATGGCTCCTGATCATTTGTTGCTGGAGCACGTCTTTGTGTTTTTATTGGTGATGAGGATATGTTGGGGGCTTTATGCGTACCGGTAGACTAAAGATTACAGCCATTGCTGTGCCCACCGTACCGACCGGCTTTCCAAGTTACTTCCACCGGACAATAAAGAATACAATCCTTGTTTTTTTTAAAAAAAAATCCTATAAAAGAGTGTAATATTATAAATTATTTGTCTAATTAAGTAGTTAAATCTTGATAGATGTGATTCGCATAGCAAAATTAACTTCTAGCCACTACATTTTAAAAAGTCCAGTTAGCTGGTTGCAGGGCATTGTAGTAATTTCATGCAACTGCATAATCTGTTAAAAAAAAAGCTAGAATTGCATTTTTCATGGGACGACAGAGTGCGTAAACACATCTACAAACAATTCTGACAAGCAGAAAATTTTCGATAATTGCCTCTTGACTTGCAAAAAACTCGGTCTTTTTTTGTCTTTGGTCGTAAACAACATTTGCTTGATCAAAGTCAATGATCTTAGCTTTTGTTATTATAAACTTTACAAGTTTTTACATGTTGAGTTTTAATGTTTGGAGGTGACATGACTCAAGTAGGTTTGTTTTGAAAATTATCTTAGTGAAAAAAATACTTTCTATATTTTTAGATGTATTACACTGTAGTGAAAATTAGTAGCCAAAGTTTTAAATGTTCTACTTTAATCACCAAAAAACACTACTTATTTGTGACGAGAGGAAGTTTTTACTTCTAAGGAAAACTGTAGATCTAGAAGTTAGAATTGATCATGCTCTTACTGCATTATAAGTTAGCGTTACGGCTCAACCAAAACAAAAAAGTTAGAACCGGATTAGGGCTGCTCCATAAGGGAACAATAGTTCACTCTATTTTTCGAAGTGATGCAACTATGCACAAGGCCTAATATTGTAGTTTCTTCGTTTGTATCCTAGGTTTGTACGATTTTTTCCCTACTACTATATGGAACGCTACAGTTTTAATGGTACCACACCCCTCCAACTTATAATACTTGACCATTGGTCAATTCATTTTTGAACAAACCAGCATCAAATAAAACCATACAACTTCTCTATAATATTTTTTCTTCGAGGAATGACTTGTCTAAATCTTATGAAGATGCACCCATAGACTTTCCACAGCGTTGGTAGAAGATGATGCTGAAATCGTCTCTTTCTTCATCAAGCATCGGTGCTAACCACTGTGAGTTGTCATGTAGCCGATGCTGAGATAGGAAAAACCAGGCTTCCGGGTCATCTACATGCCTTGGTGCTTGGTAATAGAAAAGTGATGGAAGTTGTATGAACAGGCTAAAAAGGTCATGGGTGCAGTAGTACAATTTATGACAGCAATGGTCCCCACATGGATTTTGAGCACTAGTACAGAACTTTGGTCACACTGTAACAGATGAAGAAGTTTAGCATCGCCTGATATATTGGAGGTCAAAATTTTGAAGCACCCGCTAACGCTGTGGACTAACCAAAACGGTACGAAATTATATGGGAAAAAGTCTATATCACCCCCACCTATGGAGGTTGGACTACATAACCTCCAACTTATGAAACAGTCTATATCACCCCCTCTAAACTTATCAAAACCAATCAAATTACCCTCTAAATCAATTTTAAAAAATTATAGTAAATAAAAAAAATCATAAAATAGGAAATCAAATTGTGTTGGACTCCAAATGAGTAGATATACACACTGAACATATAATATGATATGATTTAATACATTTTTTACAACTATGGAGAAAAGCATAGATCTAAAGCTATAGTGAAAAAACGTACTAAAGCATTCCATATTACATGTTCAATGTGTATATCTACTCATTTGGAGTCCAACACAATTGGATTTTCTATTTTATGATTTTTCTATGATTTACTATGATTTTTAAAACTGCCTTAGGGGGTAATTTGATTGGGTTTGAGAAGTTCGGGGGCGATATAGACCGTTTCATACGTTGGGGGGTTACGTAGTCCAACATCTCTGTTAGGAGGTGATATAGACTTTTTTCCAAATTACACGAGTTGACGAAGCTCGATGCCTTGTCACACACATTGGACGGACCATGCTAGCTGATTTCAAACCAGTTATCCAATAAACCAACTAACCAAGCCACTTCCTCCGCAGGGAAATTCGTTTCCCTCCTACTAGTCCGGCCTGGATTTTTCATTTTTACGTGGAAGTCCGGCCTGGAAATTGCTCGGGCCCTACCCATAAGGGACTTTACCATTCTTTTCTTCCGTCCTTGGCTCCTTGCCACTCGCGGCGGATTCGCCAAAGCAAAAGAAACAACTAATGTTAAAAAATAAACAAAGATAAAAGAGCCTAATCTATACCTATTTCTAAAAGTAATGTTTCTGCCACTTTTTTGTCCGTCGTGGGGTCCACCTACGTCATAACGCGTTAATACGTCTGTTAAAAATTGTGTCCGATGGTCTAAGGGCAAACGTGTCTGATCGTAACTACTCTCTGAACCGCCAAACGGGCCACATCGCTTGTACGTGGGCTGGGCTTGACGATGGCGCAACCCATTAGGGGGGAGGTGTGCTTGCACGTGGGTCATGGGCAGCGCCCAGGCCCTGCCGGCCTGCCAGGCGTGTAGCCGGAAAAGCTGTCTTCCCTACCAAAGCTGCCACTCTAGGCTACCTAGGCCACGTCGTCCTACCAGGGGAGAATCAGGAGGTAAATTAATCGACAATAACACCATGTATATGCATACTAAACGAGTAGTTAGCTTACAGTAAACATTATGTTTAATGAGATTGTGCGAGCAACCTGCCCATTATGATTCTCCTACCTATTATGATTCGAGTCTAGGAATCTAAACGAGTAGTTAGCTTACATTAAACATTACGATTTAACAACATCATTCTCTCTTTAGTGGCTTGTCCGTTGGCAATGAGATGAAAATACTAATGATACATGTAATTTATTATTTTAATTAAAAATCGATGATGTATTCTTTAGTCCATCTACTCAGACCCAACGCAGTAGGTATGTCTTTTTGAAAGATGCATTATGTTGTTGACGAAACCTTATCATAAGATCTTTACCCACCCGTAGCAACGCACGGGCACTTTTGCTAGTCTATAAAGAAAAAGTAAAGAAAAAGGGGGTAAAGTGGGAAACCATCAAGTTCAACAAAATCGCATCTGCTTCAACTCCGCCGCCGCCTCCCTCCTTCCTTCCCTTCCTTCCATCCCATCTGCTCTCCTCGCCGCCACCTGCGCCGGAGCTGCCCGTGGGCGGACGCGCCGCCGCTAGTCGACGGCGCCACCGCCTCCTGTCGCAGCCAGCTCCGGGGGAACCCGGGGCTCACGGGATAACACCTTCTTTCGTCCGGGTGCAACGGCATCCACCACCAGCCTGTGGCCTGTGCCCCCCCTGGCATGGAACTCGGGGAGGAGGGACTCCGCAGGTGAGGAATTTTGGGTAGCGTAGCGTCGGTGGTTGGGGGTGTGGATACATCTTTAGGTTTATTTCGGTTCCCTTCAGAAAGAAAAAGACCTAGGTCCATTCCGTTATTAGAGCGCGTGATTTATCTGATGTCATGGCTGTTGGCGTTGAGGTGTTGGATTGAATGGGACTTAAATGTTCATAGCTGTTTGTTTGAATTGAATGGGGATCCTAAGTACGCAGCCTCTAGGGCAGGCTGTCTCAAAGGTTTAGGATTTTAGGAAACTCTGTTGTAACCTTCTCCCCATTTCCTGTACATATATATACCACTATAGTCTTGCAGAAATTAATAGCTTACTCTGATTTTGGCTTTTGCAGTTAGTATTCGATAGAGAGATGAATATGTATTTTCCTTCGTGTTGTTTGATGCCACACAATTTGTTTTATTCTTCTATAACCTTGTTAGATCCGTATGATGTGTATTGTATAAGAGGAACTATTTTTTTCACCAAAATTTAGTGGCTGTGGTAGTTAATACATTGCCTTGAATTTCTGCAGGTCTAGGTCCTGTCTTTGTACACTTGGCTGAAGAAATTGGCTGCTGTTAGGATGAAGACCAAGACAAGTAGGAGCTTGCAGAAGTCTGGGAGGGGTAACCATGTCCAAGGAGAAGGGCCAAACTGGGTTCTTGTTGCAGGGGGTGTTTTGCTTAGCACACTTTCAGTCAGGCTTGGGTGCAAACTAAAACAGTTGTTCGATGGGAAGCAGCAAAATAATGCGTCCACAGGTCTTATGTCATCTCATGCCTGCATCTGCACTTACAATCTTGATCTTGTGTCCGTATTCTTTGCTCCCTGCTGAGTGTTGACTGTGCAAAGTTGCAGCTAAAAGAAGGCCTGAAGCATGTGAGCTGCACTCGAACCTCTACCGTTTCAGTGATCAAACTGGCTGCTACTACTGTGTTTCAGGTGCTTTATCTGTAACTTGCTACTTGCCCTGTTCCATTTCCTGTTACTTGCTTCTTTGTAGACAACACATTGTAATTCTTTTTCTTTTAAAAACAGACATTGTAGTTTATATGGCATAGAATTTCCTGTTACCTGCACTATAGTCTGTTTCATGTTTCTTGGAAAACCTTCTAATCTATAGGTTTTTGAATAATTTTCATCATGCATTAACTTTATAATGTAGAATGGAAGTTTTTAAAAAACTTAGTTATACCTTTCGCTGCATATCGACTATTGATTTATAAACAAAATGCCCTTTGCTGTTGTCCACTAACCTTGACTTTATAAGATGGATTTTGTATTTTCGTTAATGAGATAGGGGGCTTAATAAACCATTAGTGTGGTTTGATAAGTACATTTAGGTCTCCAGATTTCCAAATTTCCACAAAATAAATACTTGACTTTGGCTATTGCATTCTACCAAATTTCCAATTTTGGAGCCCGACATGAGACTAGCATTTAGAGGAACAATGGCAATTGTTAATTTCACTGTTTCTGGTTGTGGCTTTCACTATGCTAATTCGACTGAACTAATAAATTCTTCCAGTTTAGTCCTTAGTCGGGTTTTACAATAGTTCATTATTGGTTCTTTTGTTGGTGGCATGAATGTTCTTCCCAAAACTTCTGATTACTAATTACTGTTACCATGCGCAGGGCTTGCAAATGGTGGAGTGGAGGTCAAGCAAGCACCTGCAAGTCCTGTTCCGAAATCAGTTGATCCCTCACTTCCACTTGTCAAGATACCTGCGCCAGAAGCAAACAAAGAGAACAGCGGTGTTATGTGGATATCCTCGCCTGATCGGCTTGAAGATCCTCGAAGACCATTTCAGTACTCTAACAGTTCTGGCTCCCCCAGTGTTTCAGAATCAGGGTCTGATATCTACAGCAAAAGGGAGGTCATACAGAAGCTGAGACAGCACCTCAAGAAACGTGATGAGATGATCATGGAGATGCAAGCTCAGATTGCTGATCTCAAGAATTCTCTTAACATTCAGGTGACACAGTCCACCAATCTGCAATCTCAGCTGGATGCTGCCAATCGAGATCTGTTTGAATCTGAGCGAGAGATCCAGCATCTAAGGAAGATTATTGCAGATCATTGTGTTGCAGAGGCACTCTCTCATGAGAAACCTTTGCAAGCTGGACATTGGCAGTTAGATGCCACAAATGGGCATTCCAATGGCTATGCTAATGGCAGTGTTGATGATGCTGACCTGCATTGTGTTGGCATCGAGAAGAGGAAGGGAGAAGTAGAGAGGGTGGAAATGCTCAAGAAAGAGGTTGTTGAACTAATGGAAGTTATCGAGGGAAAGGACTTTGTGCTTCAGAGCTACAAGGAACAGAAGGTGGAGCTCTGCTCAAAGATCAGGGAGCTGCAGGAAAAGCTCTCAGCACAAGTGCCAAACATCTTGTAGGAAGTATGTGTGATGTGTTTTAGAAGAATGAACGGTGAACCTACACACAATGAGCAGAAGGGAAGGTCCTGCTTCAACAAGGATTGCAGGAGAAGCTCTTTGCTTTCATCAGACATGCCAAACACCATGCTAGGATCTTTGCAGAATGCTTGTCTTTTCCTTTGAGGGGAGCTTTGCATAGTGCTAGGTTGATTTCTTTCTTTCTTTGATGTCATCGTGTTAGGTTGGTTTGCTTTCTTCCTTTTTCAATATCTGCCCCTTGGTTGCTCAGAGTTTACAAGGGATTCTTTTTTCTCAGTTGCTAGGCCTAGGATAACTCAAATGAACTTCATAATCAAGTTGCTGTACAGTTTATCGATTTTTTAGAGACATAAAATCTGTAGTGTTCCCCTGCCTCCTCTTTCATCGCAGTTCAGTTATGAGTGGCGGTCCTTGGTGTGTATGGTGAATTGCATTTGCGCAGTGATCTGCTAGACCTATCTGTGCCATGGCTCTTGTCTGTGATTCCATCTGACCAGAAAGAAAGTTCAATTGAAATATCACTGCTCATTGTTCATCTGATAGTTATTGAGGTGAGGGTAGTTACAGAACATAATGCATGTGGTTGGGCTTTGGGTAACATGCAGTGTTCTATCTTTATGCTACCTGGCACCACCTCATTCAGAACTTGCGTGATGCTTGCTTAAGCTAACATACAGGTAGAATACTATGCAAAAAAATTCATTATTGGCCCACAGAATGAGAGATGTAGTCGGGCTTTAAGTTTGGTCAAATGGATGCCTCACATGACACATTTTTGTGAGTGGTGGTCTCCTATTATGTCCTTATTGAAAGCGAACGGTTGCTTTGTGCCAAGTTTCGAACACGTGCTGCATTTAGATACATCGCCTGGTGTTTGATCCTAATGAACAGGGTATATCATTTTCAGGTTTGTATTAATCACTAAGTGTTACAACGCTTTATGTATACTGTACATTCTTATACTAGTTTAGGCAGTATTGGATACATAGAACATTAGTTAGAGGTAACATGACCCAAATGGCAACAGAAACAGTGCTAGGAATTATTCTCCCCAGAAAGTCAAAAAGGCTAGTGCCACATGAGGCAAATCTAGCTACCTGAATCCGGGCATCGTAGCCTTGTTTGCGCCATTTTAATATTGTGCGCATATATAATAAGACAGGCCAGATCAAATAACCTGGCTGATTTAAGAAGCTTATCTTATTGTGTTGACTTTATCCCTGATTCCATCCCTGTCAGTGCAAGCTAAAGTGAAGTGGACATACAACTGGATCTCTGACGCCCTTGCAAGGACAAGATGATTTGTTTTTTTTTTTAAAAAAAAAGATCTTCTGAAGACAAATAGGGAGGAAAAAATTGCATGCATGGTCCCAGTAAACTGGAGTAATTACTTGAGCATTCTGTTCTTGGGATCTTATGAGCCCTCGAGGAGGGTAGCTATTCAGCATGAATTTGAAGGGCAGAACAGCAACAGTATCTCGAGTCAGGCACTAGTGGCATAAGATATTTGTGTCTTCATGACTTCTGCAACACATAAAGGTTATGATAAGAGTATTGTCTTGGTAGTCATAATAATATGATGCATACTGATCAGGGAGTCACTGAATTAGGGACAGATCATAACTGACTCGTCCACTAACCTGTTCAGGGAGAACCAAAAGATGGGGGCAGCTGCAAAGTGCGTTTGACATGATTCTTCCATGAACAATGTGTTTCCGCTCCCTCTGGTTTTGTTTCTAAAATGCATGTCGCTTTTTTTATCTGCACCTGATATTGTTTGAAGTGTTGGCGATCTCGGTAGAAAGATAATTTCAGTCTTTCACCGAACAAGACCGAAATCGTATTTGTATTAGCAGTGGAAAAAATACATCCAATTGTCCATTGAGGTCTATGAAAATAAAAGGGAAACAACAAACATAACACAAGTACAGAACCAGGTACTCCGCTTACAGAAATCTCTGTCGTTCATCACCTATCCCATGGCCAATTTCGACTTCACAACTAGATAGGACCGTAGGCGTACATCTTACTAGTATCCTACTGTGTTGTTGAAATTGATAACCTATAATTCTATAAATATGATTTATGAAGAGTACATTTACTACAAATATTGTCATATTATAACATGTGTGTTTGGAAATTGGAAACACTTCACCTCGTACTCAACTACTCAAGCCACACGCAAGTGACATCGTCCTCTTCTGCTTCTCAGTGTATCTCGCCTAGTAGTCATTTACCTCTTCTTATAGCACGTCACCCTTTTCCAAAAGCCCTATAGTCAAACATCACCGCCCATGGCCTCTCACACCGGACACCATTGGCCTCTGCTGTGTCACTCGGTGTCTCTGTCCATGGAGTCTGGTCCAAGCCTTGCACCAAGATTGCTCCATGGCCATGCTTGCTTTGCGTGTGGCCATGATCGTGCTTGACGAATGCGCCAAGATACGAGTAAGTAAATACGCTAATGTCTTGCCTGGACTACAAAATGATGTCTATTCATATGAAATTCCCTTTAATCCGCCCTGCGCTTTCGACCTTTGCGGCTATGGTTTTTATGTTCTTGAAATGGAAGAGACAGATCTGATTTGTGATGCACATGTAAATGCAACACATGCTACATATGTGCTTGCAAAATCTTATGAAGGGATTGATAAAATATATATTTAATACATGACCCGAAATATTCCATTTTTTAAAGAAAATCATTTTCTTCCGCGTATGATCATTTTGCCACCCCAGCAATAAAAATGTCCTTTATTGTTAAAAAATCTCTGAGAAAAACAATTTTTTTTTCTGTTTTCCCTTCTAGAAATGCTTCGTTGGTTCTTGTGTGTGCGTAATAAATATTGGGTCCGTGGAGGTTGTTTGGAATTTAGAGTACTTAAATGCGGGAGAGCTGTCTTCTCCAGCGGTTTGGTTTTTGCTATTACCCCCAATATTTAATGCATTCTTTCCTTTGACTTCCCATGTACCATTTCGCATTTGAACCCTCTTTATAGGACGTTATTGCCTCTATGCTTTTGATACAGTGTTTTGCATGCACTTGCATACTAGTTTCCATCTATTCAATTTTTTTTGGTTCATTGATTGAAAATGCAAGGACCATGTTAACATACCTCCAACATGCTCTACAGTTACGTTTTCTTTGTTAAGCCCTCAATGCTGTGCTATATAGTTCCACAGGCTGTAAAGTGTTGGCCTCTATACTCTCTAGTTGCATGACCAAACGAGTACAATCAGTTATAAATCTGAAAGCTGATACCTGATACGATATATTTTGTACAGCTATTTCTATTCACCTCAGTTTACACCATACTTATATAAATGCCTTATCACATTTTTCCCGCATGATACACATCAGTTCTCTATATACTTGTTGTACAAAAGCATCTTTAGACGAATAGGCATGTGATTTCCATGATCCTGAGATGAATATTTCAGAAAGATAGAATAGTCAAACCTAGTAAGTTTTGACCATGTCTTAAATGTCATGGTTTCATGAATGTAGTAATGTGTATTTGAATTACCTGTAAATTGTAATGCTATAAATTGTTATTAACTCACCTCTTGACTAACATGAATGAAAAAAGTATTTCTTCTAAGCACGAAACATGTGTTTATTAGTAGACATATATTGCAAATTAATCAACTTTTGTAAATGAACACACATTGTGAAATCCTATCAAAATTAAAGAAACTTGGACGTAGAACGCATTTGAACTTGACTAGTAAGTTTGGAGCACACGGATAATTCCAATTGAACCTGAATTTTTTTTAGCATAACGGCAACAACTAAAAGTGACCAGACCAGAAATCCAGCATAGTTGTACCATGAAATGACCTAGCAACTTGTGCTTTAAGCAACCCAAGGACCTGTTTCCTGGACCTCGAGGGGCTTAATTGTAAATACAAATAGAGAGGAGAGAGAGAGGGAGAGAGAGAGAACACGAAATTTATTGCGCAGCTCTGCCTCTCACGCCTTTTATTTAAGAGGCCACCCCCGGGGTTTGGAATTCTTTTTCCAACTCCGAATTCTCCTGGTCGTTGGGCTTCCTGCGATCCTGATCCCCTTCTCATTCCATCCTCGCCGGGCTCCGGCCAATCTCCTCGCTCGTGGCGGTTCTCTCGGCTTCGGAAGCGGAGGAAGAGCAGAGAATTCCGGGGGTTTATACCAGCACAGGTGAGTTCTCGATCCTTCTCATCCTGTTCCTCCCCTCGCCCTCTTTTCGTGGTTCGTTTCTTGATTTCAGTGTGTTTGCCTCGCTCGGTTTTCTTTATGCGATTTGACGGCGTTCAAGATTTTAGAGCTTTGATTTTTTTTTCTGTCTCGTCTTGTCATCTCAGGCCATGTTCCTTTTTTTGGCATGCTTTCTGAACTTCTAGATTAAGGAAAAAAACATACTGATCCGGGAACTAGTACACATGAGAAGGAACAGCATGTTTTCCTCACCAGAAAACCAGTGTGATTTGCTACAGGATTCACTTCTGCCGCGAAATTTCTCCTGCCGAGTTCTTCCCTGCTTGCCTGTATCTGTAGTTACTACTGTGCGGAGGCACTGCCCAGTGCCCAGCGATAGGTAACATCTGATGCATGCAGTTAACTCCATTCACGTTTCTTTGGCCACTCAAGTTTCTTGAACCTGCCGCGCACACTTGGTAGAAGAGGAATTAACGCACAGCTCATTTCTGGCACTAGTTGTGTTGTGGGACACGTTTGTTGCAGTTCTACGTGAGCTTTCGTACTGATGCAGGTAGTGTTTTGCCGTATGTCTGAGGACAAGATGGTACTCTCCGGCCGATTTGGTTTAAGGTTGTCAAGATCAGTAAATCGCCGGTGTTTTAGGACATGGATTGTACTGTATCTTATATACGGGGTAGCATAGTATGTCGACCCATCAGTCAGGGAAGAAAAAAAAAATGCTTTTTAATATTTTCCGGGGCGTACGAATGGATTTGGATGCTGAATCTTGATGGCTGTATTGTACGTCTCTTTGGGTGGAGTGTATCTAGGATGTGGCCTCTTGTTCTGGTGCCAACTCTGTAGTTAGTCTGGCGTGTATCTGCTTTCTGTTGGTGTGTCAGTTTTGTACTGGATCATGCAAAGATTGTGAGGTTCGTAGCCTTACCAATACCAGGACAGCATGCATCTTGCTAAGGACATGTCGTTTCAGAAAGTGCTGCATTTCTTCTATCACCAGTAAACCTCGGGTTGATCTTTGCGATATACATTAAACATTTTATTTTCTTCGTTGCCATATGTAGATGGAATCTAGATAAGCAGACTTTCAAATTCTCCATTATGAAGCTAGGCAGGCGATACTAGTTTCAATTGCATCATTTGCTTCTTTTTTTTTTCTTTTTGTATTTCTGCCTTAGAGCAAAAATTTTGTTGTTACTGAAACTAACTGTAATGCACTCGTTATGTCTGGGGCTTTCTGGAGTTTAGGATGTGTTTGCCACATAATTAGCTCTGTTTAGTGAATGCAGAATATTTCTTCTCTAGTTAGCTTAGTTAGGTAAACAGTCCTTTGTGTCTGGATTAGTCAAGTGCAATTCGAAGGTTGAAATATCCACTAGCAGAACAATATGTATTACTGGCAAGTGGTTTCTCAGTAGGTAAACATGCTATACGCAGGTTTAACAAATTAAAAAAGAAAAATCAGAACGATCACAAGAAATGTGCAAGTTGTGGAATCTCCATTGCTTCAGCAACTTGTGGGCACTGAAGGTCGTATGCCCATCTTACTCTCAAAAGTTGGCATTAGGTATTCGGGTTGCCATCGGTCTCAGTTGCTGCTGCCTGTCCTGTCCAAATTGACTTGGCTTCCTATAATCTGAAAGCTATTCGCAATTGTTCATGTCAAGTGGGAAGGCTGCTGATTCTGATTGTTAGATTTTGTCCCTTGACTTGGCTTTATGATGATATTAATTCCACCAAGGCAGCCACCGGTCTCTTTGTTCAAACCATAGAAGGAACTGTCTCTGTCAAGGTCATCATGAATTTAGGCTAATGTAGTTGGAGTCGCAACAAGAAAGTTTAATGCTTGCACTTGATTAAAGGGATGTGGCAACCATATTGAAAAGGATCGAAGTGCAAAAGATCTTGATTAAGTTGAACTTACAACTAATTTGTTGTGCATCCATTGTATGCCAAATAATGGAACCACCATGCTAGTACTGATGCAACATTATTTTTACCTTCTATGTTGTTGTATTTGTGCAAAGATGACGAAGAATTTCACACTGACAATGTCTCTCATGAACTTGTAGGCACTCTGCAGGACAATTACATTTGATGGTCTCTGAAACTAGATCATAGAATTTGATGTTAAAATGATACTGAGTTATTGACAGGAAAATGGTCGAAGACAAAAATCTGTCACAAGATACGGTACAGATAAGTGGACATGCCGCACTTCAGAATGTTTATTATGATAAGGATGTCGTGGAAATAAAATTGGCAGATACTGTTGATTCTGACAATTGTGGTGGTAATTTTGTCAAGGACGTCTGTGTTGATGAAGGGGCACTACCGCATTGGAAGATTTCAGAAGAAAAACCAGTAGACAAGATTGATCCAAACAGTATAAAATATGGGAAGAAAGATGATTCTAAAAAATCTGTTCACGCACTAAAACCAGAAGCAGTTGTACCAGTTGACTTTGCTCCTGATTGTGATAACGAGGAAAGACACTCTTCTGGCAAAGAGTATGATCTTGAAGATCATATTACTACTGTTTACATTTCAGGCGATCCAGGGGAGAAGAAGATAAGCTTGCAAGAGTTACTTCGCCTTGAAAGTGCAGAAGAATCTCGTCATGCGAGCACAATGAACTCCAAGAGCCGTGAAAAACAGAAATACCCTCTTCATGAAGAAGTTGGACAGGTATGCCTTTATGACTTACAAATAGTTTAAATTGCTTGCCTTCATACCACCGTCATTGTACCATTCACATGTTCTTACCCCTTGACTCGAAATTCAGTGGCAAATTCTTCCATGTGTACACTTCATAAAAGCTTTGTTATTCTTACAGACTTCCAAAGATGGATTTCCTGATGTTCAGGCCATAACCAACACCAGTGATTGCTCAGGAACTATGTCTGAACATCATGATGCAGCTTCAACGTTAGATCTGAGAGAACTACACAAAATCGATCGTTACAACCCTTTCATTGATCATAGGTTAGAGGATAAATCAGAACCTGAGTGCTCTGTACCAGGAACCACAGATGCTTCTTCCACCAACTCCATGTGTACCGTCGACAATATGGAATGTGGCTACACAGGATTAGATGAGGTCGAAACAGGATCCCGGACGGATGTGATGAGTACAAGTAGTTCAGACAGTCAACAATCTGGAAAGAGTGATGACCATAGTGAAAGTATTATTGATAGCAAGGTCGTCACTGGTGCAGTGGGTGAAACTGCAGTTGCTACATCTTCATCTAGCAATACTGAACCTAGTGACGCAAATATGGAGAATCATGAGAAGTGCATGAGTGCCAGTGTCGCAGATCAGATAGACCAGGAGCACGGCGTGTGCACAGAAGATTCAGTCAGTAAAGGCACTGCCCTTGCACAAGATCATTCTGTGGTTGAACAAATGGCACCTGAAAGTTCTAGATCAACTGCTCTCATTGGCATTGGTAATGGCGGTGACAATCCCACTGAACTGAACTGTGGTCCCAGTATCATGTCAGGGCCAGTATCGATGTCGGGTCATATAGCTTATTCTGGCAACGTCTCTCTTCGGTCAGATAGCAGCACAACTAGCACCCGGTCCTTTGCATTTCCAGTGTAAGTCCATATTTCCACTTTTGTTAGATTGCGAGCCAGTTTGTTAATGAAAAATAGTGTACTAGTTCGTTTGAAACAATCATGTAAACTCTTACTAGTTGATCTTCACGTGTCTTTCAAAAGTATTGATTTGCAGTTAGACATCTTCATCCATCTGACCTGATTATTGAAATTCTTATGTCGTGGCAATGGACAGGTTGCAGAGGGAGTGGATCAGCAGCCCAGTGAGGATGGCTAAGGCGGAACGCCGGCGCACAAGGCGGCGTCACGCCTGGAGGAAAGGGCTTATCTGCTGTAAATTCTGATCGATCTTGATCGCCCTCCCATCGTTTCATCCGGAATCCAAGCCTTCCCCGGTGCGCGCACGAGGGAAGAGAACATCTTTGGGATCCCGTTTGGATCCATGGTATTTCCTTGGAAAGTTTGGGATCCGAGAACAAGTTTGAGCTAATCACTAAACATTCCAACGAAATACCACTCATCCAAACCCCTTGCAGAAGTTGCTTCTCCCGCGCTCCACGTGGCACCCTGCTCCTTCTATTGATCCTGGAGCAGGTTGACGATGGCTTGCCGATTTGGCAGTGGCTTGAGTGGGTATATACAGCTGTTGTAGGGTAGTGATGTTTACTATTTTTTTTTCCCTTTTCCCGTCCTACGAGAATGTGCGTACGGCACGTTTTTCACTTAAGGGAGTAGTGATTACGTTTTAGTAGAGGCGATTAATTTAGATGTACATCCTTGGTGAATTAAGTTTTATGCTGTGAAAATTTGTTTGTTCTATTGGTCTTTTTCGTTGGTTTGTTTGATTTCGCATACGTGTGACTCTGCTTATTGCCGTTCAGAACTTCAGATTCCACGTCTCCACCGATGCAGCTTTGTACTGTCTGTATGACTGTATGCTCCTTGAGTTATTTCCGGAATCCAGATGAATCTCCTCACCAGCTGATCCCAGCCGTTCGTCGTGTATACGAGTCCTCCGGTCCTCCAGTACGTACTGCCTCTATCGCATCGTCACCCATCAGTTGGATTTTGTCTGACAGAATGTATCTTGGTACGAACCGTAGAGACGAAGAGATCTGGAGTACGAAATACGAGCTTGCAACGTTGGAACTTTGATGCTATCACCATCGTACTGTAAGCCTTTTGTTGAATTGTTGTCCGCGCCGTCCATGCATTTTCGATGGAAGGAGACGAGGGAAGCGCTTCGGTTTTTTTTTTTTTAAAGGGCCCGTCTGGTTTTTAAGTAGTAGCAGAAGTGATTTGAGTAAGAAAAATGAAACAATGAGATAGAGGTGGACCGTGCTGGTAAAGGCCCAGAACGTTTTTCTGGTACATGATCGAAACAGGCCCAGATTTACTTTGTTGTAATTTGTTTTCTATCTTCATCTTAATCCCCCGGTGAAACGGGGTCATTTTTTCCCCAAAACAGTTGGTGATTTGTAGCGCCATGAAACTTTATTAGCATGAAATGAAACTTTATACGGTACCTCTTATTAAATGAACACGCGCGTTGCCCAACTCAGAGGGTGTGTTTAGTTGGGAGGGGAGAAAAGAACTTTTTCTGGGAAGCACGTTCTGTGAGAGAGATGAATAGGAAAGTTGAAATGAGTTAGGGAACTTTTCTGGGAAACGTGTTTTTTTGAGAGAGATGAATAGTAGAGTCAAAAAAACTTCCGAAACTAAACACGACCAGAAACTATCCTCTTTCCCTCCCCACTTCCGGGGGTGGGGGAGAAAATTTGTCCCCGCGTAGGCGCGTACTGTCATGGGGACACCATCCAGCTCTGCACCACTGCACCGTCTCATCTCGTGCTTACCATTTCTTCTGAAGTTCCGACGAAATGGATCTCGCTATGGCCTGTAAAACTGAAAGAAGCTTGGAGCACGCCTCCGCAGCAGACTCGAGGAAAAGGGCCACTTCGTACAGAACGTACGTTAGCGCGAGCGATCTTCACCATGCTTGCGCATAGTGCTGTGTTAACTGATTCACCGCGCTAACTGATTCACTGCCTTTGTACTACAGTGCTGTGTTAAACGGGAGAGACGTGAACGCTGCTGGCAGCGTGTGGTCCAGCACAACAGTCTGCGACGGCGACTCGTGCTTGATTTTGAAGCCCAGAGCATTTGTGGGCAACTGGGCTTTCCACATGACAAGAAAGGATGCACCCATGTTTCCCCAAGGCAGCCCTGTCAATCTTGGCCATGCGAATTATTTGACGGTGAATTGATGGTGCTGTTGGGTAATGTTCATGGGAAAATGCGCCATATCAAACACTAACCTCGTATGCAGCACGCAGAGATGCGTCTCACAACACCTTGCCTAGGAGGGACTTCGTTGGGATAAGCGCACCTTAGTTTGCCGTAGACCCGGCAGACCAACTAGATCGCTCTCAATCGTAGCATAGACGAAATGAGAACAAGAATACATGATAGATCCTAAATCGGCCATTTTACAAGGAGAGGAGGCTTTACTCCATTATGAGAACCTAATTAACAAAAATCATATAAAAAAGGGAAAGCAATTTCCGATTTGGTTTGCCTAGGCAAAAACCGGTCTGGCGAGAGATATGCAATGATGAAGTCCCATTGACATTTTTTAAGAAACTTACAAAAACCTTTTTACTGGTTTTGGCAGCTGATCAGGCTTGTTTTGCTTGTCCGCACTAAGTTTGGTCGTCAACGATATATACATGTTGACTTGGTTTTCAACACAGCCAAAACTTGAAAATTTCTTCTCCTATGAAGAGGGGAAAGAACAAGGAGAAGATAATAAAAATTACAGGAAATTTTGAGGGAAAACAGCGTGGCAAACCTGAGTTTCAAGGGGAGTGGCTGAAATAATGAGGTTGGATTAATTTCAGCGCGTAATAAGTAAACACAAAATAAGCAAAAAAACAGCATGGTGTTCTATGCGAGATCAAAATCTCTGTCAACATTAATTAACTTCTTTCTAATTAAAATGAGAAAAGGGGGAAAAATCTAGCATGGCCAATTTTGAAGAAGCGCTGTTGGACTGCGTACCGAAGGTTACCATAACACGAGTGACGCAACTCAAAACAAGCATCAGCGCTTCTATACGAGATGAGAATAACCTCTATCAAGATTCACTTCTCAGTGATGACAAACAACTCAACTGACTAGTACACTGCTATGAACTATGGAATTTGATCCATCCTATCCTATCTTCACCTATAGTGACAGAACTAAAAAGAAAAGGAAAAAAAAACACTATAGGCTACAAGAAATAGATACAGCGAGCAGGTACCTAAACCTACTTTAGTTGTGTTTTTTAGGGTGAGGCCTGGGCCCGTAGCGCGCAACCACAACAACCTTCTCGTCAGACGCAGCAGGACTAGTGCTTCCTCCGCTGCGGCTGAAGCTTGCTCCGGACGCGCCTTCTGCCGTTGATCCCTTCTCCACGCTCACCGTTTCAGTGTTCTTGGTGTGCTCCACGCCGTGGTCGTTATTGCTCGTCCCTCGCGATCCTTTCTGATCAACAGACGAATGCTCGCCGGTCGACATGGACGGGCTCCTCACTGCAAGAATAGGCAGCAAATTTGGGTCACAAACAAGGCGAGATGAAGTTCATCAGAAAGATAACTTATAAGGAAGCATGAACACAATAATGTACGCTAGGAATGAACTTCAATTCTTGAAATACCCAATAACAAAAAAAAAAAGGAAGGATAAGCAGTAACTCACCGTGGCGTGCATGAGCAACGGGCAGCTGGTTAATCGTGAGCACGAAGACGATGGCCAAGATGACCATGAGAAGAGTGCTAGAACAAGCCTTTCTGCAACCCATGGCGAACTCTAACTCTTTACTACACGGTGAGTCGTCGGTGAGAGTGTAGCTTTCTGTATGAACACCACCACTGCCAAAATCAAGCTAGCCGCAAGGAAAAATGAGGAGGGAGAGGAGGTGGAACTCGATGGCCGTAGACGTTTTTATATACACAGGCCGAGATGGATGCCTTTTTTCGCTAGTCAGCTCGAGATCGATTGGGCGGTCAAAGCTCAAGGTCGCGAGATCTCTTACAACACTTATATAAATATATACAAGTAATAAAACATCTGCGCGCGGCCGTACTGGTGCCCAAGCCTTGTTTACCAAGCCCTAGGCGTTTCTTTTGCACCACCGCATGGTGCTTGTTGTACCGCGCGGCGCCGAGCCACGCACTGGCGCACCACGTGCGGGCCCTGTGCGCCCTGCGTGCGTTCCCCCCGGGCCTTCCGATCCGCCGGGTGGTGGCTGGGCTTCGGGAGTAGAGCCTTTTGCTGGGCGCCCTCGCCCTGCTGCCAATGCCACGGGTGAGACGGTGCACGGCAGCGTGACGGTGCAGTAGGAGTGATAGTGAGCACCGGGCACCAGCACCACCACACCCCGCGGCTGCGCTCGACCGCTCGTGGAATCCGCGTGCCACAGCTGCAGGAAGAGTCAGGTGTTGAATTAATAAAAGCTTGTCCCGCATCGGGGTCGTTACGGAGCAAGATCCCAGGCTCCTATCTCGCGCCCCCAGGAGATTTTTAATTTTTTACAGCCAGGAATCGCACAGAAGCCGGTTGATCGGCAGTCGGACGGTTCCCGGATCCCAACAAGACCGAGGAAAAACAAGCACAGTAGGGTGCGTTGATGGAAGAACTCAGGCTGTGTTTAGTTGATGAAGGGAAAAGATCTTTTGTTTCTGGGATGCGTGTTATGAGAGGGGGATGAATAGGAAAGGTGAAAAAGGAATTTTTAGGGATGCGTGTTCTGTGAGGGGAATGAACAGTAAGTGCAAAAGATCTTTTGCATCTAAACACAACCTCAAGCTACTTCGATTACACAAGGATCCGTCATCTCAAATCGCCGCATCTCAGTAAAACTTTGACCAAAGCCGATGCGGCGCTGTCTGAGAGCGGATGTAAAATAGCTGTACATACTGAGACTCCAGATGTGAACATGCTGAGCGCTGCCAGTGCCCAATAGGAAATGTAGTAGAATGCTGGCCCGAGTCAAAAGAACACGCTGCACCGATGAAACTGCATCGCATGAACCATATGGAAGTCCGTCCATTGGGGTTTTTGTTTTACTCCACGTCCATGGTTCAAACGGGAAAGTTTGCTTCAAAGACGACCACAGGATTGCAGTCTCCCGCAAACTTGGCAATGTACTTCGGCAAACCGCATAGCCAAGAACACCCGACTCATCCAACCTGAAGACTCATGATCTGCGCGCTTCAGATGTTCTCACTGAAGCTTTTGAAAGAACTTTCTCACGGCCCTGACCGCGCGGTTCAGATGTTCTCACTGCAGCTTCTGTAAGAACTTTCTCACGGCCCTGACCAAAGGAAGAGGGTTCTCGACATGCACGGCGTGGCCGCTATCTGGGATAATGATCATGTCACAGAGCTTGTTTCCATCACGTCCATCAGATCCACATGCACCGTGCTGTATTATCTCGTTACACATTCTGCGTGAGATGTCTATAAATTTTGCGTCCTTTTCACCTGCAACGACGAGCAGAGGCCTCTTCAAGTGTTTCAAGTCTTCCCACAGGGACCTGGTACATTAAAACTTGCATGAGACACAATCACATGAACTTTTTTCTTGAAAGAACAGAACCACATGAATAATGTTTGCTACTAGAAAAGTACAGCCGGCCATTTGCTTATCAATTGCATTATCAGTATCTGACATTTCTGTACCAGCTCATTGACACAGTTGGTACATAACGCTGTAATTGAAAACATTACTATAGAGTACGGGAATGGAACCTTACTTTTGTCTCCCTACGCTTGAATCTGCAAGAACCTTAGCTAGAGCTTTGATGTTGTTGTGTTTAGTGCGTTTCCTCACTAGAGAATTGAACTTGGGATGCTCTCGTAGACTGGCACACAAAGGAAAAGACAAAAAAATAAGGGAAGCCAAATATATGTTAGGGATACAATGCATGGTTTCTCCACCTTGCCTATGAAATGATAAAATAAGTCAGTTCCTTCAGCAAGATATTACCTAGTCCACATTTTTGCAGAGTACCATGTCTCAAGAAAACATTCAAGTCCACAAGACATCAGGAACTTTGCTCTTGATTTATCAATAGCAATACGGCGTTTTTTACTGTCTTCATCTCTCAATCCAGGACTTCCTGATATGATCACAGCTCCACGAATCTGTCTTGGCATAAAAGTATTAGAATCAGCATAAGAAGTGCACAAAAAAGATAAATATCGAGAAAGTTACCTGGTGGACTTGACTTAGTGCCATGTGGAGTGCAATCCTTGCACCCATTGAATAGCCAACAACCACCACCTCACTATCAGTTATTTTGTGTATCAACTTTAGTAGCAAATCTGCAGCTGATTGAACTGTAACAGGAAATTGTTCTGAATTTTCAACTTGATGCTGCAGCATTTGTGATTCACCATGACCAGGAAGATCAGCAGCAATGACTCGCGCGACAGGTGAGAGAGCTTTCATCATGGGAGCCCAATCGTCACTTGTACCAAGAAATCCATGAAGTAAAAGCACAACCTTTTCCTGCAGCCACAAAACAATGTCATGACACCAGGCAGAAACAACATATCAAGTATTAAATTGTTGGCATGATATTCTACCACCTTTTCAGAAAACTCACATGCAGTATTCTTGACATAATACTAATATTTTCTTGCCATGAGGCAGCAAAACCAGAATTGAGGAATTCTTACATACGAAAAGCCGCAAATGCACAGAATAAATTCTTATACGGCAATGTGAGCAAATACATCATCTGAATTTTCAAGAGAATCTTACATTTGTATGGTCACCAGCCTCTTGAAGTTTGACTAGATAAGAACAATCATCCACATCAACTTGGATAGAATATGACCTCAGTTTTTCTTCACTATATGTCCTTTCTATCTTATCAATGTTTATGTTTAAATGGTGAAGATAACCATAAGCACCTTCTACTGAAGCTCGGACGCCATCACCAAGTGGGGTTGCATGGATATTTAACTTATGTTTTGTTACATCTTCCCTTAACCATTGATACGTTCCAAGTCCATGTGCAGCAGCCCCACATGTATCTTTGTTCTTTATTCTGGAGACTGTGGAGTTTTGTTGGTCAACATAATGTGCTAGTTGTATATAGGATGCCAAACCTACAGAACTCTCAAACGCACTACTGATGACAGCCATCTTATCATGCATCTGAGCCCATTTTGCTATATGAACTGCATTCTCAAAACCTCCAATGACACTGGGTTTAATAACCTGAGATGAAAATTAAAGCATGTTAAATATATAAGTCAAATAAACAATATTTAAAACTAGCCCACAAAGTTTTCCTCGGTACTCACAAGAGCAACTATTCCTGGATGCACAAATTGATGAAGCTTAGCAATTATATTCCCCTTAAGGTTGTCAATTGTCTCATCTAGTGCGACAGGCAAGCCAGTCTTGACACAGAACTTGATGAGATCAGTTACAGAGCTCACTGGTTCCTGTAAAGTAGGAAAACACAAGAAGACTCTTAATACAGAAAAAGATACAAGTATGACTTATGGGAAACCGAAGGAACCCCAGCCCCAGCAATAAGGTGCAGCAGTAGGCAAGTTCATTCTTTTGCGTATTTCAGAGTTTTTAATACGGAGCCGATGAATATCTTACCTCAATGTATTCCAAATGAAGGCTTTTTGCCATAGATCCAAATTCAACTGCCTGTTCAAATGTCCATTTCTGATTTGCATCAACACGGATTTTAATCTGGTACCCTACAACCTCTCTTATTTTATGAAGAACAGCTGCATCCTCAATGGGGCTTTCACGACGCCCAACCTTTCAAAGAGATTTTGGAAAAGCAAACCTTATACCTTGATTAGCAAAAAATAGTCTATATAAACATTAACTTCCATGCGCTACAATTATGCAACCAGTTAAATAGTTACCTTCAGTTTAACTGTGGTAAAACCTTCAGCAACAAGTTTGGCAACAGCAAGTGCTACTTCCGTTGGAGTACCATGGCAGTCTACTAGTGCACAGATCTCTATACTTTCAGAACTCTTATGATCTCGTACTAGGGGGTTGGAACCAGCAAGGACTTCAGACAACGAACATTTCCATTTTGATGCAAGTAAATTAATAATGGCCATCTCCAATCCACATTTAACACTTGGGAATATTGAAGAAGGCTGAGATGATGTAAAAAGGAGTAAAGTTTAATTTCTTAATATTTAAGAAGTCAGTGCTAACAAGTTTGGAAAGTTCACTTACAGGAATCCCGAGGCTTGTCCATATCCAATTGGAGAAGGATCCTCTAAGCAAAGGAATAACATCTAGCACAGAATCTTTCATCCTGTGGATAAGAAACCTAAGTTGCTCTTCAACATCCAACAGATCCTCCTCATGAATTTCGATCGGTGCAACCTGTTAAAAGAAGTGGACCAAAACTAACATGCTCTAAGATGTATTACCCAACAAGTTAACTCGACCAATTTCTGGACATGCAAAATCAGATATGCAGTTCCTAGGAAGCATGTTCAGTAACACAAACCCATTGCTAGGTGCTACCTAGAAAACACATATGTGAACTATCAGGATGAGATCTGGGCATATCAGATCCAATAAAACCCTAAACACCTTGTCATTGGCCATTCCTTCCTGATTTATGCAGCCCTTTTGATACATTACTCAAATTTAAGTGTATGTGCGTGTGAGTTGGGTGTCCCTGTCCCCTTTAGGGGAGTATGTCTGTAATGAAGTATGTCTTCCTATCTCTTTATACAAAAAAATTCATAGCTCACCTGCCCGTTCGAGAAAAAGAATCTTTGTATGATCTTTTAACATATAGGGGACCTCAGTTCAATAATATCTAGGCAGTGTGAATACCATCATTTGGCCTACATTGGAAATTAAAACCTACCTATAAATGATTACGATGTGAGAGGTGAGTTTGGTCAGATGTAGTTTGTTTGTGGTTTTTTAAATAATGGTTTGCTCCAGTTTTTTAGTGATGATATCGCTCACATGGTGACATGCAGTTTTCTGTATGTATGGAAGAAGTGAAAAGAGCACCTCCAACAAGTCCATAACTTATAGTACTAAAGGAGACTTAAATTAGAGAATAGCATCATAATGTTAACATATTATTATGTCTAGTAGAAGATCCTAGTTCCCATATTATTATCCATATATACTGTTATACTAGACTTCCTTCTATCGTCAGAATGCTTGTGGCCCTGTTCCAGTTCCAGCCAATCTGTTAAAAGGCAGTAGAATTCACAAAAGTGTTAAAAGACAAACCTCACCAAAACCTGCAGTACTATCATCCACACAAAGCTTCAGAATAAATCCTTCATGAGAGAATCTGTCATCAGACTGCCCTGAAGTGCGTGGTGCAGAAAGCTGGATTCTGTTTTCAGATGATGGTTTCAAAGGTAATTGAGGAAAATGTGGAAGTGGTGGCAAAATATTTATTGGTATGGATGATCACATATACCTGTACAGCATGTACTCTGCTCCATGAATTCTACTAACAGGCATAGCACCTAACTCACTCTTAGAACATGGGGCTCCCAGAAGATAATCCAGGTACTGAGTTGTAGAATAGGCAGAGAACATGTTCATGATTCTGCAGAACTAGTAGAAATGTAAATACATGAGGGAGAATATAATTATTTCAGAATGTAAAAAGCAATCTAGTTTAGATATGAACCTATGAAAGTTGGCATTGCTATCGATGCTATTGTTCACTTCTACCACGCGATCATTCTGTTCCGCTTTAGATTTCACCAATGCATCATGAAGCTCTGCTTTCGTTTCAACTAGAAAATGCTTGACCCTGCAACATAAGTAGTGAGATTGCTGAGAAGAAAAAATCAGCACTAGAAATATTTCATTATACACATAATAGACCCCATAATCAACAATATTGACAATTTCCAGAATCATTGGTTTATATTGATATATCAGCCTCAGGGGTAAATAATGGTAAAAGTTAACTATCAAAGTATAAGGTTGACACTAATACACAATTCCAAGCATAAAAGAAAAATGCCATCGTAATGTCATTACAGCCAGATGGGACAAGTAAACAGAACAACTGAATACAGATTGATTTTACCTGTGTGCAGCACAGAGGTTGGCAATTGATATGTCATGTGATGTGTAGAAAAATTTCTTCAAAATTTCTGGTGAAGTATTTTTCGCAACTGGTAGAAGGCTGAAGATCGCACCACCATGATTGTTAACAACAATTATCGTCATAGGTTTCCTTCGTGCCCTTCAATAATGTCAACATCATTATCCCTAATGAATATACTGTTCAACATCATGACCACACAGCAGTATAACTTAGGTAAATAGAGTATCAATATTTTTATGACTTTCATTAAGTTAATCTAATAGGAATTCGACCATGGATCAGATTGATCAAGGATCATGGATAGGTGTAGAGAAAGCTTCAAACTTCAAACCTTTGGCTGAGAAGTGCCAATCCATTTGTGTCATGAAGAAAAGATACGTCGCCAACCACACAGAATACCTGAAAACATAAGAGTCAAAGCTGTGACATATATCAGTGTCATTGTAACCCTACATAGTTGGGTGGTGTGTTTGCTGTTTTTGGGTGTCTTTCCTGCCTTTTGTTTTTGTTCTCCTGGACTCTTTTTTCTCCTTAATATAGTGATGTGTAGTTTTCTCCTGTGCATTTTCAAGAAAAGAGCAGAGAAAGTTGAGGTTCTTCCAAAAGCCAAAAAAGTATTCCTCGTTCCTCAAGTGAAAGATTAGGAACATGTGTTGATAAGCATGCCTTCTTTTTTGAGGAGAACAAGCATGTCTTCAATTAAATAAAATGCTACGATATGTCTAATAATAGGAGAATTATTTTTTAAGTCAGGCTTTCATCAAAGATTAAACAAAATGTACCAATAATTTATTCACTTCATCAGAATAGGTCTTGGTGCAGAGAATAGCCACTTGCCCCTTCTGTGACCAGGCCGAGGAAGCAATTAAGCATTTACTAGTTTCATGTGTTTTCAGTCGGCAGGTCTTGTCTTTGGTCCTAAAACATCTGAATTGACCGCTGTAGCACCCATGTTGATGACAACTCGCTTCTCTAGTTGGCGGCGAAAAGCTATCGGGGGTGTGCCAAAGGAAATGAGAAAAGGACTTAATTCTCTCACCACTCTTGTGTCATGTGTTTGAAGGAACATCGCCAAACTTTCATGCTCTTATCCAGAGAGTGGCTGATGAACACACCTTGTGGTGTATGGCAGGTGCTTTGAAACTTCAGGAGCTTCTTGCAAAGTCGCTGGCAACCCAAGCTTACTGCTCTTGGTGGTTCTTGGTCTGGTCTTGTTGTTGTTTCTGTGGCGCACGTGTTCCCTAGTTTAGTGTTGGATGTTTGAGTGTGTGCTTTGCCTAGATTTGGGCTGGTTTTGTGCTCGTTTTTTGTTCTGTTTGTTTTCTTTCTATCTTAATGAAATGACATGCAGATCTCATGCGTTGTTCAAGAAATGAAAATAATTAGAGAAACAACTTACATGCTTGTTGGATCCAACAGCAAATCCAATTGCAGTGCTGAGCAATCCATCGATGCCGCTTGCTCCTCTGTTCCCAGCTACTATTGTGCCAATGAAGTCCGGAAAATGATGTGTCATCACGCTATTTCCATCTGTCGTGTAATCAGCCCAGCCCTTGCCAAACATGTCCAAGTCTCGGATGACCATGCTGTTCCCAACAAACATGGTGGCACCACCATAAAGTGACTCCCCAATTACGTGAGCAACATATGGTTCTGTAAGTGATGACTTGGAATGTATTTGGAACATTATCTCATGAGAAACCTGGAGTTAGCAACAGTTATCAGAACAAAACCCACTTGAAAGAAAAAGGGGCAAAAGATTTTGTCGTTATTTCCAGGGAGAGGGAGATCAAGCACAGTATAAAACTAGAGGTTTGACTATAGTTGAGTTTCCAGGGCACAAATACATTAGCTAGTAGCAACAACAGGTAATTTACTTATTTAAATCTCTTCAGAATAAAATATCCAGCAATGTCATGCTAGCTACAAGGTTGGTGGTGCTACTTTGATCTAAGGCATACATGGAGAAATTTCATCCTATCCACCATATGATCAAAGGCATTTTGTTATTTTTTATAAGATAGCTACCATGCTACAGGTCATACCACGGAATTAACAGCCATCAAAATATCTGCCCATCTGCTTGTCTTCCTTTGAAAAGTACACCGGCACAAACTAGCAGCAAATTCCACCACACTAGCTTGTATTCTGTGAGTAACGACATGTGAAGGATCATGACGGCGTGGATGACTATCAATCAAGATATAGGAAGATGGGTAGCAAGTCTCGAGAAACATTCCCACTCGTTTACTTGTAATACGGCTACCAATCTGCCAATCAAACAGTTTCAGCTTAAAAGAATTATGGTATAGTAAATATACTGCATATCAGTGTTTTAAAGGTGTCGTATAGATGACAAGCCATACCCATGGCGCCTTAAGGGTCTAGTTACGCCTTGTCGCCTAGGCGATAAGGCGCACCCAGAACGCCATAGGATGCCTTAGCACCTTAAGAACAATGCCGCATATAAACACAATAAGAAAGAAAGAAAAAGTGAACAGTCCAAAATCATAGAATCGATGAGTTCTTAGAATAAAAACCTGAACAACAACATCTGGGCTTATCCACTTTTTAGCAGAATCCGACAATAGAATTTGATCAATATGATCTATAAATAAAATGCTCTTCTCAAGGCCTGGGAACGAATTTACTACTTTCCGCAATCGCAGCCCAGACAAAATATCAGTAGCAATTGGCCAGGAAAGGTGCCTAGCTAGTAAAGCCACGGCCCACATGTCATCATCTGTATGAAGAGCACCAACTATTAGAAGCCCTTGTTCTGCCTTCTCTATGATCTTCAGAATCTCCATTAATGAACAAGAATAATTGCCAAATGCAGAAACTGTTTTCATTATTAGGTATCTGGTATATGGTTCGCTATTTGTAAACCACCTATCCAAACCTCTCAAACAGTCAAGATTCCAATCTTGAGTAGTGTATTCCAGTGGTTCTCGAAAACCACAGTTTAGATGCACTGGGCCTTGTGGAGCTTGCATTGCATAGTAGGCTGCTGAATCAAGTGTAGTGAGAACCATTCTTGCGTGAATTTGGTCACTAGGTGGAGGAAGATTAAAAAAATATCTTACAAAGGTACCATAATGGTTGACCTGAAAATGAAAATGAAACTGTTGAGATAGTAGCCTAAAAGATTCATTGAAGAACAAAGAATAGACCTTGATAAATGAGTTTGCATGACAACACAATTGTCTCAAAGATAAATAAATGAGGTGCCAAAACTGCAATCCTAACAATATTGTTCAAAAACAGCATGACCAATCTTTTTGCACGCATAAGAAAGGTTATTCATTCTAGAGTAATGTGCCAAACTCATGCAGAACAGTAACTGTCCTCAAGAAATTAGTATTTTAGAATATATGTGATCACCAGGACCTGATCGATGGCTTGGTTAGCTCCAGCATCATGCAATTCAGGAGGACGATCAGCCGTGAGTAATATGATTGGTATGAAATCTTGACTTGCCTCGACCACCTACATGTGGCACAGTGAAACTTGATTAAGAAGCGAGGCAATGCTATCTTTGATTTATCAAGAACTACATATATGAATACATCCATATCATACTTAATGGAATTCCTATTTTGTGCCCTCGTAAAGCTGTACGGAAGCACTATAACATGAAAAATTACTGAATATGATACAGAAAAATGATGTGTATTCATGAACATCGCAATACATGAACAAGGAAAGAGAAATCTGCCACTCACTGAAGGAAGAAGATTTGATACAGCAGTCCCTGATGATGTGATTACAACTGCTGGCTTTCGAGAACCTCTCCCATAGCCAAGAGCATGAAATCCAAGTGACCGCTCATCGTAACATGATATGCATGTTGTCAAAGGATGGGATGTAGCAGAAAGTGCAAGTGGGGATGATCTTGACCCTGGAGCTATACAGAAGTACTAAAGCAATGTGTATCAGAAGCATTCTACAAATGCTGCAGCCATTAAGTTGATTAAGCTTACCGTCAAACCAAGCCTAACACATTCTTCAATTATAAGGGATGCCCATGCCAAATTTATATTAGAGCAGCTCTTGATGAAAGACTCAGTCTCCTTGTGTTGCAAGCATAACTCCTATAAATGATAGACTAATATTAGCGATGGCCATAGAGATTAACTTGCTTGACCTTTCTTAATATAAAAATTGAATTATTTTTGCACTGCAACTATAATCATATAGTTTTTACGTGTAATTGTGTTCATATTGTTTTCTGAATTGGTAAATGCTGTAGGTTATACTATAATCATATAGTTTTTACGTGTAATTGTGTCCATATTTTTGCACTGCAACTATAATCATATAGGTTCTACTTCTAGTTTTGAAATAAATTGTAGGTCATTTGCAGCTAAAGCTACTTGGGTAGAATAATACCATGTTTGAACAACAAAATAACTCTGGTGAAAATCTAACAAATGACTGGTCAGAAGTCAGAAACTTCTCCTGCAAAAGAATAAATGCTAGAGATGATCAGGGATACAATTCGATGGTAATCTTAACAAAGAACATAAACAACAGGCTTTCAGAAAGAAAATAAATTAACAGGAAAATGTTTCTTTATTTCTCAATTGATGTTAGTCCATTTTAACCACGACGTTTTCAGCTCCCAAATGTCAGGTGGCTCCAACATGTTAGTTTTAAGGGATTTGGCAGACCTTTTTACGGAAAGTTTGGGGACCAGAAGAAAACTTCACCCACCCTCTGAATCAATGTGGTAAAATTGTAAACCAACATGATACAGACAAAAACATCTATTAAAAAAATACTCTTTTTTTTCTTTTATAGGGCACAATAGGATTTGAAAACGTAATGAATCAAAATGTGCATGGTTAGTGTAAGAACGACAGTAATATCAATAGATTCGTATTTCACAAATATTTTACCCAGTGCCGTAGGCTCCCGCACTGCGCGGGGTCTGGGGAAGGGATGTATGCGCACAGCCTTACCTGCACAAAGTGCAGAGGCTGGGGCTCGAACCCTGGACCTTCCGGTTACAGACGGTAAGGCACTACCGCTGCACCAGGGCCGCCCTTTATTGATTCTTCGAGCCAGGTGCAGAATTTCTTTTTAAAAAAATACAAAATATGGTATAATGCTCAAGAAAACTTACCAAAGGTTAAGGGTATACCTTATGCATGGTGTCTTTGACATTTATTGTAGCAAGCTGTTCTGTATCCAAATACACCTGTTACGGTGGGTCCAACAAAATTGGAATTAACAACCAATGCCGGGTAACAGATAGAGAACCCCCCCCACCCCACCCCCACCCCCAATTTTGAATTTGTAGTGCTGAAATATTACCAACTGAAGATTCCCACTCTCTGACAAATGTATGCCTCCAGAAATGTAACTCGGTACCAAACCTTTGTGACAAATGTTATCAGAAAAATCATAGCTATTTTGTATCTGGTGAAGACGGTAAATCACAAAATATTAAAATTTAATAAATAATCAACTGAATTCAATAAATACTAAAAGAGTCAAAGATCAACAAATTAAACAAGCTTTTTTTTATGTTAGATGACATGGAAGCATAATAGTGCATACTAGATACATTTCATGTCACATACACACATCGAGCCTTTGTGCACTCAACTCAGATGAGATAATAAAATTAAAGAGGGAGAAATTAAAAAAAAAGGGGGGGACAAATAGAAATAGGTGTAAAATAAGACAAGGCAAACCAAAAGTTATTTAGCAAGAAGTTGAAAAAACTGAATAACTGCCATCTAATTCCACATACCTGATCAAAACAAGATTCATATAAAGAAACTGCATCCTCAAATGTATGAGAAATAGAATCATCCCAAACCATGGTTGATGATAATATGGAACAGCTATCAAACTCGCTCAATTCAACCTGTAAAATAAATATTGCTGAGAACAACGAATACAAAAAGGTCAAATATTTACATGACGCTTGCAAACTATAACTGAGGGTTGCAGAAACGAAATGGAAAAACAATTATTCAACAATTTTCCTAGTCCCTCAAAATACTTGATTTCCACTTTGGACTCTTTGCAGTAGCATTGTATAATGTTAGGGCCATAATACTCACCCTGGCATTTCCATTCACCAAATTGCTGAGGGGACCAAGTCAGGTTTGCTAAGCTGAACACTTGGTCCATCAAGCAAAGCTGGTCAACTAACATTGCATTCATTTGAAAAATTGTTGAGCTCAACTTTCAGTGTTTTTCATCTTATATATAATAAGCTCAGCACTGTCAATATCGATACAATTGCACTAACGACCGCATGTATGTATTAGATTAACGATGGGGTTTTAGCTCGGCTGGGCCCTTGGCCCATTGGTGTTGTGCTGCACTTGGATTTATGTCACTGAGCAAGGATTTAGATTGGTTTGTAGGCAAGGATCTCGCCCTTACATATATGTATTCATGCATGTACTCTGCACATCTATCAGTATGAACTAAGTATAGTATTGCTTGAACAACGGATCATCTTAAACTTAACAGATTACTTTGAGGACCACTGAAAAAACTAACACTGCCTAGGGAACCCTAAGTGTTTCAGGCTTCCAGTTTTGTATCAATGTGACCATGTGAGCCATCAAGATCAAGTAAAAACATAGATAGTACAAAAAAACTTGAAAGTGTGACTCCCTCTATCTTAATATGCAATGGCTCGTATAGTGAGTTTTGCACAAAGGCTGATCAAAATATTTCTAGATCGTGGACATGCCATAGAAAAGTGAACGTTATTACCTGAGGGATGAAGAAGTAATATGAGCCAAGTTTCTCCTCCATGGAGGACAATTCCTTGTTGTATTTGATGCCTACAAATCCATAAGCCCTTATCAAGTGTGAATCAGAAGAAATATATCTGCAAGGAGATATGGGTCCTAATTTGGTTAAGAATGTGTGTGCATGAGAGAGCGCACGAGAGGAAGGGGTGGAAACTCACCTCAGTACTGAATCAAATCCATTTTTTAGGTGGGAACCATGCAAGCAAATTGCAGAACCAATGCCACAGATTTCAAGTTGAAATGATGGACCAGAGGTTAGCTTGCTCGATAAATAAAACTGAGGAAACAATGATGATCCCCTAAATTGAGAGCACCAATTAAGTGCCTTTGTACTGGGTGGAACAAGTACCTGTACCATTGCATGTTGAGTTAATCGTCTTCCAATGATGCTTGCGCTTCACGGGATGGCAAATTCACGCCAAAACTAGTTAGGGAACTAATTTCTCCAGTACATCTATTGCATCATATAGCTTAGAGCATGCTAGCTTCAGAATGCCCAAAGTCTACAGCATGTATACGCTACACATTTCAATGCCAAGAGCAAACAGTGCCCTGACGGCAGAAATTTGAGTAAATAGTCATATGAAGATCTAGAGTGGATTCCCCATAAATCCTAGGGGAAATGGAGTGCAAGTTTGATAACAAACCCAAAAGCTGCATGCCTACATTTGCATGAGTCCATAAGAACAAAGGGGATACTGAATCCATTAATGAATTGCACTGCATTTAAACTTAAACACAAATAGCATACATCTAAGTCATGGCTAATAATGATATGATCGGGCGATAACTAATTGGGAGGGAGATGGTTTGAATGCTAGCGATTGATCAACAGAGAGTGATCTAAACCCTTTTTTTGCTCCCAAACTTAATTCTACATCAGGCCAACGGTTTCAATCAAATTTTCCGGCATTGATGGAAATGAAATTTGCGCTGATCCCCACAGCTTACCTCGAACCTGATCACGCCGCTGGTGGCGTCAGCAGGCGGGTTGGCCTTGACTTCATCGCAAGCCCGCCGCAGCACGTCGATGCCGTCTCCGACAGTGAGCGCGGGGGCCAACCTCCGAGTGAACGACACGTACACGGGGAGGTATCGGTCTCCGGTCTCTCCCACCTCGTCGACGTCGATCACGACGCCCGCGCTTCCCATGGCCGCGGCATCCGCGCGGAGGCGACAGAGAGGGCGGAGGCGGCTGCGGGTGGACCGGACCCGGCGGCGAGTGCATACGAGAGGGAAGCCGAGGAGGGAGCGGACGGGGAGGAGAGGAGGGCGGGGAGGGGGCGAGACGGCGAGCATGCCGCCGGTGAGCGGGCAGGAGGCGGAAGCGGAAGGTGCGGAAGCGAGTGGTGGTGGAAGTGGACGTTACGACGGAATAGTGTGGGTGCGGATAAGGTTCATGGGCCCAGGCAAGGCATCCGTGTGTGGGCTCCACGCGGGCTGGGCTTGGGGGTTAGTGTGTGGGCTGAAAATTATTCTGTATTGGTGAGGGCTGAGACGGCGGGAGGCTTGGCGGTCCATACTGCTTTCACGGCCCATCATATGGAGCCGAGTATTTTTTTTTTTTAAGAATAATGTGGACCAGAGTTCCTGATCGGCTCGGCTGATCCTTTGCTTGTCCAAATAAAGAACTAGCCCATGCTCAAAAAATAAATAAAGAAAGAACTAGCCGATCTACCCTATAAAAAAAACTAGCCCATCTATATGTACAGTATGATTTGTACTAGAAAAAAAAATAAAACTAGCCAACTTGACGTTTGCATTTCTGTCTATCTGTTATTCTACTATGCTATGCCAGTGTCACCTAAAGATTTTGGGGGAGTTTTGCCTGTCCAAAGAAGTAAGTTGTTGAGCGTCTTTCAGGTCTATCAGGAAGCATTTGGCAAGGCATGCATGCATGTTATTTGTGTGGACTTCCTGGCCTGTGTCTGTTGAAACGTTATCATCAGCACATGTATGTACGCGTATGTCCTCTTTTTTTTTTTTTTTTTTTTTTTGGAAACTCGCGTATGTCCTCTTCGATCATGTTGAGGCGTTGAGCATGGATAGGATATTTCTCCATCAAACACCTGTGCCGCGTGCGCTCACCCCACCTTTTCCATACTTTTCACAACAGGTAGAATCTAATAAGATGGAATTCTTGAATATTCACCCATTACCATTCAAAAAGAGAAGAATACTCACCCATTTGAATCATTGAATGCGGATTGTCTGAGTTGGTGGTGCAGCCTGAGCTGGCAGAGAACCAAGGAACGGCGGAGCCAGCGATGATGCACAGCTGCAGTCTGCAGTGCAGGCACGCCGCCGCTGCAGGGGCTTCGATTCGGATGGTGCCTGGCTGCCTGCCGAGATCCCTGACGCAAGGCGCCAATGCTGGGTGCGCGGACGGGCAAGGTAGCAACCGCTCCAAGCCTCCAACTCGTGCAGCCGTCCTGGCCTCCTCCTGAGTCCTGACTCCTGTGGAAATCGTGACTGCGTGCAAAGATGAAACTTCAAAGATGTCCCGCCCTGGGCGTTTTGGGTCCTCCCAGAGTGAGAAGTAGGATTACTCGTTCTGTTCCAAACAAATAGTTCATTTGATTTTTACCTTAAATTTAACTGTTCATTTTGTTAAAAAAAAATTATGTAAACACAGACAAATTTAAGTTATTTTTAAAGTCATAGTAAAAAAATATATGATATATTACAAATGTTTTGAATAAAATGAGTAATCAAACTGAACTTAAAAACTCAAAGAACATACTCCCTCCGTCCCAAAATTATAGTCTTTCCCACTTCCCGAGAAAATGCTATGGCCAATTATATATAAAAATAGAATAAATTTTATGGTGCATTATAGATATCACTAGATAAATATTAAGATCTAGTTTTTTATAAAAAATATTTGAAGATCTAAATGTTGCACGTATTTTCTACAAACCTAGTCAAACTCGTGGCACGAACACCCAAAACGACCATAATTTTGGGATGGAGGGAGTATAATTTAGTATTTTAACATTTTGATCTTTACGGAATATAAACATGAGCGACGTCAGTCGTGTGCAGCAGCCAGCCACTCGCGTGTACTGTGAATTCATTTGTGTTGTCGTGCCTACCTATCGCGACAGCATCGAGTGGGTGAAGCTGCGGTGTGGTCCTAATATTCATCTGTGTGTATACCGATCAAGACAATACGTTGTCACCCTCATTTCCCTTTAAAATGAAAATAGCCTTTTTAAAAAAAAATGGAAGAAAGGGAGACCAAGACATGATTGGCGATGGTAGCGTTAATTCCCAATTTTTCTTAACAAATGGTACATAATACATGAGGAATGCAAGAACACCTATGAGCTCAGGGATTGCGTGATCCCTTAGTGTCATTATAGCACACAATCATTTTTTACTACATAAGGGAATGCTCCTTTATATTAATTATTTTCAAGTGCTATACTTAATAAATACACATCAAAATCAATTATAAAGTTGTAGATCTAGCCAAGTATTGTACCTTTGATGTTGATCATGATTATATCTAAAATCGATTCCATTTTCACCGCCAGTTCACGGCTGAAATGGACAGGATATATATTTTCTCACCAGCTTGCTCTCAATTGTTGGCACTTGCATTCGGTGGTAATGTATTGGATTCGTATGGTCACAACTGCATAAAGTGGAGGAAGTAAAAGTAAATATGAAAATGGTTGTACGTTTTTTGAGACGGTGATCATCGAGGTCTTTGCTTAATTTGGTTGGAGGTTTAGGAATAGAATCAAAGGGTAGTTTTTTATTTCTACTCAATGTTGTGGACATTCTATGCTGTTTGAACTCTTTCCTTGTCAGTTGAGGTTGAGCCTTTATTTTAATAAAAAATCCAGTAGTAATGGAATGGCATAAAAAACACTCGAGGGATGGGTCTGAGCAACATCGATATCCATACATTTTTTTTTTCCGACTCCAAGCACGATTAGCTCAGGATTTTATTTTATATATGTACTGTACCAAAAAGAAAATGGCCAATACCGTTCGTATTTCGGTATTGATGTCGGCCACCTCGCTACAATTCCCATTGGAATTTTCCGTACCGTATCTCCGCTACCAGTCCACGCACGGACACGATAAAAAAACGAAACAAAAAAAGTCCGTGTAGTTCAAAAGTACTTTTTAATTTCTATTCATCTCCCTCACAGAACACGCATACTAAAACTTCTTTTTTCTCTTTTTCTATTTATCCTACGTAACACGTATCTCAGGAAAAAAAATTACTTTTTCTCCACCAAGCCTAAACGCGGCCAAAAACATGGGGAGAAAGTGAAAAATCGCATTCACAGAAGCAAACACGGAGGCGACCGCGGCCACACAGCGCGGAGTCCCCCGCAAGCCGGCGTCCGCCAGAGAGGGCCTTTTCTGCTCACGGAGCCGCCGGATCGGGTCCAATCCCGTCGCTCCCTTCTGGCCGCCGCCGCCAGGGGATTCTCCAGAGGTGGCCTACGATTCGGCCGGGCCCTGGGGGAAGCGGGGACATGGGGCTCGGCGCGGCGGCGGGGCGGCTCCTGGCGGAGGTGGACTGGGAGCGCGAGGCCTACCCGGCGTACGACGACTTCCTCGCGCTCCCGGCCTTCGTCCTCTTCTTCCCCACCGTCCGCTTCTTCTTCGACCGCTACGTCTTCGAGGTGCGACCGCCTTTCCGTCCTCCTATTCGTATCTTTCGTTTTCTTCGGGTTGTTTCAGTCAAGGTTTCTTGACTCTGCTCTGAAAGAGGGCTGCGCGTTGTTTGCTGCCGAGAAATTCGCCTCAACTCTAGCTGGATTCCCCAGCTCTCAAGTCTCAACCATAGCGTGTACAATTGCCTCAGCTAAACTTCCTGCCTTGTGCAGTTGTGCGCCACAACAAGGTGCTATTTTTAGTGATCTAATCATATCGTTGCGTGCCTGGGCTAATTTGACACGTGTAAAGCACTTGGTTCGGTGATTGCTCCTTTTAGTCTCGAATGATTAGCTTGTTCGGAAGATCTAGATCATATCATTTCCTTTTGTTCTAGTAGCATTTTCTTCTCTCTCTCCTCGATTCCTATATCGTCTAAATTGTTCCGTTCGGAACTCAATTCTATCAGAGTACTCCCCTGAAATATGCTTAGCCTAGCAGTGTAGGGTTTGTCCATAGTAAATGGTGGTCCCTGAATCCAGAACTAGACCAATGCTAATTCTATGCACCTTCTGCATAGATGATAGATAGTGATGGAATTTAATGGGGGATATCTGCTTTTTTAACATTGGTTCTTGGTAAGAAGGGAGTAGGCGCTGCAGGTTTGCCGAAGAAATTGTTGGTTCATAAGTCAGTATGTTGGCAGCTGTTAGGAAATGGTCTTTGAAGACTCATGGTATCTGCATGCAATTGGCAACAGGCCTTCACAGATACTACTTCTAGGATCAGTTGCTCTTTTATTATGGTAAACTGTACATCCTATATTCTATAGCTAATGTTGTATTCAAAATGAAGCGTAGTGACTTGATTCATGGGTATGACATGGCTAGATAGACAGGATAATTCGCCCTCCCATGGGAGGCTCTAAGAATCATTCTTGATCTATTTTCTGCTTTCCTAATCCTGGAACTCACGGCTGCCTTCATTGACCAGGCACCTAACAACTTGCTAACAAATCTTATCCAAACAACTAATACTAATCCTAATCATACTGCTGCCGAACTGGTGGCTCTGGTTAGGGCCAGCCCACTTGCCATAACAGGGTATGCAGACTTGTATACAGGGTCTTATGTTGGACAGTGATTCCTTGCATAACAGAGCCCTTTTTCTATGAGCTGGACAAGGAAAATGGTGTATAAACCGATTGAAACACAACAATCCCTGCAGATGACAATATCCGAAGCTCCAGCTGTTCTGTGTGAGAACAGTTTGCTCCGTGCTCATGATTTCTGGGGCCAAGAAGTTTGTGAGCTTTGATGTTCTCTCTCTGTTGAACACAACAAATGCTGTCGAGCACAACAAATGCAGAGTTATTCCATTTAGTTTGCTGGAACTACGATCATTACAGCAGAATAAATTATGTACATTTATAAGGATCGCTAACTGAAAGCAAATTGAGATGCTAAGTCAATTCGATCAAAACTTGAAAATGTTCATTTTAAAAAATATTATTATCAAGAAATATACAATCTCTATATAAACTATTCTGGTTAATGGAGTTTTGGCGCATGACCATTGTTTGTATTGCCTTTAAACTCGAGACATTATCATTTACCTGCTGAGATAATTTTCGTGATGTTTATTGAATTTAACCACTATTTTGGGTTTGGATTTGCTTATGCTTCTGATGTATGTTGTTTAGAAAGGGCTACATGTACGGGTTCTACAGCCTAAACATCCTTCAAACATTTTGATGCTTCTATAGTCTGGTGTTCCAATTATTTATCTTTTTGTTCCCCTGCTCTTTTTTCACATCTTTGTTTGTTTTACATTTATGTTAATCATTGATATTTCTGAAAGTTTGGTATTTAACTGTCTAACTTCGCTGCTTACCTCTGTAACTTTTTCAGAGGGTTGCAAGGAGGCTTATATTTGGGAATGGACATCGGAGAGCTAATAATGAAACAGAAGAAACAAGGAAGAAGATAAGAAAGTTCAAGGAATCGGCTTGGAAATGTGTTTATTTTCTATCTGGAGAGCTTCTGGCTTTGTCAGTAACATATAATGAGCCTTGGTTCACCAATACTAGATATTTTTGGGTTGGACCTGGAGAACAGGTTTGGCCTGATCAAAAGATAAAGTAATTCTGATCCTTCCACTGTATCTTGTGATACAAATTCTTACTGGTTCTGAGGCTGGTCTAATTCTAATTGTTGTGCCCTTACTCTCAGATTGAAACTTAAGGCTGTATACATGTATGCTGCTGGATTCTACACATACTCCATATTTGCCCTAATGTTTTGGGAAACAAGGCGTGCAGACTTTGGTGTGTCCATGTCGCATCATGTTGCTACTGTTGTGCTGATTGTTCTATCTTATGTGTTCAGGTATGTTTCTTATCTTGACTAACTGCTAGCTTATGGTGTTTTATGAGTTTGCAGCATAATTCTGTCAATATCAGAGAACCTTTTAGTCGTCATCACTGAATTCTTAATTTCTTAGTTTTTTTCACTCCTTTCATAATTCATAGACAATCTGTTTTAATTCAATTTCTTTGTCTTCATCAGATTTGCTAGAGTTGGCTCTGTAGTATTGGCAATTCATGATGCAAGTGATGTTTTCCTGGAAATAGGGAAGATGTCCAAGTACACCCATTGTGATTGGCTTGCCAATGTTTCATTTCTGCTTTTTGTTGTTTCATGGATTCTTCTTCGCCTCACATATTTTCCATTCTGGATTCTGAGAAGTACAAGGTAAATTGTTCTGTTCTATCTCAGGATATCTGATTCTTATGCCAAGCAAAATCACACGAGTGTTAGAAGAAAATAACTTTGTTTGCATATACAGACGTGAAAGCAGCCACCGGTTTATTATTTGTCTTGTACGCAGCATTTATTGTGAAAAATTGGACAGGAACTTCCTCTAGTCAAACAATCATCCATTTTGTCTTACAGCTAGCGTCTTATACCTTGATGATATTTACTCCTTACATCCATTGTTCTGGATGGTTCTGTACGAAGCACTGATTGAGATTTCACACCCTTGTCCAAGTTGCTAATCATATGATACAGTGTCCAAAGTATATCATACTAAACTATTATAGCAAACATGTTAAATTCTGATGAGGTACCTTACGGTTTTGGTAATTTGGAAGCAAACAGACTGTTTTTGGATTATTTACACATGATCTGACTAAATCGATTTATTTCAGCTATGAGGTCTTGTTGACTTTGGATAAAAAGAAGCACAATTTTGAGGGTCCTATATACTACTATGTGTTCAATTCCCTTCTGTTTTCTCTACTTGTTCTCCACATATATTGGTGGGTTTTAATATACCGGATGCTTGTGAGACAAATAATGACAAGAAATGTTGGAGACGATGTTCGATCTGGTAAGCACTGTCCTGTTGAAAGTTCAGTATGCTACCTTGTACATGCGTGCGAATCAGTTTGATTTGGTTATGGGAAAAAAGTTATACTTCTAATTAACTAACTTAGGTCCAACATCTGCTGAGATTAAAGTTTGCTATTATGTCACTGTAACTTGCTTTCCATACAGACTCTGAAGGAGAAGACGAGCACGAAGATTGATCAGCATCACCATCTTGTCTTCTGTATTGCAAAGATGCTAGAAGCATCAACTCCAATGCCCCGAGCTTCCGCATTCTTTTCCTGGATTTCAAGATTCGTGCAGATTATGGGAGGAAGAGCATTGTTCCTCACGGGAATCATCAGAGCTGAGCTATGATTTGTTCTGCCTCGGCCGCCCATTCATGTTGTACCATGTATTCATGATGCATTAAAGCACTACATCGCATTAGAAACAGCTGAAATATATATCGAAGATAACATTCTTTTGGGTGTAAACTCTGTAGAGCGATGTCAAGCATTACCTGTAACCGTAGCACCAATGAGACATTCCAGAAAAAGATTGATTGTAAACTAAAAGCCTTTCTGTCGACAAACCATGTACATCCTGCTGTATATGCCAGGGATGGCCTCTGTTTGGTATTTTGCAGTCTGTAGTAGGGCTGCTGATTCGTGCTCAGCCTCAGTCAGCCTTCGCCTTGCACGACATCAAACTGTCAAAGGAAGGTTACGAATCTGCGAGCAGTGGTTGTTATACGCCCTAAGGTTGCAATGGTACCCTGAGTTGTTAACATTGGGATTGGCACGGCGTACGTGGACTCTGAAGGATGATTATTATGAAACAATTTGTATAACTTTATAGTAGCTTGTGTTTTCACTCTTCCCTCACTAGGATCAAAAGCTCAAGGCCCCCTAGCCCCCTCTTACATGGATGTAAGCATAGCGTGCACAGTTCATTTGACATCGTGACGCAAAGGCACAGAATTGACCGACCGTTTTTTTTTTTCTGCAACCCGTGTTACGCACCCAAAGCTGAAGTTTACATCATGGAAATTGGAAAGGTGTGTCACAGTGTGCCCCGGCGGCCTAGGCCTCAGATGCCCTCCGCACGAGGGGCACGGCTAGTAGGCAGGCGGGCACTCTGCTCTCACCTCTTGTTCCCCAGTAAGAAAAAGCAGAGAGGAGCTGAGCGAGCAAAAAGATGCATGCACGCCGCTTTGGGTTTCATTTTATGGTCTAGATGCGCACTGCACGTGTCCGTGGCGTGCGAGACTGAGGCCGGCCATGCATCATGCATGAAAGATGGAAGGCCGCTTTGCGTCGTCGTCGGCTTTCTGATGCGATGCTTCTTTCTGGGTTCTATATGCAGCTGCTGCTGAGGCGAGACGATAGAGCCGAGCCTTGGAGACTATTCAGCAGCTGATCAGTCATCACCACCGTTGTATTCTATCCACAGGAAGAGATTAAGAGAAAAGAAAGCATACGAGAGACACCACGACATCCGAGTGCAGGGGGGAGCACGACGCGTCGCTTTCGCTTTCCTAGCTCCGCCGTGTGATACATAGATGCCTCTCAGATCGAGGCTAGATGCCCCTTGCCCGCAGCGCATGCACGGAGGCTCTGCAGCTTTGCACTGGGAGGAAAACCATGGCCTCCGACTCCGATGCGCCCCACTTTATTCGCTAGGGCTGCTTTCACAAGCCTGCGGCCTGCCTGCTTGCAGGTTCCTTCCTTCCGAATTCCGATCCTAGTTTCAGTTGGCATGTAAAACAGCAGCAAGCTAACGGCAGGCTGAGACGCTGATGAGTGGTGCGGAAAGGTGTCTGTTGGGTTAGGCCGGTAATGGTGTGCTTTAATTTGCTACTAATAGAAAGTGTTACTCCCATAGGAACAACTTTTATTTATACAATAATAAGGCTGGCAAATGGTGCTTCTCTCAAGTATACCTGCCTAGATTCTGATTGTATTATTACAAATTACTCCCTGAATGATGTTCTTAAATGTTTGAGTTCGACTTTTGATATTTGAAAATGATATGATTTACGAGTAAATTTGTACCAAAGTCCAAAAAATATTTTTTCATAATAGTATGTGTTACTAATGTTTTATGGAAAAAAATTAGCGGTAGTTATTTTGGTGCCCAAGATATTAAAATATTTATAGTTAGAGAGAGTATGCAAATCACCCCTTCCACCTTGCAAATCACTCATCTCACCTTCCCTAAACGCCCCCTTAGATCAACATCGTGTGACACAGATTGAAGTTTTCATAATTTTCATGGAGATGTTGCTTTCCACCTGATATGTTCCCTATGAGATATTAGAAGTTAATGTGTATACTCATCTCTGTGTTTTGAAGATCCAAAAACTGTCACTTCCCTAAATACGAATATTTAGGAATAGCGAGAGTGACGACATGGGCATCAAAGTATCTAACGATATCGCTATGTCAAGAAAACAAAGCCAGTTGGGATATCGGTCCCCTTGTCGGTATTTGCTTAATTCAAGGAAAACAATTGCATCCTTGACCATTCCATCGTCTCTCTGCTCCTTGATTGCACAGTTGTGTGGAGATAAAGAAGTTAGTTCAGTATCTTTAATATTATTCTTACTTGACCTAATAAAGATGTGAAATAGTAGATATATATATGTATATCCATTTCCCATATAATTTTTTATATTTTCTATCTATATACGTAAGAGAATAAAGAAAATCTATATCAATTCCACTTTCAGGATATTCTGATGAATAATCATCACACACTAACAACTGCGGACGTTAAATCAACCTTTGCACTACAAGCTATTCACATTTTTAAATAATGGAATGGAATTGAAGAAAATTTCCAGCCTCTACACATGGTAAACGGCTCCATTATTACAAGTTTCATCTTCGTGAATTAAACAACCGTCAGTACAAAACATCATGAATTCATAATACCTTATGAAATTCTCTAAATGTCAAGTGAAATGGACTGAATTCCTATATGCAGTTTAATGGAGGCACTTAATTTAGTTTGTAGAGTTGGACATCAAACATGCATGTACCTAATGATCATAGAAAAGTAAAATTAAAGATTATTTCAGAGCACTAAAATATGAAAAAAGAAAGAAATCTTCTAATTAACAGAGGAATGTTTAAAGCGCTGAAAAAAATACGGCCAAAGACTTTTAATGACTGAGAATTGAAGGAATTTGGTTATTTTGGGCCCGCAAGCCTGGCCATATTTACATAGAGTACTAGTTCAGGGGCGCCTAAAAAATGAATCTGTTAATTGAAGATAATTAATTTTTGCTGGCTGGATGATCGATAATGCAGGGTACTAAGAACACAGGGATATGAATTTCAAACCTAGACTTGAATTTACTAGCTAGCATATATGTGTGCTTTTATCACATAAATAGTTATGGAATTCTTGCCCTGCTTAGTTTCTTTAATTTATGTGCAAAGACTAAAAAGATATCAATACGAAGCAAAAAAAAGTACAAAATGCAATCGTCAAGCAATAATATATAGTGTGGTGCGCATTAGATACCCCTCTCCCAGAACCTAGTATATTAATGCACGTCCAGAGAGGCAGGGACTGCATGTCTACATGTATATGCTAATCATCAAGGAGAACAAATTCAGAGTGCTAGGTGCATGTATATGATAACATGATCATACGTACATTATTTTTTGGGTGATGAGTGATATATACATGTATGAATGTGCGATGTACACATACACCCATGCATAATAATCCATCGCTATATGCCTCTCCACACACATGTACAAATCCAAAACAGAAACAAAAGGTCTGGGTCTGTCCAGATCAAATTATTCATCCTCTGACGATGATCAAATGAACACAGCATAATAACATCACGAACGAGATAATAATAAACTAATATAATCAACATACATTAACATGAACATATCATCAAAGAACCTAAATGTACGTAGTGCGTAGCTGCATGAGCGTGGGCCTGCATGCTCCGGCGCGGCCGGCCGTGCCGTCGTCGTCGTCGATCGATGTCGTGTCGTCGCAGTAGTAGTGTTCGTCGTCCCCATGCATAGATAGATGACCGATCGATCGGCGATGGGCATGCATGCATGTGTGTGTAGCCGTGTCGCTAAACGGCCACCTTCTTCTGGTGGAAGTTGTTGATGAAGTCGGAGGCCTTGCGGTCGACGTCGCGCTCGCCGATCCACCACCCGCCGTAGTCCTCGTCGCTGGACCGCACCTTGCGCACGTACCCTGTCCTGCCGTCCCAGTCGCTCATGTCGTCGTCGTACCGCCTCGACTTGCGCAGGAAGCTGAAGATCGGGCAGAAGAAAGACTTGCCTCCCATGGCGTCGAGTCCTTGCCTGCCTCCTCTTCTAGAGAGATCTCTACGAGGAGGACGAACAATACACAGCAAGAGCTAGTTTAGTGAGGGAGAAGCTGGAGCTGATTAGTGTGGCTAAGTGTGATTTCGCTGGATGGACACTATGGCTAACGGTGGTGATTGTGTCGAGGCGAGGGGGCAGGTGGATTTATAGGAGGGAGAGGACCATGGGGGGACGAGATGGTGGATGCAAGCTGGCTAGGGTTTCCAGCGTGCGAGTTCCAACAAAGGGAGCGCGTACGGGAGGATCGTCTTGGGGGAGTGGACGGCCCAGATCGCCGATGTGAAAGTATGCTAAGTAAAGCGCGTGTTCATTTGCCCGGACGCGAGATGACATGATTGATGAGCAAACGCGGCCGGGGGGAGCACTCGCGCGCTCACCCGCCATGCATTGCAAAAAGGGGCGCGTGGTTTCCAGGCCTCTGCTTTTTGTATGTGCCGCCGCTCCGATCCCGGCCTCCAGCCCCTAGCAGCTACGGATGGGGAGAGAAAGAGATGAAAAAGAAGGGGAAAGCATTGCATGCCTTCATGCAAGAAGCTGCTGCTGCACAACTTGATCTATATCCTTGCTTAATTGGACTATGATTCTCGAGCACTGTCGCTCTCCCTCGCGTCCTATACGAGAACTAAGTAAGCTGCTTTATTTCATTCTTGAGCACTATGCCAACCAAAAGCCGAATGAAAATATGCAAAGAAAATATCTCATATGCGTGTTCTAGCAAAAGTCTGTTGCCATGCATGCGCAGGATACAGCATCATATATAGCTTCTTGTATGTTGTTTGAGTGCAGTCGTCTCTGCAATTTACAATTATGATCACGTTAACTGATCATTTTCAGTTTCAGTATGTGTAGTACTAGCGTTTACAAAAAAAAAAAAAAAAAAAAAAAAAAAAACTGCTTCAAATTGCCGCAGCCAGTTTGCCGCTGTGGAAAGGGCAGCTGGTTCGCTGTGGAAAGGCAACCACGCGCAGGTCAAAACCCAAAACGGTGTGCCTTTAATTTGGCTTAGGTTAGTCTCCGAATCTGTACCTTTGCAGCTAGCTATCCCTTGTTTAGGGGTTACTGCAAGCTGTTTCCCTTTGCCTCTCTTAGAACGTTGATCCAATCCATCCATCCTATACCTACAATGATATTCCCACGATTACGATATCGATTACTATATTTGATGCAATATTTTGCAATGTTCCGTCTCTGGAGCCGTGGTCCAGTATGCCACCAACGTACGCTTAGTGTAGAAAAGATCAAGTTGGGTCAAGCAAACAAATCATTGGCACGGCACATTGCTGTCATATATATGGTTCAGTGTGTGCTTATCCAAATAATCATCATTTTACGCCTGTCATCACGTATGCAAGCAGCAAATTAAAAGGAGGAAAAGTATACGGAGAATCAACTGTGGGATTGTAATCGTTTAGTGACCACCATCTTTTTGTTTGGGGCACCAAGTTGGATTTTATTTGTACGCCCAATATTCCAGGTTCAGATGCTGCTAGCTTCTTTGATCGATAACTGAGACTAGCTATGACAGACCAGGACCAGTGAAAGTTCTATTATTTCTCTCTTTACTTCCCCCTTTTTTCTGACAAAACAGAGGACCAGCTATACGGTTTCGAATTTCGATCGATACAGATGGACTTAATATCGTAAATTGATTAGGCGGAGCTTGTTGCCATCTAAATCGAAGCATTTCTCGGAGATTAATCTAGACTAAAGCTACTAGCTACAAGAAAACAGATCTCACCAAGAGAGGTCCAAATTCCACCAAAAGCTTAGGGTTCTGAAACTGAATTGTGATTATATTAACCTAGTAGATTTCAACTCTCAAGAGGTCCTAACTCGCTGCCTCCTTTTCTCATGCATGAACTAGGAAGAATACAGTAGAGTGGTCTCTACTATTTTTATTCTGCCCCAAAAGCAGCTGGCAAGCGGCGACTACCTGTATTCTGTACAGGTTGAGGGGCTGGAAGTTGGGCCAAAAGGAACAGTCACCACCTTTTTGCTCGGCCACGAAACCACCAGGAAGATCGCCCAAAGGCTATATATAAATCATTATGTACAGGAAATAATTAATGATGGGCCGTCTTTGCATTGCATACTAATCCTGATCTTCCTGATGTTGAATAGTACATATACATCGTCTCAAAATCGCATCATAATCCCTTTTTGTCCTGCCGCTCTCTTTTCCTTTGATTAGATTACATGTTAAATTCAGAAGCGACAGCTAGATGTTATATACCTCCAAGAGTAACATGCATGTAGAGAGAGAGAGAGAGATGTACACATCCTTAACCCCTAAGCATGGACGGTAGTTTGCCCTTCTTCTACAAAGGATACTTGCAAGGGGAGCGTGCATGCCGATGCCGTACTGGCAGAAGGCGCAGAACGTGCTGATGAGCTGCTTCTGCATCTCTGCACGTATAGAACTATAATAGAAGGGGAGTGTTTAGTTGGGAGGGGAGAAAAAGAACTTTTTCTGGGAAGCGTGTTCTGTGAGAGGGATGAATAGGAAAGTTGAAAGAAGTTAAAGGGGAACTTTTCTGGGAAGCGTGTTTTCTGATAGAGATGAATAGTAGAGTCAAAAAAACTTTTAGAACTAAACACGGCCATCACAGAAAGCAAGCTAAATATGTGGCCAGCCGCCGGCCGTCCTTTCGCCTCGTTGTGCCGTACGCCTTTGTCGTTTACTCGCTACTACTTACTCCCCCGTCCCAAAAAAAAATATCAAGAAGTCAAACAATTCTAACTTAGACTAAATTTATATAAAAAATATATTAACATATATAATATAAAATAAATATCATTAGATTAGTTATAGAACAAGGGAAAAGTCTGTTTTTCACCCTTCAACGGTTACAAAAATCCTATTTTCAACCTTAAACTACAAAACCGGATAATAAAGGTCATCCAACTATCCAAATCATGCAAAATTGACCCTTTGAGTGGTTTTGAGAGTGGTTTTTGATTTTATAGAAATATCAAAAATATTATTTAAACTTTAAAAAACCATAACTAATTTATTTTGGACCTAAAAAATATGAAATCAGTGCCAAAAGTTCTCTTAAAATGTAAACAACCTATTGACACACTATTTAATGTTATTTAGATATTATATGTTTACTCTACTAGTGTCTTAATGTTTTTATAAAAATAATTAGAATAGAAGTAAATAATATGCAAATAACTTCTAATGGTGCACCAACATATAAGTCACATTTTTGAAAAAAACATTGGCACCAGATTCATATTTTATAATTCAAAATAAATTAGTTATGATTTTTTTAATATAAAATTATTTTCACATTTTTTTGGAAAATAAAAAACCACCAAAGGACCAATTTTGCATGGTTTGGATAGTTGGAGGATCTTTGGTGTCCGTTTTTTTAGTTGTGTGTTGAAAATAGAACTTTTGTAATAGTTTAAGGTTGAAAAATGGACTTTTCCCTAGAACATATTATCATAATGAACTTATTTAGAAACATAAATACTAATATTATTTATATAAAGTTGGTTAAACAAGAGACACTTTGACTGGCATGATTTCCATAGTTACAATTTTTTTGGTACGGAGGGAGTAGTATAGATCCTAGCAGTTCTGCGCGTGCAGGGTGCAGACAACAGCAGTAGGGGGGCTAGGAACCATATAATGGATGAATGCGATCAGAATTAGCGATCGAGTTTCCAAAAACATGCAATCGACTCGGGCGTATCTTAATCAAGGACGATCAAGGGTCAGAACTCAGAAGCATGGCATTGTTGATTCTTTGATGTTTCGGTATGCATGCATTATGGTTATTAGGACGACTAGTGACGAAGATCAAGTGTCATGAAAACCACACAATTAATCCCGTTGCAAACGTAGTACTAAGTACTAACAAGGGCAAGCTGTTGATTAATGTCTTGTTTATAGCCAGAGCACGAAGCTGGGCACCCGATTCTCTCGTTGCACCTTGCAACTCTGTTTGGAAGTTGGAACGCACCTGCCCGTACGTGCGTGTAAAAAAACAAAGTCATCTGTCGTCATGCGTAAAGGAATTGAGAAAGTATACACACCTAATTGCTAGTATTAATCTGATCTCGAGAACACCCTAGAAAGATTATACCCTAGCTAGATTGATTGTTCTCGAGAAAGCCAGAATATATATGTTATTGATCGATCTTGACTCTTGAGGGAGAAGAGAGAAGCTCCACAAAGGAAGAAGCTGCCCAGCAGAAGGTCGTACAATTTTGTCCGGCGCTGTTGGACGCCGACGACAACCTGTAATGCTCCCTTCTCTAACTTTGCCAAACCATTCTAAACTTTTTTTTTTGAACGAACCAAACCAAACCATTCTAAACTTGTTTTGTTCTCCTGGGGGCTTTAGGCGTAGGGCGTAGCTGGAAGATTGTTCCTTCTTCCGGCCAGGCCGGCTCTGCACCGTTAGGCGCAGCACTTATTGGTGATCAGATAGTAAACTATCCAATCAAGAATCCCCAACGTGTCGTGTGATCAGGCGATTGGTGTTGATCACGGATCACGGGAGCCTGCTGATAGCGTATTCGCGCTGATCGAAGGTGACAGAAGAATAAAAATAAAGGCATATAGGATGATGTGTACATCCTACACCAGCCTACGTGGACCCAACTCGACTTCGATCGTCGTCTCGTCATCAGGATCCATGGAGATTTTCGGCTGCAAGGTTTCTGGTGGTCCATACTTCTCTCGTTGGTACGGCGTCGAGAGATGGCACCATGGCATCTTCAAGAACCCTCTACGAAGGAATGGAACTTAAACGTCTTAGACAACAAACTTCTCGAATGATCCTCCAAAACTATGGCCTTGATTGGTTCGATTGGCATGCCAAAACGTGGGCCAACTCATAAATTTTGACACTCCTTTGGTCGAAGATAAAAAGACAACCCACTATTCACCTAACCAAGTGCTATATTAAATTTGCCAAAAATTTGATATTAGACATGTCCATATTTTAGCATCCAACCAAACAAGTCTTACATCTCAGGATTTTTTTAAAAAACATCTCAGGATATTGAGCAGAGAGGCTTAGTGAACTTGTCGTCGTCGTCTGTAGAGCACTTGAGTGTTCTATGAGCTCCCAAAACATAATATTTTTGCCCATGCTTCATCTTCCCCATCTCGCTCCACCACCCTGGCTCCGACGACGCCTCCTCCACCTCCGTTGGCGCCCTCCACTGCCGTCAACGCTAAACCATTGAAGCCTAACGCCCCCACCGCTTCCACCACCCAGCTCCGGCAGTACCTCGTTACCTTCGCTCCGGCACCGTCCCGACCACCAGTACCGCTGGCTGGCGAGCCACGCAATGCTCCCTCTATACTCACAAGACAACTCTGCCCCCAAAACCTGAACCCCCAAACCCTAGCCTCACCGGAGTTGGGGAAGAATAAACTCCTTGCTAGTGCTGCAAGGAAAAAATCAGGTGTTGGATGTAGACCAAACACTCGAGTTTAGCTTTTTCCCTATTGTAATACTTGAATGAAACCATCTGATCATAATGCCTTAGTTAACCTCATTTATTTAACTGAAGAGGCCAATATGTTCCTCTGGCCTACAAAAAGGGGAAATTAAAAGGTGACCTTACAAATACTCGAGGATTCACCTTCACCGAGTGGACGTGGATGTGTGTGATCTGGTCGTTCTTTTTCTTGAAAAAAAAAACCGCCGGCAGATTTATTGTCAGTATTACCTTTTACACCGTGACATGTTTTCCTTTAAGTTCCTCTCTCTACTGCGACGAAACTAGCAACTATATTTTGGATTTCTTATATTTCATCCAACCACCTCTAATACGCTGCAGCCTGTTTTGAAATCAGGAAAACCAGCTGCTCCAGCAGTGACTGTGTCAAACCTGGATCTGGGCTCAAATATGGAACAGTACACATCAAACAGCTAGGCCCACGGCCCACCATCTCCTTCAGCAACGCTTTGCAGGGTTCGTCATCTGCTTTCTGCGGACGCTCACTGCCACTACCTTGCTTTCTCTGAACTCTGAGCAAAAACAGAACACGCAACATTTCCGCTTTGTTCCGAATGCATAGCCGGCTTCATTAACCACCAGTCAAGCTTGCTCTGCAGTCCACACAACGCCGCCAACGATTCATTCAACGTCGTCGGAGCAAAAGCCAAGCACAGGGTTCTGTTCAACGCTCGAAGAGCATGGCCAGCGCCCAGCAGCAAGCAGGAGAACGCCATTGAAGAGAGCTCAAAGAAGAGCTCTAACACAGACGGATCACATATGCATACGTAACGAAACAGGAACGGTTTTATCCTCGAATTTGCAACAATAATATTACAATTTTGAGACCACATCCATGGCGACCGGCCAACAAGCCGCATCTCTCATGCATCTAAAAGCTCGAATCAAACAAGAGGAGACAAACCGTACGTACGCATTATATATACCCTCCCCCACACACGCGTCGCCCCTCTGATCTCAGTTGTGGCAGACCTTGGCGGTGGGCATGGTGACGCAGATGGGCGCGTACTTCTTCTTCGCCTCGGGGCTCCCGTTCTTGGGCTTGGGGTCCGCCATGGCTGCGCCGGCGCCGCCGATGGCGGCGACGGCCGCCGCCGCGGCCGCCAGCATCACGGCGCGGCGCCCCTCGGCCGGCTGGGCCTCGGCCGCCGCCACCAGCCTCGCGGGCTCCTGCTCGCAGCGCTCGACCCTGGCGGCCCTGGCCACGGCGAAGCTGCTGCCGCGGCGGGACGGCGCGGCCGCCGCCGCCACGGCCGCGAAGGACGCCATCATGGTGAGCGACGCCATTGGTTGCGCTGCGCTGGCTGGCCGCGAGTCGTTGCCTCCTGGTGTGGATGTGGATGGGCTCGTGCAGTCGTGCTCCGTGGGGAGCTTTTTGGCGGCGAGCCTGCTTGGTTATGAAGCTGCGGACGGGGAGGGAGGACGGCGCCTTATCCCGCGTGGGCGAGCGCGGCCAGTGCCGAGGCGCCACGTCGGCGGGCGGCGTGACGTGGCGGCGGGGAGGGCGAGGGTGGCGGATAACGCGGCGACGCCAGGTGGGCAGGTGGGGTGGCGGATCGGATAACGAACGAGCGGACCGGATGGGTGGTGTGTTGCTGCATTGCTGTGATTGCGATCGATCTGGAGTTCTGGGCACCGTTCCTCTGACATTAAGGGTCCATGCGTCAGCGACAAAGCGAGTCCCGACCGTTACATCTGTTGCTTGCTGTGTGGCCTGGCTACTGGGAGTACTGCTTTAGTGAAATATTAGAAGCTCATATGTGACCTCAAATTTACATGAAAGACATAAATTTTATCTGAATGTATAAGGAAAATTTGATATTTAAAAAATATTGTACTCTGGTTTACAAGTTAACTTTCGGAAGAACTTTCTACTAGGACATCATGAAGAAGACCAACAAACCCCTTTTCAAATGGGTTATCTTTTGGGACAACTTTCTAGTAGAGCAACATGAAGAAGACCAACAAGCCACTTTTCAAATGGGCCTGTCGCATAAGCTACTACGGTTATGGTCCCTTACGGAGGTCTTTGTCAAGCCACTTTTCAAATGGGCCTTTTATAAGAGAGCAAAGACTTAGTGCAATAGTGTGATAAATATCGAGTGTGTGTAAAACTACAAAATTTCATTTTTCTAAAAAAAGCTACGGCAGTGAAACAGTGTTACTACTAGTGGGGATTCTCCTATGCTGATTTGGTCATGGAGAGGCATGATCATGCCAACCTGTAGTAGTTCCGCACTTCTGCTACGAGCTGCTGCTCAGGCCGGCGGCATCAGTGCGGGCAACCATTTGTTCCCTTGATTCGCACGTAGAGCAGTGGTACTTGTTTTTCACCTGCAAAACCACGGCGACCTCGTGCATTTCCGACTAGACCACCTCGCGCAGCAAACGAAGGCCAACCCCATCCATCTGGATTCGGTTTGGTAGAGCTGCATGAGCTCATCCCACGCTTGGCTACGGGTATTTTTGCTTCGCATTTAGCTCGGTCAGAGGCAGACTGCAACAAGAGATACTCTCCCTAATAAATCTGACATAACTAAAGCATGAAAAAATTAATCTCTACGTATGGAAAAAATAAAGTAGCACAAAATTTTGATACTAACTACATAAAATAAGTTACAAAACTCGGGCCCAAATGAAAGCCAAGCCCAAAACTAACTAAAAATGAATGTATTTGGATACCTAAAAGAACAAAAACAATTTACATAACTTTCCGTGCGGTTAGTTGCCGAGACGAGACCACAATATCTCTGGTGTATATATTTGTGAGAGCAAAAAGCAGCAAAACGAAGACTACTTGGGCGCTCACTATTCCGAAATGGCTAATGCTGTTGCCAATCTCCATCCAACTGCCAGTATTCCTTACCTGCGTGTAAAATGAACATAAACAGTCAGCAGGCAAATTTTTGTGGGGTGTAGGCAAAGTAACATCTTGGTGCATTTCCAACTAATTTCATGAGATAGAAGCTTTGACCAGTTGAGCTCCTAGACCTGAACCCAAAACTAGTTTGTTACTTCTACACTGCACATGCACCCAATATATTTAAACATTGTAAACCAAACAAACATTACCCATTACTGGATACGAACAGAAGAAACAATACAGAAACCAAATATGGTTTAAGGTAATGGAACATGTCTTGAAAGCATGAAATAAGAATTTCAAAACATCAATCGGGAAGAGCATACATACCAGGAAAAAGAAATGAATTGTCATTACATCTGATAGCAGTATTACAAGAAAATAGCAGCCCAATCGTGGGATCCGGACAACCTTGGTTATCGCACTAAATGTACATCTGCAATTCGTCACAAAAATAAGGTTCATAAAATTCGGGTGTCTAGCCCTAAAATTAGGGGGGAAACTTCATCTTATTTATGTGTCTGTTTGTGACGCTGATGGTAGAGATAAATCAAGTACTTCCCAATTTAACTTTAAAGCAGACAAAGTAATAACTAATGCAAACAGAACAAACTTATGCTCAATAGATATCAAAATAATTTACGCCTTTCTTCCTTAGTTCTTCCTATAGCAGAAATTTACCTTATTGTACCAAGAACATACATTAAATCATCATGTTATGTGAAAGAGGATTAGACAAAATAAAATTATCATGCACTGAAATTCTGCCCAATGTCCATCACATCCATTAGCTCATTTAAACTTGATAACACGGTAGAGCATAACAGTCGCAGGGTCAGAAAAAAAAAACTTACATGACAAGCATGAAAGGAATGAATAATTTGAAGATAAGAAGTCCTGCCATAAGAAATGGCTGCCAGAAAAAAGAGAGCATCAATGTCTACAATAGTAAGTAAAAGTAGTCTTTCAGAACAAATTAATAAATGATATAACATATGAACTTACACTAAATACTGTAATGAATCTGTAAACGGATGAGATCTCAAAGCTTGCAATACTTGCAAAATTACCAGTACCAAAGAAGGCGACATTAAACAAGATCACCTGCAAGACAGAAAGGTACCACTAGTTACAGTGCTGTGCTTCCAGCTAAATAAAATGACGACAAAACTGTTCTTAGTTTCGAGTAAAATTACTTGGTTCGGTACTTATAAAAAAATATATATCGTGGAATATGGAATATAATTCAAGTACGAAGATAGAAAAATTATCAGCACAGGAAGTCTCTAGGCAATTGGCCATTATTTCCATGTTATACTGTATTTGGACAGCCAGTTCGGATGAACTTGCTGGGGCTGGGCTGGCCGGCTGGTGTGGCTGGGCCCACCAGCCAGCCCCCCATCGCTGCCAAAACCAGCCAGCGCTGGTGGCCAGCCCAGCCATCCGAACAAGGCAGGAATTATTGACAGCATAACCATTTGTAAGCATTTCTTTTATTAAATCTCCAATGTATTTCTGTAGTGAAACTTAATATGTTTACATTATCAATGATCCAATTTATCAAAATTCGACTCAACAGATTCTAAAGCATCTATTGAGAATGGAAGGTGGCTTTCGGCTACCCCTAGTCTTAATGATTCTGTACCTTTGGCTTGACTCCAGAGGATTATCTACTATCCATACAATAATTTTATATCTATTTTGGCATAAATGCATTGTGTCTAATTGCTTCCATACTTTTTTGATGTGCCGTGACTACGGAATTGGGATCATATACCGCGATCAATAAGACAAATGGAAACAACCACAGACTTACGAATAACAGAGGGATTCTTAAATCAGATAGTTGTAGGTGCCTTTCTTCATAACCAAACACTGAGCTATCTACAAGGCTTCCACGACGTGCAGAACCACTTTCTTCTAAGGAGTACAGGTTGGCAGATTCCACAAATATCCATCCAATCAGTACCATCGCGAAAGCGCTATAGAAAACTGCTTCATAGCTGCAGGGGGTTTTAACAAGATATGAAATACTATTTTCATGTTCCAAGACTTCAGGGATAGAACACACAAAAGTATTATGAACAACAGCAGAAGGTAACACCATAACAGCATACCCAATAGAAAGCAGCAGAAAAGAAGGAGCAAAACCCAAGAAGATAGATGTAAGACGAGGCAGAACACTAGGTGGTGAGAAAAGAGGTAGCACCATAGCAGCACCTGCCAAAGATATTACATGTTAGCAACAACATAACAAAAAAATTTACAAGTTCAAAATGAACAATTAGGTTGCATAAATGGCTTCAAAACCAGCTCAACAGTACTTTCAGCGGACAAAGGAGAAAACTGATGTAGATTTGTCACAAACTAGAATGTTTTGACCTGGGGTTACAGCTATTACCCAGAAGGCGGGATTAATTTTCATTTTGCTTCTTTTATCTCTACAGTTCTCTGAATATATTCCAATACGACTCTTGCTGTTTCCCATAAAAATCAAAAGGCAATTATGAACTGTTAGCCCAGGGAAATTCTGAATTTGATTGCATCTTCCAACTTGCGTGGAGAATGCATTCATTACAATAATGCCAGCTAACCTTTGTTCCAACTGTTTCGTTACACAAAAAAATGCAAAGCAATTGTTCTGCAAGCACCAAACTTCCTACTAAAAATAACATTAGATGCTCGGACAAATCAATCAGGAATACAAGAAAAGCGCTCTTGGAGGATCTAGGATACAATAACATTAGGATGCAGGGTCAAGGAGATAGCAGAAGACGATGGCGATGGGCCGCGTAACAGAGTACGGCGCAAAAAATAAAGGACAGCGGCTTTACCCTAAATTCTGCTATGGGCCATATGGGCCTTCATGTACTTAACAGTACTAACCCCTCAACACCATGAGTTTATTTTGTCCAAACAAGGCATTTACACGTTAACAAAAAAATCAAAACGTAACTAACTTAGAGTATAACAACTAAACAGTTTAGAAAATGCCTAGTGAGACTCACTCTTGGATTGATGCACAAACAAAACTTAGCTGCAAGTGGTGTTCAGACTCTGTAGGTTTATGATTACAAGAAAGCAGCGTGTACCAAAGAATCACATAACCATAAAAAACAAAGACAGGGACCAATGGCTCATTGTCTATGTATCACCGATACGTGATACGGATACGGCGATACGCCGATACGGCAAAATCTCAAAAAGCCTGATACGCCGACGTGTAGTATATAAAAAGTATATATTAAAAAATACAGAATAGAGATTATATAGAAAATAAAATAGGGGTTTTGGCTAAAAAAGAAAATAAAGTAGGTTCAACAATCCATAAGAGTGGAGCCTCACGCAATCTTTCAACATCAATCACCAAATTAGGGGCATCAGTTTGCATTAGGGGAGGAAGTCGAGCACTAAGGGCAGTATAGAGAATTATTAACAGTGTTAGATTAGTATCGCGGAGTATCGGAGAAGTATCGGGAATTAAATTATTTATTTTTAATTCGAATTAGTCCGATACGTGTATCAGGACGTATCGAGACACGTATCGGCGTATCGGTGTATCGGGACGTATCCGATACCGTTACGGCAGCCATCCTGCCGTATCGGTGATACGCAGCTCATTGTAGTCTTGTAGACACTGGCAGAAAAATAGCAACTCATATGGCTTACCAGCTACAGACCAATTGATCAACTGATGCAATGAGTGTAATTCTCTGTTCTGAGACCGATGTGAGGTAGTTAACCACACCATTATTGAAGATATTGCAACTAAAATAACCTGAAACATAGTAAATTGCTGTCAACAATGTACCAAACTTGAAATTCCACACAAGAATGCCGATATCAGGATATAACTGTTTTGAGTTCTCAGTTTCGCACCTGAACAAAATATAGCTTTGAGGATTGAGATTCCCGTTTATTTGCTCGAGTCAGATAGAGCCAAAAGGTGGTGCTATTTGAGTTACTCCATCTTGAAGCCACTGCAATCAATACTATGAGTGCTCCGCTAATAATTCTGCATATAAAGAGTTCATTAGACCAAAAGCTGCAAGGAAACGCCCGATTAAATGATATTTTGTGCAATTTAGATAGCTAGCAGGTTCTTACAATCATGAATGATAGATAACAGTGTCAATGGTGTACTATGTATATGCGACAGCTTTTAAGGGGAAAAAAGGATGCATGAAGGCTGTGAAAGAAGCATACACCAAGTTGTTGTTTTCTGGTATTTCAGCTGGCATCAGTGTGAATACAGACAGGAACCAGCAAGCAAGCCATATGTATATTGCAAGTGAAGGACTAGCTTGAATAAAAAAGGCTACATAAGTTGAACCAAGTATCCCAAGGACCAAGAAGCACCATGTATAAATTTTCCTATCAAAGAAGCTCATAACCTGCACATAAATACCAATGTTAAATGTCTTGTAATTTTAATATGCTTGGTGTGTCAACACACAGGTACATACCAGAAACTCTAATACAAACAGTGCAACGCCTGAACTGATCAGGAGATTCAATGCATACTTGAAGTGCATATTAAAAAATTCTCTCCATACAGCCTTCAGAAATTCGAAGTTTTGTACAATTCTTGTCCAAAGGAATATTGTCATGAATACATAAGCATGGTAAAGAAGAGGTGATTTCTCTAGAAGTAGTATAATGGACGACAAACCCATAAGGAAACATCCACCAATGTAAACCTGAAACCAGAGGAGATAACATAAAAAAGTGTAATTATGTAACTAAAAGTGCATCAGCATTTAATAACTAGAGAAAACACTAAAACATAGTTGTCAAATTGATAAGCATCTTTGACTATAGAAGAGTGAATAATAATGCAGCCCTAATTCTATCTGTCTACACTCCGACATAACCAAACATCTGAAATTCTTGATGTGAACCTTAAGTATCTGTTCTGCAGGGTCAAAGAAAACAGAATCTTGGAAAATGTAACAAGAAAAGTGTAATGAAATTCAACAAAAGTCTGTTTGTTCCGATCTAGATTTAGTAAACTGAAAAAGTCACCAACAATGAATTATGAATATGATTGTAACACATCAAAATGCATAGACATAAATTCATAGAGTGGATAAAGACAAACTATCATACTTTCATGGATGTATTCTTAGGATGCAACTGAGCCTTCTTTAGCAGAATTGTAGGAATTGATGTATAAGACTGTAGCACATGTAGAATAAGGTTCACCATCCATCCAATATATCCAAGGGTAATAGTTGTCATTAACATGAACCAATCGTATGTTTGGAAATAATGGAGACCAGCAAGAGCCATCCTTCGGAGCTCTTCAGAATGCTTCATGGCAGTTTCATAGTCCTTTTCAGATATAAGATCCTCAATCTGAGTGAGCACTGAAGAATAGTTTGCCAGTGGCTTAAAAGGCTTGAAGTAGAGTGAACTGGATTGTTTCAGCTCTGAGATCGATAAGGAAGGCATTTTTAGGATTAAGAGTGTAGATCTATTGTTTGATTTGCTTATCTTGGACATTGGCATTAGGAAAAAAAATACAGGAAGTTGATTAATAACATGAACAGCCTGTTATGAGCACTAAAATGTGGACTTCAATAATAGAACAGCAATGATGTCTCCAACCCACCCATTCACACTACCACACACGACACATCTCATCAAGAATAGCATATCCTAGAAGTTTTGAAGCATGGAGTAAGCAAAACTTTAAGTTCAGTATGTAAACTCGTTCTCAAAGGATACGCGACTTCCGGAGAAACTGGTTAAGAATTTGCTTTGTATTGGCTAGAACTGCTTCGACTTCATCAGCCTGTATCAATAAAGGAAATAAACGCTAACAGGCAGTGTTGAGCCAAAGCACAAAGATTCTTTTGCTTAGTATTTCAGTGATTGTCTAACCTTGCTTAGTTTCAAATAATGAGTAGGCAAGCTTCCCACAGAATTCATAGGGCATGGTAAACCCACAAGTGTAGCCTGCATTATTTTTGAAGAACTGAGAAAAGGTTTATTTACGAAAATCAAAATGCAGCCAAAGAAGAAATGAATATAGTTACACATGGAAATTTCTAAGCTACCATCAGAGGAGCTATATCTGCCTGGTTGACATCCACTCTTTCAAAACCTTCAAGGGCCCAATCTTGTGGAGTGGGTGTATCATGTTTATGGTCATCAACAAACCGAAAGCCATCATCTGGCTTCTCTGTATAAGCTAAGAACTTTGGGCTTCTAACTCCAGCACCCCATGCTACAAGAGGAGTATCAGTATTCGAAGGGTGCCCGTCTCCATGGCTTCCTGTAGGTAGAAGTGCCTAATTACATCAGCATTGTAAACAATAAAGGAATAATATATGTTAACATAATACGCTATCAAGTATCAAGTTAACCAATAAAAATGAAGCATTTTCTATTAGTAATAGCCTAACAGGTCAATAGCACACAAACAAGGCAGTTTTGCATAAAGTGCAACCAAAAAAATAAGGCCTCGGATGACAGGATTGGGGTTGTCAGCACTATTCTAAAATGTGGCCCTAGGCAGAATGAAATGAGCAACCTTTCAGGTCATCAATGCAATGAATTCATTTGCAGTCCAAATTGAATCAGTACAGCCATTTATGCAATTCATTTTGGGCATGCAGCAGTTGACTAGGGGATAATTTCCAAATTTATATGAATATATTTTTGGCAGAATGGTCTTTTATCCTTTCTATGCTAGACCATGTGGCAGGTGGTAATAGGTCTGGGAGTTACTGTCCAAATCTAGTTTAATTCTAGGTACTCAGATTTAAATGTGAATGTTTCGAATTCAGCGGTTTTGCAGTTTCCTGGTGGTGACCGAGGTGTCCCACTCTCCCAGAACAACATAACCGGCAGGTTCCCTCCAACATTCAGAGCTCTGGACAGGAACCCAGAACTGATATAGAGTCTAGCTGTAAAAACTATATAAATACGAGCAATTAATTTATTTGTGACAGTTTTGTGTATAACTTACCTTTGTCACTCATTCCATGATCTGCGGTAAACACATAAGCCGTTTGGTTATCTTGAAAATAGTTTTCCATGAGATTGTACATACTTTCAGCAATTTGATCAACAACCTTTACGTTGTTCAGATAAATGTTTGAATAGGGTCGGTGAGCATGGCCATTGGTATCACATCCCAGAAGGTGCAGAAATATAACCAGCTTATCCTGTAGGAGTAACTGCCTCAATTTAATGTCGTCAAAAGACCTGTTGAGAAGACCTTGAAACTGGTCAAATGACCAATGATCCAGAAATGATGCATCTGCAGCCAAGGTCTCTAACAAAGTAAAAAACATGATTCTAAAAGAAAAACAAATTGCAAAAGCAGAGGATTGATGGTTTAGATTCTTTGATAGTGAGCAAAACATTCTTTTCAAGAGGGGCACACCTCATGCAATCAAACAAGAAATAAGCTTGTTTGAAGAAGAATATCCATAAAAAACCATGATAATAACTGCCATTTTATGTTTAAAAAAGGACTCTGACCAAAACTTACCAAAAAAAAACAATCTCAAATGTCTATTTTACATCTAATCTGTCTGCAAGATGAACTTTTACATTAGCATGAATATTTAGGAAGAATCAAGAATGGATGTGCAGTATGAGAAATCACTAAGTTATCTAATCATGTTAAGAAAATAATGATATGATTTAATGTCGACCACAGTGTTTGTAGGCACTGACATACATACGATGACACCGTACTCTAGCTTAACTTTCAGTTAGATACATGTAGTAACGATAAATCTGACCTGTTGCAAAGTCTTCGTATTCATGGGGATATGTGCCCCAGGTACTGTGAGGTACACTACTGCAGAAAATAGGAACAATATCTGGACTTCCAAATGAGATAGTGTGCCGACTTTGATTGAATACAGAATCAAAATCGACAGGATTCGCCTTCCATCCTGCACAATACAATATAAATCTGTTTCATCAGTCTCCATATTAGCTAACCTTCGCATTGAATTTCAAATAACACATCATGTGTGTTTTACTAAGGCTCAGGAACCCATAATCCTGGATAAGCAAACATAAGTAAATAAGGGTATAGGGCAACATTTACTCTTTACCCATCAGGTCATTAGCATATTTACTGTTTGACTAAGTAATCACGAGTAGGTTTGTCAGTTCTACCCCTTTATAACATCTCTCTCGGCTAAAGCTTACCCGCACATGTTTTAGTCACCATGTGGGCATAATATCATCCATACTACAGTAGTTCAGTAGTGAGAATTACGAAAAATGGCAAGTTATGACAAATGAATGACATCTACATTAGTCAAAGCAATGCAATTTCACAAAAAGTGTGGCATAATCGGCAATTGAAGTAAACTGAGTGGCTTGTGAAAATATTGCACCGAATGGGATCATAGCTGACAGCAGTTGTACGGTAGAACTAGCACAGGGGCAGCTCACCTTTGGTGACAGCACTGGGATCCTCGTAGAAGCCGGCGATGAGGGAGACGTGGCCGGGCCTGGACTCAGTAGGCGGGCGCGCGTGGCTGACGCCCCACCGGCCCTTCTCCTCTATCACGCCGCGCAGGAACGGCGCCCTGTACCTTCCCCGCTCGTCCGGCTCGAAGAACTTGTCCGCCCTGAGCCCGTCCGCTGCACGCACCAAAGACCCCCAGCCAAATCACACAACCAGCACCAACCGAGCAGAAGAGTACACGAGACGGGATCAGAGGATCAAGGGGGCGCACCGACGAGGAGGACGAGGCGCTTGGCGGGGGCCGCGGAGAGGCGGGGCGGCACGGGGTCCATGCCGTGCACGATGGGGGACTTGAAGTAGATGTCGAAGATGCTCAGCATGTACACGGCGTGGAGCGCGATGCCGAGGACGACCAGCCACCGCTCGCGCCGCCGCGTGGAGGCGGACGGCGAGTGCGGCTGCGGCTGCGGGCGCGGGCGGCCGGCCATCGCGGGGGGCGGGTCGCCGGCCGAGCCGTGGAGGCTGAGGCGGTGGATCTGGGGTTCTTCGGAGGGGGAAGGAAGGAGCTGAGCGCGAAGGCGTCGTTGGACTGACGGACTGACACGACCAGGCACGCCGGGGAGTGGGCGGGATGCGCACATCCAAGATCGGGAATTTTTAAGGGTTGTACTGTGAACTTTCTATTTGCATCAACAAATCCACAGAGGAACACTCCACAGACAACAAAGTTTATCTTATTCACACTTCACACACAACATACTTCTCGGTACATTATTCAGCTACGGTCTATTTATCTCAACTCATGGTTTGTGTATTCAGCTACGGTCTATTTATCTCAACTCATGGTTTGTGTGGAACACAAACTCAAATGTGCAATCTAGATCCTCATTCATCACAAAATAAAAAAAATACATGTACGACATTTCAAAGACACCAACAACTAGAATCGAGCATTCACAAATCACAAGTACAAACTCAATTGATACATGAAGTCACTTTTAGTGAGAACTGAGGGTAGCTTAGATGGCAAGCGCAGCAGTGTGCATGCTGTCAACCCGAGTTCGAGTCTTCTTACTCGCACCCGTGCTGTCTCACCGGAGTTTGCCCCCAAGTTGCTTCTCTTCTTAATGAAACACCACCTAGTTCCTTCTAGGTTGGGTCGTATTTTTTCTTATGTGGTTCATGAACCATAGATGACGAAAATGTCGTACATCCAAACTGTACATTAATCTAAACATGTGCGCCTGAAAAGTTCAGTTACAAGCCTCTTATTTATATTTCTTTGCTCAAAACAAATACACAAATCAATCTTTATAGTCTATTAAATTTTAGTTGAATATTTTGTCTTCTATACCGTTCCTAGATTCAGTGATGATGAGGTTCCATGTTTGGATCGGAGAAAGAATTATTTATCGTCGTATTATTACTAAATCAGTTGCATGTAAGGGCACTAGCAACGTAGAAATAGGAGTGGTCTTTTAAGCCCTTAGAGCAGGTACAGCAACGACACATAATTGGTTGAATCGACCAGACACGTAGGAAATATCCAACATGGATGAGAGATTAACGGCTGCAGGTTGCGCCGAGCGAATCGCCTAGCTTGTCCCATGGTCATCAAGATTCAGCGGCGTGCACGTCCGTGTTAGCTTGGGAATGGCCAGTGGAGGGGGGCGTGGGCATAATAACATTTCGTTGGGAGTTGTGCACAGATTCTTTAGGCTATCCCCAACCCATCTAAGATGATATCTATAGCATTAAATAGCCAGCCACAATGATATCCATAGCATTAAATAGCCAGCCACATAAGCAATTTAGTGATGTGGCAAATGAATTAAAGAGGTGAGAGAAGGACATGATGTCTTGCATGAGAAACCATGTCTACACAAGAACCAAGAAATGAAACTTAAAAATAGGGAGATGAAAGGAGATAGAATATATATCCCAAAATATATGTCATTCTCGCTTCCCAAGAAAAACAACATCTTTCAACATTAACCAATTATATATAAAATAATATTAATATTTATAACACATCATTAGTATTATTAGATAGATATTTGAATCTAATTTTTTAACAAATTTATTAGAGATATAAATATTGTATATATTTCTGTACAAATCGAGTCAAAGTTGAGAAAGTAGCACGTGCACGCATCACTCATCTATTATGGAACGGAGGGAGTAGTTTATTAACTAGTAGCCTCACCGTTGGTCAGAGTCACCTGCAGAAGTTCTAGGTGCTCCGTCTGATAAAAGCCTGAGGCCACCGATGGGACATGCATTGGAGGAAGCATAGAACATTGCATCCTTTACTTTATCGCTGAGCAAACGTAAAGTTGGACATAACTTTTCAGAATGAGATAGGTACTTGCGTTGCAAGACTATAAGCTCTATTTTTCTTCTTCACTGATGTGGCAAACACTTTTTTAGCCAAGCCAACACTCTTGGGGACTTGCGTTAGGCTTGCTGCAAGCATCGTGGAACTGGGCTTTATGTGTGTCAGAGTACCCATACATACAGCTATGGTCTGGCCACAAGGAATAAAAATATTATTTTCTCTCTCCTGTCATCCCCATTGGTCCTGTTCGGCGGGGCTACTTCTGGGCTGCAGCTGCAGCTGCTTGTACTAATTTTTACTGTAGCAATGGCTTGCTAACAGCTGCAGCTGCAGCAGAGCAGCCGAACACTGCCATAATTGTCTCTTGCATCTCGTCGTTGTTGCTGCCTGCTGTCATAGGCGCTGGGAGCCTGGACTCACCGCTGAAGGGGAGCGTGCCGCCGGAGAGCATCGCGTCCATCACCACCCTGACGTTCCACACATCCGCCTTGGCGTCGTACTCGCCAATAGTGCCTAGGCGATCTGGAGAAGATGGAGGCCGCCACAGGGCTCCGCACGGGCTCGCCGCTGCGGAGGACGACCCACTTGGGCTCCGGATGGAGGAAGATGGGGGCCGCCGCGTGCACCTACACCACACCGGAGTTGCCGGCGCCAGCAAGCTGGGCAAGCTTGGGCTCAAGTTGCGCCAGCTCGCGGTCGAGGTCATCGGTCAGCTTCTGAGGATGTCGTCTGGTTGCTTGGTTTTGGATCCGGTAAAATTGGAGCTCAATCCAGCAAGGATAGGCTCGATCAGTTGCTAAAAAAAGGATAGGCTCGATCCGGCGAGGAAGCGCAGGTTCGAATGGGGAGGTGGCTGCGGAACGAGAAGGGATTCGGAAGAGGAGCGGATGGGTTGAGATGAGGAAGAACCAGAAGATTTTTTTTATTCTCCGGTGGGTCCCAGTTATACATCTAAGTAGGCCTTAACATTGTGAGCGTGGACAATAACTAAAGCCCACTGTTGTGGGACCCATCTATAAAGACCACTTGTCCCATAAACATTGTTGGTGCCCTAAACCAATAGTACATGACTAAACTCTAATGAATCTTAAAAGGACACTCCCCCTCCCTCCCGACTAAAATCCCCATTGCCACCCATTCAAGTCAAGTAAAATAAACTAACACTAGAGAATCTCATCCGAATTATCTAACTTTCCAATGGCATACTATAATGAAACATGGAGCTTGCGATTCATCAATCTGCTAGGCGTGGACACTGTGCACCGCTACGATGGACCAAACCTGCTTACATGAAACTATTAGTCCTTACGTTAGGGGGAAAAAAATAAGGTAAACCTTATTACAAGTATGATGACGCGTTATATATTGTTTCAAGCTGAGTGGTCCATTTGAAAGGAAAAATGATGCAAAATAAGGTTAACCTCCGAGTGCTCACCTGTAAAACCTGAAAGAAATCAGAAGGATTTCATGGCTGCGAGCACGGAGACCAGATCAATCTCGTATGGGAAGAAACAAAGCGAGCGGCAAATGTTTTGACGACGATCCTGACTAATCTGGCCGATCTCCCTGGTCTGCAGGTTGACGAGAAGGATCCCCACGCCGTGCATTTGGAAGGCCACGGTGCCACTCGCCTGCCCAAACCACTCCAACTGTATAACGGCGCATTCCAGCGGGTGGCAGTGCAGCTTCACCGATCCTAGTATCCTCTGCCTGTCCACCACCAATCGCCGCGCCCAGCTCGTAGAGTCCTTTGACAAGGTCCACATCGCTATCCCGAGTGACTCAGCGACGAGCAGCGCCAGCCTCCCCTCGGCGGAGCACGCCAGGAGGAGCTCCTCTGTCACCTCGCGTTGACGCCAGCTGTGGGGGTCATGGATTAGGGGGCCCACTGTCAGAACGCCGGCTAACGGCGCATGGACGAGGTAGGGCCCTAGAAATGAAGGGAAGCAGTGTCAGACCCGTTCGGTCGGAAGAACTCCGTCTCACCCGACCCACCGAGGGCCCGGGAGAGCGGGGAGTCGGGCAAGTCCGTCTCGCCCGACCCCCGACCCTCTAGCCGACCAGGGGGTGAAGGGGTTGGGCATGTCCGCCACGCCCGACCCTTGACCCTTCGAGTCGGGGAGGTAGACCTCCGCGGGGGGTCCCGTTTGTCTTTAAGCGCGCGCAGTAGAAAGGGGAGGGGGATTCCCGAAGACCCCCCCCCAAGTCAAACCTGGCTTGTGAAGAAGAAGGCGTGCGGCCTACGCCTTCTCCTGACCGATACCCGACATCACCTGCCAGCCTGCCAACTGATAAAGCTGATCTGCAGCACTGCGCTTGGGAAAAGGTAGCTGCATGCGTGCCGCTGCGCTAGCGGCCAAGAAGGAAGCTACCGCGAAGCTGCCGGAGGGAAGGTGAAGGACACGCGGCGGTCGAGGAAGGGGTCGTCGGTAGCGCACTAGGCCGACAATGCGCAACCGTGGGGGGTGTCCAACCCTCGGGGGTAATTAGGTAAAACGATGTTGTAAGGTCGTCCTCCTCTTGCGCTATAGAAGAGGAGGACGCTCCCCCTGCGAGGGGATCCGATCTTTTGGACTCTTGATCTCTAGAGCACTTAGTCCCCTACACTCACACTATACCCACACAAGGCTTGAACCGGCCTTCGTTGTAACCCGTCACCAAGAGAGCAATACAGTCTGTCTCCCGTTGCACTGGACGTAGGGATTACTTCCGAACCAGTATAAACCCTTTGTCTTGCGTCTCTTGAACCATTCTCCACCAGGACGTGCGTGTTCTGTGATCGACGCTCGCCGGCGTGAGGTACCCCGTGTACCACCCGCCGACACCAGCGCAGACACTATCGCTGGATCCCGATGGCCGTCGCCGGCCTGGTGGTGTCGGCCTGCATTGTGCTAGCGAGCACGGTGTAGCCCATGGAGGACGGGGCGTCGAAGGCACCTGTTAGCAAGTGGTTGGGATCTGAGGAAGAACAGGGGAAGGGAACAAGAACAGAATGGCGTAACGAAGAAGGATTCTATTTCTTCATTCCCAAGTTCATCATTCAATTACAATAAGATGCCTTTAATCTCTCTCTTCTGGCCATACTTATACAAGACTCTACGCACTCAGCCTCTCCACCCCCTTTGCTGCCCATTTTGGGCCAACCAGACACACATTTGCCTTCCTGGGCCGAATGGAACGACGAGGCCCATTAGGCATGTTTTGATCCCCTGCCTGAGCCACTGATGTATCACGAGTGGTAACATTCCCCCTGTAATGAACCTGCTTGACCCCAAGCAGGCGCCTGAGGGAAACGCTGCCTGAGAGCCTCCAAATCCTCCTAGGTTGCCAAGGAAACTGGCCAACCAGACCACTTAACTAGAACTTGATGAACTCCATTCACACCTTTGGACACCAATTTCTTGTCCAGAATTTGTTCGGGGAGCTGAAAGGATATGTCTGGTTCAGGGATTGAGGGGGTGACCTTGTCAACTGAAGTGACCACCTTCTTAAGCTGGGACACGTGAAACACATCATGAACAGAGGAGGATGCTGGGAGATCCAATTTATAAGCCATAGTTCCCATTTTAGCGAGCACCTTGAAAGGTCCAAAAAACTTGAAAGCAAGCTTCTGGTTGGCGCGAGGAGCCAGGGAGGACTGAATATATGGTTGAAGCTTCAAGAAAACCCATTCGCCAACCGAAAATGGTCGCTCGGACCTGTGCTTGTCAGCCTGTTTTTTCATTCGCTGTTGAGCCCTTACAAGATGCTGTTGCAGCAACCTGTTCATCAACTGACGATTTGCTAGCCACGACTGAACATCAGGAACGGTGGCCAGATTTGCAGAAGGGAGGCCCAAACACTTGGGAGCATAGCCATAAAGAGCTTCAAAAGGAGAACAACCAATAGCAGAGTGAGAGGAAGAGTTGTACCAGAATTCGGCAGCACTCAACCATTCCATCCACTTAGTTGGACATGCATGAACAAAGCATCTGAGGAACGTCTCTAGGCACTGGTTAACTCGCTCTGTCTGACCATCGGATTGGGGGTGATAACTGGAGCTCATGCAGAGAGAGACCCTGGTCAGTTTGAACAACTCCTGCCAAAAGAGACTAGTGAAAATTTTGTCCCGATCAGACACAATAGAGTCTGGGAGTCCATGCAGCTTGTACACGTTGTCAAAGAAGACCTTGGCAACCCCAGCAGCAGTGAAGGGGTGAGCTAAAGGCAAAAAGTGATTGTACTTGGTGAACCTGTCGACCACCACAAAGATACAATCTTTACCCTGAGACCGAGGAAGGCCCTCAATAAAATCCATAGATATTTGTTGCCGAGCAGCTGAAGGAATAGCCAACGGTTTAAGGAGGCCTGGGTACTTGGACCTGTCAGGCTTAGCTTGCTGGCAAGTGACACAACAGTCCACAAATTGCTTAACATAAGCTTTCATTCCCTTCCAAGCAAAAAGTTGCTTCAATCTCTTATAAGTGACCGGGAACCCCGAATGACCCTCAACAGGAGAGCTATGCAATGCTGCGGTAATCTAGGTCTGCAAGGAAGGATTGGCCCAAATCCAGATCCTACCTTTGTAGCGAAGAAGACCATCCCAGAGAGTAAAATTGGGTACCGCATTTTGCGCCACGGACAATTTAGATAGTAGGAGAACAGACTCATCATCAGATGCATAACCTTGAACAATGTCTGACGTCCAAGAAGGGGCACAGGTTGACATAGCTAGCAAATATGTAGGAGGTTGAGGAACATTAGACCTCCTAGAGAGAGTATCAGCCACGCAGTTGTCAAAACCAGGTTTATAGATAATCTTGTACTGAAGTCCCAATAACTTGGTGAACACCTTTTGCTGCCATGGGGTTTTGAGCCATTGATCAGCCAAATGGATGAGGCTCTTCTGATCTGTGAATATAGTAAATTCAGCATGCTGCAAGTAAGTTCTCCACTGATCTACAGCCAAAAGGATTGCCAGATACTCCTTTTCATAAGTTGACAGTCCTGCTGACTTGGGTCCAAGGGCTCTGCTAATGTAAGCTAAAGGGTGGCCTGATTGGAGCAATACAACACCAATTCCGATAGCGCAAGCATCTGTTTCAATACAAAAGGGCTTTGAGAAATCCGGCATGGCAAGGACAGGAGCAGATGACAGAGCGGCCTTAAGAGCCTCAAAGGCTTCCTGATGATCTCAAGTCCATACAGAGATTGCATGTTTTTTCAACAGTTCCGTGAGGGGACGAGAGATGACTGCAAAATGTTTCACGAACTTGCGATAATATCCTGCTAGGCCTAGGAAACTCCTGAGCTCTTTAGCATTGAGAGGAGTTGGCCATGAGGTGATAGCTTCAATCTTCCTGTTATCTGTCGAAACACCCTCAGCACTAATGATATGCCCCAAGTAGACGATTTGCCTTTGAGCGAAAGTACACTTGGACCGTTTGACCTACCACTGATCAGATGCCAGAAGATGAAATACTACTCTCAAGTGAACCAGGTGGTCCGCAAAGGTTTTGCTGTAGACCAAGATGTCATCAAAGAAAACCAAGACGCATTTGCGCAGAAGAGGCTTCAAGGTCACATTCATGGCACCCTGAAAGGTACCCGGAGCTCCACAAAGGCCAAAAGACATGACCTTAAACTCGAAATGTCCAAAGTGAGTTTGGAATGCAGTTTTATACTCCTCATCCTCTTTCATTCTTATCTGGTGGAAGCCTGAATTTAAGTCCAACAACGAAAACCAAGAAGCTCCAGCCAATTCATCCACTAGTTCGTCAAAGACAGGAATAGGAAATTTTCCTGTCATAGTAAGAGCATTCAGGTGCCTGTAATCGATACATGGGCGCCAGGAGCCATCCTTTTTCTTAACCAGGATCATTGGTGAGGAGAAAGGGCTATTACTGTGCTGAATGAACCCTTTGGACAACAAGTCATGAATCTATTTTTCAATTTCATCCTTCAATGCAGGGGTGTACCTGTAGGGTCTGATGTACACAGGTTTTGCTCCTAGCACAAGGGGAATCTCATGATCACAAGCCCGTGATGGGGGAATGCTGGATACCGGTGCTAGGACAGACTGAAATCCGTCCAACAAAGCTGCAATTTCTGGATGTTCAGAACTGGGAGCTTCACTCAGATGATCAAGAGCCTGAATACTGCAGACTTGAACAACCAATTCCATGTCAGAGGTTGGAGAGGAGATCCCCTGTAGGAACACTGTGGAATCTTGATAGGGAATAGCCAACCATTTGCACTTCCAATGGACTTTCATTGGACTAAAGGATTCCAACCAGTCCATGCCCAAAATCAGATCAAAATGAAGCAGCGGCAGAATCTTCAGATGTGATGAAAAGGAGCAACCCTGAATCTGCCAAGAAGCATCCAAAATCTGAGAATCACACTGAATGATGTTGTCATCAGCCACCTGGACCCTGATTGGAGGCTGCAATGGGGAGACACCCGATAGTTTATCGGCAATGGCCTGACTGATGAAGGTGTGGGAACTGCCTGAGTCAATCAAGATGAGGATCTGATGGTCCTGAATAGAGCCGTGAAATTGAATTGTCCTTGGACCTTCCGAGCCAGATACTGCTTCCTTAGAAAGAGCCAGACAAAGCTGCACATCTGCAGTAGTATCAATGCCCTCAACATGTTGAAATGTGCTATCAGCAGCTTTGGCATCAGAGAATAGTTCGAACAAATCCTGGACAACATTCAATTGCACTGGCGCGGCACACTGATGGCCTGGGCGCCATTTCTTAGCACATTTATCGCAAAGGCCACGAGCACAACGATAAGCCTTGAGAGCTGCAAACTTGTCACTAGGAGACTTGCCTTGCTCCACTGTGGTTTTCCCATCAGGAGGCAATGAAGGTCCAGTCGAGGCTTTATCTTGGCGAGGAGGTGGAGGTAGAGGCAGAGGTCCACGCACTTGAGGCTTTTGGGAGAAACTCCCATTCATACGGGGTGGTTCTTGTTTGCGGCTCGGCACGGCCACCTCTTCCTGCAACAATGCCAAGGAGCAAGCAGAATCGAGCGTAGAAGGGCGATGCAAAACAACAATAGAGCGAATATCATCCCGCAGCCCATCAATAAAACGAGTAGTGAAATAAAGAGGATCAGAAGAGTGGCCATATGCAATAAGCTGATCCACCAGCCCAGAAAATTGCTCAACATAATCAGCCACTGAAGACAGTTGCCTCAACCGGAAAAACTGACGCAACAATAATTCCTGCTGATCACACCCAAACCTCTCTAAAAACATGGCAGAAAATTCAGGCCAACTAGCTTGGCGGAGACGGGAATCAACAGCCTGCGTCCACCGCGCAACTGCCTCCTTGATCTGAGACACAGCGACACGAACCCAGAGATGAGGTGGAACAAAATACATCTCAAAATAATCCTCACATCTAGACAACCATAATTTGAGATTTTCGCCTGTAAACTCAGGGAACTGTAGTTTCGGAAGACGACCAGTAAAGGAGTGATCATTGTGTAATGTCTGATGTGGAGGGTCAGGGTGGGGTGGCGGACGCCAATCAGTTTGCAGAGGGTAAGATTTGAATCTAGGGGAGGGAGGAGCAGAAGAGGAGGACGCATCCTTGACCGGGACATGGGTTTGGACAAGTGCTGATCCAAAACCAACATCCCGGTGAATACTTTCGACGCGATGCCCAACGGGGCCGTCGACGAGAGTCTGTGGAGCAGGTGGGCGCTCCATCGTCGACTTGGGGAGGGGGATGATGCCCGGATCAGAGGAGGAACGACCACGCATGGAGCGGTCCCAGTAGCGGTTGAGCTTCCCCAGCTCGATCTTCACGTCATCGACGGAGGCTTCGAGTCGAGGGCGCAATTCGTCGAGCACTTGAACTGCGGACTCCAGCTTGTCCAGGCGCTCGCCGGATCGGAGCTCAGCGTCGGCAATGCGCTTCTGCAGTTTGGTGTCGCGGTCGATGAGGCGTTGCTCCATCTTGGCGTCGCGATCGACGAGGCACTGCTCCATCTTGGCGTTGTGGTCGGTGAGAAGGCGAGAGAGCTCGTCCGAAATCCTCTGTTGGACGTCGTCGAGGAGGGCCTTGGTGTCGGCGTCCATGACCACGGGGAGGCGAGATCGGAGACGGGTATTGTGGTGATGCTGCGGAAGAAGATCCAGGATCGATAGTCTGATACCAGAATGTTAGCAAGTGGTTGGGGTCTGAGGAAGAACAGGGGAAGGGAACAAGAACAGAATGGCATAACGAGGAAGGATTCTATTTCTTCATTCCCAAGTTCATCATTCAATTACAATAAGATGCATTTAATCTCTCTCATCTGGCCATACTTATGCACGACTCTACGCACTCAGCCTCTCCGCCCCCTTTGCTGCCCATTCTGGGCCAACCAAACGCACATTTGCCTTCCTGGGCCGAACGGAACGACGAGGCCCATTAGGCATGTTTTGATCCCCTGCCTGAGCCACTGATGTATCACGAGTGGTAACAGCGTCGGGCCCGTACAGCCAGTGCGCGACGCCGCGGAGCACGACGGCGGAGCACCGGGCGATCACGGAGCCGTAAGGGAAGTTCAGATGGGTGAAAGGCTCGGTGACCGGGCCCCACTCGCCCGTTCTTGACGAGAACGTTTGCGTGCGGTCCCGTGCGTCGAAGACGATCGAGCAGCCGGAAGGAGGAAATGCTGGGGCCATCGACCTCGTCGCCGGTGAGCAGGACGTGCGGGTAACTGGTGCGTAGCACTGTCGCGGGAGGCAGCAGCAAAGCGTAGTCGCCGGTCACGGGGTTGCCCACGCACAGGTCGACGACGGTGGTCCTGTCCGAGCAGCCCCTGTATCGGCGGAGGACGACGGGACCGGCGCGCGACGCCACCGGTTGGAACTTGGACCTGTACAGGCCACAGTTATCGTAGTCGCCGACGTTGGCCGGCGGCGCCAGCGATAGCGTGAGCTTGGCTGACGGAGGCCAGGGCACGAACTTGCGGCCCTCGGATTCTTTGAAGAACATGCCGACGAGGAGGACCGGGACAAAACCCTCGCCATGATGATTGTTGCGGAGATGTTGATGGAAGGATGGGTTGGTGATGTGGCGGCGCAGGAGCTTGGAGGCGGCGGCGCAGCGGACGACAGTGATCGGGTCAGTCCGAGCGAAGATGTGGTGGAGGATGTCGAGGGGGAGGTCTGGCAGCTCCCTGCTGATTCCTTCATCCTTCGGACATGCCTCGTCGTCGTGTATGTGATTGTCCACCATTGTCGTCATGTCCTGGGCAGCGAGGACGTATACTAGAGTACAGAGAGAGAGGGATAGACTCATGCATATATATATGTGTATCGCTCACGAGGCTGATGGTGTAAGCTCTCCAAGTCGAACTTGGAGATGTCTTCGTGTTACAAAGAGATTCGGAGACGACGATGCTTTTCGCAAAGTTCCGCTCGATCTGGACATCTGGCCCGGCAGGCACTTAACATTTATTACCTTGGCTCGTTTCCTGAAAAAACTTTACCTTGGCTCGGAGGCTTCCAGATCAGCGCCGCCTCGAGGTGTGGTGTGCGTGTGCGTCGTCGACCCAAGGCGGCTGGGTCCCTGTCAGTTGTCACACGAGCGCAACAGAGCTTCTCGTTCGCGGCCACCACATCGGGCGGCTGCAGCAATTCCTGGTCGTGCATTCGTGCTCGGCTGGCCCAGCTGCTGGTTGTACAGGCAGGTGGGAACAAAGAGCCAACAGCATGCGGGAACGAGCGCGGAGCGCGTGGCGACGGGCGTGCGCAGGGCACTACTCGCCGCCTGCCGCTCGAAGGCGACGGACGCCGCCGCGCCGCCGCGTACCTGTCCTCGTTCAGGCTGGTGGCCGCGGACGATGCGCCGATCGATCTGCACGCAGACGACCTTGTCGTCGACCCAAGGCGTCTAGCTAGGGCCCAGTCACCAGCGCCCTGGAGTGGAGGCCACATCGAGCGGGTGCATCAATTTCCGGATCGTGCGGTAATTCCGACCGTGTTGTGTCCGACTCCGACCTACTAGTAGTTCTAGTTCGTGTCGGTTTGGGCGGTCTGTCAAGTGTCAACCGATAACACCTCTCGTGTCGGACACGGGACACACTTCACGCGCATAAATAGAAGAGTTCCAGGGCTTCTTTCTTCATTCACCGGCGGTGCACATGGGGCAAGTCGAGTCCGCCGCTGGCTACGGCTGGTGGCAGGCCGTCCTCGTCCTGCCGGTGATCTTCTCGGCGTGGGCGTCGCCGTTCGAGCTGGCCGTCGAGAGGGCCGCCACACTGCCGTTCCTCGTGGCCGACCTGATCGCCGACGCCTTCTTCGCCGTCGACATCGTTGCCTCCATCCTTGCCACATGCTCCCGTCGTCCCCGAGGCAACACCAACATGCCATTCATCGACGACCGCAAGAAGGCGGCCATGAGGCACCTGCGCCCGTGGACGCTAGCGATGGACGTGGCCTCGACGATCCCATTCCAAGCCATCCACCACCTGGACGCCGGCCGGGGCGCCGCCGCGGCGTGGTCGTCGCCGTGCCGGGTCCTGAGCCTCCTCCGCCTATGGCGTCTGCGCCGCGTCAGCGAGCTCTTCGCCAAGCTGGAGAAGGACGTCCGGCTCAGCTACTTCTGGACCCGGCTCGTGAAGCTCGGCGGCGTGGCGCTCCTCGCGGTGCACGCCGCGTCGTGCGCCCACCTGTGGCTGGCCTCCCACTACCGTGGGCCCAAGGAGCGCACGTGGCTCGGCCGTGGATTCGAGGCACGCAGCGTCTGGGAAGGGTACACCCGCGCCGTGTACTGGTCGGTGGCCACGCTCACCACCGTCGGCTATGGCGACCTCCACCCGTCCAACCCCGGCGAGATGGCGTTCGCCGTCGTCTACGTCCTCTTCAACCTCGGCCTCGCCGCGTACATCGTCGGCAACATGACCAACCTCGTCGTCTCGTCCTCCACGGCCGCCCTCACCCTGCGCGACACGCTGCGTGGGGTCTCCATGTTCGGGGCCAAGAACCATCTGCCGGAGGCCCTGACGGAGCAGATGGCCGAGAGCGTGCTGCTCAGCCTCGACACGAAGGACCAGGAGCTCATGTCCGAGATGCCCAGGGCCGTGAGATCGGGGATCGCGCAGCACATGTTCCGGGACACCGTGGAGGGCGCCTACCTGTTCCGTGGCGTCTCCGAGGGACTCGTCGTGGAGCTCGTCTCCGACATGGCGACGACGTCGCAGTTCTTCCCTCCCAAAGCCGACGTCGTGCAGCAGAACGAGACCCCGACGGACTGCTACATCGTCGTGTCCGGCTCCGTGGACGTGCTGGTGACCGCGGTCGACGGGTCGGAGACGGTCGTGGCAAGGGCAGGTCCACGTGGCATGGCGGGGGACATCGGCGTGGTGCTCAACGTGCCGCAGCCGTTCACCGTCCGGTGCAGACGGCTCACCCAGGTCGTGCGCGTCAGCCAGAGGCACCTCCTGCGGGCACTCCGGTCGCCTCGCACCGGCGATGCCGACAGGGTGTTCTGCAACTTCGTTCAGCACCTTGAGTCGCCAATGTGGCAATTTGCAAGGGAAGAGGCACCGTTCTTCAGGGATGTCCCAGCTCAGCTTCGGGCCGGTGCTGCCGCCGCCGCTGCGTCGAGCATGCGGGGAGAGATTATCAGCGTTCATGGGATGGAAGAGGCTGATCAGCCGGTGCGAAGAGAGCCCAAGCGATTGGTTATCCATCACAAGTCTGCAAATGGAGCAGGCAAGCTCGTCTGTCTTCCTGGTTCAATGAAAGAGTTGATGAAAGTTGGGGAGGCGAAGTTCGGCAAGGCGGTGACGAAGGTGCTGACCGTCGACGGTGCCGAAGTTGAGGAAATCGACGTACTAAGAGATGGAGATCACTTGTTCTTGTGCTAATAATGCTTTATTGTACGACTCGAGATGTTGTAAATTGTAAGATTTGGAGATGTTGTAAATTGTACATGTACACAAAGGCGTAGTTGTTGTAGGAAAAAAAGGAATGTTGTATAAAATACTTTGACCATCACGAGGAAATCGACCTAATCTTTTGTTCTAAATGTTTAATAAGTTCAATGCAGTTCGAATGTATAGATAAGATAAGCTGGATATGTGGTTGTAAACGAGCTATAATGTGAGGGAAATTTATTTCAAATATTATAAGTTCTAAAGGATGGACTTTTATTTGCCTTTTTAAACAATCTTTTGAAATAATTATTCACCCCTCCTAGTTTCCAATCCCACCCATATTACCAAGCCTACATTCAGCCTGATATACAACTTATATATTTAGAAAAGAACTAGGCAGATGGCCCATGCAAATAGCGTGGGTAGCTAGTTTCTCATAACATATGACTTTTAGTTGAAAATATGTGTTCCTAATTGATTTGTGAATATCCATTTTTAACATTAGATTGTATATTCCCTCCGTTTACAAACGAATGCAACTTTCATTTCTCCAAGAGTTAAACAATATCAAGTTTATGATACTAAACTGGTATAAAATAATACTAATGTTTATGATACAAAATGAATATCGATTAGAAATGGCATACATTTTTATAATAAATCTATTCAAAGACATAAATATTTGTAACTTATTGTATAAATTTAGTCAAACTTGAATTTTTTTGACTCTTTGGTAAGCGAGAGTTGCCATCTTTTATGAACGGAGGAAGTATTATTTAAAAATATAATTATAAAAGTAGTTAACTTACATGATGTAGTTATTTATTAATTAAATCTTCTATAGATTCTCCAATTATTTTACTTCCTAAATAAGTTCAATTATGTTTTATCTAGAGTCTTTATCTTCTTCTCAAATTATTTAGATTAGGTTTAATATAGATTCCATATTCAACTACTTCCCCGTTTCAACATATTATTAATTTTATTCGTTAACATTTAAAATTAATTAATTAATATATAAATCTAAGTTTATCCAATTTAAAATTTTGGCACTATGGTATGTAATTGCCCATCATAAGTTTACTTTGGAGGGCTAATAAATTAATGTGGCTAAATTTGCCTCCATTAGCTCACCTAGTCCTTGGATTATCAATGGCTAATTTTTATTTTTTTTGTGTGTCACCTAACCTAAAATCATACGACCGTTCTGCTTTGCACTCGCCACTAAATTCAGCTAATTTGCAGTAAGATTTCTTTCGAACAAGACAAGTGGTCAAAGTTAAGGCCACAAAAGTCAAATGACTTATAAATTAAAATGAAGGGAGTACCATGTTACCAAACACAATAGCGCCTTGTGCATATAAAATCCATGCAAAAAGGGGATGGATAGATCATATAAACATCGACTCAGCTAATCTAGGCTGTCTGTATGGCACTTCCATTTATATAAAAAAAAAAATAGATGGACCACCTTTCTACTATTGGCAAAAAAAAAATTGGCAGATGAGAAGGAGAAAAAACATTAATTTGCTTTCATAATTTCTGCAAAGCACCAACGAATGCGATCTACACAAGGCACCAACGAACAGAAATTAAAGGAACCAGAAGGATTTCATGGCTGTGAGCAGAGAGAGCAGATCCATCTCGTATGGGCACCACCGCAGCCTCCGGCGGATGGTTAAACCCTGACTAAACTGGCTAATCTCCTCGGTCAGTAGGTTGAGGAGGAGGAGGAATGGAGGATGCCTGCCCCGTTCACCTGTAACGCCACGGTGCCGCTCGCCTCCCCAAACCAATCCAGCTCCGTACCGACGCACGCGATCGGTTCCCACCGCAGCTTCATAGATCCTTAGTATCCTTTGCCTGTCCACCACCAGTCGCCGCGCCCGGCTCGTCGAGTCGTCGTCGGACATGGTCCACATTGCTATCCCGAGGGTTTCCACGACGAGCAGCGCCAGCCTCCCATCGCCCGACCGCGCCAGGAGGAGCTCCTCCTTCACCTCACGCCGACGCCAACGCAGGAAGCGCCGCGGGATCTCGATGGCCGTCGCCGCCGTTCCGGCGCCGACGATGGTGATGGCGACCACGCCGTCGCCCTGCGAGGACGTGGCGCTCTCGTCGTCGTCGTCGTTGTACTTGTACTCGTACAGCCAGTGCGCGACGCCGCGGAGCACGACGGCGGAGCACCGGGCGATCGCGGAACCGTCGGGGAGGTTCAGATGGTCGAAAGGCTCGGTGACTGGGCCCCACTCGCCGGTTCTCGACGAGAAAGTTTGCGCGCGAGCCGCCGTGTCCAAGACGAGCAGCCGGAAGAAGGAACGGCTGCAGCTGGTGGCATCGTCGTCTTCCTCGTCTCCGGTGAGAAGGACGTGCGAGTAACCGGTGCGTAACACCGTCGCGGGAGGAAGAAAAGCGTACTCGCCGGTCACGGGGTTGCCCACGCACAGCTCGACGACGGTGACCCCGTGCGTGCGCGATCTTGTAGCGGCTGAGGACGACGAGACCGGCGCGCGATGCCACCGGTCTGAACGTGTGCCGCCGGCCACAGCTATCGACGCCGCGGTTGGCTGGCGCAAGCGATAGGGTGAGCTTGGTCGATGGCATCAAGGGCACGAATTGGCGTCGTCCCTGGCCTTCACGGGCGTCGAAGAACAATACGCCGACGAGGAGGCCCGGGACAAACCCCTCGGCGTGATTATTGCGGAGATGTTGGTGGAAGGACGGGTCGGTGATGTGGCGGCGCAGGAGCTTGGAGGCGGCGGCGCAGCGGATGACGGTGGCTGGATCGGCCCGAGCGAAGATGTCGAGGAGGATCTCGAGGGGCAGGTCTGGCGGCTCCCTGATTCCTCCTCTCTCCTTCCGCCGTGCCTTGTGTATGTGATTGCCCATAATTGCCGTGAGCCGAGAGGACTAGAGATAGGGTTCAAAACCCATAAGGAGCGCGTGACTGATACGTACCTCTGCTCCGCCGCGCGACGCCGAGACCCTGGGCAGAGCGCCGAGCGCCGGAGCCAGTTCCCTCCCCATCTTGGGCCGAGTTGGGTTTATGGTTGGTGGGTTCGGTCTGTGTGGTGCCAGGCCCGAGAGAGCCCCTTTTGAGTCCAACCAAGGCCTTTGGCCTTTAGCATCTTCAACTACCTTTGTTGTTTGTGCTAAAAAAACTACCTTTGTTATTTTTTTTGCGGAAAAAAAACTACCTTTGTTGTTTGATTTTGTTTATCTTAATTGATGTACAAACGGTTTCAAGGTTTGTAGGTGCATGTAAACATTTCTAGTTTTGCATATTAAGAAATTAGACGACTGCGATAGTTGAAGACAGTGAAATATATTTCTTTTTCTTTGTTCATATGTATGTGAGCTACTTCAAAGGGGATTTCTTTCCAGGATAATGTAAACAAAGTTACGACTTTCATTCTCCAATGTATCAGATGCCCAAAAACGAATGTTTTGGCCTCACACAGGACAGGTTCTGCAAAAAGAATCATGGGCCCCTTTGAGAATTCATTTGACCCGTATACTAATATACTAACTGGCGACTTGTTGAGTACGTACAAAGTCGCTATACCATTACCATGCTATCCGAACGGATTTCATCATCTCGAAGGTGCCCAGGACCAGAAGATATGATCAAGTAGACGAGCTAGCTAGTACGAGCATATGATTCTTGCAAGATGACCTACCAAACATCGAGGATGGACCAAATCGACAAAAAAAAATATGCATGTCTTCACTTGAAGACTCCACTCAAATTTGACTTCCTCCTTGACTCACCCAGTGACTACCCCATGCTCATGCATGCATTCCAATTGCCACACCACACACGTATCCTATTCCAAAAGCGGAAGCAGCAGGCTTATCGGCATGTGCCGACGACCTAATCATGGAAGGGATTTCTAGATGCGGTAGAGTGTCCATGCATGTCCATCAGAATATTCAAGAAAACAAATACACACGCCATGACCAGAGCCAATTTCCTGCCATCAAGATAAACAATGGGGCAACGCAAAAAGGTTTGGAGACAGCCGGTGTTGGAAGGTAGAGAACGATCGGCGAGTTCTCCCCAGCGCCTGCTGTCAGGCATACAAGTGTGCAAGAGCCAAGACCTGTCACCTCCGCTTCTGCTCCGCTGTATCCTCACCGAAAAGGGCGAGATATATAATAGAGGGGCAAACAAAGTGATACTACAAACCTGCCTTTTCCGGAATAAAAAACGCTTGTCCTTATCATGAGCTCATGTAGTGACATTTCAACAAGAGTCTCCACTCTCCAGTCTCACATGAAGAAGATCTAGCGGGCTGCCTGTCATTGGCTGCTGATGGTTGTTGTTACCTGCCAACACATCGTCCAAACCACAGACAGACACACCGGAATAATGCTCCACGCGTGTAGCTCGTTTCCACGACGACGTTGCCATCACCGGCTAAACGTCGCCTAGTGTAGCCACGTGTCCGTCCTGGAATTCCTGAAATATTTTAGCTGGTCAGCGCTAGGCCGGAATCAGCTAGCGACCTGCCATGCCACGTCGGCCCGCTGAGCTAATCCGCGTGCCAACAAGGATATCGCTGCATTTGTACGCGGCCCCGGACACGATCGATCGGCGTTCGCTCCAGCGAGAAAAAACGCGGAGGACTCGTTTTGCTGCCGAATGAAGGCTCCGTGGCTGAGCAAGGCGTGCCGGATTGCCACATCGGGATCGGGTGGTACACGAGACCTTTCAACCGTGGGGTTACGAGGATAGCATGGCATCCTTTCGGGTAATGCCGCGTGTGGAGAGCGTTTCGTTCGTGCTACCGTCTACCGACGTCTGCAGCAAGCGATGGAAAGGCATGGACCGTGTTATTTTTGGACACGGTACGCATATGCATAATTGCATACATATACGCACGGTCCAGCAAAGAGAGACGTTTATCAATTGCCCAGAAATCCATAATACTGTATTTTTTAGGCTTCTCAAAAGGGAAGCGCACGATACGTTGAGCGGGTGAATGGGCACGCCACACCGCAGTGTGATTTTTGGTCCTCCGCCGTCGCGATACACGAGAGTGCTATCATAGGAAATCTTCGTCCTGACGATACCTTGTTCCTTTTTCACTTGAATCAATAACCACCATATATACGGGACAAATTATATATATGGTTGCGAATTAAAAACATGGTGAACTGAAAGACAAGTTCATGGCGCAATGATTTGCAGCAACACATCCATGATGATCGATTTCCTTTTTCCTTTTTTTTTCCAACGTGTACATCCTGATGAGTTCCTGACGAGCAAGGAACCCTGCTCCGCCACGTAAAATTATACGTAAATCTGAGACGAGACGATCCAGCAGACGGCTCACCGTTGTTTGATTGTGTCCGATCCGTAAACACTGCTCACCGGCGCCACGTCATCAGCGTAGCGAGCACTAGCAATAGCAAGTTAGCAACCCCCACCAGCCTCGATCTCCATCCACATTTCCCACTGGGCTAGCTCCTCGCATGCCGGACGGAAGGATCCGGGGCCCGCCAGCCAATCACCGCACGACACGTCCACGTCGACGTACGGCGGCAGCTTCGGACGGGACCTGGGCGGCTGCGCCGCCGTCCCCGGCTTCCAGCGGTGGAGTGTGGGGCCAGCCTGCAGCGCGCGGCGCGGGGGATTTTTTTTTTTTCGTGGCCGAGCGCGGACACGTCGACGACGGGCGGTCCGCGGTGGACGCGCCGTGTGCCGTCGCTGTTGGCCGCTGCCTTAGCCCACGTGCGCGAGCGAGCGGCGCCCCGCGCGGCCGCGCTTGTGCTCCTCCTTGTCATCCGAATCTTCTGCGCCGAAACGCGCGTGTGGGCAGATGTGATGCCGACGGTAGATGCGCGAGAGTGGGTGAGAGACATCTCCTCTAGGGAAACTAGTAGGAACCAAGAGATATGTGCATCCACATCATCATAAGAAGATTTATGAGACACCATTTAATCAACGATCTATGGCGGGCTGGCTTATCTCTTACTATCCATGAAATGGGTTTTGTGGCATGTCTTCGATTGATGGTGAGACATCAACAGCAAGAGATAAAGATGAAGCGTCTTGTCCCTCTGCTTGATGACTAACCAAACTGGAAAACTGATTCATAACAAAACATAGTAGATGCATATGTGACATTTGCCTTAACACATTAAAAGGACGCACAAAAATATCTCGAGTAGCATAGGCAAACGAGACTTCAATCGAAATGCTACTCATCGAGTAACATGGGGGCTACATTTAGACATGACTAAGCCCGGTTTAGGCGGCTGACGACATTGAGTAGATAGATTGCGGCCGAAACCAAATCAATCTCTTGTTTACCTCAAACGAGCATACGCGCAGACGATCCGCCGCTGCAATCTTTGGCGGAGAATTCCCCTTGGCCACATACCGGAGATTTTGCCAGGCCACCATCCGCCACGGAACCCGCCAGATCATCATCCGCCGTCGCCTGCTTGTCCTGTCCGTTCCTCCCCGCGGGTAGCACAGTTCTTCTTCTGTACGTGCCACAGTGCGTGGTCATCTTCATTTTGTCCACCTCACGCTACCCAAATCCAGCAAGTAAATGTGATTTACTCCTGCCAAGCTCAAGCCCTCCTCTCTCGATCCCCTGCCCTATAAATCCTCCCCCGACCTCATCCTCTTCGGCAAGCTCACAACACAAACGTTCCTCTCTTCCCCGTCCAGCCTCGCTCTCGAGTCCACTTTTGTTGTCTCTGCAACCAGCCAGCCTTGCACTTGACAGCGCCGCCACTTTGCTAGAAATGGTAATGACTCGACCATGTCCACCGTGCGTACATGGTCTCATGGCATGGCCGTCTCGTGATTATTACTAGCTCTTTGTTCTGATGCGTCTGAACATTTATTTGCAGGTTTCAGCTGGAGGTCATGGTGGTGGTGGGTACGGCGACGGCGAGGAAGGCCAGCAGTCCATCGACTTCCGGGGCAACCCGGTGGACAAGTCCCGGACCGGCGGGTGGCTCGGCGCCGGTCTCATCCTCGGCACGGAGCTTGCCGAGCGCGTCTGCGTCATGGGCATCTCCATGAACCTCGTCACCTACCTCGTCGGCGAGCTCCACCTCTCCAACTCCAAGTCCGCCACCGTCGTCACCAACTTCATGGGCACCCTCAACCTCCTCGCCCTCCTCGGCGGCTTCCTCGCCGACGCCAAGCTCGGCCGCTACCTCACCATCGCCATCTCCGCCACCATCGCCGCCACCGTAAGTAGCACTACTTACTATATATACATATATATAAATATATACACATACATATACATATGCATATATATAAATATATGTATTTACGGCTGACAGGGTGTGAGCCTGCTGACGGTGGACACGACGGTGCCGAGCATGCGGCCGCCGGCGTGCGCGGACGCGCGCGGGGCGCGCGCGCACGAGTGCGTGCCGGCGAGCGGAGGGCAGCTGGCGATGCTGTACGCGGCGCTGTACACGATCGCGGCGGGGGCCGGGGGTCTCAAGGCGAACGTGTCGGGGTTCGGGTCGGACCAGTTCGACGGGCGCGACCCTCGGGAGGAGCGCGCCATGGTGTTCTTCTTCAACCGCTTCTACTTCTGCGTCAGCCTCGGGTCGCTGTTCGCGGTCACCGTGCTGGTGTACGTGCAGGACCACGTGGGGAGGGGGTGGGGGTACGGCGTCTCCGCCGTCGCCATGGTGCTCGCCGTCGCCGTGTTCGTCGCCGGAACGCCCAAGTACAGGTACCGGAGGCCGCAGGGGAGCCCGCTCACGGTGATCGGAAGGGTGCTCGCCACGGCGTGGAGGAAGCGCAGGCTGACGCTCCCAGCTGATGCCGCCGAGCTCCATGGATTCCATGCCGCCAAGGTCGCCCACACTGACAGGCTCAGGTAACGAACGCTATACTACACGATCCAACAGCGCATTCTTCACGTCTCTTTCATTCGTTTCTACATCGATCTACGCATTGCGATGTGTCCTTGTCTTGGCAGCTAGCAATTAAGCTTGTGAGGTGCGGGATGCATCACTGTTAGCTCACGCCTGTGTGTTAGGCTCGATGATGCTGTCTTAGCAGCTAGCAAAGCGATGCAGCACACGTGCTGTTAGGCTGCTGAACCCCAGCAGGAGCTCGAGTCTCGAAGCGAATAAAAATCTTACCGTTGGGATGCAAGCCTCGCTGCATCATGAACGCAACAAGGACAATGATAGAAATGGCCATGGAGTTTTTCGGTGGCAGATCGATGATGATGTGCTATCGGTACGTACGAGCTCTAGTACAGTCGTTGCAGATTGCGTGCATGTGGCAGCTGATCTCATGCAAATCACTGCTGCGTCCTTCTTGCTTTTTTTCATCTTTCTTTTCATTTGAACGATAGGATACGGCTTGCTCTGAGCATTCACCTTTTCCACCTTCACGTCCTGTGAGCCCCAGCCGCATTTCCGTTGCTATAGTCGTCGATGCGATAGGTAGCTAGGAAGTGTAGGCATGGATCGGAGTTTGGCAAGTCTCTATTGTTAGTACGAGCACATGCCACTTGTCTTGCTCCTCGTGTCAGTGTCACGGCTGAGATGGACAAGGGAAGCCGAAACCGGTAAGGAAGGACTCCTCTTTGCCAGTTGCTAACACAACACGCAAAAAGGAGAAATCATTGATGAGCTGAGCGATCAGAGCCTGGAAACTTCAATGGCCTGCTACTGAATATGGCGAAAAGAAAAATAAAAATCTAGACAGGCCGACGTGATGCTAGCAGCCTGCTACTGTTTCGGCTGAGACCGATGTGCGTGCCGGCCTCTCTCTGTTTCAATTCGGCCTGTCGAGTCGTGACAGCATCACGGGTGTGTGCTGAGTCACGCACACACCCGAAGTGCAATGAATGCTGCCTCTGTTGCGACCGGTCGCGCGTCGGTGTACCGCGCCGTGCACCGCGGCCCTATAGCTAATGATGTAACGATCCGTGTCGTGCCTGCTATCATGCATGTGTACGAATCTCGCCTCACGACAATTTTTTGAATCCACGTTGATGCATCATGCAGGTGCCTCGACAAGGCGGCGATCGTGGAGGCCGACCTCTCCTCGACGGCGGAGAAGCAGCAGCCAGCGGCGGCGGCGGCGGCGTCGACGGTGACGGAGGTGGAGGAGGTGAAGATGGTGGTGAAGCTCCTCCCCATCTGGTCCACCTGCATCCTCTTCTGGACGGTCTACTCCCAGATGACCACCTTCTCCGTGGAGCAAGCCACCCGCATGGACCGCACCCTCCGCCATGGCGGCGGCTTCGCCATCCCGGCGGGCTCCCTCTCCGTCTTCCTCTTCCTCTCCATCCTCCTCTTCACCTCCCTCAACGAGCGCGTCCTGGTGCCCCTCGCCGCGCGCCTCACCGGCCGCTCCCAGGGCCTCACCTCCCTGCAGCGCGTCGGCGCCGGCCTCGCCCTCTCCGTCGCCGCCATGGCCGTCGCCGCGCTCGTCGAGAGGAAGCGCCGCGCCGCGTCCACGATCGATGGCGTCCCCATCAGCGCGTTCTGGCTCGTGCCACAGTACTTCCTCGTCGGAGCCGGCGAGGCGTTCGCGTACGTCGGGCAGCTGGAGTTCTTTATACGGGAGGCGCCGGAGAGGATGAAGTCCATGAGCACGGGGCTGTTCCTCGTCACGCTCTCCATGGGGTTCTTCCTCAGCAGCTTCCTCGTGTTCGCCGTCGATGGCGCCACGAGGGGCAGCTGGATACGGAACAATTTGGACAGGGGGAAGCTCGACCTCTTCTACTGGATGCTCGCCGTGCTCGGGGTCGCCAACTTCGCCGTGTTCCTCGTGTTCGCCGGCAGGCACCAGTACAAGGCCAGCGGCGTGCCGGCCGCGGTGGCGCCCGGGGAGAATAATAAGGAGATGGATGACTTCGTCGCGGTCAAGGAGGCCGTGGATGGGATGGATGTGTAGACGTTTAGGGGGTATCGGAACAGACAATATACGTAGTAGGGCATGCGTCTGTCGGAATCAGAATTAAGCGGTGTGTATGTACGAGTGGTGTAGTCTCTGGATTTCGCTTTTGGGATAATAGTGTACGGCGAAATTTTCGTTGCCCTTTTCAGTTTACTGCTTCGGCCTGCTCTCCTGTAAATAATATATATAGGAGGCTTATGAATTGAGGCGAAGTGTTTTTTTTCTCTCTCCAAGTTTGCAGCAAGAAATGTTCAAAAGAGAGCTTTTCGTAGTCTGTGAACTCACTGTCTATTCTTACTTCATTGAGCTGTATGGTGTACTCCATCCGTTCTAAATTATTAATCATCCTAGCCCTTTATCAGATTCATTGATGATAATTTGGAACGGAGGGACTACTCCATAGTATTAGGAGAGAATTTGCTATGTATCATTGAAAAAACTTCGATTCCTTTATGTCTTTGAAAAGATTGCATTTCCCTATGTATTCGGTGAAATGCCCCATTTGCCCCTGCTGGTTCTTCCTTTTACTTCTCAGTCCTTCGCTGAATTAGCGCATATACAAGTTCATGAGATAGAAGGTGCTGGAGCAGACAAGTCCACCTCCATTGGCGAGGCAGCCATCCACCATGATGAAGCCGACGCTGCACGGGCTCCGGCGCTCCGCGGACCAGCTCCATGTCTTGAGCTCCACAGTGCGCGTGGGCGTAGCTGGCCAGCCACATACCTGATTAGTACTTCCTCCGTCCCAAATTGTAAGTCGTTTGATTTTTTTGACTTCAACTTTGACCACTCGTCTTATTCAAACTTTTTGGCAAAATGTCATATTTTTTTGTTATGGCTAGCTTTAATAATAAAAAAGTTCAAAAAATGACTTAAATTTGACTACATTTACATAAATTTTTCGAATAAGACGAGTGGTCAAAGTTGGTGTCAAAAAAGTCAAACGACTTAGAATTTGGGATGGAGGAAGTAGAAATTAAACCAACTTGTTCCAAAGGCACCTTTGTATATCCTTGCTCTTGCTGCCACCTTGCCTGGTTTTTGGCCTGCGCCGCCGGCACCACCATTGCCTATGTTGCCGTTTGAAGAAGATGGGAAAAAATTGGATTTGGGAGAATAAGGTATCCTTGGATGGAGTATCTTTCATCTTCTTTCTAAAGGGCAAAATGGCCATTTATGTTGCCATTTTAACTCTGCCTTCACTGTCACCTCTGACGGAATGGCATGGAGGGCATGTCAAATTTCATTAAGTGACGTCAATGGCATATAATGGAGAAAAAGTTTTGGAATGGCACAGAGGGAGTATACGTTAGAGGAAATCCTTGTGACAAGTTTTCACTCTCTTGTCATCTATTTTATTATAACATTTATATTTTTTTTAGTTTACTTATTTGCAGCGCGCTTTAGTTGCTAGGACTTCTGAGTAGGTTGTAATACTTTCTTTTGTAGTTGATAGATATTAAAAGACCATGTCTATATAAAATATGCAAGAGGACTATTTTGTGCAACTTTTGTTGGAGCCTAATAGTTTGTAAGTGTCCAAATATTTCACCTCATTCCTCCCTTAGGGATACCACATGCTCACTTTCATCATAGCAAAATATTTATAAATAATAAATATTTATCTACAAATTCTAGTGGCTACTCATTGATCATGCAAAGATGATTAGCAGGAGCAGAAAAAAGGGATAGGGTATCTCCATCTGGATGGGCATTAGGGATTGAGATATTTGGAAACATAATTGAGGTACAATATAATTAATTAAAAAATAGGTATGTTGAATAATACACATATAGACCTTTGCTAACTTGTCATCTACGAATGAAGGGTTAGGTGTAAACTTAGCTAATTTCTAAAATCATGTTAAATAACAGTCTAAAACTATAGTGCCCAATCACTTATCTAGAAGCAGCTCACAACCTTCGACCATCTCCTTACCATGTGTTTGGTTCTGGAACCAAGTGGGTTGGTTTGGTTACAACCCAGATTTTAGGGTTGGGTTGGACCCATATTGTGTTTGGACGAGAGGGTTGGGTTCGACCCAGTTTTTTGTTTGGTTAGAGGGTTGGGAGGAATGGGTTGGATGTTATTTTAACACTGTTAGTGGTGGGTCCCAGCTATCAACTGTGGGCTCCACCTATCATTCTCTTTTTTCCTTTTTTTTCTTTTGTTTTTTTCTTTTTTCCCGTGCTTATCTCTTTTCCTCGTCTCCGCCTCCTATCGGCAACACCGGCCTCCCGCACGAGGTCGCCGCCCTCTGCCGCATGTGGAGCACTTGCGCCAGCCTGCCCCGCATGCCCTCCGCCGCGTGAGTAGCAGGGCATGGCACGCTGGCGCGAGCCCACCCCCGCGCGCGCAGCAGGACACCGCTTGCCGGCGCGCAGTCGGCCGCCGCTTGGCCGGCGCTCAGCAGGCCGCCGCTTCGCCTGTGCCGTTGTGCTAGGCTGCCGCCCGCTCGGGCTCCGTGCGAAGGTCGCCCATGGCGGACCTGTAGCAGGGCCTTAGCTCGTTGGCCGCAAGGTGAAGGAGGTGATGGATCTCACAGGAGATAGGAGGGAACGCTGGGAGCTGGCTCGACGGCAGGAAGGGGAAGACGACGAGCGGGAGGACGACGAGAGGACGGACGCTGCTGAGTCCGTGACGGCGTGGATGCGGGAGTGAACCCGCGTATTAAATGAATATTCTCTAGTGGGTTCAACGTGACCCCACCTACTCTCCCATCCAAACACGGGTTGACTTGGGTCCGACCCGTTCTAACCTGTCGTAACCCACAATCCAAACACACGGTTATGTATGCTCACATGAGAAACACCCTCTCCCACATACCTCTCTCGCCCCTCCTCCCTCCCCCTCCGAGTACTAATCTACAAGTAGCTCATCATTTTTTAACCTCTCCTTACCTTATTTGCCTACACGAGAAACACCCTCTCCCACCTTTCCCCTTCCGCCGTCAACTAAAAAAGCCCAATTCTACTCCCCTCTTGCATGACCTGGATTTGTCTTGAACTCCCCTTACCCACCCTAACCATTCGGCGACAACATCACAGCTAGACGATTCAATGCCATGGTCCCTGCTCGGGGAGGGGGGAGGACCTTCGCTAACGCTAGATCTGAGGATTAGGGGCAGTGAAGCGGTACTTCGACGACTTTAGTGTAAACACGAAGGAGCGTGCCTACAAAGTGACGCTGGCTCAAGGGGAAGGAGAAGAAGCACACTAGGGTTGCAATCCGGCTCAATAAAAGGTGAAGAAGCAAGCTAGGAAAGCAGCACAAGCATCTGGTGAGGGCTCCTTTGTTTCTTGTTCTCCCCTTTCCTTTTTCTTACTCAATCTTAAATTTTCCTTTACTTTTATGTTTTTGCGATTTTTTCCACACTTCCATAAAACTTCTTGGAAAAATTGTTTTATAGAATATTTTCAAAGTTTTCAAAAATATTTTACTAAATAAGTTCTAGATTTTTTTAAACAAAACTTTATATAAAAATTATTTTTTTCGATACAAAAAGAATTTAGGACACATTAGTGAAGAGGCACTCGATGAGATAAAAGTGCATCCAGGAGTAGGCAGATAAAAGGAAAGATCTGAAAGTAGAAAAAGATTCAGCAATTTTCTTTTTCAAAGAAGACCTGGAATTATCAGTTGAGGTTGTTACTTCTCGCACTCTAGTGTAGTTACCAAGGCTCGGTAGTGTTGGTTACCGATGAACCCACAAGAACACAAACGCACGCACCATGTATGTGGTGGAGGGACGATGGAGAGAGGAAAAGAGTGGAGTAAGACGCTAAGAGCATCTCCAATAGTGTCCACAATAAGTTCTAAAATTTTGTTTTAGGAATTAATAGAAAAATTCATGCTCCAATAGTGCTCTAAATGGGTGGCTATTTTTTCCAAACTCTAAAAAATAATAGGCTCTAAAGCCATTTTTGCCCCTTGACCTACCCTCCCAATCCTGAAATTTAACTATTTTAGGACTAATTATTAGCAACTGTTGGAGAAGGAGGTTTTTTTTTACTCTCAATAATTTTTAGCAGGTTTCTAAAACCAATGTTTTAGGACTAATTATTAGCAACTGTTGGAAATGCTCTAACATTTCGATGTGTGTGTGGTTCCATTTGGCTAGTAAACACTAGTGCAGCATTGTGATTTTGCAACCGGAACTGGCCTCGAGTGAAACATATATTTAGCTTGAACAACTGGGTACAGTGTTGCTCAAGTTGTTCTTGCTGAAAGTAACCCATAGAAGCCACAAAAGTCAGATTTGGAACTCTATCAAAGCCTCTGAGGGAGTAATAAAGCTGAAGCAGGCTAGGGACTTATTCCGACATTCCAGTTCTAGAGAGCAACAAAGTCGACAGTTCTGTTCTAGAGGGCAACAGAGGCTGTTCCTTCTTACCTCTAGACCCCATAAATAAAGGCAGAAGAATGCCAGAGGAACTAGCCAGGAAACTAATACTACCAAATATGCATCCTATGAAACGCGCACAACAAAGTTGGCAACAAATACATACTACAAAGGATATACAGCGGAAATGGAGCTCCAAACGAACAGAATCGGCGATAAATAGATTGGTTTATAAACTTTAAATACCTTTCTGCTCCAGGGTGCAATGCTTTCCATTTTAAATTCTGATAACTCCAGAACACACTAATACCTCAAAATTTTTCACCTAATTAAAACAATGATTTCAATCAACAACTAATAACAGTTTAACCTACTGCCTAATCTGTACAGTCAACTACAGTAACAACTATCAGGTTGAGCTGCTTTCTTGATCTCTGTTGTCACCACCGCCCACCGGAACTCTTCTCATCCAGGGAAGAAATCGAATTGGTCAGAATATTACAAAATTCATTTATCAGGAGTCTCAAATATTATGCCACCGAACCAATCTTTTCTTCAGCTTTATGTATCAAAACTCACATCACTTATGCCCTGACAACAAAATGAGCTGCAAAACAAGAGACATGATTAAAATCTGACGTGACCGCTGGGTACGTTTAACTCATAAGTGTGCACATGACACTAATAAAGAAAATCACATACTTGTTGGGCAATGTGGACTAGGTGATCGCCTTGAGGAGAACCCACTGGATGATCTAGGATCACAGGATCTGGATGAGGATTTTGCTTGTTAGGTGGACTACCCAGGCTGCTGCTCTTCTCAGGGACATCACGCTCAGGGGTGCTGTATATAGACACACACTTGCGCTTCCTGCGGTTGAATGTGTATTTGATAAGTCTGGCACCGTCAGCTTGCATGGAAGCTCCAGAAGCTGTCTTTGCATCCTCTTCTTTGTTCAGGGAGATGCTAATTGAAGCATCAGGTTTCTCTAAAGCTTGCATGGGAAGTCCAGAAGATGCCTTCAATTTTTCTTCTTTATCCAAGGAGCTAACAGCTGAAGCATCAGCCTTGTTTGAAGCCAAACCGCAGTTTCCACCCTCGAAAATCTCTTTACAGCCTGCAACATTAGTATTTGGTGCTCTGTGCTCCAGAAGGTCCCCCACTAAGTTACCTGTATAATGTTAAGAATGCTCAGGGTTAATTACATTAAAAACAACAATGGAAGGATCGGAAATGTAAAAGAAAAAAGAGTCTCCGGAGGTACCATAATCTATGGGTTCACTTTTGGTTGACTGAAGGAGCACTGCAGAGCTGTTTTCATGATCAAATTGACCATTATCTGCACCTTTCTGATGCATAAAGTTTTCAGTAGTACATTTCAGAGGACCATTGTTTCTGGTAGGTGTATCTGAGTGATTCTGGGTCATCTCAGAGATCAATTCATTATCAGACATGCTTTTCTCACTGGTTGTCCTAAGCAGGGTGTTAGCAGATTCAGGAACACTTTTGGAATCAGAAAAATCATCTTCCAAAACCCTGACAGTCTTTGTTCTTTTTCTCTTTTTCACGTGTATGTTGTTGACTGCCAGGACATCAATCAGTTCAGGAAACGAAGTATCCTGATTTAAGCCAGCATCCCTCCTGCTCATTTTTGTGTCTTCCTTCATTTCAGTTAAAGCCTCCCCGCTCAGTCCAGCAGACATCTTTAGCGGTGAAAGTTCCTGTTCAAGAGCCTGAATTAGAAGCAAACAGCCATTTCCATCAGCTGTATCAGATAATTTATCTTCTGCTTCCTCATGCTCACTGGAATTATCATGCTTACAACTGAGCCTGCTTCTTGTGCCTCTCTTGCGCTTGTATTTGCCCAGAAATTTCGTTTGAAGTATCTCTTCCATGATGGACCTTGTGTGGCATGATTTTGTAACAGCGTTATTCTTCTTGGTCTTTGAACAGCTGTTTAAGGCGGTAGCCTGCTTCTGATTTTGTTTCAGGGATGCATCTGTTCCTTGAGCCTGCTGTTTAAGAGCATGGATACGTTGTGTACACCCACTATGATAGAACTTAGGCTTCTTGTTTCTTTCCATAAATGATGGCAGATCAGGACTAAAACGATGTGTTTCGAGTTTTTCCACTTCTCCATTCTCTGCAGCAATGCAAACAAGGCAAGCAACACCACAGTCATCTGTGGCCTTTTTATTCTTCAACAATGTATTTCCTCCTTGTTGATGTATCTTAGAATGAGGGCTAGTGTCTTTATTAGAATCAGCTTCATTTGGTGTGGGAAGACCATTTATTCTTGCCTCAGCTAAGGTTTTCCTTGTCTGCTCTAATTCATTATTTGCCCGATGCAGCTCAACTTTAAGCGAGGCCATAGTATTTTGCGCACCATGCAATTGCTCTTCTAGTTCCTTGATTCTTTTAACATGTGCTGAAGACTCCAGTTCTACATCTTTAACCTGCACACATGCAAACAAGTTTCAGGAATGCATGCATTCATTATTAAACAAGATAACATATAAAAATAATGAAAAATTGGATATATACCATTAAAAGATTGCAAAGTTGGATATATACCATTGTACCCACATGTAATTGACTCATGTGAACCCCACATGTAAGTGAGATAGTGATGGTATATATCCAACTTTGTGATCTTTTAATCGTACATATCCAAATTTCCAAATAAATAAAGTTGGGTAAGACTGTAAACATATTAAAAGATTACTCAACAGCGTTCAATATTACAAAGAAGCTCAAACAAAATAACTGGACAGCTGCTGCAGACAATTTTAAAAAATATAAAATGAAACACATAAAACTGAATCCCATTGACTGCCTACTGGCCCAAATTTTTCTATAAAATCTATTGGTGTCGTAAGAGAGAGAGAGAGAAAAAAAAGAACAGTGCATAACTGGCTCACCCGGATCTGGAGCAAGAAACTATGGAAACAAGTTTCAGGAATGCATTCATTATTAAACAAGACAACATATAAATAAAGTTGGGTAAGACTGTAAACATATTAAAAGATTACTCAACAGCGTTCAATATTACAAAGAAGCTCAAAACAAAATAACGGGACAGCTGCTGCGGACTATTTTAAAAATATAAAATGAAACACATAAAAACTGAATCCCATTGACTGCCCACTGGCCCATTTTTTCCTATAAAATCTGTTGGTGTCGTAAGAAAAAAAAAAAGAAACTAGGGAAACAAGTTTCAGGAATGCAATCATTATTAAACAAGACAACATATAAATAAAGTTGGAACGTTCAATATTACAAAGAAGCTCAAAACAAAATACTGGCAAGCTGCTGCGGGCAATTTAAAAAATATAAAATGAAACACATAAAAACTGAATCCCATTGACTGCCTACTGGCCCAAATTTTTCTATAAAATCTGTTGGTGTAGTAAGAAAAAAAAGGACATTGCATAATTGGCTGACCCGGCTCTGGAGCAAGAAACTAGGGTAGTCAGTCATCCTCCTCAAGGCCCAGCATTACGAGGGGGGCAAGTACCGATGAGTCCTTATCGAATACTTATAGGAAATTGTTAGTGAATAGAGATACTGTGACATAATAGGAACTGCAACGGAACTAAAGTTTACCTCGACCAGAGGTAAAGACGTCACTATTGATTTTGTCAAAAGTTGGTACCAAGATTCGAACCCGGGCCGGCAACAGGGGTTTCATCGACTCCCAGAGTTAAACGCTCTAAACCGTCATGCTGCAAGAATCTTTGGTGTGGAACTCAAGTTTAACACTATTTTTTTGGAAATCATATAATATGCGACACAATAACTGAGTGGTGGGAGATGTGAGTGTACACTCTCACCAAGCACGTTCGAGTCCTCTTCGACTAGAATTTGGTAATATATTTCATCATATTTTTAGTGTCACCTTGTTCCTCCTTGGTTGGTTGAGCTTTTTTAAATGAATGCGACATGGTAAGTTGTGATGAAGAGCACTTATAGTGTTTCTAAATAGAGGTTCTCTACATATTCTAAAGAAGTAAAAATATAAAGAAGAATTACTCCACGGGGAGAAACACCTCCAGTAAAAATAGAAAGAAGAACGAGTCCACGGGGAGAAACACCTCCTGGCCCTTCTATGAAGGTAGGGGACACCGAAAGTACATAGTAGTAAGAAATCTCAAGGAACAATACCTACAAAAACTCGGCCAGTGGCGGAAAGACCGCCTCCATGGCACGTGGGACGTGTCGGAGATCGTGGCGAAGGGGTGGAGGCGAGGGGCGGCGGAGGAGCAAGGTCGCCGCCGCCGGAGCCTGGCACGGTGCCAGAGTCCGTTGCCGGCAGGGTGGGGTTTCCAATCGCCTACATGGTGACTGATATGTTGGAACCCGTCGTGGAGTCGGTGGACATGAGGCACAAGGGGAGATAAGGGTGCGCGTCTGGGCAGTGCCATGCAAGGAGGGTTGACGACGATTAGTTCGCCGCCGCAAAGGGTGGTGGATGTGGAGCGATGGGGCTCGCGATGCGGGGGCAGTGGAAGAAAAGGTCGAGATCAAGGTGATCCTAGTATCGTGATGCCATGTAGAATAGGAAACACCACACCCTATGCCGGGGGGGGGGCTTCATATATATAGGCGATGTGGCTGAGTTATACATGGATACATGGGTATACAAGGGATTGTAATCGATCACAACTATACATTCCTAAAGTTAACTATACAACTATACATGCCCAATAGGCATTTCACTAGCAAGAGCTCAACCGGAGCCTAGCCAAGAAAGGTAAAAAAAGGCTAGCCCCCCTCATGCATGGGAATGCCGACCTTAACCCGCGCTTTGAGGCCCAACTCTTAGTAGCCAGGGAACGGGAACGTGGCCACGTTCCGCGTTCCGGGAACATTGTTTTGGGACGGAAACATTTTAGTGTAAAATTCTTTCATAAGTGCCGTTCCCCATTCTCGTTCCCATCGTTCCGGGAACATGGTTGCTAAGGCCCAACTCACTACTTGCCTCTTACACGAGAGGCCGCCCACCACAACTTGGTTCACCCATGTTGACTAGGGGAGCCAACGACTGACTTTTGTTTACCCAATCCATCAATCACAGTTATACATTCCTAAAAGTTAGCTATACATGCCTAATAGTATTTCACTAGGAAGAGCTCAACCAGAGCCTAGCCGAGAAAAGTCACAAAGGCTCATGCATGGGGATGCCGCTACCTATGGTTCGGACCTTAACCCATGCTTTGAGGCTCAACCCACTACTAACCCCTTACACGAGAGCCTGCCCATCACCACAAGTCGGTTCACCCATGTCGACCACAAGTCAGTTCACCCATGTCGACCAGGGGAGCCAACGAATGACTTTTTTTTACCCAATCCATCAATCACAGTTATACATTCCTAAAGGTTAGCTATACATGCCTAATAGTTTTCACTAGGAAGAGCTCAACCGGAGCCTAGCCGAGAAAAGTCACAAAGGCTCATGCATGGGGATGCCGCTCCCTATGGTTCGGTCCTTAACCCGCGCTTTGAGGCCGAACCCACTACTAGCCCCTTACACGAGAGCGTGCCCACCACCACAAGTCGGTTCACCCATGTCGACTAGGGGAGCCAGCAAGCATGGGATGTCGCTCCCTATGGTGCCCCTCACACGAGAGCCCCCCTCCCCCCCCCCCCACACACACCACCACAAGTCGGTTCACCCATGTCGACTAGGGGAGCCAGCAAGCATGGGGATGTCGCTCCCTATGGTTCGGGCCTTAACCCGCGCCTTGAGGCCCAACCCACTACTAGCCCCTTACACGAGAGCCCACTCACCACCACAAGTCGGCCTGCCCATGTCTACTAGGGGAGCCAGGAACCGACTTTTTTTTACCCAATCTAAAATTCACCCCACGGGGATTCGAACCCCCTTCACACAAAACGATAGAACTAAACCAGCTATGGAGAATGGATTCAGGGCCTAGTTGAAAGCCGCAAGTGCAGAGCTGTTCTCCTATTCTTCCACTCTTCTTCAGTTTCCATCTTATGTAAAAGGTAAGTGGCCAGATCAATAACATTACTATGCACATGGAGAATTTTTAATTTAGCACAACTAGGACCATGGACAGCTAAATCAAAACATGGCAGCAATATAGTCAAAATATTTTTTTTCTACAACATCCCAAGACAATAGCAGGTGGTCAGGTGGATATGAGAATAATCACTTTACATTGCCAAAGACCATACATATCAAACTCTCACAATTGGTAAGAACTGTAATTATCTGAACATATAATGAGTGTAACACTCGGATAGTTAGCTCACAACATTGACCTATAATGAAGAGGCACTGTACTATAATGATCCATACAGCAAAATTGGGCCATTACACAACAGGAAAATATCTGTATTGTTACTATGAACCTTCACAATAAGAACTGCACCAATGCTCTGAAGGTGGAATGAACAGTAGTAGAACCTTTCTCAGCTCTCTCTAGCCTGGCCATAACATTGACAATTCCAAACTTATGCATTACATGGGAAAGAAAGTCAACACAGGAGTTCTGAAAAATAGTCTGTTAAAACATCAAGAATCACTACGGAACTGGCCGCTGGAATATGAAATGATCATAAGACTTCATTTGTAGAAACTTAGCTACAAGACTACTAGAAAATACTTCATTTCACAATCTTACAACCAAAAAAAAGGTATGACACTGAAATCAACTGAAGAAAAAAAAATATTTCATGCAACCAATTTCACTGGGACAACTCCCCCATTACCAAAAGTTGCAATCCTATCACTGTGCTTCACTGAATCGCTGTTACCCTCAAACAGACATTTTCTATTTTATACTGTTTTCTGTGATTGAGTGATATATTTTTCACCAGCAACATAACTAAAAACTAAAAGGCACAAGGTATTATTCAGATTCTCAAGGGCCAAGACAAAGTCTTGGTTGTCTACAAAGTCATCAGCATCAGACTTTTGAGGCACACAACATCAGGCAGACATAGCACATCCATATCCATAACAAAGAAAACAATCAGACAAAAAAAAAGTTCATGGTCAAGAGAAATGATATAAATCAGTGAAGACACAGTGGCAAAGGCACATCAGAATCCAGAATCCTATTATCATTGAAACCAGTGCCTCCCAATCATTGCAATGGTTCCAACTTTCAGGCTTCCAGCAACCGCGGCAGCACCCTCCTCTACCTTATCAGAATAATAGGATAACAATCTGAATACACATTCAGACATCTGAGGCCTCCAAACAACATCAAACAGATTGTGAAGCATGCTCCTGTGAACTAGAATAGGGTTGTGGCAAATCTGTAATGCTAGCTGCACAGAGGGAGGAACAATAAGGAAGCACAAAATTCTGTTTCAACGAGATTCAGTGATACTGTCTCCGAGCTACTTAGTGACCCTTCTACCACCCACACACACAAAAGAATTCAGTTCTTCCAGATTCTGGAAGAATCGACTGAGCAAAACGAATCCCCTTCAAACAATAGGTTCTCTTCTAACACTCAACATCAATGTACAAACCGCAATGCAGAACAAAATCGAGAGGACAAAATCAATCCTCTATGAGCACCAAATCCCAGCCATCCGAATACGAAATTTGAACTCTACCACCAACATCCTGGTAGCAGAAATCCGAAGAACAAAGTCCAGGAGAAGAAATCCCCATCTCACGAGCTCCAAATCCCAGCCACCCTAATGCGAAATTTGAACTGGAACGTCACCACCAACATCCGAAATAACAGAAACCAGAAACCCAAATTGGAGAAAACGAAATCTCTATGAAACGAACTTCAAATCCCTGCCACTCGAATGCGAAATTTGAAATGGGTCTTCAGCACAAACATCCCGCGGACAGAAACCAGAATTCCGAACTCCACCCAAAACAATAACCCCCCAAAACCTCCCCTAAAACGCAAAACTCGTGCCCTACAATCCAGATTAATCGTCGCGCACCATCAAAATCCAAAAAAACAATCCAAGCGCAAACGATTCACGAAGCACGCGCAGGCAACGAGTAAACTCAACCAAAAGCAAGCGGTTCGAGCGGGGATGGATGGAGATGGAGATGGAGAGCCACCGTACCCTGGACTCCATGATGGCCTTGAGCCTCAGGAGCGCGGCGACGCCGTCCTCCTTGGCGGTCTCGATCCCGGCCGCCAGCGCCGCCGCGCGCCGCTCCGCCGCCAGCACCCGCGCCGCCGACTCCTGCGCCATGTTGAGCATGATCCCCGCGTACGCCTTCCTCATCGCCTCTACCTGCGCGAAAACCCACCGACCCGATCAGCTCAAGTAACCGACGGCGCCGGCGGCGGGTTCCGGGGAGTGGAATTTCACCTGGGAGTCCGCCATTTCGGAGCCTGGAAAAAAAAATTGGGGGGGGGGGGGGGGGGGGGGGGGAAGAGGGAAGAAGAGGGGCTGGTTGTTGCTGGTGGTGTTGGGGGGCTGTGGCGGTTGGAATAGAGAGGTGGGAAACGGAAAGCCGGAGAGGGGAGGAGGAGGTGGGCGCGGCGCGGCAGCCGCTGCTGTGTTGCCCTCGCCTTTTTCACTTGGCTGCTTTGGCGTTCCGTTGGAGGGGGGCTCGTTTCCAATTTCGGGGAGCGGAAGCGGAGGCGGGGCGGCGGAAGCCCAACTACCCTAATGTTCCAGGCACGGCGGGGAGGACCTTGTGGTTTGGGGAAATTGCGTGGAGGGGAAGGGAGGAAGAAACACGAGGGGCGTGGGGTGTGGCCGTGTGGGGGAGCGGGCGCGCGCAGGAATTCTGCACTGGACGCCGGTTTTTTCCAGCCTGGTTTTGGAGGAACGCGTAACTGAAATGATGTCTGTGTATGTGTGAAATTTTAGGTGGCAATAAAGATTGTCATATATTTTTGAAAATCTTTTCTGGAAGTAATAAATGAGTAGAGTTGTCTGTAGTGGAACAAAAATATCGTTTCCCTATGTCACTAGAGTTTAGATTGCTTTCATCATCGTTTAACGTGTAGTACCATCCGTCTTCGTCAGTTATACAAAGGTTGAACCGTGGTAGATCTACACCCACTCGACTCAACACGCGGCACCGCAACCACAGGAATGATGTTGCGCCACTCCATATGCAATTAGTTGTGCTAGTCGTCTTATGCACACTGTTTAGCACCACTTGTGACACCACCTAGGACCGTGTAAATAGATATACCTTCTACCTGCTATGCCTTCACGAATCGCGATGGCCTCTATCTTGCTACAAAGGTGATACCCGCTACATCATGCCACTATGGTGAGTATTATCTAGGATAAGAGTTTCTACTAGTTTCCACTATAATCTTTTTTTTTCTCGGTGTCATTCCAATGATTTTGGGTTGAGGGTATAAAGATTGTCATATCTTTGAGATTCATGTTTAGAAGTAATAAATGAGTAGGGTTGTTTACAATGGATCAAAACATTCTTGTTTAGAAGTAATAAATGAGTAGAGTTGTTTACAATGGATCAAAACTATCATTTTCTTGTAAATCACTAGAGTTTAGATTGGTTTCAACATCCTTCAACATGTACCATTTGTCTTCGTAATTATACAAAAATTAAACTGTAATGAGAGAAAAAAAATGTTGTCATAGAAAATAATACAATCCTGAAACGTGACTGTGTAATCGTGTAATTCTAGTCAGTGTCCCATGCAATGTGCAACAACTGCCACCAATTCTGTTTGAAATTATATCCAACAACGAGATGTAAAAGTACTCCTTCTATTAGAGTAATTTAGCACAACAATCATACATCCAGGGGCATTGTGTTTTTTTGCAAGACATTCCTTGTATTCAGTCTATCTCTAATCAGTAATCGAAAGGAGAGTTTATGTTTGGTCTAAACATTTTCTAGCTTCTACATCCATTTGAAGAGAAGAGATGTAGGTTGATATGCAAATTAGCATGAATAGACCTTTTTGCATGCGTACTCAGTTGAGCCCCAAATGTAAGTTCACTAATCTTTCACCATCACATTGGTGTCAGGGTTATGTAGGAGTCAATGAAGCTCAATCAATTGAGCTGAGGCTTGAGTATTCATAGACGGAAAAAAATCTACTAGTGGCATTGGACAAAAATGTTTTCATAGGTAAGTTATGTTTCCCTGCAAAAGAAAAGAGCTAGAAAAATTGCCACTGTAAAGCTGGTCCATATGTTAAATTACAATGAGTCCTCTTCATATGTTAGATCATTGTTAGTAATAGACAGGGGCGTGAGACATCCATGCTTATCGCGATCTGTGAGTTAAAAGTTTTTGTTTATAACTATGGCAATTTTATTAAGAAGGGAAAATCTATTTTTCACCTTTCAAATATTGTAAAACTCTATTTTTCAACCCACAGCTACAAAACCGTACACCGAAGACCTTACAACTACCCAAACCGTGCAAAATTGGCCCTTTTGGTGGTTTTGAAGGTGGTTTTGTATTTTCCAAAAAATTAAAAATAATTTTATATTAAAAATTCATAACTAATTTATTTTGAATTATGAAAATACGAATCTGGTGCCAATATTTTTCTAAAAATGTGAACTATATGTTGGTGCACCATTAGAAGTTATTTGCATATTATTTATTTTTATTCTAATTATTTTTAGAAAAGCAATAATACACTAGTAATATAAACATATAATATCTAAATCACATTAAATAGTGTGCCAATAGGTTGGTTACATTTTTTGCTGATTTCATATTTTTTTAGGGACAAAATGAATTAGTTATGATTTTTTAAAGTTTAAATAATATTTATGCTATTTCTATAAAATCCAAAACCACCCTCAAAATCACGCAAAGGGCCAATTTTGTATGGTTTGGATAGTTGGATGGCCTTTAGTATCTAGTTTTATAGTTTGAGGTTGAAAATCAGACTTTTGTAACAGTTGAATGGTGAAAACCAAAGTTTTCCCTATTAATAATGTACCATATATTTATTTAGCATTTCTTTCATTTTTACGTACAAGTTGCAGTCATGTAGTGCATCTATAGTTTAGGTGTAAAGAAAAAATTTTCCATATATTTATTTTTGTTAGTTTAACTACAGTAAGAGGCATAGCATATGCATCGAAACTAACCAACATTCAAAAAATAATATAGCACAGAACATATAACACAACAACTTACTTAATTTTTGCTAAAAAGAGTATGTATATATATATACATCATAAAAACACCATGAGACTAGTATTTTCTCCTAAGAAAAAGGTACAATAAGATTGGCATATGTAGTTGACTGGCATTGATATTTAATAATTAGTAAGGTATTCTTGAAAATATCACCAAAATAAATAATTGGCCTAGTTGTACAATGGTTCAACTCCTCAATCAACATCAGTGATACCATTGCACCAATAATCATTGGTGTTTCTATAATTCATTCCCAAATTGCCCACACTACTATGTGGATCCCTTGCACAACCCAAGAATGACCACTATGGTACTTGTTAAGAGAAAAGGAATCATATGAGATTTTATAACACAAGGTTAGTTAGACATTAGATGACTGAAAGAGCATCTAGTTCCCCTAGTGGTTTTGGTGATTTGTGTGACAACAATGATTAAAGGACTAACGTTTTCATCTAAGATAGTGAGCAGGTTGGCATTCACATATTCACAAGCTACATGGACATAACAAATTGAATATTGGTTATATGGCTCACAATAGTATATGAGTATATGATCCCGTAATGATGTCATGAACAGAAGGTCAAGTAATGAATCATAATATACCAAGGACTGAAAATCGCAATGTTTCATGAATGCATTATCAATGAGACATGTGGTTAAATTATGTATGATGGTCTCATTATTGGAAACTTGCAAATATGTTCAAAGGACAAATTATGAAGGCATGAATGATTGTGTAAAAGAAAGCTACACTTCAAAAGATGGAAATTCAACAACAAGTATTTGAAGAAAAGGTTTATTAAGGTGTTGTCCTCAGTGAAGCTCAAGTGACCCTAAGGTGAAGGTTGTTCTGACCAAGTGCTTGGATTTGAGGGACTAAGCAAAGGTGAAGGGTAAGTGGTGACTTGACCGCGAAGAACTCAGCTAAGGTGAAGAACCAAGCCAAGTGGTTGACACAGAGGAATCAATGGTCATGCGAGTCTCATAATGGAAAGCATAATTATTTTATATGACAAAAGTGACTATATGGACCAATGAATGAATATCACTCTCATGAGTTAGAGATCTTGGTTTAAGTCACTAGCCCAAAGGTTTATGTTCTCAGAGACAAGAAAGAAGTTGATGCAAATCCTCATAAAGAGATATTGATCAAGTATGGCTAAATAATCAAAAGAGAAGCTCAAGTTGAAGAAATGTGCTTTATTATAATCTTGAGTTTAGGAAAGTCGTACTATTAAGAGGGATGCATCACATTGTGTCTTGATCAAGTATCAATGCTCAAAGTAACCTATGTGAGTTGATGAGAGACACAAAAGCCACACGAACATTTATACATGTGCTGACTGGGGCAAACCGGAAGTTCCGGTTCTTGGGTTCGTGTGTTGACAAAGTGCAACGGCTAGTTCGTTCGAATCCCGGAAGGTCCGGTTTTGGGAAACCGGAGGTTCCGACTTCCAACGGCTATTAACGGCTAGTTTCGTGGAAAGCATCTATAAAAGCCTCTCCACCCCCTCTTGTGCTGGCGGCTGCTGTTGTGGTTGCTGTTGTGCTGCCCTTGCGCCCAGAACTGAAAGAAAGCCAAGTTTAGCTCTCCCCAACCCCTCTTTGTGAGGTAGCTTGAGATTAGATCATATCTTTGTGTTAGGTTGTAGAGAGAAATCGTGAGCAAGATTGTGAAAGCACAAACACTTTGAGCATTGCTGCGTTGACCTCGTTCTACAAGTGATACATTTGTTACTCTTGGAGGTTTGGCCTCCTAGACGGTTAGAGGTTGCTTGTGAGCTCTCAATTCGTGTGGTGAGCTGCGGGAAGTTTGTGTGGGTTGCGCTTCGCCTCAGCAAGGAAAGAAGCAAGATAGTGGAAGTGGGGAAGTGGTTGAAAGAGACCCGACTCGGTGGGAGGAGTTGAAAAAGACTCGGTCCCTAAAGAGTTCCTCAACGGAGAGTAGGATTCACCGGTCCTGTGTGGCGGCTTGCGGGCACAGGGTGAATCCGAACTTCGGTCAAACAAATCCTTGTGTCTCTCCTTTGTTCCATTTATTCTTGCATTTTTGGTGATTTGATGAAATTGTTTGATCTACTGTATTGGTAGTGTTTCTGAGTGCAGGGACTCTGTGAACTTGCTAAAGAAACATTGCAGAAGCTCACTCTACAATATTCATCAAATCAGAGCTCGAGAGAAGGGGTTTTTGAGCTTAGTGCTCTGTTCTGTGTAGAACCGGAAGTTTCGGTTTGGTAAAACCGGAAGTTCCGGTTTGGGTGGCTGACAGCTCATTTGTTGAGAAATGTTTTTCCGCTGCTATTTTGTTGTAAATTTCAGATCGGCCTATTCACCCCCCCCTATAGGTGACATCCAGGTCCTTTCAATGACAAAAAGTGGAAGGTAATTAAGGCCATGCCAGGATCAGTGATACTACTTAATCAAAGTGGTTTTATGACAAGGTAGGAGAGTTAGTTATTCGAGAGCTAAGATAGATGTCTTATGGCACAATAGAACTTGTTTTTCATTGCATTTGGTGAGCTAATGACTTTTAGAACAATAAAATATTATGGAGTTTCTTTATGCCTTCTCTTTGTTGATGTTTCTTTACTTAGATGAGAATGATGCTTGTAGAGTACCTTTTTAAGGAAACATGCTTATTTGCATACACTCCCACTTGGTTGTCACAAGTTAGTTAGGGTTTATAGTAGATCATCATAATTTGTGTATGCATAAAAGGACACCATTTTTCCTTGCTTCATTGGAGTTTCCAACTTAGTACACCCTTTCCTTGCTTTATTGGAGTTTCCAACTTAGTACACCCTAAATGTATGCGGGTCTCATTTAAATAGTATAAGGGTTCCACCTAAAATAGTGGGTGGGTCCCACCTCTGTGTGCGGGTCTCACATGGATTCCACCTAAATAGTATGCAGGTCTTATGTGGAGCCACAACTCATGTGAGAGCTCCAACTTTTACTAAAGCTCCAAATTTTGGAGCAATTCTAGAGACATTGGCACAATTCATGGGTACCACATGTAATATTCACATGACCCACTAAGAGGTGGGACCTAATGACAAGCAAGGCCCGCATGAGTGGACCCTATGGAACCCATGACAGGTCTCCCACATATCTACGGAATTTGTTAATTTTTATGCTATATTTTTAGAAAAATAACAATGATTTAAAACTAAAATCCGATTTTTACATGGCCAAAAAATTTCATAGGGTCCCTTAGCAAGTAGCTAGGTTGAATATATTATTTATAATTTTTTAAAAACTGAGCAACAAACATTAGAAGTAAAACATTTAAAAGCACACAGAACGCTGATGTGACTAATACGATAAATCTAGACTATGTATATCAGTTCAAAATGACTGCATTTTATATATTATTTTTCATTAAGGATGAGAATCTTTAGAGTATTTCTAACAGTCTCTCAATAAATATTTCCTAATAACATATTATTAGGGTGTCTCGATGCCACTTTGAATGGTTATTGGGAGAGGTGCTTTTGCAGTATCCTAATAATCCAATCCCATTAGCAACTACTATATTGGGAGAGACCAAAACTTTCCCTGTATTTGAGAAAAGTTGGGTGGGTTATTGGGATGACCCAATAACTTTTTAGAAAAGCAAGATTTATTGAGAGTAAATTGGAGCACTATTTTCTTATTAATGGGTGGATTGGTGTAGGGGTGCAGGCGGGGCAGGCTGCGGTCACTCGCCAACCCACGAGCGTCGCCACCAGAATTTCTAGCGGGTTGGTGGCTGGCCAATAAATCAACCTGGCTGCTGAACATTCGTCGCGGACTTGTGGCAAACTCGCCGAATCCCGCAAGGCCCACATAAAAGCTGCTAGCGTCACGGGATGAAAGCTGCTAGCGTCAGGCGTCAGGGGATGATGAAGGCAGATTATACAAGCACTACGAAACAAACATTCACATAAATTTCAATGCAAATTAATTAAAAGCATGGAGATTACTAATTAATTTAACTGGATCCAATTCATCAAACAACTGGAGGTGTGCATGATCGAATCATGCATCAGTTAGCATGATTGAGGATTAGGATCCTTGACAGACGAGTACGTGTACGCCCCCGTGCTTGCTCCCAGCCATCTGCAGCCAACCACGCGGAAGGCTTTCTCAGACGCAAAGAGGCATTCCCAGCCATCACTGCTATACCCGTGAGGAGAAGCCCACGGACACGGATGTTGAAGGCGGTGGCGAGCCGCCACGACCAACAGATCCCTACGATGGCGGTCGCGACCCCACGGACCTCGACGCTGGTGGCGACCGCACAGACCTCGACGCCGGCGGCGACTGGATTCAAGTCGTTGGGAGGGAAGTTGTGGGACCTTGTGGAATTTTACGGGTTTATTCACTGGTTCGCAGGCTAGCTTACATTAGGCCACCAAAACTTCACAGTTAGGCCGCATCTGTCGCAAAGGATGGTTTTGCGGGACGGGTTTGCGGCCTCGTATTAGAACCCGCCCCGGCTGCACCCCTAGATGGGTGAAAGGAGGAGATGCTCTATGGGCCGTCACTGATTTTCCCAGAGCGCTAGAGCACCCCCCGTTTTCGTGGAGGCGCTCTAGCTGCTGACCCACATTCCCAAAGCCTCATCCGAAGCAGGTCCACCAGGCCCTGGCGCGAATCTTAGTGCCACTATCCAACCATGCAGGCCGTCCACCTAACACCTTCCACTGGAATGGTCGTTGCCACTGATGGCGTCACTGTCGTCGTCGCCCACGAATTTGACGCTAAGTTGTCTGCGCAGCGAGCGTGCGGTGTGAAGAAGCTGGTGGTGGCGCCTAGCGCGTGGTGCCTTCAGCTTGCAGGTGCGCCGCCTCCTACGCGTCGAGGCCCCGCGGCGGCACGGTGTCCACCTCCGCCGGCGATCTGGGGACGTATAATTTTCCGGGAAGGGCCAGTAATCGGAGCAACAAGCTGCATCGGCCACGGCCAGCGAAGGAAGTTGGCAGATTGGGAAAGTTTAAGCCGCGCGAACTGTCTACCACGGTCATACGGAGAACTGCAGAAGTTTTTTTTTTTTTTTTTTTTTACTGTGATTCCGCATGAGAGGCGGAAGTCTTATCCAAAGAGACCCAGACACTCCGGATTCCCTAAACCCCTCGACTCCTACCCACGTAAAACGAACGCCGTGTTCTACAGAATCTCTACCTCAAAATTTCCAGATCCCCTTCGCCCAAAGCCCTAATCAGCAGGTGCACTCCGCGCGCAGGTCGACAGGTTAGCGGCCCGATCTACTTGATGATGCCTGTATTGTTGTGATTACCTTGATGTTCGGTGGTGGGAATTTGATTTTTCCGTTCGTTATCGTCCTTACAGTGATAAGCATGGAGCAAAATTCAGATCGTCCTAGGGATCCCTCCCAATCGAGGGAAAGCGGAAGCCCAGTGACGGCAGCCTCCGGCGGGAGACTCACCCGTAGCAGAGCCAGAGAGCTTGGGCTGAAGCTGGTGACTGCCGCATTGCCCGATCTTAGAGGCCGCAGGGGGAAAAAACGTCAGCGCCAGACGGGGGAAAACTCTGAACAGCTCGAGCCCCTTCCCATGAAGGAGAATTTGGAGAAGCAGGAGGATGAGAAGGATTGTATACAGAAATCCAAGTCGACTGCGGCAGGAGGAGGTGGTTCCCTCGCCACCACCGTCACCAATTGCGGCAGAACCGCCCAATTTAAACTGGTTCAAGTGCGTCTAGTCACCCTAACTCAGGGTAATACCAGCACGCGCTTCAAACAGTTTAAACCCGGTAGTCTGTCGAGTGTCCCCGGGACATCCGAATCATCCACTGACAACATTCTCTTAACCATAGCTCAGGATCAATACCAAGTTGGGAAAAACACAACAGGCATTACCTTTTTACATAAATACGAAAAGATACGAATTATTACAAACTGAGTTTTGAAAGAACCTTAGCTGCAAACCATAGTACTAAGATCTTAATACAAACTAGATTTATACAACTGAAGGGATATTAGAACTCTGGAGTTCTAAACATCTAGAGCCATCTGGGACCATCCGATGCTCTAGAGCTTCTGGCTCTCCTCTTCGCCTTCGGGTTGTGGAACGTCCTCTGGAAAACAGAAAGGGAAGAACCCTGAGTACGAAAGTACTCAGCAAGACTTACCCGTCTTACCAAAGAAAAGACTCTCAAGGATTTATGATTATGCCTTTTGGTGGTTATTTGGCTGACTCAACTTTTGCGGAAAAGCTTACTAATAATGGGTCCTTATCTGGCAGTTTTAATTCAATTAGGTATTAACTACTCACTAAGTTGTAAATACCTTTTTCATAAAAGTGATACCAGGTTCAACCAGCAATTTGAATCACTCACAGATAATAGTTCAACATGTTTCCTCTACGATGTTTAACACCTGATCAAGTGCACTCATAACCAAGAGTAGTGTCGATCCGGATCAATGTACATCCTGCAGGAGATACCTAGCCCCAGTTACGTACAGCTGCGCCGGCTGTCCGCAACAACCTTTCAATTAGTTGGACCAAAGATCGGAAATATCCTTACCCGAACCCGGGAACGCATCCCCACGTGGGCCCCACGTCTGGCGACCACCTCGTGAGTTCCAGATGACGATCCCGCCTTTCTCCGACCCGGCAAGCACCGGTAAGCGATATTTCCAATCAACGAGCCAGCTAATCTAGTTGGCTTTACTGGTCCCATAACCCAGTAAGAAACCAGGTAGAATCACTTGATCAAACAGGTAAACAACGGATCGGTCCTTAGTGACTTAGCTAGTAGGCAGAGCTAAGGATCGAGCCTACCTCAATCCATTCTATCACCCTCTGCCCACTCTCTCTTCTCTTATTACCTCATATATGATTCATCTATGATTAGTGAGAACCTATTATCATTATATAACCTTGCCAAGCATAACTAAGTGGATATTTTCTAATTCATTCATTCCCTAGCTAGCAAAGGTAGTTCTATCAAGGAGTAGTTTATGCATCAAAAGTTTTCGATCAACTCCTAACCTAATGCACACATAAAAGCATAATATTTGGACTCGTGATCTTCTGAAATAAAATAGGTAAAGATGCATCCGGGGCTTGCCTTGAGTTTCAAAGAGGTTAGTAGTCTCGGCAACCTCCTGAGATTCCGGAGCAACCACTAGAACCTCCTCGTAATGAACTTGGTCGTCGGAAAATTCCACGTACTCCACCTCCGAGGCTTCAGATTCTATTATGCGATGCAAGTCAGTGATTAGAGATGCAACAGTTTAACACATAGCACACCAAACTTATTTCTCGATACAGTTGCAAGCCAACAAAACTACCCAACCTTTTCCCAAAGAAAAAGTTGTTTTATTTTGTGGGTGAATTTAATCCTTATTTCTTATATATATATTTATCAAAGAAGACTTTCTAAGTGCGCTAAAATTATTTTCTACAAACCCTAACACTTTATTTCTCTTTAAATGTGTTTATTAAGCATGAATCCTATTTTAAAATGTTTTTAATATTATTCTAACCATTTTTAGTAATTAAATTTCTAAGAGGGTATTATTCTTTAATTCTAAACAACACCAATTTAAAGGTTTAGCATTTTTAGATTATAAAGGAAAATCTAAGGAAATTATCAAAATTTATTTCATATTTTTCTGATTTTTCTATAATTTTCTATAATTAAAACAGTGGAAAAACATAAATTAAATCTATTTCTAAAATCTATTTGGCTTTCTTGCAAAAAACCCCTCAACCTTCTATTTCTTCCCCAACGGGGCCCCTGCCTACGCGGAGCAGAGCTCCCGCGCAGACCGAGCTCCCGCCGACGTTGACCCGCGCACGCTCGCCGGCGGCGGGGTCCTCCGGCGACGACGACTAGTCCTAGGGCTACTCTACCCTATGGCGCATCCATTCTAGCCCTAAGCTCCCTCGGCAAGCTCTAACCCTAGCTTCATGGCGGCTCGGCGGCGAGGCTCGGCGGCGCTCCGCGCTCCGGCGAGCTCACCCCACAGTCTTCCTCCCAGACCGGTTCACGAGCAACACCAAGGTTAGAGACACCCCATGCGCAAGCCCAGCTACCCAGCGTGGCGCTGCGCGCACTAGCACCCCACGCCGGCCATGGCGGGAGCGCGCGTGGCGCACGCGGCGGCGAGCGATTAGCGGCTCGACCACAACGAGACGACGGAAGACGTCTACCCCGTGAGCACCAGCAACCCTAGACGCACCTAGCGCGCACACCAACTCGGCCGGAGAAGGCTCGAGCGAGGCTGCTCACGTGTGGCTACCATGGCGGAAGAACGCCATGGCGACGAACGGCGTTCCCGACCGGGAAAACGTCGCGCCCTAGCAACTAAACCCCCAAGCATGCTTCCAGACCCAAGAACACCTTCGCTACACCCTCAAACTTCAACCAACCCAACTATAACAGCACGAGCACGGCGAGCAGTTCTTACCCCGGCGAGACGACGACGGGAAGCTGCAAGAACGAGCTGCGCCGGGCTGTGGAGTGGTGGAGGAGGAGCAAGAGCGGATGGAATCGAACAAGGAGACGACGGCGAAGCTTTTGGTGGAAAGGAGCGAAGCGGAGAGGGTCGGACGGCGGCGAAAAGACCACGGCTCGCCGGCGACCAAGGTGGAAGCAGAGGACGGCGAAACAACAGAGAGGGAGAGGGAGACCCACGGCGAGACTATAACGACGGATCGACGCGGCCGGTGTGCGACACCTCCTGCTGCGACGCCGCTCGAGCTGGCTCTCAACGCGATCGACGCGTGGCCGGTGAAGTGGGCCGCGCCGCTCGCCGGCGGCAGCTGCCTGCCTGCCTGACGTTAGCTTTTCCCCATTTGAGCCTCCAAAACCCGAGATTTGAGCTTCGATTTTCTCCCGAAATTGTATGGTAACATCCAAAACTCCAAAAATGAAACTTGTAGCTGGATCATCCAATTTCATTTCTTACATTGACACTTACCTCATTTGAGCACGAATTGACGTCGGATTTGAGCCTCAAAGTTGCTGCTGCAACACATCCCCAAATTCAGAACCCTTAACTGAATTTCTCAAATTAATCTCAAAATTTGAATAGAACATGCCTCTGGTGTTAAAGACAAATTTGAAATTCACATTCAGGAGTACAACTTCCTAGTTGGAAGTTTTTGCAGAAAACTTCAAATTCGATCTCAATTTGCACAAATTCAAATCAGCTGTCAAACATACTGAATTTACTGAAAACATATTCTGAACGATTTTATCTCATGTTTTTCTCCTTGATCCAGCCATCTTCTGAGTGTGACCCAAAAACAAAAGTTGTTCCAAATACTTCCCTTAACAACTTTGTTTAAGACACCTTAGTCATACAAACCACAGATCGATCACTAACTCGCCTTGAAGATCGCTGCTCGTTATGCATTTCCATCGAAAATTTGAAAACAGCTAAGTGCTGTTGTCGGATTAGGAATAGTGCCATTTTTCCTTTTCCTTCTTCTATTTAATTGAAGCATCATTTCCCCAAATTTTTCCACCACTTAAAGTTCACTAAGTTCCTTATCTTGTGAACTATATTTAGAATTTCTTGGCTCCCAAAAATTTCAAAGATTCATTCCTTTTTTTTTTTGACTTTGGTCAAATACTTCTCTTCTTCTCTCTTGTTTTTTACTTCTCCTTTTATCAACCCACCATCATTCTGGATCTTAGCAAAAAGGTGGGATGTCACACCAATCCCCGACCAGAACCAAGCATCAAGATGATAGGTTAGTTTTCGCTGATTTAACTGTGCACCAGATGTGCTCTAGCTCACTTTTCCCCCATTCACATGTCGCTTTGTTTAGACCCTACTTCATATGTTGGTGCAGAAAGGAGACACGTGGAGTACCATTCAAATGCTCAAGCTTTAAAGGATCTTCCTAGGGGGGCGCCCTGGCTTGTCCATATTTCATCAACCTCTCTTGGTAAATAAGACCAAAACCAAACCAATATGCTCAACTCATCACTGCCCACAAAAGTACCTTCCTGATAACATCTCTCCATCTGTGAGCTTGCAGGTGGAAAGGAGATAGGCCGATTCAGCGGGATCGTCATCCACTGTCATAAGGAAAAAACTTGGATACTTACTTCATATCGTGTTGTATTCTGCACCCTGGATGATAGACTGTATGATCCTGTGCCCAAGGTACAGCGACCAGATTTGGTTTAGTAGTTATATATATCATGGGCAATCTTATCGCTTTCTAGTCTCTCTTTATTGCCAATTGTCACAGCGATCCTGTGCATATCCCTTTATTGCCTGTTGTCACATTCCCAATACTCTTTCACCAACATTCTTATCTCCTCCATAATATCAAACAATATGAAGTTCTTTCAAACACTGATGTTGTTCATGTTGTAGTGATTTTTTAAGGTGCCTGCGCCATTGTTCATGTTTTAGTGGCGCTTGAATGTGTTTAATTAAAGGCAACACGCAGTAAACTAACTGTTTATCCCATTCTGTAATCTTATTATATGTTCTAAGTTCTGGCTTACCTTAGGTATTGCTTTTGCTTATCCTAGTGTTCTATCGTTCATTGCTATCCTTTCTGTTATCTTTTATCTTCCCACACCAGTTGAAAACTGTAACTACATATCTGGTTTGCAGCTTTTGATCCATGTGCCGAAGGCTACTCATTTGCCAAACAATGGCATTTATGAGGGAAACATGGTGTTCTTCAATGAGCATTATCGACTTGCTGTCCTGGAGATAGGAGAAACAAATTTTGAGATGGACCATCCTCCTTATGGTAGTAGCCCTAGCTACAATGATGAGGTATCATCATTGGCTAGAGATGAAAATTTGTCCTTGACTCTTTGCCACAGGAGAATCCAGTGGCTTGAAGAAGACCATTTTATGTTCCCCAGCTACAAACTATGTCCGGTAACAATCATCTCAGACAATCAGTATGGTGTATTAATGTATTCTGGTTGCAACATTTTATTAACTTTGTTGTTTCTTTGCTGCAGTTTGGCATTGGAGGGGCAGTGATTAATGGTGCCGGTGACATTGTGGGGATGTCATGTGATGATGATGGTCGAGATCCATTTATTATTCGTATCACAACGATCCACAAATGCATTGAGATGTGGAAGCTTGGGTTTGTTTTCCTTTTCCTATTGCTGCTACCATGAAGTACTATTGGGAGGTCGTAATATTTGAAGCCAGGGTTAACACCAGGATATGCAAAACCTTGCCACCCTCAAGAATATTGCCCTAATTGATGTTGCATATTTTCAACTCGATAGGAGCAACATTATTAGAAATACTTTAAGTGACAATTCTTTTTCAGTGACAATTTATACCTCATCTATATGCTTAAATCAACACATCTTTTAAGTGACAATTCTTTTTCATATGGAACTTCTTTTGCCATATAAAATAAAAAATATTTTATGGTTCAATATTTGGAGTTCAACATCTTAATCCAAGTTATATTTTATGGTTCAATATTTGGAGTTCAACATCTTAATCCAAGTTATTGCAGCCATATTCTTCGTCCTGCACTTGGTATGTGCTTCAGGACAGTAGACCTTTTAGACCTTCAACTTCAAGATTGTCTCCGTCACAAATATGGTGTCAACAATGGCTTCATTGTAGATGAGGTATAAATTAAATTAAACTGTGTGTGTTATTTATTTTTTACCTTGAAATCACAACTCGTGATGCATCTAGGTTATCATTAATTCTCCTGCTGAGAAGCGTGGCATTAGACGAGGAGATGTCATTACCTCGTTCCATGGGAAGTGTTGCTATCTGCCGGAGGTAAAGATCTCTAGTGTCAGTGGATCAATTGAAAGGGTTATAGCTTCATTGCCAGTGTTTTCTTAATAATAACTTTCTTTATTTTAATAGTTTGAAGATTTTCTTCTCTCCGTCGGTTTGGATTCCCTCAATGGATTGAAGCAGGTGGATGATTTCAAGGTGACTTTAATGTTACTTACAGCAACAAAAATGATCAATTTGGAATTATATGGTTGAAATATTAATGTTTTAACATATATTTTTTACTTTGTTCATTGTAGCTTTATGTCCACAATCTCCTCCACCAAACTAAGAGAACCATTTGCTTGCCCATAGAGTTCTGTGATGGTTCTGAATACTGAGCAGGTTGTTGCTACCAAGAAGCATGCTTTCAAGCCTAGATATGTTGAAAAGTGGAGGTACTGGACTAGAGAGCTGGTTGTATTCCAAGGAAAGAAACTGAAGCATGACAAAGGAACCAATACTATCTGGTATGGAGGCTATATATTGTGGCTAAGATCAATTCTAAGACGACTCAACCTTCCAAAATCAGACGGGATAAGGTTGAGAACATGGTTACCCAGATGAGCGCTGAATTCTCCTTGGAGCGGCACGCCCGGTAGCACCAGCGCAGTGACTCGCACTGCCGACGCCTGCTGCCAGAAACAGCAACCCAGTGACAGAAGAACGAATCGGTGCCGAGTTGTGGCTAAAGATGCCCAGGTGAGAGCCCAGATTTGAAGGCAAGAAGCACACCGAAAGGTCAGTTCCATGGAGCTCCATGGTTAACAGAAGAAGGGGCAACAATAGTATCAGGGTTTTTCAAAAGAAAAAAAGACAATAGCATCAGGGGAAACATAACAAACCTGGGCCATTGCACTTAGAATGGCGTGCTTTGAGCTTCTGGTGCCTACTGACGAAGAACATCTATATGCTCTGTTCCGAAATAGAGGACCGAAACATCTGTCTGGCAGCATTTTTGTATATTATATGTACATGGAAAAATATTCATCTCTTTATGTACGTTCACATATGGGAGATCTTGCCATAGGAGGAAACGAAAGCGTTGTAGGGAAAATGATCTTTTCTAAAAAAAAAAATTCTGAATGCAACGGAATGGACCATCAGACACATGTTTGCACTTGACAATGGCATGCAGTGCCTAATTTTCTCAATGATCGACATGATTAAACTACAAGTTATCGCCCCTCAATGATAGTAAGCATGTTAAACTGAAATGGCTCATCGATCTGCTACATGTTCACACTTTGGAAAATAACCTGTATTCATAAGTTTATTATAGTTTCACCACTAATGAATTAACATGAGCATATTTTTCAGTGTGTTTTACTCTCTTACATGCGTTATTTATGGAACAATATAGTGGATTATAGTATACTATTTCAGCCATCAACCAAATACATAGTATACTCTATGTTTCTACGGTATATTTGGAAACACAACTAAAAAACTCCTTTCAGAATTGGCCTTACTATTTCCCGCGCGGGAGGCTTGAACTCCCATCATGTGGCCACCAAGCCGCTCATCAATATATAGTCAATACTTTCAAGTTTCAAGATTTCTTAGAGCGGTCCAGAACGCCATTGTTTGCGGTCCACAGGTTTTTTTTTTGTGTCCGTAATATCTGCGATGAGTAGTAGGCGTAACGCGCTCTCCTGATATCTTTCTCGGTATGGGCGCATGTCCTGGTAAGCTAGCAGACTCGGGCTCGTTTAGAGATCCGGATAGAGATATTGTTTCTACCAAGAGACTAAAATAAAAAATTAAGACTCATTTGAGGTCTGGTTGGAGATGCTCTTTATCGGCCCACCCTCCACCACCGAGGACGTTGCTGTTGCTGGCTTTGCTGCTACGAGCCTACGACAACTGGGTGGTGCTCACGTTCGATCCGCTTGCCATTGCTGAGGACAAAAACGACTCGCGAGTATGGCACCGCGACACCGGCAGCATTGAATCCTCTCCACGGCACAACTGCTTCGTGAACTCGAGCAGCGACCGCCGGACACCGCCAGTGAGGAAACCTCCTCCATGCTAAACCCCGTTAATTAGATCATCTTTCTATGATCAATTTAATTAAAAGCATTTAACCTCGGTCGTCCTTGAGATGTGCCCCGAATATTGCCCAGGACAGCACACCTCACTATGCACAAGTTAACATCTTCATCACACATAACATTCACACACATAGAGTCTATCATTCATAAAAGAGTTTAAGTTACAAACCAAGTTCGAGTATCTTGCCTAAAAGAAAAGAGTTGCAGCGGAAGGTTTCAACATCGCTCTCCAATATATTACATAACAAAATAAATGAGTTCACTTTCATGCCACAAGTGACTCATTGAAACGGATAACATAGGGCAGCTACCCCCTGCCCGTTCCCTCGTCGGCAGAGAGGAAGTACCCAAAGACGGGCTCCGAAGACATCTCATCTGTAACAATTTAACGGCAGCACCGTTAGTACATTTCGTACTAGCGGGACTTACCCCAAACATTTAGGTGTGGTGGATACAAAGGATAATCGAGTTTTAATATTTAAGTATGAAATTGCAAGCGGAATTTAATAAGTGAATAAGCAAAAGACATAGCAAATCTAATCCCTAAATCATAAATCATGCACCAATTCAATTGCATAAGTAGAGTGATCAAATATCATCAACCATGAGCTCAATCTTCCATAAGCTCATTCCGAAACTCTACGTAAAGTCGAAGTCAAATGAGCGTGCCATAACCAAGAGCGTGGCTATTGCAATAGATTAAAACCCTGCAGGGGTGTACAACTTTTCCCACACGAGGCGCAAGACCAACGACCATATCCGAGCGCCAAGGATAAGTGTTAATTCATGCCCTCAACCGTTCACATACCCACACCGGGCGATGAGAGGGCGGCCGGAGATGTATAGGGGTAACGGACACATGCCATCTACCCCTCATCACAACCCGTGTCAAACCGTCCCATAGCAAGGTCCGGCTTATGGTACTTGGCTTGCCAATCCTATCCTAAGCATGTGGTTTGTACGTGGAGTGCTTAAATTCCAAAGCGATACGCATCGGTCCTTAACCAATTCAAGCAAGCCTAACCATTTGAGTTCCATTCTCAACATGGCCCTACATTACTTGCTCAAATCTCGTCTCATATTTATGGTTGATCATCTTTAGAACTTTCCAACTATCCAAGTACGATTAGACAAACTCCTATATCTCGCGAGTGGTGATGCCCTTGTCACCTCTTGACTTCTACCAGCTAAGCATGGCTAAGTAATTAGTCCGTATAATTCAACAATCATACTTAGCTAGAAGTTGGTCTAACTATATGGGTTATGTCTATTAGGTTCTATTCTACTCATTCCACATGAACTACATTAGGAAGGTTCATGCACAATCAAATAAGCAAATTAACATTCTGAAAATAGTTGGAAAGGGGTGCCTGCCTTGTTGCTCAAAGGTAGCCTCCTCAGCCACGGGATGCGGCACGGTCTCAAACTCGGTGTCCTCCGGCGTCTCGGTCTCTACACGAGTGCAATGATGCTATGAATAAAATCAAGAGATGCATGATAATTTTCAATAACATGATTGGATTATGCAGGATCATATGTACTAAGAAGAAGTGTTCATGTATAGATACCCCCTATAGTTGTTAGGACAAACCGAGAATTAAAAAGGGAGTGCTGAAATTGCGTAAAACCGGACAGTCCGGCCCTGGAGGGCGGACGGTCCGGTATTCGGATAGAACTTAGGTGGAAAATCGGATGTGAGGCGGACCGTCCGATCCGCTCGGGCGGACTGTCCGGTCCGCGGCAGAGCGTCGCCGGCGAGGTCGCCAACGGCGATTCCGGCCGTCATGTTGGGCCCCGTTTGTTCATAAAGGTTGCTGGGAGTTCCTGGGCTTCATTTCAAGTGGTGGTTTTGACATGCATAGGGTTTGTGAAGCTCTAGCTCATCCATGGTGATCCATCATCCAAAAACACCATGAACTCAAAACCTAGAGCAATGGAGGTTAGATCGGGGGAGGGGAAGGCTCACCGGGGGTGTGGGGAGCTCCGGTGAGGGCCGCAGGTTGGAGTAGAGCGGTGCTTGGGGCTCGGGCTTGGGGCTTCTTGCTTGAGCTTGGAGGAGATGAGCAATGGAGGGGGAAGGAGAAGCTTGGGGGCTCCCTCTTCAAGCTCGAGGTGGGGGATGGCGTCGTGGAGGAGCGGCTCGACGGCATGGTGCTCCGGCGAAGCTCCGACGAAGTCTCCAGCGAGCTCTTGGGTACCTTCAAAGAGGGGACCCTGGATGCTCACCCATGGTGGAGAGAGGACGAAGAGAGAGGGTGGAAAGGGGAGAAATGGATGGGGAGAGAGCTGAGGGAAGGGCTCAGCTCGTGTAGGCAGGTGGCCTGACGAGCTGCCACGCAGATGCCGCACACGGGCGGACCGTTCGGCTCTTCCGAGCGGATCGTCCGCCGGTAGACGGAGAAAACTCCAGGGCCAAAATATTGTTTAGGAGACAAAGATAATCGTGGTTTTTTATGCTAATTTACGATGGCATGCTTACTATGGTTTATTTTATGGTCGTTACACCACCCATCAGGCACAACACGACCGCGCGCCGGCTCGTCGAGAGGTACGGGATAGAGCAGTAGGAAAGCAAGACAGCGCACGGTGTGCCGGCGGCCCCGATCCGTACGGTCAACACAATCAGCATGCATCGCACGGCTCACGCCCGCCCATCCACCGCACGGCGGAAAGCCAGGAGGAGGAGGAGGGGCCCATGGCCCCATCCCGCCTCCACAACAAGCCAAGCCAAGCCAGTGCGGTCCTGTCCTCTGGTTTGACCACGACGCGACCAACCCCATCCTCCTCCACTCCTCCGGCCGAAGCACCGCACGCCCGCGCCACTCACTGGCGGCAGGGGCGGGACGAACCGGCAGCGAGCCAGTCGAACCAGCAGCCATGCCCGCCCGCTGCCGCAGCCGCCGCCGGTGAGGCGAGGTGGGCCAGGCCTTCGTTCCGAGAGACGCCGCCGTCCCCCGCAGCGACCGCCGGCATGGATCCGGCGTCCGAGGAGCTCGAGCGCCGCAGCCGCTACCTCAGCTCGCTCATCCGCCGCACCAAACTAAGCACCGCCCCGGCCCCCGCTCCCGCTCCGGCTCTCCCTCCTCTTCCCGAGCCGGAGGAGCCCAAGGCGGCGGCGGCACCGAATCCAGAGCCGGAGCCGGAGGCCGCCGTCGTGAGGCGCGAGCGCGAGGAGGCCAAGCCGGCGCCTGTGGCGGAGGCGGAGGAGAAGGAGAAGCGGGAGGTCAAGGGGGAGGAGGGGGTAAAAGGCGACGGGAAGGGGAAAGAGATCAAGGCGAAGGACAGCGGGGGTTTGAAGGAGGAGAGCGGCAAGAAGGTGTCGGTGCGGGTGCGCGCGGCCGACATGCCCCTGCCGCTGCAGCGCCGCGCCATCCGACTTGCCTATGAGGCCATCGCCGCCATGCCCCGCCTCGACAGCAAGCGCCTCGCTCTCGCGCTTAAGAAGGTACTCCTACACACTACCCACGCATCAGTCAGTCGCTGGTTAATTTCTCTAGGGAAGGTAGGATACCATGGATTTGTGGCTATGTCTAGCGCGCTGAGACCGACAATGCGGCCGTGCAGACGCAGAGACGCTGATGCGGATGTTAGTAATGTTGGTGTTGTAGCCGCAGGAGTGTGGCTAGTCCCCACATTGGCTTAGGCATAACTCGTAGCAGACCTTGCTGTGAGGGGGGGGGGGGGGGGGGGTTAAAAATCAGAGATCTAGTTTTAGTATTCCCTTTGTTGGTTCCCGCTGAGATGAAATAGAATCCCTAGAGTTGCTTATGTGACGAGGGCGCTACGGGTACTGGTTTTGATGGCCAATTCTTTAGATTTAACATGTCTGCTTGTGTTGCTGGCTTCTTCATACAAATACATCATAATTGATTGGCAACTCTTACATTCTGCCATGTAAATCCTTCTCATTGTATGCTATATATACTACATTAGTCAGGACCAAAAAGGGAGACTATGGTACACGAAGCTACTTGTGAAATCTCATGTTTGCATCTTAGCCTCTTAGGCTAACTTTTGCTAGTAAAGACACACGATTGTGACACGGCATTCATTTGAACAACTGAAAGGGGCATACTGAGGACACTGACAATGTTGATATTTCTTTCAGACTTTATCTGTTAGATGTCCATTTGGTCCCAATCTTGATAATGTGAGCCCCATATACCTAGTTACCTACCACAAATGCAACTGACATCTGTATCTATGTAGTAATGTAGCTATCAATATCTGGTCATGTGGACCTGCTGCATTCAGTATATGTGAACTGTCGAGCTAACTGATCGTTAGTTTTGCAATCACACGTGTTGAATAAATATGGTTTCCCCATTCTCCAATAGAATAATGTCTCGTTCATTTATGATGTTTCTCTTGACATATAATCTTTTTATCTTGTCTATCCACAGTAACTACATGTGTCATTGTTAATGAGGAATTATCAACCAAGATGTTGGTTCAAGCATGCCCGATGGCGATGGCCAGCGGTCGGGAGAAATTTAGAAAAAAAAAAACGCACTAGCTAAATGGATCTCTAGAATGGTGTGTGTTAAAAAATGCTGGAAGCTCGAGAAAATTATGTATGTTTTGATCCATATACAAGACTAATTTATGAATTTCAATAGTCGCATCTGGCCAACTTGTTAACTTTTTACGCTATAGCTGTACCATGAAACAATCTTAGGGTCTTTTACCTCACCATTTGGTAGAATTTTAAGGCTTCCTTTTACAAAGCATAAATGATACATCAGGCGCATTTTCAATTCCCAGTAGTCCTAGTCATACCCAGCATCGGCCACTTTTCCCCTCTGAATGTCTTGCTTAATATGACCAAGCTCAAGACAAGAATGAGTGAGAATGTGCTAACTTGTTGTATCTGTGTATCTCTTCTCTTTTATAACGTGCCCTGATAACTATAACCATTACTTTGACTATTAGCATTATGTCATCTGTAAGCTGGCTGAATGAAATAAATTTGGTCTGATAATGTGTTCCATGTCTGCTGGTTACAATAGGATGAAGTGTTGCAGAACATAGGTTGTGCATGTTAACTGATTGTTTAACCTAGGCATTTTTATGAAATTACTTAGCAGCTGTACAAGACGAGTTTTCTGTGATGTATATTGGTTATAACTGAATGTTACTTCCATCTTGCAGGAATTTGACACTGCATATGGCCCTGCTTGGCATTGTATTGTTGGAACAAGCTTTGGTTCCTATGTAACACACTCATTGGGAGGTTTCTTATACTTCTCAGTGGACAAAGCCTACATTCTTCTCTTCAGAACTGCTGTTGAGCCATTAGGCCATCCACAGTGAGGGGCTGTTGGACCAGTCTACTATCTAGTATATTCAGTATTCGACTTAAAACTGCTGAAGGTTTAAGGAGAATAGAACAACCATCGATGTCATGCAAATATGTAGGAACCAGTCTTCTTTAAGCCTGTAACCATCTTCCATGTAGTCATGTACTATGCACTAATCTGTCATGTAAACCTTTAACAGTAGTTTTCGGGCTGTTACTTGACTCGGTTCTTGAGTGCGAGGAAAATTTCCTTTCGCCTCCTGTAATTGCCCTGTAACCTTTGGTTCGCTTTGGAATCAGTATGATCTCTGAGCCTGTGTAACCTGTGGTAACCTCAAGGATCTGAGATTCTTTCATACTCCAGTTATTATAACTGTTGTGATGAATGCTCCCCTTCTTTGGTAACCTCTAGGATCTGAGAATGTTTGAAGTGACATGTGCAGCACGGACACGGACTTATGGGGATTGAAATCATTCTCGTTATTCAACAATCAACATCCAGTCTGATAATAATCACTACAGACCTAATATTTACATCTGATCTGCATTGCCATTGTGGAACATGGATGGAACGAACTGGACAACAATTATACGAGTTGTTCGTCATTCATTTTGTTCAGTTAATATGCATAGTAGCTTTACCTATAACTATTACATCTAAAATAGATCCCTACATCTGTCTACTGACTAACTGAGCAAAAATCGTGCAAGAGCAGCACGGATCGCTCTGCAGGTAGCAAAAAAAAAAGGATTATGAATCGGCCGGAGATCATCCAAAAAATGCCTAGAACAGTGCAGCCATGGGCACCATTTGTCCCAAAACCACCGATGCCACCATGCGCCAGACGCTCCACAACTCGTTGCTCCTTGACGAGGCACCGTGCTGGTGGTGCTGGTGCGTCGCGGCCGGCGGCGGCGGCGCTTCCACCACTGCATCCCATGCATTCACAGGCACGAGCATTCCATCGTGAGATGCCATGGATCGCTGCACCTCACCTTGCAGGTGATCTGGTGTGTAATGAAAGAAAAAAAAAAAGACGCAGCGGCCATGGCTAGAGAGACAGATCACTAACCTGGCTCCTCGTGTGTGGCCCCGGCGCGGCACCCGACGGGGAGGCCGCAGCGTGCGGGGAGCTTGAACATCTGCTCCCGCGTGACGTTGAAGGTGGCGAGGAGCTCCGGGTCGGCGAAGAGGCGGCAGAGGCACGGCATCTCCGCCGCGGCGGCGTTGTGCATGGCGTTGCAGCACGTCGGCGACGGGTGCTTGGCGGTGTAGAGGTACGCCGTGCACGGGAGGAGCTCCTCCAGGCACGGCAGCAGGTGCTCCGATGGCACGCCGTCCGGGGCCCCCGCCGAGCCCGGCGCGTCGCCGGCTGGCCGGGAGGAGACAGCGGTGTCGACGAGGAGGAGGACGATGAGGTTGAGGAGGAGCGAGGCGAGGCGCGCGCATCGATGCATCGTCGTTGTTGCCGCAGGCTTCGGAGCGATCGAGGATGGTGTGGGTGGGTGAGTGACGATGCGAGGTTGAGGGAGATGGAAGAGTGGAAGATCTGCTGGGTGGGTCTGGGCCCTGCACGTTTGACTTTGTCAAACCCCTGCCTGCGCGCGGGGATGGATGGCCGCGCTGGGCTTGGGATGCCGTTTATTTTAGGCAAAGACACGGTGATTTTGCCAAATTACATTATGATGCAGATAACTATTTTATGGGGGGTCGGGTTACCACAACAAAAAAATAAAGAAAGTAAAACCAATCGGATTCCTATCCATGATCCATCTCACCCTTTTCCAACCGCAGTCACTTGGGTCCAACCGGCTGATGAGGATGTATACGGATGATCTCCGCAGAAGCTCCCTGTTGTCCTGCTGTGGGCACACAACAGGGTACTAGTCTTTGCTAGACATTGGAGCATTTTTTTGCTAAGCAGCTGCTCAATGATGTGTCAATCCTTTACACCTCCCATCTGAATAAACACTAAAGTTGCCCTTAGAGCTGGCATTGAGGTCATGGATGCACACAGGAGAACAAGCGACGGACCTTGCAGCTACCATGGCTGGCTGCCTGCTATGGGCCCCCATCTGATCATAGTTCTTATCCATAGGGTCACCCAATGACGTATGTGGCAGAAGCCGCAAGGGCAGGATTTGGTTATGTTAATTGTGCCGATGATTGCTGGCTAATTAGGTCATAGGGTTTCCTGAATCTGATCACTCACTCAGTCAGCAAAGTTTCATGGTTAACACTCAACACAAATGCTTGTTTCAGGCTAAACTGGAATTTTTCTTTCACTAGATATATGCCCGTGTTACACGGGGCTATGAATTTTTGTCCGCGTCTATGGCGGCGCAGAGATACTTTTTCGTGAGCCCCATTCATCTATGCTATTGCAGAACCAGAGCTGCCTGAAGACGCGAGGCAGAGTCCGGCATGTCTGCCATATAGGACTCGCCTGCATTCCATGGTTGTGTCCAGCACCAGGATCCTCTCTACGAGTACGAGATTAATTGTAGTGGCTGCTTTTCTTCGTGGTCGAATTCGCCAGTGCACGAACCGCTATCATTGGAGTGTAATATACATAGGTCTTCAGTTCCAAATTCATACATAATTAGCAACACCAAAGTGTAGTGGTTGAAACATTAGATTCAGAATTGAATTAGGATTCGTCCTTTTAATTAAAAAATCATAAAACATACTCCCTCCATTCCAAATTATTATTCATCCTGGCATTTTACTAGATTCATTGGTAATTTTATGAATTTAGACAACTATATGTCTAGACCCATAGAAGATGTCATGAATTTAGACACTTAAAATGTCACCCATAATGACTAATAATTTGAAACGGATGAAGTAGTAGATAACAAAATTCATAAAAAAAAAATCCTAAAATGGCCGTATGGGAAAGCTCAACTCTGATAATGAACACATGTCGGGCAGCACTACACTAAGCATTAGCCTGGTCTTAGTGGAAGTTCCATAGGCATTAAATCAAGTGACACATCAGTAATTTTGATGACATAACATGATAATTCTGAAGAGAGGAAAGAAAGTGTCATCACCATAAAACCCATCTGGCACAGTTACCAAGTCCATAAAACACGATGAAACTCCCATTGAGAATGTTATAGTGTCATCCATCACATATTTGACTATACACCATGCAAGAATTAAATGCTACAGCTTGTATATGAAACTGTCCATGAAATTGTGCATTGAGAGTGGCAATTTAATCCCATTGAAAAGTTGATGTGGCTGTTTTAACAATGGTGCCCATGAAACTGACACTGAGACTGGCGCGTCACAAATCAGATTGGACGATGAATGCTACCAGAACGGTAATGTCATCCGGCTTCCCTTTGCACAATCTCTTTGAGCTTGTTTGATTCGACCTCTCGTAAGCGACGCCCGCGATTATGTCCGCCATGTTCTTGGGCGAGAAGCCCAGCCTGGTGCCCATCTGCACGGCGAGCTCCAGCTGCTCCTCGAGAATGTTGTCGAAGAGCCCGTCCGTCCCGACGACCACGACGTCCCCAGCCCTCACCGCGAGCCGCCCTGCCATGGCATCCGAGACGCTGTCGCTGCGTTCGCCCGCCGCGCTGAGCTGGAACGGGGGGTCGTCGGAGGAGAAGAGGCGCTGCCTCCGCCGGGCGGCGGTGGAGGAGAAGCGGAGCTTCTGCCGCGAGGTGCGGGACAGGTGCCGCTGCGGCGTCGACAGGAGCACCACCTTGCCGCGCCGGAGCACGGCGAAGGCGCTGTCGCCGATGTACGCCCACTCCAGATGAGCGTTGCCTGCGACTGCGAGCGAGAGGATCACCGCCGTCGACGCCCCCGGCGCGCCGGACTTGGCCGTCGCGTCGTGGGCCCGCTCCAGCAGCGCGCGGGGGCAGACGTGAGCGCCGTGCTCCGCCAGCTCCGCGGCCGCCGCGGAGGCGCTCGACATGAGGCCGCGGGCGAAGGCGCCGGCGTCCACGCCGGACTCCGCGTACGCGCCGACGCCGTCCGCCACGCCGAGGACGCCGGCGCTGGCGTCCCCGAAGTGCGCGTCGTGGTCGTGCAGCGGGACGTAGCACGACGCCCAGTCAATCCTCAGCGCCGCCGCCGCCGCCGCCGCCGCGGCGTCGTGCTCCGTGGGGTCTGCACCGACCTCCGTCGCCGGCGGCGGCTGCAACAGGGAGGCGGCCAAGTCCGCGACCTCGTCGGCCTCGCCGGGAGCTGGCGTGGGAGGCGCTCGGTAGCCGAGCCCCAACGCGACGCGGAGTGCGTCAGGGACGCGGGCGTCGATGTCCCCTAGGGTTTGGTGGATCTGCTCTAACTTCTCCATCGTCCGTCCGCCGCCTCCTGTTTGCTTTTTGGATCGCTTCCTCTTCAAGTTTGGAATCCAAAAAATACCAAATCCGACAATCCGGACGTACTGACATTGGACTCGGAGATGGAGATCGACGGGGTGACGGACTCACGGGAGATTCGGACGATGGGACTAGTAGTAGTTGATGAAATCGATCGATTAACATCAATCACGGACGATGGATCTAGCAGTTGAAATCGACCGATCGCGAATGGAACACACGAGTTTTCTGTCGCGAAACAAAGCCCGGCCGGCACGATGGCCCCGACGAAGAAGCCCAGGAGCACGCGCGGCGGATCACTCAGGGCCGTCCGCTCCAACCTCTGCGTGCGCCTCGCCGACGTGGTGTCCCGTCCAAGGTGGCTGTCGCCAATGACAGGCACGGCTTCGTGGGCGCCGACCTGGCCGCGCTCTGCACCGAGGCCGCCCTGCAGTGCATCAGGGAGAAGGTGGACGCGATCGACTTGGAGTTGGAGGACGACACGACCGACGCCGAGATCCTCGACTCGATGACCATCACGATTCACGACCACGCCACCTCATGACCGCCCTCGCCGGCACCAACCCATCGGCTCTACGGGAGACCGTGGTCGAGGTGACGAGCGTGACAAACCGTGTTCGTCATCGGGGCGACCAACCGGCCCGACATCATCGACCGGCGCTGCTCAGGCCGGGCCAGCTCGACCAGCTCATCCACATCCCGTTGCCCGACGAGGCGTCGCGGCGGCAGATCTTCGCGGCGTGCCTGAGGAAGTCCCACGTCGCCGGGAACGTCGACCTCGGCGCGCTCGCCAGGTTCACGGCGGGCTTCAGCAGCGCAGACATCACAGAGAGAGAGTGCGCCATCCGTGAGGAGATCGAGAAGGATATCGAGCGCCAGGCGAAGGCCAAGGAGGTCCTGGTGGAGGACGACGACGAGGCGGCAGCGGAATAGAGCCGCCGGCTCAGATCAAGGCTGTTTGTTCACTTTGAAGAGTCGATTAGCTCAAAACTTTGAAGAGCCGATGAGGTACGCGAGGAGGAGCGTCAGCGACGCTGATATCAGGAAGCACTAGGCATTCGCGCAGACGCTGCAGCAGGCGAGGGGCTTCGCTTCGCGCGGCGAGTTCCGCTTCGCAAAGCAGCCACCAGCACATCACAAGCGGCGGAGCCTGCTGCCACGGCCGGCGCCGACGAGGACGATCTCTATAACTAGCGTATCTTTTGCTGTAATAGTTTCCACTGTATAAAAGCTCACGATTATGAAACATGAATGTCTCCCATGCCTGTCACTGAAACCTCAACAGCTGCTTTCCTAGCCGTTCTGAACCTGCTGTAGTTTTTTTTTTCTGAAAGTCATCTTCTGACCTCTCGTGTTCTGTTAGTGAACCCATACCCAGACTACCACCTTTCAACGTCAAGAGCATCAGCACATTAACGGAAACACATCAAAATCAACAACAGAAGAGACAAACATGGAGACAAGCAACAGAAAGACTCAATCTAAAAATACAAAGTAACACCAAAGATGCAAATAAATGAAGGCTCCCTCAACCAAGTGTAGCTTGACAAACATCTGTCAACCCGTAAGGTACTTGCGAGCCTTTCTAGCATAGCGCAAATGGGAGTCACCAATTTCCAGCTATCATAATCAACAATACAACCTATACCGACGAAACAAGAACCCAGAGCACATGGCAGATTCACTAGTAGATTGAACACTGAAATGAAGTTCCTGGGCACATGGATCAGCTTTACTGCCCATCTCCAGACTCGCCCTTGGGAGCCTCCTTGATTTCTTCAGCGGCATCCTCCTAAAGCCAAGCAAATAAAATTTGAATATATGAAAAGATGGCTCCAGGAAAAAATAAGGATGCTGAGTGCAAATACACTTGGAGGAAGGAGATACCGAGATGTCTGAAGTCCACAGTGTCAAGTTATCACGCAGAAGCTGCATGATCAGAGTGCTGTCCTTGTAGGATTCCTCGCTCAGGGTATCCAGCTCTGAGATGGCCTCATCAAAAGCCTGGCACAATCAGAGAAGAATAAGCGACCATGAGTATGCAAGTACTGCTATATCGCCCTACTACACTAGAAAAGGATTAAGTGAAAAAAAAAAGAGGGTCCATTCAGAGGCAAATCTAAGTGGATCAGGAAAAATAACTCGACAGAAGAATGAATTGTTATTAATCCTAAGATTGCAAAATTGTAAAAGAAATGGATGCCAAAATTGTTAGTAATTGCTTAAACTTATTCTTTTGTCTCATCACTTGTACTCAATCTAAAAATTTACTTCTATATTAAGACGATTACAAATGTAATTTAGTTGATCACAATGCCCTATCACCTAGTATCTTCATAGCTAATTCAGATCCACCGCACCATTAGTTGCTGTCTTGCTGACAGTTTCTATAAACAAATGAACTGCATTTATCCTCAGGCTGATAACTCCACATAGCTGCATTCAGTCCATACAACCAAAAGCAGTATACAGTATAACAGTTTGTTTTTTACTGTATACAGTATAACAGTTAATGTAGTGGATCTAGAAATCAAACCTGTTTGGCAAGATTGCAAGCACGGTCAGGAGAGTTGAGGATCTCATAATAAAATACTGAGAAGTTGAGCGCCAGCCCAAGCCTAATAGGATGAGTGGGGGCCAACTCTGCCAGTGCAATATCCTGAAACAATTAGCACAAAAAGAATTAGTAACACACTACACCAAATGATGAGTTGGACATAAAAAATAGTATGCCTTAGCCAACAAAATTTAACTGAGGACTGAAATGCAGAACAAGAAAATAACCTGAGCAGCTTTGTAAGCCACCATGGTGTTCTCTGCTGCATCCTTCCTCTCAGATCCAGTTTTAAACTCCGCAAGGTACCTGTTACACATAATTCAACCAAATGATACAGCAGTGCAGAAAAATAGAATTTGCATAAATTTGAAATGGCAATAGCACTATTGTAATACCTATAGTAGTCACCCTTCATCTTGAGGTAGAAGACCTTGGACTCTGGAGCTGTGGACGAGGGGACAAGGTGGGAATCAAGGAGCTTGAGAATTCCATCACAGATCTTGGTGAGTTCAACTTCTATCTTGCTACGGTAGTCCTTGATAAGTGTGACACGGTCCTCATTGCCACGACCCTCTTCCTTCTGCTCAATGGAGGATATGATGCGCCATGAGGCACGTCGGGCTCCAATAACATTCTTGTAAGCAACTGACAGAAGGTTGCGCTCCTCCACAGTAAGCTCCTCAGAGTCAACTGCCTTAGCCACTTTCTCCATGAACTCAACCATCTCTTCATACCTCTCAGCCTGCTCTGCAAGCTTAGCCATGTAAACATTTTCCTCACGGGAAAGCTCAGCAGGAAGCGCCATCTTCACAGTTTATGGTTTCTGACAGTCCACCAAAGGTTAAACTGGAGGATTCGAGGAATAAAATTTGGTAAGTTATAAGCTAATACTGCACCAAAAAGAAACAATAATTAAGCAATTGATAACCCTTATATCTTACAGAAATACCAGATTTTACCTAAAAAGGATAAATTATTAAGAAGGAAGATCAAAATTTAGAAGACACAACTTGAGGGGAAAAAACACTTAAGCAGCAGATGGATCAATGTGAAATGAACTACATGAGTCCACACACAACTATATCATACATTTTTCCTCTCTATAACATTGTAAATCTGTATACAGAAAATATTGTGATTGCTTAACAAGACTGTTATAGTGGTACGGCCAAAACAAAACAAAAAACAGTGGTATACTGAACTTTAGTAGCAGAAATCAACACTTAAGCTTTTCTTCACATTACTAAGTTATCATGCTTAAATGTGCAAGTCTTTTCCCTTTCCATGGGAATGAGAACAGTCTTTACAGAGTACAGCTCACTTAAGCATGCCCTCTGACCCATGGGGATTTGGAGTGCGTGGCAAGAAAGCACAGAGGTCAAATGCATGCTGCTATTTTGGCACATGCTTCAAGGAACTTTACACATGAACTGATTGATATATTTCAAGGGAACTTTACATTTTAGCTGAGCCAATTTAGCCAGTCCATCTCATAGACATGGTAGCTATCAAAAGAACTGATGCAATCCCTTCAATCCCATCTCACTCACAGTCTCACGCACCTATCCACAGTCTTTTCTGTCCACCAATCAAGCAATACTATCACATTCTAATTCCCACGAATGTAGTGAAGAACCATGATCTGGCCACCTGACATTACAAATACTGTGGTGACGATCCTTCAGAAATAATTCACTGTTTTCTTCAAACATCACCCACACTGGCCACCTCCATTCTTATCTTTATCGTTATCCTTGTCCTTCTCAGGAGGAGGAGCATTAGGCATGCTCAGAAAGAACGAGGTCGAGAGCAGAGACAGTGAGACTTGGACCTGATCCCGACCCAGCCTCACCGGCAGCTGCCCCCTCCGTTGCCCGGGCGGCATACCTGCAGCACGCCGCTGGACCGGACGGATGTGTTGCACGTATAGGCGGCGAAAGCCACCAAACGAGAGCACGATCATACGAAGCATCTGCTCGGAGAATCCAAGGTTAGCCCACTCGCGCACGCACGCCGCCTCCCACAGCCGCTCGTCCCGCGCCAGCTGCCGCCAGCCCCGGCTCACGCATGCCGCGGACGCCAGCGTCCGCGCCTCCGCTCGCATCAGCACCTCGAACAACAGGTCCTCCCCGAGATCCGGCACCCTCTCCTGCTCGCCCTCTCCTCCAGCGTCAGCATCCACTGGCGGCTGCTCGCCCTCGCCCTCTCTTGCATCCGGCCCCAACTGCTCCCGCTGCGTCGGCCGCGGTGGAACCTGCACGGACGCGGGCGTGGACGAGCACTCCCCTGCCCCGCTTGAGCTGGAGGAAGGCTCCTCCGTCCGCCGCTTCTTACTCGTCTCGCCTGAGCCGCCATCCCCCGTGGGAGCGGCAACCGGGATCCGGCGGTCGTCGCCCCCGCCCGTTGAATCCGAGCGGCACTTCATGGCTGAAGCCTAGCTCCCCTCGCTCGTGGATCAGCCGCTGCTTGCGCGGAGGAGCGGACGAACCTGCGGGAAGCAGGGCAGCTTATCTATCTACACTGGGAATGATTCGAGCTCGACGGCATCAGCACTAGAAACAACCCCCAATTCCCCAAACCCCGACACCAAGCTCAAAACACTCCAGATCTGGCTCGATCGAACTACCAATGCGCCGAATTTGGGGTTGAACTGAGAATTCGAGAGGAACGGAATAGGAATTTGAGGGGAAGTCTAGTAGTTTACCTCGGTGCTGCTGCTGAATTCCCCTTTTCGAATCGAGGGGAAATGCTCCTCGCTTTCGGCTTTTCTGTTTCCAGCTCTCACCACGGAGGAGCACGCGCCGTATAAGTAGGCGTCCTCCACCAATCGAACCTCGACACGCGTCCTCACGAGACGACAAGCCACGGGCCCTGGTGTTCTGGTCCCACGATGTCATTGGGGGATGGGTGAATGATTACCGAGTGAGCTTGGTTTCGCCGCAGCAGTGGGGCCCACTCATGCAACGGTGGAAGTTGGGGGAGAGACCGTGCCTCACCCTCCTTCATGGGACCCGTCGGTCAGCCTGCCGTGGGCCGAGCATGCTCTGACGCCGTCACGAACCGGACGGCGACAGCCGACAAACCAAAAAAACGGCGTCGTCTTCAGCGTCCACTCCAGTGGACCAGTGCCAGTGAAACGGCCGCTAGAGGCCTTGAGCCAGGGGCCCCGGCCCCTCGGCACGTGACGACTGCCGACTGTTTGACGTGTGTGGCGTCATCGCAATGGGCCACATGGGCACACCAGTAGAGAGCCCAGTACTGCTGCGACAATGTTGTTGGGGGCCCATACGGACCCAGGCAGGGAAAATGCCTCCCAGCCGATCGATGTTCTGATTCTTGCCTTTGAGAAAACACTTTTGTAACTTACAGAATTAATGTTTGCACTTTGCGACATCAATAAACATCAGGGTGCGGGGATAAAAATCCCTCCGCAATATTGGAGCTTTGTTGCGAACTGATCGCAATCGCAGTTCAGCTAACAAGGTTTCTATTTACGGAGTCAGCCCACCAGAGCTCGAGTTCTTGACCTGGCACTGATGTTCGCAGTTTTTAAGATTTATTGTAGAATTTAACCGGTGATATTTTCCCAATGGTAGACGACAAAGGCGGAGCCATGTTGATTGTTTTGGATGTGGCTGCACCCTGAGAAAATTTAGAACTAGCTAATACCAACAAATTTTCATCATATGTAGTTGAACATCGTACAAATGCTATGAAGCGTCAACCCCCCCCCCCCTCCCTCAGTTTTTCTAGCTTTGCCTAGGTGATGTGCCGTCCACAACGAGCGTTTGTGGTGACTTCGTCAATTTTATGAATTTGCCGATCCAGTCTTATGATAGGCGATGTACCCATCAACAACGAGACATCCGTGGTCGGTTTGGCCAGTCACATAATGTAACGACCCAAAAATTCTAAGCATAACATGAAGCACTCATAAGCACCATCTTTAGCATCTATAAAATTGTTTCCTATTCTTAGGAGGACTCTAGTTGGTCTAAAAATTATTTTTACCAATAAAATGTTAATTTTCCGAATCATCCAGCTCCGAGTCGGAAGATCCGATAGTCTACTTTGATACATCAACAGTTGCACAGCCACCACGTGTCTCCGCGGGACCCACCTGTCAGCCCACCTGTCCAAAGGAGAGCTGAACACCAGGTCTCCCTCTCCCTCTCTCATTTCTGCTTCCCTCTGTCTCTCTCTTCTTTCTCTCTCTAGTTGGGAGGAGACCCCAAGGTTCCTCCACCACTCCACCTCGCCGGAGCTTCGCCGGAGGGTCGCCGAAGCTCGACGCCGGCGAGCTGCACCACCACCACGTCGTCATCTTCCCCAAGCAAGAAGCTTCCCCAAGCTCCTCCTTCCTCTCCATTGCTCCCCTCTTCAAGCTCAAGGTCAAGAACAAGCAAGCCTCACTCCTCCTCACCCTACACCAACCTGCGACCCTTGTTGGAGTTGTGCACATGACTGGTGAGCCATTCCCCTCTCGATCCGCTCCCCATTGCTCTAGGTTTAGAGTTTTGGAGTTTCTTGGAAGAAAACCACCATTGATGAGCTCGAGCTTGTAAACTCTAATGCATATCGAATCCATCACTTGGAATAGAAGCTTGACACTCTCACAAACACATAGAAACAAACCGCACCCAAAACGAAGGTCGGAGCCGCTGCCGGCGAACTTTTCTTTCCCGGTCGCCGGGCTGTTAGGAAGATCCGGGAAAGAGCAAGAAGATCCGATTTTGAGTTCCAGTACATACCCAGAAGTTCCGATTTTATGCCCGGAAGATCCGGTTCTTCTCTGTGTAAAACCGGAAGATCCGATTTTATGCCCGAAAGATCTGGTTCTCTCTGTGTAAAACCGGAAGATCCGATTTTATGCCCGGAAGATCCGATTCTTCTCTGTGTAAAACCGGATGACCCGATATTTTGTGTCGGAAGATCCGAAATTCACCCAGTTGACTTATATACCTATGTTTCCAACTTAAAGTATGTTTATACATGATTCTAAGGCATTCTAAACGCATATTTAGTCACATCTTTTGCATCTCATTTTGCAAATCATTTCATGTCATATTTATATATCAAGTATCATTGCATTCGTGTAGAGATCGAGACGTCGGGACAAGGAGAGGTTGAGTACGGTCCGGACCCTGTGGTTGAGGAGGCTACCTTTGAGCAACAAGGCAGGCACCTTTTTCTAAACTATTTATGAATGTCAAATGCTTATTGTTTGTGCATAAGCCACCCTCTATAAATTCATCTAGTTGAGTATGCTTGTTGGTTTATACGAACTTAATTGCTTATTCATGCTTAGCCGGTAGAAGTCGAGAGGTGGCAAGGGCATCACTTCTTGCGAGACTATAGGAATTTGTCTAATCTCATATTTGGATAGTTGGAATATTTTAAAGATGAACAACCATGATTATGAGTCGAGATTTGAGCAAGTAATCTAGGACCATTGAGATGGAGCTCAATTGGTTAGGCTTGCTTGAATTGATTAAGGACCGATGCGTCATCGCTTTGATACTTGAGCACTTTTTCCGTACAAACCACATGTTTAGGATGGGGTCGGCAAGCTAAGTACCATAAGTTACACCTTGCTATAGGACGGTTTGACACGGGTTGTGATGAGAGGTAGATGACGGAGTCCGTTACCCCTATACATCTCTGGCCGTCCTCTCATCGCCGGGTGTGGGTATGCGAACGGTTGAGGGCATGAATTAACACTTACCCTTGGCGCACGGGGTATGGTCGTTGGTCTTGCGTCTCGTGTGGGAAAAGTTGTACACCCCTGCAGGGTTCTAAATCTATTGCAATAGCCGCGTTCTCGGATATGAACACGCTCATGTACTTTGACTTTAACGTAGAGTTTTGGAGAGAGCTTATGAAAGATTAAGCTCATGGTTGATGATACATGATCACTTTATTTATGCAAGTGTTTTGGTGTATGATATAGGGATAGAAGCTATGTCTTTTGCTTAGTCACTTATATAAACCCGCTTGCTATTTCATAGTTGGGTATTAAAACTTGATAATCCTTTGCATCCACCAAATGTATATTTTTGGGATAAGTCCTGCTAGTACGCAATGTAGCAACGGTGCTGACGTTAAGTTGATTCCAGGTGAGGTGCCTTTGGAGCCCGTCTTTGGATACTTCTATCCCGTTTTGACGGAGGTGCGGGCATGGAGTAGTTGCCCAATGTTTATATATATTTAATGAGTCACTTGTGGCATGATAGTGAACTCATTTATCTTGTTGTAATATCTATGAGGGCGATGTTTAAACCTTCCGCTGCAAAACCTTATGTTTAGACATGAAACTTGAATTTGGTTTGTAAGACTTGAATGCTTTTATGTATGGTGAACTCTATGTATGCAATGCTATGTGTGATAAAGATGTTTAACTTGTGCTAGTGAGGTGTGTCATCCTGGCAATATTTGGGACACATCTCAAAGACGACCGGGGTTAAGTCCTTTTAATTAGATTGATCAATATATGATGATCCAATTAACGAGGTTTAACCCGAAGGTTCCTCCTACATAACCTGCTCCGCCGCCACTCGCGGCTCTGTGACGGGGGCATCGTCGCCCACGGTGCCTCGCGGCCTACCGTGGGGCGGCCACGGCGGAATGGGGCGCGGGCGTTCGGCCCGTCCGGACGACTGTAGCTAGCATGACCCCTAGTAATCCAGTAATGGCAGATCGGGATTCATGGGCAGCGAGGGACAACGTAACACAAACGAGAGAACTCGGAAAGAGGCAATGATAGTGGAACCTATGGGCCATGTCCATTTGATACCGTTGCTACTGCCTACTTGCAAGGGATAAAAAAAATCATCATATTTTTCCGACCACAACACTAGAACGATGATAATTCATATTGTTGAGAACTGAGAGCCCAAACTGGTCACCAAAGAATGATAGCTCGTAGGCTCAAAGGGAGAAAGGATAAAATGGCCATTTTGTATTGTTAAGGGATCACATTGTTCTTTACATCGAAAGGGAATCCCACCAAGCAGTGATACTATTCCAGTATTCCCTCAAAGAAAAACCAAGCAGTGATACTGCTTGAAGCTCATGGCTGCGCCGTGCCCACGACGGCTGCCGACGACTGCTTGTCTCTGTCTCTTTTGGAGCGTAGACCAGATGGGCAGACCAGTAGAGAGAGGAGCCCACACACAGCTGTAACACTACTGATGGGGGCCCATACCAGCCCAATAGCTTCTTCCCCTCAGGGTAAAGGAAGCCCATCTCCGAATTTCTGATACTTGCCTTTGCTTCCTTATTTTGATTTCTTTGCAGTTTATTATCCGATGTAAACTTGTAAAGAAGGTGGTTATGTAAGAGAAAGCTGGTGATCATGAATAAGATACACGATGCGGCAGCCTAGCTGGTTGATGATGAGGGCTAGGGAGTAGGGATACGCATGTTTGGATTAGAACGGGGCAAAGCTGCCTCGACCAAGCAGTGCTTCCAGGCGCCTGATTTCGCTCGCCTGGGACTGAGATAGCTGTCTGGCTGGCAAGCTGGGCGCAATACCAGATGGGATCATAGGAAGCCAAAGACAGGTAACACGTACACGAGAGAAACTGAAAAAGGCAATGATAGTGGCGCCCATGGGCCATTGTCCATGTGATATAGGCCCGGTCAGTTGCAACTTGCAAGGGATAAAAAAAAAGGAAAAATCTATTTTTCACCCTCCAACTATTACAAAAGTCTGATTTTCAACCCACAACTATAAAACCGGACACTAAACACCTCTAACTATCCAAACCGTACAAAATTGGCCCTTTTGGTGATTTTGAAGGTGGTTTTGTATTTTTCAAAAAAATTAAAAATGATTTTGTATTAAAAATTCATAACTAATTTATTTTGAACTAGAAAAATTAGAATCTAGTGTAAATGTTTTTCTAAAAATTTGAACTACATGCTGGTGCACCATTAGAAGTTATTTGCATATTATTTATTTTTATTCTAATTATTTTTTAAAAAACAATTAGACACTAGTAATATAAATATATAATACCCAAATAATATTAAATAGTGTACCAATAAGTTGGTTACATTTTAAGAGAACTTTTGGCACTGATTTCATATTTTTTGGGTTAAATGAATTAGTTATGCTTTTTTAAAGTTTAAATAATATTTCTACTATTTTTAGAAAATCCAAAACCACCCTCAAAACCACCCAGAGGTCCAATTTTGCATGGTTTGGATAGTTGGAAGACCTTTAGTATCCGGTTTTGTAGTTTAAGGTTGAAAATCAGACTTTTGTAACAGTTGAAGGGTAAAAAATAGACTTTTCCCTAAAAAAATGCATCATCCTTTTGCAACCATAAAACACAAGAACGATGATTATTCATGTACTTGAGAGCTGAGAGCCGAAATTGGTCACCGAAGAAGTGATAGTTTGTAGGCCAAGAAAGGGATTTTTTTTTTATCATTTTATATGGTTGATGGATCTAATTGTTCTTTATTTTCATCGAAAGGGCATTCCACTAAGCAATGATGCTAGCTTAACACCATCACTCAATTAGTTGGGCGCACCGAAACTAAATTAGGTACATATGCATGCCAAAAAGCGAAGAAGCTCCACAACCTGCTAGAGAGAGCTTGGCTCCGAACTAGGGCAAGTCCAACGCAGGAGCACTCCCTGGGAGCCTCACCCAAAACTAGGAGGCCACGTCACCTGAAGAATCTCATACAGTAGAATTTTTCAACGCAAGCTATTCCTCCCTCTACTGCTTGTCCTGTTGTGAATGCAAAAAGTGACATGAGAATCTACTTACTTTCTCATAGAAAGATGTGTGGCCAGGCTTCTCTCCACTACAACGCGAGCTTCAACAAGTGCCTCAGTTTTTTGTCAGATGGAGCTGTTGCTACCTGCAGAGGCTACTCTAACACCCTACGAAGCTACCAAACTATGTGACGTGGAGACTGAATGAACACCTGGACCTTGAGGCCACCAGCCATTGTGTAGCGTTGGGCTTCGCCTTACTCCACTCTGACAGATCATAGCAATTCGATTTCATGGGACTATGGAAGGCCATCTGTTTAGATTGTAGGAAAAAACACTGTAGCATAAGAAAAACACTGTAGCATTCGCTGGGAAACGTGTTTTGTGAGGGAGGAATAGTGAAAAGTTGGAATGAATAGTGAATAGTTGGGAATCTGAATATGGCCTAATCAACAACTCAAACAAAAAGAGAGATGCCTGGGCACCAAACTTTATTAATTCCACCATTCGATACCTTTTAAACAAAACCCGTCCACTTCAGGTTGGCATTTGTCTGTTGAAAGATAACAAAACGATGAGATTGCACGAGGTTGGGAGCACTACCAAACGGAAAGCTGTTGTACCTGGACAAGCCGTGCAGGCGGCGAGCCGAAAGGAAACGGCAAAACGCCCACAGGCCACAGTTGCCTCGGCGCTGGATACAGCGCATCATCAAATCCTCGCAAAATCAAATCGGCAGCAGCAACAGCTAGCCATCGTTATAGTTGGCCATGCAGCCCGAGGCCCGCCGGCCCGGCCCACGGCACGGGGTTTTGGCCCGGGCCATGGCACGGCACGGCACGGCGGCAGCGGGCCCGAGCTGGCCCGGCCCGAGCCGTCGTGCGGGCCATGGGCCGCCACCTCGGCCCGTGGCACGGCACGGGTCGGTAAAATGGCCGGTCCGGTGCCTCCCAACGTAATTATATGAATATAAGAATATGTGATACTATGAATGTCTAAACGTGAATATGTGTTTCTAAACATTCTTGCTTGAAATCTTGAATGTTGAATACTTGAATGAAACTATTATGTGATTATGTAGTTGTAATTTGTGAATCTTTGAAAGTTTGAAGATTGATGGGTCATGGACCGGTATGGCACGAGAAAAGCCCGCCATGCCAACGGACGGCACGACACGATCAATCGGCCTATGGGCCGGGCCGTGGGCCGAGGCCGAGGTGTTGGCACGGCACGACCGGCACGACCAGGCACGGTGGGCCGTCGTTGGACATGTATAGCCATCGTCGCGTGCACTGGCTCCCGACCTTCTAGAACCCCGGAGCGGAGGCGCCGGACCGCCGGTCACGCTCCGCCCGCGAAAACCCCCAAGCCTCCCCCGTTCGTCGCGACGCCGCCCCCCACCCAAACCCCACGCTGCAACACCAACCCCGAACCGCTTCCCCCGGAAATTCCGCGCGACGTCGCCATCAATCGACCGGGCAGTTCACTCCCTCGAGTCGTCGTCGCTCGCCCCGATGGCCGAAACGGTTGCTACCCTAGTCCCACCAGCGGCGCTGCCGAGGGCGAGCAGTTAGCCAGTTGCCACTCACTACTCTCTCCGCGTGACGCTAATCGCTCTCTTTGCCCCCCGCTAATCCCCCCACTTCCGGTGGTACCGGCGGCGTGATCCCCTTCCCCAATAGCCGATCGGCGGCAACATGTCCTCTTCCTCCACCTCCTCCTGCGACGGGAGCGGGAACCCTAGCCCCCCGGCGGCGGGTGTGGCGGCGGGGGCCGCGCCGGCGGTGGCGGCGGCGGCGGCGGCGGCGGCGGCGGCGGCGGTGGCGGCGGCGTGGCCGAGGCGGCAGTGCCGGGACGTGTTCTGGCTGGTGGTGTTCCTCCTCCACCTGCTCGTCTTCGGCGCCGCGCTCGCGCTCTTCGGCCTCAACCGCTTCCGCCAGGCCGACCGCTTCAACATCGGCCGCTACGCCAACCTCACCGCCGAGCCATGGGGCACGGCGGCGGAATCCCCGGAGCCCGCGCCCGCCCCGCCCTCCGTCTACCGCTCCGAGGACCCCTCGGTGCCGGCGTCCGAGCTCACGGAGACGTACTGGAAGTTCTACGGCGCCGCGGGGGCCGTCGGGGCCGCGCTCGCGTGGGCGTGGCTGGCGGCGGCCTGGAGGAAGGACGGCGGCAAGGTGGTCATGCGGACCGCCGTCCACAGCCTCACGGCGTACCTCGCCGTCGTCAGCGTGCTCTGCTTCTGGGGAAAGCACCTCTTCTGGGGTGTAGCGCTCGCCGTCGGCGCCGGCCTTCACTTCCTATACGTCATGTCCGTGCTCGACAGGTACAGCTCAGCCTCACAATAACCCCCTATTTTCCGAATTTGTCTGTAAAAATTGTCTATTCGATCCAATTTGAGATGAACTTGGACACAAGTGAATGGGGGTGTGATGCTGATTGCTGACACCGAGAAGGCAAGTAAATTTCTGACAATAGCATGTGAATTTGATGAATAGTTTCTCACACTTTTAACTGCAAATCTAACCAATCAGACAACTAGCTGTAATGAACCCCTTAGGAGGTTGATTCATGTCTCGATCAAAGCCTCTTTCCAACAGTTGTCTGCACATGCTGGCATATCTGCATCGTTGCATTCATGTGCCATAACACGAATCTTCACCTCTTTCTTCATTGATGTTCTTTTGGTCTGCTTCACTTTAGTGGGGAAAGGAACAATTTTTGCATGGATTTGTGCTGCATTACGTATTAGGATTACATTTTTTTAGATCAGTCAACTAGAATGCCGTTTGAAATTTAATTTCAGTGTAGTTGTATGAAGGGACCAATGTGTAGTCAGAGTAAAGAATAGTTTGTTCAGTCCTCATATCCTGGTTCGGATAGCTGGTGTTTACTTGCACTGTCAACTGCATTTTTATTGTCACCCAACTTAACAGTTAGTGGTAGTGTGTGGAACAATGTTCTAAAGTTGGCGACTCTTATTTGTTTGTCCACTCAGTCAGTAGCCACTATTATACATGTACTTCCTCTGATAACAAATATAAGTTCATTCTAAGTTTGTCGGAAACGATTTTTTTAGAAAACACTTGAACCACCAATAGTCCAATACACAAGATTGGCCTTTCCGGATTCATTACGAAAGCTACTTTTATAATATATCTAAGTATTTACTTTAAGAGATGCTAGTCAAAGTTAGAAAAGATCGACTTAGGAAAAACTTAAGATTTACTTGTATTTGCGATCAGAGGAAGTATGTCATAAGCATTAAGCAGCGTGATTATGCGGCACCTAGAAGGAATATGGTATCAGTTATCAAGAGAGGCATGTTCCTTGATCTTTCTAGTAAACCGCTTTTAAAAACCGTGTCGTGTGGAACAGTTTTAGATAGCCATAGTATCTAATCCTGAAACCTACGGATATTCTGCTGTTGGATTTCCATTTAAACCATGCCATGTGTGACAGGTCTATCGCCAACAGGGCCCATGTGCACGAGGCATGGTTATGACAGGCAGTTGTAGCTTTGTCGATACCTCCTAGGATTGAAGTATATATCTTCATCTAATTAAGCATATCCTTCAGTTTCTTTCCCTGCTATCTTGAATCATCTGTCTCCTTAGGCACCTCTATTAGGTCCACCTACATATAAGGTGCAAACAGGCTTTGCTTTGGATCCACAAAACGGTTTAAGAAGCTTTGCCCCTTTCCCTCCTTTTGCAACAGTGGCACCTCCACCTGAACCATACCACAGCTCCTGAAGTTTCCCAACCACTACATCTGTCGTACATGTTCTCTTCCATGACTCGTGGCAAACCGTGCATATATCTTGGAGCAGAATTTGTTCCTTTTATCTTGGTCGTTGGCTGCACTTGTCTGGCCTCTATGTTTTGCTGAATGTTGGTGTTGTGCCCAAAGGTATGCTACGATATAAGCTAGTAAATGTACCCCTTGGATTTATAGTAAATTGGGGCCTTGGGCCATTTATTCTGGAGCTTTTAGACTTCAATTATGTGTAGAAACTGTAGCTTGTCTGTACATTGCAGTACATCAATTGAAGCATTGCATACTTATTTATTTTGCATGGGAGTTATTGAGTTGATTTTTGTTAGGTTTCCTTTCACAATGCTAGTACTACAGAAGGCAGCAAGGATGGTATGGGAACTTCCTGACGTGATGGGAATTGCTTATGCATTTGTGCTAGTCATGCTTTGTTGGATGGCATTATGGTCCTTTGGAATTTCTGGTATTGTTGCCTTTGGCATTCCAAATGGTGGGCAATGGTGGCTGCTTTTGGTGAGCGGGCAAGTTTTTATCATAGTTCTATATCAATGTTTAGTGCTATTAACATTATTCAGATTGAAAAAGAATCCCTCTTGTATTTGCAGATTTTTTCAGTAAGTTTGTTTTGGACTGGAGCTGTCCTTAGCAATACTGTCCATGTCATTGTATCAGGGATGGTTTTCCTTGTTCTCATTCATGGTGGTCAAGCTGCTGCAACAATGCCTCCAAAACCTCTTCTAAAGTCTCTTCAGTATGCTGTAACAACTTCATTTGGAAGCATTTGCTATGGATCACTTTTTACCGCTGCTATTAGGACTTTACGTTGGGAGGTCTGCACATTCACCTCGTCTTGTTTCAGTTGTTTCACTTCCTTTTTATTCTCATCATTTTTTTTATGTTTTACCCTTACTCCCTTTCTTTCTTTCTTTTATCAACCTACAGATCCGTGGAATTCGTTCTAAAATTGGCAGCAATGAGTGTTTGCTCTGCTGTATTGATTTTTTGTTTCATATTGTGGAGACCCTTGTTCGCTTCTTCAACAAATATGCATATGTACAGGTGAGTGATGTTATCGCTGCAGTTGTTTCTAGACACAGATCATATCAGTGTTATTTGTCTATGTTCGAGCTGTTTTCTGCTTACCATTTGTCTCTGCACTGACAAACTTTTTTTTTTATTCTTAGCTATAAAATTTAATTTATATCAGTCAAAGTACCTTTGCCTGCTTTTTTTAAAACACAAATTCATGTGATTTGTGGCCCAATGACTGGTTGTATCGAAATGCAAGAACTTATTATCCTAACAATCTATCTGTATCCTCTTGCTATGGAATTTTGACTACTGACATCATGTTATCCAACTAGTGTCTCACATGGATCTTCATTTTCAGATTGCAGTCAATGGGCAGAGTTTCAATCGTTCAGCTAGGGATGCCTGGGAACTGTTTCAATCCACAGGGATTGAAGCACTTGTCGCTTATGACTGTTCGGGTGCTATCCTCCTGATGAGCACAATTTTAGGTGGATTAATAACTGGAACTTGTACAGGCGTTTGGACATATTTCAAACAAAATGATAAAGCTATTATGGTAGGCTCAACCTCTATGCTGATGGGCATGATACTGGTAAGTCATGTATTTTTGTATGAACTTGAATGGCTGCAGTAACTAAGACGTCTGTGTTCAAGTTTTTTTTAGTTGTACACACTTTTTATTAGATCATTCTTGTTCAAAATTTTCTGTATAGTTTGTTCGAGACTGAGAGCTGCTATATTTCACAGGTTGGGCTTACTGTTGTGGTTGTGGAGAGTGCTGTTACATCAATATATATATGCTATGCTGAGGATCCGCTTTTGATTCAGAGATGGGATCCTGAATTTTTCGAACTACTGTCAGAAGCACTACATGAGCGACTGCAGTACCGAAGTGCACGAGCTCGCCAAATACTGAATGGTCGGCTTGATCAATTGCCACATACATCAAGTATTTGAATTGCATGCCAGATGTTGCTTATTTCTGCGAATTCATCGAAACACAGGCAGGCATTTCCAGAAGAAGTTTTGGATAACCCTGCCATTAAAATATATATAGGAAGATATTCCAAGCCATTGACATTTAGAGAATTGACATGCCCCAACAAACATGGCGGGCCTCCAAAAACAACATAAATCCCAATGAAGAATTGCAGTGTCTCATGTTCATGCTTAGTTGTTACTGCAGTGCCAGTTTTTATTTTTATTTGTGTAGCGTTTGTGGTAAGATGGAAATTGAATCCATTTCGAGATTTGTGGTGAGGTTGGTACGGTTGAAACATTAAACCGTGCGGCTTAAGTCAGTGCGGCAATGTATTAGGATTTTGTCTTTCTTTTGTAACCTTAGACCCACAGTCTGAACAACTATGGAGGAGGAACAGCATTCATCGTGGTTGGCCGGTTGTACAGAACATCATTGGTTAATGCTTATACTAGGTTATCTAGCTGATTTATCATGTTTGGCATATTTCGTACGATTTGGCTGAAGAAGTTTCTCTGTTAAAAGAGAGAACTGGTTGCAATTTCGCATCTAGGTATTCCACAGGGCTCTGATGGTGCAGTTAGCTACTTAGCCGGGCAGGTACACCGAGGCCACCGAAAAGTGAAAATCATGTTTCGGCATCAGAGTGGACCAATGCCTGAACTTGTAGGCGGCGCATACCGTTTGCTGATCGCCGATGTTATCATTGCAGGAGTGTGGTGGAAGTCTTTCCACGATTGTCATAGTGGGTCGTGGAGTGGTGTCTGGAACGCTGATGTTGGACGCCTTCATCCCATCGAGGAAAGACACGGCATGTGTTCTCGGAAAGAAAGTTAGATGGGTCGGGTCATGTCACCAGTTTTGAGTTTGGAAGGGGCGGCGCGGGGCGGTGATCGCTGAGCAGTTGCCGCAGCTACCACTGCGATCTTTAGTGATTGGTAAACCACCCAAACGACTAATCGCTGAACAAAGTGAACATGCCTCGCAACTTCAGTTCGTGCGGGTCGGGTACAAGTACAACAAAGCTGATGTTTGAAAACGGGCAAACAAAGAGTGCGTGAGCAGGTGGTCCGTGGCCCCGTAAAACATTTCTACGCGCTCGAGACTGTGCTACGCGTTTGACGTGAGCAGGGAAAGGCCATTCTTTCCATGCAATGTACAAATTCTATAGTCAAACAAACGGCTCAGGAGCGACCATAGTTCCCGGCAGACTTTGGGTCTTGTTATCCAGACCAGCGCGCGCACTCGAGCCGTTCAAACCACGGGGAGCATTCCATGGCCGTTCGGCAGGCCACATGAGCGTCGCGCCGTTCCGAAGCGGGAGCACCGCCCAAACCAAAGTTTGCCCCGGTCGTACCCGGCGGCCGTGAGTGAGAGGGGCGACGACTTTGACCCGCATGCACAGCACCGGTCGCTCGGCGTCGGGCCATCACGGCCTGACGTGGACTCGCGCGTCCCCACCACACGCCACGCGCCAAAAGGAGCCTCGTGGTCGTCGCGGGCTGCCCACGCCGACGTCGTCGATCCCCGTCATCTTCCGTGGAAGATTAGGACAGAACAGCAGAGCGACGCGACCCATCGGTTCGGCACGGCACCCCTTGGGCCGTCGAGACCCAGGCCGGGCGGTTGTCGTCGCCTCGTAGATAAATAACGCGCCGAGTAGTTGTTGCCGCACGCAAAGCGCCAAAATCCGGCCGCTCTCCACTGCTCGCTCACGGTCGCCTTCTTGCTCGGGCTCGCTCACGGTCGCCTCCACGCCATCGCCATGTACCCGAAGGCGGAGGAGGACGATGCCCCGCTGCACGGCAAGGCGCCGCCGGCCACGGGCTTCCCGATGAGCGGCGGCGGCGGAGGCGGAGGCGGCGGATACTACCAGGCGGGCGGCGCGACGGCGGCCTTCGCGGTGCAGGCGCAGCAGGCGCCCGTCGCCGCGTGGTCCACCGGCCTCTGCGACTGCTTCGATGACTGCGGCAACTGTAATACTTCTTTCTTTCTTCCTTCGATCTTGGTCGATTGTTCTTTTTTTGGCTGGGCCTCTGATCTGAGTATCTGACCCCGGCGAACATACGTGCAGGCTGCGTGACGTGCCTGTGCCCGTGCATCACGTTCGGGCAGGTGGCGGAGATCGTGGACCGGGGGTCGACGTCGTGCGGCACCAGCGGGGCGCTCTACACGCTCATCATGCTGCTCACGGGCTGCCAGTGCGTCTTCTCCTGCTTCTACCGCGCCAAGATGCGCTCCCAGTACGGCCTCCAGGAGAGCCCCTGCGCCGACTGCTGCGTCCACTGGTGCTGCGAGTGCTGCGCCCTCTGCCAGGAGTACCGCGAGCTCAAGAAGCGGGGGTTCGACATGAAGCTCGGTACGATCGATTGATTAATTTCCTGGAAACGATTATCAATTGATCAGTTTCAAGTTGGTCAATTTTGTTGTTCTTGTTTGTCATCTTTTCATTCACTCAATTCCCCGTCAAGCATCACATATATATTCAGAGTTCTAGACAGTTACAGTGCCATGCACTTTGGTCATCTAGCACGTGATCACTGAACTCTTCCTGTTCATCATCAGTTCATTTTACTGGCCTAGTACTACTGCAGCGTGCTAACAGATAATGTTGAGCCGTTCTTCTTCTTTGCGCGTGTGCAGGATGGCATGCGAACATGGAGAGGCAGGGGCGCACCGCCGCCACCATGCCGCCGCAGATGCACCCCGGGATGACCCGCTGATGATGCGGCCGCTCGCCTTTCAACGAATGCCGCGGAAATACCAAATGTTGTTGCCCAGCCTGGCAACCTCTGCATCTATCCCATCCTTCTTTGCGCTATTCTTGAGCGCCCGTGTAATTATGCTAGGCCTATCCTATTATGAGTTGGTCTTCGAAAGAGAACCATATGCAGCATTTGGTAGCTCGGGATCTCTGGCCATTAGCTGGCGTGATGGAAACAGCAAGTTGATTTGACTTGAGTGTACTTCTTGGACAATAATAGAGTTGCTTATACCCCTTCAGCAAGCTTGTAGAGTTGCTTCTTCCTTGGACCCCTAGCACGATATAACTCTTATTTAGTCCTTAATCGTCTTGCAAATTCTTATGAAAATCGATACGAATCTATTTGATTGATAACTCTGTCATCAACTTCTTGACTCTTAGACTTTGACTATGTTAAGGTGTTCCGAAATTGTAGCTGATCTCTCCATGGGGAAGCACTATTGATTTCTTTCTTTTTCACTGTAACGTAATAAAAACTTTTTTTTTCAAAACAGACATTACTTATCAGCGCGACACTTCTTCTCATTAATAATAATAAAGCATGTGCCTCCGAAAAGAGTTCAGGAGTATCTTTAGAACAGTTGAGTGTTCCAGAATACTCCTTCCGTTTCACTATTGTTTGACTCTTTTGATATTAAGTTTGACTGTTTATCTTACTCAATTTTTTTGCAAATATAATCAAATTTAAATCATTCTCATAGAATTTAGATTAATAAAACCATAACAAAACAAATATGATGTTTTGGAACAAAAAATTTGAATAAGACTAGTGGTCTAAAAAAAGGCCAAACAAATTGTAATTTGAAACGGAGGGATTACCAGCTAATGCACCGAAGTCAGGCATTCACCAGTACTCATTGAGCCAGTCTTTTTAACTTGCTAACTACAGGGCACCATTTCAAATCCATTTTGAAAATAAAGTGTACAAAATGCAAGCAGATAAGGTGAAATGATCTGAAGAAACAATTTGAGTTTAATAAGACTAGTTGATGGGCAATGCAATCAGAGAGGAAATCCTGTCTAACTGACAAATGACCAGTAACGGTGTCGATGACATGTTATGATATAAGAGGGAAAATGCCAGGGTACCATTTTGGGTGCAGATTTCAAATCCAAATCCTTAGCTACTGATAAACCTTGTGAGAAGTTAACTCACAACCACATCGCGAGAAGTTTGGATCCAATAGTTTAATGCATATATCCTCACAGTCCAGGGGATATTCGCACAAATGCCTTCACTGATGATGGCATGCTGTCAAGAATGGGAGTTTCCAGTGGAGGTTTCTATCTAAGTCTCTACTCTAAATTTTAGGAGGGGAGAGAAAAAAAACCCAACTCTAATACAGATTGTAAATCAGATCCAATTTTGCATGCCCTCCTAAAATCTGATCTCAAGACCCTAGAAATATGATCCTCATATCCACCCTCCTACCCATAGACTCCACCAAACTTAATTAATTTTCTTTTTCTTTTTAATTTGAATGTGGGTTTCATGGGGAATAGGAGCTCATATAAAGACTTTCATTAGAGTTGAGAGCAAAATTGGGTTTACAACTAGACCTGCAAAATTTAGGAGCCTAATTTAGCTACTTCCACTGGAGATGCTCATGTCGTCTATGTGCAGAGAAACCAAATTTGGGGGCATAAATGCGGACGAGGGAAATACTCCAATGCGGATGCTTGGATACTGCAGCTAATGATAATTAGATGTTTCAAAAGACTCCGATGAGATCTTTGTGGCCAACCGGAACACACAGTATTCCAACGCTAGATGCTCTAACCATGGGTAGCTCAAATTGTCGCAGACCCGTACAAAGTTGAGCTCCTACTCAATTGCTGGCGAACGGCAGATCATCTAGCTCAAACCATGGTGAAGGCCTGAAGGGCTCCCGTCCTCTATTATACTGAGAACGAACACCCGAACTTTGCAACTAGTGAGCTCACATGTGTCGAGAGGGAGGCGAACCATCACGGAGGAGGAGCACGTCCGTTATCCACGAACTCCAGATGCTCCTTCACCGGCTTATCACCGCCGCACCCAATCCGTAGATTTCCAGAGGTGGCGCCAGCGCCGGGCGAGAACGCACGTCCGCACAGCATCTGGAGCCAAGGATGTGCTCGAGGATGCATTCCGGCAGTGTTTCTATGCTGCATCCGCTGCCAATTCACCGGACGGAGCCACCGCTTTATTGCCCTTGCTGTTTTCCCCTGGATGCATTCTGTGGAGCAGGTGGCGGGCATCGACCCTGCGGGAGCAAGAAGCGATCAGAGGCGAATGGGGATGGCCCAAACGGACCACGGAAGACGGAGGATTTCGACGGGCGGCCACCTCACTTCGCCGGCGGCTGCTTGAGCTTTGATGCCTTTGAAGATTTCAGGCTGCGAGTGCCCAGGTGAGTAATGAAGTGGAGGCGGGGAAACCGGAAAGAGACGATCGAACAGGGACGATACCGCACGATTTCTGCGGCAGGCATATAGAATTAAAAGAGTAGAAGCACATAAATAAGAAACGTGAAGAAAAAAGAAAGATAAAAACATTATTGACATTTGACATCATCAATCCATTTTTAGAAAATAGATAGATGAAGCCAGCATTATTGTACCAAACACATGCGCGACCCAAACTTAGTACAGTCCATACGCACCGCAGACTGGGGAAGACGATAGATGCTCAAGAAGCGTCAAAGCCGGCCGCTCGCCCGGTCTCTCCTCGTACGGCTAGCTCGATCTTGCTACTCTCCTGATCGCCCCACGCGCGCTGTAGTGGTGGTGCTGTGTTGGTTCGTTCGTTCTCGTCCGCGGACGGTGCGCTGCTGCGGCCTGCGGCGACGTACCCACCACGACCACCATGTACCCGAACGCGGCGGAGGGTGCCGCGCCGGCGGCCACGGGCGTCCCCACGAGCGGCGGCTACTACGACGGCGTGCAGGGGGCGACCCCCGTCGCCCCATGGTCCACCGGCCTCTTCGACTGCTTCGACGACGTGGGCAACTGTAAGACGGCCATCGGCCTCCCTCGCTCTAATTAATCGATGTGATGTCGTACATGTCTCTGCATGGTCGATCTACATCTACCTGACGACCCTGGCACTATATCTATGTTGTATGTACACCATGATGGCGGACGATGAGGCAGGCTGCGTGACGTTCCTGTTCCCGTGCGTGACGTTCGGGCAGATCGCGGAGATCGCGGACCGGGGGTCGACGTCGTGCGGCGCGAGCGCGGCGCTGTACACGCTCATCGCGGTGCTCTCGGGGTTCCAGAGCATCTACTCCTGCTTCTACCGCTCCAAGCTGCGCGCGCAGTACGGCGTGGAGGAGCGACCCTGCCCCGACTGCCGCGTCCACTTCTTCTGCGAGTGGTGCGCGCTCTGCCAGGAGTACCGCGAGCTCAACAACCGGGGCTTCGACATGACCATAGGCACGTACTACTAGTTGTATATATATATACTTTGCTCGATCTACTCTACTACGCCCTGTGCAGCAGTAACAGATGCTGTGTGTATTGCAGGATGGCACGCCAACATGGACAAGCAGGGGCGCGCCGGCGCCGCCACAATGCCGCCGCAGATGCACCCCGGGATGACCCGTTGATGAAGCAGCACCGCAGCAGCAGCTGGTAGACCCAGAAGCTTGGGGCTAGTCTTTTCTCTCGTTTTCTTTCCCTTTATTTTAACTGGGCTAACTCTTTTGCGTGCGTGTGTAATTACCGCTATGGCGGCCTATTATATTACTAGTTTTTGTGTACAACAACAACAACAACGAGAAAGATCGTGTGAAAGCTAAGAGAACTCTGTTTGTTGCAATCTCCTGACTCTGATTTTTCACATCGTCAGAAGAGGGCACCAAAATTTTGACGGGCAAGTTCCTACAGAACATTACGGAATTTGCCCGTGGTGCAATCTCCCTCCTGCTGAGGAATTGTTGTTTTCGCTCTATACACAGGCCCTCACTCCTTTCCACGCCAGACAAAGCTTCTGGCCCAGCTAAGAAATATAATGGGCTCAGTTGAATTTTGGGCCGACATAACAGCAGCACGCCAGGGAGAGAGAGCCCATGCGCGCTAAGCTGGTGATGATGCGTCATCACTTGGCCACTGGCAACTAGCACACTAGCCACTGGTGATGACGTAAATGAGGTTCTGAATATTTACTGCAAAGCTTCTGGACAACAAATTAATATGGACAAATCTTCGATCCATTTTGCTAAGGGGTGCAGCCAGAGCTTACGGGATGAAATAAAAAATATCCTTGATGTGCATAGTGAAGCTCTTAATGAAAAGTATCTGGGTTTGCCGTCGGATGTTGGGAATGCACCTAGTGGTGCTTTCAAATATTTAAAGGACCGGGTATGGAACAAAATACAAGGATGGATGGAGCAATGTTTATCGGCTGGTGGTAAGGAGGTTCTCATAAAATCAGTTGCCCAGGCGATACCCACATTCTCAATGTCATGTTTTAGATTGCCACGAGGCCTGTGCCAGCACATTGATGGTCTCCTTCGCAATTTCTGGTGGGGCAGTAAGGAAGGGAAGAGAAGAACCTGTTGGGTTGCTTGGGACACCATGGTGCAACCCAAGTATCTAGGTGGTCTCGGCTTCAGGGACCTTGAGATGTTTAACCTAGCTCTTCTTGCAAAACAGGCATGGAGAATTCTTGTTGATGGATCATCTCTGAGTGCTATAATATTGAAGGCGGTATATTACCCTAATGGAGACTTCTTGGATGCTAATCTAGGAAGCTCGCCTTCACGCATATGGAGGTCCATTATTGACGGTAGAGATGTTTTGAAACAAGGTCTGATAAGAAGAATTGGGACCGGAGAAACTACGAATATATGGTCGATGGATTGGCTACCGACCACGGGAATGAGGAGACCCATCAGGTGCAGCCTGACAAATCCTCCCCAACTCGTGAGTGAGCTTATTGAGGTGTCCTCGGCGTGTTGGGACATGAGCAAATTGCAAACTTTCTTTTCACCTGCGGATATAGAGGTAATTTTAAATATACCTTTGTGTAATCAACGCCAGGAAGATTTTTGGGCATGGCATCATGAGAAGAATGGATCTTTCTCACTGAGATCAGCTTATAGAATGCTAGCATCTATGAAATAATGCTGGCAGGTCAAATAGAAAAGAGGAAGAGAAGGAATGGACTAATCTGTGGGGAGTTAAAGTACCATCAAAGATTAGAATATTTTTATGGCGACTTGCTAAAAGCTCATTACCTTCAAGGGATGTTTTACACCATAGAAAGATGGCAGATAGCAGTTCTTGTTTGATATGTGGGGCAACAGACTCATGGAAGCATTCTCTTCTAGAGTGCAACATGTCTAAGAGTGTATGGGCACTAGAAGATGATGTCATTTCAGAACTGCTAAGTGAGACATGTGAAGTGGATGCAAAAAGCTGGTTACTATCAGTAATGAAGGGCCTGTCCAATGATGATTTTGTTCGAGTTACAGTGACATTATGGGCGATCTGGTATGCTAGGAGAAAAGCGATACATGAAAATATTTTCCAAAGTCCTCTGTCCACACATTGTTTTGTTACCAGATTTGTGGCTGATCTGCATAACACAGAACCACACAAGGTGGACAAGACGGTTGTGCAGGTTCGCCCTCGGTGGATTCCCCCACCGGTAGGATTGATGAAAATCAACGTGGATGCAGCCCTATCTAAGAGCTCAGGTGTTGCATCAGCAGCAGCAGTTGCAAGAGATATAAGGGCCAATTTTCTGGGAGCATCGGCTGTGGTCTTGAATGGTTTAACAGACCCAGAAACTATGGAAGCGGTCGCATGCAGGAAAGGCATGGCGCTGGCTAGTGATCTAGCTCTCCAAAACTTCAGGATAGCGAGTGATAACTCTTCAGTCATTCGGCAATTAAGAGAAGGAGCAGATATGGGTCCCTATGGACATATTGTTCATGAGGTTTTGGTTAGAGCTAGAGAGTTCGGGAGAACGGAGTTTGTCCATGAGCATCGAGAGTCGAACGAAGATGCTCATGTTTTAGCAAGAAGTTGTATCTATAATAGTGTTGGTCGTCATGTATGGTTTATGGCGCCACCAGATGGCATTTGTATCACCCGCAATATTGAATAAAGTGTGGTGGTGTTTCTCAAAAAAAAAAAAAACTAGCACACTAGCACTGATTGTACCACATCGCTCGGACAGGAACCTCTACATATAATCTGTACTGTGTCTTAAATATTAAAGAAATCACAAGCAGTGAAGACCAGCACCGTACTGGTGGGTCCAGTACAATTTCCTATCACTTTTGGATGAAATAGGCAACTTCTGAGCTTGATTTTGTTTTCATGTTTTAAATTTTGTGCATACCATGTAGTACGCTGTACTAGCACGGTATGGCACGTTCTAAATGCTTATTAAATTATAAAATTCCTTACCAGTCAGGGCGATCCAAATAGGCAACTTCTGAGCTTGATTTTGTTTTCATGTTTTAAATTTTGTGCATACCCTGTAGTACGTTGTACTACTAGCACGGTATGGCACGTTCTAAATGCTTATTAAATTATAAAATTCCTTACCAGTCAGGGCAGTCCAATGCTAGAAACTATCATAATTTCTATAGTCTAGGACATCGTGTCAAGAAACTATCTTCTATAATGCAAGACTTGATTTCTATACTCTAGGCCCCTTGTCTTTCTCACATATTGTCTTGGTTTGTATGAAGACTTCTCCTTGCTATTACTCAAACAAGCATGAAACGTATGCTTGCATATTCGTCTATAGGGCAAATCGGATATGTATTTATTGGAATAATTGTTGGAGACTCAAATGATGGATATGCAAGCATGATAACTTATATGTTGTTCTATATCTCCATGAATCTAGGAACTTTTGCTTGCATTGTATTATTTGGTCTACGTACCAGAACTGATAACATTCGAGATTATGCAGGATTATACATGAAAGTTCCTTTTTTGGCTCTCTCTTTAGCCCTATGTCTCTTATCCCTAGGAGGCCTTCCTCCACTAGCAGGTTTCTTCGGAAAACTCTATCTATTCTGGTGTGGATGGGCAAGCGGGCCTAAATTTCTTGGTTTCAATAGGACTCCTTACGAGCGTTCTCAGTTAGACTTGGTTTCTTCATTTTCTCCCTCTTTCTTCAATAAATATCACGTCACATCAATTTGTCTACATAATAGCATAATTAATGGCTTTAGACTCTACGATAGAGTCTGCATTGGGACTGACCTCATAAAAACTATTTCATTGGGAGTATAATACGATGTACAAACACCTTCCGGAGGAGCATTAAAGCAAGTATTATGGTCCTACATCAGCAGGTGAGTTGGTGAGACATGTCAGCAACATCTGATGTGGAAGAGAGAGAAAATAGGAGAGAGAAGAGAGCAACCGTCTCGTGAAACGCTAGCAAAAAGCGGGCGCAATGCTCTGTTCCCACCGCTGGACCACTCACATCCTTGCACGGTTGCAAAAAAGCAGTGCAGGGCATTAAAGAGTTGTGGGGCCCGCCACCACCCAGCGAGCCTCCCGCGTGAGCTGGCGCGCGAGGCGCCGGCGAGCTGACGAGTCCATTAACCCTGCTCTTAAACCAAACATATCTACCATTCTAACTCTTATACAAACATTTCCTAAGCCATTTCCTTGCCAGACAAAGCGGGCCCTGATAGCTGGAATGAAACAATGGACTCGATTGGTTTATGGGCCGACAAAACAGAGTGAGCTTAGCGAAAGCATTAGCATGGTCCACGGGAGCTTGATGTCCCGTTAGAGAATTTGATTGGTTGGCTGCATGCTGCATGCGCCAATGTCTTTTCCTCTCTAACTTGACTGCGTGGGAGCTTGTGCCTGCACCGCACCAAGCTGGCTCTGGAGAAACGAGATAGAAATCCGTCTTCCGGGATCCAGGCTGCAGAGCTCATTTTGCACCGCTCGGGACAGACCCATTCATATATCCGGGCATCCAATCAAGTCCATCTTGCATCGAACGAGCCTGGATGAAGCAAAACCAGCTAACCAATCACGCCCTTAGCCACTGGCACCGACGAATTGTACCACACCGCTCGGACAGGGTGTTCTAGCTCTGGATATAATCTGTAGTGTAATGTGTACGGCCACAAATCACAAGTTGTGAGGAACGCACAGTGCTGGTGGGTCCAGTACAATTCCCTGACGGTAACTCTTTTGCGTGCATGTGTAATTACCGCTATGACGGTCTATTATATTACGAGTTTTTGTGTGCAACAACAAAGAAAAAGATCATGTGAAAGCTAAGAGAGCTCTGTTTGTTGCAATCTCCTTGCTCTGATTTTTCACATCATTGGAAGAGGCCGCCAAAATATTTTGACGGCCAAGTTCCGTAAATTTAAATTCTAATCCTGTAGAATATTACGGAATTTGTGTTTGGCGAGGAATTGTTGTTTTTCGCTCTAAACAGGCCCTCACTCCTTTCCTTGCCAGACAAAGCTTCTGGCCTACTAAGAAATATAATGGGCTCGGTTGATTTCTGGGCCGACATAACAGCAGCACGCCGGAGAGAAACAGCCCATGCACGTAAGCTGGTCATGCGTCCTCACTTAGCCACTAGCACTAGCACTAATTATACCACATCGCTCGGACAAGGAGCTCCAACTCTGCATATAATCCATGGTGTGTGCCTACATTAGCAAGAAGTCGCAAGCAGTGAGGAAACGCACAGTGCTGGTGGGTCCAGTACAATTTCTTGATTACCTTTGGATGAAACGAGCAACTTCTGAGCTTGATGTTTTTGCCTAAAATTTGCTCTTTTATTTTCAAAAAAAATGTGCATACCACGTAGCACTAGGCCGATGGAACCTAGAACATGAGAAGAAGACGGTATGCCACACAAGTAAGAAATGAACTAACCTAATAATGTGACTTTGCCCTGAAAATTTTACAAGCTATAAGTGCTGATTATAAAATATCTTATAAGTCGCAAAAAAACGGTTCTGGAACAAACTGCTACAATTTATAAGTTCCAAACGCAACATCCTATCAACACTACAGATCCTCCGGAATATTACGGACTTTGTGTGATTGTGTCTCGCTGAGGAATTGTTCCTTTGCTCTAAAATCAAACATTTTCTAAGCCCTTTTCTTGCCTGATAGCTTTTTTTTAGGGGTATCAGAAAGAAACAATGGACTCGGTTGGTTTATGGGCCGACATAACAGCGAAAGCATTAGCACGGCCACGGGAGCCCATGCGTGAAAGCTGCAGGTGAGTGGTGTGACGACGCGTCAGCCACTGGCTCTGACGCTTTGTACCACCCTGCTCGGATAAGTGTACTGCCGAAGGCCCTGTTCGGCTGCGCTAGCAGGTAGCAGCCGGCCGAACATGTCCGAACTCACAAGCAGTGAGGAAACACACAGTTCTGGTGGGTCCAGTACAATTCCCTGATCCATGTCAGATGAGAAAATACACAACTTCTGAGCTTGATTTTGTTTTTTAAAGATTTTTTTATTCTGTACATTTTTATTCTGTGCATACAATGGAACACTACCCTACTCGGGAAACATCCTCGATATGTTTAGCATTCTCTAATTGATATTATATTAGAGTTCAATCAACAAGATACCTTTTACTGGTTTTTTATTCTGTGCAGACTCTTTCTGTCCCAAAAAGAATGCAATTATCGTTTCTCGAAGAGTCAAACAATTTTAACTTTGACTAAATTTATATAAAAATATATTTACATCCATGGTATAAAATAAATATAATTAGATTATTTATAGAATATATATTCATAATTAAGTTATTTAGAAACATAAATACTAATACAATTTAGTATAAAGTTGGCCAAACATAATATCTCTTAACTAGCACGATTTTCATAATTACGTTCTTTTTAGGACCAAAAGAGTACAATGGAATACTACGCTACTCAGGAAACGTTCTCGACATGTTTAGCATTCTCTAATATTTGCCATTAGATTATAGTTCAACTGGACAGCGTGCCTGTGGAAGCTGCATGTTAAATTTGGACTTTGTGTGATCTATACTTACATACTAGAGCAAGTTTAACAACAAACGCCGGCCACCGACTGTATGCGAGCGCACGGAGCAGCGGACCCCACAAGCATTTAAGGTGCCTCAGTGATGGTAGCGAATAGGAGCAGTCCTCACGCATATCCGCCCGCTGCAGCGGACGTCTCGCCAGCCGCCGGCATCGATCTCTCTCCTACCTTTTCTCTCTCGTCCACGTAGGTATTTCGCCCGCTCTCCGCCTGCCATTAGACCTGCTGTAACAGAGATTGCCTAGCCACACTAGCCACGTAGAGGGCGGACATCAACTCAAGCGCAGCTTTATCAGGAGAAAAAAATCGTAGTGCAAGGTAGCGATCTGGACCCAGGCTGAAGAAATCGACGGCCTGCAGATGCTGCCTGGCCCAGGCGCTTAGCTGTGGTGTTGCGAGTAGTCAGCTGAGAAGGAGAGCGCTTAGCCCAGCAGCGCGCCTGGCCACCGCGCCCTTGATCCGTTGTTGCCGTGCTACATTGCTACTTGCTGCGCCCTAGACTTCCAATCCTCCACCAATACCGATTTCTGGCGGAGGGAGATGAACCACGGGCTACACTGAGAACAAGTGCAAACTGTTCTCTTGGATCCTGATTCAATTCAAAACAAAGTCCTCACAGCAGACAACTTATCGCTCAGAGGGTGGCCTCACCAGACATCGTGCATCCTTTGCAATGGCCCTTTGGAGACCGGTCCTCACCTCTGCCTCACTTGCCCTTTCACACAAGCGTCTGGGATCACGTGCTAACTTGGGATAATCTCTCCACACTTGTAAATGCCCCGCCCGCGCAAACTGGTGACATTGGCGAGTGGTGGGAGGCGACCGCTGGCTTAGTACCAAAGATAAAAGGCGCCAGTTAAATGGTCTAATCATCTACGTCATGTGGAACATATGGAAGGAACGAAACCGCAGGATTTTCGATCACCAATTCTTAACAGCTCATCAAGTGGCAACTCGCACAACAGAAAATCTTGTCGAGTATAGACGGGCTTTTTGGGCTAACACATAGGGCTGTAGGGTGACACTTTTTTCAATCTTATTCTCGAGCTCCTTCTTCTATTTCTCATATACGACTATTGTATCATTAGGCCCGTTGGGTGTCTTGGCACCTATATATGTTCTCTTTTTCCTAACTTAATTGAAAAGTAGAGCTACTGCCAATTTTTCAAAAAAAAAAAAAGAAGAAGAGATGAACCACGGGCTTCAAGCTTGCCATGGGCCCGTGGCCCCACGAGCTGCACGTGCCGGTCCTAACCTGATGACCTCACAGCCTATTATATTACGAGTCTTTGTGTACAACAAAGAAAGAGATCATGTGAAAGCTAAGAGAACTATGTTTGTTGCAATCTCCTTACTTTGATTTTTCCCATCATCCGAAGAGGGCACCAAACTTTTGACGGGCAAGTTCCGAAAATTTAATTCTAATGAAAAGTCTCATCAACACTACAAACAAATCCTACAGGACCTTACCGAATTTTTGTGTCTGGTGAGGAATTGTTGTTTTTGCTCTAAACATGCCCTTACTCTTTTCCTTGCCAGACAAAAAGCTTCTGGCCTAGCTGAAATATAATGGGCCCGGTTGGTTTCTGGGCCGACATAACAGCCCATGCGCGTAAGCTGGTGATGGTGCGTGCTGGTGTCCAGTCATCACTTAGCCATTGGCACTAATTGTACCATATCGCTCGAACAGGGAGCTCTAGCTCAGCATATTATCTGTGGTGTGTGCTTGCACGGACATCAAATTACAAGCAGTGAGGAAAAGCAGAGTGCTGGTGGGTCCAGTACCATCCCCTGATCACTATCGGATGAAATGAGCAACTTCTGAGCTTGATTTTGTTATTTTTTATGATTATGCCACACAACTATACAAGTAGGAAATGAACCTAATAATGTGCCTTCGCCCTGAAAGTTCTAGCTATAAATACTTATTAAATTATAAATCTCTTACAAGTCATAAAAACCGTTTCGTTGAAAACTAACGCTACAATTTTGATTATGCCACACAACTACACAGGTAGCAAATGAACCTAATAATGTGCCTTCGCACTGAAAGTTCTACTAGCTATAAATACTTATTAAGTTATAAATCTCTTACAACTCATAAAAACCGTTTCGTTGAAAACTAATGCTACAATTTAAGTTCTAATGAGAAGTCCCATCAACACTTACAGATCCTCCGGATGAAATAAGCAACTTCTAAGCTTGATTTTGGTGTTTTTTATGAAGACGGTATGTCACACAACTACACAAGGAAGAATGTCACACAGCTACACGAGTAAGAAATGAACAAAATAATGTGCTTCACCCCGAAAATTCTACTAGTTATAAATTCTTATTAAATTATAAAATCTCTTACAAGTCATAAAAACCGTTTCGTTGAAAACTAACGCTACAATTTAAGTTCTAATGAGAAGTCCCATCAATACTTAGATCCTCCAGAATATTGCGGACTTTGTGTTTCGCTGAGGAAGTTGTCTTCGCTCTCTAAAATCGTATACAAACATTGGGATGAAGCTTATTGGCCATGATAGCTAGAAAGAAACAAGGAATGGTTTATGGGCCGACATAATAGGCGAAAGCATTTGTGACGGTCCACGGGAGCCCATACAAATAGTAAGGTGGTGAGTGATGACGACGCGTCACTTAATTAAGCCACTAGCACTGATGCTAATTGTACCGTACTGCTTGGACTGGGAGCTCTAGCTTTGCATATAATCCGTAGTGTATGGCCATATGTCACAAGCAGTGAGGAAACACACCGTGCTGGTGGGTCCAGTACAATTCCCTGATCCATTTCGGATGAAACACACAACTTCTGAGCTTGATATTTTTAAAAGAATATTTTTTAGTATGTCCATACATTGGAACAGTACGCCAATTGAACTCGGGAAACGTCCTTGCAATGTGCATACATTGGAACAGTTCAATTGTCAAGCTAGAACATACCTTCCTCCCTTCAACCTCCAACACTTTCTTTTTTCAAACACACTTGCTCATCAGGTCATACTAGTCTAGTCTTCTCACCGATTTTGTTCCATATTCTTAGGGTTTTAAATAAATAACTCTTACAACCTAATTAATCAAAACATTACATAACTGAAAAAAATGAAGGTAATAGAAACTAGGGCTTGCTGAGAATCACATATATGACTCTACTATAAGTGCTACGCCATGAAACATAAGATATAACAAGTCCTCGAAAAGTCGTGGTCGGTTTAGGCCACAAATTTTATTAAACTACGGGAAAAATTGTTAAACCAACAATAAAACATATCTGAGCAGCAATCACCTGATCGCCTATCAGAAAAGTTTTTTAAAACTATAGGAAAAATTCTCAAACTGACAATAAAATTTATCTGAACAACAATCACCCGATCGCCTATCCGAATATGTAACAACCACAATTTTTTACTCCCATATGCAAATTATGTGCTGGGATTCGGACTCACCATGGGTTGCTTGTGCGAGGCCCCTTCCCACTAACACACTCACTTATGAATAAGAAATGGATACTATTCTTTCATATTAATTTTGTTGGATCTTATATATATATATATATATTTGACAATCTAAAGAGTAGTGATTTCAAATAAAAAATTACCAACTACTACAAAGTTGTATTTTTTTTTTGTCGAGTATACTATATTTTTCATGTTACTCGGTTAGCACAATTCGTTGCCCTCAATGGCCTCCGCACGCGACCAATATTGGCAGTCGAGGCACTCATCAAGGTCGAAGTGAATCTTGTGTTGTGTGCATGTGCATATAGTGTGATTTGATTTTGTTGCCAAATAATAGAGTCGACGTGCTAATAATCTTGCGACGACCTACGATATCATGGTTTACAGATTGGATGTACAATATGGCTCAAGACTGGCGAAATTCAACCAAATTATTTTGAAATCGTAACTCAGACCGCAATAAGTTTGTAGCAACTAGCGGCCCTGCTTAACATTTTTATCTTTTTTTTTTTGCCAATTGGTGAAACAAAACAAATCGTGGTGAAATGTCTTTACCAGAAGAATCGAACGTACACCCTCCGTCCCAAAAAACATGCAATTCTAGGTTTCGTCACGTATACCAAGGAAAGTGTAAAAAGACACATGTGCCCCTATAGAAAAGACAAAATAGATCTCACCTAAACAATATAGGACCCACATAAAGACTATACGGGTCCTACGTGGGTCCCGCGTGAACAATAAGCGGGTCCCACGTGGGTCCCGCCTTAACAATATGCGGGTCCCACCTGAACAATACGTGGGTCCCACGTGGGTCCCGCCTGAACAATACGCGGGTCCCACGTGGGTCCCGCATTAACAATAAGTGGGTCCCACGTGGGTCCTGCCTAAACAATACGCGGGTCCCACGTGGGTCCTGCCTTAACAATAAGCGGGTCCACCTACATAGAATGTTGGTCCCACATGGGTTCCGCATAAATAGTACATGGGTCCGGAACTAATCATTGGCGCGTCCAGAACTAATCATTGGTGCTAGAGTTGCATGTTTTTTGGGACAAAATTTGAACTCTAGAGTTGCATGTTTTCTGGGACGGAGGGTGTAATTGTAGTAACTTGTAAGCTCGAGGCCTGGAGGGTGCCATGGAGGAGCTGTACCACGGCCGTACTACCCGTGTAGAAGAAAGGCGTGGCAGATGGCCTGTCGTACTGCAACTGGCAGTACCGGCACAATTTGATAACTGCATCTTCGTCGGAAACCAGGCACTAGGCAGGCAGTGGGCGCCCACCACCACCCGGAACCCGCCCCCTGACCCGACAACCCGTCGCCACTGGGGGCACGTGTCGGCGCCGGAGAAGATCCGTCCTCGATCCGACGGAGCCGAGCACACGTGCCCGCCGCTCGTGCTCCCCCATCAGCGCCTTTCCTCTTCAGGTCGGTCGCCGTCGCCCGGAGCCCCGGGCCTGGGGATTATTCGGGGGATTTTAAAAATTCCGGCGTCGCCATCGCCTGTGCGCCACGAGTCGTCCACGACCGGGGGCGCGAGGCGAGCCCGCGGCGGCGGCAAGCCGGAGGCGGATCGGATCGGATGCGAGCGAGCTGCTCCGCTGCGCGCCCGCATGGCTGTCGGGGTGGGGAGGCGGGCGACGTGGCCGAAGCTGCGACACTCCTCCGCCGCGTATTTTAATGCCGGAGAGCCCTAGATATTTTGGCTCCCCCCGGCGCCTTTCCGCTCCCTACAAGAAGGCACCCCGGCAGCAAGCCTCGCTCACCACATCGGGGGCCGGGGCCGGGGGATTTCGAATCCAGCTCAGATTTGGCTTGCTAATCTCCCGCGGCGCGCGCGGTCTCTCTCCGCGCTGGTGAGCCCCCGGGGGCGACGTGTGTCCCGCGGGGTTCGCTTGCCTTCGACGGCCATCTGTTGGCCTCGCATGGCTTCCGCTTGCCAAGCGTTCTCGCAATCTCGCGTCGTCTCGGAGAAGCGCCTCCCGCTCGCCAGGCGGCCGGCCGAGCGCCGCCGCGTCCACCAGCTTCAGATCCACGCGATCCCCGCTAATCCCCGCGCCGCATCATCCTCAGCTTCATCCTTAACCCCACGCCCCCACCCGGATCCCCGATCGGCCTGCTCCCCATAGCCCCCCCCCCCCAAAAAAAAAATAGCAGTTTCAGAATTGGCTCCGCTTGCGTTTCCCATCGCTCAAGCCGCAGCGGCGCGCCGTCGTCGTCTCAGGTGAGGACTCCCCGCCCCTTCCTTGTGTTGATTTTGTGCTTTGCGGAGTACATTTGGTGCTGTTATCACTTGCATTGGCGATGTCTCAACGCGCCGATTATGTTAGGTGTTCTAGGATCGTGCTTTACGATCTCTGTACGGGAGTTTAGGATTTTTGTTCGGTCCCAGCTCCTTTTGTTGATGCAAAACCCTCTACTAGGGCAAATGTCACTTGCAACTGCATATAGCTCTGTACTTTTATCTGGAGTTTCTGGGTTCGGCACTCAGCAGAGCGTAGAAGCGAAGGTATCCTAGATTTTGGTTATCTGGAGTTGCCGTGGGTGCTGTGTTCCTTGTAGTGTATGCTGGGGGCCGTTTTAAGATGAAACGGGGGGATTGTAGCCTCGACAGAATCTAGACGCCAAGTTATTGCGATGCGTTATATATATGCATATTGTATGTTTTAGTGTCAAGCATATTTTTGGGTACAGCTATATGCTCGCCGAGGCATACCGTCATTGCTGTTTGTAATAACGAAGGTGGTATTCTCGTGTTGCAAGTCTGCCAGACTTCTTATAGGTTGCGTTAAGGGCTTGTCTGTACTTGATTATGTGTTATGCAACAATAGCTAGCAAGCCAACCTGATTTCGAGCACACAAAATGGTACACAGTAACTGCTTATGTAGTATCAATTTATCTACAGTGCTGTTGATCGCTTTGAATATTTTTCCGCATTTATATAATCATAAATTTGATTGGAATACATATTAATAATAAGAATGTCATATATAATGACATGGTATCAGAGATTTTACTGGAGAAATTGATATGTGTGTTTCATCCTTAACCCAAGACACTAGTGCATGATTCAAATAATGTACGTTTCTAAATTTTATATTTCCCTGCTAAATGACAGCTGTTATTTTGAAGAATGAAGCAATTGAACAATAAATATGTTAAATGGATACATGGAATTTTGTTTCACTATCTCCACACGGAATGCTGCCATTATAACGTTTCTAGGTTGTTTGTTTGCAACAGTTTCGACAGATCTAACCACAGTATGTATATTTTGAAACTGGTTACCAAGGAGATCACTCTTTTGTGAAGCATTTGAAATATGCATGTTAAATCAATCCTGTAATATCAGAATATGCATATATGATATAATTCGAGAGTTGTAACAACACTCAGTATATTTTTGTAATTTTGTTTTGGTTTGCTATAGACCTATTTAATTAGTTGCACAGAAGACCACCCTTTTGATAAGTCTGGCAGTTCTAAGGTACCTTTATGATCTTTGTAATGGATTAGTGAACTTCCATGGACAATTCTTCCTTAGTCGATTGCTTCGGTGTCTTTTTATTTGGTGTTATACATATGGCAGCAGTTCAAAGATCTTTAGATAGATATCGTTACTCCAAATCAACATGTTACTGAATGAGGTTATGAAGAGACATAACGCATAGGGTGACACCTTAACCTGCCTTACAATTTTGTTGACAGAAAACCAAAAATATGGGGAGTTTGGCCTTGATGGCATCTAACTCTTTAAGATGTGGAATTTGAAGTCCAATAACTATCCAGTACAGAATATATGCATACCCGTAAGAGATTTCTGGTGGTTAATGCAATTCAAACTCAAGTGCTAGCAGGCTAGCAAGTTTTGTGGACACTGGACAGTATTAAATCCAATCCTTTAGCAATTAGAATTAAATGTCCCTGCCAATTTATGAGATCATGCGATTTTTCAGTAACTGTTGATTCTTTTGCTGGCTTGTCAGGAGTAAAGGGGGCATGGGAGGGATTGTAGTTGTTTTGTTTTGAGGGTTATCTTAGTTGTTTAGCTGGAAATGTTAAATAATTGTGAATTTACGTTGGTACAATAGAGTGAAAGAAAAAACCTTGTGTGGTATACTGGCATGTAGAGATGTTTAGTTTGGCAGATGGTTGATTTTTAATACTATAGTATATCTCTTCGCATATTGGATATTACAAGCTATATGGAGTCAGCTGTTCATTTTGAACTTGTCCTTTTATGATGTCTATCAAGCAATAGCAGATTACATCAGATCTGCTTCCAAAAACTTGTGATTTGAGCTCAACATTTTATTTGGTCTCAGATTGATGCAAGGGGTGGTGACAAGCTAGAGGCAGCAACTGCATATCTTGCAAGAAAATTGTAAGTAAATAGCTTCATAATTACTCTCAGTTTTGTATTAGAAAATCACTGAATTTCACAAGTACTTCAAATTCTGTGATATCATTATGGAGATTCATCTTGGAATTGTTTGAAGAAAAAAAAATACTGGTGGAATTTATCTTGTAGGTAATTACATTATTTTAATTTGTTTTGTTTTAGAGATATAGTGTTTGTTGTGTTCTGGATGTTGTATTGGCTGGATCCTATCTTGTGTCATCTAGATTTCCCTGCGAGGTATATATATCTTTCTTCAGGAATTGTGTTCACTTGTTTGCAACAACATGAGGCCCCCCTTTTGGATGGTCTGGGTTTGGCCCAGGATAATTCACTCATGGACGAGTATGTTTCTTTTGTGTCAACATGTTGTTTGGGCTGCAGTGTGCCAAAAAAAAAAAGGAACCAAATCGGCGAATATCTTTGATTGAGCCCATAGCCATCATTTTGGCCCACTGAGGTGTGCCTTTAATCTAGGGCTGTCGCGGATATTAGTTTTGGGGGCATGGAATCAAAGTCCCTTGGTTTCCGCTGGATGTTGGGCCCACTGCCGCTAAATAGGTTTATTGCTGAGAGGATTAATTTTGTTTAGGTTACACAGTATCGCACTGCATTCCAGAGCTTCATGCTGTCTTCATTGTTATCAAAAATATTCTTAACCGAGAAGAGTAGGGCCTCCATTATCAGTATTCTGGAGCCTTGAACCCTCGATCACACTTTCTTTTTGTCTTTTCAAGGAGAATATGATGTATGATTTTGTTTCCCACCAAGGTTTTGGAGAAGGGGAGACACATGCAGTTTAGAACTTATTTAGATTGGAACCATAATTTAGAGCGTGGACAATACATATGCAACACAAGTGGACTTGTTTCTTTATCTTATTTTAGTATACTGGTTCTGTTTCAGGCTATCAACACTGTCGGCAGTGTCCTCCTGTAGTTTATGATGTTCTATTAAATTCACATGATAATTTGTTTATTTTCCAAGTAATAAGACTTATCTCTCCACCTGTGTCCTGGAAATCTTGGGTTGGAATCAACCCCCTTGCAATATAAGCAAGAATAAGGCTTCCCAGGAATTCCCGTCCCCGGACAGCCACCTTTGTGTGGGAGCTTTTCAGCACTATGTAAGCTTTAGAAATTCCACTTCCCCAGACCTACCTTATTTATTTAGTTTTTGTTTCCTTACTAGGACAGTGGGACATGAATAAAAAACTTGATAACCAAAGGTAACTTGTGATAATGGGCTTGTGGACTTCTAAAAGATATGAAAAATCTCTCGGGTGCTCAATCTCCTTTGGTGCGCCAGGCATCTCTGCCTTTGTGCTGATTCAACATTGTTAGGCACCAATAATTCCCTGTTGAAAGCTAACTGCCTAACTCCATTGTCATATTATATCCTATCCTACTCAAATGCATGATAACACTTGCCAATATAAAATTCAAGGGAGTGAAGACTGGGCTCATTTGTTGGTATCATTCTATATAAAATACACAGGCCACAAATATTCTCTAAGCGACCATTGTTTTTTTTCCATAAATGCCTGAAAATGTCCCACACGGTAGTCATTCTTCTTTTCTGATTTCCTTCCAGTATGCCAGCATGGCAAGACCTAAGTTGTAGAGACTTGCATGACTGAATTTCTCCTATTGTACACAAGCCTAGAAAGTGTACTGGCAAACTCGCAACTTGTTTAATATGAGAAAAAGGTCTCATCAAACATCAAATTCAGCTGGAAACAACCATCCACTAATTCCACAGCTTAATTCCAGTCTGGAATATATTTGCAGTGCATTTACAAATTCATATCTCAAATCTCTCTGCCATGAATACTTTGTTTTGTTTTGTTTTGCTGAGTATCATCTCTTTACAATGAATAGTATCCCTTCAGCACAATCGGAATGATGATTTCACTCTGCTTCATGGATTTAGTTGCAATCTGCATGTGTTTGATGACTCAGTATATGACTGAAGTTAACACTAGTTAACCAACTGGAAAATATATAGATAATGAATGTTACCCTAGTTTAGGAGCAGTCGATGGCTCAATGCTGTTCTGCTGTGGCAGTGTGCTGAGTCCCAGTTGCACAGGAACATCTGTGTTTTCTACTACAGCAAAGTTGTATGGAGTCGGTGATTCTCGATTAACTTCGCTTGGTCCTTCAGCCTGATAGATCTGAGAACAATTAATATCATGTTATATATGTGGTTAGGTGGTTACTCGGTGATATTCCTGTTCAACTTATAAGCTACCTTCTTATATAATTCGGTATTTTCTTGACGAATCTGATTGATTTTATTGTACAACTCCATATTTTCTTGGTGAAATAAACTTGCCTGCAATCAATACAGTGCCAGAGTTAGTGTTAATAAATCAAATACCCACAAAGAACTATAGAGTCATATCACTGCAGAACCTTCCGATTCAATTCATGAATTTCATCAATCAAGAGATGGTCCTGTTAAGAGCAGCAACAATAGTATTAGTGAAGCCTCTTGTAGGAATAAGCATCATATAGATGTGATTAGCAGCAGACCTTCTTTGAGCGGACACCACGAAGGCTTGTTTCCAACTGATTCTCTAGGGACTGCAGTTCCTTAACATTAAGCCCAGAAAGATCCTCTCCCATCAACTGCCTGGAACCAGTTAAACACGATACCATTTTATAGTGTTATGTAGAATTTTGGATACACCATACAGCCAAGATCATGGCCAATATAATATATACGTTTTAGCAATACATGTTTTCTCCATATATGTTACCAGAATCCTTAGAATCTGATTTGGTATATAGTTAGCTTCTGTGTGAATGTGTAGTACTGTAGTTTGTAAATAGTCATATAACCGCTAGCATACCAATGGGACTGAGGCAGTTCCCAAACGCTACCAATCATCTACAAATATGGACAGTGCTGGATAATTTGATTCTGGCAATAGTGATTAACAGCCAGCTTACATGAATATTTAATGTAAATGTTGTAGTTAAAAACGTTGCTTTTTATATATACTGCTTAAATGATAAAGTTGCTGTCTGAGAGCATGTTCTGGGAGAATTCAAGAGGGAAATGCTTAGTGTCAAAGCTTGGTTTCCAGAATTTTCTTGTATGGTTTATCCAGGAAACCGACGCAATACTGATAGCTTAAAACTAGCAGTAGGACCTTGAGTATGGTATTTTACTAAAAAGACACTGGACAGTAGTGCTTGGTTTACACAAAGCAATATTTAACCATGAGTAGTGCTTGGTTTACATACATTAATATTTTTTAGGTTCTCAATTCTATCTTGGCTCGGGCATTTTGGTGTGTACTTGCTTATGGTCTCCATTATGTGTGATAGTTGTAGCTGCATTTGGATATTGCATACTTTTGCATTGTGTTTCTGTCTCTGAATAAACACGTTTCTAACAATATTACAATAACATGCTCAAACCTTTTTTGCAGGGTTTTTGGACCATACCTATGATTTTCTTGCAAGTTGTGCAGTTGTTGTCTCAAGCTTGCTGCCTCCCTTTGCCAAAACTAGCAAGAAAACCACAGGTTATGTTATTGATGAACAAATAGGTCAAAATTAAAGTAATAAGCATGTGTAGGTAACAAGGAGGGTGTTAGATGAAATCTTGTAGCATGAAGTAACATTTTGCAGCATGATATTTACATTTCAAATCTTATCCATTTTATAGCATGAGGTAATATTATTAAATAAATGCATTGCTTAGATGTGCATATTGCAACGTGGAGGCTATCTTAATGGTTTTGTTTAGCTTTAGATCATCAATCAGTATGTTACTGTGGTGATTTATGAACTAGCAGACTATATTTCGGCTACAGTATTGCCACTACGCAGTAGCAAGCAAACTCCATGAAGTCATGACAAGGTGAGTGAAAATCCTGATGTGAACATGACAAGGTGAGTGAAAGTCCTGATGTGAACATGACAAGGTGACTGGAAATTCTGATAGGAGCTTGTCATTAATAGTATACTACTAATCTCTTGTGATTTTGTGAACTGAAGGGCTCACTGTGACCGCCTTTCTGCCCATGCTGATTCTTCGATAGGAAGTTCATGTGCATCATGCTCAATATCTATTGTACGGTAAGCTCTAGGAGGTGTCAGTAGAGCTTTCTTTCTTTCTTTTTTGCTATTCTGTGTATTCCGAGGAGTGCTTGACCATTCTAAAGCTTCATCCTAATTTTCTTTGTTTTGCAAGGTCGGAGGAGTTATGGAAACTAACGGGAAAGTGCCTTTTTGAGGGTATATATTTTGGAGTCTATTGAGAGTCCATCATGTGCAACAAAACTCAAGTAGCAAAGAGTCACTTTCCAGTTCAAGTAAAATTGCCGACTAAGGCATCTGCTGGATTTCGTGTTGCAAAAATGAGAAATCCCAATTAACATGCAGTGGACGAATTCAAGGTCATATGCTGTTCCATTATCTGTCAGGTCTTCCAATTGATTCATACTGTGAAGCAGGCTTTTTAGTTCAGCAACATGTAAATTTTGCTTTGAGAAGTATTTGTAAGCGAAGGCGTAATGCGTCTTAGACGTGTTCCCCTTTTTGTGCTCCACTCATATCGTTAGTAAATCTGAAACTCGTTTGTTTCAAAAGTGGTATCAAAATTGTAAAAGTGAATGCTGTGAGACAATAATGAATGCCGGACTAATGTTCCGGATCTTTCAAAAAAAGAATGCTGCGAGACAATAAGAATGCAGAGATGTTTTGTTGTCACAATGCTGAACAGGTCCAGTTCTGCAGACAGTGCTGTGGCTAACTTTGCAATGTCGTATTAGGTAAGTGCTCTCTGAGACAATTCTAAACATATTTCCAAATATTTTCAAGTCCAGATTATAAAGTTTAAAGCAAAAGGTTCTGCAAGCTTGACTTTAATTGATCTTATAAAAAGAATCACCTGATGAGATAGAATGCCACAAATGGCAGGGATGGACAATGTTTCTGCTGGTGCTTACAGTGAAGTGACGTATTCTACTATGTTCAAATATTTATTTCCATCACATACGGACTCGGTTTTTGGTTAGTAATCAGGGGAGGGCCTAAACACAAAAAGACTGAGTTTGGAAATGGGAGGTAAATACATGCAAGTGTAAAACCCTGTTTACTACTATGTCTTTGAGTGTTGATACTTCATTCGTCTAAAAAAAAAGACAATTCTGGATTCCCAGAGTCAAATAAATTTTACAAAATATCACTAGTATTTATGATAAAAAATAAGTATTATATTGATCAGCCATAGAAAAATATTATACTAAATCTATTTAAAATATAAATGTTTATAATTTATTGTAAAATTTGATTAAACTTGAAATTATTTGCTTCTCGGAGGAGGGAGTATATTCTTTAGGAAGTTTATATTTGAATTGTATATTTCCCTCCGTGAATAGTTTCAAAGAATAAGCTTGTTAGCCCGTTCGACTAGTTAGCCCAGCCCAAAATTTACAACCCAGATGCCTTTGGAGCCCACCATTGAATTTTCACATTAGTCTGCCGAGTGCAAACTCCATTTTACAACTTTGTCTTTCTTTCTTCTTTGCTATTGGGGGAAGACAACTTAATTTATTCTTGATATCATAATTTATTCTTTTTGAGAATACACAGTACAACGCAGACGCTCAACACGCACGCACACTTACCCCTATAAACACACCTATACAAACCCTACCCCTATGAGCAACTCCGAAGGACTGAGCCAGCTAATTTATTCTTGATATCTAATTATCACATACAATCTTCTCATGGGATTTTCACCTCATTTTATATTATGCCATAATGAGGAAATATCATGAAATAGGCTAATTGCTCAAAACTTAACGCAAATCCTGTTTAAAGTTTTCCTAAAATTTTAAAGGACCCAATGTAACGACATAACTTGTTGCAATAAGTATAACCATGAAAAAAATTGCCTTTGATGATTTCCTTTTAGGAATCTGAAAATTTCACAACTTTTCACACATTTGCAACTTAGACCTATTCCCGCAGATATTTATCATCATTATTTTTTCTCTTACCTTCGATGGCCATCTGTTCATTAATGCTTCAACGTTTATCCCATTTCCCCGGCAAAATGAAGAGCCCATGTTTTGTCCTAGTATCTTACTTTGAACTCGTCAGGAACTCAGGATAGGAACTCAATGCTCTAAGAAACCCACAACAGCTTGGCCCATCAAAATGGAACACCAAAGTAAACATATAAAGAGAAATTGTATATGTATATATTTGTAAGTTTCTTCTTCAATATGTATTGAACTTCTCACATTTCATGATCAAGCAAAGCATGATACGTCCTACCCCTAGCATAGTCTTTCAGTTGGAAAAATTATGGCGTGATATCGATATATAGGAACTTGCCGTTTATTTTCTTTATTGTTACTTTGTTAGAATGAGACTCTATTTACACATTAACCTGTCTTAATTCTGTTGCAAGTCTGCCCCCCGCCCCCCCCCCCCCTCGACAGATTTCTTGTGAGTTTTAAAATACTGATGGAGTAATACTAGGTAGACAGTTATGTTGCAATAAGATTATATTTTCAACTGTAGAAGACGAGATGTATAATGCACGGTTTGATTATAATAGACATTAGACATACTCATTTGCTTATATACCTAAAATTCTATTAATTACTAATTACAAACCAAAACCAAATAGCAAAAAATTCGATAACCTAATAAATGAAACTGCATAGGGCCGGTCTGAATGTTGTCATTCTTTTGTTTTTTATTATCTGTGTTGTTGTTGTGATTATCCATGCTTATAGTATGGAAGTGATCTATTGATCAAATAATTTTTGGTGGAAGATGAATTAAACAAGCAAACCAGTTAATGATATAATCAAATAATGAAATTAGAACAAGCATCTCATACGTGACATATGATTTCTTGCTAATAAAATACATAAATGCATGCTGACTGATTAGGTATGATCTTGAAAATTACATATACACAACTCAAGTCCGTAGCTGTGGATAAATGAACTGTTTATGATTTACATGCCACATAACATCTCATGATACAATTTAGTCATAATTAACTTTTTTTTAGTGCTGATAGATGATATATATTGAACAGTGACTAATGGTGGCTCTGGCGAGGTAGGACCTAGTGTGACATTATTTGAAATTAAATAGCTAATTTTCATCAGCCAACTGTGCACTAATTAAACAGGCTGATGTTTAATAGTGGTCACTACACGACAATTTTATGCATATGCAAACCCTGAGACTTTTGAACCAGCACTGATGTTGGTGGGGTCGTATCTAAGGTCAGTTTTGTGGTAGTCTTCCCCAACCTTAGAAACATAAAATACTCACCCATTGAAATTGGAAAACATTTATCAAGGTGATCATGCCGATACTCAAGGAGTATTTAGTGCAAAAATGCTATCTGAATCTATATTGACAAGCTTATTTCAAATGTGAAGAAAGAAAACACACTACAAGAGAAATGAGCATTTGTCCACTTCACCTTAATACCGGCTCGTAACACCAACGGTACTAAATGGTGTCATTTAGTACCGGTTGGTATTAAAATCAGGTTCTAAATGGTCCCGAGGGGTTCCCTAAGCCCCCGTGCATTTAGTACCAGCTCGTAACACGGTCAGATACTAAAGGATGGCATTTAATACTGGCTCGTAACACGCCATACCAGGCGCATACCGGTACTAATGGGGCTTTTGGCCCTGTACGAAAGGTCATATTTCTAGCAATGTCGTTTTCCTAAACATACCATACACATAAGCTACACACTTTGGAGTTGAAACATGTTAAAGATAGAATTCACCATTTTTAGAAAAGAAAATTTAATTTAGCATTATCATGATGTTTCAATTTGGGACACTAGATTCCAAACCCGGTCCAAATAAACAGCTTCAAACAGCTAGTATTAATCTCTACTTGAATAAGAGAACACTTCAGAATATCTAGAGCAAACCTTAAGCTCGGAGTTGGGATTTGTGGCGACCTGTTGCTCTTCCTTGGCCTTGCCATACCGATCTATCACAGATTTCATGCTGCAAACAACACAAATGATAAGTTAAAAAAACTGTTACTATGTGATTCAGTGTAAAATATTTAAAGTTCAGTTCTCAAGAAATAAAATAAAAGGACAAATAAATTTTCTTAATTGTAGAAGTTAGATCCATATGCTAGCTCTCAGCTGGCAGAAATATCTATCAGTTACATTGTTTACATGGATGTATGATATGGCATGTAAAATGGACCACACATGCATACTGCCACGAAACCCTATGTATTCCCTACTGTAATGCATGGTTTTGATCAGATGAAACTGTACGATCAAATTAGTAAACAAGTTTTACACAAAGCACAAAGAAAATCAGATAGATCAAATAATCATGAAGAAGAGAAAAAAATGGATGCTAAACGAAAGTTAAATTAGACGACAAAAACTTCTTGCCCATCAATGAAAAAGACTGATATGTATTTGTAATCATTACTCCATGATATTGGATATTTGACAAATAAATTTTTCTTTGAAGCCTTTCTATACAGAAGGTGTGTACGTCCATATATTATAGTATATATATAATATTTGGACAGCGAATGGTAGTTTCTGAATCGATAAATCTAAGCAAGAACCCCAACCCCACCAGCCCAAATTAAATAAAAGAAGGACAAGAATAATTTGCATATATATATCGATCCCTTCAAGCAAAAAATTATGTAAAATCCACATGAAAGCATGGATGAACAGACCTCGTGCTAGAGTACTCGTAGAGGCGGCCGGTGCTTGAGAAAATCATGAGTCCGACCTCGGCGTCGCAGAGGATAGCGAGCTCCTTGGCCTTCTTGAAGATCCCGTTCCGGCGCTTGGAGAAGGTCACCTGCCGACTCGTAGAGTTGTCAATCCTGCGGATCACAATCTTTCCCCTCCCCATCTCTCTCTCTTAGTCAATCTTCCCTCCTCTCACACGCTGGAAATGGATACGGGGATGACCCTCTTAATACGACGGTGGGATCTCCGGCCGGACAGGAAGGAGATGGCGGCGAACGTGCCAAAGAAGGTAAGGAGGAGATCTGGGAAGGGAGCTGGAAGAAGAAAGCTCAAAAGGTTTCCCAAGGGAGGAGAGGGAGAAGGGAATAATGCGTCTGGGTGTGCGTTTGTGGGAAGAGGGTTGGCTTTTCTTGGCGCTGGGTGGATGCAACTTGGGAGCAGACTTTCCCCTATCTGCTACTTGCTTTATTTAGCAAAGAAAGGTAAGAGAGAGGGGAGGGGGCAGACGCACAACACCCAATTGGCTACCTGATCTCAGGGCTTAGTTTATTGGTTGGTGCTAATTACACTCATAAATGGCCGTGCTAATGATAGTCGAGACCATCGTTGCAAGCACGAAAAGGTAATGCACAAGTAACAGCTACACTACTGCGTTTCGGGGAAAATGTTTCTTGATTAAGCCCAGCCATGAAATAATATAAGCCCTTAGAAAAGATACTCGATTCTTTCAAGCTGAGCTTTAATTTTTGCAGGATGCAAACTATGTAGTGATGAGGCACCTAACCTTCAACTTGGTGGGTTAATTATAACTTATAAGAGAAATCTTTCTTCTCCATACTAAATAATTAACATGAATATAAATGTTGTGCTTTTTGTTTCATATATAGTCGCACTCGCACAAACATAAAATAAAAGCACAAGGATGCCATATGCACAAAAACTAAGCTAGGTACCACAGAGAACCCACAAGGTATATAATTTGCGTGCTCCACGCTAGGCTGTCTAATTGAGCTAGCAAGACCTAGAAAACTAGAGAAGCGTGCTACAGATGATACGCGCACAGAAGATCGTCGTAGCAGACGATTGGTTTGGTTTAGCGTGTTTAGCAAAGTTTATTTAAAGTAGTGTTAAACAATTGAGGCCGATGGCGAAGATAATATTGTTGGTGTGCCCTAGAGATGGGCGAGTGGTGCTCGTGGTGTCCCCGCCGCCTGCCGGATGGTTCGCCGACGCGTGGAGGCGCGGGAAGACGACCTGCAACATCGTTAGCCAGCAGCAAATTGGCCGGTTACATGCATGCATGTATGCACTCATGCTACTAGCTATAGGTTGATCAGTGTTTAGTAAATTAGCATGATGTTCTATGATGATTTGACCCGTCTAAAGGCAAACTGATTTTACAGCCCCCGGCCCAAACAAAGTTTTTTTGTTTATATATATTTATGCTGTGTTTTACTTATGTTATATAAATAAAATCCGACCACGTTTGTTTGAATTAAAAACATCATCCAATAGTCCTGCAGGTAGCCAGGTCAACTGTTCAAATGAAAATCTTGGCAGTTGACAAAATTATTGATTCATGGCACTTATTAGTTCCACTTTTCTAGCGTGTTCAAGTATTGAAGTGATATGGATCGATCTCTTGGTCCAACTAATCTTTCGCTGTGCGCAAGATATTAAAAAAAAGTATTACCTCTGATCCCAAATATAAGTTCACTTAGGATTATTTTGCAATTAAAGTGTCATATATATGTCTGTGCTGAGATAATAATTAAGTGCCATGTTAACTTTGACCCAATCCTTCTTATACATGTACCCAGCTTATCTTTCATCAGAGGAAGACAAAGCTCTCATCCTGACCCTCCAGTTTTGTGGTGTCTATAGTTAAATTCAAAGGCCACGGTGATGTGTATGTATTGTGTAAATCAATTAAAGTCGAATGTCACCAATAGTATTTTTAAATTTTCTATTTCGGGCAATAACACATGCACTTAGCTCGTTTGTCCCATGATCAGTCTCAATAATTGATTTCTTTTGTCAGCACATAACCTTTGACTTTTCATACTATGAAAGTCCAAAAGTACAAAAGTATTGCCACACACCCGGCCCCACACTCCTTCAGGTAAAAGGAAATCATTTTATGGCGATTGATACAGCCGCCCTTATAGTATGTGTGTAACTTTGGTCATGCAATTTTTATTGTAGCATACTATATATGTATTGAATCAATTGTACATTAAATATTTGTTTACGAAAAAGTAGATATCATTTTAAAATTCATATATCATTTAAAAAGCTTGATTATGTGTGTATCCCACACAATTGCATACGATTGAGTTGAAACTTCCCCTCGAGGCCTGATATATAGAATTTGGTGGCCAAGGAATAATTTCTCATTCCACTTTCTCCTATGATGAGATCAAAGTTTCGAAGCCTCTTTAAATGTGATTAGTTGGTGTACAACTTTCTAAAGGAGTAGGAACACAAGGGTATTATTACAGGATAATTAAATAACCAGCCCACAATATCCTGCTGCAGGCTGCATTAAGAAAATCAGTAGTCACAACTCATTACAAGCAATCATGTTAAAATCGAGAAAAAAATATTGATTTTTTTCAAGTTTCTAAGCAGCTTCATTTCAGTTCTCGTTTCACATAGCCCCATGGCCCCAACGTGCCAGTTCTTTGGCAGAAGCGGAGGTCATTTAAGTATTAGCACAAGCAACCAACAGAACTCGTATTATCTTTCATGGATGCTTCAATTTACTGAAGTTTCTTTTGCAACCAACTTGTGCATAAATGAAAGATTGAACTAACATTGCAAATATACAACACTCACTAGTTCTCGCCTCTCAGCTAGCTAGTTGCCAAACCAGTAGCGAGATCTTCCCCAATTGGATATACCGTCAGATAATAAGTGCAACTTGCAATTTGGGGATGCACATGCGCATGTACAAGAATTGTCTAATACTAGAACAAATGGTATACCAGCACATATGCTATTCTATAGTGCGGCACCTGCCAAGGAGGGCTACAGGTTCGTAGAGAAGCACACTTCAGACGACCCATGGTGGTTAGGAAGGGGCGTCAGTATGGCTGTACATATCCTGAAAATTGTAGAAAACTAATTATTCCAAAGTCCGTACTATAGCACGTCCCTCCTCGGTCTATTTCTGAACAGGGGATGAAAGTGGCAAAAAAAATAGACTAAATAATTGGCCACGCGATTTGATTACCGGCCCACAATCGAGTCGATTTAGTTGCTACTACTGGTAGTTGGCCTTGCTGTTCTAATTTAAACTAGGTCCGGTTGTTTCAAAACAGAAAACATCTATGTTCGTTGCCTTAGCGTGTACAGAAGTTAATCTATCCATCCAATTAGAATGTATGATGATTTCTAATGATGGTGTTACACTTTGTCACAAATGGTTAAGTTATATATGTGAATTAATTTCTTGCAAGGTTCCTGCATTAATCCCACATTCTATTTTATAGTAGCACAGTTCTTTCCTTCAGCGTGCATAAAGCCAATTTTGTCATATTCCACCTCTCCATTATTTTATCGGGCCCGTACCGGTGACAGGCTGGTGTCTATTTTAAGAATGTTGTCCGTAACTTTTGACAAAGAATAGATCCAATACTCGGTGTAAACCACCAAACAGCGTTTCTTTGCACCGATAAGAAATCGTCACGTCGTCGCCATGATTTCCGTCAGTGCTGACGAAACAGAGAATCTAACCAAAGACCTATTCTAACCACGTCTAACAAGCCAAAATGTGATACTAATCAGTGTGTCATATTTCAACGGAGTATGCATTGTTATGGTAAGTCATATTATGAGGGTGACTATGGCTTGTGTAGTGCTTCTGCAGTAGAGTGGTGATGGTGAACAGAATAACTCGAAGAAACCGAAAGCTCTCAAAACCAAGGACGCCCGTACATCGACCAATGGGATCCAAGGATTGAATGATGTGACGGCCATGCTGTCCTGTACCTCCTGTACTTGCCAACAAAGGGAAATGGAGGAGTACCGGCCAGGCTCTTTCTCCGACACAAACAAGCAGAGCACTGCCTGATCACGTACGCCATCATGAAAAGTTTTGTATAAGAACCTGGTTGTGGATACGCCAAGAGAAAAGGAGATATGTTGTCGGGCAAAACACCAAAAGCTACCACACTGCCTTCTAATAAGAGCTACCTTCGAGATTCCACCGAAAGCACACTGGCTGCCTCTTTTGTTTACAGTAATATCTCAATGTTCGTAGCTAGGAGCTATAGTTTCCAAATTCAGGAAATTCATATATTTGGAAAAGAAAAAGAACACCATAGGTGTAATACTGAGTTTCTACCTATATATAAGGTGGACAAAACAATAGTATGTACTAGGTGCACTAGCTCTGTTTAGCTCTGTTCAAGAGCATCACAGAGTTCTCTTTAGCATCGGGCGAATCTACTTTTACCTCTATAAACAATTGGTACACCTAATTCATTCAAGATATTATTTTCTTAAGTAATACTCTCTCTGTTCCAAATTATATGCCATTTCAACTTTCTTAACACCTCAAGTTTGACCATATTTATACAATGAAGTACTAACGTTCATGATACTAAATAATAAGTATCATAGTTTCTTCATTAAATATATTTTTATGGTATATCTATTCAGTGCCATAAATTTTTGTGATTCTTTATATAAATTTGATCAAATATAAAATGGTTTGACTCTTCAAGAAAATTGAAATGAATTATAACTTGGAACGGAGGATGTGGAAGCAAATTCTTTATTTTTTTAGCACTATATGAGGCATATACTTCTTCCGTTCCAAAAAACATGTCACCCTGGGATTCAAATTTTGTCCCAAAACATAATTCATTATACCCTATTAGTACGTGCATGTACATGTTTGAATCAATTAGTGCCAAATATGACTAACAAATGAGGACAAGTAAGGTCATTTACCTCTTTCTTAATCTGTCCTAAATTCCTAAAGTGACTTGTTTTTTTGGGACGGAGGGAGTATATACCTTCACTGCCTATTATTGTAAAATAATCAAAGAGGATTTTTGCATCAAAATATTTAGTTTAAACTTATTCTACATTACCATTTGTGTTACTTAACCATGCTTTCACTTCTCCATCTATATATTCGAGCATTTACTCTGATTTCTACCTTATTTGGTGCATCTCCTAATATATTACTCTGTTTAATTAATTCATATTTCCTAAATGCACTTTTGACAGAAAGTAGCAAACATGATTATGCATGCATCAGCAGCTACACTTTCATTGGATATTCACATAATGTAAACAATCTTACATAAAATATTGTTCATCTCATAAAGCGAGTTAAGATTGCTAGAGCTTTGGGTCTAGCTTGTTCATCCACCAATTAATATATGTTATTTACACACGTCAAAAATATCATATGGAAATTAAAAGCTGGCCGCCCAGTTGCGTGGGTGATGACACGAGTACGCATGACTATTAGCGCATCGATAACAACAAACCTCAATAGGATGGGTATACCTAAAATATTCTGCGAATCTTTCATCGAATCTTGAAATGATTTCGGAGGGGCTAGTTGGGGGAGTTAATTTCAGGAACCACTAGTTCTAGATTTTCTTTGTTACTTACAACAGAAGTAAGTTCCAAACTTCAAACTGTGATAGTGTCTTCACATACAAAATGGTATGAACGTGACTACAGATGCTAAGTTTTATTATATAGATCATGATATCGTTTCTGTTATAGCTAGCGTGTAGCTTGCGTAAAGTACTAAACACCGCAAAGCCAGCTATATAGATGTTATTATACCTTCTTTCTATGCACAAAAGAAAATTCTTATCATATCACTGAAAAAACAAGTTGGGTTTTGCTGGGCCGCTAATTAGGCTGGGCTTGGCCGGGCTTTTGACGCTTAGCTGCAGACTTACGGCGTAAAGGTGATCGAAGCCCAATAGAATTGGACTCACTCAACCGATCTCAATGCCAAATTGCAATATGTTTTAGGGAAAAATGCGAACATTTCAGCCATAACGGTTATCATTGTCTTCGACAAATAACCTGATGCTTTACAACATAGTCTTTAGCATATAGTTACATGGAAGTAATATTTTGTGTCACATACGTAGTAATATCATAGATATAGTACAGATCAACTCTTCTCTCAAAAGAGAAATAAAGGAGTTCATGAGAAAAAAAAATATAGTTCTTTTCAGTTAGCTTGTGCTTGTGCAGGTGGTTGAACCATGTGTGCCTCTTCATCCATATATATCCTCTACTCCGTAGAGGATCTTGGACAGAAAATCAGGAGTGCTGCATCTGCAGGGCTCCTTTCCCCCCCAGATAGAATGATACTCTCTATGCCTTTTGCACATACCATGTATGGGAACTTGGGCAAAACAAAGTTCTTGGTAACTGGTGGAGCCCATGTGAGGTAGCATATGATGTCCCCAACCAATGACCAAACGAGGATATGACTCAGCACCTCTTAAAAATAAGAGACCAACAGGACTTCGGGCCAATTCTCACCCTTAATTTAATGGCACTGATCACAAGTGTCAATCATCAGCGAGACGAAAAGGGCAAGATTCTGGAGATTCGAGCCAACCAAAGCTATACTACCAAATGAAGGAGTTTCCTCTTTCAAGTGTTTTCGTAGTACTCGAGTAGGTGCAAGCTTGAAGGTCAGCCAGGTGAGTTTTTTTTTAATGAAGCTGCACGTCACTTTAGCTGTTCATTAATTTATATTTTCACTTTTTGGGAAATCACTTTAGCTGTCTAATTACCTAGCTTTGGGAAATGGGAATCAGGAAGAGACCAGTGGTCTGGAGCCCATTAAACTGTGTGCGACTACATTTTTTATAAAGATAAAAATAATATGTTGTGTAGCTCGATCAGAAGATAATATTGTAAAATAACTAAAGTATTCATATGTCTGTCGGTGTCAGCAGTCAGTACATGTTGATCATGTTAGGTGTTTTCGGCAGTTGTGTTTAAGTGATGTGATATCTCATTTTAATAATCTCAATCAACTTTGGTCATTCTGTAAATGAACTCAAAAAGAAGAAAAAAAAGGAAAACTCCTGTAGCTAGGCCACATCACGGCGTGGAAGATAAATTATCTTTCTAGAATGGGAATTTATTTTGACTAGTAGTGTTTCCCCTCCTAAGCCACAATTATAAAGATAATGCAAGGCACTTGAGTAGATATATATGGTGGTGGTTGTCTGTATATATGATGCACGGCGATACTCCACTTAAGTGCATGATCTTCAAGGAAAGTGGTTCCATTATCACATTCACATCCCTACCAAGGTAAGTATGCCAAACATGTTAGTTATATATTACATTTCAGCCACAAACTTAAGCAATCAACCGTGATCTATATAGTACCGGATTCATATTAAGAGGTAGCTTGTTTGCTCATGTTATAGTGTTATATACTCTTATCCAATCAATTACATCGCCAGTCGAGTGAAGCAAATTAAATGTGATGAATAACTGGAAGGTAATAATAACAAACAAGTCTTAACTAGTATAGACCATGTTAGAAAAGTTGTTCTGGAGAAGTAGAACCTCATAGAACATGTATAGTAAATTTAGCTTAAGAGCTTGATTGAAATCCGGATCTGTCAATTCTTGGGCCAACACTTGGTTTGGTACCATTGGGAGGTGTTTGGTTCGTATATCGGTAACGCAATTGGAAATGTAATCAGGTCCCGGCGTATACGCTGTCCGTAATAGCGTTTACTAGCTTTGTTTGGTTTGAACTCCGTAACGCAAATGGAGTGTTGAGGCTAAATCTCCGGCGGCCGGCGGGTAGATCAAGCTCTTGCTACGGCTTATGAGAACGAGGAGCTGCATCACGAGAATAGAGGAGATGATGTCCGTATCTGATAACACCAAGGGTGGAGCGGTATCAACTTTGTGAAAGGCCGTATCCGTTTACAGTGTGATCTGATCACACAAGTACCAAAACAAACAACTGTAACGTGATCAGTTACCCGGATGTAATCAAATTTCGTTACATTTACCTAAACCAAACACCTCCTTAAATGGTGACCAAATCTCACATTTTTTTCTATCAAAATGGTAGCAAGTTTTTTACCTAGATTTTCGCTTGCTGAAACTGTGGCATGCCAAAAAAATTTAGCAAATTATGATCACATCTTCTTCTGCACCTTTAATTTTGTGTCCTTTCTATCCCCTCATCACAAATAGCATGGCCAATGCACAGTGTGCACCAATAGGATAAGCGGAAGTATATATATATAGGCCCTGTTTAGATGAGTTGGTGAAAGTTGGCGAAATGTCACATCCATCCTTTTGACACTAATTAGGAGTACTAAATATAGACTAATTATAAAACTAATTACACAGATGGACTCTACATCGTAAGACGAATCTATTAAGCCTAATATGTGCCGTCATTAGTGCATTTTTAATGACGGGTTACTGTAGCACGACAGTGTCTAATGACGAATTAATTAGGCTTAATAGATTCGTCTCACGATGTGGAGTCCATCTATGTAATTAGTTTATTTTTATACCTATGTTTAATACTCCTAATTAGTGTCCAAACATTCGATGTGACAAGTTGGCAAAATAAGTTGGCGAAAGTTGGCGATCTAAACAAGGCCATAGTCCATTAGTCTTATTAATCGGAGGTGACAAAAGTGGTAAGTGGGCGAGCTAGCTTTGTTAATTAGTGGCAAAACCGAAATGTTTCTTTCAAGCGGCAGTTGCCCTGTCAACTTCACACTGCCGCCCACGTGCAGGATTCCCCGCCGGCCCGTCCACGCCGTCCGTGTCCCCATCACGAGCTCGTCGTCCTCCCGAGAGAAACAAAGCTCCAAGTTGCAGCTTCCAAATCGAGTACTAGTAGGTAGCTATTTCTGGTTTCGTCCCAATCTGCAGCCAGCGTGTGCGTGTGTGTGTGGGTGTGTCCTCTTGTCCAATCATGTGCGGCAGCAGCAGGCGAAGAACCTTTGCCGATTCGGCAAATCGGCGACCAGCTCACAGGCGCGCGGCGGCGGCCGCATGCTTCTCCTCCTCGGCACCAATCGCCAGGAAACGGGAAGAGAGGTTGTCACTCACGTACAGCCATTATTGTCTGGCGCGCAAGTGGCGCCGGTCTCGCGGGGGGTCTTTTCCTTTGATTTTGTTTAGGCGCCGATTGGCGGGGATTAGATTAGGTTTCCTTTCCTGTCCGGTTAACGCCTCCCTCCGGTGTGGCCAGCCGGCGACGGTCTCGGCGCCGTGGAATATGATGGGCCCGGGCTGAGGCTGGCGAGAGCTTGACCTCTCCATGCCGCCTTCACGCCAGCATGCAGCGAGGAAGAGCGGCTGGAGTGGGGGGGGGGGGGGGGGGCACCGTTTCGTGACCGTGAAGAGACGAGCGACCAACCAGCGATGGGGTCGGACTGCGCGCCTGCGGGCGGCTATTGGATACAGGCAGCGTTGGGGCGGGAGTTTTTTTTTTTAAAAAAAAAAAGAAAAATAATTAGAGGGAATGAGACGGGGAGGCCGGGAGCTGATGAGAGAATTATTGGGCCGTAAGTTGAGATGGGCTCCCTGGTTCCTGGTCCTGTTAATAGGCCCGTCGCAGCGTTCTTGGGCTGTAGTGTGGCGGCTTTATCTCTGAAGTGGAAAAAATGACAATATATGCTCGGAACGACAGGGGAAAAAAAACACAGTTAGGAATTATGTTAATTGTTAAATGCTCTACGCCTTGTACTCAATATTGGCTGATTTGGGCAAGCAAATCAGCGCATCACCATATCAATTAGGAAACATAATTTTCCATATCTTATGAACAAAATGTGGTATTTCGTCTTATACGCATCGGATAACACTTGAGGAATACCAACCCAAATTATCCACAAGAATAAACCTAAGCAGTAATAACAACACTAAGCATAGTAATAAATTACTATGATCATCACAAAGTTCATCAATAGAAGTTGTGTGCTTATTTCCCTAGTTGGCAATTAATGAATACTCCTATGAGTTAGAATATTTGTGTTCAGTGGAGGATGTAGGATTCAACGAGGGGGGGGGGGAGGGGCTCCATAGATAGCATGGAGTTAGGGGGCTTTAACCCCCCCTGCCCGCACGCTAGATTCGCTGCTCAGTTGCACCTCTACTCCGTGGTGCTGTGCCACTGCTGCATGCCAAGTCACCGCCGACGGAGGTGGTCCCCACGTCGCTGTTCATCTCAGGTTCCCCGATTCAACATTGCAGTTTCAACACGTTGATAGTCAAAAGTTGGAGTTGTGCAAAAGGAATGTTGAATATGTTGAAGGAAACTATTGAATATGTTGAAGAGATATGTTGAACGTATGTACAGGATAATTGGGCCTAGATGGGCTTTAAAGATAAGTGACTTATCTGTCTTCCACGAGATGCAATGCTAGATTCGCCTCTATTTGCGATTGGCAACCCACATTAGATCAATGCAGCATGCAATAACTTCTGAGTTGGCTAGATAGAACATCATATGCCAAACAAAAAAAAACGGCTCAATTGACAGAATGGGAGTTTGGATTCTCCAATGAACTAAAATCGCCATAGTAGGTGATTCAACTTTTGTGCTACAGGTGCATTGATGGTATTGGACAGTAAAGAAGCACTGCTCATGATATAATCTTGACGTCATAGCTTTGTTATGCACTTTGGCGGTCCTAAATTCTTGAGCACATTATGAGATATCGTTGTGAACACACAAGAAACAGCAGGGCATACACAAATGATATGCATCATTATTTTGTAAAAATAAAAGTTCTAGACATGTTTAGTTGGTGATTTTTTTTTTGCAAAATATATTGTAACAATTATGAATTAAAGAGTGGTAGGAATAAACACAATCTAATTATAAAATAATTACATGAATGGACATGAAATTGTTAGACAAATCTATTAAGCTTGCATCCTTGAAGCCTACCTGAAAGCATGGGTCTTTTGCCCAGCCCAACCATGGCCTGCCTGGCTGCCTCATCCTGCGTGCCTGGGCATGGGCCGACACCCCAGCACGCAAGGTGGCCCAACCTGGCATGCTCATTAATGGCCACCATGGCTACGTGTGGCCCAACCTGGCATGCTCATTAATGGCCACCATGGCTAAGGCCTGCTCTCTACAAACAATAGTCGGGAGCGGAGTGGAGCAACAAGGCGGGATGAAGCAGCACCTTTTGGCTTCACGAGGCATTGAGTTGTGGCTCACCGGCGTCGGTTGCAAGAAGCAAGAGCAGCGAGCCGGTGATGGATGTTAGTCACCGCATCAAGTGGTGGGGGCAAATGGGGGTTGGGTAGTCGGGGAGCAACGGTGCGACACATGCAGGTGAGGAGCAGCGGCGGCACATCAGGTAGCCATGTGGAGGTGCGCCGATGCGGTTGGCAATAGTAGCGAAGGCCTCTGGCGAGCGGCTCAAGGCCCGACAAACCAATCGGGTTGTCTTGGTCCAAAATAGGCATGTGGGCCCGTGCCCATGCCGTTGGTGCATTAAAGTTGTTGGCCGGCTCCGCACGGCCACAACATATGTCTGGCCCTACATGGAACTGACCGGGCCACCTCGCGCTTGTGCCAGGCTGGCCAGGCTGGGCCGCTCATTTAGACATCTATACTTTATAGGTATGATACAAAGTAGCAACGACATACTATGGATTATGTTTAAATTAACAAATCATACCTCGAACATCAATAGAGCGAGGGGTGAAAGAGGACCGGTAGGATATCGAAATCTCAAATGTATCTAGATAGCTAAATGGGTTACTGTTAGGCACTATTGCCAATTGTGCTTAATTTCAAAGGGAGTATGCTAGATCAGAGATCAGGGACATACAAACAAAATCAGTACATGTTTATTGCACATAGAAACACAGTACCACGTCAACACCCATTAGCCCATAAACTACAATTAAAACACCTAGAAACATCCATGACAAGTTGAACATTAGCACAAGTTCATCATTATTCCACGACATCTACTCAGAACTCTGCCGCCGCCGCCGCCGGTGGCGGCAAGTACATCGCCGGGCCCGTGACAGCTTCAGAAGTCAACGACGACGAAGACGACGACATGGACGAGTTGACCATATTCAGTATGCTGCTCCAGTATCCCTTCTCCTCCTCTTCCTGCTCAACGACACTAGCGTCCGTCGACGCCGCCGCGAACCTCTGTTCTTCCTCGCCGCCGGCGTCAGAGCAGTCGAGAAGGACGCCGGCGAGGAAGCCCGTCGCGGCGTTGGGGTCACTGATGAAGCGGTGCTGCTCCGCGAACGCCTCTCCACCGTAAGAGCTCGACGTGAGAACGCCGCGCATGTCGTCGTGGGCGTTCGCGCCACCGACGAACAGCGCGGCGCTCTCGGAGAAGCTGAGCGTCGAAGTGGGGGACTCGAGCCCGGTGGCCGCCGGCGCCGGAGCGGGCGGAGGGGAGGCGAGAGCGCGCAGCTTGGCCTCGCGCGCCAGGCGCGCCTCGGCCTCGAGGCGCGCGGTCTCCCACTGCGCCGTGTGGCTGAGGTGCGCGGCGGTGGCCCTGTAGCGCGCGCCGGAGCCGGAGGAGCCCGGCGGCGCGTCGGCGCGGGGCTTGTGGGTGACGGGGTCGATGCCCATCTTGGCGAGCCGCTTCTTGAGATGCGTGTTCCAGTAGTTCTTGATCTCGTTGTCCGTGCGCTTGGGCAGGTGCGTCGCGATCGCCGACCACCTGCAAGTCGAACGCGAGCATATCGTCAGTCAAATTCTCGCTGGATTCTTGCTATGTTATTTTTCACATGGTGATGATCTGAAGCAAGGTAACTGTAAAAAGATGGGTGGTGTAAATGATTAGAGGCGCGTGTGGTGGTGCGAAGAATTGAAGGAGCTCGTGGTGCAGGACGGTCGGTCGGACGGACGGACAGACAGGCCGGGATGGCAGGAATGATGGGGCGTGGCGAGGTCAACATGGAAGGGCCCGGGCGACAAGCGAGCGGTGACGATGGTCCAGCGCCCGCCCTGACATGGCTGGCGAGGCACAGCGAGGCTAGCGGGCTCGGCAGCATTAATGGCAAACGTGACGACTAGCCAATTCCACTGGCTGGCTAATGGCCAAAAGAGAAGCTGGTGGCACAGTAGTACATTTTTTTTTTTCACACTCGAATTTCACCATGTTCTTGCAGATCAGATGCTGGCGTGCTGAATTGCTGGCGCATGCACGAGCTGCCGCGAGTGAGTCAAGCGCAGTACATGATCGATGATCCATGATTGAGTGTCTCACCTGTTGCCGAGGAGCGCGTGGAGCTGGATGATGGTCTGCTCCTCCTGGAGCGTGAACTTGCCCCGCTTGATGTCCGGCCGCAGGTAGTTGGTCCACCGGAGCCGGCAGCTCTTGCCGCACCGCCGCAGCCCTGAGAACGCCAGAACACGCACAAACACATCAGTACGCTACACACACAATGGGAAAGAGACATGATCCATAGGCATCTCGAACCGACGACGAGCTACGACACTCGCGAAAACGGAATGCGGAAATTAAAGAACGGGACGGAGCTGTCGCTCGCGAGTCACGATCACGACTCACCGGCCTTGGCCGGCAGCGAGCGCCAGCAGCCGTGTCCGTGCTGGTCGATGAAGGCGAGCAGCTTCTGGTCCTCCTCCGGCGTCCACGGCCCCTTCTTCAGCCCGGCCTCCTTCTCGCAGCACGGCGACCGCCCCATCGCCGCCACGACCGGCCACCACACCCAGACGCGCCGCGCGATCGCACGAGAGGCGGCCGGAATGGCGAAAAGCTCTCTGGCACCCGAGCACGAACGAGCGGAGTGACACACTAGTGGCCAAGTGACCTGGTGTCGCTAGGCTAGCCAGCGGCATAAATAGAGGGTCGGGGGGGCGTGTGCGTGGTTGGTGTGGGTGTGCCCCTGGCGGCTGCTGGCGTACGTGCCGCCGAGTACACTGTGGGACTGACTGCCCCTGCCCGCGTCCAGCGCTGGAGGATGAGAATCTTCTTGGGTTTCCGTGCGCACCGCCCCCGACACAGGGTGGCCCAGCCGTCAGGCACACCGCGTGCGTGTCGTGTGTCGCCCTCCCTCCCTCCCTGGACGCAAGCGACGGGTCTCTCCGGCTGCACCCGGACGGTGATCTCCAGACCAACAAATGATACGCGGCGCTCGTGTTCGTTCTCATAGTCTCATCATGCGCGCCGCCGCCGCCGCCGCCGCACCGAGTGCTCGTACACCGCTCGCGGCGCGGTGCGGCGGCCGGGCACCAAGGAACGAACCACCACATGTATGCACGTACGTTCTCCGCCTCGGCCGACCGACGGCGACAGCGGTTGGTGCGCGGTTTGGTTCGCCGCGGGCTACGGCGCCGCGCCGCCCCTCCCCCGCGCCCGACCCGGCGGCGGCGGCTTTCATCGTACCGGAACGGGCGGCCGGGCTGCGTCGTAGTATTCAAGCGCTCCAAGTACTGTTTGGTCCGCCGCCACATTCTCCATCTCGATCGTAGCCCTGGATCGAGTGCTTGCTCCAAGCAAAGCGTTTTAATTTTTTTGAGGCGGTACGAGTCCGGATGTTTGACTGCGTCCGGCGCGAGCTTCAGCTCGAATGCTCGATACCGTCACGGCACAAGCAGTGACTGACAGGCCGACCGGATTTGGAGACGTTATTGGGCAGTTTACTGTGACAGGCTTGCAATGCCAGCCTGCTGTAGAATTGAGGGAAGGTGGTGACCCTACACTGCAGCGTATGGTATTCTGGGAGGGAAGTTTATGGTGACGCACCCAAGCCTTGCAGGTCAGAAGGTGAAAAGGGGCCTGCTGCTTGTCGTTGCCCAATTTACTGTTTGACATTTCGAGCGACCTACGTACGCCGATTTGGGCTAGTTCATACTGACACTACTATAGTCTGTTTGGAAGGTATAAGGCTAATGCGCTACAGTAGCTGAGGGAAGGCAGTTGCAGTCTTTCCCGATCTGAAAGCTTAATTGTCTGCTCAAATACAAGCATTTCCTTGCAGCGACGAGGCATTGTGAAAATTTCTCCCGAGTTCACACTCGCATCACGGTAACAACAGTGGATCATTTAAGCCATTAAATTGTGCGGTTTCCATGGCCAATTGCCATAGGACCACCCTGTAAACAGATCCGTGCGCACATCCATGTGCCCATTCTCAAGGAAGACAACTTTTGACAGTCAACGTGGAAGACTTTGAATTTTTTTGACCTTCCCTGCGTGAATTTCTATCAAAAGCAAATCTAAATTTTTGGTGCCAAAGAAACGAAATTTGAGCGTACAAATCAACGAAGCACTTGAAGAGAAACTGCATGGCGGTCTCTGGAACACAGCGCGAGAATCCGATTACTCCAAACCGCCTCCCTAACGCAGCATGATCATAAATTGAGTGTCACCTAGCTCCTCCTCGGCGCTGCTGGTGGATGCACGGCGAGCTTCTCCTCGGCGCTGCTGGTGGAGGCGCAGCGAGCTGAGCTCGGAGCTGCTGCTGGAGGCGCGGCGAGCTCCACCTTGGAGCTGCTGATGAAGGCGCGGGTGGAGGTACTGCCGCACCAAGCTCATGGCGCATCGTGCTCCTCGTCAAGCTTGAGCGGTTCACGAGCGCCGATGGCGAGGCCGGCATCAACGCGAGCAGCTGCAGCGGGCGAGCGAGAGGGTGGGGACGCGAGGCCGGCGGGCGAGCGGACGGGCGGCGGCGGTTTTGGCGAGCGCGCGCGAGGGCAGAAGCGTGCGGACACGCGGTCGGCGGTGGTGCCTTCTCTCTTCTCCTCTCCGCAGGAGTCGCAGCCGTGATTGTGCATCGTTTCTCTCTCTGCAGGCACGATCTCTATTCCGTATAGGGGTAGCAGGGTCATTTGCATGATGCATTGGTTACTGTATTTGTTGTCCAGCGACGACTAATGATGCGTTTAGATTGGAAAAAGATTTCCAAAAATACACTGTTAAAAAAAACACTGTACTGTTCTGTGAGTAGGAGAGATGAGATGAACAGTAAAAAGTTAGATAAGGCCATGTTCAGATTCCCAACTTTTCACTATTCATTCCAACTTTTTACTATTCATTCCAACTTTTTACTATTCCTCCCTCACAAAACACGTTTCCCAACGAATGCTACAGTGTTTTTCTTATGCTACAGTGTTTTTTCCTACAATCTAAACACACCCTAAATAGTGTATTTTTGAGAAATCTTTTGGGAACTAAACATCCTGGAGAGTAGCCGCCAGCCCCCGTCGGTATCATGCCGTCTCAAGAGAGCGTCAGAGGACGACGTGACCTGACACCCGATTAGGGAGGAGGCGTATGCACCTCGGATGCCCTGGGATGCTCGTAGGCGGCTCTGCAGCCTGCACACTGCTCAGCAGCCCAATGATTTCAAGTGTTCGTGTGAAATGCCAGCGAGAGAGAAAAGAGCCACACTTGTTTTCGACAGAGAAAAGGGCAAAATCACCGAAGGTGCAAATTAATACTACTTAGGGTGTGTTTAAATTTGAGAAGATTCCCCAAAAAATATTGTAGATCTAAAAATACACTATAGATGAGTAGTGTTCTGTGAGTGTGAGAGATGAGATGAAAAGAGAAAAGTTAAATGAATACTTTTTTGAAGAAATGTTTTAAATCTAAACGCTCCCCTAAGCTACTGGTGAGCATAGTTATTAGGACCGGACCGGTCCGACGGTTGGACCTGTAAAAGACCGAACCAGAGCCTTCAGCGGTCGGTTCACTTAAAAGACCGTCTGTGCAATCGAACCGCTAAAAACTGGTTGAACCGGCCGGTTTTATATGGAACCGGTGAACCGGACGGTTCCTTGTGAACCGGACGGTTTTTGCTATACGTCAGTTTTGCATCACGGGAGCGGGAGAAAATCACGTTGCCGGTGGCGGCTTCCTGTTATTCGCTCCCGTGACCTCGAGACGCGCAGGGCTGCTGGCTGCGGGCTGCGGCGGCGAGCTAGCAGATCCCCGCGTCCTCGAGGATCCTCGCAGCCGGCGGCGGGTTAGCAGATCTTCGCAGCGGCGGTGCAATCTGGTGGCGAGCAGGGCCACCGGCTGCGGTGGCGGGCGAGCTACGAGAGCCTGGTGCCCTTGATGCCCGTACGATTCTCGCCGGGAGGAATTAGGAGCTGCCCGTCCGTTCTTCACCGACACCCCTACAGGCTGCAGCTGCCCCGTCCGACCTCGCACCTCATCGGCTGTTGGCTGCAGCCCTGTCCGGCGGCTGGCCGTGTGACCTGCCTCCTGCAAACAGGCAACTGCCCCACCATGCGTGCAAGCCAGGAAGCAAGCCAGCAAGGTCGTGCCGCTGTCCCCTGTCAGTGCTTCTTCAGAGTTCAGGCTTTCTATTCTATTTGTTGGCAACGACGACAGGGTTACGCTTCTTGAATTTGCTAGCCATCTCCGTTCTGTGCACAGTAGGTGGGGAAATACGTATACTAAAAAACATATCCTAGAAATTACTGAAGATCCTAGGCATGGATTCCTTTTTACTGCTGAAAAGGCTACTAATTCAATAGGAAATAACAGGGTTGCAGTGTCACTACATCATTATTCACTACTCAATAAGTCAACAAATGGACTACTAAAAAACAATATTATATTGTGGCCGGTGGCCGGTTATATAATTGTGTCATTTATGAGTTTATTATTTTTATAAACAACTATATATGGAACCGTTCAAAGAAATTTGTGGCCGGTTTAATCTAACGTGCATAACTATCGAACCGGCGGTTCAACCGGTTCCTAACGGTTGAACCAATGATCAGTGAACCGAGGCTCTCACTGGTTCGACGTCCGGTCCGGTCCTAATAACTATGCTGGTGAGTAGCACGATGCAGTACCTTCCCTGTTTCACGCACCAAGAATGTATGCTGGTGAGTAGCACGATGCAGTACCTTCCCTGTTTCACGCACCAAGAATGATCAACCTAACAGTTGGGTACGGATCACACCTCGCATTGATGAGATCCGCAACAACAGGTAGCAGCAGAGACAGCCAGAGTTTAACCTGAACAGTAAACCAACCGCAGAGGTGAAGCGACTCAAAGACCGACGAAGGAAAAAGGGACTCAGACCTTGTTTAGATCGCCAATTTATTTTGCCAACTTATCACATCGAATGTTTGACACTTATTAGGAGTATTAAACATAGGTGTAAAAAAACTAATTACATAGATGGACTCCATATCGTGAGACGAATCTATTAAACCTAATTAATTTGTCATTGGACACTCTCATGCTACAGTAATCCGTTATTAAAAATACGTTAATGACGGCACATATTAGGCTTAATAGATTCGTCATGCGATGTGGAGTCCATCTATGTAATTAGTTTTATAATTAATCTATATTTAGCACTCCTAATTAGTGTCAAAAAGATGAATGTGACATTTCGCTAACTTTTATCAACTTTACCCCACCCATATTTAGCCGACCCTCTGACACGGTCAATGCTCGTAGTCTCATCGTGGACCGGGAAGATTACAATCATACATACACAGGAGGTGAGAAAATATAAGTTACGATGTGTGATGCACATGCGGACCTGCAGTAACGGATTAAATGAGCACGCATGATCCTATTTATTACGGGAAACCCAGCGGTCCGTCCAGCACGATTTTTTTTTTCTTTTCCCGATCATCAGTGACCCCCTCTGTTCCTGCCCTCCAGCTGATGGTTTGCACAGTTGTATGCACTGTTCTTTTATCTTGCCGGCTTCCGTGCTCAGTGAACTTAACTTGGTCGGTGTGTTGGTACCGTTTGACCATTCTTAATCATTAATTTACTGCTAACTTCATGATCCAGCTTTAGCATGGTACAGGGAACTTTTTGTAGACACTCTTTCACCTCAGGCAGAGGAAACAAGCCATTCAGCCCTTTACTAACTTCAGGGTTCCAAGTCTCCAACAAGCTGATGGGGTACCAAGGGCCAAAGGCTAGTCTGATTGAGTAAACTGGCAGTGTGGTATATATATATTATACTCCATCGGTTTCAAATCACACTTCGACCACTCATCTTATTTAATTTTTTTACAAGATATTATAATTTTTTTGGTTATGCCTTTCTTTATTAATCAAAATTCTACATCAATGACTTAAATTTGGCTGTCTGCATTAATCTTTTTTAAATAAGACAATCGGTCAAATTTATAAGGTTAAAAAAGTCAAATAAATTATAATTTAAAACTAATGGAGTATATAATTAAAAAGGTATAGTAAAACATTGTGCGTCCGCAGCAGATTCTTGAAACGTTTTTGAACCGAAAGTCTGCCAATTTGAGCCACGCACGCTAGGTACACCACCACATCACTCGTCCATTCACTCTGGAGTCTGAACAGCCCAATAAAAGCGAGCTCACCCCGGCCGTTCGCTCCACCCGATTTCAGAATTCAGATTTTCAGACCGCACGTATGGGGTCGATGCGATGCGACGATGTCGATCCATGCAATGCAGGCAAGCAACAGCTGCTATCTTTGCACCCAAGTTCATACACGCGAGGCGGGCGCGCGCGCGCGTCGCCGGCGAAACGGACCGAGTGGACGGCGCAACCACCACCGTTCGAGGGGGGCCCCGGCAGGACAACCGACATGGACACATGGTTTCCATCAATACGTGAAGCGAGGACATGTCCCGCTCCGGGCTCCGGCGCGGCGCTCCCCGGCCCGGGATTCGCTCGTTCCCCTGAGCTGAGCGATCCGACGAGCGGCGAGCGCGCGACGACACAGGGCGAAGCTGCATGCGGCGGCGAACGACGGCGCGGAACTACGCGCAACGGGAGTAGCTGGGGGCCCTGCGAGTGCGAGCTACTGTGATTGGACTGGATCGTAACAGCCGGCGGGTTTAGATCGGATGGTACCGCGTGATTATGCCGATGATGATATACTGCGCGCCTTTGTTGTTGATGGTCGCGTAATTATAGGCCGTAGATCGATGCGGCGTGTCTTGTACAATGTCGATTTTGATGGAACCGGAACCGGATCGGATCGGAGGCATTCATGAGCGTGGCGTTTGCAAGCTTTTGTTGATCGCGCGCCGCCAGTGAGGTTTGTTCTTCCCGCCCGCTACGTACGTACTGTACGTAGGCGTACTTGTGAAACATGGAAGGCGATGGGACATGCTGCTTATCAGTACACTGTCACTTAGTCAAGACCTCATGATCCAACATTATATGCATCCAACGCATGTTACCTTGGATAAAGAGGGATAACATAGGAGGATGAATAAGCGGCGTGATTGACGTTATTTTACTTGCGGTTTTATAGCTTATAATATTGACACCAACACCTCCGGATCCGTGGCGCAATGGTAGCGCGTCTGACTCCAGATCAGAAGGTTGCGTGTTCGATTCACGTCGGGTTCAATACCCCGGTCCAATTCGGATCCCTTTTTTTTTTTGAATTTGCTATATTCTTCTGGGCCAGGCCGCTTGCACCTATTCTTGTATTTCTATATTCTTCTGGGCCAGGCCGCTTGCACCTATTCTTGTATGGGCCTCTGCCCAACTTGTCTTATGGGCTTTTTTTTTTCTTGTTATGGTCAATTCGAATGCTTGGTATTCTGAATTCCTTGTTCACTGTATTTTTATTATCACCTGTCCCCATTCCAATTTCTGAAAATTTGCGCGACCTCCCATTTGTCATTTCATTGTTCTAGGGCACTCATATTCGAATCCATGTAGCTCGTTTTGTCGCTCAATCGAACCTGAGATCATCTCGAGAATATTTTTGTGTCCAATGTTCTCGAACGGCCGGTGTCACCCAGTGTAAGAGGCAAAGCCTAAAGTCACGGATCAAATACATGTTTCCTGTCCCATCCATGCCACACCCGAATTACAAATCCCGTGTCCTTTTGCATTCCAATTCGTCGCGATTTTATTTTGGCGTGGCGGGTATCTTGCTGTCCACTTGTCCTAACCATCCTTTTGTTAGATCCAGAGGCGTCTCCTGCTGATGGGGATGTGCGTGCTCTCCGCGACGTATCTTGACCCGGTTCGTCGCACTACATGCCAATACTCACAATTGCTCATGTGTTCACGTAACGGCCGTCTAAACCTGTCAGGATCTTGCAGTACTGCCGGACAAAAAAGTAAAAGAAAAGAAAAGGAGAGGCTGCGCCCATAGTTTTGAGCTACGGCACTTCGGGGACCTGCAGATGTGTTTTCCTGATGTGGCTGAGGGTGATAGGGCTACCATCTCACACACCAACGCTGGATGGATATGACACAACTTGGGGTTTCAATATTGTTTTGTTGCTGAAAAGAGGTAACGAAGGAGCTAGACCCCTCCATGCATCCGATCTTGCAATCTTACACTTGGCAAGTCCACGTCATCAAATGGCTCTGTGTGCGCATGAGTGCACCTGCACGTCAAGAGGCACAGCAGGGTCCGCCGGGGTTTGTACCTAGTCAGTGGCTTGTCCAACTCGGAATCATGCCCGACATATTCCCAACATCTCAACTTCAAGCCTGGATCACGAATAAACAACAAAGAACACGCGGATACGATCGACCTGGCAGTGCCAACCTGCCTACACATAGAGTTGCAGTAATACACAGACTTCAACACATAGTTACATAAACAAATCCGGAAAAACAAGACCTTGTCAATTGCATCTATCGTGCATGCGTCTTTATCCGAAACTCTAACCGTGGAAGAGCCCGGAGAGATGTCCAAAGATACGAGACAGATAATTAAACAAAAAGGAAAAAGCCGATAAGATATTATAACCCCCGCGGGGAGTGTGGCCCCGGTACGCGACAGGGCCGCCGAAGGATCAGAGGATCTAGAAGCGGGCTCACCTGTCCTCGCGGGATTCGCCCCCATTCCCATTAGCGCCACATGATTTCTTTTTTAGCAGGTGAACCAACCTCTCCCCGTCCCCTTGCCCGTCTGTCTCGTCTCGTTACTGCTGCCGCTGCTTGCTCATGATCCGCCGTGCTGGACTGAAAGCAACGGGGAGGAGGCCGATGCGAGCGACGGACAAAACGGATGACATGGGGGATCCCATCTCTGTCCCCGGGACGCGACGAGGCCATGGCATGGGGATCGAGCCAAAGCCAAGTGGCCTGGGTGCTGAGTGGTGACATGCGGCGTGCCGGACGCTTCCGCGAGCATGTGTTGCGATCGATTTGCTAGGCGTCCATCCTGCTGCATCAGCCATCTTTCTGTTTTATTCTTCTTTTTAAATTTGCATGTGTGTTTGGAAAGGCTGGCTCCAAAGGCAATGGAACAGGGGAGCCATCTTGTGGCACTTGCAAATGCTAGCTAGAAGAGGTGCACTGGGGCATGGGACAAAAGGGTGTAAGCAAAGGAGGGGGGCTGAAAGCTCAGGCGCCACCAAACCATGCTCCGGGGTTTAATGCTAGGTTAGCCTTGCGCAACTATAAGTCAAGCTTTTAGGTCTAAGATGATATCACTTCCATCTGTTTCCCTTTCAAAGGGGAGAGAAGCACTAGCCCAAAAGGCTAGCCCATCACTTGGATATTCTCTTTGTACCGTGTCAAAATCTGATGCCTCTATTTTTGCGAAGGCGGCCATGCGATTCTCGTTTTCTAGTGTGATTACTACATATTGTTGTAGGATCTAGTTTGTTCTAATTGGTAACGCTATGTTGCGACATCACGGCAGAGTTTTGGCGTATGTTGCGGGATCACGCAACAATTTCTGTGTTGTAAATGGATCTTTACAGATGTCACAACAAGGAAAGTCTTATTGTGCAGCAAGATTAGCGCGGAAGTTTTTGCGCTCCAAATGGCCTTTCCAGTTGTCACACAACATTAACATTCTTTGGGCACATAATAGTAACAACAGTAATAAATAATCATCATGTATTGCTAGATTGCTGGTGAATGTTCAGGCTAAAGTTTAGTATATTAGTTGCGGAATCACGGCGCATTTTTTGTGTTTTAAATGGATCTTCCAGTTGTCACGCAATGGTAGTCTCATTGTACGGCAAGATTACCGCGTAAGTTTTGAAGTTCCAAATTTCGTATCCCATGGTCACGCAATAGTAACCCATTCCTTAGGCACTAAACAAGAGAATTTTCGGGTTAAAATTAGGCCTTTTTATAGTCAAACAACAATAGCCTTAGTATGTTGCGAGATCATGGCATAATTTCGGCATTCTAAATAGTTTTTTTGGGAGTCACATAATGACAGTCTAATTATGTTGCGGGATCACGGCATAATTTCTCTATTGTAAATAAATCTTTCTAGATGTCACAACAACATTAGTATTATTATGTGGCAAGATCATGTGTTTCTGCGATCCAAATGGCTTTTACATAGAACACTAACCCATTTCTAAACATGTTGCGGGATGACGGCACAATTTCTGTGTTCTAAAAAGATCTTTCCATATATCACAACACTAGTATTGTGCGGTTCTAAATATGGTTATGTGATCACGACACAATTTCTGTGTTCTAAATAGACCTTTCTGGATGTTAAAAAATGGTAGGTTTACTATGAGGCGGCAAGATTACAGAGAAAGTTTTTGTGTTCCAAATGTCTTTTATTGTTGTCACAATAGTATCCCATTATGGTGAATTTTTAGGTTAACCTTTATTAAGTATGTTACAGGATTACACCATAATTTTGGCATTTCAAACAAAACTTTCCAAGACACTATCTATCACAGCACACCAATCTTTTTATGTTGCAGGGTTGCCGCACGACTTCCGCGTTTGAAATGGACCGTTCTGTCTTGTCACGTAGTAATGATAAATTTAGTATATATGTCGTGGATATCAGCAGAATTTGTGTTCGAAATAGACCTTTCAGCTAGCTATCACACAAGAACAGTAATGCCAGTATGTTGCGGGGTAAACTACATAATTGCGCATTTCTGGCTGTCACACAACAATACTATTAGTATCCCATTACATCCAAACCAAATCGATGCTAGTACTATACATTGCTCACAAACTTTTTCTTCCCTTTGGCATGACAATATTTCAATTGTACAATATTCAATTGTACAATACAATCCCGGTTTCCCAATCCAGCGACTAATACTAAATCCAATTTTTTAATGACAGCGAAAGATATCAATCAAATTCAGTAGCCCCAGAGGGAGGCCTCACGATCCATGTGCTGGCGCGACGACGAGATCTCGCCGGGGTTCACCTCCGACGTGATGCCGGTGTCCTGCGACGCGCCGCCGCCGCCGCTCAGCCGCTCCATCTCTCCCAGCTTGCTGTACCACCCGCCGCTCTCCTGGAGGAGCTCGTGCACCATGCCGATGCCGCCGTCGTACTGCTGCGTCTGCTGCATCATGCTCGCCAGGAACGTCGAGGAGGAGGCCGCCATGGCGAGCTGGTCCACGGCGGCGGCCATGGTGCCCGCCTGCGCCGCCGCGGGGCCCACGGCGGCAGAGAGGGGCAGGTAGGGTGGGTTCAGGTACTGGCCCTCCAGCTGCGTGTTGGAGAAGCAGGTCACGTGTTGTGGCGCCGCTGAAAGCGACATGGCGGCGCCGTTACCGCCGGACACGTCCATCAGCGGAGGAAGCACGCACGCGGCGAGGTCGTCCACCATGGACGCCATGGATGGGCCCGCGACGCCTTCCGCCTCCATGGACGCGCCCGATGAAGACGACCTCTTGCCGCCGGCCACCAACGGCGGCGGCTCGATGCTCTTCTTGAACACCCTGCACAGCACCCACTCCTCCTGAGAGTAGCAAATAAACGGCGGTTAGATGGATCCACACGCCACTCCCTCCGAGGACATGATCTCGATTTATCAGGTAATAAAGCGAATCAAAATCATGCACAAGCGGCAAAATTAAATTGAATTAAATTAAATTAAGCACCTTGGACGCGCCAGCTCTGATGGAGGGGATGAGGCTGCTGCTGCTGCTGTTGCCGGCGGCGTGCTTGCCGTCGAGGCGGTACTCGTGCATGACCCAGCCGGTCTTGCCTCCCTTGGGGGCCCTCCCGGTGTAGAAGACGAGCGTCTTCTTCATGCCGACGAGGGCCTTGCCCCTGAAGATCTCCCGGTCCTTGCCCGTCGCCTTCCAGTAGCCGGACTCGGTGGCCCGGTTCGTCCTCAGCCCCGTCGGGTACTTGCGGTCCTTGACGACGAAGAAGTACCACTCCTTCTCCCCCATGGTCGCCCGAGCTGGAATGCACACCACACCATACATATGCGCGCACGTGTTGCGTCAATCATTAATGAACGAACCTCGAATCTGACAGTGACAAGATTATTGCAAATGATGGTAGACCCCTGATCCATCCATCGATCAGTGCCAAAAAAATAAGGAGCTTACCAGGCAGGTCCCATGGCTCGCACTTGTTGAGGTCGGCCTCGCCGACGGCGTGTGGCGCGAAGCGGGGATCGGCGGCCTTCTTGGTAAGGTAGTGCGTGATGAGCTCCTCGTCGGTGGGGTGGAACCGGAACCCCGGAGGGAGCTCCATGGCCTGCTGCTGCTGCAGCTGGTGGTGGAGGTGGTGCACGTCGTGCTCCATCACCTGCCTGGCTAGTGAACCGAGGATCGCCGTCGTCGAAACCTTTGTATGTTCACAGCTTGCAGTACTGATGAGCCTGAGATATCGATGCATAGACACAGGAAGCAGCAGTATTCATCAGCAGATAAACAACGACTTGACGAAAGATTGGTGATAGTACAAAGAAATCAAATCAGGCAAAATTATTTGTGGGCCTAGTAGCCATTGCAACAAGCACTGCAATAATAGTAACAGGAACCAAATCAAACAAGCAACAGCAACGAACGAACGGCTGCAAGGAACTGGATCGATGCAGCAGCTAGGTAGCTGTCTAGTATGTACATGGAACACATAAAGAAACACAGAGCAGTGTGGATCTGGGAGATCGAAAAGGAGGCTGCGCTAACCTTTTTTGGGTTTATCGTGGACGGATTCTTCCGGGGGAGTGGAGTTGTTAAGGCTGGGGGAAAAAATTTAAAGTTTGGAGGTGGACGACGGGGTGCTTATATAGCGCGAAAGGAGGCTGCAGTTTTAGAGGGAAAGAGACGTGGCGACGAAGGAACAACACGCGGTGGTGGTGCTGGTGCACGGCAGCCGGCCGGCTGTCCGGCCGAGGGGATGGGCCTCCTAGTTAACCTTTTGACTTTTGACAGCAGCCATGGGAGTGGTTAATTGTTTTTACCTGGCCCATGCCCATGGCCCCTTCAACATCACTCGCGGGGACCACCAGCTGGTTAGCTACTACTAGTTTTGTGCAGTATTTTCTTGAAACTGACCATTAACGTTTAGGGAAAGCAAGTGACTGTTTCCGCCTTCCTGTCAAAACTGTTTTGGCTAGCTATTTCTCTCATAAATTAAATTGGAATAATTGTGATGCGATTCTTTTTAAACTAATTAATACGGGTGCCTCCTGGAACCATCATTAGTGTGCTATACTGGAAATTATTGTCATGTGCCACCTAATTCCTCTGTTCAAAATTATGGTTCGTTTTGGCCTATTTTTGATATACAGATATACCTAGATATATACATTATGTACTAGATACATACTACTAACTATGTATCTTCTTAAATGTAACAAAACGATCTACAATTTGGAATTGAGGGAGTAGTTTATTGTGTTACGGAGTGATGTGTCTGGGTTTACCAGGATCAATATGTGGGAATAATGATTATACACCGAGTTTTGTTTTGACAATTCATTTTAAAATATGCAAATAACATTGAATAGTTGACGTGAGTTGCACTTGCTCCACATATTGTATAACAAGATCATTATATCAATGTGCTGGAGTTCGTCATGGGGTCCTATAGCAACAGTATTTCCCGTGCGAATTCCTCCCGAATGAAACAGTATCTTTTAGGTAATATGGGCGACACAATGGAAACGCCGTTGCGTCACATGGGCAAAATAAGAATATTGTTCCAGATACTGAGATACAGCACTGCCCGCCCTTTCGGAGCTTTGATTCCATACAGTAACCGGACTACTTTATTTGCGGTGTCAAGAACGAGTTGACTCGACAGTTGGTGCCATATTCTGTTTGGCCTGTCCGGCCAAGCGCCCATATAGCCCATACGCCACAAAAGATGCAGTGCCCAACTCCTCAGACGCGTACAGCTAGCATAGATGTGTAGTTTGGAGGTGTGGGCCGCTGCACTGCAGCAGAGCCAATGATCCATCTTGCCCTACATTGTGGTATGCTACGAGATCTGAATTTCCGGGCATTTTCTGTTGGATATGACTGGATGCAAACCAGAGCATCTGTTTGAAGCAGTAGATATGCCCATGCACCTATGAACAGATCACACTGTTAGTTAACTGCGTGCGGACGACAGACAACTCTGATCGACCTCATGTGGACTGTAGCCTTTGCGATCATGAGCAATTGAGCAGGGGGAAAAAATCAACCTGCATGCACTTATCATCCACGTCCAAATCATGGGAGGACCGCAAGATCTTTCCAGTCGGGTCGTCTTGGCCCACGGGTTTCAGTTTAAGTGGATCAATCAATCTCATCGATTAGATGGCTAGACCTTACCTGAGTTGATGTGGTTCCATATAATCTACTCGTATGCGGCATGACTACATTTTTCACTGTACTGTTTTTTTTTGTGCAGAGCGATGTGTATAGATGCATGCATCAGACTCTGGTGTGATTAACTGAACCCAGTCATTTATGCTCCGTAACTAGCTAATTAATTTGCGGTCTCTTTATCTTTTGAGACGAAAGATTCAAGAACGGAAGTACTAGTCCTGTTGCACGTATACGGACTGATCGGTCTTTTTCTGTAACAAAGCTGGGTGCGTGAACGTCGCACAGGTAAAAAAGACACCGCCGTCGTTCCCGTCGTATTCATACCCACACCACCGCCATTCAGGGAACCAGGACGCGCGCGGCGGTAGAGTACATGTCGTCAGGACGGACAAGTGTATGTATATCCCCCGCAAAAAGAAAGGTACGTTAAGCGTATTCATACACGCCAAATACGAACAGTCCCTAGCTTATACACGCCGTTGGCGCGCGCAGTACAGAAAATTTACCTATACGTGTATGTGCATGCATACGCCTGCGGATCACAACGAACACCGAAACCGTACTAGGCCATGCGTATATACACGGCAGCTAGCACACATGGCTGTATATGTCCGGCGGCGGCTGGCGGTGGGCCCGTGGATCGGATGCAGATACGCACGGCGCGCGTGCCGGGGCCACACCACGCTCTCGTACTGTAGCCACGTATACTACCGTCGCCGCCGCGTCGCGCATGTCCCCGTCGCCGCACAGCGCACGTCTCTGTCCTCCTCGCTCGCTCCCGGGCCAACCGCCTTGCCTTTGGCCATTCCACATTTCAACGGGGGCCGCGCGCTCCGCTGCCTGCCAATGGACGCACGGGATGGTAGGACGACACGACAGCGACCGCGGGCGTATAGATGGATTCGTGGATGGATATGCATGCCCGCGTGCCGGCCGGGCCCCGGCCGGTGCCACGTATACGTACGTACGTACGTACGTACGTACGTACGTGCTGTATGGGCGCCGGGCGCCCCACAACTTTAGCTGCGAAAGGTAGCGAGCCATATCGCAGATCGATCGTGGCGCACGTGTTTTTTCCCTTGTCGATCTCGGCTTCGCTTCTTCGCTACCATTTGGATCGATGGCCTACGCGCCTGGCGTCCACCGTCTGAAGCAGGTGGGGGAAAAGGGGAAAATGCAGAGAGAGAGAGAGAGAGAGAGAGAGAGAGCCGTGGCGTGGCGGGATGGACGCGCGCGGGCGCATCGGTGGCTGGCGCTAGGGCCTTTCGTTCTGATCCAGGTTGCGTCTGCTTTGCATGCTGCCTGCAGTGAGATGCGGCACGAGGCAACAATGATCGGGTCAAGCCCGGCTGGGTCGGGCGCTGTCCCATTGTCCCAACGCCCCGTCGGCTCCTCGTTGCCCCTTTTCCCCAGCGCGGCCGTGCGAGGGCGACCGGCCCGGGAGCGGCGGCGCGGGAGGACGGCGACTTTACGTGCCGGCCGGTCTGGACCATCGCGTGTCTCGACAGCCGCCGCACACGCGTTAAGCGCATTCGCGTCTCCGCGCTGCCGGCCGCGGCCAAAAAGATCCGGGACGAAAAGCCACGGGGGCTCGGCTCCGCGCGCGTCGTGGTGGTCGCTTGTCACGCCGGTTACGAGCGAGCCCCCCCGCTAGCTTAGCTTAGCTAGGTCACCGGGGCCGGGGTGGTGGTTCGTGATCGTCGGCACAGTACGGCTCCGGCTCCGATCGCGACGGGGCGGGTGATTGCGTCCCGCACCGGGGGTGTTTAGTACTAGTGCCAGTACACAGCAACCCCGATCAACATTAAAGAAGGTTATCTCCTCTAATTATTGCGTGTTGCTTTCTCTAGGCTACTGCGAGGACGAACGGCGTGACAGCCGACTATATACTTGATGCCTAGACGTCGTCTAGATTATAGAGCCGCGCTCCGGCGCCCCGACACGTAGGACCTGGGGATCTCCAGCTCGCTAGCTCGATCCGGACTCGAGATCATGGCGACCAGGACCCGTTCCATTAATCGTCACTGGGCACAGATCAGACAGATGCGGTGTGATCAATTAGCACGCTCGAGCGCGCACTGCTGCAGTTCCTGATTAATCGCAACAGTAAACAAACCCCCCACCCTCTCTGATCATGCATGCGTCTTCCCGTTTGATCCGTCAAGTTAATGATATACCAGCTGCACCCCCCCCCCCCCGCCCCCCCCCCGCGTCAGCATCGTCGCCATCACCATCTGGAACGTACCCCGCGGGTTGGCCGCTGCGGCGCCTGCGCATCACACGTTGACGCCCGTCTCATCATTGCCCGCACGTACGCATTGGCGTCGTCGCTCGCGTGCTCGGTCATGCGCGCTGTAGCAAGCAACCCACCGCCACCAGCTATAGCCCAGGTCAAACGGCTAGAAAAGAAACAGAGGAGGGCGACCTGCCCGCCACCAATCATCGTCGCCGGTATGCGCGCGGCGGCACACATGGCGCGACGCCGGTTAGGCCACCTTTGCTCTCCGCCGGTCGTGGCCGCGGCCGATCGAGCGCATCACCACGCGATCACACTGCAGCTGGCTAGACAGCTAGTAGGAGCCTAGGAGCTAGCCAAGTAGCCCAAGCCTTTTCAAGGACCCCATCGCGTTTCTCTATCGTTTGCTTGTGCTCCCACGCCTCTCAGACACGGCGCCAGAGGCAGAGCGCGCGGCAAAGGGGAACGACGGCGCCGAGGCCGGGATGGAAGGCGAGTGAGTTCGGCCGGTCCAAGGCGAAATCTCTGACCCCGGGAGCATATGCTTTCGAGTTAAGAATGCTATCCAGTTCGGCGCGCGGCAGCTTGTTCGCCTGCCACCTTTCCGAGAGGAATCGGCAAGCTTTGTTTCGTAGTACGTGCAAGCGCTGCGCCCCCCATTCCGACAGATCATGGGTGTCGGAAGTCAAAGCGCTCCCTGACACGCACGTCTGTGCTGATGATAAACTACAGATCGGACGCACGTACGTGCATGCGCACGGCACAAGGAAAAAACAATACTCTACATTTCGATTGTTCAGGATTTGTCTTCACCAAGGGTATACTAGTGTTATGCTAACATAACATGGCATGAGTGGTCTGAAACTGCAAGGAACGTACTACTGCAGCCTCAAAGTCCAATGGGTTGTTCGGTAGCCACCGAACTGCAATATTCAGAATGCTATGGGCATGGGCCTGTTGTTTACTCAACCTGTTCGTTGCTCGTAGCGGCCTTGACCAAATATATATATATATATATATATATATATATATATATATATATATATATATATATATATATATATATATATATATATATATATATATATATATATATATATATATATATATATATATATATATATATATATATATATATATATATATATATATATTGAATGCATGTAGGGGCTGCTGGGCTGCAGGCAAGCAGCCAGTGCACTGCAACTGCAGATCATTGACCATGTGCTTGTGGTACGTACTCGATTATTTCTGCTTTCTCCCTACCTGAACAAGCTATTCTGATATATGAGTGGTTGCAAAGGTGATTTGACTTGTTGAGATGACACCATCAGAATCAGAAAAATCAGGAAAAGAACAATTAGAGCTGGCAAACAGCAGTCAAACACAAATAAACAACCCCAAGTTGTTCGTCACTGATTACGGATCCTGGTTTGAACAGTTACGCGCCACCTCAGCTCGCACTAGCCCCTGCCTGTAATCGATTGTGACAACCCGAGATATGAAAACACAGCTTAACCACTGCACACAGTGAGAGCTGAAGATATATAAGACTGAATCATCACAGTGCAGGAGTGTCGAGTGTGTCTGTGACAGGCACAAAGCTGTAGCTTAGTGTATCTTTCTGTCTGAAAGACAGGCACAAAGCTGTAGCTTAGTGTATCTTCTGTAAAGGGCGTACCCAGTGCCGTAGGCTCCCGCATTGCGCGGGGTCTGGGGAAGGGATGTATGCGCACAGCCTTACCTGCACAAAGTGCAGCTTAGTGTATCTTCTGTCTGAAAAAAAAAAACTCAACCACTTCATACCCGCGGTGTTCGTCATGGAACGTAGTAGTATATGCTTATTTCTGCGCACGAGGCAGCATCGTGACTGGAAGAAAGTGTTAGGGTAGACCATCAGAAAGCAAAGCTTGCATCAGTTAAAGCAGGAGTCTTGCAGTATCAGGCAATAATAAGCTGATATTTCTCGGTCAAATATCTCTAAACAAACATGGCCAGATCGTCATGTCAAGCCATACTTTTCACACAGTATGGGACGTCCACTTGTGTATATACAAGTTGCTGTCTCGCTTCCAGCATGTTTGGCCGATCATCCTACTCTATTGCAGTATTGCTTAGTTCCCGAATAAGAAAACCTCTGCCTTTAATTTTTTGCAAGTTGAAATTGACCAGCATCGATATGCAATTTTCCCTCGTAAGTCATATCACAATATGACTGAAAATGAATCAACACCTAATAAAATGATTTCTGTATGCACACTCCGCGGAGTATGATAAATGGCACACTAAATGTTTCCCTCTTTGTACGTAGGTCGCTGTCTACTGCCTCCAGCATGTCCAGCCAGATACCCCAGCGAACTGTTTGTTCCCTTGATTCATCGACATCTCGACTCGATCACTTCTCATCATCGCCATCCGGATGAATAAATGCTGTCTCTGTTTATCATCATCAGACAACACCCGAATCAACAGAAAGTCGCTAGCAAATTAAACTCCATTAGAAATATCAAGCAATAAAGTAGGAGACATCTGCTGGCGCGTTGGCGTACTTGGGGTTCATGTACTTGGAGTACTGATTAATCGAGATTATATTATATCCCTACGACCCTACCAAGATAGTGGGGTTATTAAGCATAACTAATTAGGTGCTAGAATAGATAGCTTTGTTTTTTGTTAACTGAAAGCAGACAATCTGGAGTGTCCTATTGTTGATTTTCTGCAGGTATAGGGCCTGCATGCTTGCCAGCCACAGCTCGCCACGCTACGGAGCCATGATGGGTGGCGCCATAGCTATGTGGCGTGGCTGGGAAACAAATACACCCATGTATTTTTAAATTTTACAAATCTTTTGAGAGAGTAGAGGATCTTGCTTACCCTTTTGTTCAGTTTTTTTTTCGAGAGGACTAGAGGATCTTGGTGAAAGGGTGGGGGAAAGGAAAACAATTTTTTTTTAGCGAAGGAAAAGGAAAATAATTGCCTTAATGGTTCCGTGACTTCTATGGCCCACCATGCCAAGCTTGTATGGGCCCATGGGGCCATAATGGGCCAGGCCGAATTTTAGCCCAGAGGACATCCTAACAATACTGCTTCTGGCAACATTCCAACTTAAATTCAGCAATCAGAGAAGCCCGCTTAATGAGAACTTCAACGAGTAAATCAATCACATAGTCACATACTAGTCAGGTAGGTTGCACACAGAACCATAACCGAAAAACACACGCGTTTCAACGGCTGCGTGCATCGAACGAAAACCCTAACCAGCTCGTCACGCGACTACTGTTCACCAGACGGACAAGCGACCATGCAGATAGCTAAACATAGGCCCACCTGTCAGCCTCCCACCAACAGCCAGGGCTGCGAACAGGCTGATAGATACCATATTGTCGCTAACTTAACCTAACAGACTCTCCAGATGCTTTGCACCCGGCCTTGTTCCTGATCCTGTCAGTTACCTCCTCCCACATGATCCCTTCCAATTAACGCACTACCGAGTAATCACTCATCGCACGTCATCAAGAAATGGCAGGGAATCACGTGGACTAACCTCGGAGATGGGACAGCATATTCAGGTTGCTGCTGCTTTCAGACCAAGCCATCGTCATTCACATGATCACTCCCAGCTCCCATATCCCTTGCATGAAACTATCAACTACGAAGCCCCCCAGCAGCTCCACGCCAATCAAACATCAACTCAACCTATACAGAGAAAAAGGTGAGCAGGAGAAGAGGCAAAAGCTAGGAAGGACTCGATCACTGCACCATGGCGTCCTACGACAAGGCCATCGAGTCCTACAAGAACGGCATCGCCACGGCAGCATCCTTCGCGGCGTCCCTGATGCTGGTGCGCGGCGTGGTGCACGAGCTGGTGCCGCCCCAGCTGCGCGAGGTGCTCTTCTCCCACCTCGGCTACCTGAGGTGGTGGCACGTCGTCTCGCCACATCACACCATCGTCATCGAGCAGAGGACCGACGACGGCCTGACCAACAACCACATGTACAGCGCCGTCAAGACTTACCTCGCCACGCGCATCAGCTCCACCGACAGGCAGCACCAGCAGCGCCTGCGCGTCAGCAGCATGGATGAAAACGACAAAATGCTGGTCGCCATGGCAGAGGGCGAGGAGATGGCCGATGTGTATGATGGAACAGAGTTCAAGTGGCGATTTGTCTCCCGTGAGATCGCAATCAGAAATGGTCACAGCAGCAGTGACATCGATGGTGGTCAGCAAGAGGTCCGCTCATTTGAGCTGAGCTTCAACAGGAGGCACAAGGAGAAAGCCCTCAAATCCTACCTCCCATTCATCGTGTCCAAAGCTAAGGCCATCAAAGATCAGGAAAGATCGCTTCAGATATACATGAATCAGTACACGGGCACATGGTCCCCGGTTGATCTCCGTCACCCATCTACATTCGACACACTTGCCATGGACCAGAAGCTGAAACGATCCATCATCGATGATCTCGACAGGTTCATCAAGAGAAAGGATTACTACAAGAGGATTGGCAAGGCATGGAAGAGGGGGTACCTGCTGTATGGTCCGCCTGGGACCGGCAAGTCCAGCCTGATCGCGGCCATGGACAACTATCTCAGATTCGACATATATGATCTCGACCTGACTGAAGTCCAGAGCAACTCGGATCTCAGGAGGCTTCTCATTGGCATGAGCAACCGGTCCATTATTGTTGCTGAAGATATCGACTGCTCCGTCGAGATGAAACAGCGGGAGGGTCACGAACTGAAATCTGCAGAAGAAGAAAAGGAAGAACAAAAGGTAAGCTTGGAATCAGAATACATCACAATGGATAATTTATTTCCCTTGTTGGTTAAGCAACTTCCTTACATATGCAGCTATGCTGATAAAAAAATGGGCTATATATGTTCTGTGCAGGTGACGCTATCTGGGCTGCTCAACTTTGTCGATGGGCTATGGTCAGCAAGTGGGGAAGGAAGGATCATAATCTTCACCACCAATTACAAGGAGCGGCTCGACCCAGCGCTGCTGCGGCCTGGCAGGATGGACATGCACATCCTCATGGGCTACTGCACCGCAGAGTCTTTCCGAATCCTTGCCAGCAATTACCATTCTATCAGCTACCATGTCACGTTTCCAGAGATTGAGGAGCTGATCACGGAGGCGATGGTGACACCTGCAGAGGTCGCTGAGGTTCTAATGAGGAGTGACGATACCGATGCTGTGCTTCAGGATGTCGTCGATCTCCTTAAGTCAAAAGTGAAACATGGCAGTGAGATCAACAAAGCTGGACACAAGGATGCAAAACATGGTAGCGATGGTGACGAAAAATAAAGAATCATCAATTGCCAAAATAAAGGATGAAATTGTTATTAGTGGCTTGTGTGGAAACCAGCATCGTCCAAAATGTGTGCTTATAAGTTATGATATAAATTTGTGGTATAACCCAATGTTGTTTTTTCAGAAAACTTGTGGTATAACCCAATGTTGTTTTTTCTTTAAGTGAAGGACAATAACACCACATTCGGATAAAAACAACAAAGCCTTTATAATGCGAAGCAAATTGGGTTCTACCCAACATGATCCACTGCTAACATTTGAGTATACATATATTATTCTTTACATCAGTTTATCTCCAGTTAACTATACACAACAGACAACAGAGTGTCATCATCTTACAACATAAATAACATCAGTAATCATCCGGGTATAGATTCATCCAATCCAGCAGGTCCATACCAAGCAGGCAAACCTCATGCCATCACACACATCTCATGATGATTTCTTCGATTTTTTGTCCTCCCATTCCTTCCTAGCCTTCTCAATCAACTTGCTCACCTTGTCGTGGAAGCCAGGATATGGTTCGTACCCACCAAATGTGTGAAGAATCTGAAACAAACAAGATTGTCGTGAGGTGATGTCGTTATCCATCCAGGGAAGTAACAGGCAACCCAAAAACCACAGCGGTGCAAACGTTTACCTCTAGCAGCACAAAGAATGGAGCCATCAAGAAAGCCTGAACAAGATTGTCAAGGAGAGCAGGCGCTCGCTTCTGCAATGAAGATAAGGTTTACATGTAACCAATGGGTGTGATTACAAAATACTTAGCGCCAAGGTTAATAGCATGACAGAGACTTACCTCGAAAACTCCATGACCAATGAATTGCATAGTCCAACAAACCAACTGAGACACCAATACAACCTTTAATAAAAAGTACATATGAGTTAATGATGAACCGTAGACCAAAAAAGAAGTATCTTGCAACTATTTCAGTTCAAAATGACATACAAAACATCAACAAGAATAGACTTGAGAATTAGTTTATTTGAAAGCAGTATAGCATAGATGTGCTAAAGTGGCTTCTCGTTGACACAGGTAAGTAATTAAATGCAGGTAATTAGGTTGTTTAACACCAATTAGCAGCGAATGAAGCAAAATACAGTCTGCCCTTTTGCAGTTATACGAGAAGCTTAATAGAAGGAACTTAAACACCAATAATCAACAAGTACTGTTACAAGTCTGCCAAATTTGTACGCTATGAAAGGAACCGTCTTGTTTATATAATAATCTATAGATGGTCTCTTCTCAAAACGAAATATCTCTGTACTATTAAGTACGGAAAAATATATCCATTTTCGGCAAAAGATATGATAGATGAAGAGTCAAGTGACTGATAGTTTCATCTTTTGGGAGTTGTTTTCTGGACAACAATGAACTAAAAAAATTGATCCAGTATGTACCAATGTACATCCTGTCCTACTTCATAGTGAGCATATTATCAATCTGGATATTTGCGCATCAGCAAAATTATCCCAAGGCAGTAACTTCATGTTAGCATTGGGAAATGGTCAGAACCCTTTTGACAAACTGGACTCTCTAGCAACACCCTTAATTCTTCTCTAGCAACTAAAAGTATTGACATGATCAACTCAACTATGGAAGTATGAATGCATTAATATTTAATTCTGTTCGTAGCCTACCATCAAACAACAAACCAGAGAAGATCTATATGTGCGCACCATTCATTTGACCATTACTTTGTCCACAACAAAAGCTAAAGCATAGATGTGGCATGTGGATATTTTGTAAACCTGGTCAATAAAAGATGTTCTCCGCCCCCCCCCCCCTGTAAACCTGGTCAATAAAATATGGTCTGATGGTCTCCCCCCCCCCCCCCCCTAAACAGTAGTAATAGTTCCCTATGACATCATCATGTAAACAAGACAGACTCAGAAATATTTTAGCATGTTATGCAAATGAATTACCCTAGGATAACTAGAGCGCTAAATGAACTATAACATCCATATAGCAGAGCTAGATTATAATTTCACATAATTAAAGCCATCAAGAAACTCTGAGAGACAGCTCTTTCAGTTCCTCATTATCAAGTATCAACCACCTCAACAGAACGGAAGGAAAAAAAAAACCTCAATCAAAACTTCACATGTGAATCCCTTACTAGAAACTGTATGGATTGCAAACTAAAACTTGTTGAAATAGAGGAGCTACAGTCACCGGCATCATCTGCATATCCCTATGGTACCAATAGTCAATAGAAGCATCCGAGGGTCACCTACGAATACCTAGCTGCAGTGCGACTACAAGTACAGAAGCCGCCTAAGCACCACTCAGTGCTTGCCAATTATGAGGATTATCTAAAATTTCGCAATCTTCCCCCATGGTCCATGGGTACCAAGTCAGCACATATATACTAGTATTAAATGTAGCCGATTATCGAACAGAAGTACAGATACATCTCGATCCAAGCACGGAAGACATGACATAGTACTTCACGACGAGCTCAATTAAACGATCGATGCGAAAGGGCGTAATTTGGTCCCCTTACCTTCCATCCGACGGAGAAGCCGAGTCGGGCGGCGAGGGCCCCGCTGGCGGCCCAGCAGAGGAAGCAGAGGAGGGCGGCGAGCGCGCCGGCGCGGCGATCGAGGAGGAAGTAGTAGGCCCCGTAGACCGCGGCGCCGATGCCGGCGGCGTGCGCGAACGGGGCGGTGAGGTGGAGCAGCAGGAGCGCAGTGAGGAAGATGGGCCAGACGAAGAGCTCGTGGATGCCGACGTTGACGGGGTTGCTGTGGTACGCGCCGTAGAAGGCGTAGTGCCCCTCCAGGTCCAGGAGGCCGCCGCCGGCCATGGCTCCTTCGGTTGGTTGCTTGCTTGCCTGCCTGCCTGCCTCGGGTCGCTTTGGTTGGTGGGTTTCGTTGCGGGGACGAGGAAGTCTTGATGTGGTTTTTAAGTTCGGAGTTGGACTGGCCCTCGTGAAACTCTCTGGGTTTGTTTGGATTCATGCTAAAAAAATTAGAATTTAGAGATACATCAAAAAAAATTAGATCTTAGGTGTTTAGATCTATTGCTTATTTTTTAGTAAACGGTGTTTAGATCCATTTGCTAATTTTGAAGTGGGCCCCACACATATGGGTTGCAGCCGTCGGCTCTAGAGGGCGAGGAGGCTAACAGATAGGCTGGTTTTAGTGAGCCCCACATGCTTGACCCAACATTATCTCTTGGTAGGCTGATCTAATTTTTTATATATGTTTAGATAGAATTAAGCTACTTTTTTAGCTTTTAGATTTTTACACTCCAACTAAACAAGCCCTCTCTCGGTGGTGGTGGAGTACACACCAGTCCGTGCAGGCGTGCTATCAACAGCCAAGCCCAGGCCCATAACCGTACTTCAGACAAAGTCAAATATGAACGATGCATAATGGCGACAAATTAAATCCAGCAAGTTGTTCACTGAAATTGATCTAAGAAACACCTAATCCCCTTCTATGAGTTTCTTTTCTTAAAAAAAATAGTATCACAAATTAGATTACCTTGTTTAACTCCGTTTGTACTAAAATTGAAAGATCTAATTAAATTACCATCTAATCCTTCTAGGAGGATAATGCGTCATGTGATATTTTTATTCATTTTCTTTCCATCGTGCAAATCCAATACCCTGAGAAAGGTGAATTGCATTTGAGAAAGAAAATGATTTTTTGCATATATTAATAACTACTAAGTCATTAAGACATTAACGAATGCACAATGTTTGGAATTTGCATTCTTTTGTACTGAGTCAATTGTTTAACGAGAGCTCTTGACAGTAGTCTCTCCGTTCTAAGGGTGTGTTTAGATTCGTCAAAGATTCCCAAAAATACATTGTTCACCAAAAAATATTATAGATGAATAGTGCTCTATAAGTGGGAGGGATGAGATAAATAGGGAAAATTAGATGAATAGTGTTTTTTAGGAAAATTTTTTGTGAACTAAACGCACCCTAAATTGTAGATACTTAGATACATATTTTTTATATGCATCTGGATATGGTATTATCTAATTATATACATACTACTAACTATGCATATAAATATTCCTAAACAACATACAATTTGCAATGGACAGGGTACCTGATAATAGAATTAATTTCCTCAAGCTCCCATGTCCCAACCTGTCTCAGACCCGTGGACCATGCGTTTGTCATGTTGTGTTTTGCGCTTTTAGTCTTCCATGACAAACTGATTATTGCTGCTTGCTGAAGGCACTTTGTTAAGCACTTGTTTCTTATCCCAATTTTCCTTTCCTTGGTTTGTCCGCATGTATTTTTTTTTCGACAATGAGATACCCATACTGATTCTGTATAATATCATTACGGTCAATTCTATGTTGAAAGCAAACTAAAAAGCTAGATATTCTCGCACAAAAAGTAAGATAAAAGGAAGTAAACTATATAGATTAAACTTACGATAAGATCAAAGCAGTCAACTAGTCATACGTTCTAGAGCGAGACAAGGCCAGAGATCTGCCGAGATTGTTCGGTCAACATTGGGGCACTTGACTTGACGGTGAGGAAAGGAAAATGCTAAAAGTTTGACTTTATATGTCGATGCTTATTCGAACTAAACTAAACATTGCCATAGTTTAGCTTTAACTTTGAGGATGAGAAGTTGAGAACCCTCTGTCTGACGACTGTTATGCTCTTTAAGGAATACTTGATTGAGGTAAACATTTGGTCTACTTGTTCGAGCTTAATAGGGGAAAATATATATAAGAGAAAGCAATACTGTGTTCCATAACACGAGAATTTGAGTCTACTTTGGCGTGCGCCATTTTAAAGAGCTGCCAGATGACTTCAGACTTCAGGGGTGTTTGGATCCCTGTTCTAAATTTTAACACCCATTACATTGAATATTTGAGTCTAATTAATCCATAATTGACAATATAGGTGGTATAGTGACCATTTGCTAATGATGAATAATTAGACTTCCAAATTAGCTCGGATTTATGTAATTGGTTTTATAATTAATTTGTATTAGGGCTTATTTGAAACCATTTTGTTAAAGTTTAACTAGGCTTGAAAAATGAGGTGTCAAACTTTAACATCCATCTGTTTGGATCCATGTTAAAGTTTAACACCCTACTTTAGCAATAAGTGTACAATAGACTGCTCTGCCCCTCATTAACAACTTTTTCTCAAACCAACTACCTTTTAACAATAGGAGTACAAAAGTCTTTTTCTCAAACCAGCTATCTTTTAACAACTTTTAACAAGTTTTAGCACCTCAAAACTAGGTAAGGATTTGGGGTGTTAAACGTTAACGCCTTCTTTCAATACGGATATTTGGATGTCTTTTCTGTTAAAAGTACCTAAAAAGATACTCCCTCCGTCCCTGAATATGTGTCTATGTGTCGCTGGACAAAAATCTCTCCTACCAACGCAGCAGGCAAAATACTCTGCTACCCGTATTCTCTCCTGCGCCTGCAGCAGCTGCTACGAGCCCCAAGACCAGAGTCCAGCCCTGTGAGGGGTCACAGAAGCTAGAGGGCGACACTTATTGAGGGACACACACCTACACCTGTAGCTAAAACGACGGTAAATTAGGGACATAGGGAGTAGGTGTTAAAATTTTAACAAGGTAAGTTGATGTGACGCTCCTGTTATGTCCTAGACTCCTAGCAAAAAGGATCGACGCTCGTTTAAATTCGCAATCTAAATTGGGCCGATCGTTCTCGAGCACAGTCCACAAATGGAATATAGAATTATGTTAAAAAAAATACTAGAAAACTCCAACAAATCTCCAAATAGAGATGCTACTGCAAATTTAGAAACGGAGGCTAACGAAGAAGTCTATCAGAGCTCTACTAAGTTCTTTTGCATACACACCTAGGCTTGCTGGGGGCTACTCAACGGTTTTCTCTGGAGGGAAAAAAATATATGGGTATGTTGTCACGCTCTAGCCGGGTAACCCTCTCCGAGGCCGTGGCGCCGCCTTTAGGACCTGATTGGTTCATGGATGTGCCCAGTCTGGCTTGTCTCCTAAAGCCTGGCTCTCACATACCTGGTTCAGCTCATACAAGCCATCAATGTTTGGTTCAGCTCATGACTGGTGATGATTCTTGGAGTAAGCATCTATGGCGGCCAGATGCCCACTTCAATAGCGCTTGTCAGTTTCCTCATCTCGATTTGGTTGATTTTCGGAGAAAGGAGGTACTAACTACAAGGAGCAAGCAGTCAGGGGCTCATCAGGGCCAACCGGCCAAGCCTCAAGTCGGCACAAAGTGACAAAGGGCAGCACGCGAATTGGGAAGGTATCAAGTTAGGCGGTGGAGAAAGAGACGGAGAAGATAGGAACGAGAGAGCCACACTGGCCAATGAGCCCCACATTGCAGGCTAAATTTGGAGGGAATTTTTTAGGCCGTAAAAAATAGAGCCTGCCCCATTTAACATTTATAGGGATTTTGTTTAGGGTCTATCGTAACCACACACGCAAACAGAACATCCACCTAAAAGCTAAAACATAAATAAAATCGATTAAGAGCATCTCCAACAAAATATGTAAAAATCCTAGGTAAATAAAGAGGTAAAGGATTAGGTAAAAAAATAAAAAGGCTCATAAAAGGCAGGAAAACCAACAGACTAGGTATATCCTGGAGTTGGACTCTCTATATTCAAATCTTGCCTCTGATTGTTTTTTTTTCTCCGGTCTTTTTTTTCCCTGACGCTGCCTGCAACACGTTCGTCGCTCCACTGGACCGTTCCTGGCCACTGTACCTCTTCTGATCATGTCCGCCTGTCCGAGACACACTTCTGCTTATGAAGCTGTAATCAGATCTACTGCAAGTGTGAAGGATGTACTGTGGTCCATGTGTTAAGGCTGCCCAAGTTGAATGTCGCCACAACTGCATCATATGGAAGGCAACAGAAAGCATAGTTGAAACATCCATAAGGCTACAGAAATTAGCTGTCAAAACCTACAGAAATTACCTCCACCCCTCCTGTCACTGGCCAGCAGCAGCAACAATCCAGCAGACAAGGTTTCAGACAATAGACTAAAGACATCCTGCATTAAGTAAATACAAAGTTACACATTTGTTCAATATGCTCAAATAGGCATGCTCATGTTTCAATCTGCAAGCATGACAATTTTTTCTTTGTTCAAATAATACTAATTTGCAGATTTAACTTTCAACTAGACCCTTCCACTGTTATATGAGTGTTCCCCAATACCGAAAAAGAAAAATAAATCCAACCTACTGAAGTTCAGTGAAAGTTATACATGAAACCTATCCAGTTGAGTGAAAGCTATGTACCTATGCAACAACCTATCCAGTTCCGTTCATTCTGCTTGCAAAAATACATAGGTGGCCCATGGCAAACTAGAAGTCGAGCACTTGAGCCACCGTCAGCAAATCTACAGAGTATATGTACATAATGCCTTAACAGTACTGCCATGCAATCTCTCTTTCAAATATGAGCAGAAGCACAACATGTATCGCACTACCAGTAATCCAACTGAATATTGCACAATTCATCTGTGATAAAACTTTGACACTCCAGCAATCAACGATTCGATGGTGTAGTATCTCACCGTTTAAGCCATCCTCCTCTTACAATTGCTCAGCATTGAACAGATCCGGTGAAAACGAATCCCCCATTGCTGGTCCCTCCGAATCCCCCATTGCAGCTGCAAATTGAGAAACCGAATAAGTGGGAAAAGGGAGGCAGGCAGGTCTCCTCGTCAGCAGTTGAGATGGGCTCCGCCGCCGAGACGGGTGCAGGGTGCCGGAGCAGCGCCAGGGAGAAGGCGACTGGGCGCGGGGACGACGTCAGCGTGATGGCGGCAGGGCATTGGAACGACGCCGGTGCGAGGGCGACGAGGCGCGGGGACGATGCGGGGGCAAGGGGAGGGAGACGCGCGGGCGGGAAGGGGAAGACGCGTGCGGGAAGGCTAGATGCCGAACGGCGGTGCTTCGCCATAGTTGCCTACCGAGAAAGACGGGATTGCGAGGGAGAAACCGAGCGGAGGAGTTTAGCGCATCTGGAAGCAGTTTTTATCGGTCTTTAGCTAATTTTAGCTATTCCTAGCCATATACATACCCTGTTGGAGTTGCTCTAAGAAGGCCGTAAGAAGGCCGTAAAATAATGTTTGCTTTGTATGATATGATGTTTTATTTGCATTGTTTTTTTGAAAGATTTAAGACCAAGCTCTACTGGATGAAAAGTTCTCAAGAATACAGTTGATCTTCCACTCTCAGCTAGCAGGCGCATTATTAAGAGGGGGGCGTTGGTGCTGCAGCTGAACTGCATGCTACAAGAAGGATGATCATCTTTTCTTAACAACAGCATTCTGAACGCTTGGGTGTTGGGACTTGGGATGCCAAGTGCCCATCTTTACCCGTAAGGAATTCAAATCTATGGGTGCTCAAATTGTGGTGAAAATGGCTCTTAGTTTGGCAAATTGTTAGTCTCGGTTGTGAGTTTGGCTAACTGGATTAGGTCGACTCCTATCTGCAGCAAATTCAGTTAATCTGCGTTTCTATAATCTTGTCGCAGGCAGGAAAAAAAAATCACATAACAGCAACAATCTTGTTGCTTTCATAACGAAATTTGGATTTTCCCATTGTGAAACAAAACCCGAAAAACAGCGCAAACAGATTGGATTCGGAAAAGAAAACATGCAAATCCATTCATATATCTCAGGCACAGTTGCGAGATTATTACAAATATATATACAAATCTATACAGTGTACCTGGCGTCCTGGCCAACACTTCACTGTATTTGGAAAGCTACTCCTTACCCTCTTCCTCTTCCTACTCTAATCAGATAGCAGGAAATGCAGGATGCAATGAAACATGGTAACCACGAATCCTGCTCCCAAATACGCCACGGCAGCACCTTTGATCCTTGTCCAAAGATACTCAGCACATCCTGCTCACTACAAACTTACGAATCCTGCTCGATCGTGTAGCCTGCCATCATGCGCTGAGTACTGGCGTGTGCGCCGCCAACGGCAAAAAAAGAGGACTTGGAGCTTGTTGGCAGAGCAGCTCGGTCGAGGAAGAAGCAGTAGGCGCCGTAGAGCCCCGCACAGACGGCGGCGGCGTGCGGAAACGGGGCGACGAGGTGGAGGAGCAGCGCGGCGGCGAGGAAGAAGACGGGCCAGAAGACGATCGCGTGGGTGGCCACGCTGATGCAGTCGCCGTAGACGAAGAGCACGTCCTCCGTCTCCAAGTCGAGGAGGCGGCTCCGCGGCGCCATGGCTTGGTTCTTGTGAAGTTGTGAGGTCGACGAGATGTGACACGAGAGGAAGAAGAAAGGCTAGTGATTGGTGAACGTGATGATGTCACGGTGGTGCTCTCTGTGTTGGTAGCGAAGTGGTGACCTCCCCTTGTTGCCTTTAATAGGAGCTGTATGATTTTTTTTTTCTTCTTTTTTTAAAGCGGCAATAGGATAGGCATGAAGCACGAGAAGCACGAGGCTAGTCTGGTTGGCCAGTTCCTCCCTTTTCCAGCCGGGAGGTGCCTGGCGCGAGACAGCGAGATCCCCGTGTCCCCCAAGACGTTGATGTGAGTTTTTAACGTACATGGAAGAAAATTCTTCGCATGAAAGAAACTTTTTTATTTGTGAATAGAAAGATGGATATACTTCATGGCATGGCTCTTAGCCGCGAAATAATAGCTTCAGAATGGATGAGCATGACACGGGGGCATCGCTTATTATTGGTCCCTGCAATTATTTGGACAGGTTTCTCCAATTGTCGGCCGGCGGCTTTCAGCCTTTCACAAAAACGGATAGAACTTTGATTCTTAACTTTGCCCGATCCATCCTCGGAATATTATCACGGCCTAATTTTGTAGCTAATAATATGAAGTATTTAGTTTGAGAAATCACCTCATTTAAAATATAATTAATTGTCCATCATCAAAGTGATACTACGAATTTGGGTAGAATGAACCAATTATCCCCGTCATTAAGCTAATAATATGTTTTTTTTGGGAAAATTAAGCTAATAATAAGCTGGTGAGAGATAATGTGGCGATGACGCAGTAAATTCTCTACTCTTTATACCAAATAAAGATGTGAGGAGTATGAAGAGAAAGTGAGCAACGATACCATCCCATTTCTCAAACAAAATACTTTTAGCTAGCTAGCATGGCATAAATACGACCAAAGTACACTAGCAATATGAAGGCGACGCGGGGGCGACTGCAGGCCCCCACCGAACCTTCCCCTACCGGCGAGCTCCGTGCGGCGGCCACCATCGCGGCCAACTGTGCCTCCATCCTCATCTTTTCCCTTTCCTCTTCGCCCCTACCCTAGTCGCTTGAGTCGTTGGCCTCTCCTGTCTTGGGTGCCGTCCGCCGCGGGTCTTGGGCCGGATTTGGTATCACTAGGCATGAATCTTCTCCTTCCCGAGCCCGTTCTCAACGCCTTCTTTGCCGCCACAGGCACGAATCCTGGTGGGGGTGGGGGTCAGTCAAATTTGTACCTACTCTGTGCTAGATTCGTGACTCCCTGCCATGGACCAGGCTACCAGTGGCTAGCGGTGCCATCCGCTACTTACGGTTATGGCCGTTAGGGGCATAGGAATCTACTTAGCATGTCACACGTTGGAGGCCGGACCCCTCCTCCTGAGCAACTGGCGGTCGACCGGGTGAGGGAGGGGGGAGGACTTCTGGATCAGTGGGATTCTACCGTCGTCCAAGATTTCGGGTGGAAGCCTGCCCAGTGTTGTGCCATTGGGGACGCCCATATGATGTCGCTCTCCTTGCTGGAGGCGTTGTTGCCATGTCTCCTGCAATTTTGGCAAGGCTCCCTCCCTCACCTCATCACCTGGTTGTTGGGGTCCATCATCTCCATCACCACTTCCATTCATGATTCTACCCTGGCAGCTTTGTTGAGGAGAGGTTTCTCTATGCCAGCGATCGGATCCCCACCCCCACATCTATGGGATTGTCTTTTCCGCCGCCAGTGTTGCTGTTGGCGGTCTCATTGTGTTTAAGTTTGTAGGTAGCGTCTGTTTTGCGGTCTCCATGTTCGTGGAGTTTTCTATAGGTTGGAAATGTGGTTCTCTGATCCAAATTCGGTGTACTTTCATGGTCACGATGGAGCTTCCTGAAAGGGGGGGAGGGTACATCGTCGGATGCAAAGAAGATGAAGTACAGGGACCTGGTGGTGTGCTTTAATGTAATTTTATTTTATGTTGAGATCTCAATTTTGTTTTGAAGGAAAGTTGAGGTCTCAGTTGTAGAAGAGGTTTTAATTTAATAAAATCGAGTTCCTTCCTTTAAAAAAACTGAACATTTGTCCTGTCCAAGGTGTCGATGCACGCCCATGTGAATATGTGATGCTTATCACAATTCTCAATCTTCTATAGATAAGTCATAAGTGGCCCGCATCCGAGTTTGTGTATTTCCTTCCACGTGAAATGTATTTTCTTCCACGTTTTCTCTGTTGGGGAATGCAGTTTCTCGAGGGGAAAATGACATCAACACGGCTTGGCTCGCATGGCCTACAAGGCTCTGCTCGTGTCTTGAACAGGCTGAACACATGCTTTGACCATGTTATGCTCGTGCTGCCGAGTGCCGACTTGCCGTGCATCTTATTAAAGGCCGGGGGCAAAGGGCAACTGCAGGCAGAGACATCTTTACAACCAACATTCTGAAGGCCACATTCACGACTCACGAGTCTTCCCCCGCCCTCTTCGTCTACCTCGAGAGCAGACAAGCAATCTTCACCCTCGAGCTTACCAAGCCACACGTACACATGGCGCCTCGCGGCCGCCTCCTCGACCTGGAGAGGGACGACGTGCTCTTCTTCTCCGGCGACTACCACCAGAGCGGCCACTCCAGCGTGGCCACCCACGCGCTGGTCTTCTGGCCGGCCTTCGTCGTCGCCGCCCTTCTCCTCCACCTCATGGCCCCGTTCCGGCACGCCGCCGCCGTCTGCGCGGTGCTCTACGTCACCTACTGCTTCCTCCTCGATCGCGCGGCGCGGCCTTCCTATGCCTGGCCGGCGGCAGCTACTCATCAGTGCACGAAGATGGCAGCAGCCTATACGGTCGAGAAGAATTCATAACATAAGTTCGTAATGATCAGGGGATGGGTCTACCATATGTCTTCTGCAATGATCAAGTTGTTAGTGCAGGAACAGGATTATGGAATAGTCTCTGGTACTCTGGTCACTTGATCAGTGGTCGATCTTCTGGTCACTTTTCTAGGCTCTTTTGACGCACGTGCAATGTCTTGATCTGCAGTATATTCACTTCGAGATTGGGTGACAATGTATAAAACAGTCTAAATTTTCATTATCTCGCAACTTTGTGGCCATCTGGAAGATGAATTGCTTGCTTTCCGTCAGGCGCCTGTTTTTCAGTCTACTACCGTGGACCAATAAGGCATTCTGATCTCAATTCTCAATTTGACGATGCATGTGCGCAGTAGGCGCTTGCTTTGTTTCTCTAGCAAACAAGTAATACACGTAACAAATTAAGCTTTGTGAAGTTGATAATTGCCTGTATTAGTTCAGTAGAATACTGTTCAATGTAAGGTTTAAGATGTCCCTAGTTGCTAAGGCTAGTCCCAATACATTGTATCATGGACGTTAGATGAATGCCATGTAAGATATATTGGCGATATGATAAAATAAAATGTTAAAGAAGAGAGATAAGGAAGATGTGTCATCATAGAGTGTCAGCTTGTATACGCTATCTATGACTAGAAAAAATATGTTTACCACTTAAGTCCACCTTCATAGACACAAATAAATATCAATTAAATAGGATGAGTGGTATAGAAAACAACAATGTGATACAATGCATGGTGAGAAATGTTTCTACACACCTATTGGGTGTTAACAGCCCATCGACCTGTGCTCCCGCGCAGGCTAATTAGAGTTAATATAAAAATAGGACTTGTAGCCAATAATTAAAATTATCTATCTCGCGCTATTTTTCAATCCATTAAATATTTTAGCACAATACCATGACGATACGTATTTACCATCTTTTACCTCAAACATGAATACATAATGACATGTATCATGGGTAGTATTTTTATATAATCAGTAATATAAATAATATATGAATAATGATAGAAATAGTAATTTAAAATTTTACATTGGTGTACTTTAAAATTTTGTTCTAATTATATAATTTAGATTGAGGGGGTTACTTTAACTTTTAATAATGACATAATTTATATACAAAGGGCTATTTGACATTATTTTTATATTGACATAGGTGGATAATTTATATAATGATTAGGGAGCTACTTTAGAATATTTTTATAATAACAAACATGGTAATTTAGATATATGTTTTAGGGGTTACTTTAGTCTATTTTCATATGAAAAATGCGTGTAATTTATTAGAAAATGATAACATATATGATGTCTATTATTATTAGAGTTGTCGGATTGATGTCCGGATGTTTCTAAATTTTATGAAAATGTTCTATGATTTCTCTATTATTTTAGAGTGCCCACCTAGGATCCTAGATGACTTCATGTGAAGGTTTCGAAAGTAGACTCCAATTAGTAATAGTAATATTTTAGTGACATGCCAATCTTGGGGTATAGTACAATGTTATAAGGCACTGTGATAAGCCACGACAACAAGGACTGACCTAGATTATTCTATTGATAAGCACAGTGGGAATAATACATCTGTAGATCATTTCATGACATAAGGAACTTTGGGAAGCATATAAGGTCCTGATGTCCAATAATGGATATAGTAATAAAGGATCAAGGAATAAATAGCACGGGTAAGGGATTTGGGATTCAGACCGAGTGGGATGAATTTCATCGAAATTTGTCCATTTCGGTAGGGCTAGAGATAAAAGTAAACCAGTCAAAAAAGTTTGTCCCAATTTGAATTTTTGGTTCGGCCCAAGGCCCATAACAAACTCATAGATGCCTTCTCTTACTATGAATGGAACCATGAACATGACTCTGAAACCCTAGAGGATTCATTTTCTCCCCACCTCTCCTCCCTGGTGGTGGCGGCTATCCAAGCCACCTCCAAGAGGCGGAGGGAGATCTCCCTGTCTGTCGTAGATACATTGATATCACCCTATTTGGTGTTGCAATATGCAGATAAGTGGAGAAGTTGCACACTTTCTGGCTTCAAGCCAAGAACTAATTATGCCAGCCATACATGCAATGGAAGCTCAACTTGGTCAGGAATCAGCGCAGTTTCATCGGTTCATGAGTAAGGTGTCTCAAAGGGTCCACAACTTGGAAACAAATAGTCATCAGTGCACGAAGATGCTGGCAGCGTTCGTAAGGGATGGGTCCACCATATATCTTCTGCAATGATCAAGTTGGTTGGTGCAGGAACAGGATTATTGAATAGTCTGGTACTCTGGTCACTTGATCAGTGGTCGATCTTCTACCATTGGTAACATCAGGCCACACCGGCCTTTTCTAGGATCTTTTCACGCACGTGCAGTGTCTTGATCTGCAGTATATTCACTTTGAGATTGGGTGACAATGTATAAACCAGACCAAATTTTCATAATCTCGCAACGTTGTGGCCACCTGGAAGATGAATGGCTTGCTTTCAGCCAGTTGCCTGTTTTTCAGTCTACTACAGTGGACCAATAAGGCATTCTGATCTCAATTCTCAATTTTGACGATGCCTGTGTGCAGTAGGCGCCTGCTTTGTATCTCTAGACTCTAGCAAACAAGTAATACACGTAACAAACTAAGCTTTGTGAAGTTGACAATTGCCTGTGTTACTTCAGTAAAATACAATATTTAGGGAGGTTTAAGATGTCCCTAGTTGCTAAGGCTAGTCCCAATGCATTGTATCATGGACGTTAAATGAATGCCATGTAATATATATTGGTGATATGATAAAAAGTTAAAGAAGAGAGATAAGGAAGATGTGCCATCATAGAGATACAACTGTCAGCTTGTATGCGCTATCTAAGATTAGTAGCCAGAGCTACTAATAATAATAATAAGCACAATCTCGTGCTTGTTCGTTAAAAAAAAAAGATTAGTAGCCAGAGATCCTATGGTCTATGGGATTTGTTAGAGGAAAGGCAAAGATGAAAATTATTTTGAAGAGGCAACATATCTGCCTCACAATAGATATTTGGACCTCAAAATATTTTGTAGAAGTAGAAGCAACGTTTTTTTTTCACTGAGGAGGTTTGTTGGCCGGAGCAACGGAGTGCGAGGGATAGACGTGCAATAGAGATTGTGAGTGTGTTTGTTTGAGGCGCCTCAAGTGAACATGGTAGAATCTTGGAAATATTTGCGATTAATTGCCGACGAATTCTGAAACTTTCTTCAGCATTAATTTCAGAAGCAATGCATCCAAAGCCTCCTTATCCATTTCTGAACCTCAGAACCAAAAAGCGCGCGCATTCATCCTCTGAAAGGCCCAAATAGCTCCTAAGCTGATAATATCCGCAACGCGCCGGCGCTTCCTTCCAACCTCAGAAAGACAATCCTATTGTCCTACAGTCTTAGCCACAAGGCGACACTCCTACTCACACTGTCAGTTGCCACCATTCCAATTTCCATTCAGCTTCGCCATGGCCACGCTCGCCAAGCACCTCATCCTCTGCTCCACCACCTCCTCCTCCCCGTCCCAACGCCACCGTCGTCCCCTACCTCCAAACGCCACCGCGGGCGGAGACTCCGACAACAACCACCAGCAGGCGCCGCCGCCGCCGCGCTCCGCCACGCGGCGGCTGGCGGTGGCCGCGTCGACGGCGCTGGCCGCCACGGCGGCGCTGTCCGCTCGCCGCCCGGCGGCGCCTCCTCCGGCGATGGCCGCGGAGGCGGCGGCCGTGACGACGCCGGCGTCGCCGCCGGGGGCCGTGCCGCGGTGGGGCACCAGGTCGTACGTGCGGGAGCGGTTCTTCGAGCCGGAGCTGACGGCGGAGGAGGCCGCCGCGCGCATCCGGCAGACCGCGGAGGGGATGCGCACGCTGCGGCCGATGCTGGAGACCATGTCGTGGAAGTACGTGCTCTTCTACGTCCGGCTCAAGTCCAAGTACCTCGACCTCGACCTCACCACCGCCATGGCCGGCGTCCCCGCGGCGCGCCGCGCCGACTACGTCCGCGTCGCCAACGAGCTCGTCGACAACATGACCGAGGTAAGTTGAATTTCATATTTTCATGTCACAGCTGAATGAAAATGCAGTTTCTAACTTATTTTGCTCAAACAATTTCGCATCGCATGCTGCTTTGTCGGTGATGTCTGCAGTTCGATCGCTTCGTGCGGACGCCCAAGGTCTACGAGTCCTACCTCTTCTATGAGAAGACGCTCAAGTCGCTGGATGACGTCGCGGAGTTCCTCGTCTGATGTATTTTTTTGATAAAAGATAAAATCCGACTTCCGACCTACTGTATCCACATGGTACATATATACAGCCAAGGGTTACAGGAGTTTTTAAATTCAGTTTTCAGATAAAAATAGGGTCAAAAAAATACAAGGAAAACACTCTAAGAATAAAATTATGGAGACTAAACATTAGTCTTCTTCGTTATCCATGTTTGGTCTTATGTTATAACATCGATCCGTCAAATTATCCGTCTACTTATAAGCTCATGTCAATCGACTTATATTGCCAAAAGACTTGTCTTGTTTTGGTAGTAAAGATCATGAAGAAACCACAAAAATATTATCCGTCTAGGTAATGATTGCCTTTATAGACGACCTCCAAGGAAGTCCAAGGAGTACACGGTCTCGAATTCGGTTTTCACCTTTGGAGAAAGCACATTAGCAATACCCTGTTTGCAACGCTTCACAATAGAAGCCGCATATCGACCCTAATAGATAGAAGAGTAAAATACACAAGTAGCCCTTAAACTTGTCTCGATGTGCCATTTAGGTCCACAAACTTAGGGATGACAATTCTACCCGTGGATGCGGATATCCGCGGATAACCGACCCGACGGGCACGGATACGGGCAGTCAATCTCGCCCGCAGGCACGGGTATGGGCGAACAATCTTACCCGCGGGTAGAAAACGGAAAAAATAACTTACCCGCGGATATTATCCATTACCCGCATAATAAGGTGGCCCATCAAAATAGAGCCCATCTAACATTCAGCCCAGCCAAGAAACAAACCCTAACACCGTACACCTCCACCTCGGTGCCCCTGCCTAATCCCACCGGCCACCCCGTGTCCCGACTCCCGAATCGGGAGTCCTCCGCCTCCTCTCCTCCTTTCTCGATCTCTCTCCTCTCAGCCCAAGCCGGCGGCGGCACAGGAGGGCCACAGCAGCAAGGCGCAGTGGCAGGCGGCTGAAGGAGGGCAGCGGCAGGCTGCTTGGATCTGCGCGCACGCGGCTCTGCACGCCGGAGTGACAGCCGACGGCGTACTGCGAGGTAGGGCGCGGCAACAGGCGAAGTAGGATCTGCGCGTGGACGCGACAGCTCTGCGTGTGGGCGCGACGGCTGGCGGCGCGACGGCGCGACGCAGGAGGGCGCGGCGGCAGCGGCGCTGGAGGACGGCAGGCGGCAACGGCGCATGAGGACGCAGGAGCGCGCGGGTAACGGGTTGCCCGTTACCCGCGGATATCCGGCAGCATTTCTTACCCGCGGGCAGACTTGCGGGCGGGCAAAGCTCGGAGCCGCGCATCTTACCCGACCCGCTGTCATCACTACACAACCTCGCAAATCCAGCTCTCTCTCAATCAGTTCGCGCCGCTTCCGCCATCGGTGGCCGCTCCGGCACCATCGTCCTCAGCCGTCCGCCCCGGAGGTCGCCGTCTCCCCGACACACACCCGTAGGTCGTCGACACGCACCGCCAGCCACGATGCTCCTCGGCGGGGCCTCCCGGTCCAAGTGCAGCATGTAGCTGTTGCTCGGGAAGCGGTGAGGAGCGTCGTGACCCGTGAAGGTCGCAGACCAGCCATCCGCCGCCCGGCTACATCGCCGGACCCGCATCACCACGTGCTGCTATTGGCCTATTTCTCTCTCGAGTCTCGATCCAGCACGGTCAATCTGTGGATGCATGCATGCACCTTGCGCCTGGACATGCACCAGCATAGGCATGCATGCAACGCATCGTCTGCAGCCAGCCTGCCACCAGGGTTCCCCGAACCGTCAGGAACCGGTCAATCCGACCAAACTGCCCCGGACCGGTTCCGGTTTGGGGTTTGAACCGTGTAAATTTATAATTTTTAAATTTGAATTAAAAAAATGGAAAAATATCGAAAAAAATCTTAAAAATACTTTAAGGTGCGTGCAATCTGTTGGTGTAAAAAGTTTTCAAATATTTGGTCATTTGGTATTTTTTCGGTAAATACAAGTTAAATCAAAAAAGAAAAAGAAAAAACAGTGGCCGGCCCATTAAGGCCCATGAAGGCCCAACGCCGCCCTAACCCTAACCCCCCCTCCCCCAACGGCCAGCGCTCATTCTCCCCCCCCCCCCGCAGCCGCTCCTCCTCCAGGCGATTTTCGCCGCCAGCCGCCGTAACCGCCGCGCGTGCCGGCTAACCGCCCCTGAAACCCCGGTAACCGGTCCGGTTGCGGGGCAACGGTCGCCTCCCCGGTTCCCACCCGCATACGCCGGCTAACCGGTCGGTTGCGGCGGTAAGCCGACCGGTAGCGGCGGTTAGCCGCCCGACTGAGGTATGGGCACTTTGAAACTTTGAATCTATTTGTGATTTATGAAATTTTGAAATGGATGTAGTGATGGAGATATTTAGGTATATTTTGATTGCAGCCATGTGATTTTAGAATGTATGAACTATGAACTATGAAGCCATGTATATATATTTTGATGTAGGGTATTGTGATTTTGGAAATAAGGAAATGGATGTAGGATTTAAGTATTGTGATATAGCTATGTGCTGTCAAGTTGACATTGATATGTTTATGTTCGTTCCATGTTTGCACATACGCAATGTCTGGCAGAGATAGAGATGTTGTATGGGAACACGGTGAAAATCTTTACCCCGGTTGGAGATGCAACTATTGTCATAAGTCCAAGGGAGGAGGTGGTGCCACTAGATTGAAACAACATTTGGCAGGGCGCGGGACGGAGGTCGTCCATTGTGAAAAGGTTTCAAAGGAGATGCGTGAGTACTTTCAGCGTGAACTTGAAAGGGCAAAGAAGGTAACTGCTCAACGTGCTCAAGAGAATTTGAGAAAGGAGAAGGCTGCAGCGGAAGGTAACTATCCTGGTGGAGATGAAGCGTATGATGAGGAGGCTGAGCTGCAGCGTGCCCTGAACCAATCAAGAGCGGAAGAGGAGTTCCGTCGCGGGGTGCAACAGAGAGGAGGTGCATACGAGCATGGAGGCGGTAGTGGTACTAGGGGAGAGGGTGGTACGTTGCAGAGGATGCTTCGAAGGGCAACTTCATCGAGGCAGACTCCTAGGGTGACGGACTATAACTTAGGTTCGGCGCGTGGATCGACGCAGCCAAGGATTGACACAAGCTCATGGACGCAGAAGGGTAAGAATGCAAAGGAAGCTATTGGGAAAGCTTGGTCAAAGTTTTTCCATACTGCGGGAGTTCCTGGAAGACAAGCTGACAGTCCATACTTTGTCAGTGCGGTCAGAGAGACACAGAAGTGGGGTATGTTTTCTTTGCAGCCGAAATAATAGCTACGCAACTACATGTTTGGATCTAATCTCATGAGTGCCATATGTTTTGCAGGTGAAGGTATCGCGTCACCCACTGGACGGGATATTGATGGCAAGTACCTGGATCAAAACGAGCGAGACTTGCAGGTTCAGTACGCAAAGTTTCAGGCAGAGTGGCCTATGTTCGGCGTCACGTTGATGTGTGATTCGTGGACTGGGCCGACGAAGATGAGTGTCATTAACTTTTTGATATATTGCAATCGGGTCATGTGGTTCCACAAGTCTATTGATGCGACTGGAAAATCTCAAGATTCTGCATATTTGCGGAAGGTAACCCCGTACCTAGTTCATTTCGATCCGAATATGATTTGGATGTTGCTAAAGAATATGTGTATTTACCAGGAGATTCTGAAGGTGGTGGACGAAATTGGACCAGAGCATGTCGTTCATGTGATCACGGACAACGGCTCCAACTACAAGAAAGCTTGCAAGGGGATTCAAGATACATATGAACACATTACTTGGACACCTTGTCTAGCACACACTGTCAATTTGATGTTAAAGGATATCGGTGAAAGGTACGAACATCAAGATTTGATCGATCAATGCAAGAAAATATCAGCGTGGTTACACAATCATGGTCAGTTGAATGCAATGATGAGGCAGGCGATTGGTGGTGAGTTGGTGAAGTGGTGTGCAACTCGCTTTGGGACCAACTACATGTTCCTAGATAGCATGTATCGGAAACGTGATCGTTTTATGCAGTGGATGGCATCTCCTGAATTTTTGCAGAGCAAATGGGCCAATTCAAATATGGGTAGATTTACTCATACGAGATTTTCAAGTCTAGAGTGGTGGGAGGGAATAAAATTTGTCATTGACTCAGTCCAACCAATATACAGCTTACTTCGCTTTGCTGATCAGGACAAGCGGCCGAACATGTGCGAGGTATGTATGACCGTACAGAGTGTGAGAAATGAAATGCAATCTTTCTTTGGCCGCAATGTTTCCACGTTCAAAGAGTATGAAGCGATTTACAACGGAAGGTTGCAGGACATCTTCTTTGACACCTGTGTGGTTCCAGGTAAGACGGCTTCTGCTCATTGTGAACAAAAGTTTATACTTTCAAGTTCCATACACCTTATGCTCATTCGTGGTACTTTCTATTTTGCAGCTTATGTCCTGAATCCGAGGTATGCCTATTCGTTTATTCCAACTCCAGAAATGTGGAGTACACTGAAGGATGCTTTTCAGCGCATGACGGATATCTCGAGCGTCGTCCAGGCATTGCAAGAGGTTGAGCTGTTTCGACAACGGCGTAGTGACTTTGGCACATAATTGGCACAACAAATGACGCTTGACCCAAAGACAACTGCATCTTCTTGGTGGATGATAAACGGCAACAGAACTCCCAAGCTGCAGAGCCTTGCTATGCGGCTTGTTGCTCAATGTTGTTCGTCAAGTGGATGCGAGCGGAACTGGAGTACTTTTGCCTTGCTGCATACAAAGGTTCGCAATCGGTTGTCACACAAAACACTGAACAAGCTTGTCTATGTCAACTACAACCTACGCCTGCGACTTGCGGATGTTGCCGATCCTCCACGGGATCAAGATGATTTCATTGAGCAGCTAGCCCATCTTTCATTCTATGATCCTAAAAATCCGGTGCGGGAATGGATGGAATATGGAAGGTCAAACAAAGCTCCTGTTCTAGACGAGGACGATGATGAAGGTGACACACCGCTTCCCTCTAATATTGTCGCTGATAAAATAAATCCGGCGGACCTCCGTACTTCTACAGGGGATGATTGCATCAGTAATTGGGCACGGCGACATGTAGGTAACACTCATGTAGGGAAGCGGAAGTACCACATCGCGCCTAGCAAGGTTAACCCGAAGCGCCAACGAGGTCAGGCAACGGGAAAAGGCAAACAGAAAGAAGTAGAAGTCCTGAGCGATGAAGAAACTGATGATGGTGAGGGTGATAAAAGTCCAGAGTATCGGGAGTCTCAGGACATCATGATGGTGATAATAGTAATGATGGTGATGATAGCAATGATGGTGGTGGCAGTGGTGGCGGCAGTGGCGGTGCTGCTGGCGGTGGCGGGGGCGGAGGCGTGTCACCTTCAAACCCACCTGCTGGTCTCCATTTTACAGGTACCAAGTGTACGTCCATATGAACATGTTTTTATTATTCTGACTTATGAGTATTAATTATACTATATGGTTGATTGCAGGGGAGACTGAGTTCACACATGCAACCCAGGACATTGACCATGGAGCACCGATGTCGCAGAGGAGAACGGTTGGACCGACGGATTACGGCTCCCCACAGTTCTCTTCTAGCTCCTCCTACAGGGAATCCTCACAGTCTAGTTATCACTATCCTATTCCGGAGTTGAGCATGCAGCCACCGATGAGATGGGTATACGAATGGCAAGATCCTCATTGGTATAATATGTTACTTCAGGAATGGCAGACGACATCGGCCTGGACGGGCCAAACTTGGCAAGAGTTCAAAGCTGAGTTGCTTGTAAGGCAGGGTTTGAATGTGATGTCCACCGCGGAGTATGAAATGGCCTCGCAATGCTACCGTTGAACAATTATTTGTATGAGAGGACTACTAAACTAACTATTTGTATGAATAATTATTTGTATCAGAGGACTACTAAACTATTTGTATGGATATTTGTATGCACAATTATATGTATGGATATTTGTATGCATTTGTGGTCAATTTTTCTATTAATTTGCGGATAGGTCATGCCTATTATTTTTCAAGCCACCAGGCCGGCTAACCGGCCAAATCGGTCGGCTAACCGGTCAAACCGGTCGGCTAACCGGTGAGCGTGTTTTCCAACCAACCGGCCGGCTAACCGGTCTAACCGGTCGGCTAACCGGTCCTAACCGGTGACACGAGGAATTTGAATTCAAAATTTGAATTTGTCCGGTTTCTAGCGGTAACCGGTCCGGTTCGGTAAGAAAAACCCTGCCTGCCACACGCCGGCGCACCGTAGGGACAGGTATTTCCACCCCGCCTGCAGCCACCATCGACAGCGGCACGCAGGGAAGTGCGCAGCGCCGCGCAGCACGGGCCAAGACGGCGTGCAACACAGGGATTTGGCGGCGGAACAACGGCAGGGCGCCATGGGCGAGGTATTGCTCACCCATGGCAGAGCTTCCTGTCTTGAATGGGAATTGAGAGAGGGGTGAAAAGATGAGGAGGTAGATATAGAAGATGATAAAATAGGGGTGTTTTTTATATATTCATGCTATGTAGCACCATGTGAAGGGTATGGTCCTAAGTGGCACGGCTTAACAAGTTTAGGGGGCAGATTTCAACTTTGCGAATTCGTGGACCTAAGTAGCACACTAAGACAAGTTTAAGGATCACTGGTGTATTTAACTCTAGATAGAATATCTCGAGCAGATCACTCTCCCACAGACCGCCTCCATGGTGCAACCAGGTCGGCAAGCGTAGATCCGGCCTAGATAATTACCAGAGCTATCTTCCCTTACCAAGGTAAGGGAGCTCCTAGCCATAGCTTTCCTCGTCGTCGTTGTCTGTGAGCCGAGAGGTAGAAGAAGTGCATAAGCCCGCTGCCATCCTTGCACCCGTGAGGTTGACTAGTGGAGGAGTGGGCGCCTGCGGCCTGCAGCTATGGTTCCACCTGCGTGTCGCATATGAACCTGGTGAATGATTTGGATGGTCTCCTCTAGAAGGAGACCATTCGAGCTTTTTTTTTTAGACAATGGAAATCAATATTTCCCGCCTCTGCAGTTCCGCACACAACATTTAAAGTTTAAGCTTAATATATTTCTTCAGCTCCCTGGCTGAGATCAAAGGAACAAAAATCAAGACCATTCGAGCTATGATGTATTGTATGCATCCGTAGTCCTAAGATATGTATTATTAATTTGGATATGAAAGAAGATTTTGAACCCATATTTTTAGAGAATGTCTATTATTCTAAGATGTATTTTTGTCAACACAAGACCTTGATGCAATATCTACTGTTCAGCTGAGAATATGAACGTAGTACACTATTAATACACGACTACGCAGGAATTGCCTAAGCTACTGTTACAGTCACTCTCTATGTACATGGCCACATCACGAGGAGAATGGTAGTTGCACTGAATGGCTCTGTGCATCGGGCTGGCCCTGGCCTTAGGTCCCCTCGACCCAATATTAAGTTTGCAATCGACCGTGTGATTTATTAGAGCTTCTAGTCAATCATGTGGTGGACTTTCTGCAAGCATTCTTTTGCAGTGTTTCTCCTACCTCTTTCTTGTTTTCATTTTCTTATTACCTCCACCCCGCTCATCTCTTTTGTGTCACCACCGACAACCCTCCCCCCATGATCCCCCGCATCTCACCGCCGAAGAGGCAGCTTGGTTCATTCCCCACCGCCACCGGTCAGGCGACTTCTAGCCTCCACGGCTCCACCCCAAAGGAGCAGTGGCTAAACATTAGCCGTGGGTGTCTGAGCGGATGGAGCGATGGCAGATCCCGTGGGCACAAGATTCTGGACCGAATGGAGCGATGGCAGGTCCTTGCGAGCAACGAAGTGGTGACCCGACGGTGGTGGTGGAGCGACATGGCTTTAGGCCGAGGCCACTGGCGGGCACAAGGTGGAGCAACGATACTTCAGCGCGGCGAGGCGCGCGAGTGCAGTAAGCGACGGTGTGTCCGCTAGAGGCTTTTTTTGTTGCTTTATTTCCATTGACTTTTCTATGAAAATTTGTACATATATTTTTCAAATAGTTGAACACAATATTTCCTAAATTTTATTATTCATTTTTTTTCTTAAAGTCTTCGTTCTCCAATTTTATCTTAGAGTTCTTATATTTGTTTTTTCTTTATTTCTATTTTATTAAAGAAATCTTATTTCCAAACATTTGTTTCTAAACCTGTCCAAAATTTTTCACCATTCATATTGAAAAATGCTTTCTAAAAAAATTGCACATTTTTATTGAAAATCACATACAACTTTTTCAGCAAAATTACATAACTTTCAATGAAATTTTCAAAGATTCGTGTTTATAGGTTTTTTGTTTCAATATTTTTCATTACTTTTTTTTAAAAAAAATGTTTTTCCATAGTTTCGTTTTCCATAATTAAGTTGCTAAAAAATACTTTTCACCTAAAAAATTGTACCTACAACTTTATTTGGTTTGGGGGGTTTTATCAAGGTTTTAAATAGCTAGCTATAGCGTCCGCTATGGCCTGCTATAGCTTAACTGTAGAGGAAAACATTATTTGGTTCTATGTGCAATTCAACCGTTATTTGAAGCTATTGCCCGCTATCGTTTTTCATAGGATGAACCGGCATCCTATTTTGTCTTCAGGGCCCAGCAAAAATAATGCAAAGGTTCTGGACGGGAGCACTTAAAAATTAAAGGATACAATGCGGAAGATTGACCGCACGCAGCTTTGCATCCGGCCGACCGTAAATTTGTGATTCCCCTTGGCTTAGTTTGAGTGACGAGTTACGTCGGCTAATGGCGTGCAAAGTCCGAGCCACGGCGACGGTGGTAGTTGGACGGAGCAAATAAGGTAGTGGGAACCGTCAGCACGTATGGAGGAAGGGGAAGCAAGGGCACCGCCGTTGCGACGGGCAGCAGCACGATGACGAAGCTTATCCATGTTCCATTGGATGGACATGAGTCCAAGGGAGAGTGCTGTCTGATTTACTCCTTTGCACCAGCAGCGGTGGCAGTCGGCAGACGGCTTTGTCAACAACGACCGAGCAACACGACGAAAGGGGAGCACTACATTTTCTTTTTTCGCGATCGTGGAGCACTAGATTTTTCAAACGCATACATCACAACATCTCAAAAAGTGGGCAGAAAGACACGACCATTTCACATTTCCAGCACAAACTTCCAACGCCATCTTCAACCCAGAGACCCATCCTGTGGCATCTCCTCAGGATCGCCGTCGATGTTTCACGAAAGCGAAAGCGTACAGCGCCGATCAATCGTTCATGCCATTTCGCTAGTTGCCGACTCATCAGTGCTCACCCACTCCACTGGTGCCAGCGAGCAGCACGTCGGCGATCAGCGAGTCCAAGTTGGCGAGCGACTCCACCGTCGCCCGCGCCGCGGCCTCCTTCCACTCCGCCGCCCGTCGCGCCATCTCCTTCCCCTTCTCATCATCACCCCCACCACCCATCGCCTCCCGTATCCTCGCCTCGACGGCCTCCCGCCGCACGTCGTCGCCGACCTCCATCGCCACGCCCCACTCGACGCACTTGTACCGGCAGTTGGTCTGCTGCTCCGCGAAGAACGGCCAGCACAGCATGGGCACCCCGGCGGTCAGGCTCTCCACCGTCGAGTTCCACCCGCTGTGCGTCAGGAACAGCCCCACCGCCTCGTGCCGCAGCACCGCCTCCTGGTCGCACCAGCTCGCCAGGAGCCCCCTGCCACGCGTCGCCTCCTCGAACCCCGACGGCAGCGCCGCCGCCGCCGCCGAGCCCCTCACCACGTCCGGCCTGACGATCCACAGGAAGTCGCGGCCGCTGCCAGCCAAACCCCACGCGAACTCGGCCAGCTCCTGGCCGGTCATCACCGTCACGCTGCCGTAGTTCACGTACACCACCGACCGTGGCTTCGTCTTCCTCCCGTCCAGCCACGCGAGGCACGCGTCGTCCTCCTTCCACAGGCTGCAGCTGATCGCGTCGACGGGGCCACTAGTACTAGTGGGCATGGCGACCTGCTCCAGGACGGATGGGAGTGGGCCGATGGTGTACACGGCTGGCATGATGGCGCGCATGGCGTCGAGCGCCGGCCGCTCCAGCTCGTCGAAGCTGTTGATGATCACCGCCGACGCGTCCTCCGAGCGCTCGACCTCGTGTAGCTGGAACGTCATCAGGATGTCGTCTGGGTCCGTGGTGCGCAGGAACGTCGGGAAGTCCTTGAGCCGCATGTGCTTGCTCATGCCGGGCGCCCAGTCCACCGGCATGTCCATGAACCCGTTCGTCAGTTGCTCTTCGTCTGCACGGGCAAAAATCAAAAATCAAAACCAAATCAAATCGATTCCTTTCGAACAAATCGAACAAGATCCAGCAGAGCATACGTTTGAGAGGGATGATTCCCCTGTTGATGAGGGGGCGGAAGTTGCGGTAGCCCATGTAGCCGCAGGCGCTGGCGGTCCAGAAGAGCACGCACGGGACGCCGAGCTCCCTCGCGGCGTCGACGCTGAAGCTCATGAGGTTGTCGGCCACGACGCAGGACACGGCGTTTTTTCCGAGGCCGGCGAGGAGGGACCGGAAGTGAGGAGGGCAGTGGTGCTTGGTGGCGTGGCTGATGGTGGCCGGGTCCTGCGTGGCGTCGGCGTCGGAGGCCGGGAGGCCGTCGGGGATGGTGGCGAAGCGGAAGCCCGGGAGGCCCGCGACGGCGGAGGCGCCGCGGGAGCGGACGAGGCGGCGGTGGTTGTACTCGGTGTTCACGAAGGTGACGTGGAAGCCCCTGGCGTGGAGGATCTTGGCTAGCTTCAGCATCGGCGTGATGTGGCCCTGCGTCGGGAAAGGGAGGCACACCGCGTGAGGAGGAGCCTTGTCGCCGCAGCTGGCCGCGGCGGCGCTCATCATCTCTGCTTGCGTTTGGGAACAAGGGGAGGAGACCGAACTGTTTGTGGATAGCCTTTTCTCGCTGCTGCACATAGTACACTATGCAGGGGAAGACGACGACTCAAGACTGAAGAGTAGCAGCCTCGGCACGCACCTTTTGACTTGCAAACTTCCAAAGCTCCAATGTTTCTCAGCTTTCTGATTTTTGTGTCGGCGTCGAGCAAGGTGTCCAACCACCCTGCTCTAGCGCTGAAAAGTATGCTCTGCTCGGGTGGCCTTTTTCTTCTTCAGTTAAATAATTTATAATAAGGAGCATATCCTGTGGAAACCAACTTTCTGTGAAAACTATGAAGACTTCAATTTGGACCACACGGTGTTGATCCAAAGGCTCGCCTAAATTAGGTGGAAGGGGTGATTTACAAAACTCAGAGGAGGTGGGAGGGTTGATTTGCAACACGTTTTTGCAAATCACCCCTCCCACCTGATCTGGTCGCACCCTTGGATCAATATCGTGTGACAAAGATTTTAGTTTCCATAGTTTCCACGGAAAGGTTGGTTTCCATAGGATACGTTGCCTTTATAATATGGGTCATGCTATGGTGCACCATTTACCTATGAGGAGGTAAGAGGTCAAATAAATCTTAGCCATTCAATTTTCTAAGGACTAAATCATTAAAACATAACAAATCATTATTTCTGCATAATTATCTTGCATGGCAGCATGCAGATCCACAAATTATGGACCTATTGGCTGCATGCAGATCTATTTAGGGAAGAATTATGCATTGCCGACAACATGCATGACTGAAAAATTGTAACTTAACTTTGGATTAGATTTTTTTTCATATTCACTAAAAAATATATAGCACCTCTCACAATGATAAGATGTGCACATGTATTTCTCTCACTAGAAAATAAACTCTTGCATCTAAAGCACACATTTTATTTCTGAAAATTTGAATTTGCCATGGTATAAAGTTGTCTCACCTATCACGTTCAATTTTTTAAAAAATGTGTCATGACTCACATTCACGTGAAGAAACGAAAATGAGTGGCCATGTGTGTTGTTTTTTTCCTTGGGAACAAACCCATATAAATTCGGGGGGGGGGGGGGAGAGCAAAATAGGAATGTGGAAGTTACATCTAACAAGAAGATATTTTCCTATTTTTTGGCTTTTAAAATATAAAAAAAATAAACATTAAATTTATATTACCTCATAGGAGGTAATATGTCCTTAGACTTTCCTTCTATAATGATCTGGGAGTACTTTAGCAAAACCCTTAGAATATATAAGGGTCTGCCCTTCCGTCCCAAAATTATGGTCTTTCTCACGTCCCGAGAAATTGCTTCATCAAATTATATATAAAATGTATCAAAATTTATGGTATAATTTAGATATTGTTATATAGATATTTAGATCTAGTTTTTATAAAAAAAATATTTGGAGATTTAAACATTACACGTATTTTCTTAAAATCTAGTGAAGCTTGTGGCATGAACATAAAAAACGACCTTTATTTTGGGATAGAGACAGTACTGGATAATCTAAGTGTACTCCACCATTGTAACATGTACAGCTTGTGGACAAAAACCCAAAAATTTACAGCACTACTCTGAAAACCAAAATTCGAGTTCCAGCTATATTTTCCCACTAAATCAAATTTCAAATTCAACAAATGACAGGAAAATGTTTTGGAACAAAAAAACTGCCGGGACATTTCACAAACAAAAGATGAATATGTTGTGGACCTGCGACCGTCCTGCACTACACATGGGTTTTTCATCAATAAGGAGAACCTATATAAATCAATACATGACCGTGAATGCTAAGCTGGTAAACAAGTTCACCAATTTTGCAATCACCATTTAGATAAAGTAATTGATCGCCCACCGTCCGACATAGACACATAGTTGATTGCTATCACCTAGGCATTGAGCATGATCAAACTGAAGCTATCTATTTTCTTGCTCACCAGTTGCCAAATCTCATCATGATTTCTGAGAGACTACAAACTTTCTTCATTATCATCCTTGCTCTCTTTTCTAAAAAAAACATCTATAGCATATATATAACTCTATCCCTATGGCTATGAGCAATTGAGCAGAACTTTGAGTAGATTTCATTTGATGAGTCGTTTCTGTTTCGAATGGTGTCTACGCAAGGCCATTGTCGGAATTTCGTCAGACTACCTCAGAAGCGGAACTGGAAATTTGTCGACTCTAAAACAGAAGTCGGTCGGGCCTTGTGTGCCATGTACCACGTTGTTGTGCGCTTAGTGCTTACCATGCTCTCTCAAACGAAAGCACCCTAAGCTATCATTGATTAGGTGTACACTTGTTCAACAGAAGAATGCAGCACGTTTAGCACGTGACTTGACAGATGCAGGTGCCCCTTTTTTTTTGAGGTAACAGATGCAGGTACTCTTTCAGTCTTTCTTCAATGCATGATTTGTAAGCAGACCACCTTCAAGCATCGCATCATCGGTCCTTGATGCATCAGGCAGGCATTCAAGAAAGCGCGCCAGAGGGAATCCTTTTGTGGGCCGCAAGTGTTCATTTGTGTCGCCCAAAGGCCCATGTGCCGCGTGCTTCACCGTTTGCATCTGCTCCTCTCCAGTCTCCAGGCACTGGACATGTCGGGACCCGGTGCACGCCGGTACGCCGCCGATGCCATAACAATAAATTCATGTTTGGCTCCTCCAACCCATGTGTTCTTATTAAACGCATGCACGTCATCGTAATCTAATCCCCATAAACGATGGATAGTTCTACCGTCTTTGTCTAAAAAAATGTTGTAACTGGTGAAATATTGCATACATAGATGAGCCAGCGGGTCGCGCCACACGGAAGACTTTCCAAGCACGAACGACCTTGACCAAACCAATGACCACGGAGCGGAGGCTGGGAGCCTTTTATTCTGGCGACATGCACGCTTGCACAAAGATAACTTAAACTTGAGCTGATAATAAGCTCCCGGAACAATGCAAATCTAGGCAGATTTCGTGGCAACTCCTCTAAGAGCTCTTACTGGGCAGCAGCAGGACGTCACGGATCATATCATCCAGGTTGGTCAACGCCGCGCCACCGGGCTGCGTCGCCCGCACGGCGGCCTCCTTCCACTCCTGTGCTCTCCTCCTCATCTCCTTCCCTTTCTCCCCAGCCATCGCCTCCTTGATCCTGGCCACCAGCGCCTCCCTCCGCACGTCGCCGGCGACCTCCATCCCCACGCCCCACTCATCTTCGGTGCACGCGTACCGGCAGTTGGTCTGCTGCTCCGCGAAGAACGGCCAGCACAGCATGGGCACCCCGGCGGTCAGGCTCTCCGTCGTCGAGTTCCACCCGGCGTGCGTCAGGAACACCCCCACCGCCTCGTGCCGCAGCACCGCCTCCTGCTCGCACCAGCTTGCCATGAGGCACCTCCCCTTGGTCACCTCCACGAACTCCGGCGGCAGCACGGCCGTGTCGCCCTTCACGAGGTCTGGCCGGATGATCCACAAGAAATCATAGCCGCTCCCGGCGAGCCCCCACGCGAACTCCACGAGCTCCTCGTTGGTCATGGTCGTGATGCACCCGTAGTTCACGTACACCACCGAACGCGCCGCCCGGCCGTCCAGCCACCGGATGCAGGTGAGGTCCTCCTTCCAGAGGCTGGCACGTATCGTGCCGAGCGCCGCACCGGCGTCCGGGGTGGCCACGGCCAGGCGCTCGAGGACGAGGCTGAGCGGGCCGATGGTGTACACGGGCGGGAGGATGGCGCGCATGGCGTCGAGCGCCGCCGGCTCGAGCTCGTCGAACGTGTTGAGGATCACGGCGTCCGCGGCGTCCGCGCGCTCCACCTCGCGCTTCATGAAGTCGAGCAGGACGTCACCACGCTGCATCGTGTAGATGAAGGACGGGAAGTCCCTGAGCCTCATGTGCTTGCTCATCCCGCGCGCCCACCCCACCGGCGTGTCGAGGTGCCCGTTCGTGAGCTGCTGCTCGTCTCTGAGCGGCGCGAGGCCTTCGTCCATGAGGAGCTGGAAGTGCCGGTACCCCATGAAGCCACAGGCACTGGCGGTCCAGAAGAGGGCGCAGGGCACGCCGGCGTCCTTGGCGGCGTCGAGGCTGAAGCTCATGACGTTGTCGGCGACGACGCACGTCACGGGGGGCACGCCGCTGTCGGGGGCGTTGAGGACGTCGAGGAGGCGCTTGAGGTGAGGGGCGCAGGTCCTCATGGTGGAGTCGCAGAGCGAGGCCGGGTCCTGCGTGGCGTCGGCGTCGGACTCCGGGAGGCCGTCGGGGATGGTGGCGAAGCGGAAGCTCGGGAGGCCCGCCACGGCGGAGGGGCCACGGGAGCGGATGAGGCGACGGTGGTTGTACTCGGTGTTGACGAAGGTGACGTGGAAGCCCTTGCAGTGGAGGATCTTGGCCATCTTCACCATCGGCGTGACGTGGCCCTGCGCCGGGAACGGGACGCACACGGCGTGCGGTTGCTGATGCTTGTCGCCGCCGGCAGGGACGTTGCCATTGTTGGCCTTGGCCATCTCGATCGACGGTCAGCTGGAACGGATCGGCGAGAGTGTGAGATGGTGTCGGCCGGACTTTTTCTATGGAGCTGAGTGATGGGGGATCCTTCCGGGTTGCTGCCAATAATACTGCTTTTATATAGCCGTAACGTTGAATGCCAGTGGGTTATGTGTATGTATTGTGTCACTATGAAAGGAGTATAAAGAAGTCGCTAATATTATCGGTAGGTACGTGCAACTTTGGGAAGCTTCATTTTTTTAAGCTCACTTATTTCCCCATAAAATATCATGTCCCAACATTAAGGATCAATTCGTCTCGTCGACAAACACCATTGTGGTTTACACGTAGTTGAACCATCAAAGATGCAAGTCTCAAAAATGGCATCCCATGCTTCATCTGGTTTGGCTCGATCAGCGCAGTACGTAGGGATTTCGCTCGATTGCCCGCATATGATGCAGAAGCGATTCGGAAGGACATCATGCACGGTTGAAGTTGAAGGCAGAGATATGCCCCACCGCAAATAAATCTGGATCTTACTCCTACCAACCAAATTTCATTTTTCGTAATGTGTCCGTCGTTATCCAGCTGCCACACTCCATTATCAAGATGGACAGCGCAATCAAATATAGAAAACGCCGGCATGCATACCACGCAGCCGGCGAAAATTGACAGCCATGTATGTCAGGTGTTGAGAAGTTTTCAGTGATACTGTCCAATCGTCAATGGGGGGTTTCTTGTATCGAGGAAGACAGGTGTTCTTTCCCCCTTTTTTTTTCTGGTAAGGCCTGCCTGACCAGGTGCCTTGACCAGGTCATCGTGGGAGCTCTGTGGGTTTGGGTCGTTTCGGATAAAAACCTGAGTGGCAACAACGTGAACATGGGGCAATAACCTAGGTGGGCCGGAAATCAGCCATCATCACCAAACCCACCGTAGCCCAACCAAGCTCTGTCTACAGAGTACAGACCAGCCCAAATCTGCAGCGTGTTCCGTGTTGAGTTCTTGTTCTTCGTGTTCCTTCTTAGAGTTTTTTTTGTTTTACTAGCATATCGCCCGTGCGTTGCGGACAACAAAACTTTTGTACTAAAGTACACGTCGTATGATAAGAGTAAAATAGACAGGCACGATTCTAATAGTACAAGATCAGTACAATTATCAGTTTTCATATCGGGTAAAAATACCAAAGGAACACATTTGTTGTTTGTACTTGCTGCAGTGATTTCCCCTTCTTAATTACCGAGTTCTCACTATGCCATACAAAAGTAATTAAAGTCAAAGTAGGAATCAGGAGGAGTGAAATGGAAACATTGTGATACACAAAATGAGCATCTTATAGTGAACATCAGATCAACTTAAAGACTAAGGAAATCACCATCAACCCTATTAATTTGGATACTTTACGAGCATTGTTGCATTCATTTGTGCGTTGAAAACAAAGAATAAAATAGAATGTACATTTTTCCATCCATACCAGAAAGATCAAAATGTGTCAAACATCCTTCATTTGCACCTTGTGCTTTCAAACAACTGCCATTTAGCTTCGTTGTAACATACTGTCTAACATATCCAATTATTGTCACCTAAAACCAAAACCAGATACACTAAGGTTACCAGCAATGACTAATGAAGAACATAGCTAGCTCCCTTTGTAGGTAACGTCACCTTCTAGATAAGGTGATATTAGCATGGGCTAGATAGGAGCGTTGGAGTGGATCTAATTATATTGCATGTACTGATGTACTCCAATGCTTGGGAGTACATACTTGGGTATTTTGTCCTGAGCTGTCTGCCCCCCTCCAATGCAGCACCGTTGAACTGCAGTGTGTCAAAAAAAAACATCTAATTTTGTAAAAATAAATTGTAAAAAATAATACCAATTAGTTTCCATGCAGCCTTCAGCTCAATTCTCAAGCACTTTTCAGAATATCATAAGCAGGAATGCAGTATCTCAACATGAATGTAAGCACCCAAAACATAAAGTGTTTTAGTGCTTCTTCTGAGATATAGAAGATTTTAAACCTAATAAAAAATGATCATGTTTCCAATTTGAACTAAAGTAACACCCTGATACAAATGTTTCTTGGTAGTTCAGAGAATATGTCATCCAGCATCCTATCAGGTTTTAACCAAAGAAATGTGTCATGAGCGTGTGTTAACTATCCAGCTGCCTCTCTTCACATAAACAAAAGCTTGACCCTATAACACAAGTACTGTGTTTTCTTCTCTCATTGACTATATGTGATCCATTTGCAGAAAAAAAAAACCACATAATGGATTATGTCCATTATGCAATATTTTTATATTAGTTTAGTTTCGTCCAACTCGAACCCAAGCCAAGATATTGGTAAACTGGTGCCAGAGCCGATCTACTAATATCAAGATTGCCATGCAGAAGGGGTAGCATGAAAGTTCTGATGACCAAGCAATAAAGATGTGAGCTAGGCTGCTAGTATAAACTTTCTTGTAGTTAATTTGTGTGCACAACCGTAGTAATATAAGGGTTTCACTACTCTGAACTTGAGACTGAACATTACATTGAGAAGTACTCACAATGTTACCCATTTCACGGCAAAGTTGCTATACTGTCTGTTCTCATGCAGTGGCCTACACATTCACAGAGAGACGGAGACAATATGCTTATTGCTGCATCATTTCTTGTAAGCAGAGATTGGCTGTCGGTTGCCAGTTTGCCAGCTTATTGCCTACACATCTCATTTTTTAACAACATGGTCAACAACTACCACAGAACGGTCTTCTAATATGAAACCAGACACCGGCTAGCATACATAAAAAAGAGTGAACGGCCAATAGTCCTAGTATCCTTACCCTTCGAGGTGTTCTACTAGAAAATGAAATTCTTTCAAAGGTCTTCAGATGTTTTGCAGTGAGCTAACCAGCTGCTTGGCATAAGTATAAAATAATGATACTCACTATAGTCTGAATGAAATTCCTGAGAACTTTGCTACTAAAATTGAATATAAGTAATAAATGCACCAAATAAATTGTTCGAAAAGTTGTAGAGAAATTAAGACTTATTTCTCGCTTGATTTATTATGAGAAACATGTTAGCTATGATCCATTGCAGTAGTTCAATGAACAAGTGAGCAGGGGAATTACTGAAAGGCCCTCTGGAGAAAAGTAGTCTGCTTTATTCCAGCCCGTGAAAGGCAAGATCCCCAGCTCATCAACTGCACCTTGACACAATCTTCAAACTAACTGTGCCGCTACCGGCCCACTATGGCGACGTGCATGGATGCATAGTCCTCGCTGCACCTGACAGCTCATAATCTCATATTGAATAAACTGAATGTGTGGTGTACATGAAAATTGTTTGACCATCCATTGATCATATAGGACTATTCATGCTATTCTGTAGAAAGACAGGCATCAGGATTAACTTGGCCCAATTTTAGACCAAGAATAACCAATTAACCAATTCTGTAATGAGAATAGATTGCAGAAGAACCAATTCTGAGAGAGGGTTGAGGTGAGTTGATAGATACCTGATCGGCACTGAGATTGGGAGGTCGGTGCATGTGATGCCAGTTGTTCATGATTGTGGAGCATATATATAACAAGTGCCAGCACAAAATCATGCTGCACAACATATCTATTCTACTGGTGCGTGGTGAGGAGTGAGGACTTGTGGCAAGCACTTAATCGGCACCTTCGACTCGATTTTGGCATTTTGCCGAACACCTTGCAGGCAGAACGGCGCCACCCCTGCAGATGAACTGGTAGTGAATGAGAAGAAGCCTAGTTCCCTGCTGCCGCTGCTGCCATCAACACCGTCCAGCCTCCTCCCCTGAAACCAGCCTGCATTTGTAACATAATTGTTGCTCCCTAGAAAAGACATTACATGATACTGATGTTGTTCCATGATAAGTTGATAACATGGAAGGAAAAATATGTAATCAGTGTTTCTTTGTTTTACAAGGTACAAATTAATCTCGTACAATGGTGAGATGCATATAATATAGTGAAGAACACACTGTTGTATTTTTTCACTTAGAAAACACGCAAACAAGGAATCTAATCTCAATTTGTTCAAATGACGTCACTATTCTCAGTTCACTCTACTATCAAGTTCACAATTCCAAATAATCCTATCCTACCTTCTAATCCTGCTCTGAAGGAACAGGTACCAGGAGGATTCATACCCCTTTTGTCGATGTTCCAACTTCCAAATGGCATGCACCACGGCCCTCAGGTCTGAGGCCCCAAAGCAGCCTAAGATGGAGTGGAGACCTTTGGTAGGGGATCTGAATCATTGGAGAAATACCTAATGAACTGGAGAGCGTTTGGGATATGAATCGCATGGAGGAGGAAACCAATGGATAGATAAGTAAGGAAATCGAATTAACCTGGATTCAAGAGGGCAGCGGTTGACCTCCTCATTTGCGGGGATGGAGGCCGCCGCCGCCGCTTACACCTCCTCCTTCGTGGGGAGATGGGGGCCGCCACGAGCGCCATCTCCTTCGCAGGGAGACGGGAGCCGAACCGCAGATGAGGGCTGCCAGCTATTCTTCCATCGTGGGGGGTGCCGTAGTTGCTCGAGGGAGAGGAGACGCCTCGTGGCAGCGGCGGTGGACGCAGCGATGGCGTGGAGGGGAGGCGGATCCGAGCGGAGGGGATCTGAGCGGAGAGGTAGCGGGCGACGAGGGGAGGGAGGGGTGTCGACGTGTCATACGAAGATGGACGACGGAAGGCAGAGGGGTGAGATGTCCGCGACGCCGAGAGGTCAGGAAAGCGATGGTGGCGGTGATTGCGGGCCGGGGGCCGGCGGGAAGACTCGTGAGGCGAAACGATGGCGCGGTGATTGCGGGCGGGAGCGACCGACGTTTCATTGGTGAAGCTGACGGGGAAGCGGACGACCCGCTCACGTGGTGAAGCGCTACACGACATCTCTTACAAATTTTTTTTTAGGCCACGTTCAGATTCCCAACTATTCACTGTTTATTCCAACTTTTCACTATTCATTCCAACTTTTCACTATTCCTCCCTCACAAAACACGTTTCCCAGCGAATGCTACAGTGTTTTTCTTATGCTACAGTGTTTTTTCCTACAATCTAAACACACCCTTAGAGTAGAGACATAGATGTCCCTTCTTTGAGTTCCCCCTGCATGCAGCAGTCCTGCTCCTCGCTCTTTCGGGAGCCCTAGTCGTCGGATTCCAGAGTCTGTTTCAACGTCTCCAGCGACCAGCGGGTCGAGTTCCAGTGGTTCGCTCAGGGGAGCGGCGCCGTCGTCTTCTACATGAACTCCGTCGGGACCGTTCTGCTCGACCTGCGCACCCTGGAGGTCCGCCATCTTCAGAGGTCGCCTCTCGAGCTCTTCGACAAGGTCTCCCCGTTGTGTGTGTACGAGCCGGATATGGTCTCGTTACTGCTTCCCTTGAGATGAAATAATGTCCAACACGGCAATACCTTTTTAGAGAGCTTTGGACAGGGGAGCTGATTTTTTGACACCATGTGTACAGGGTTACAGAACTTGTAGCTGCTCTTGAGCAGCAGCACATCGTCGATGAGCCTGTCGAGGTTGGCGAACGAGCTGGCCCCGGGCCGTGTCGCTCGCGCAGCGGCCTCCTTCCACTCCAACGCCCTCTCCCTCTTCTCCATCCCCTTCTCCCCGCCGATAGCCTCCCTAATCCTCCGCTCCACCACGCCGCGGCGCACGTCGTCGCCCACCTCCATCGCCACGCCCCACTCCGCGCACTTGTACAGGCAGTTCGTCAGCTGCTCGGAGAAGAACGGCCACGACAGCATCGGCACCCCGGCGCTCAGGCTCTCCAGCGTGGAGTTCCACCCGCTGTGCGTCAGGAACACCCCCACCGCCTCGTGCCGGAGCACCGCCTCCTGCGGGCACCAGCTCGCCAGGAGCCCCCTCTCCCGCGTCTCCTCCACGAACTCGGCGGGCAGCACGGCGTCGGCGTCGGCGTCGGCTGTTGACGCGGCCACCACCAGGTCAGGCCTGATGACCCACAGGAACGCGTGGCCGCTGCCAGCAAGGCCCCACGCGAACTCCAGCAGCTGCTGGTTGGTCATCACGGTGATGCTCCCGTAGTTGACGTACACCACGGAGCGGGGCTCCCTGGCGTCGAGCCACTGGAGGCACGCGCGGTCTTCCTTCCAGAGGTTGGAGACCAGCGTGTCGAGCGACGGGACGAGCTGCTCGTGCTCGGCGGCGAGGAGGTTGAGCGGGCCGATGGTGTAGGACGCCGGCGTGAAGTGGGCGCGCAGGGCGTCGAGCGCCGGCTGCTCCAGCTCGTCGAAGGTGTTGTACACGACGGCGGTGGCGTCCTTGGAATGCTCCATCTCGTGGAGCCCGTACTCGAGCATCTTGTCGCCGGGGTCCGTGGTGCGCAGGAAGCTCGGGTAGTCTCTAAGCCGCATGTGCTTGCTCATCCCTCGCACCCACTCCACCCGCGTGTCCAGGAACCCGTTCGTCAGCTGCTCAGCGTCTGACATCACTCAAGGATCAGTACGTGTCTCGCAAAGCTCATATGAGATCTGTAGCTAGCTCTCGTCGAATTGATCTCGATAAAGAGGAGAGAGGAGAACGAGTGAGTGACCTTTGAGAGGGACGATGCCCTTGTCGATGAAGAGGCACAAGTGGTGGTACGCCAGGGCGCCGCACGCGCTGGCCGTCCACAGCAGCGCGCACGGGACGCCGAGCTCCGCCGCGGCGTCGACGCTGAAGGTGAGGCAGCCGTCGGCCACCACGCACGACACGGGGGGCACGCCGTCGGCAGCGCGGTGGTTGAGGTCGGCGAGGAGGGCCCTGAAGTGGGGGAGGCACGTGGTCATGGTGGAGTAGCAGAGCGAGGCCGTGTCCTGCGTGGCGTCGGCGTCGGACTCCGGGAGGCCGTCGGGGATGGTGGCGAAGCGGAAGCCCGGGAGGCCGGCGACGGCGGAGGGGCCACGGGAGCGGACGAGGCGGCGGTGGTTGTACTCGGAGTTGACGAAGGTGACGTGGAAGCCCCTGGTGTGGAGGATCTTGGCAAGCTTCATCATCGGCGTGACGTGCCCCTGCGCCGGGAACGGGACGCACACGGCGTGCGGCTTCTCGCCCGCCGCCGGAGCACTGGTGGTGCCGTTCATGGCGGCGCGCGCCTCGTCTAAGGCTCTATGCTTGGGATTGGACGTGCACGTCTGAGACTGAGATCGATCTGTGGCAGAGAAAGTGTTTCTGGAGCTAACTGGTCGCATCAGACAACGATCTATCTTCAGAGAAAGTGTTTCTGGAGCTAACTGGTCGCATCAGACAACGATCTATCTTCTCGCGTGTGGGGTTGGACGTGTGGCCGGTGGGTGTGTGTGGGTGGCGCACAACGTCTTATCTTCTGATGATTATGTGTCGTCTCATTTTTCACGCATATTCCATTTGTCATTTTCAACTCGAATGTCTCTTCGTCGATTAGTCTCAAATGTTTCTTTTTCAGATGCGATCTGAAATGTAAATTATATATATCGCAAGAACTTACTGATTCAGATCCCCTTTTATATGTATGTATGTATTGAGCAGCATATGCCTCTGTCGCTGGAGATCGCCAACTCTATGGACGCCAAGGAATTTCAGAACGTGAGTCCACCGCAAGAACTCCTTGACAACGCGGCTTTCCAGTTCTTGAGAAGCTGATGGATCGGATCGGAGCATTATACACTAACTACACACATAGATAGATCCCCAGAAAGAAAGATATAGCTAGGTAGCTATCTTTTTTGGGATTTATTTCCTGCCTTTTTTTTCCCTTTGTTATCCTTTGCTCTGGCCTGGCTGAGCTGTTGCTTACTAATCCTCCTCCTCGGCTCCTCCTTAACACTAGTACTACACTAGCAGCAACTAGCACGTTGCCATTGTATTCTTTCTTGGCGCGCATCATACCCAACGACGGGCAATACTCCGTACAATGCAAGTCGAGAAGATGCATGTTGGATCATTCCTCTCAGGCATTAGAAGAAGAAGGAGATCCATCAGCAGCAGCAGCGCCGACGGGCAGCCTGAATCGGGCCAGCGCACTTGTGCCGTCGAGGCCCTTGTTCTTGTAGTGGCCCAGGAACTCTGCCACCGTGATTCTCCTGTAGCGCGGCGGCGGATCGACGGCGGCGATGGGCCCATAGGCCCTGGCGGACGCCGCCGTCGCCCTGAAGAAGCAGGCCACCGACACCCGCGCGGCGGCGCCAGCCACCACACGGAGGCTCGACGCTCTTGAACCTGTCGTTGGAGACGAGCTGCAGCAGGTCGCCGACGTTGACGACGAGCGCCCCGGGCACCGGATGCACGTCCACCCAGCGCTCGTCGATGAGCACCTGCAGGCCACCCACGTCGTCCTGCAGCAGCACCGTCAAGAAGCTGGGGTCCGAGTGCCTGCTGGTGCCCAGCGTCAGGCTCGGCTCCGGGCACGGCGGGTAGTAGTGGCAGCCCACCACCGGCCCACCGCCGCCATCGTCCAGGTAGCCCGGCAGGCACGCGGCGTGGAGGCCCAGGGCCTCCGACAGCAGGCCCAGCAAGCGGGCGCCCAGCTCCCCCACCCGCCTGGCGTACTCCGGCACGGCGGCCCTGCAGGTGGGCGGGATCTCCTCCTCCGGCGTCAGCGCTGGCGTCTCCAGGAAGAGCGTGTCGCGCCAGTTGGCGGCCGGTGACTGGAAGAGGTCGAAGTTGCTCTGGTACCTGACGCGCCGCGCCGGGTCCCGGGTGTAGTAGGGCCTCCTCGCCTCAGCTGGCTGCTCGTGGAAGCGCCTCACCGACGCCAGCGTCTCGGCGAGGAGGTCGCCGGGCACGCCGTGGTTCACCACCTGGAAGAAGCCGACGGTCTCGGCGGCGGCCCTCACCTGGGCGACAACCTCCTGCCTGTCGTCGTCTTGGACTTGGAGGTCGACGACAGGGATGGCGTCATCATCACAGCTAGCAGCAGCTGTGTGGTGGTGGGGGTCCAGCGGCGGGTGGTGGAAGATGGGCGGGACGGCGTCGACGCCCGCGTCGACGAGGCCCTTGACGCCGGCCTTGGTGTCGTCGAAGGCCTTGAGCTGCCTGAGGCGGTCGGAGGCAGCCATGAATGATTGCTTGATCGATTTGCTGCTTTGTTGTGCGTACGTGGTACATACATGTATAAAATCAAAGGGGAAAAAAAACGAAGGAAGAAGAGAGATTAGTGAATGATTGGCGACGAGGACGGACGACGTGTACATGTTTGCCTCCATGAATCTCGAATGACCCTTGCGTTCATTCATATTGCTTGGACGTGGATCGGAGCAAACCAAAAATCAGACCACAACCACCGCTAGCAGTAGCAGCTACAACACGAGCCACAACAGCAATCGAGCACGTGCGGGGTGGTTGGGTAACTAGTTCTGCATGCAGCAGCAGCATGCGTATGCATGCCTCCACCTCATCAATACTCTCTCTATATATACACAATAGAATAACTCAGCAGCTTAGTATAAAAAAAACTCAGCAGCAGCAAGATGGCCATGCTGCTTGGATCCCAACCACAGCTCGTCACAACATTGTAGCCTAAACAGGGAGTGGTTAGACATATACCCCGAAATGCTCCTAGCATAGGAGCCTATGGTTCCATTCTTATTATTGATGGAGGTACACATGTCTCTTCTCAGTACGGTGGACTTGCGGTTGTGGCACTGGGAAACGTCGCCACCCTATGGGGTGGCATGGCACGGTTGGAACCAAGCATCCCCAAAGTCACCTAGCTGATACACTCGTCGGGCCTCACTCACACCCACGCAGTCGTGCGCGCCCCACATCATGTCCATATAGAGGTTCTACCCACCACCACTAGTGCCCCCAGCACACCCTGGTCACCACTCTCAATGTCGGCGAATTATGCTGACAACGTTCTCGAGGGGGTGCCCCGAGAGAAGGGTTTAGGGGGAAGTCGTCGAGAATCTAGAGCCGAAGGTGACAAGAGACGATTTAGACAGGTTCGGGCCGCAATGTGCGTAATACCTACGTCATGTATGGTGTATCTTGTATTGATGAGATGTTGCAATGCCCGACGGCGTTGCCCCATGGTCTAATCTAGGGACCCCCTGTCCTCCTTTATATATCCCAGGGGGCAAGGTTTACATGGTAAGTCTCCTAGTCGGTTACAATTGAGGAGTCCTAGTAGGACAAGGTGTCCTAGTAGAAGTCTAGCTTGATTAGGGAACCTGGGGTTTCTATACCCAACAAGCCCCCGAGCGCTTCATTGCCTAAAGTACAACCCTACTGTGAGTCTTGGGGTATTGCCGAGTTGTTTTGAAGTCATTCGAGTTCTCTCAGCTTGGTTGTATGAAGACTTTGAGGTGCTCAAAAACTTCTTGGAGAATCTCATTGGTGCGCACCGTAAAGGTGCGCCCAATTGGGCAGCCCCCGAGCCTCGTTTTGCTTTGAAGAAGGAATTCGAGGGTCTTCAATGAATATTTCCCGAAGAGCTTCAATTTCCGAAGAATCCGAGTTCTTTTGAACCCTAGCGTTGCCTCCGAGATTTGGTATTTAACCAAAAAAATTTTCGAAGAATCTTTGATGACGTACCCGCAGCCCCCGAGCCTTGATCCGATTTAATAAATCGGATTAAGGATCTAGACTCCAGGATTTATAGAAGATCTGATGTAACTCCGATGGAGCGAAGATGTCCGAGTACTTTGCTGAAAAAGTACTCGGCGAGCATCATGGTCCGAGTTCTTTGTTGAGAAAGGACTCGACTTGCATCAGCCCCCGAGCACGAAAGTGCGCTGAACTGCGATGGTGTGCCAAAGCTTGATCTTACTCTGCAAGCATGCATCGGTCGAATCTTGTTGTTATTGATGTCATCCTTCTTTGATCTGACACGGCTACAGACGTACGCCGATATGAACTTGACCAGGACTCCAAATCAATATCTGACCCCAGCAGATCCGATAGCGGAATCGCTGATGCAGAACTAGGTCCACGATTGGGCAGCCCCCGATCCTTGGCAATTGATCCGAGGTTCTTCAATATTTGTGGAAATCATCATCCGAGTAATATGAAGCTTGTATGAAATCCATAATACCAAGCTTGCCGCTGGAGCGGACTTTTAGATGCGACTTGAAAGCCGAAGTCGACTTTGTGCCGATGGAGCGGACTTTAGATACGACTGAGAAGGAGCAGGAGTTCTTTGTTGAAAAAAGAACCATGCGGCCGTCAGCTCCCGAGCTCGAAAGCTCGCGGAACTGTGATGGCGTGCTGATGAGCCTGAAAAATTATCGCCGAAGCTTGATCTGCAAAAATATTATGTAGCACATATCGAAGAATATTCGAGAACTGAAATTATTCAGCGTAGTCGACAAATCGACAAAATAAAGGCGCAAGTTGCATAAAACTTCTCAGATTATGAAAGCAAGTTGGTGTCTGTACAAAACAGAAAACACCAAAGAAATCAACGAGAGCGCGAATGACACGAGAAAAAATTAACGAAAGTGCGCAAAATGGTGTCAAGCTCGCTTTGAGAGGAATCAAAATAGTCAACGAATTGACAAAGTAGAGCTCTCGTTAAAAGAAGACAAAGTAGTCGACGAATCGACGAAGTAGTGCATTGCACTTGGTCAAAACTTCAACTAAGAGTTGTCATGAAGAACGATCCGTTGAGGCCTCGAAAGAACCCGGAAAGACTCCCTATAGCCATAGCTATTTTTAGCTGTATGAAGAAAAACCTAGAGTTCTCAGGAAAGAACCCTGGTGTGCCATCACATAGTATGGCAGCGACAAAAAGTCGTTTTTGAGACTTCAGTCATGGGAAACAATTCTGTTAAGGCCTCAAAAGAACCCAGAAAGATCCCTTATAGCATAAGCTATCTTTTAAAGTGTACCCCAGGAGGATACTTGGGGAACAAATTGTATGTGGTTTGCCGAAGCAAGAACCCAGTAAGACCTGCGGAGCGGCAGCTTTAAGCTGAAAATTATCGCGAAGTAACGAGATTGGAGGAACAGATCCGTTATCGGCCCCGAAAGAACCCAGACAGACCTCGTTTATGCGCTCCGAGTGCATGAAAAGAAAACTGTCCGAGTCTAGAAAGAACACGGAAGTTTTGAAGGAAAAAATCCAAGAATTTCTAAGAACCCTTGGCCGTCTCTGTGTCAATGACCAGGACTTAGTCAAAATATACATGGCGCAAATTTTAACTGTTGAAAAACAGCCCTGTTAAGGACCCAAAGGAACCCAGGGAGATTTCTTATAGCCTAAGCTATATTTTTTCAAAATGTATCCCAGGAGGATACTTGGGAACAAACTGTATGTGTTTTGCCAAAGCAAGAACTCAGTAAGACCCACGGAGCGGCAGCTTTAAGCTGGAAATCATCGCGAAGTAGCAAAATTGGAGGAACAGATCCGTTCTCGGCCCCGAAGGAACCCGGATAGACCTCATTTATGGGCTCCGAATGCGTGAAGAGGAAACTTTTCGAGTCTAGAAAGAACACGGAAGTTTTGGACGATGTCACAAAGACAAAATAAACAACCCAGTAAAGGGAAATTTATTGAAGTATATCTCGTTGCCGAAACAACGGTAGAGAAGAACTTATGATGCCGAAGCAACCAGTTCATGTATTGCCGGAGCAATGTTGCAGAAGAACTCAGGATGCCGAAGCAACCAGTTCATGTATCGCCGGAGCAATGTTTCAGAAGAACTCTAGATGCCGGATCAATTGGTTCATGTGGTGCCGAAGCAATCAATACATATGGTGCCGAAACAACCCAGCTTGTTCTTGATCAACTCTCTGGGGACTCCAGGCATGTCAGGAAGCTGTGTAGCAAAGATGTCCGAGTACTTTGCTGAAAAAAGTACTCGGCTAGCGTCACGGTCCGAGTTCTTTATTGAAATAAGAACTCAGCTGGCGCAATGGTCCGAGTTCTTTATTGAAAAAAGAACCCGGCTTGGGCCCGCAGGAAGTTGACGAGCGCGCTTTGCGCTGGAGTAAGGATGGAGCCAAGCACCGCCATCTTCGTTGGATCTCCTGTCTGGAGATCAACTGTCTTCGTGGCAACTGTATCCACGGGCTTGATGGCTTGCGTCTCTACCCGTTTTCTGTTTCTTGGTGGGCTTGCCGAAAGTTTCCCGTAGGAGCGAGCATTCGCCCATGGTGTGCTTGCTGTCCGGATGGTAGGGACAACGCTTCTTGAGAAGTTTGTTGAATTCTTCCTTTCTTTGCTGCGGAGACTGAGCAGCGCGAACGGTCTGGATGGCAGCTCTTCCTTCCCGAATCCGAATGATTTCATTGCGGGCATCGTTCTGGGTGATGTGAAAACGAGCCGGCCGGGGTTCTTTGCGACGTCTGGACCTGGGTGGTTCCTCGCGAGGCCTGCGGGGTTCCTCGCAGGGCCTGGCCGTGTCCTTTGATCTTGCGGCGGAGCTGCCATAATGGCTGCTCTGACGCCTAGCTGACGGTGCTTGGTGGCACGAAGAACTCTTGCTTTTGGAGGCGGAGCGGCCTCCGTCCAAGCGATCAACCATGACCGCTGCGGCTTCTAGGCGGGCTTTGGCGAGGTCGATATTGGGGGTAGCTTGGAACCCCTCGAAGACGCTGACCGCGAACATGATGTTGGCCGCAGGGGAGTTGAAGATGCCTTCCTTGTCGAACTCAACATTGAGGTTTTTCCTCTGAATGAAGCGACGTCGGAGGGCACGGTTGCGGTTGCGCTCGACACGGAGTTCTCGGTCTGCATCGGTCTCTCCATCAACGGTTGGAGCGTCGTCGGAGACAACTTCATCGTCGCTGTGATCATTGAGGATGACACAGGACTGGCGGCCGGGGTTGTTAGGCCCGTTTTTTCTTTTACTCATGGTAACAGGGAGTTCTCTGCCTTCCTGGAAGGGAAGCAGAGGTAGAATGTCCCGTACCGTGGAGGGTACGTTTGCTTCGTGGAGGGCCACCTCGGGGTCCATGTCAGGCCAATGAACGATAACCCCCAAGGGAGTTGTGGTCGTGACAAGATCCGAGGTGGTCCGACGAGGTTGCCGAAACTTCCTCTTCAGATGCTTCTGGTAGATCGCGGCCGAGTTCGTTAGCCCGAAGGGAAACTGAGGCGCGCGCGATCCACGTGGTGAAGTCTTCGTTCCACGGGAATCGGAACCAGAGTTCCTGGGTGCCCATGGGGTTGTTGTCACGGTCCTGATCGTTGAACCCTGGCGGAAGTCGGAGGTGATCTGAAGTCCGCTAGGGAGTCGTGGACGCGTGGCTTGATCCTGCCGCTTGACAGGGGTCGAGTTGACGTGGTCGGCCCGAGCTTGAATCTGCTTCGGGCGCCATGTACTCCTCCGAGTAGGATACGATCCAGAGATCGTGTCGGAATTTAAGGTTTTCCTGGATCCTCGCGGAGTGGTTTGCGCGGGTGGCGAAGCTGGTGCAGCCACCACGTCGCGCAGTTGGTGTTGAAGCTCGCCTTCCTGGTTTGCGATGCAAAGCCAGGAGCCAAAGACGAAGGTTGCACCTGCCTCGAACTTGGTGACGATGGAGGCGCTGAACGAGGCCATCGACTCTTTAGCGAGTTCTCGACGAGTAGATCCCACGGACGGCGCCAAAGTGTCGGCGAATTATGCTGACAACGTTCTCGAGGGGGTGCCCCGAGAGAAGGGTTTAGGGAGAAGTCGTCGAGAATCTAGAGCCGAAGGTGACAAGAGACGATTTAGACAGGTTCGGGCCGCAATGTGCGTAATACCCTACGTCCTGTATGGTGTATCTTGTATTGATGAGATGTTGCAATACCCGACGGCGTTGCCCCATGGTCTAATCTAGGGACCCCCTGCCCTCCTTTATATATCCCAGGGGGCAAGGTTTACATGGTAAGTCTCCTAGTCGGTTACAATTGAGGAGTCCTAGTAGGACAAGGTGTCCTAGTAGAAGTCTAGCTTGATTAGGGAACCTGGGGTTTCTATACCCAACACTCAACGTCTGTGCTGCACGTCGCGTATTGTAACCTGATGTTCGTTTTGAGCTATGGAAGCAAAGGCTGGACGCAAAAGCTCGTGGCTTATTAGCTTGCTCGTCTCGGTGCTAACTCAGCTCATTGTCTTTTATGACGAGTCGAGTCATCATTTTATCTCGTTAAAATTAACGACCCGACTCGAGTTGCTCGTGGCTCACTCACAAGCTAAATGAGCAATGAGCTACAGCCTAAGAGCATGGTTAATAAGGTCGCCAGCAGCTGGCGAATAAGCAAGGCCACGTCGTTTGAAATATACATCAAGTAGGTCTCATATAGCAGGCCGCCTATTCAGCTGGCGACTATTCATTGGTCAAGAAAGCGCCGGCTCTTTTGCTCGTGTACAAGCCGCGTGCATGCATGCATTTCGTCCTTGGGTCTTGTGTTTCAGCCGGCAATGAGCAAATCGCCCGCTCCACTTTCTCTCTCTTCTTCTCACTCTCCCACCTCAGAATTTGATGACACGGACTTGTATTTCGCCGGCTGACAAGGACTCATTATACCTGCCCTAAGCGTAACACCAACAAATGCTCAGATTTGGATGTATCGGCCCATTATGCCATGCCCCCAAAGATTCCCTAAAAATACACTATTCATCTAACTTTTCTCTATTTATCCCATCCCTTCTACTCACATAACGCTATTCATCTACATTGTTTTTTCGATAAACAGTGTATTTTTAGGGAATCTTTTCCGATCTAAACACAGCTGCCGCGTGTCCCTTAGATTAGTCCTCTGTCCGGACCCTGACTTCCCTCGCATAGCCAATCATCGCAGCAGGGTTGCGGATGCGGAGGTCTCGCACAGTCGCGGCTTGAGGGTGCCGCAGCTATCTAGAATCGTCCATTCCTTCTGCTTTTTGTTTCTTCGCTCCGCATGTCCGCTCTGTAAACTTCTCAATTTTCCATCAACCGACTGCTTCACCTCTGGGCTCGTGGAGACTAATACTCATAAGAGCTTGTTGTCGTTACAGCTGGATCTATTCATTTACCTAGTGCCTCTCTTTTTTTGAGACAATCTACCTGATGCCTCTAATTGCTATGTAACTGGACATTTTGGTTACTTCATGTGTGGAGCTCACGAGCTGAAACGATCCACCTTAGGCTTTTCACGAGCCGGGCCAAGCTAGACTTTTAGACTTGTTTGGATTTCACCCAAGGCAACTCTTTCAATTTTGGACATGCCAATTATTTGGCGGTGGGTTTTGCCGTCTATGTTTGACCAAAGGTTGGCAAAAGAAAAAGAACTAACCAACAGCTGGTGGACGTTGGCTCATCAACCATTGAAGCTAATCCAAAAATAGTGCTTGGTGAGAGTCAACAATGAACACCAATATTTTTGTCCGGCAGCCATCGTTAACAATCCAAACGTGCCTCCAGGGGCGGAGCCAGGGGGGGGGGGCACAGGGGCCAGCCCCCCTGTCTTGGCAGCTCCACTAATACTACCCTTTATTCCCTTAATCAAACAAGCTAAATAAAGCCCAATAACAGCCCAAACATGACCAGGCACAATTAGCCCACGAGCCAGCCAACGGCAACGATTCATCTCCGTGATTTCCGATCGCGAATCGCCCGTCGTCCGCACTTCCGCGCCTCCACGGTTCCCCTCGTGGCTCCTGCCGGCGTGCTGCACTGCTGCATCTCCTTCCCTCCGTGAGTCCGTGCTGCCGTGCTGGCGTGCTGCATCTCCTTCGGTCCTTCCCTCACGCCAGGTAAGCAAACTGCTAGCTGCTGCATTATGGCTCTTTTGATTAGGGATAGGTTAATCGTTAAGGCATAGATAGGTAGGTTTTGATTAAATTAAATAATTGATTTTGATTTTTTTTCCTCAAATTATAGAGTTCAATCTTTGAAGTTTGTTGATTATTTATTCAAGATGAAGAGACTAAGAACCATTGACAGTTGGTATAAGCCTGTTGTTGCTACTGAAAATCCTAGTATCGACAATGACCAAGCTGCTGAGCCAGAAGAAATGCAAGCTCCAGAACCATCATCTTCTGAAATTGGACAAGATAGAGTTTTAACCACTGCATTTGAGAGGGACCCAGGTAAACGCAAACAAATTAGGGAACTCTTGCCAGCGGAACAAGATGAAGCTCTACAATTTTATATATCAGAGGGTCCATATCAACCTGTTTTGCAAGAATATCCATTTAAAGGCCCAGAGAAACATCGTCGGAGGTTTTGTAGCATTGGTTTACTGATTTTTGGTGGCTAGAGTATTCACCTCACACAGACCGTGCTTATTGCCTGCCTTGCTTTCTTTTTTCAAAACAGCCAGTTGGGAGGTCTGGCTTGGATGCATTTACTGTGAAGGGATTCCAAAATTGGAAAAGGGTTCATTAGGGAAAAGAATGTGCTTTTCTAACTCATATGGGTAAAGATACTAGCTCAGCTCATAATTATTCAGTTAATTGTTATAACAATTTCAAAAATAGAGCGGCTCATATTGACCAAATGGTCATTAAACAAAATGAGAAATTGGTTGCGGATGCTAGACTTCGAGTTTTGACTACAATTGATGCCCTCAGGTAATAAGAATTTATTTTTTATATATATCATTGCAATTAGAATCGTGTATGTATCATCAAGTAACAATTTGCATTGTTTTGATATTGTCAGGTGGTTAACTTTTCAATTATGTCCGCTTAGAGGTCATGATGAATCTCCAGATTCTATAAACCGGGGCAACTTTCTTGAAATGGTCAAACTTTTGGATTCCTATAATAAGGATGTGGATGCTGTTGTGTTGGAAAATGCTCCAGGAAATGCAAAGTACACTTCACCTGAGGTTCAAATTGAACTTCTTTGCATATATGCTCGAAAAGTGCAGAATACTATTAGAGAAGAAATTGGCAACAACAAGTTCTGTATCATGATAGATGAAGCTCGTGATAAATAAAAAAAAAGAACAAATGGCAATAGTTCTTCGGTTTGTAGACAAAGAAGGTCACATCAAGGAGCGTTTTCTTGACCTTATACATGTTAGTGACACTACTGCACTGACTCTTAAAAACACAATTTGTGCTGTCTTGTCGGATAACAATCTGAGTGTGCAAGATATTAGAGGTCAAGGCTATGATGGTGCAAGTAATATGAGAGGGGAGTGGAATGGATTGAAGGCTCTAATTCTTAAAGAGTGTCCTTATGCATATTACATCCATTGTATGGTGCATCAACTACAATTAGCTCTAGTCGCAGCATCAAGGGAGGTAGAAGAGGTGCATAACTTTTTTCAGCATGCAAATTTCATCATAAATACCGTTAGTGCTTCTCCTAAGAGGAATGATGAATTATTAGCGAATCAAGCTGCTGAAATTACTCGAGAAATTGATTGGGAGAGCTTGACACAAGGAGAGGGGCAAATCAGATAGGCTCTCTTCAAAGGCCAGGAGACACTAGATGGAGTTCTCATTACAAGTCTATCCGGAGCTTGAAGAAAATGTTTGCTGCCACAATTTCAGTGCTACGCAATATTGCTCATGATAGTTCAGCTACAAGGAATTCTCGTGGGGATGCTGCAGGTGCCCTTAATATCATTGTCTCATTTGATTTTGTATTCATTTTACTCATGATGGAAAAGATAATGAAGATCACTGATGTGTTGTGTCAAATACTGCAAACGAAAGGTATCGATATCATAAATGCAATCCATTGTGTATCTAACACAAAGCAGTTACTTCGGGACTTGCGAAATGGTGGTCGGGAACCTCTACTCGTAGAAGTCAAAAATATTTGTGAGAAGAATGAGATTGGCATTCCAGATCTAAATCTAAAGTAATTGTTTAATGCATTGTTGTAGATTTGTTTTAATCTAAGATATGAAACTGATTCCTCTTTTTTGAATGCATTTCTGTAGGTATGTTGACGTGACCAGGTCTAGGAACAAGCATGATAACACTACAACTCTTCACCACTATAAAATAGATGTGTTTAATGTGGCTGTTGATCAACAACTAGCTGAGTTGGAAGATCGATTCAGCTCTCAATCGACAGAGCTGTTGTCTCTTTGTGCCTCTTTGGATCCAAGAGTTGACACATTTAATGTAGCAGATATATGCACCTTAGTAGAAAAATACTATCCTGCTGATTTTTCTAATCAAGAAAGAGCCCAATTGGAGTGTCAACTTTCACATTTTCAACTTGATGTGTGCAACCTCCCAGAGCTAAGTACGGTGGCATCACTTGCTGATTTGCTGATATGATAAAAGGACTGGTTAAATTAGGCAGAACTTCCTTTTATCCAATGGTTGACAGATTGTTAAGATTGGTGGTGACTCTTCTAGTTTCAACTGCAACTGTGGAGAGAGTTTTTTGAGCCGTGAGACTTTATAAGACACGTATATGGAATAAAATGGGAGATGATTATCTACGAAGTTACACGATCATTTATATTGGAAAGGAATTGGCAGCAAAAATTAGTTCTCTTGACATATTGAAAGCTTTTGATTTAGTTGGTCCTCGCAGAGGCAAGTTCAAGCTAATAGAGATGTAATAACCATGTAAGTATCGTGTGCACTCCAACATGTTATCATTTGTGCTAATTTACTTATTATCATGTTATATTTTTTATCACTCGTGCACGTGATTGTTTGGCCCCCTGTATCAAAATCCTGCTACTAGGGATGCAAATGGGTTGCTTTTGGGTCAACTAGTATCCAACCCATACAACCCAATAGATGGGTTCGGTGTTACTGGGTCGACCCAAAAATAAGTATACTTCTTACAAAAAAAACCCATCAGTTACCTAAAGTTCAACGACAACCTCGTCTCCCTCCGCGTGCCCCTCACCAACAGCCTCCGCCGCGGCCGCCGGAGCAGGCCGCCATCCGTTCCCATGGCCGCGCTGCCGCCGTCGCAGGCCTCCGCACCTTCCCTTGGTCTTTCCGCTGCTGCAGCAGGCCGGCGCGCCTTCCCTTGGCCGCGCTGCCGTTGGAGCATGCTTCTACGACTTCCCATGGCCGCGCCGCCGCCGCAGCGGGCCTCCGCGCCTTCCCTTGGTCTTTCCGCTGCTGCAGCAGGCCGGAGCGCCTTCCCCGGGCCGCGCTGCCGTTGGAGCAGGCTTCCGCGACTTCCCCTGGCCGCGCCGCCGCCAGCGTATACGTGAATGGGCAGCGCGGCGGCGCACGACTGGGGAAGAGCGAGGCACATGACTGGGTTACCGCCGTGTTACCAGGAGCTCACCTAGAGCATATGGCCACGACGGCCACAAAATCAAGGTCCCCAGTGGCCACATCATGTTTTTTGGTGTTGGATTGAGTTCCTCTCCTACTGAATCAAAGATCTAGCGTCAAATCAAGCCGGAAGAGAGCAACATCGCTAGCGTCAAATCAAGCCGGAAGAGAGCAACGTCGCTAGAACCATGGGAGCGAGGTTGGGGAAGATGCGCAAAAGAACAAGGAGATGTGTTTTGCACGATTCCAGGACTCCAGGTTACTCATATCCCAACAAATTGGATCAATCGTTGATCAATCACAGGATTCCTGATCGATTGCTGGCAAGAAAGTTAGACGAATCGATTGCTTTTCTTTCGCTTCTTCCCCTTTACTTCTTTTCCCCATCATGCTTTGGGATTAATTGGGATCAATCGTGCTCCCCAAAATCTGTCTCAACTCTTGTCAATCCTTGAGCAATCGGCACAATCACCAACACAATTGAACCACCGCTGATTCGCAGCTCCAATCGTAGCTAGGCTATCAACGTCGCTAGCTGCTGCAGCGCTCCAATGGCTCCGCTTGACTGGCCCAAACTGCCGCTATCGCACGCACTGCTGCCTGCACGCCGTCGCCTCTAGGTCCTGCCGGTGCTGCTCCTTACCTGAGCCACCGCTGCTTCTCCGCGCCGACGGCGGCGCATCGCGGCCCCAGCCGCCGAACCTGTGCAGCCGTGGCTGCTCTGCACCAGCCAGCGCGGTCCCGTCCCGACAGTGAGGCTCCTCCACGCCAGCGTGGCCATGCCTCACCGCTCCAATTGTCGATCCCGAGTCGTCGTCGTTGCTGTCCCACGCCGACGCCGACGCCGACGGCTCGCTTCTCGTGGCCGCTGAGACCTCGTCACCGCGGCTCCTCTGCGACTGGCGGCGCCTCGCCTATGTTATTTTTTCCGGGTAACCCAATGACCCAAGAGCTGAACTAGTACAACACTAAAAAAAAGACTTTCGAGTTACCGCTATAGGTTTCTACCCTACTAGTCATAAATTGGGTTTTAGGTTGACCTAGCAATTCCTGCATGCCTACCTGCTACGCCCCTGCGTGCCTCGTGACACCGACGGCAAGCGGAGTTGACCGCTTTGACGAAGTCAACCTCCTGTCACGTTTTCCTGCATCCAGCGCAGCGTAGGAGCCTCGACAATGGAGTGAACGCGTGTCCATGCACGGATCTTGAGGCACGAGACGCCGGAGTGGATAACGCACGGCAGCCGTCGGTCATCTTCCCCCGAAACCCCAGCCAAAACTCCGCCGCCGCCATGCCCGCCCGCACCCGCCTCCCACCTCCCGCCCCCGCTCCCCACATCGCCACCGGCGGCGGCCGCGGCGTGGAGTTCCGCCGCAAGCTCCACTTCCTCTCGTCCGAGCTCCGCCTCGACCCGTTCCCTCTCCTCGCCGCCAACCCCGCGCTCCGCTCGGCGCCGCTGCCGCTCCTCCGCGACTCCCTCGACCTCCTCGCCTCCCACGGCCTCTCCGCCCGCGACGCCGCGCGCGTCTTCTCCGCCTTCCCGTACCTCCTCACCACCCCGCCCGACGAGCCCCTCCGCTTCCTCTCCGCCGACGCGCCGCTCCCGCCGCCGCTCCTCCGCGCCGCGGTGCTCCGGTCCCCGCGCCTCCTCGCCGCGTCCGTGCCGGACACGCTCCGCCCCGCCCTCCACTTCCTCCGCCGCCGCGTCGCGCTCCTCCGGGAACCGCTCCCGCTTGCCGCCGCCCTGCTCCTGGCGTTCTCCGTCGAGCGCACCCTCCTCCCCAAGCTCCTCTTCCTCCGTAACGCCACGGGGCTCCCTGACCCCGCCGTCTGCGCGGTCCTCAGGCGCGCACCCGCTATCCTCTCCTACGGGATCGAGACCAACCTCACGCCTAAGCTCCAGTTCCTCGCGGAGTGCATGGGGATGGACCCCGCGGTGGAGCTCGCCGAGTTCCCGCACTACTTCGCATTCAGCTTGGAGGGGAGGATCAGGCCAAGGTACGAGGCGTTGAGGGAGAGGGGCATCGAAATGTCACTCAAGGACATGCTCACAAGCAACGATGACGAGTTCAGGGAGCGTCTGATCAATGCCGCATTGTCTGGCCCCAAAGGCGAGGTTGTGAGCTTGCTTTCAGAAGGATTGTGTTCTTGATAACTGCACAATGTATGAATGACAGTTCTTTGGCGTTGAGGGAGAGGGGCATCGAAATGTCACTCAAGGTCATGTCACAAGCAATGATGACGAGTTCAAGGAGTGTCTGATAAATGTCGCATTATTCATCGCCAAAGACGAGGTTGTGAGCTTGCATTCAGAAGCATTGTGTGCTTGATAACTGCAAAATGTATGCATGGCAGAGTTTGGGTTCAGTGAAACAAGATTACTGTATAATATCAACAATGGCACCAGCAGCAGTTTGGTATGTAAATTATGTTTCACGTTTCATTTCAAGCTTAGCCTTGACAATAATGCTGAGATATATCAAGTTCTGAAGTTGATAGGCATGGAAGTGTTGCCTGATTGAATGGATAATCATTCAAGCAGTATAATATAAACAGTAACGGGGTTAAATTAGATGCTGAAGCTAAAGGTCCATCAAGCCAAAGTTATGATTCCTCTACATGTTGTGGTTGAAGAATGGGCTTGCATGCATGAGTTTTTACCTTGTTGGAGAACAAATGACAGTGATGAACAAGCATGGATCTCCCAGAACATAGGTGTGTGGTAAGTTGGTAACCATACTGATGAGTTGTAATAGTACTTTACTCCTTTTTTTTTCTTTTGGTGTATGGAGAGCCATAGATTTAGCAATTGTGAGCAACTTGTTTTCACACAGTTTGCTATTATGACAAAGGGTTTCCACTGGATGATTTAATTTCGGAATGCTTGATTATGGCTGTCAGAAATTTTGAGACGCACTCACTTGTGGCTTAAGTTCTCAGTTGTTACAGATGATGTTTACAGTTGTTATGCTCAGAAGACTACCATGCTTAGGATTATCATTGAAGTTTGGTGATAAAATAGGCCCTCAAACTCCAAGTAGTTTCTACACCTTGAGTGTTGATATCCCATAGCATTAGAAGCAAGAAAATTTGGCAATGAATTGCTCCTGACTTTTAGTAGCTCAAAGAAAGATGCTCTGGAAGTGAGGATAATAAGCTGAGATGAGGCAAAGTAACTTTATCTGTGTAATTCATTGAATTCATAATTTACAATAGTGTTGGACACCAGAAAATGAGGAAGATGTTAAGACTTCTCTGTTGTTATAAAAAAATTGGTGAGTGGCCTGATAAGTAAATCAGACTAGATTAAAGCATCAAAATCCCTTATCCATTAGTCAGTATTGCAGCATTGTGCTTGATGTGTCCTTAGGAGCTTCTCCCACAGGCATAACATGTCTCTTGGTTCTTGGTAGTGAGCAACAATGTACCCATCATTGCAACCTTCAATGTTTATTCTTTTGTCTGTTTTATATTTTACTTGTAGTCCATCCTTCTTCAGATCATTGACCCATATGCCCATTGCTACATCTTCTAGCTTGAACATCTGCAAAGAATTATTTGGGTGTGGGTAGCATATGATTTAGCTCCAGAACAAACAGATGACAGGAAGCTATACATTAAGTAGAGTTGAAATCATCTGGTATTGCAGGACTAAAAGCTGGAGGACATTGGCACTTGCTGTGATATTCAAGCAGAAAATTTTGTGAAACGTCAACCTGAAATGTGTGCAGCTTGTCTGAGCTTAACTAGGCTTCTTTGCTTATGTTTTCCTTTTTTAACCGGATTACTTTGAATCACTTGTTCATAATCTTATAACTTGAGTAACTCTTACGTGCGGTAGCTTATGTTTACTAGACAATCGCTCATTTTGGTATGCAAAGAAGTATGCCTTCATTTGTTTAAAAAAAAATTACTTGAGGGATCTTCAATAAGCTAGTTTCCCATATACTATATTCAAGTCACATTATGTTTGCACTTGAATATACATACCTTTAAATGTCTTGCTTTATACCAAATGTTGATTTTCCTTGCAATGTCTTGGGAGACCACATATCCTGGTCCGTGAGCCCATGGTGGGTATTTCTCTTCAGGCCATTCCTGCAGGACAAGTCAGAAATGTTGGCATTTTTGTTTACATTGGAAATGTTTCTGTTACAATAGCAGTAGGTTTCAAATCAACCTGCATAAGTGCCCTAGGGCAACTAGATTATTTCACTTACTCCGAAATTAAGATAAACAAGTATTACAGTAATTGTTTTTATTTTATTTTCAGGGAGTAGCTTTTTTTATGTGAATAATTTACCTTTTTACTTATGTACCATTTGCTTTCAGGATTTCTGTGGGGACCTGAGTCAGAATTTATGCGACCATAAAGTAGCCCATTGCTGATATTAAGCTGTTTTATTGTGGATTGGATCTCATCTACACGCACAAAAGCATCATCATCTGTTTTCATCACATGCTTGGCTGTTACTGCACTTGTCTGATCAAACAAATCACAGGTAAGCACAATGAAACATCAGAAGCAGGGATGGAGAAGTGTAACTTTGTGATGATAGTGTTTACCCCATAGATGCATATTGCTAGTGTCTTCCATGTTATCAGGCTGTAGTAATCAACAAAGGGCAACACCTGGATGTCACCATAAGTTTGCGCCTCATTCCAGAGTTCCTCATTTACCATGAGATTCGTATGCTTTTGTTAAACAAAATGAGAACGAATCTTAGTCTGATAGATAACTCTTGTTAGATAACAGTATATTAAACTTAATCTTCTTAGTGTCTTACCAGGCCAACAAAAAAGCGAACTGCTACTGCTCCTTGGCGCACAGTATCATATTGCATCCATGTCCTTCGAATTACCATCCGACGCTTGAAGTTGTTTGCTGTTGAAAAGATGCCAATCAGAAGGTCGACATCTTTGCCAAATGGAATAGGTGATGACTTCAGCATTTCAATATTAGAGTTCTCCAAGTCTTCTGATGTTGGCAAGCCGCTTGCAATCGCACTTACAAGTTTGAAGTCACCACAAATTCTTACTCCAGTAACAAACCAAGGTTCCAACCCCTAGTAACAGAGGCACCAGCTCGTTAGGATTAGTCTTGCATCAGATTTCTTTTTTGTGATCCACATGTAAGAAATTTTACCGCTCTATATGCGAATGAAGTGATGTGTTTTCCATCAACTGTCATATGGATCCCCTCCGATCCTACACGCAGCGTTGCAATAGCAAGGTATCCCTGTTTAAATGGAAAATATGTGCTTGGTTCTCCATGTTTCTTGGCAGCTGCACGATGTTTTGAGTTCATTATGTCCCTATCTTTTCTGCCCACCACTGGATTGCATCTCTCCAAATCGTCCACTGTAGAGAATGTTTCATTAGTAGTGTGCAAGGGACAGCGTTAGTTTCTGCATGCAATAAGTAAGTTTGAAGTACCTTTGGTTGCGTTGTTAGAGTTAGTGCCGGGACAGCGATCCTCAACACCCCAGCCATTGGTCTCAGTGAAGGTATTCTGCACTATGACTGGATCTTTAGTAATTTTATCACCATTTATACGAACATTGTACTGCAGTACAGTAGGTTTTTCTGATTCCCCTGGAAGTTCTGTCCCAACGAGATCAATCCAAAAGTTACCAGAGAGGACTCCAGGAGTGCCTATAAGAGTTATCGAAGAACCTACAATCAGCCCACAAGGTACATCAATTGTGAAACAATCAGTCTCTGACTTGGAAGCATCCATTCTGCGAATAGAGTATGGGCAGAGCCTCTCTTTTTCTCTGTGCTGAGAGCTTGCACTTTGAACTGATGCCGTCAAGTTTTCCCACGCAGTTCTTCCATCGTTGATCGCCTCTCTTGCATGAGGAAGGCCACTGGTGATGTTGGTTAGCTGCTTCATCTGATTCCATGTGTCTAGCCACTGAAACACTTCAGGAGACGAGCTCCTGAAATCCGAGCTGTTTGAAGTTGAAGCATTTGATGCTGCTCCTGCTACTTCTGGAATGGTTTCTTGTGCATCCAATGGCCTGTTGAACCATTCGAGGGGATTGGTATGGAAGATTTGATGCTGAGATATCCCTGAAGCTGGGCTGTTCACTATCAAATACCGCACGATCACCAGCGAGAAGAAGGTGACTGAAACTGTAATTGCAAGCTTATTTGTCATCCACATCTTTGGTTGCCTTTGCCCTGGCGCTGCGGCCATCACACACAACATACCTTGGCTTCAATGGGATATTAGCAGTCCTCTCTAGTTTTCATCCTCCCCACTCAAGGTCCAGTCCGGATGGCGCCTTGCTAGTGCAATAGGTGTATACTCCTCCAGTTTGAATATCACTTTCCCTGTCAAAGAATTCAAATATGCAGTTGACATTTCTGAGCACACCAAGGACAGAAAAATACATATTCAGCTCATAAGTTCCTTTTTTTTTTGTCCTGTCGTCATTCAGTTGACACATGAGCACACCAAGGTCAGAAAATACATATTCAGCTAAGTTCCTTTTTTGGCCTAGCGTTGTTCCATTGAAATCTATCTGAGCACATAGACTAGGGACGGCTGAGGACTGAAAGCAAAACTTGCCGGGCGTCTCAATAGCTGACCGTTTCAATAATCAAAACCAGCGGGATGTGCCCAATGTTCACAAGTGGTAATTTGCAGTAGCTATCAAAGACATAGAATGCAACACCAGGAAAGGCCAAGTGTGCGCCGTGCCGGACCAGGCGTCCCCGGTCAAGTTCTGCGATTGACGGGGGTGCTTGCAGTCTTCGATCAAACGCGTGGGCGGCAAAATCCTGACTTTTGTCATTTGCAAAAGAAAATGTACTAGTTCAAGACGATTATTTTCAAGCAACGGTATTTCCTGATGTGTTTTATTCCTTTGTGGCATACATGGCTAAATTATAATCTTTTTATTCCTTATATTATCAAAGAACAACGAAATAAACGAAAAGCAAAAGCCTATCGATTAAGAGTTTGCAAAAGGTCGCCACCAAAGTTTGGCTATACTCCCTTCGCAATAAAAAAAAAGGTTTGATCACTCTGGCAAACATATAGCTCGTGGAGTAACTAGATAGCTACCATCATGCAAGCATACTATACCGAGCAAACCTCTCGGTTTCCTTACTGAAAAAAGGAGCAACTGCTGCTTCATGATCATGGCACTAACTTGGGCGAACCTAAATCAAGAAGAAGGCAAGAATTGCTACGGACAAGGTCCATGGAAGATTCCTTGCAGAGAGAGAGAGAGAGAGAGAGAGATTACCTGGTACTTGAGGAACTTCAGGTACGGAGATGTCAGATGAGTGATCGATCGCAGGGAGATAAATGAGAGGAGGAAGAGGAGACGAGCGATCGGAGGCGTAGGCGGCAGAGCATAGCATATGCCTCCTGCCGGCCGAGGGTAAAACGGGCGAGAAATACGAGAGTAGTGAGCCAAGTGGTCTGGTGCAACCAGCCGGACGGGTTTGACGTCGTTGATTCGTTGTAAACTTGTACTGTACTACCAGATCAGATTAACGGTTGTAATGGACTCGGAGCATATGTAAAAGTCTCCCGTTTTTCATCTAACTGTTATATTGTTGGGAGCTACCTCCTTTTCCAAAACAATGAGGACAAATCCACCACAACTTCTCTCTAAACAGAGGTAGAGTTGAGTAGTAGAAGAGTAAAGCGCAGTTGCCAAGAAAAATGAGACGATGCTTTTGTCTAAGTCCACCAGCCTATAGCACCTAGTTGGAAGAAGCCACAAAGTAGAACACAAAAATTCCATAGTTTCAAGGCAACGTGTGCAAACCAACCTCTGGTTTCAAATGGGAACTATCAGATGACCTGAACTTTAAAATGCTTGCTCCAAATTAAATTAACCTCCTATCTGTGGTGTCACTCTTGTTGGGATTTCGTGAGTAAGCACCGACCAGGCCTATCATATCATACAGAAAACTAGGTTCCTAACGTTCTTATACGCACAAGGATAAACTATCTTTGGACTAAACTCTTACTGAAAATTGCCTATATCAGTGGGTCAAGTGCAGCTCAAACTAATATATAAATATTAACTTTAAAATTTTAATTCAGCAAGCATAAGTAAATATTTACTTCCAGTCGAAGTTACTTGAGTGGTACCTCGTCGAACCATGCATTATGTCGATAGGCCACCTAACCATATGTATCATTGTTTTGCATTAAAACAAGTAAAAATTATATAAAATTAATCATAACTGCTAGTAGGTACAAAATCGCAGTGTGTTGAGTGACTTTATAAATTTCAAAAAATAACTCTATAAAAGGAATAAAAAAACAGAGGCGGGGAGGGGGAGGGGGGGGGGGAGCATAACAGAATGCAAACACCAACGCACACAAAGTGGTCCAAAACTGACAAATGAAGCCCAAGAATGAAAGCAACCCATCAACCAAATCCGGGCCAGTTTCCAGATACTAACATAAATGGCCATGTAATGACTTCGGTTACGTTAATTTTGTTTATGCTCACAAGAAAACTAACTCAGCATTCGTCGATGGCGTTAATACAGTCACAACCTAGGCAGATGAACCACACAACGGAACGAGTTTTATCATATAAGAGATGAAACTTATCTATGACTAAGATAATATATTTATTATTCATATTAGATAAGAATTCTTTATTTGATTGACATTGTATGTTTATTAGTCATGTTGGATATGGAGTCTTAGGGATAGTCTAAACAGTTAGATCTTCATTAAATCCAACGGTCTAAATCATTCTCCTTTTTCTAATTAATGTGAGAATTTGTTTGACTCTCAGCGAATGTGGTAGCTTCTTTTGCATCTAGTTTCCACCCTTAAAAAAGACGGTAAATAAGATCCGCGTGTGGTCCGTCGCCCCCTCGTGGTCCGTTGTGCCGTCCGCTCCCCACCTCATCCACGCCCCGACAGGTGGGACCTGTTCTACTGCATTGGCCTCCTCTTCTGGTCTTCCCCACGGCCGCCCCCCTCCGCGGCGTGTGGTGAAGCCTTCCGCGCTCGCATGGTGAAGCCGCCTGCAGACACTGCGCCTTCCACTCGCGACGCGATCCCTTCCGCGTACGATCCCTGCCTCCCTTCCATCATTGTCGCACAGTCGGGCAGAATTCAGTGCGTAGCCACGCGAGTCGTCGTCTCCTTCCAAAGCCCCACGCGAATCGTGGCCGCACGGAACAGAGCAGAGCTTTGGTACGCCGCCTCGCCGTTGCACGGCACAGAGCCCCCGCCACCCCATCCTCGATGCCCACTCATCTCCCCAGCGACCTCCACAACATCTCGTACGCCCTACGACGGCACCCTCACCGCCCAGATAGCCGAAGGCCACCGCCGAGGCGCTGATCTCTCCAACTCCGTGCAGACTGCAATAAGTCGCTGCTATGTGCTCTCCTCTCCTCCTTGTATTTGCTCCCTCCCGCAAACCAGACAGTAGTGCTGATGCATTGCAAACTTGCAGCCAACCATGCTGCTAAGGTGTTCGATTGATTGCCTGCACCAGAAAGTCAGTAATGGCAGTGCTCAAGCCAAATGTTCGTTTCTGGAATTGGGGCCTTGTGTGTACGAAGGAAGAACCAAATTTTGCACCATTGTTGTTAATGCCTATCCACCTATTGCAAAAGGTAAAAGTTAAAATGATTTACTTTAGCAATCTTGATGATGGCAATAAGCCCTCTGCCTTCTCTCGCAGGTCAACCATATTACTATGAAATAAAGATCACTGTCATTCGCATAACAAAGAATGATGATGATGATTAGGAGGTAAATGGTGATTTCTTTGGCTCTACTACTCTGGGTAATTCTCTAATTCAGGCATTGTGTTCAATGAAAATTAAGCCATTTTTCTGATAATCCTCTGTCATGTATGTACATTTTAATTTTTTAAAAATGTTATCGACTAAGGCTCTGGTTCTGAGGATTAGATAGCTATGATGACTTTACTATGTATAAAGTACAGCAAACAATAGAGCCGTCAAATGAACTCAGCCATTTTGTTTTATCGAGATGAAATGCAAGCTCTGCTTGGATAGTTGTTCATGTCTGAATGTTTCCATCTCTCATCCTGTCATGCTGCTACAAGCAATAGAATTGTAGGGCAGAACCCTCCTCTCTTAGTATAAGATAGTCTCCACTACCCGTTCATGCTCTGTGCTGTACAGTGAGGCCAACACTTTAGTCAGTTTGTTTCTTTGGTGATGATGATTTAGTTACCTAGAGTTGAGTGGCTTTTCTGCTTTAATTTAGGAACTATAAGGTTTATGCATGAATCCATGATTACTCTCTTTTACTTTAATATATGTCAGATGACAATTCTATGCTTGGTTTGTGGCGATTATGCTCTTGAAAGAATTGGAGTGATCCTAACAAAACTAATGGAATAATTAAACCTGGTTGGGGGGGGGGGGGGGGGGGTTCATCTCTGGTTTGCAACTTTTTATCCTTTCTGTTCAGATCTGCTATTTTGTTTTACCACAGGACAAGCTAATATGAGTTTCTAATCTTGTGGGAAAACTAAAATCCATTAGGAACTTGGATAGTTGTTCCTAATATCATGAGTTCCTAATATTCACTTATAAAATCCGAAAGGTTTACAGCATCAGTCAATATTTTTCTTTGTTCACTTATATATTTTTGGCTTTGTCAGCATGGGCGTCCAAGGTTTACTGCAAAGAGATTGGAGAAGAACAACTAAATTTGTCTGAAAATGGATGAAGTGGCCAGTAAGGGGATAAGTGAGTGCAGTGCTCCTGCTTATTTTTCAGAAAAAGAAAAGAACCAGCAATAAGCAGATATGTGGCTCAAGCATGGGTTCTGCGTCAAAGGGGATGATGTGGTTCCTATACCATGTGTGACCTTATAATTCGGTTTTGTTATCATTGTTATTGTTTTCCCAGTTAGTTTAAATCATTCATGTTCTAATCTTTAAATTATTTTCACTAGATACCAAAGTAGTTTCGATAGGCTTAAATGAGTTTAGCCTTCAAATTTAGCAGTTTTGAACTTATTATCTAATTTTAATCGTATCTTATATGTTTTTTGAGGAAGGTAACTTTGTAAAACCTGCAGGAACTGTCACTTTAAGACACTGTTGATTTAACATCCAGTTTAATTAGCTATAAAATATGACTGTGCCAGAACTACGTACATATTTTGATGTGTTAATGTTTTGTGTTGGTTCTTACTTTGATGCTTATGTAATTTGGTACTGTGTTAGAATTTTTTTTTCTGTGGCAACGCACGGGCATTAACCTAAGTACAGAACCATCTCTTACTGTCTTACCGCACTCGATCATATGCTACAGACCGCACGTCCAACTTTGACTGTATACCTCATCCTACACTTTTTTTTGTTTTTTCACTAGGCAAGCTTGCAGAGTCACGGCTCAATGTCTATCGTCTTCGGCTCTCGGGCGTTTAGGCAAGTAACATTCACAACGGGGGCCTACTGTATGTCTGCATTGCAGGCAACTTTTCTTTTGAACGAAAGAGGAACTTATATCTATCGTCTTGCGTTGTCGCCATGGCAAATCCGAGCGGCATGGGCTCGTGCAAGGCATATCTTGATGGGCCTCATGCACGCCGGGGATGGGCTAGCCTCATAGTAGTAGATTCTTTATTTTCTTCGTTTCATGCCTTTTTTTCTTTTTTGTTTTCTTCTGTTACCAATCTAATCTATCGTGCGGCATGCTGAAAAGAGAGAGAGAAAAGAAGTAAAAAAGGAGTATCGGCAGCGGGCCCATCGCAGGCGGCATTCGCTGGAGCCCATTAGCTAACGGCCGTTAAATAAAGAACAGCGTCGATTGGTAGGTGAAATGGAGAGTCCAGCCGTCCAGGCACCGAACTCGTTCTCTCCACCCTAATTGGTGATAGCTAAAAAAAACTTAATTGAACCGATTGAGCTGTCGACCAAGCCTCAGACTAATCGGTCGCACATCATTTTCTGAGTACTTCATCCCAGTACTCTTTTGAACAAAAAAAATAGTATATTCAAACCTTTGCATTGACAATTTATTATTAAAGCATGTCAGTCGTTACTATGATGAGAATAAAGAAGCAACAACAGTCAACACCTAATGACTATGAAGTTTGGGACTATGAGATCTTGATGTTCTCAGAAAGTTGCCGAGTCTCACGTATAGCTAGATTGGACAGGGCGATATAAGCCATAGTTGTAGTTACCGATCAATGAAATTATAAATATACAGGTGAAATTAAAAGATTAGGAGCATGCCCTCTTTAATTCACAGCCATAATGCCGATTTGCGAAGGCCTACTAGAGTGTTACTTTTCTTCAACTAATGTTGCGCAAAAACCTTATTTGATTGGACTTTGCTACTTAGGCTGGGCTTTGCCTTACAACTTACAAATGCATCAAGGGGCACATGCTTAAGGGTCATTGGTGGTCCGCGAGGTACACTACCCTCTTAGTTTTTGTCTAGAAACAAGAATCCATAGCCATCAACTAGGGCACAAATCAATCCGACATCTAGCACTTGCAACTTCGTCTCATCCTCACGATTTTATCTTCATCGGACGTCATTGGTCCCAGTGGTGGAGGCTGGTGCGTCGGACGCCAGCGGCCAACCCTGACTCAAAGCCTAGAGGTCCCTAGTGACACCGTTCCAGCAGATTTCTCATCGACTTCTCTCCTAGAGTCTCCACGCGTGTCAGCGAGAGGATTGAAAAGAGGCCGGCATCAGCTCCGTCATGCCATCACTGGTCGGTCAGAAGGAGGTCGCCAAGCAAGATCCACAGGGTCGCCAAGTTTTGGTCTGAGGGCTCGTTTTGGTTTTCGCCAGACAGCTGCGCCAACGGAAGGCTCGCCAATATTTTGGCGGAGGATTTCACCGCTCGCAACTCGTCTGCACTTGGCTCAAAATTTAACTAACATCTCTTCTACGGCAAGGGCACGCCAAACTTTGGCCACTATCCAAACAGGCAACGCCTATGCGGTCAAGGACCAAAGTTTCGGTAGGATGCGTGAGGGCAGCAAACCAAACGAGCCCTCAGTGTTGACAAAAAAAGCTAGGTCCGTAGGTTGAAGGATGGTAAAATATCAAATTAGTCTAGTGAACATATGGGAATAGTAGAAAATTGAGAACGAGAAATCAAGAGCATGCTTGCTTCAGTGCATCGGAAAGTTGTTAGGCTATGACAGAACTCCCATCATTCAAATTCAATCACATAGGGTTGGTTAGGTCTCTTAGCAAACTCGAAAACTGAGATATGTTTCGTTAGTTAGGTCTCTTAGCTTAGAATTTGTCCACTCAGATTTATGTTTGACTCAAGATAGACATAAATCAACTAGAAAATGTAACTAAAAATCTAGAGGGACATGCCTAAAAAAGTTCTAGAGGGACTAGTTTATTCAATATTACAAGGTGTGCATATCAAATAAATACTTGAGGCACATCTTATGACATCACACACATGACAAATGGATGAACAACCATCTGCAAAAAAAAAAAGACAAAATAATTCGTTGTATCCATTGTGCCTGATATCCGTGAACCATCACGCACAACATCAACTTTTGCTAATTCAAGCTTGTTATCCTAGAATGGCAGTGATAATCCCTGGACCCTGGGTGACTAACAATCCTTTCAAAATTGAAACCACGGGACAGGAGTTGCCACTGGAAGTCTGCAACAAGCACTTCAGCCTTTCACCTGACCCGACCGCATCGCTGGACGGGGGACATTTGCTGTGGGCAGTTAGCAAATATCACCCGCCTCGCCGTCTGGAATCTATTAATGGATTCTGGATAATGTCCAAGCTGATGGCGAATCCGAAATTCCGTTTTCCACAGAGAGGCCAACGATCTACGCCTGGCACACTGTCACGCGGGCCCCATTTCCGTGGGAGCCACAGGTCAGCTGGTTAATTCGCACGACGGTTGGGGGGTGCGTTTGGCCCCATTCACAAGAGAAAACGACGTCCAGCAGGCAAGCTGACGGCTCCGTCACGGCGATCGGCCGAGCAGTCACGCGGCGAACGATAAAAAAGCGAGCAGCGAGGCCACCGCGCGAGACGAACGCAAAGGAAGGGGAAAACAAGAAGCAGGCTTTTTTTTTTTTCTCGAGATATTTCGCAAGAGGAGGGGGGAGTGCCTGCCTCGTAGGCTCGCAGCTCATTCGCCGAGGTAAAAAGGCCCTGCCTTTCCTCTCCCATTTCCCCTCTCTAGTCGCCTGTAATCGTTTCCAGCCTTTGCGTTTCGTGGGGTTCCCCGAGGCGAGGGCTTCGATTCGCCCCCAGGAATCAAGCAAATCCGCTTGGATTTGACCTCGGCTCATGTGCCCGACACGGAATTTCTAGGGTTTTAGCGTCAGATTTCTCCCCCTTTCAATCTTTTTGATGTTTGCAGCGAGTTCGACTAGTTTTGATCACTCTGATGGCTTGTTTTTATTGCAGAGCACGAGATCCTCCAGAGTTTTGAGTATTTTGCTGTCAAAATTGGTGGGTGATTTGCTCGCATGGGGGATCATGTCGCGGTGGATGTTGGGGAGCTCGTGGCATCCCGACCCGGCGAGCCAACCGGGTTGGTGCCCGGCGGCAAGGAGGAAGCCGAGGCGCTGATTGGGATGGTGGAGTGCCGCATTTGCCAGGAGGAGGACCTGGCCAAGAACCTCGAGAGCCCCTGCGCCTGCAGCGGTAGCCTCAAGGTCCGTAATCCCCTTATTTGTCTTCAAACGAGAAGTTCTGGGTCCATTGCATTTTGTGCTGTTTGCCTCTGATTCGTACTATTATTCTTCATAGATACTGAATTCTTTACTCTAATTTATGTGGGTCCCAATCATTAACTAACCAAAATACAACTCTGAGACTAAGTTTTTAACTCTAATATATCTAGATTGCAAACAGCATTATCTAGCCAAAATACAGCATTGAGGCTTAGGCCTGAACCTTTGTTGGGTCAATTAGCATGGCAGTTGGAACACATCCTGTTTGGTGCTTCATCTGGTATGCATAAGCTGTTTCTTGGGTCTCTCCGGCGTCATCTTGTTGCTGCTATGACACTTGATATTTCCATGAAAAAAGTAGTTCCATAGCATGACTGGATAATAACATGCTTGGTTTAATCATCATTGTTGCTTAAAGAGTTGGGCATCCTTTTCCCTTTCTGTTGCCTACTTTTTGCAAGCTTAAGAAACAAGTCATAGGAGCGTTGTATCTTGTGTGGGTTGCCTTCTTCTGAAGACTTCACTCATTGTCATTATTTGCAAGTGGTCTAACTGCTTACTAGAATGCGCTTTAGCATTTTATATGTGCAAACTGCCAAGCAGTATAAAAACGTGTTTGCTAAATTTTGCTATATCTATTTATTCTCATAGCATTTCGTCTGTGCTAATGAATGCATAAACGTTTGCTAAGTTTTGTTATACCACATTTCTTTGAACAGTATGCTCACAGGGAGTGCGTGCAACGTTGGTGCGATGAGAAAGGAGATATAACATGTGAAATCTGCCATGAGGTAAACAGGTGTTTATTCGTCAGCTATGTCTGCTTTGTTATTCATGTATTAAACATTCTTTTTTGAGCCCGTCTAGCCTTAATGCATGGTAGTACTAGAGCTTACCCTGAGCAAAAGAGGATCATGCGCCTGCATGATAACTGAGGCTAAACTTTGTTTAGTTGAAAGGATTTTGTATCATAATGATTCCTTAAATTTTAAGCCTTGTAACTCAAGTTTTCACCTTTTGACATCTCTGTAGTATGTTTGCCTTTGAAGAAGCATTTATATATTTCTTGTTGATTTGACTGTAAACTTTGTTGCTGTAAATCAGATTATGAGTTTTATTCTCTGTTGTTCAGTCATACAAGCCTGGTTACATTGCTCCACCCCAGGTGCATCATGATGAAACTACCATCGAGATAAGGTTCGTTATCTTCATTCATGAAGATTATCTTTTTTTTTCCCCTCTATCCTGGTGTTTTCTGTGAATGGGTATTTCGTATGATTAATAAAAAAAAAAGGCTCTGTTTCTTATGCATCCTCATGTGTTCATTTTTTTAGTGGTGGAGATTGGACCATCTCGGGCACCCATTTGGATTTGCATGATCCTAGAATCTTGGCCATGGCTGCTGCTCAACATCGTTTACTTGAAGATGAGTATGATGAATATACTGCAACGAACAACAATGCTGCTGCGTTTTGTCGCTCAATATTTCTAATTGTAAGTTTCGCAGTTTCTGTTCTAGAAAGATAGACACTTCTAACTTCTATTATTTTGAAGTCATAGGATTCTATAGAAAGATCAAACAATTCTTCAATTCAATTGCCCTGCACCTGAACTTATCTTTTCACCTCAAACATCTCAAGCTCATGCTGCTTATTTCTTTGTGAAAGTTATATCTTAGTGCTCTTTTCTTCTTTTAAATTATTACTGCAGGTCAAGTAATTTTAGTCTATTTTTCTGTTTACTTACCATGTAATGTCAATTGATATCTATCTGTCCTCACTGTTTTATTCAGTTGATGGCTCTGCTGCTCCTGAGGCATACACTGACCATTACTAATAGTGACGATGAAGATGATGCATCTGCTATCTTCTCGGTTAGTGATTATGGACTGTTATGTCTCTTTTTTTTTTTAACTGTAAATTTGATGTGCTGTTGATCTTGGACAGCTATTTCTTCTGAGAGCTGCTGGATTTTTGCTGCCTTGCTACATTATGGCTTGGGCTATTAGTATCATGCAGCGTCAAAGACAAAGACAGGTTGGCACTGATGGAAATGTTTTGCCTTTCTTATCCTTATAGTTTTGACTCTGAGGATAAAATTTCCATAATTATTCATACCTAGCATGACATAAACAAATATGCATCAGAGATTGTGGAACCTAAGGTTTTTTCCCTGTTCCTTTGCACACATACCCTTGTTTGAACTGGGGATTTGGGAATTTGGGATGGCTGAATGTGCCCTTTCTGGTTAAACAAGACATTACTATGTCAGGAAAGTTAGACTCATTCCTTGTCTGGTTCAAATTTTGAATGTTTAGTATCCATTGATTCTGTGGGTTGGACTACCACGGTTTTATTCTATTGACAAGAACAATTTTTGTCATGTTCTTGTAAGCATGTTCTACTAGGGTGTATCTCCATCCTGTTAATCTGCTTATTAACAGTTCAGTTTGTTCATTCGATGCATCAGGAAGAAGCAATGCTATTACCAACGGAAGTGGCGATCATTCTGCACCGGAATGGAAGAACAATGCAATTTGCGGTAGCACCACCAGAATCTCCGACCTCCCCTCAGCCCGAACCAAGCCAATAGAATAATCAGCAATAGGCCCGTCTCGTGAGTGCATAGCAGATGCATAGCATCAGTGGTTCAAGGTGGAATTCCAGTCATTATAAAAAAAAAAGTGGAATTCCAACAGATTATGGTGGCCTGTTGCCTCAGCCACGTATAATGACCATGATGCAGCAAAAAATGGCGTGCCTTATTCGGATTGTGTTAGCTTCACAGCTGAGATTCAATGCTTCTTTGACAAGTTCTCAGCGTCTTCTGTACATAAAGGGTTTTTCTTTAATAAGTGAGTGCTTTCTCCGTTTCAAAATATAAGTCGTTTGATATTTTTTACCCTAAGTTTGGTCCCTCGTTTTATTCAAAAAAAATTTGTCTAAACACAGTCAAATTTAAGTCATTCTTGAAGAATGTTTAATAAAAAGCAAGCCATAACAAAAATTTTTTTGACATTTTGTATAATATTTTGAATAAGACGAGTGGTCAGGGTTATAATTTATAATTTGAAAGATATTGATTATAATTTAAATCAACAGAAAGTTGATTTCTGCAATGGGACAGGTTCATTTTTGGATGGCCACTGACTATTATATCGCCCTATGCATGCTTGAGACAATCATGCTTCCCGTAGGGGTTCCAAAGGATTTTAAAAATCCCATCATATCAAGTGCAGATGGTAAAGAAAAAAAAAACTTCAGATGCTGCGTAAGGGTAAGTTCGGTTGGGTGTGAAATGGAACGTTGTGAGATGATTGATTGAAATGTGGTCGCCTGTGTTTGTATCTCATTAGTCGCACGATTTAGTTGCATAAACTTGTTTATCTTTGAGTTAAATACTCTTGTATGGTTGAAACGGTTCGATGATTACTTTCATTATCCTACAGCTCTTCCACCGGGTAGTGCATCAAACACTTCTGTGAAGTGAAAAGGCAGCTAGGCAACAGAATTCTGATCCAAAACTAAGAAAGGAACGAAGAACTTTCAGGTCATCCAATCAAAACAAGAAATTTTAGGTCATCAAACCAACACACATGGATGACGGTAACAATCACTATTTCCCATCTCATCTGTGGCGTTGCGGTTCCACTTCCACCAAACAGAAATACCGAATACCGTCTGATTGCAGTCCCTCGAGACATAAAAAAAAACTCACATAAGGTTGAATAAAATTTTGTAAGCAGTTACCAGTAACATCCCAGCAAATGAAATTAGAACTAAGTCGTTTCTGTGTAAGAACGATAGTTATATACTGTTTAATTCGCTTACAACATAACGTCAAGATGGTTCGAATCCCATTCTTGACAAAAATATGTATATAATTTTTTTTTCCTTTTGTCTATTGAGGCCGAAATCAATTTCTTTTTTGCCCCAGGTAACTTCCAAGCTCCAAGCACAGTTACGAACTACTCGAACGACCGAATCAACGAAAGGTTGCATCATAGCTTGTCAAACTTGAACATCTTGCTAATTTGCAGCATCTTTGCTATGGTGTAACTTATAATATATTAACGACATGTAAACAACCTCACCCCGTGACCGTGAGCGTGAGTGACCAACAGTATACGTGAGATTGACAATAAATGTTAGCAAAATAATGTAATACATCATGTGTCGGTCCTTTGGTTTTTTTCCTTGTCAGAGGTGAACAGAGTTGACCACTAGGCTAGGACCGACACATCATGTGTTTGGCATATACGGTGTCGTGGTTTAATTTAATATATCTTCATTCTCGCAAAACAAAAAGAAAAAAATAGCATGTTTATTGAGTTACATAACATCTTGCCATTAATTGCCACGACTTTGGACCTCTCTCCCCTCGCAAAACATCTACTCCAAATGTACAATTGTCTCTATATCTAAATCTGTTATTTCAGAGAAATCATTATAATTGCTATGTAGGCTTTGTGGGTTCATCGAAATAGCAATGTCTTTGATGGTGCAAGTCTGTCTTCTGCTTCATGGAGAAGATGTTTTATGGAGGAGATGAATGCGGTCACCCTGAGGGTTAAGCCGCTTTTGAAGGATAAAATCAATCTTTGGTTGAGTAGTCTTTCATAGCTCTTGTCTTTTCTTCTTTGAGCCTAAGGCCTTGTAATATATACATATTCATTCTTTTATGCATAAAAAATAGGTAACCCCCCTGCCAATTCCAAAAAGAATCATATATCTAATACCATCATTAGTAAATTTCCACTTGCATCTAGTGAGCCAGGCTCGCTAGAAACAGACTTAATCTACATTTCTCGAGAGCCATGACATATTTGAACATTTACTCCTGTTATTGGCATGAAGAAACTAATGCATCAAGAGAAAAAAAATCCTAGCCATATGCTAGCTCATAATCTTGTATTAAGATGTCATATTTTTTCCTTCTGTTTTCTAATTATATATGTTTTACACTAACTCTAGATTGCAAGCATTTAATGGGCGAAGTGGGTCCAATGACGATGGTCAAAAGAACCAAATAGGCATAGAGTAGAAGAATCTCGCTTATAAAAGCATGCTAAGTGGGCTAGGATTCTACTAGTAGTTTGGCTACCGAGGGTCTATCTTGTATTGAGCATTTTAGGTATTGATGTTTGCACTATGCACGTAGAATAGTGTAAAATCACTATCAGACGTGTGCATGCTATGAAAAGGTACAACATGCAACCTTTGTCGTGACATGTCGGAGCATACATCGAAGGATGGAATGAAGAGACAAGTGGGCCAAGGTTTTGGTGTGTGCTATGTCAAAAGTAGAGAAGTAAAACGGTAGCATTTAGAGGTCAGCGGTGTGAGATAAGAAGGGAGTGGACGAGGAGACTATTGCGAAGTGGCATAAGACTTGATTAGGTCATCAGTGATGGCAAGCAACCATAGATGGGGCGTAGGCGATAGAATTGAGTGGTACAATGTAGAGGCAAGGTTGCACGATGAGGTGATAGGAAAGGGAAATGATTAAGGAGTGGTGTTACAGTATTATCACTAGATGGAGAAAAAAAAGAAGAAAATAGATAGGAGAAGGTAGGGAGAATGGACGAAGATGAAGGTAATACCGTCATGTTTAGTCTAGCCATCATGTATGGTCCTGATAGGTAACTCGTAGTCCATACAAATTTTATATAATTTTTAATTATAATTTTATATAATACTAGTTTACTTAATTTTTGTCCTCGATGACCATGTCTGGAAGCATAGTACAGTAACATAGTCTAAATATGGTATAAAATGCCAAACCGAGTGTCCAATTGGCCCAACTTCCTACACCGTCTGCGCATCAGCCGAACTTCACCAAAAACAAGCACAGTAGCACACGCAGCGCCTCACCCCGATCCTTAGGGTTAGGGTTTTAGAAAACCCCCTCCGCGTGGACCGTTCCGCACGGATCGAACGGCCCGGCCCACCCCAAAGCCGACCCAACTCTTCACGGCGCGAATCTCAGCGCTGCCCTCTATAATATGGCTCGCGCGGGCACCGCGACCTTCTCACCAGCTCCGCCTCCCCTCTGCTACCCGCAACCTCTCCCTCCCCTCTCCCGGCTCGCGCAGGCAGGCGATACAGCGAGGCTAAAACCCTAGCGCGAGGAGGCGTAGGCAGGCTAGCGGCTTCGCGATGACGGCGCCGGCGGACAAGGGCAAGAAGGCTAAGACCGAGGCCGACGGCGGCGAGGAGAACGAGCAGATCGACGGCGCCCTCGTCCTCTCCATCGAGAAGCTCCAGGAGATCCAGGACGAGCTCGAGAAGGTGAGCTGTAAGCCTATTGTCCCGCTCTTTCGGCTATTTTTGGGCTTTCTTTGTTGCTGGGGGTGGTCGATGCCGTCGGATTTGGGTTGAGTAGGAGCGCGGGTTGAGTCGAATTTAGGATGAATCGCGTGGTTTTGGTATATTACTTCTCCGGTAACTGGTCCATAGAATATTCTATTACAGACTACGTAAACAAATTATACCATTTGAACCATTGGATGGTAATTGCAAGTGTCAGCCTGAGCACAGTAGGCTCATGCTGTAGAATAATACATGAATTGGCTTGCTGTGACTGTGCTAACGACTATGGCATGGGTTGCTAACTTGCATTTGAATGTTTGTGCTACTTCCATTACCAAAATTAGACACCTCAAATCGTGTAATATGTTCCCGTTCAAAAACTGTGACTACTGTTTATATGTCGATTTCATGCCCCAATAGAGTAAACTTGCTTCCTAAATACGGCTCCACATGCTGAAATGCTGTTATCTTTTAGACAAGCCAAAGAGATCAGTGGTTTCAAATCTATATCATTTACAATTAAAATTTCATAAGGGACAAATAACACTGTCATGCTTATGCTTCATTGCTACGTTTGCTCATTGCTGACAGGTAAATGAGGAAGCAAGTGACAAGGTTATGGAGGTGGAGCAGAAGTACAGTGAGATTCGCAGACCTGTCTATCTCAAGAGGGGTGACATTATTAAGACAATTCCGGACTTCTGGCTGACTGCGGTTCGTAGGATACTTTTTTCTATACAATTTTTTGTTTTTATGATGTGTGTACATACATAATTCTAATCCACTGTGGGATGTGCTGTTGCTCTCCAGTTTATGAGCCATCCTCTACTCAGCGAGCTTCTGACTGAAGAAGATCAGAAGGTATTTTTGTACCCTATTCCAATAATTATTCCCAAAGTCCTTCAAATTCTTATGAATGTTGATTGGAAGTGGAGAAGGAGTCTTATGATGGATCAATGTAAACATAATTCTCATATGATCTTTCTTTGCAGATGTTCAAGTACTTGGATTCTGTTGACGTCGATGATTCTGATGTCAAGGCAGGATACTCCATTCATCTCGTAAGTACAATTTTCAGCAGTTGATTATAAGTATCTACAAAGCTACTATTGTATTTACTTGTTCAATTTTGTACTGGCAGAACTTCTCTGAGAATCCGTACTTTGAAGACACAAAGCTTACGAAGACCTATGCCTTCGCTGATGATGGAACTACCACAATAAAAGCTTCTCAGATTAAGTGGAAGGAAGGAATGGTACCGTTGTATTCCCAAACTACTCATAATACTTGTTTTGGATGGAGAAAATCTAATGCTTTTTCAATAATATGTGAAGGGACCTGCAAACGGAAATGGTATTAACAAGAAAGGTGCCAAGCGGCCACTAGTAGAGGAAAGGTTGGTTGTTCATATTGCTTCTATTACCTTTGGTATAAATATGCAATTAGCATGTGCATTCTTTTGATTTGCCCTTTTCCATCTTGACTGTCAACTTAAGATGCTATCTTTCTTATCTAGTCATGTAATTAACTATGCGGTGGCATATATACAGTCTAATCACAAATAATTTATTTATGCAATATATGGTTTCTGTTTATGTTATTTGTGTAAACCTCTTACTACATGATGATGCATTAGCAAAGTATCATTGGCTTGACTAATGTTCAACGGTGCATTACAAAGGCAATGCGGTACTGTTGAACTTGTTGTTTGCTATGTCACATATAGCTGCATTTATGTAGACGTACTCCTCTTGTCTAAGGTCACTAGCATTCAAATACTCCTGGCATAAAAATGTCCTTTTGGATGAAGCACAATCAATTTTTGACTGATGATGCACAATCAATTTTGACGAACTTTAGCGTTAAAACACATAAGACTAATCTGGAAGTAATGCAACTAAATTAACCTGAAGTAATGCAACTAAACAAGTAGGTTTCTCATAAGATGTGCTTCCATTCTACTGTGTTGTTTTAACTGTTACCAACACTGATATAATTATTTTAAAGGTTCTTAAGTTGGTTAGACGACATGTTGACTTGTTTTAGCCTTGTCTCGTAGCCGTAGGCAATGCCTAGTTAAACCTGGTTCCTGAGCCGCGAAGCGACATAACAACCTTGAGTCATGACGCCTGAAAACCATCACATGTCCAGATTTTCATAGATTTATATTACTGTTTAACACTTGGTCTTAATCTCGTCGCATGCCTGCAATCATCTTTTCTTTTTAACATTCATGCTTGCAGTCTTGTTTGTGTCTCTGTCCTAGCGACCCCTACTTAGTAGTTTCTATATAAGTTTCGTAAATGCAATGTTATTCTGATCATCAGTATTTTATTTTAAGCCCTTCGGTCATATTGGAACTAAAAAATGCTTGTTGTTTCTCTTTCCAGTTTTTTCACCTGGTTTGGTGATACAGAGATAAAGTGTCTTGCTGATGGTGTGCAAGATGAGGTAGATGCTCGTGCAACTCGTCTTGATAATGGCGTTCACATTCACTGAAACTAATTCAAATCAAACAGACTACTATTTGTTTCGTTCACCAATCAAATTTATTTTTCCAGATCCATTTTGTACAAACTTAGAATACTAAGCAGATTTATGTTTGTTTTTTCAATTTCTGTTTCTTTAGTTCAGGTTGTCTGAGTATTTAGTTGTTTAGCGGATTTATGGAAGACCAGAAATTGCATAATTTTTTTTATTCCTTGTGTGAGTTTTCTAAGTCTTTCAACTGTACAGGTGGCTGAGATCATCAAGGAAGACCTGTGGCCCAATCCTTTGAAATACTTCAACAATGTCAGTGTTTCTGTCACTGCACTGCTAAATTCATCCTAAGCCAAATTTACCTGGTTCTTATTTTTTTTTTATCGCAGGAGGTTGAAGACGAATTCGAAGGAGACGAAGAAGATGATGATGATGTAAGCTTATAATCTTGTTTGCAGTTTTTTTTTCTCAAGATTTTAAACAGCAACGTAGTGATTGTAGTGAATCTAATAACTCACATGAGCTCCAAGACTATATGAAGTAGTTTGGGTTGAAGCGCATACTGTCTCAATATTTCTTTGTTTTGTTGATAAAGCTTTTCATCTTTTGATGGCATCTTGTGGTTTGCAGTTGGATGGGGAGGACGACGACGAGGAGAACTGAACCCTTGGCGTTGGATCTGGATGGGCTCCAAAATCAGTATGTCAGCTGTTGGTGGGGGACTGGCTCTGAAGGGCAGAATTATGTGACCCTTTTGTGAGATTTTTTTTTGGTTGTTTGACCTAGCTGGAACTCAACGTAGGGAACTGTTTAATGCTTATGAAGTCAACCAACTTGAAAGGAGACCTCTATATCATAATCTGAGTATATCTATGAAGGCAATTTGACCTGCTGATGCTGCGGTCTTGGTTCGCTTTTGTTCCTCTGTTCCTGTGCTTTGGTTTCGGCCTCTGTTCAGTGTTTGTGTTGTGTTGCACTGGCATGTATTCAGTATTCACCGTTAAGCCGTAGTGGCTTGTTTCTGATGGCTGTTTGCATGGCCCTGTGACTTCCGTTTGAATGTTTCATGCGTCCGCGTGCGTCTCTTGCGAGTCCAGTGTCCTCAGAGGTCGTCAGTTCACGGCCAGACGTATCGATCGTATCTGTGGTCCCTTATCACGTAGGCGAGACAAATCTGTTGCGCTATCTTATCCCTTTAAGCTCTCTTGTTTCCATCTCTTGCCATTTCTGTGGTAGCTGCTTGCGTTTGCTCCAGTTCTGCTCGCATGCCACTGTCCCGTATCGGCGCCGAGCTGAAAAAAAAAAAAACGAACAGCCGCCTCGTTTTCCCACTGCCACTTTCGGCGAACCCCTCCCTAGCTCTAGCTCGGCTGCGTAAAGATGGGGAGCATGTGGCTGCTGCCCTGCTGCGCCGTGTGAGTGTGAGGTGCGTTGCTGGTTCCGTTGTCACCTAGTATATCGGAGCTATCCACTGTCAAATCAGATTGAGGCTTCGTCGTCTATTGCTGTTGGCTCGTTGCACTATTCCATTGCTATGGACCTATGGTATATCGATCTTGGAACATATAAATATCATGGTGCAAAGAATTAACTTAACCATGATACCCTATAGGCCTATACTGTACTGTCAAGAATAATGCAAGGCTTAGTATGGCATTCGATGAATGAGGCAATAGAGTGGATCAGAGCGGGTAGATGGAGGCGGTGTTTGTGGCGCATGTGAGAATGCGCCTCTGTGCTCAAGGAAAGCCTGTGCTGTTACATTCTGTTTAGAAAACTTCCTTGGGACAAAAGAATAAGGGTCTGTTTGGATCGACGTCACCTTTTGCCCACAAAGACTTATTAGGGTCTGTTTGGATCGACAACACAGCGAATCTTTTGGTCATCGACTACTATATTTCAGCTTAGAAAGAATAATATATTGATGTATGACCTAAGGATAAGTGCAGATTTGTTCATTGCCCGTGTTTGAAGCAAGAAATTTCTTGGAAGAAAAGAAAAAAGTTTAGGAGTCCACCACATCACCTTTTGCTCACGGAGACTTGGGAGCCGTTTGAATCGACAGCCACGGCAGCCCAGCGAATCTTTTGACTGTTGACGGGAAAACGCCGTTTCTGTTTGGGTCAACGACCATTGCTGGCGTGCCAATGTACCCCGTTGTTGTTTTGCACACATGAGGGTAAGTTTGCGGATGGGCCAACTGTGCGCCAATTATTTGGATTGCCAATGAATTGACGGGGCTTGCGTTGGCACGATCCAAAAAAAAGCTAAGGCCCTAAAATTCTTGAAAGATGGCCACTTGGCCAGGTCAAAAGAAGAAGAGTGGCCGGTAAGATATACTTCTGAGTTCCACAGTACTGTATGGTGTGTGCATGGTGAGTGGGTGACATGATGATTGCTGGGAAAAATGGACATGGATACGGTGGTTAACTCAACCACGTTTAAAAAAACTAAACCTAGTGGGGTAAAGGTTTTTTCATTATGATGAAGTACATACTTTGGGAAGAAAGAATATGGATACGGTGGTTAACTCAACCACATTAAAGAAAAATAGACCTAGTGGGCTGAAGTTTTTTCATTTTGAAGAAGTACATTATTCGGGTCTTAAAAAACGAACGTCGGTGATACATCGGCAAGGATGATTTTTCTAGAAATCAGCCCATAATTCTGCTCCCGTGAGAAATAAAACCCGGGTCAACTGGTTTCCTATAGGTCCTTTCACCCTCAACCTACATGTGTGGGGCAAAGCATTAGTTGTATCTCCTTTGTTCTACGGCAATCAGTACATCATACATACCTTTTCGTTTTCTAACGTATGGACACGTCTCTTTACATTAGCTATTCGAAAGTTTATATTCTATAGTCGTATCTTTTTTCGCATAGAAAACGATTTAAAGTGTTCTACAAGCATTGTTCGTTGTCATGCACTTTCAAGTAGCCAAAAAGAGTAGCCATTAGTCGACAGTTCATGCACGCTTGCCCGCTATGACGCCATTGAGCACGCACCTTTATGATTGGAAGAGCCAATGCAGGTCTCTGTCAAATCATGGCCATCGTTGAAAATTATGTTTATTTCTTCCTTGCAGGGCCATACAATCGAAGCAACGGCCATAGTGGAGCAATGCTGTTTGTAACTCTTGGAATGATGGTGCAAAATTAGAATGGTGGTAAGATGTCTTCAGGCTAAACACTCTATACAGAGGAGTTGCTAGGTGTGAGATTGGGGAAGGCTCAACAATACTCTTTTGGGGAGATCTTTGGTCAGCTCGTATATTAGCAGAACTATTCCCACGCCTTTTCTCCTTTGCAAAATCTGACCAGCTGGTATATTTAGATCATGCCATCTCAGGATCTAAAATCAATCTTCCATCTGCCCCTTACTCAGAAAGCCTATCATGAACTGCAGGGTTTGCAAACATATTTGCATGAGATATTGTACCACAAAGATGAAAAAGGTCATATGGGGGAATAGCCAATATACATCCAGCCGGATGTATAAGTCTGTGTTTGCAGGTTTGAACACACCACCAGCCTTCTCATGGCTCTGGAAAGCCAAAAGCATGCCTCCAATCAAGTTTTTTGGCTGGCTCCTTATTATGGACATACTGAATACAAAGGATATGCTTCAACCCCGTAATAGCAATGTCCAGTCTGACGCCAATTTCGTTCTGTGTCCTGATGATTGCAGATGAACAAGGGATCATCTGTTTTTTTAATGTGATTTTGTCAAACAGTGCTAGGCCCTGATAGACATTACATGGATTTTGTCAAGCAGTGTTGGACCCTGATAGAATCCTAAAACAACAGTATCCAAGTCCTATACCCTCATCTTTTTCTTTTTTCTTTCGTTCAGGGAAGCCAAATATGTCGCCCTAGTAACGTTTTTTGGACCGGACCATATACGCACCGGTATGTTAAGATGTGATACCAAACGTTATTTTTGGAAACTAGTCATTGAATTGATTAACACTTACCACACCGATTTCTTCTATGTCCAGGCTGTGCAACGAGTCACCAATTCCCCTTCGTTTCAAAATAACTTTAGAGGACAAGTCTGATTTTTACAGCGTCGTGTTCCATTTCTTGCCAGGTTTGCCAATACTGTCGGCCATAGCCGTTACTACACATACTCCAGCGAAAATAAGTTTTAGGTAAGACAAACTCAAACATACAGCTACAGATAAAATTTATTCAGTTTCCCAACTAGCCAGCCAACTCTCATAGACCGACGTTAGGAGAAAGTGACTCCATCAAAATAATTTTGAAGATAAGATAAAATCAAATTACACATGCTAAATCTCAACCATATCAAAGCCTACCAACCTTCTTATTGCCATCACGACTCGGCTTTGCTCTTTCCTAAAAAACCAAACTAATTTCTTGATAGCAAAAAAAAAAATTGCTCTGCCTACTTCATTTCAATCTGTTAAATGCCCACGAAAAATAAACCCAAGGCCAAATCCTCACTGAAATCGCAACAAGTTGGTAACAATAATCCACCTCATTGACACATATACATAGCCCTTATCCTTTTCCTCCACCCGACTATATCCTGATCCGCCATAAATCCCCATGCCAGCGTGGCAAAACCCCTTACCAAGAAACAGATTAAAGATGGGGATAACCTTCTAAAACGGATAAAACAATCCGGCCCTGTGTCTCACTGCGGTGGGCCACCCGCCATAAACCACCCGGCGCCGGCCACCCCCCTCCTCCCGGGCCTTTAAAACCCCCACGCGCCCCGGCCTTTTTCCACCATTCCGTCCAACACAAACAACTCATCCGTGATCATTTGCCCGTCCCGTCCCGTCCCTTTCCTTTTCACCGCAGCCAATCCGCGTGCTCCTTCCTCCCAGCAGCCATGGAGGGTGACGGCAAGGAGGCCGGAAACAGGCGCCTCGACTGGGCCACGATGAACCTCGAGAGCGGCGGCGCCTCCGTGAAGGGCGACGGCGGCGGCGGCGGCAATGCGAGGCCGCCGATGAGCATCGTGAGGCTGTTCCTGGCATGCATGGTCTCCGGCGGCATCCAGTACGGATGGGCGCTCCAGCTCTCCCTCCTCTCGCCATACTCTCAGGTGAGACACCACACCATGCATCTGCTTCGATCTCGTCGTCTCTTCGTGCTCCTCGTGTTTTCCTTTGTCTTCTATTTGCAGGTTTCCGTTCTCTGACAAAGCATTGTTTCATCTATTTTGTTTTGTGTGCCCCCTGCAGACTCTTGGGATCTCGCACAGCTACGTCTCGCTGACATGGATCTGCGGGCCTATCGCCGGATTTGTGGTAAGCATTTGCGTTCATCCATCCGGATAATAATCGGATAAAATATTCCATCTTTTTCCTTAATCTTGTCAAAATCTGCGCGTAGTAAGTATGAAACGGCTCGCGAACGATTTATTTTCTATGGTAACTAGCGTTTTTTTAGGGCATTTATGAACTAACATTTACTGAGTTTTTACCGGGGGGAGGAAATTTCGGAAGGATAAGATAGGATAGAAATAAATTACCCAAGAGATCCGTTTTAACGTCCAGTCATCTTCTTGCTCCTTCTTCCAAAGTCCAAACCCCCCGGGATAATGGGCTCATTGATTCTGTTGGCAGGTGCAACCCATCGTCGGCTACTACAGCGACCGATGCACTTCCAAGATTGGCCGGCGGCGACCCTTCATCCTCGCCGGATGCATCATCATCTGCCTCTCTGTAAGCAACGAACACATCCATCACGTCTGGCTTTTCCATGTCTTCTAATTTCGTTGTTGCCTTTCTACTATAGCACTACCAGCAGTTTGATAGCTCGCTCGGATTATTCCAACTTTTAGCTGATGATTCTGGTGCTCCGTTCCGTACGTCCAGGTGTTGATGATTGGCTTCTCGGCGGACATCGGTCGCCACCTCGGCGACACCAAGGAGCACTGCAGCACCTTCACCGGCTCTCGCTGGTCCGCCGCCGCCGTCTACATCGTGGGATTCTGGTTCCTCGACTTCGCCAACAACACCGTCCAGGTATGCTATTTGATATATAACTCTGTCCAGCGCACGTGTGTGTGAATATTGTTCTGAATTTTACGGACACATGAGTATGTATGAACTTTTCCTTGCTTTTTTTTTTTTGTGAATCTACTACGGTTTCATTTAGGGACCCGCTCGAGCGATGATGGCCGACCTTTCAGGTGAGCAGTTCTTAGAGATCGTGTTTTGATACCTGAACTTGATCACATGATCCTACTGAGGACAGAATTTAGTGATGCTGATGTTGCAACTGTGTTGTTGTTTCCTGCAGCCGGACAGCACGGCCCCAACGTAGGCCAGGCGATCTTCTCCCTGTGGATGGCTCTCGGCAGCGTCCTCGGCTACTTGTCCGGCGCCAACGCGAAGTGGCACCAGTACGTCGCCTGATACATCTCATCCAAAAAAAACATTCCTTTTTCGATTTTTCCCCCTGAAGCGTCTCTGCTCCAGTCACGTGGCTGATGTGTTCTTGACGCTGGTTGACCAATGATCAGGTGGCTCCCATGGCTCAAGACCGCGGCGTGCTGCGACGCCTGTGCAAATCTCAAGGGCGCCTTCTTGACTGCTGTGGTCAGTTCTCACTTTTGAGTATATCAGCATGGTTGCGCTTCCGTCTCTTTGCACTCAGATGTTGTTGGCGTTTTAATTCCGTGTCGTTTACCTTTTTCCCAATCAGATCCTCATCATCATCAGCATGTCGGTTACCTTGGCCCTCGCCGGCGAGGAGCAGATTAGCAAGACTGACGTCGACACCACCCCCGGCGGCGCGTGCTCCGCCTTCATCGACCTCTTCAAGAGCCTCAGGAACCTGCCCCCTGCCATGTTCAACGTGCTCGCCGTCACGGCAGTCACCTGGGTACAGAACGCAAACCCTTTCGTCCACCTGTAACACACATCATCGATCTTTCTTTTGCTCGCTGTTAATCTTTGACTCTGACATGGTTCTCGACGGCGGCTCTGGTGGCTTTGCAGCTCTCGTGGTTCCCTTTCTTCCAGTACAACACGGACTGGATGGGCCGTGAGATCTTCCACGGCGAGCCGCAGGGCTTGGGTGCCAAAGCCGACGCCTTCAACGCCGGAGTCCGTGAGGGAGCCGTCGGCCTCATCTTCTGCTCCATCGCGCTCGGCGTCACGTCCTTCCTCATCCCCAAGCTGTGCCGGAAGCTCACGTCACGGGTGGTCTGGTCGATCAGCAACCTCATGGTGTTTGCCTTCATGACGGTCATGGTCGTCCTCGGCATGATCTCCATGAAGGGCTACAAGCCATCCCTTACTGCCAGCCTCACTGGCCCCGACCCAACGTTCAAGGGCGTCGCCCTTGCTGTCTTTGCACTCATAGGCATCCCTCAGGCTGTAAGTGACGCACGTTTTGGATTGCAAGCTATTCTTCGGAATTCTTTCTTTGCTGCCTATTATTATAGTTGTTGTGGAATTGTTTCGTGTTTGTAGGTGCTGTTCAGTGTCCCATGGGCCGTGGCGTCTGAGGTTGCGACCGAGGAGGGCGGAGGCCAAGGTCTCACAATTGGGGTTCTCAACATCGCCATCGTCCTTCCACAGGTAAAAAAAAATTCTTCTTTGCCATCGACTTGTCTTACACCTTCTTCATTCTTGATTGCAATAGAAGTTTGCTGATCCCGTGTTGTTGCTGCTCTTGTTTTCATCAGCTGGTGATTGCACTTACCGCCGGCCCGATCGACGGTGCCTTCAACAAGGGCAACACCCCGGCCTTCGGCATCGGAGCCGCCTTCGCCTTCATCTGTGCAGTCCTGGCTCTCTTCATGCTCCCCAAGACAAGAGGCGTGTCCAACGTCGCGGTCATGGGGGGTGGGCACTGATCTCCCCTTGGGTACGGCCACCACACAGTCCAACACATATACAAGGAAAGGAATTAGACACTGATTTAAGCATCAAGTCAGGGTTGGAGTTATGTCAATGTCCAGTCTGTTCATATATGAGGTTGTGTTGCCTCATGTTTATCCGCGTTGAACTGTGTGTTAGGTTTTTCCCTTGACAGTACTACTTTACAGCAGCAGAGGCCCAGGTAGATTTTTCCAAATATTTTGCATAACTGGAAATGTCCACCTCAAGTTCTCTCTGATGTATAATGGTTACAAGACTATCAACGAAACGCATTTTTAATATGGTGTGTGTGTGTGTGTTTGGTGAACCTTTCTTACGTTGTTTATGTGCACAACGTTCACTGAAGAAACCTTTCTTACGACTCGCCTTCGTTCTTCCAAAAGTGCATGGAACGCATGATATCCTAAAACTCAGTGCCAAAAGCCTTGCTGCTAATTTGTATTGTACCATGCAAAAGACTTCGTGGTCAAAACTTTTACCATGCCATTGTTAGCAACCTGCAACGTGTACCGCCAGATGCATGTTTCAGGGAACTGTGTGCGAGGCATGCATACTGACGGCAGTTAGCCATCTCCATCTCAATTTCCATCTCCATGTTCGTGGTCTGTAAGCTGGCAGTGCACCAGTGCCAAATGCAGGTCTCCTTTCTTTCAAAGAGCAGGACACCCCATGTGTAGTGCCCAGCGAGGCGGTTAGGCTTCTTTAAACCATTCGTCGCATTTCCCAGAAAGAAAAAATCGTCTCAACTCCTAGCCTTGCTGGCCGTGTCTCAACTCCTCACCCCGTTGTGTATTGCCCAGCGAGGCGGTTAGGTTCCAGAAGTTATTTTGGACTCTATTATTCATCTCTCTCAGAAAACACGCTTCTTAGAAAAGTTCTCTTTTTAACTGCTTTGACCCTGTGCTTGTGCTGACAAACAAGCGTGACAGAGGAACGTGCAGGTTGCTGGCAGTGACGTCGTAGCTGGAGCAAAGTTTTGGCAACGGCCAGCCAATTCCCTCGACGTTAGCTTGAGTGTTTTGAGTTTCATGGGAGTATAGTGAGAATTTCTCACAACGGGAAACTCATATGACAGCTGTTGATGGGAGGATAGTTGTGAAGTCCAGATCAATGCTGATTTGAGTATGGCAGCTGTACTTAATTTTCGTCGCATTTCGCAGAAGAAACAATCGTATTGACTCCTGAGCCTTACCAAAGTTTGACCCTGTGCTTGCATTGTGCTGACAAACAAGCGTGACTCAGAGGAACATGCAGGTTGCTGGCACCTGGCAGTGACATCGTAGCTGGAGAAAAGTTTTGGCAACGGCCAAGCTAATTCCGACCGATCCTCCAGCCAAACCCTCGACATTGGCTTGAATTTCATGGGAGGATAGTAAGAATTTCTCACTACAAGAAACTCATATGACAGCTGTTGATGGTGGGAGGATAGTGATGAAGTTTCAGATCAATGCTGATTTGAGTATGGCAGCTGTACCTAATTTCAGAGACTACAAGAATGCAAGAGGGATACGGCAACTGTTAATAATGTGTGATGCTACGAGAATGCAAGAGAGGCACGGGCACATATCAGCTGTTTTTTTAAGTTGCCAGGAGCACTGACCTCTCATGTAAGGATTTTGGGCGCCTATATTGACCGAACTTAACACGAATACAAGAGGGATACGGCAACTGTTAATAATGTGCGATGCTACGAGAATGCAAGAGAGGCACGGGCACATGTCAGCTGTTTTTTTAAGTTGTCAGGAACACTGACCTCTCATGTAAGGATTTTGGGTGCCTATATTGACCGAACTTAACACTGACAAGACTGCGCGTCATGCTGGGGTTTACACACACCACCACACGCGTACACACCAGCACCCCAGCACCCACGAGCACCGTCGAACATGGGGTTCGAACACTGGACGGTGCACTCCCACCCCTGGGAGCGAACCAATAGAGCTAGGCTCGGTCCTCTCAGGTGTTAGTTTCAATGCTACGAGAATACAAGAGAGCAATATGTCCGCCTCGAAAAAACATAATTCTGGCTATATATATCTGGACGAACGCTTGTCAGAAACATAACCAGAATTGTATTTAATTTTAGAAAGAAAAAGAGAATACAACTTTTAGTAGTTGTCAGGAGCTTTTACTTACAGCTAGCGCAGCTGTTGACTGGTGGGTTACGGGTCGACGTTGCTGACCTGGATGATGACTGTTGCTCTCGTCCATTCGTGGCAAACATTTGATGCGTCTTTAATCGGCGGTGGTGATTTCATAGACGCACATTAAAATCACTGCGATCTGGAAACCACGCCGGCCTGGCAGCTGCACATCACCATTCACCAACCCCCCCCCCCCCCCCTCTGAGCCTACAAATAGAGAGAGGGCCCAACCCAAACCAAGCATCAGCGCATCTCGCCTCGCAGCATACGACGGTTCACGGGTTCGTGTCTCGCAACCAGCCCCAACCCCAGCACACGTTGCCATGGCGATGGGCACGAAGAAGATGATCGGCGCCCTGGTGCTGGTGCTCCTGGTGGTGGGCGCAGCCGAGGCCCAGGTCTTGCCGATACCATGCTGCCGCTTCGACTGCTGCGACGGCAAGCCCGAGTGCTGCGGCGCCGGGCCTGGGATGGCGGTGATGGCCGGTGGTACGCCGCCGATTGCTGACGTGGACGTCCTCGCCAGGGCTCCGGCGCCGGCGGGCGCGGGTCGCAAGGTCGGCGGCCCCAGAAGCTAGTAGAGAGAGGTCTAGTCTACCGTAGCTCGTCCGTCGTCCTAGGCTGGCGAGGTCATATTCTTCGGTTGTGCCGAACCTGTAGTCTTGTCCTGTTCCGTTTTAGCTCTGTTGCTTTAGGTACCGTACTGTACCCCTCCCTCGACGTGCTGTGCCGAACCTGTGTTGCCGGCGATGGATACACGAGGGTTGCCAAATAATATACTACTTATTTGCATCGACCGATATGTGTGGTATCCACATTTAAACGTGTGCATGTACAGTGAGTCCAAAGGATTTTCCCTTGCAGAACAACATATTATAGAGCATATAGAAGTAGGAACATCTCTCGTGGAGTGGAGGCATGGAGGCGCTCGCTTCCGCAGCTCGCACGGCCGGCATGGCATGATCGAACCGCCGTCGCCCGGGCGCTGGCGTGGAGGTGGAATCTTCTTCCCCTGTTGTTGGGTTGATTATGCATGCTATGGGCATGAGGCCCACAACTGCATGGTCGTCATAAATCAACTCGCGGAAAGTTCATGCACAAACCGGACTGGTTTGGGTAGGAAGGTTTTGTCGGGTCTCATAAGAAAACTAGAATCATCATCCCGGAGCCCGATAGGAATGGCGCATCTAAGGTTGTTCCAAGATCGACAAGCCACTTAGAACGTCTTCGGTCACCGTATAGACGAAGGGAAGAAAAAGCAAAAGTGGAGTTGGAAAAATTGGGATTATGAGATAAAACAATAAATTGTATTTCGATGGATTGTGTGATTTAAAAACCTCAATCGACCGTATACTTTATATTTATAGAGTAGAGAGGTATTATTCCGCAAGAAAATACTTTTACTAATAAAAATATTGCAGGGTTGAAGATCATATTGCCATACCAAATACAGAGCCAAGCCAGTCTCCGACCGACTCCATAAACTGGGGAGGCCAGTTTGTCAATTTGACCAACTGACATCTAATTATTTAGACCCGCCTAATTACTTAGTACTGTAGGGTTGGATAATGAGCCAGCTGCAGCTCATTAAGGTACCGAGCAAACAGGTTAGCACATATAATTTTCGCAGTCCAATGTTGCCAAGCATGATAGACATGAAAACTCTCATGCTATAATCCACGTACAGCACGATATTATTTCCCACGTTCTTCACCCACAGTACACACAAACCACTGTGCCAGCACAAGAGACGAGCAAAGATTGTACTAGAAGGAGAACTTGAGCACCATGTGATGCTTGTACACCTGCCCGGGCCTCACGACCTGCGACGGGAAGCCCGGGTGGTTCACGGCGTCGGGGAACCCCTGCGTCTCCAGGCACAGCGCGCCGTACCGCACGTACACGCTGCCTCCCTTTCCCCTGACGCCGCCGCTGAGCCCGTTGGCCGTGTAGAACTGCACCCCAGGCTGGTCCGCCCACACCTCCATCGCCCTCCCCGTCTCGCCGTCCCTCACGCGCGCCACCGGCCTCAGCGCCGCCGTGGCGTCGCCGTCCACGGCGAAGTTGGTGTCGTAGCCGGAGACGCCTTCGCGGCGGCGGCGGAGGAGCTCGGCGAGGCGGGCGCCGAGGGGCGCCGGGGCGCGGAGGTCGTAGGGCGTTCCGGCGACGGGGGCCAGCGCGCCCGTCGGGATGAGCGTGGCGGGGTCCACCGGGGTGTAGCGCGACGCGAGGAGCTGCACCGTGGAGCCGAGGACGGGGCCGCTGCCGTGGCCGCCGAGGTTCCAGTAGGCGTGGTGCGCGAGGTTCACCGGGGTGGCCCTGGGGCTGGGGCCACGCGCCGTGGCGTTCATGAGCACGCTCAGCACGTACGGGGGCGAGAGCTGGTACGTCACGTACACGTCCAGGTCGCCGGGAAACCCTGTCAACATCAGACGCAACAAATAACGTTCCGTGATTGATACAGTCATGCATATACTCTCATAGTGTGTGTGCCTGAGGAGGCTAGGTAGTGCTGCTGCACGCGTATGTTGGATTGAGATGGTAGCTTTTCCAGGATGAAAAAGGTGCAAAAGCGCAAATATGCGGGAAGATACCTCCTTTCCGGAGGTGAATAGGTGGTGATGACTGATGGACACTGGACCATACGATGATGTGTGGCTGCACTACTCCAGCACTCATCCGTAGGTGTGACGTATTTCATATTTCCTTACATCGAAAGAAAAAAAACGTTCATTAACACTCAAATTCTCACTAACATCCCTCGCAAAAAAAAAATCTCACTAACATTTTAGACTTCTCTGAGGAACCTAGCTAGTAGTAGTGCTGCAAGCGTATGCTGGATTGAGATGGTAGCTTTTCCACGATGAAAAAGGTGCAAAAGCTTAAATATGCAAAAATATGACCTTTTCCGAGGTGAATAGGTGATGACCGATGACACTGGACCATATGATGCTGTGGCTGCACTACGAGATTCTCTCCGCCACTCATCCGTAGCCGTGCAACGTATTTCATTCATATTTCAGTAACATGGAAAGAAAACAAAACGTTCGTTAAAAAAAGGTATATACAGCTTACATTCTCACTATATATTTCAGACTTATAATCCAACATATACTCAAATTTTAGTCTGTCAACTATTCTGATCCAATAGTTCTCCATCTACGCTCGGTCCCGATTCACCATTCTCCAACCTCTTGAGTCCCCACTTTAGCAGCTCGCTTGAGTGTTACCCCTTAAACCCCAACCCCTATTGGAGTTCACTTGCACAAGAGTTGGAGAGAACATGTGGAAACACAAACGAAAGCTTGTATTATCTCCAAAAATATCCAGGATTTTCTGGTGATCTTCAGCTTTCCTGTTATATCACTAGATTTTTTTTAGACCGTGCCTTAGCACGTACGGAATATTTCATTAAAAGATCGAAGGAAGCAAGCATTACAAAGTTTCTTACAAGTCATCCAGAGACGATGACTTGTAGCACGACGGACCCGTCATATCATTATAACCAAAAAGGAGTTAGCGTTACTGTTAACTATTTAATTTGATCTAACGTGATTATTTCAGATGGCTAGTTGAAATTTTTGAAAAGATTATAAACGAGCAATTCCACACGGGAAGACACAGCAGGAATGTGCTCCCATGAACATCTATGACGTGCGCTGTTCCAAATAACGACAAGAGCGAACACGCAGTACCTTGCTCGCCGTCGAAGCTGTGGTAGTAGAGAGTGATGTAGGGGGAGTCGCCACTGCCAACGTGCTCCTTCACCGTCCATATGACCTTGCTAAACCCACGGTGACCACCTGATCGATCGATCAAACCCCAAAAACAATAAAGAGAAACGGACGGTGGAGTTTAATTTTTTCATCAGAGAGAGGAAAAACCAACGAACAATTAAACACAGCAGCAGCTCGGAGCAATCCGCCAGCAGAGTCTCCCGGTCTGCAGTTTCTCACCGTGGAGCGAGTTGTTGCCGTCGTTGGCGTACAGCCGGTAGACCTTCCCGTCGAGCTTGAACCGGGCGCCGGCGATCCTGTTGGCTACGCGACCGATCAGACCCCCGAAGTAGGCGGTGCCGTTCTGCGCATTCATTCGCACAGGATACCGTCAAGTGAACTTAACCACAGAGAAGAGAGTGATCGAGATGATCTTACGACGTATTCGGCGACGGTGTCGTAGCCGAGCACAACATCAGCCAAGTTCCCTGCAGTGCAAAGATCAGAACGGACGACGACTGCAGAAAGCATGGGAAGAGCAGTGTCTATATATATTACCTTTGGAATCTGGTAGGATCACGGACATGAGGGTGGCTCCCCAGTTGGTGACCTTGATGGAGAAGTCGTCTCCCCTCTTGAGCTCGTGCACGCCAACCGTCTTCCTCTCTGCCGCCGCAGCATTTCCTCCGCCGCACAAGCTACCTGTCACGACGAAGCACAGGGCAAGAACGACAGGCAGCCGACGGCGTAGACGCAGAGCTCTTCTTGCCATCTCGAAGGCCAAGCTGTCACCGTGGAAGAGAGCAGAGGAGCGGGGAGGAGTTCACCTCGACACTGCTACTTGCAAATTAAAGAGGGTTGAAGTGATCGGATCGCCTCCTTGCATTGGTTTGTGACCCCTAGCTCTACTTTCAGCACAAGAGGACAGATCTGCGTCAGAAAGACACTGCGGTCCAGCGATCCTGCATCGTGCTGCGCGTTTCCGTTCGCCGTCTGGTACTAGCACTAGCGCCGATCAGGCCGGCGCCTATCGGATACTGCTTCTGGATGGGCACTTGGGAAGCGGCTGCCAGTATAGTTATAGTGCTCTCCGCATGCATGGATGGCTGGATGGCACCAACGGCCCGGTGGTTGTCACGCCAGGTTTTATAAAAGACAAAACGAAGGCATCTCATACGTGTGCCAGGATAAAGTTCCACACATATGATAGACTTCATGAGTATAAGAACACAAGATTACAGCGGAAAGAATAAAATAAAACCATTACAACCGTTTTGGAGCAGCGGAATCTTGAGCACATCTCCACAGGCAATTGACTGGGGGCACGCATGCCTAGTAATCTTCATCACTGAGTTGATCCATAACTTCTTCTCCTTCTGATCCAAAGTTTAGCAAGGGTGAGTACACTTATGGTTGGTACTCAAAAAGTGGGACAAGAATGCATGCTTCAAGGAAAGGCTTGGTTAAGAGCTATCAGCATTTTAGTTGATCAAATTTTATTAGCAAGCACCTGATTACTAATGTATAAGTTTATACCAACCAATTAAGTATATAAAGATATACATCATCTCACATCATCTGTGCCAAAGCACTCATTCCATATCTAGGAACCATAATTTATTTTCATCTTAAAGTTTAATTATCATGTGAGGATCCAGGTCGCTCATGACCGCGAGCTCGGCTGTTATAACAGTTTTACACTCTGCAGAGGTTGTACACTTTCACCATAATTCGCGTAAAAGCTCCGAAGAACTTAGACCCAACCATGTTGTGCTGATCAGGCACGTACCACATTTCCGAGGTGGGACTGCATAGGGACGCTACGAGGCCTTTACAAAGATTCCCTTGTCAGCAATGACCCGCTAAGGTTTCCGGATCGGAAGCAGGCATAACCCTCCCTAATGGGCATAGTGTCTTAGCAAATCCCACTTCCCAAGAGACGGGCTATACACCATCAACCGCTAACCCTCTTGCCCTTTCGGTAAGGTCACCCTAACCTAGGTTTCTAATTAATCAGCCAAGACCAGAGCCATGTAGTATTGTGGTTGTACGGTAAATCCTGGGTTGCCGCTCCATGTTCCAATTAATCATATGGTCTTGTTTAACTTCACCATTAGAACATGGATATATAACACCGGATTATTATCTTCACATTTAGTGGAAACCAATCCCAGATATGGCAACTAAGCATAGCTACCCAACATGAAAGATAAACCGGGTTATCAAGGAATAGTTAATGAAAGCCAGTCATCCTTAACATAGGTCCCGTCAAGTTAATGCAATAACATAACATAAAGTAAACATGGATTTATCATGATATTTCATAGGTCAAAAGAGAGTATGTAGAGGGAGAAGCCACTTGCCTTCTTTAGCTAAACACTTTGTCTCTTGCTCGAACTGTTGACCTTGTTCTTCTTCGAACGTCATGTCTCTACACGAGCACACAAGCATACAAATGCACCAGTAAATAACAGTACACCAAGCATGGGCAACAAAAGCTTAGCAAGCGTAAAACAGGTTTGGGTCTAGGCAAGGACCGCGAGGGGATGAGACGCGCTTAAAACGGAGCTAGGGTTGAACAGATAAAGCTAACGAGAGTTTTGTATTATAAAAGAAAGCAAAGACTATATGCTTCGTTTGTGTTAATTGAGAAAACATATGAAATGAATATTTCAGAGAAATATTCATATTTGAATTAATTCAAACTATACTTTAATATGAAAAGGTGGGCTACTTCTTAATAAATTTTATTTGCAAAGGTGTATATATAAGTTATACCAATTAAACAATTAACTTTAGAAAAGAAGTTATATATGAACATCTAATCGAATAACTTCATTATTCGCGTTCAGCTAGTCATATTTTATTTAGAGATAATTATAATAATATTAAGCATATTAACTTTATTCATAAAAACGAGGTATAAGCCTAATTTGCTTTTAATTAGAAAAGTTAGTTGAATAGTTGTTAATCAAATTAACATTATTTGTTTATGAAACAACGGGATATAACCTAGCCATATTTTAGTTATAAAAATGCTAGTTCAATAATAATTAATCAAATTACCTTTCATTGTAAAACACGGTAGGTAGAGCTCTAATTAGCTTTTAGTTTACAAAACTAGTGTAGCAAGTATTAAGCAAGTTAATATTTTATTTAATTTCTAAAACACAAACTTGGCAAACAACACTGCTAAGTGAATCTTACGCGTTTTAGAAGGTTAACGGATCGAGAACGAGATTAAACGGAGGCTAAACAAGGAAGATATGGATTAAACAAGGTGTAGGGGCTTACCTGTGAGAAAACTGGACTCTCAGGGACTTGAACAAAAGAAATCAGGGGTTAAAACATAATTACATATGAAAATCCGAGGGTTCACATGCAAAACAGGCAGCCATGGACGGCGGGTTGGATATTGCAGAAGATCAGGGGGTTCAGCGAGACAGCCATGGACTTATATGCGAATACTTTTGTATAGGAGTGGACGGCGGCTTTATTTCAGGAAAAGGCAGGGATGTTTCTGCAAGAAAGACATGGCTGGCTTGGGTTGACTTGATCTGCGCCGTCGGCTGTGGATCGGATGGCTGCTGGTGGCTCGGGCTGTGGCTGGGCGCACTGGTCGCCGGAGGCGACGGTGGACGGCGGCGGCTCGCCGGAGTCGAGCGGAACCGAGGCTAGGATCGTCGGTTTTGAGCGATTTTTGGCCGAGGAGAAAGCTTGGGCGATGGGGATCTCAGTTTGGCGGTTCGTGGCAAAGACCAAGCGGTGGTGGCGGCTGGCAGCGAGCTGCGGCGGGCAGCCAAGGGCGGCAAGGTCGCGCGAGTACGAGGGGGAGCGATAGAAGGGGGTAAAAGGTTCGGGAGCATTCTCATCACCGTACCAAGCTCGAGGATGGCTTCTTTGCAATGGAGACTGCGGCGAGGTGGGGGATCGTCGGCGACCGGCGGAGGTGAGAGTTGACAGCACGATGGGGGCTTGGCGAGAGAGGGAAAGGGTGTTCTGGTGCAGCAATAAAGCTTTATAGGGCCGTAGGGAGAAGCTGAGGCTGTTCTAGTGGAAGGGGAGAGGGTCGGCGGCGGTGGAGCTCGAGTGGTGGCCATTAATGGCGGCTTGGGTGGGGATTTGATGGTGGCGGCCGTTCCTAGTGGAGGGAGAGGAAACGAGAGGCGCCGGTTGGGGTGCGGGATGGGTAACGCACCCACAGGAGCTGAGCAGGCGCGGAGGGAGGCGAGACGCGGCGAGGCAGCGGCTCAGTCGGGCACGGGCGTGGAGGAAGGGGAGCGGCCGGAGGAAGGGGATGACAGGGTGGGTCCACCTGTCGGCGAGTGAGAGAGAGAAGGTGAAGGGGAGCTGGGCCGAGTCGGGCCGGACGGCAAGCGGGCTAGAGCAGGCCAAAAGACAGAGGCGAGCTGGGCCGAGAGGAAGATTGGGCCTAGGATGAAAAAGGCCAGGAAGGAGAGCTTTGGGCCCAGGAGAAAAAGAGAAGAGAAAAAGAAAGGTTTTGCCATTCAAACAAACATATTTGAATTCAAGGAAAATTTGAATTCAACACCCAAAAATTGGAATGCAACAGCATGAATGCTCAAACAAAATGTGATCCTATATAAATTTTATTAATTTATTTAGAAAAAGATTTATATGTCTAACAATATCAATAAATTCTACAAAATTAAGTTTGGGCTCTTTAAAGTTCCAGAAAAACCAAAAAGTTGAATTTGGGGTGTTACAGTGGTGCTGTGATCTGCTAGACCATCATCAGCTATGAACGCTTGCGCGTGCAGACCGTGCATTTTCGTGAAGGTTTCAGGACAGTGGGTACCAAAACTTGTGGCATCCAGTCCATTGTATGGGACACGCAGCATGGACCTCAAGCGCTGTTGTTTAGTACGTAGGCAAAAGAGTGCGACGAGACAAAACAAAACCATGGTCCTAAGAACTCCAAAACGGGGGACTGAGGTGCAGTCAGACGGTTAGTTACATGTACAGCCAAATGAATCAGAACTTGAGAAAAAAGAAGAACAACCATACAGATATGCTTAAAATCTATTAAAGTGAACTCTTCCAAAGTCATCAGTATGTCCTGTCATGATTTTTTGTGTGCTGTCCTGGAAACCGTCACTAGACCAACTTCAAGCAAAAACAATGCAAAGAATCAAACCTCTGGTAAACCATATAAATGCCCATTTCACATCACGTAATCATCTGCGTCGACATGTACAGTTTGATCCCAAGAGGTACAGTTTGATCATTACACATTGATCCAATGATCTTATTCACAACAGCTGAAGCAACAAATCTTTCGCATCCCAAAAGCTTTGGGACCTGCCACGAAATGATTCAACTTATGTAGAACACCCCTGACAGATTCATGGTGCCTAGCCTTTGATGGCACAAGGGGGCCATAATCAACCTATGTTCGGCATACAAGTTCGATTTGCAGACAATTGTGTATTATAGACAGCCAATCTAACAGTAACAGCTACAATAAAAAGAAGAAATACTAGTTTTTCCCTCTTTCTTTTCTGCAGAAAAAAGAAGTGGTAGAAGTAGAGAAATCGAGCCTCAAGCCTCCCCTGCTTCAGAGCTTGTCGGTGTCGACATTCCGGAAGCTCCCTCCAAGCAACGACAAGAGCCCACCGCCGTGCACCCTCCCCTCTGGGACGGCGACCACCCCTCCCTCTCTGCTCCTCTCCGGTGCCACCGCCGCCGGCGTCAAGGACTTCATAGAGTGGGGTACCAGCACCTGGGGCGGGATCAGCTCCTCCCTCCCCACCGGCGAGCCGTCACACTCCGATACCGTGCTCACCCCCGACGACGAGTACTCGTTCCCGTTGCTCGTCTTCGCCGCTCCGGCGGCGGGCCGGACGATGCCGTGGAACAGTCCCGGCCCGATCATCCCCGCGCCGCCGCAGCTCCGCCGCTGCTGCGACGCCACCAGCGTCCCGTGCGCCGCGCAGAGCCCACTCCGTCCCCTCGCGAACTTCTCGCACCCGCCGCCGGCGCCGGAGACGAAGCTGCACCGCTTCCCGCCGCCGTGGGCCTTGCAATACTCGGTGCTCCCCTGCGCGCTCTTGCCGCACCCGTCTACGGCGCACCTCTTTCCGCCGCCGTGCTTCACGCACCGGTCCGTCCGGCCGCGCGCGCTCTTGCCGCACCCGGGCACGGCGCAGCGCTTCCCGCCGCCGTGCGCCACGCAGAACTCCGTCCCGCCATGGACGCTCTTGGGACACAGCCCGCCGCCCTCGTGCATGCACCTCTTCCCTCCGCCGTGCGCCTTGCACAGCGGCGTGCTCCCTTCGGCTCCCTTGGCGCAGCCTTCGAACACGCACCGCTTCCCGCCGCCGTGCGCCTTGCAGTAGAGCGTGCTCCCCTGCGCGCCTTTGCGGCAGTCGGGATGCTGGCACCGCCGCCCGCCGCCGTGGGAGATGCAGAGCCCGACGCGGCCCTCGGCGCTCCTGATGCATCCTTCCACGGAGCACCGTTTGCCTCCGCCGTGCTTGATGCAGCGCCCGGACTTTCCACGAGCAGCTTTGGGGCACCCGGTGTAGCCGCACCGGCGGCCGCCGCCGTGGGCGATGCAGTGGTCCGTCTTCCCTTCGGCGCTCTTGGTGCAGCCGAGCTGCAGGCAGCGACGGCCACCGCCATGGGCTTTGCAGTAGGCGGTGCGGCTCTCGGCGCCCTTGTGGCACCCGGGCTTCTGGCACCTCTGCCCGCCGCCATGGGCGATGCACAGGCCGGACGCGCCTCGCGCGCCCTTGGAGCAGCCTTTGAACCTGCACTTCTTGGGGTGCCGGCGATGAGCCTGCTGTCCAGCAGGATTGCTTGCCACTGTCACGACATCAGAGCTCACGCCGAACGAAGCCTCCGTCATGGATGCCGAAGGTTCAGGGCTGAGCCGAAAACCATGGTGGTTATCACGGACGGTACTGTCATAGCTGTTGTCTGTGTGATCTGCTAGCAAACACTGTGACTCTTCAGCTGCTGCATAGTTTGGCTGAGGCGCAAAGACTAGGGATGGCATGTAGCCACCGGAGCTTCTTCTGGCCGACGTTGAGCCCTCATCGACAGCACCAAAGGAAATGATGTGGCTGGTAGGCATTGCTCCTGCGTGTTGAATTGCTCCAGCATTACGCCCATGGCGAACGACCCCAAGGCTCAGCGCTCCTGGATCAGTGAAGGAGAAGCTCTGGCCAAACAAAGTCACAGGTGCTTTCGACTTGTCTGGTCTGGCAGGATGCTGATCAGCAGAGTTAACATCCGGGGTTTGTCCCAGTCCAAGGACTAGTCTGCACCCATCATCTTGTGCAGGTGCATGGCTTGACCTTCGCGAACCTCTCTGGCCATGGCTGTAGCTGTTGTCCAGTGCTGAACCCATGCGATCTACTAGGCCAAATGTTATCTGACTCTGACCCTGACTGCCTGATGTGTAGTTTGTCAATGAGAAACCAACTGACACTGCAGAATCATCCATCAGAGACTGGTTTCCGCGGTGCAGGTTGCCCGCAAAACCTTTATTCATCTAAAGCTAAATGCTTCGGTAATACAGTGAAGTGGTGGAAGAGTATTTCTGGACAATGAGATCAGGGGTTTACTGATCCCTTATATGTGTGCTGTCGAGTAGACGAAGTGAAAGAATATCAGCAGCAGTGAAATACCGTTTGATCCACCACTAACAAAGCCTGATGTGTCTGCCCGGTCCATTACTGTCTTGCTCCAGTATAAAAATTGTGATCAAGGAGGTAACTGGCCTCTGACAGACTAAACCGTATAGTGATGTTCAATGACAGTAGATCATTGAGAAGAAGCAGAGGATTGCCCAGTTGCTCTGTGCCAGTGAAATCTTCAGACTAGAACACTGCAATGAAGAGTGTAAACGCAGTTGAGATTATGTTCTAGAGAGAAAAGGAATTGAAAATTTCACAACAGCATAATTACTACCCCAAGCATGATGCTCAACAGTTTGCAGTATTTTATTATTATTATTGTCCAATCCACACACGGACATACCACGCACATAATTGAGCTTAACCATATAACGATGCAAATAAGCAAAAACTCTATTTACTGCGCTTGAGAAAATCTGACTCAATACAAGGAGATCAAGAACCAATTAGGATCAGGAAGACCGTTGACCAAGGCCCTTTTCTTTAATGGGCCAATATTTTGTGGCGAACCAGAAAAGATCAGGGTATACTAATTGAAAGTAAATACTAGCAAAGTAAAACATGTCCTATCCTAACTATCCTACTTGTGTTTGATAGATGGCTTTTGTGTTTTTTTTTTCAATAATTAGCTGTGACTTTGTGTTAGTGGATGAAGAAAAGGATGTCAAGCACAACATAACATGAGCGTCTCACACAAAATCAGAGAAGCCACCATGAATACTTTAGAACAAGAATTTGCACATCATATAAGTATGCTAAAATCTTCTGTTCTCCAAACGAAGATAAGTTGACATCTCGGCCAAACAAGTTGACTTTCCTAGCTATCAATCCCTAGACAGCTTATGCTAAAAACTTTGTGAAAACCAAATGGATTTCACCTAATTTAATGCATGATTGTTCCTGAATCAGTCAGTGATGATGGTACCAGCCCGTACAAACCATAACATAGGACTACATAATTTGGGATTGCTCAGGTCATGCCTACAGCCGTACAAGAAAAATCCTTACATGTTACAAGCAGCTGACTCAGAGCTCATACCTTTGAGCAAGCTAGTTTTCTAAGACAATAGGAAGAGCCATTCAGTTGACTCGGCCATACAGCGATTCCAATAGCCGTGGAAAAGATTCAAAGAATATCAGGGGCATGAGAATCAGTTGAGTTCAGAAGAATCTCATTATCCCCAAAAACTAAATCAGGGGCATGGGGATTTCGTAGCAATCATGCATGAATTATGCTAATTGCAGCAAAAAAAAATCGTGTTAAACTCAAAGTTCTAAAAATTCTTAGGTGGTATTCAACGTGACTCACGTATACCCCTACAATCCTTAAGAGATGGGAAAAGAAAAAAAAAACAAGAAGAAGCAATCTACTAGCATTCCGAAACACATCGAATTGGGCTACCTGATGCGTTGATGCATATCATGCATGCCATGGACAAAAGTGCAGTGGATATGCTACCACGAGCAAAGCATGGAGCAGGGAAAAAACATTATCCTCCTTTTCATTTTTGAAAACCAGGTGTTGATTTATGACGGTTCGAGAAATATATCTGAGAACCGAAAAATACGAAGTTTGGAGTAAATCTCGGTGCACCAAGGGACTGAGACACTTGTCTCACAACAAACACACACACACCTTCCGTCCAATGAATGACGAAAGAAGAGAGAGAATTTCCCGTTGCCACAAGCCTGGGCTGGCTCAAATCGGGAACAGTATCTGAACAAGAACAACAGACGAAAACCTGAAAAAGAAAATCTGGGAGTGCCCAAAAAAAACTCTTCACGCAGGACTCCCCCTAGCTAACACATCATATACCTCTCAAACAGACACACCAAATTCATACTACAGCAACTCCGGCGACCACCCAAGATCTGAATGAACGAACCCCGTAGGAACCGCCTAACCGTAGAAACGCATGGCGAAGGAACTCGAACCAGCGGTGAGAACCAAGCTAAGAACTCACCATGCATGCATGCCTAGTCTAGCTTATAACCGAAGGCTACACGGCGGCTCTGGACAAGCTAGCTAACGGCCATGGCAGAGGACCAGCACCGCCGAGCGGAATCTCGGCAGGGAAGCAGAGGCGGAGGAGAAAAAAAAGGAGAGCAGGGAATCACCTCGCATCTCAAGCCGGAGAGGATCGCAGCCGCAGCGAGAGGAGAGAGAGAGAGAGAGAGAGAGCCAGGGGAGGGTGGAGGGAGGGAGTTTTATTATGCAGACAGAGGCAGGCAAGGGAGAGAGAGAGAAAGAGAGGAGGGTCTTGGCCTCACGCTGACGGAGCATCGATCGTAGCTGCGGTGCGGGGAGGTGGGCTCGTGTGCGAGCGAGCGAGCGCGAGTCCGCGACGTCACATGACGGCGCCCCCTTCCCTTCCCTTCCCGGCCGCGCGCACCTGGCTCCAGCCGGCGGCTCGTACCGGCTCGAGGCTCCAGCCGATGCGGCTGGTGGCGTGCGAGTGAGTGTGTGGCCTGCGTTTAGTTGGGGGGTACGTCCAGCCGTTCGCCCCCACCGAGCAAGTGGCCACTTTTGTGGAATCGCGACGGCACATCCGGGGTGGTAGGTCTCGCGGGGGGGGGACTTGGACGGCGATATTTTCAGCATCTCTCTCCCTGTTCTCTTGCAGACAAAAGCCATGTTTGTTCATTGTTTTCGCTAATACAGGCTTTGTCCATAAAAGATTTGAAGCTGTATGCTTGAAAGCCAGGCTGGGTTTTGTTCGAGATTCGTTAGACTAAAATTTAGCGCATGTCACGTCAAATATTCGGATGCTAATTAGGTGCACTAAACATGAACCGATTACAAAACTAATTACAGAGTGTAAACTGCGAGACGTTCTATTAAGCCTAATTAATCCATCATTAGACGCCACCATCCTGATTAGGCTTAACAAATTCGTCTCGCGATTTGCACTTCATTTGTGTAATTGATCTTGTAATTAACCTTTATTTGATACTTTTAGTTAATATCAAACATCCGAGTGACGGGTGCTACAAGTTTAGTGTGGGGTCCACCCCTTAAGGCCCTAAGTTAGCTTGCTTCATTGTTTGTGTTTCTCTAAAGCACCTTGACATGGGTTATGCAGGTGATAAAGCTTTTCTTATTGAGGATTTGAAGTTACACTACGAACTATGAACCATGTCAATCAAACACATGCATGAACCATGTTCTCGGTGGTCTAACCATGGGCCAAGGTAGAGTTAAAACGAAATATAACGGGAACTCAAGAGAATTGCTACCACAAGGTGTCACTCTCCTCTAGAAACTAATAATAGATAAAATTGGATATATACCATAATAATACGACAAGAACCAATAGAGTCTGAGACGCAATTAGCGACTTGATATATAATCGTGTACTGTGTACTCATTTTTAGATTCGCCGGCTGTGTTGAATCTAGGGGTATTATTGCCCAATAATAGTAGGTTGCTTGTCAATCACATATGCTTGAAAAACTCAAGATTCCTGTGCACGAACAAAATTCAAGTAATACAAACAAAAGTTGTGTAACAAACCGTGCGAGTGAACCAAACCACCGGGGGGGACTGGACCAGCTCTCATCACCCCATCCCTTTCAACGAAAAGAAGAGGTCATGAGTTGTACAAGGGAAAAGTCCTACGCAGCGACACGATCATGCGATTGGCTACAACATTACGTGCACAAGCTGCATTGCTTGGGGCCTCTCATTCTGGATCCTTTTCCACGAATCACAGGGAACGAACGCTTCAATTGGGTTGGTTGGTAGCCAGATTCTTGTGGAGTGGGCCATGCTTAATAATTGTTGTTGCGTTGTGTCCACTTGCCGTGATGCTTATTTTAGTGGTGATGTGCCGTATATGTGGTCTCGACAAAAGAAGAATCGTGTGCTATGGAACATATATAGGCTTCATTGCCTTTTTATCCTTTTCCACGAATCTTTGCATCTATGCATTGCTAATTTCAGTACTAGAAAACGTTCAAGACTTTAAAGCACATATATATTCTTGGCAACACACAAGTTTCCTCTTCTATTTTACTCTTTCATGATAAGGGAATGTTGTGGGTAATGTATTAATGTTTATAATTATTTAAAGCTCCAATGAGAGGATACCAATAAACATATAAATAAGATGGAGTAGCCAGCTCAAGGACAAACCAGTTCAAATTCAAGGGTTGGGCTAGCTATTTATTTCCTACGCTGGGTCTAGAGTGGATTACTCTTCAAAGACTCTCCCCATTGAGAGGAAAAATATTAGTATCATAAATGTTATTATCTATATTATCTTAAAAATTGTTGAAGGGGGTTTGTTAGAATATACCTTCATGTTGCACTGGGATTCATGTTAAGAAAAATAAGGTTTAGCCTAGCATAAGAAGAATCAGATGTTTTTTTTTCACAAAAAGAAATAGCTGCCCAATTTTGTGTTGAAGAGGACTCACATCTAGTTGCCTGGGATTCATAGAAAGGTACACCTCCCACCTGAACCAACCGGGTATATGCTTGCTTTCTCAAGGCTTCACGTACTACTTTCACATTTATGTGCTCATTTTAGTAGTGAGCATTGTAATGTGATTCGTGTAACATAGTTTTGTTTATAGTTCATCCTTCCATCACAGAAACAGGCAAGTATGCCACGGTAGATTTGATCGTGCAAATGGGTAATGTGATTATGTAAATATGTAACAATTCTAAATTATTTGAAGTGAAGTCCAAATAGACAACTATGTTGTCTTGTTTTTTATCTACTTTTTATGTACCTCTTGGCAAGAGCTAATTCTAAATCTTTGCATTTTTTTTACATGTATTTGCTGTGTTGATCTAGTAGCAGGAATCTGTAAATGACTTTATAATGCACTACTTAGATGATTATTGGTTAATACATTGTTTTGTTCACATGGTTTGTTGTTTTTCTGATAAGGACATGTAGAAACAAGTGTGTGTATTCTAAGGCTGTGAAGTGAAGTCTAACCAGACAACTATGTGGCTTTGTTATTCTTTTCACTTCATTTTTCAATGCGTCTCCCTCTGTCCATTTGAACTGATTGCTCCGGACCGACGGCTCCAATGAGATGATACCTTGCACAAAATAGATACATAGTGTGGCCAACTGAAAGACAAACCACTTGCTATTTCTTGCCCCACCTATAGAGTAGCAGGCTGCTCCATTTCAATGCTGTAAAAAGCTCTTTCAGTCCACGTAGATAACACATCTAAAATATTAGCCTATTTCTTTTATATTCCCAGAAGGAATTTATCATAAGAGACTATATGTGCGAGTTTTTCATTATTATCATACAGGTATGACACTGCAACACCTGTAGTATGCTGTTTGAAGGGGAGCAAAAAAAAAAACTCAAACTAAAAATATAATCTAGTGAGGATAGGTCTATCGTCCTCCCCCACAAAATTTGGCCGGTGTGTATGTTCTTGGTCCGAACAAATAAAACCCAATATGGCTACATGTACGGGGGCGCGTGAAAAGAAACTGTAGCGTTCGTGCAGATTGTTGAAGCATCCCAATTATGGGTGGCGTAGCGAATAGTAATTGCGTTGGCCTCACCCTCAGAGTCGGAGGAGGTCCCTGTCGCCTCAAAGGCCTGACTGGACGGACGCTGTTCCGCTATTGGCCAAGCCGCTCCCGTCCGAGCACGGCTCGGCTCAGCTGAGCTCGGGGTGGCTCGGCTTTTGGCCGTGCCGAGGCGCGGGGTGCCAGGCTTAACAAAAGAAAGAAACGGCGCGGGACCGAGGACCCCACCGACAGGGACGGAATCCCACCCCGCGTGTCAGTGAGACGCGACTGAATCTCCCTCCGCCCACGCCCCTCGGTGTGGGGAGATTCCTGGTAACCCAAAGCAGCAGGCGTCGCGTGCGCCTCCACCGCACGGGACCGCCCCCTGGCTCCACCCGCCCGCCCGCTCCGGGAGGCAACAAGAGGCCACGGCGGCCTCTCGCAGCCCGACGCGTGGAGCGCCGCCACTCGCCGGGGCTCCAGCCTTGGGAGGTGGGGTTGGTGGCCGCCCCGCCTGGGCCTGGGCCTGGGCCTGGGCCTGGCCGGTGGTCACGCCAACGCCAGTGGCTGGCTGGAGATCGTCGTCCGCCGGGCCGGTCGCATTCGCGGGATTATGAGGCTTCGCTCTCGCCGGAAAGCAAAGCTGAGAAGAAATACACGTACGTAGCTTGGAAAGTTACGGCGATCGGGAGGTACGCCGTAAACCAATGGACCTCCTCGATGGCTCGATCTGCTCCTGTGACATGTTTCTTTTCCTTAACTTTCTCGTCAAAGTAAGGGGAGGTTCATGGTCGATCGAGCGTGTGCATGCGCGTTCGTTCGTGGTAGGTCGTACGTAGCAGCAACCCGGCCCGAGTCCCGTATGGCGCTGGCGAGGCAGCTCACGCAAGCTCTTGGTGGCTTGCTCTGTTCCATCCAATCGGGGGCGGGTCAACACGTGATTAACAAAGGCGCGCGGGGACTCGCGATCGATCCATCGATCGATCGGCGCTAATGATTGGCAGGCCCCGTCTCGTCGACAATAATGGTGGACGGGGTTGTTATTAGAGTAGATTACTCTACGTAGCTTGGAAATCAACCACGGTACGTCTTTGACACACGACATTTGTGTAGGAGAAACTCTCACGTGTTGTGTGTACTTTCTGCGTATAAAAAATCTCCAAACCGTCCGCCCTTTCCGGCGTGTTTAGATGTGAGAGGCAAACAACAAGACGTACGCAAGCAAAGCAAGAGAGGACGCTATGCTGCAACTGCAAGATGCGTACGTTCTGGAAGAACCAGCTGATTCGTTGCGATTGTTGATAGACGATGGGCGGTTGACCAGAGCAACCAAGATGATTGGATTGAAAAGGTTCGACGAACATATTCTCAACAGCTAGGCTCCCTGTTGCTTATATGCACCTCGAATTGGATTGGACGGAGCGTGCGGTAGCCTGTATAGGATATATGTACTACTAGGTGGTATCTTTTATCTACAACTAGATCGCACCAATCGTTGACCGAAAGAGTAAAATCGAGGTAGCTATAGATGTGCGTCAGTTCTCGACTTCAACAGAATTATCGTTGGGACAACATCATAAGGCACCTTAATTAGCTTTTCCCCGTTATAGCAATGTCTTTAGTGCTTGCTGATCCTATGTTAGGAGTTAGGACGGACGATAAATCTTAGGTACGTACGTTTGTTCGGTCGTCACTAGCGCGTTTAGTTTATCCGATCGATGCGACGTGCACCTGATCGAGTGCATGATGATTCAATTCTTCCCGCTAGCTAGTGTATACGTAAGATGATAACTTTGGGATCGAGCTCGAGCTACATAATACGCATACGCCGCGGAACCGTCTGCCTCGAATCCAATCTGTCACTGAGTCATCGTGGCTTTCTTAGCAGCTGACCTTCAGCTTATCGATCAGTTATCACCAGCTAATATATAATGTCGCTGGAGACCGAATGCTGAGCGTGCCATTTCTGGTACGTACGTGCCGATCTCGTACGGTGAACCCTGACTGGACCTCCATGCGTGTTTCTGTCAAAGAGATCATTCTTTAACCGCTGTTTCCGGCTACCTCAACAAAGGGTTGTACGTGTGGCTTTAGTGCTTACACGCCAGATTGAGAACAAAAAGGCGACTTTCGTTCTTGGATCGCTGCAAGATACAGTGGTCTGAGCATTTCAACCGCTGCTGGCTCTAGCTGTTTGGAGCTAGCCAGACCAGAGTACTCCCTCCGTCCCATAATAGATGACGTTATGGGATGCGTGCACGTGTTACTTTCTCAACTTTGACTAGATTTGTAGAAAAATACGTGCAATATTTATATCTCTAATAAATTTGTTAAAAACTAGATTCAAATATATATCTAATGATACTAATGATGTATTATAAATATTAATATTATTTCATATATAATTGGCTAATGTTGAAAGATGTTGTTTTTCTTGGGAAGCGAGAATGACATCTATTTTGGGACGGAGGGAGTAGTAGGATCTGCATTAGCTATAGACTATAGTATAGCTCCAATAATGACCCATTTTTATTCTTGGAGCGCAACTTGACTTGCTAATAATAGGTCAAACCATGCTTTTCCACGACTTGTATAATCTGAAAACACATGGTGTACCAAGTTGCCTTGGATCGCTGAACTAAACCTCACTACAATTAGATAGCTCCACGGTTTCTATAATAGGAAATTATGCTAGCTTTAACCTTCAGTCATTCAGAGAAGTCGTCGTCGTTCAGGACACTCGTGTATCCTGGTGCTGCCGCACCGCGACCCCTCTGAGAATTGACACCAGCTAACTGACGACAAACAGATGCCACTGTGCATCTACAGTACATGGAGCCGTCACTGGCATGCTGTCATCGTCTCAGGCTACTGCATTATGCGCTTAAAACCAGGGGCGAAGCCAGCCAACGGATCCATTGTTGTCAGCTCCACTTGACAACGGTGTCAATTGCACTAGTAAGTAGCTTGAAACAGTAATTCCTCACTAATATAGCAGCAAGTTATCGTTGTCACCTGACAACAATAACTACACGTAGCTCCGCCACTGCTTAAGACTAATCGGTGAACGAAGCTATTAGTTCCGTCTCCAATTGTCTAGCTATTTGGACTAGCTATTTGGAGGAGAGAGAAGGTGCAGGTGCTCAGAAAGAGAGCTCGTAAGAGAGAGCTGCATCGGCAAACGTGCGAGCTAGCTAGGAAAGAAGAGCTAGCAAGCATTGTATACCAACTGCTCATTGGTTAAAAAATTAAATAGCTAGTCAAATAGCCAGCTATTGGAGAAGCTCTTAGTTGCACCCTCATGCATCAGTGTACTTGGGACAGTGCCACTGGGAATGATGGATTCTTCCAGATTCAAAAGGACAAGATTGGCACTTAAGTAACGCCTTAAACAATCCTTAGAGGAGCAATATGATAGCACCAACTTGCGATGCAGTGACGCAAGCCACAACCATTGGACGAGCACAAAGGTTTTCCTGAATATATAAGCTCCCGCGCAACTATCAACAGATGAGTATCAAAAAAAAAAAATTATCAACGGATGCAACCACATGGCGCCTTTTTTATAACCTTGGACACCAATTGGAGTAAGAACCTGTCAAAATCCCCCACCGACTCTCACACACGCAGCCTCTTCACACTGACGGCCCGGCCTTGGAGATTCGATGCCTCCTCTGGACCCACCCGTCAGCGAGGAACTCAGGCACAAACTTGGTACGCATGTCATAGTGACACTTGGCTGACACAAGGCAGGTTATTCAGATGTCTGCATTGGTGGGCGTACGCGTAGGGCATGCTACCCTGCGGGAAACCGCTGGAATCGGTGGTTTCGGTAGCCGCATAGTTTAAAAACTGCTAATGGTGGCAAATGACGTGCTGAGCGATTAGATTAGGCCGTGATGGAAATCGCCGGTGTTTTTTACAATTGCAGTCCACGTAACCGAGCACCGTTGAAGAAAACCCGGCCGGGAAATCGACCACGCTCCAGCTAGGCCGCACGTAATGGGCGATTTTTTTTTTATAGTTGTCCATTAAAAACGCATTCTCGTAGAGCTAGGCGGCCGTAACCTAACAGCGTACATCACGTAGTACGTCAAGCAGCAGCAGCTACGGGCCTTGTACGTTGGGCAACGGACAGTGCGCGCGCCGCAGCCGCCGCGTACGTCGAATTTGTGCCTTTTCTCAAGTGCAAAAGGATGGAGGTAGCGCTTTGCCTTAAAGAGGTTGTTTAGAGTTTGTGTTGTTTTTTAGTGAGTTGGCTTATCATGGCGCCTACGAGGCACAGGTGCTAGATTTCCTGCTCCTAGTCGATTATAGCACACAATGCCGCCATCAGATGTTATAGTGACCGGCAATTATGGAGCACTAGGATATTGTTCATGGGGTTGGTTTTCCATGATTTTATTCGCAACTTGAGGGAGACTAGCTACTAGTTTCTTGCGTGGAGATCACTGGATATAACCTTTCATGTTTCGCAAAGAGTACTAGCTGCTTAGTATGTTTTTTTTATTTTTATTTTCTTAAGGTGCTTTTTAGTTATTGTTGGATCGCCACGTCACACAATATATATTATTAGAATTGCCTTTAAAGAAATTCCACAAGCGCCGCCACCCGCACTGCTTCTATGGCAATCCTTAGATAACCTTTCACATATTGGAAAGGGGAGTTATGGCAGAGTTACTAAATATTTTTAGAGAAAACCGCCATTTGGTGGCTGTTGGAACGCCATGTCAAAGCCGCGTTCTAGCTTTGTTTTTCACAAAGAGCCAACGGGTAACGTACGTCATCACATCTTATTGTAAACTTTGGAATTTTTTTAACCTGAAACCTAAATCCATACTAGATTGCAACTCATCCCTTTTGAAATTAAATATTAAATGCAAACCTTACTGTTGCCACAGTCTATAAGTTCAAATATGAATTATAAATAATTCTACAATTTATACATTATAGTTTTTTGTTATTAAAAAACCTTGCGCCCTTCCTTCTTCTTGCATAGCCATACACACACTAGAACAACCGAACAAATAATTATAAAGCCCCATAAATCGTCTATATAGTGAGCTTTTTTAGAATGGTTGGCAAATAACTACAAGTATTAAAATGTAGGAATAATACAATAAATTTTTTTGGAAAATATGTTAGAGCATATCCAACAGTGCCTAATAAAACATCCCAATAGTTAGTTTTGGGAGTAAACATAAAAAACAGAGCTCCAACAGTTGTCTAAACTGGTTTCTATTTTTTCCAAAGTCCCAATAATAACTCTATCTTGAGCCAATTTACCCCAACTCTCTCGGCTCCCAATCCATTTGGGAACTGTTGGATGGAGGAGTCTTTTTTCCTCTAAAAAAATGAATACAAACCCCCAAAACCAATTTTTTGGGAGTTTATTTTTTAGGCACTCTTGGAGATGCTCTTAAGTGCCTAAAAGTACCAAGTCATAAGTAAGTACCAAAAAATACTAAAATTGTGGGACCAAATACCAAATTGGTGGATCCGATATCCATTTTCTTTTTTCAATAAAATTTTTATTATGAATTAAATTTCTGAAATTTTCATTAAAAAATACCCATAAGTAACAACAAAAGTAACACAAGTACTCAAGTACCAAAAGTACTAGCACATACTTGTCAATTATTTTTTAAAAAACTCCCATATATATAGTAGCCATCCACTATGGCTACCCTGGGGAAATGAAGCTACGAGCAACTGAATTAATGTCATCGTCACCGGTCCCTTGTGAGACTTCAGGATCGGAAGAAGTTTGGGTGCTTCTATTCTCTCCAACTAATAATCTGGCTACCTTCTGCATCGTGGTCAGATCCTAAGGGCACCCGCAACAATTAAAGCATGCTGCTCTCTATAGCGTCATCCACGTCAGATATAGTAAACTATGTAGATAACCTGTGCAACAATCTCACTATAACACCATTCTCTTAATTAATATAGGGCCCACTCGTCAATAATTTTATAATCAAGCATTCAACTTCCTCCACAGCAGTCTGCAATCGCAGTTTGCTGCTGCACGTCGGGAACTACGTGAGTGGGCCAGCATGCACGGAGCCGCGTGCTAACGGACTAGGCCGGTCTCAGTGGGTTCATAAGCATAGTTAACTAGACCGGAAACTAGATAACTGTGTTACAGAGGTTTTATGGTGATGAAATTCTCCTCACATCCTATGAAACTCTCCCTCTTAATTACCCTACCATGTCAGCAAAACTGATGATGTGGCAGTGTATTTAATGTCCATAAAATTCCTATGAAACCTTCCATTGACACTCGTATTACTCTGCGTTTAGCGATCATCGCTCCCTGTCTTTGTTTTTTTATTCCAAAACGCTGACGTGTTTCTCTTATAGAGAGCACTATCGGCCCCATTGCGGGTGCCCTAATAAAGTACTTATGAACCCCCACGACGATTGGCCGGCGTTTGCAGCGAAACGTCCAAGATCGACGGTACGCCACCGTGAATAGAAATTGAAAGTAGCGCCCAATAGCAGCTATGCCACTAGGTCAAATTCAGTATTGTATGAGACAGAAGATTCCTGCTCCCGGCGCGTCGACTAGAATCCAGCTTCTATTAAACTATCGAAGCAACTTGGCAAAATTTTATCCTCCGCACAATAAAGTCAGAAAAACGCAGCGATCGTTTTAAGGTTTGTGGAGGCATTATCTGCTGCTGGGGATTTACAATTAATTGCCGTGCTGCCAGTTTATCTCTGACGCAGAATCCCTGACAGTGATAAGTGGCTTGTTTATCTTGGAGGGAAAAATATGTACCGTCGCAGCACGTACATGTACTATATATGTGCATATTCCCAGGACGGATTTTCTACGAAGAACAGTGTCGTTTGGTTTTCCTAAGCATTTCTTTGAATGATGAGGGAGATGACCGCAGGAGCAGGTCCGCCCGCGCCAGCGAGGGGTTGAAGAAACTCTGAAATTGTAGCCGAGCTCGGTCCTCTGTCGTTGGTCAGTACCAAGACATGGAGGAATGTAGAGCATCTCAGAGCTCATCCCAGTAGCGGGTATCAGCAGTCAAGTCCAGTACAGTCCAGATCCCAGAGTAGCAGAATGCACCAAACAGTAATGCTATTTTTTGGGAGAAAAACAGCCGTGGTAGTACTAGTTGCTCGCCGGCTGTTCTTCTTCTTTTTCTTTGAGCATCTGGCTGTGTGTGGGCCGCAGGTCGGACACGGCGACGTATACGATGTTTGGGCCTCTCCTAGGAGATCGTACGTACAGATTGTTCGGACAAGAAAACTAGTCCCAACCAGCCCAACCCAAGAATCGATCACACACACGCACACACCGCAAAACAGACGCGTTGCGGACGGGCCGAAGATCCTTTTACCAATCGCGTGACGTGGGCTGCTGGCCCACGTATATTACATCGCAGTATTTGCACGCGTTCCTCAAAAAAAAAAAAATATATTGCACCGCTAGTTCCAGGCTTTCGTTTTTCCCAAAATAAAAAAAAGCTTCAGTACTTATACGTGTTTATGGGTGCTTATTGTGCCGGAGATACACATGAGAACATCAATGATATCCGGTCCTGAGTACGAGTAGCTCTTCCTAGTTCCTACCAAGTATGCAAGGAGCTGGCTGACTCCACCATCTGACCAGCCTCCGGTGGTGTAAAAAATGACTTAGCGAGTAGGTGTAAATCAAGCAAACAAATACCTTCCGATGCTAATATTTAGACTGCAAATGCATCAGTTTACTAGACGATGTGCAAATCGAGCTTGTTGAACTAATTCACATCTATATGTCAAATTGTTACAGTAAACAGTATAGGTGTTGGACTAACACATGGACCTGTTGGTATTTTTAATAGAATACGGCGGCCCACGGCCCATGCTCTGTGTTCGGTTAGCACGCACATTTTCACCGTTGACTCGAGAACATGACAGTCGTTCCTTACGTAAATCGAAGCGTAAACGGTGAAGATATGCGCATTCTAAATAGTATGTCAGCACTCAGCAAACTTTTCGTGTTCCATAAACTCCTTGTTGCTCGAGCACAGTAAAACATCCATATCCTTGGGCAATCAATTTTTACTTCGAAGGATGAAGGGTCGAAACCGGATGGCGGTTGAGAGTAAAAGAAACTAGGAAAAAAGACGAGCTATTAGCTATTGCAGCGTGCACGTGGAGAACCGAATATACCTGAATAAACTTGCTCCTAAGCTAGGCTGGAAAAGCATCTAATCCACACGTACTTTCATACAAAATACCCCACTCCCGCTATCTGCTCCATACACCTAATACGGTAGCCCCCGTACTACCGCACTTAGCACGATCAACGCAAGAAATCCCTTTTTTTTCCCTGTTGATTTTCCACACAGATCGACCGATCGACGAGGTCCTCTTCGCCGGCCGGCCGTGGAACCCTGCATTCTACTCTACGTTCTCTTTGCGACCTCGGAAGAAGTGTCAAAAGAATTTTGTTAGCGTTAAGACGTTCTGGAATAACTGCTAGAGCATCTCCAGTGGGACATGTAAATTTGGGCTCCCAAATCCTATTTTACAAGCCCAAAGGTAAAATTAGAAGCCTAAATTTGCATCCAACTCCAGTGAAGTATGTATCCATATACTAGTGAGGCATGCAAAATGGTGGGATCTATGATTTCAGAAGAAGGATGATGGTTTGAGAGGGAGGATGAGATGCTCCCAAATCTAGGGGCTTAGAGGGAAAATTTGGAAGAGCATGCAAGATATGAGAGAGTTTAGAAGCCCTAATAGAAAAGATTTTTTTACATTGCCTTCTAAAATTTAGAATAGGATTTTATTAGGCGCACTGAAGATGCTCTTACGCTCGGCATGCTTGGTTGGCTGGTCCAAACGGGGAGTGTTCTACGGGACGAAGCACGAGCGATGGCGACGCTACGCACCTTTGCGCTTTGCGCCAACGCGCGTCACGTCGCGGCGAACGTGCGGCCTTGGACCGGAGCCCTCGGTGACGGCTCGGCAACACGGGCGGTCGTTTTCGACTAGGGCAGGAGCATGAGAGCGTTGACTGACTTTTCGGTCTTCCGTGGGCAGGCAGCGAATTTTCCACTGCCAGGGCGAGGGGGAAAAGGAGCAACAGAATAAAAAAAATATCATCAGCTACTCTGATAGCGCCAGGATGAGATATTACTACGTAGATTACGAAAATTATGGTGTCGACAAGGACGACGATACACATTGTGTGGAGATTTGACGGTAGTGCTACGACCAGAGTGTGTGGAGACCGGCCTGGGCACGGTCAAATGTTTTGACCGGGTCCGGCACGCCTGGCTGGCCCACCGGAATAGGAGGAGTTGCGTGCAGTCGTGCACACACACGAGAGGACGCAACGCACCGCACGTTTGCACCCAGGAAGGCCTGGCCTGGCCAGCACGGCACGCTTCCTTTTGGATTACAGCGTGGCGGCATCTCATTGGCTATCGGGCGCCGGGGAGCGACAGTAGGACAAGTGGGCCCTGGACGGCGCTGGCTTTTCTGCGCCCGCAAGGGGGGTGTAGACCCGGCCCACGGACGACGGGAACGGTTGTGTGTGTTTTTCTTTTTCCTTTCCGTGTCACGGCCTCACGGAGGATGACGGGAGCCCGGGGCGGCTTTTGACTGTTCTTTGCTCGAGGGTGTGTTTAGATTGTAGACAAAAACACTGTAGCATAAGAAAAACACGCATTCGTTGGGAAACGTGTTTTGTGAGAAAGGAATAGTGAAAAATTAAAATGAATAGTAAAAAATTGAAATGAATAGTAAATAGTTAGAAATCATGACCTGACCTCGCATTGTGCGGAGGCGGCCCCACGGCGCAGTGATCCGTGGACTCGGCGCCCTACAGGTGCATTGTGACCTTTTCACATCTCTCGGGATCCGGCAAGCGAGAAGAAGGGTGCTGTGGTAGTGTAGTGTGGAGTCTGACTGCACTGGTCTCAACTGACGTACTACTAGAGGACGGCACTGCAGAACAACGTGGACTTTGCAGTTTGCCCCGGCTGTGTTAGTATTCAGAGAAATATACTTCTCCAACAAATTTTTCTATTCATCACACTCATAGAACACGCTTCTCAGTGCACTATTCATATAGAAAAGTACTTTTTACTTCCAATCTGAACGTATCTGTGAGAGAAGATGTGACTCGATGTGACTAGAAAGTTGGAGGTGTGAATAGTACATTGGTAAACGTGTCTGTGAGAGAAGATGTGACTCGATGTGATTGAAAAGTTAATGAAAGTTAGCAAACTAAACAAGGCCTTAAACATGTTTACAACGAATTGTCTACCTTAGGGTGCGTTCAGTTCTCCCACTCTTTATATGATATATTTATATGATATAGCAGTGCTTCTGCTTAATTTTTTTTTAAAAAAAAGTTCTCCCACTTCTACCTAAAAAACATTATTCATCTAATTTTTTCCTATTCATTATATTTCTTTCACTCATATAACACGCTTCTCAGTACGATCTATAGTGTTTTTCTAGATCTACAATGTTTTTTCTCCAATCTACACTCACTCTTAGCCATTTTAATCATGTTTTGGAAAGGAAAAAGTCCAAATTACTACCCTGAACTATAAGCAAAGTCTACATAACCCCCTAAACTATCTTTTGGTTTATTTTACCCCTAAACTATGTCATTTAGCCTATTTTACCCCTAACACATTTTGTCTTTTTTATTTTTCTATGTAGAAGTATCATATTACGTTCAAATTTTGTGAGATGATAATAGACATCATAATGCAGGATAGAAAAATAGAAAATTATTTTTTGTCATTATTTTGATAGGGTAATATATTTAATAATTAATTAATCCTTAAGATGCAAAATTATACAAAAACCAATAACAAAAAATCATAATATATTTTTTCTTATACACTATGATGTTTACTACAATCAGGCAAAATTTAAAATTAAAATTCAACTTGTGTATGGAGAAATAAAAAAGACAATTTGTATCAGGGGTAGAATAGACCAAGCTACATAGTTTAGAGGGTAAAATGAACCAAAAGATAATTTAGAGGGTTATATAGACTTTGCTTATAGTTCAGGAGAGTAACATGGATTTTTTCCTTTTGGAAATAGAAACGAGTTTTTTTCCTCAGGAGAGTAACATGGACTTTTTCCTTTTGGAAATAGAAACGAGTTTTTTTCCTTCAAAAGAGGAGCGAGACGACCGTGTTGATTCAACGAGCCAGTCCGTTGTTCCGTTACACGGACCGGTCAGGTGGCGCTCAACTGATCATCATCTTCCCAATCAATCAATCCATGGTCGACCGTGCAGAGCAGCTGTACCGAAGCGACACCATCAGGATTGACGAGACCGGGCGTACCGAGGACCGTGTCCACGAGATCCCCGGCGCCAGCGCGCCGCCATGTCAGCAGATGCCTCCCACCGCGGCGGGGGCCCACGCCTCCCCCTGCTCCCCCTTCCGGTATTGCCTTCCTCCCTCCCCACTAGCCACCCCCACTCCCTCAAAAGCACGCGGGGCCCAGCCCCCGCCTGCCGCGCTTCCCATCCCTCTCGCTTCCAAGCGGGTCCCGACGTCCACCGACCCCGCATGTCAGTGCCTCCGCCGGCGTCCCCTCGGTGGGCCTCCCCGCGTGCGTAGGCGATGGTCCCGTCGAGGAGTCGTAGTAGTAGAAGAACAATTTAGGTCGGGACATACACACATACACACGCGCACAGCCCGCACTCCATCTCCGACTACAGAAGCATTCTCCGCGTCGAAAAAAAGAAAAAATAATTAATATCGCCTCGCCTCCATTCGAGAGGAGAGAGAGAGAGAGAGAGAGGGAGGAGGTCGTGAGCTCGCTTCGCGCAGGATTGAGAGGGTGGGGAGGCCGGCGGCGGCGCGGCAGATCGGGCGGCGCCGCGGAGCTCGGGCCTCAAGGCGCACCCGTCTGGAGGAGGGGGCCCGCCGGCCCATGCGTCGGTGAGGTTGCGGGGCCCGCTTGGCGCGCGAGTCGGAATGGCGGCGGCGGGGAGATGGTGGGCGGTGGTCCTCGCGGTGGCGGTGCTGCTCGGCCCGGGGCGGGTGGTCGCCAACACCGAGGGTGAGTCTCGCCTGATCTGATACGTAGTAGTAGCCGCCCCCCTACGCTGCGCTGCTCTGTTCGGTTTGGGGTTCCGAGTTTGAAATCTGCGCTGCGAGGATGGAGCATCTGAGCTTGATTTCGTTTGCTTAATCTGATGCTTAGCTTGTACTAGTTGATATTGCCTGGTCTAGTGGTATCTGTTTCTTGGTTCCATTTGGTGGTGATATGTTTGGCTTCTTGCTATTTATGCACAAGTTTACACTCTAGTTATAGCTCTGCCTTGATTGAGCAAGCGATGTTTCGTTGCCCTTGGGAAAAAAAAAGGCATAGATTTTTCTTGCTCCGTGTAGTCGTTTCGCCATGTCATATACTTTCCGCGTTTGGCCGTTCGGGCCATCGTGAAGTCCACTTCCAATAGTGCTGCAGCAAGAGGCCACCAAATTTGGCCTAGTTTGTTTGTTTTAAAAGAGGAATTCTGATAATATCGCCTTTCAAAATTAATGAGTTCGTTTGACTTGCTAATATTGACTTTGAGGTGAGATGATTTGACCCCTTCTTTGAGCTAATGATTTGTTGCTAGTTCTGTGTTATTATTGGGGTGGATCCTAGCCATATTATTGCCATGTTCTCTATCACTCTTTTTCATTTTCACATAGGCTGTAATTGAACTGCATACTTCTGTCATGAATAGAAGAACATCAGACACTGCAGTGGTAGCAATGCATGGCCAATTGTAATAACTAAACCGTTAGTGTTTTGGGAACTTTTGAGTGCATTGTTTTGTCTAGGACTTTTTTTGGCATAATATTTTGCATATAAGCTCGTCATTGATAAACTTTCTTATATGTTTTTATTCATATCATCTGGGAATATGCTTCCTGATGGCAATGCTACTTGCTACCTTTTTCAACAGGTGATGCTCTGTACAGCCTGCGACAGAGCTTGAAAGATGCTAACAATGTCTTGCAGAGTTGGGATCCCACTCTTGTTAATCCCTGTACATGGTTCCACGTTACATGTAACAATGATAACAGTGTTATCAGAGTGTAAGTTGCTGAGAAAGCTCTCATTTGCGCAATTCAAAGTGTGATGTGCTTTCAAAGAGTTAAAAACGCGCTCTGTTTGATTCTTGCCCCCCCTTTCTCAGTGACCTTGGAAATGCACAATTATCAGGTGTACTAGTCCCCCAGCTGGGTCAGCTGAAAAATCTCCAATACTTGTAAGTTCCGCATGTGCTGGTTTTGCGAATTGTTTCTAGATCTGAATAGCTAGCTGTCTCTTGTATTCACCATCGGTGTAATTGTTTTAAGATGTGCTTGAGATGTTATTTGAAACAAAAAATGGTCCATGTAGAAATTTCTGCATCTTAAAAGGTTCCGTTTCATTACATTTATTCTTGATTCTGTTTCTTAGCTGTATCATACATATCCGCATTTTATGATTGTCATCCTTTACATCTCAATAGTGACTTAAATACCTTTTTTTGTGGTAATAGGGAGCTTTACAGCAACAACATAAGTGGGACCATACCCCCTGAACTGGGCAACCTAACTAACCTGGTCAGTTTGGATCTGTACATGAACAACTTCTCTGGCGATATTCCTGACAGCCTGGGAAACCTATTAAAGCTGCGTTTCCTGTAAGATCACTCATTTTATCTACTAGCTCTTGCTTATGTCGTGTTACATCTGGCTATCGTTCCGATTCTTTTCAGTTATTTTTTTTTTAAAATTCTGGCTGCTGCTATACTTTTGATCCCTTTGTCAAGAATGACCTATGTATTTCTCACTGAAACAACTAAGAGATATGCGATTTTACATTTTTCGATTAACATAGTGGTATTTAGCTAAGATAATATTGTTGTTTTCTTTTTTTTAGTCATAGAGTTGGATGCTTTTTTATTCCCCTTTCTCTTACTCTATATTCATGGCAGTCATATTGTTGAATTATATTTTATTGGCAAAACTGATGCTTTCTTTTTGGAAAAAAATATTGTTGTCATTTTTAAAAAAAATTTGTTATTGTTTTATTTACTCTTACATTCTGATATAGTCACAAATATTTATTTGCTCCTGTGACTATTTTGCAAGGATAGCCGTCTTAACAACAACAGCTTGGTTGGTCAAATTCCTGAATCCTTGACCAAAATCTCCACTCTTCAAGTACTGTAAGTAGCATGTCCACTACTACTGTACTCTTGTTGATTTTGTTATTTATTCGATGGATATATAACTATCATGATAATGCAGGGATCTCTCGAACAACAACCTATCAGGACAAGTCCCATCAACTGGTTCATTTTCACTCTTCACCCCTATAAGGTCTTTTACATAGACAATTCAATTATGCTTAGCCTGACTGTATCTTCAGCATGGATGATGAATGTTGCTCGCTTGTTACAGTTTTCAGAACAATCCAAATCTTTGTGGTCCTGGTACTTCAAAGCCCTGCCCTGGGGCTCCTCCTTTTTCCCCACCGCCTCCGTACAATCCTCCATCCCCAGCAGCCCCATCAACTGGTAATTTTGTTAATCTACTTTTTAGTTGGTCTCTCATTAGTTTGCTAAAAAAAATCCAGCATTCTGGATGACATGTGCTTCCTGGATTTACATCTCTAGGTGCCTCTAGCACTGGAGCAATTGCTGGAGGTGTTGCTGCTGGTGCAGCATTGGTATTTGCTGTTCCTGCAATTGCATTTGCAATGTGGCGCCGTCGTAAACCTGAAGAGCATTTCTTCGATGTGCCTGGTCTGTATCATATGGTGGATTTCGTTTTCTGTTAATCCATGTTGCCTGTTTGTTCATCTGCTGGCCTTTTTTTCTTCAGCCGAGGAGGATCCAGAAGTTCATCTTGGTCAGCTCAAAAAGTTTTCATTGCGGGAGCTTCAAGTTGCAACTGATAATTTCAGCAATAAGAACATTTTAGGAAGAGGTGGTTTTGGAAAAGTATACAAGGGAAGGCTCGCTGATGGCTCATTGGTAGCAGTCAAAAGACTAAAGGAGGAGCGTACACCTGGTGGCGAGCTTCAGTTCCAAACGGAGGTTGAGATGATTAGCATGGCAGTGCACAGGAACCTTCTCCGACTCCGTGGTTTCTGCATGACACCTACTGAACGATTGCTAGTCTACCCATACATGGCTAATGGGAGTGTCGCATCACGTTTACGAGGTACTTTATTCTTTTCTGTTATAAATTATTCTAAATATGCCTGCCACCCACAGTGCCAAGCACATTATGGAATGTTATGCCTTCCTTTCACATTTATGGCGCTGAGCTACTGATGTCACAGAGCGCCAGCCATCTGAACCGCCTCTTAACTGGGAAACCAGAAGACGGATTGCACTGGGATCTGCACGAGGACTCTCTTACCTGCATGACCACTGTGATCCAAAGATCATCCATCGTGATGTCAAAGCTGCAAATATTCTTTTGGATGAGGACTTTGAGGCAGTTGTAGGTGATTTTGGGCTTGCCAAGCTTATGGACTACAAGGACACCCATGTAACTACTGCTGTTCGTGGAACAATTGGACACATTGCTCCCGAGTACCTCTCCACTGGGAAGTCCTCTGAGAAGACTGATGTTTTCGGCTACGGGATCATGCTTCTGGAGCTTATTACTGGACAGAGAGCATTTGATCTTGCTCGTCTTGCAAATGATGATGATGTTATGCTGCTTGATTGGGTAAATTACTTTTCTTCTCAGTAGTGACCATACAATATTACAGCTCATGCTTTCCTGTCATAGTGCTTTGCTGTCTTTGGGCTATACTTTAATAGTTTGTTTTCTTAAGGACTGGTATCAAAGCTTGCCCCGTAATCATGGAGTGCATCTTAGCCCATTCTCTTCTCAATTAGAGAGCGTGCATTGGCAAGTGACAAGCTGGGTAGTTCACCCTCCAAGGGACATCAATCATTCATTCCTAGAATATGCTAATGTTCAATCAGTTGCCCTACCATAAGCCTGATGCATTATAAAAACATGTTCAACAATCAGAACTCTGGAATGAATGGATTTGCTCATGGCAAGAACAAGCTGGCAAAAATGAATAATTCCAATTGGCATCTTGCAGGTGAAAGGACTGCTCAAGGAGAAGAAGGTCGAGATGTTGGTGGACCCAGACCTGCAGAACGCCTACCAGGAGACCGAGGTGGAGAACCTGATCCAGGTGGCGCTCCTCTGTACACAGGGCTCACCGCTGGACCGTCCCAAGATGTCGGAGGTGGTGAGGATGCTCGAAGGCGATGGCCTGGCGGAGCGATGGGACGAGTGGCAGAAGGTGGAGGTGGTGAGGCAGGAGGCTGAGTCAGCGCCACTCCGCAACGACTGGATCGTTGATTCAACGTATAACCTGCGGGCAGTGGAGCTCTCAGGCCCAAGGTGACATCCTGACTGGGCGTGGGTCACTCCACGACTTCAAAAGAAGAATTCGAAACTTAATTGGCAGATTGGGTCTAATTGCTGTTGTGTATATGAAAGGTAGCTTTTGGAATTGTTAGTGACAATTTGGTGGGATGATATTATTTTTGGATTCGTCGCTAGCCTCAGAAGTTGGGGGTAGGTTGTTGTTGTGTCGTTAAGATGAAATTCGTATATTTGAGGGTGAATTTCTGAAGCATTACTGCTGTAGCGGTTGGGTGGATCTAGAGACAGGGCGTACAATACTACGTGCTATGCAGAACAGTGTTACATTCTGCCATAGCTTAGTAAGTGGGCATTACCATCTGCATCTTGTTTAACGTATTTCCAGTTCTAAATTGGCGGCTTGAAACTGGCAGTGGCAGCGAAGTGGTTCCTACGTGGTAGATTGCACGCCGCTAAACTACAACTCAAATCCCCAACCGAATAGCGTGGCTCTGTAAATACCTACAATCACCACCGGCCTACTATGGTCTAAAGATTTTCAAAAAAAGAAACGAAAAGTTTGCTATGGGCTCAAAGAAAAAGTTCAAGGGCCAAGGGCGAAAGGCCATGCCCAGATAACCGGCCCGGAATGTTAACAAGCCATGCCATCTAACGTGGTCCCATCTATCATTGACGTGCATCCTCGAGAGGAAAAAAAAAGGCAACTGTCGTACCACACCTATCATTCAACGAATGTCATTCACCATGAATCAATATGAACCAAAATCTTTTATCCGGTACACCACGGAAGTGAACAATGCATGTAAGATGTCTATTATACACTATGTACATTTAATCTGTTACACCGCATCTACATACAACTATTATAAACCAGTATGCCACATCGCGTTGGGGGGTAAAACTGGGCAGAAAGAGAAACAAAAAATGGGACGGTGAAGAACCCCGGACAACGCTGAAAAATGACGGGTCAGTTCTCACCGGTCGATGGGCTCAGATCTCACTATCTCAGGCAGTGCCCGTTATCAGTCTCTCCTGCCGGTCCAACTTCTTCACCTTGAGAAGACCGACAAGAACTTGTAGCCCGAAGAAAGCGCAAAGAGAGCATGCGATTGTCGCTGGTCCCTGAAATGGTTGTATGAAGGTTTGGTGAAACAAATGCGCGTGAGAAATTTGGTGAAAGGTATACTCCAGTTTGTTAGGGAACTCACCCGGATAGAATTGAAATACAACATGGTTGCAAGGTTCATCAAACTACCAGTAGCAATTCCCTGGACGGCAAAGAGCAGCATGTTATGACATTATGGAACTTCAGAAAAAAAAGTGCAGTATCAAAGAAAGAAAATGATTTCATGATGCAAGGCATGCTCCACTTGATCGAATTCCTAGCTTCGAATTTGCAGGAGCCCATATCAATTTTGTTTTAACATTTCTGAGTAGATTCAGTGCAGGCTAAATGAATTTGCATAGCCATCCAGCTGATAAGTTCATCCTTCTTTTCATGGTTCAGCATGAAGTAACACGACAAAAAGGTAAACCGTAAGTACGTTAATAATTCTGAACTCACATATCCGATCGTTTTCTGTACAGTGGCAACCCTTTGAAATGCTCGTTCTGATTCCAGTGTTCTGACACGAAGCTTGAGATCACCTTGCTCCTGTAAAACAGCAGTCCATTGAGGTCAATAACACTCACTTCCTAGAAAGATCATATGTAAATCTAAACCACAAAATAGAGTTAAAAGATGTTGTAGTCACCACTCACCAGACGCTCAATGATTTCTGCAAGCTTTTCAACTCTGTCAGGTTGCCGGAACAAATTATAAAATGCACGGGACTGCCTTTCCCATCTCTTCTTCGCATCCTGGCATATTATAAAAATCAAGGGCACTTAAAATTGTCAAAACCGCAGACGTGCCATCATATGGATACATTAACAACAGTATTGACCAAATGTTGAAACTTACCTTTACAACTAGTTCGACACCAGCTTCATTAAATCTTAGCAATTCCTTGGCATATCTAACAAATTTTAACAGATGTATCAAGTCAACACCAGAAAAAGGTCAAGCTGAAAATTTTTAGCCCACTAAGAATACAAAATAAGCGAAGACGCACAAGCTTCTCATGTTATTTAAAAAATAAAAGCATAAAATGCTAGTAACAGATGAAGTACTCACGGTCTAGCAATCTCTGTTATATCAAATCTTGGATCAAGGCCTTTCCCAATACCATCTAAAACTGCACAGAATGGAGAAAACATGATGAACAATGACAGTATGATAATCATTTAACTGAAAAACATGTAGGCTGCTAGACATTCAAACCTGAGAATGCCCTGACCACAAATGTAAATGTTGCAGGGAACCGAAATGGTTGATCAGCAGCAATCGCCAAAAGATCCTCTCCTGCAAAATTTAATTTGAGTTAACATCGCAATTAATTGAATACACGTTTCCATTTATCAAAGTATCAAGTCTGTTGGTAGGTTGCACGGAATAACCGATTGCAGCAAGTCTCTGCTTCTTCTTTTCAAACTTTTCCTCTTTAGTTAATTGCTTTTTAAAACCCAACTCTGCATTTGCCATTTCTCTCTCCTTCCTTTGTGCTGCTAGACGCTCTTGAAAGCTAAAGAAATATAGACAACAATTAAAGTCAAAAGTCATGCTCCCAGTTCAACAAATTATATTTGAAAATAACTACAAGGTAACATCTTCTCAGGGGCAGCACTGTATCTGGTTACTTGTTCTTCTTTAATTAAATGGCACACAGCTCTAATGTGTGTTCATGAAAAAAAACTTCCCAGGGATATATAACTACCTATTAAGGAAAAATTGAGCTGTTCTTCTGACAGCAGTCATATCTCCAGTAGGAACAAGGACACCCATTTGAACCATTGCTTTAAGCACCTGCAGGAATACAGGATTTAATACTGTCTTAACTTCACAGGGACAAAATTATTGTCTGCAGGCTATTATGCCCAGAGAAAGATACTTTATCAGGATCCTTTTCATAAACTCCATAGAATACTTCAAGCAATCCTCCCCGGATATTTTGACTGATACTGCAAGTAAGAAGAGTGATGACTAGATTATCTATACCATAACTAGTTCAAGAAAATTAGCATACATTCTCTCAAATGAAGTTTATGAGAAAGAATAAAAAAAAATTAAGCCTACCTTCCCATCATTCCAAAGTCATAGAAGATAAGCCTCCCACCATTGACATCATCAACAGCAATATTTCCTGGATGCTGTAAAGAAATTACTATTAGCTTTTCTTTTAAGGGAGAAGTCTGTACGGATGATTCCGTCTCACGAAATTTGTAATATATAATAGCATGTTGGATTTTGTCTATGCCTGAAGCACATTTGCACATAGAGCTGAAGTGCTGAACCATAAATATGCCAAGGTTAGAAAACTTTTAACAGGTTAGGTATGCAAAGGCTAGCACCCTTACAAAGGGACCTCACAAATTCAATGATACAACTTTTACTGATGCAATATTATATTTGTGTTTCATTTGATAACAGGCCAGTGCATGATAGAAATGAAGGACGTGTGAAGGTGATAGGTAGCCATAATGACTACAGCAGTGGTTGTGGACGATGTACAGAACAACTAACCGGGTCAGCATGGAAAAATCCATGGGTCAAGATCTGCTCAAGGTACGACTCAACAGCATACCGGCCTAATCTGAAAGTGATTTGCGTTACCCAGAATCAGACAATGTCAGTTGGGGCATAAATTGAGGCCATGGCTTACTCGTATACAATATGAATACATACCTTTTCCGATCGACACCTAACTTGTCTAACTGCTTTATTCTGTTGATTTTAATTCCTGGGACATATTCCATTGTTAAAACCTGCAATCAATAGAAAGGTAACTTAATTCTTTATTCCAGGTTGCTTGTTGGATGATCTATTTTATAACTTTCTGAGTAAAAGAAACCTGAGGTGTAGTGTACTCCCAGTAAATTTGAGGAACCTTCACATAATCAAACTTTTTGAAGTTATCAGCAAACTTTTCAGCATTAAATGCTTCCTTTGTATAGTCTATTTCCTGATAAAAACAATGAGCTGATTACATGATCAGCAATAAAATAGTCAAATATAAGATAACAATCACATGTTTCTAAAACTAAGTTACCTGATACAAAACAGATGCACACTCATCATAAATAGCAACCCAGTCTCTCTTGGCACCATCTGACTTTGGATCCACTTTCTGAAGATATTCAGCTATTACCTAGAACCAATTGAGTAATTCATCACAAAATAGTAAAAGAAATGAACTCTTATTAGATAACAGATATAACATCTTTTTTGGTTTGAATAAATGGCGATAGCACAAATAAAGTCATGCCTGATGAAGTATGTTTTATTCCATTATCTGGAAAATAAAGGCATGGCATGCTATACGAGTAGTAACACTAAAAATAAGTTACCCTTAAATTCTTCAGATCAATATCAAACAGCTCCTTCAGACCAGGCCTTTGCACTTTGATGACAACCTCTTGGCCATTCAGGCGTGCCCGATGAACCTGGCCTGCCAAAAAGAGATAGATCATTATAGTGTCAACTTGTTTATTGAAATCACAAGTTTATTACCAAGGCTAGCAGCAGCTATTGGTTCAAAATCAAATCGATCAAATATAGCATTGACAGACGCCCCCAGCTCTTCTTCGACGATTTTTACAGCTGTCTCTGAAGGAAATGGAGGAACTTGATCCTGCAAGAGAGGAAATGATTCCATGATTTCATCATAACAGGGGTATAAATATAGGAATGTGCATTAACAAAAATCTAGAAACAGAAAAGAACATGATAATTTCTAATACCAGATCTGACAGCTATTTTTTCCCTTCACAGCACTGGGACACTAATAAATACACATTAGACAATCTGAGAATAGCAAGTTTGGTTATCCACTAGGCCGATCTAGTAAACCGAACTAATAAAAAAAACTCGCCCTGTGGGGGGTATGACAGCCCTTGGGCATTTAGCTAAGAAGAGAAAACCTTCTCACGCAGGTTGAGAAAAACCCTGAACCCTTACACAGCGGCACCTTAGCCCGTGTGAGACGATCAATGACCTGGGCCGAGACTTGGACCTATGCTTTGTAATGGGTCGGATGATGGGGATTTTAATGCATATTTAAGCTTACGTATGACAGAAGGTGGTCAAATTAATTTCTATCAATTCCTCTAACAAGGCACCCAGCCATTTTAGGATCTTTGCAAAAAAAAAAAAAGGAAAAACACCAGGCATGCCTACAATCAAAAAATAAGTTTCAACACACAGATCTGTAACTGGGATAACTCATCTACATAGTCCTGTGGCAGAATATCCACTCTGATGGAGAACTGCTGCTCTATTTTGATGATTTTGAGGATTAATCACTAAACACTCTCCTTTAGCAACGTGGTGGGAATTATTTTAATGCACGTTTAGGCTTACGTCATGTATGATAGAGGATGGTCAAACTACTTTCTAGTTTCTACCAGGAGAGCAATTCCTCCAACAACCACCAAGCCATTGTAGGATCTTTACAAAAAAAAACAAGAAGAAGAAGAAGAAGGGAAATGGCACCAGGCATGTATGTCTGCAATCAAAACAAGTTTCAACTCACAGACCTGTAACTCAGATAACTGATCCACATATTCCTGTGGAAGAATATCCACTCTGGTGGAGAACTGCTGCCCTAGTTTGATGAATGTGGGGCCTAATCTCAAAATACTCTCTTTTAGCCACTTGGCAAGAACTTTCCTCCTCATAACCTTTTTATCTTCGGTCATCCCCCCTGCAGAAGTTGTCTCAGACCTATAATTAAGGTACACAATTTCGAACCAAGCAACTAGGTAACTCTTCAATAGTGTGGAATGTATTATGCACAAAAACACCTAAAAATTTGAAAACATTTCTGAACATCATCGTTACAGATACGCATCCAGCATGTTGACTAGCACACCATACAGGCTATAGTATAGGATGAAAGATTTCATTCAATTGTATTTACAAATGTTTGTAAGAAAGATACTTGTAAGAAAATGCATCATAAAATAGATGGACAAAATTGTTAACATTTTGCACAGGTACAAAAGCAAACATCTATAAGTGAATATTTTTTTTAGTGTTCTGTTGAAGTAGCTAACCTCTGTAGCTGAACTTCTGGTTGTTGAGCCAAGCCTTAAATATAAATGTAAAAACGAAGCCCCATATTTCCAATGTTCTTTGAATTGTCGAATAAGTTTTAAACCGATTCCAGCGACCACCAGGAGCAACAGACACCTGCAATATTTAGTTATTCAAGTTCAAAAGGAAGCATAAAAGGAGCACAGCGAATGACACGAAGCTAAAATAGCAACAGCTGCAGCATGTATCATGATCACCAAATTATGCATTGTGAGAAATCATGCTGGAAACCTCAAATAACATCAGAAGCCATGGGAAAAGACATAAAGTGGGTCCATGTACTATTATCTACTCAACCGGACAAAGTAAACTACATAACCATCCAGCTTGTTACATTTTGAACCAGACCTCATCAATTTTGTTCCAGAGAGCCTGCGGATGGTGCTACCAGTTTCTGAAGATATGTGATGCTAATACTATACTCCTACCTAAATTCAACTCACTCCAACTAGAGTACCACGAATGTACTTGTCCCCACATTGCGTTGTTGCCACACTAGTCAAGCTGCGCCACTGACATTAGTCAACGCAATACTTACCCTATTGCAAATGATCATCTGCTTGGACGAAGTGGCGCTGGACAGCCTATGCAGCGATACAGATTTCAAGCAAACTGAACTCACCTGAGGCAAGCGGTCCCCTCTGCTCTGCTTGAACCAGGCATCCTCCCTCCCGATCTCCTCCACCCTCTCCTTCCTCCGCTTCTCATCCTCCGCCGGCGAGACGGGGACCACGGCCACGCTGCTCGCGGGCTGCTCCTGCTCCTGCTCCACCGCCGCGCCGTTCCCGCTCGCGCTGGCACTCCCGTTTCCGTTACCGTTGCTCCCGAGGTACGCCTCGACGGCGGCGTCGTCGTACCCGGTGCCGCTCCCGTCCCCGTTGAGCCCGTAGCGCTTGGCGTCCTCCTCAACCAGCGGGGACGCGCGGTCCTCAACGACGGCGCGCACGAGGCAGCCCCGCGATCGTCGGAGGGAGCACGGGAGCGGGGGAGGGAGGGGCCGCGGGTGGAGGCGGAAGCAGCGGCGGAGGCGGAGGTGGTCGGGGACGGAGAGCGAGGTGGAGGCGACGAGGGAGCCCGTCGCCGCCGCGGCCGCGACGGACATGGCGCGCGCGTGGGGTGGACACTGGCTAGGGTTTGGGGGCGGTTCGGGGTTTTGGCGGGACGCGCCGAGCGTGGGCGCTTGGAGAAATGGAGGCCGAGGAGGAAGGAGTGGTGGCCGGTGGGAGCTAGGCGGAGGGGAGGGGGCAAGCGGGAACAGGGGGGAGAGGTGGTGGTGGGGGAGCCACGTGGAAGGGCACGGAGGATGAGGCCATCTGACCTGGGCTTCGCTGATTGGGTCGAGGTGAGGCGGTGGGGCCCGCGTGGCGAGGCAGGGGAGTGCCGAGTGCGTGGAAAGCTTTGAAGCCTCTAGTTCCTCCTGTTTTCCTTTTCGCCCTGCTGAAGTGCTGATAAAATGAAGAAGCTTTTCGGTTTTGTTTGATGTTTTGTGTCGTCGGTTTGTGTGAGCTTTTGGCTGCGATTCCGTGACCCATTGTTGTGATGGGCACCCTCCGTCTGTATCCGCCAAGTGGGTACCAAACAAGTGATAAATATTCATGCGACCAACTAACGTATTTATATATATTTGTAGCGCCCTTAGCACCGCCGGATCCGTGGCGCAATGGTAGCGCGTCTGACTCCAGATCAGAAGGTTGCGTGTTCGATTCACGTCGGGTTCAATACCCCGGTTCAATTCGGATCCCCTTTTTGTTTTCTATTTTTTTGAGACTTCGTGGTTTGATATTCCACGCGTCCTGAAAGCCCACTAGGCTTCCGGCCCGACCTAGTTACTTCTTTTTTTTCAACGTAGGAGTGGGCCAGTGGCCATCATCGTGATAGTCTTATTTGTTTTATAAGGCTAATCTCGATACAATCTTCTTGTATGTAAACGTCCCGCCACTTGAGTCTGGGGCTCCCTAGGATTCTAAAAATATCTCTACATATCAACATTTGTCTTTTTTACGCACTTTGTTTTCACTCATGCGCATCTGGAAAAGACTTTTCTGTCGGTAACCTATTCTGAAATTGCCATTACTATAGTCGCTAGATGGGACGCATGAACTTCCACATCCACCGCTACCCGATCTATCGAGTAATAAAGCCATTAGTGGGGGAAGACTTTTTATCAGACTCTCGAATGGGATGTGGCGAGGTCCGTCGGAAGGGACGGAGCGGAGGGGTGGGGATCGGAGGTGGAACGCCCGTGTGACTGCACGCATGGTTCATTCGGTCAAGACTCCGAAGCGGTCGGCCTGGGCATGCAGCCGCACGCAAAGGGATCACTGTACTGCCCCGCACTCTAATAATGACGTCGTAACGCACGCAATTACGCCATCGACTGGCAGGGACGGAATGGCCGTGCCTAACCTGACGACAGTACGTTATTGATCGATCGATGCATGCGCATGCATGCATGATTGACCCGAGAGCTGTTCCTGTAATGGCACACCCAACCAAGCTTTTAAGCCAGGAGTGATGGACGTGTTGCCTCCGTAGAAGAGAGGTGGTGGCTCAGCTAGAAACGAAGGCGCTTGATTGTAACAAGAGGGCGTCGCTTAAATATGATGGCCCCCCAGCGCAAGAAAAAAGCTCCACGCGTCTGCGAATGGCGCGGCGCCACCGCGCAACGTTCGGGCGGCGCGCGCATGTACGTGGTGGTGGTTACCAACCTGGCAACCTGATCTACGACGACGACATGGCCTAGATCACGGCCGTCGATCGGCAGGCCGGCACAGGCAGGGCAAGGGCCCCGCGCGATTAATAACCGTCCATCCATGATGATCCATCCTCCCTCTTTGCTGGAGTACAAGGCAATATTAATGGAGGCTCCAGGTGACTACGGAGGGGCATTCTGTAGCGATCTCACCCGAGAAATGGGCCCACTTAAGTATATTTCACCTTCCATTGGTGCCAATACACGGAAATGTTCCCAAGTGCGGATTCGACCGTCGAGTCAAGCTCGACCAACGGCTACTGAAGATCGTCCGTCCATACACTCACTCGAAGGTGAGTTCCAAAGGTCACATCATTCCACAATTCAAATTACAACAAGTCTTAGAGTTATTACAACCAAATTGAAATGATAAGTAAAATAGTTCGAGTTCATGCAGCGGAAAGTAAACGAGATACTAGCGACGATCCATAGTATCGTCACGATGAAGTCAGCCGTGACGCTACTCCTCACGATCCTCGGGAGAGGTCGGCTCCCACTCGATGCTGTAGCCAGGAGGAAGGGCTGGGAGGCCCAAGCCATAGAGGCAGCTACCTCCTGAGGGGACGGTCCTGAAAATTTAGCCACAAGCAAGGCTGAGTATACTAGTTATACTCAACAAGACTTACCCGACTGGTGATCACTACGTCACCGACTCCTAAGATGAGAGGCTTTTTGGCTAGTGGGGTTCTTTTGCCAAAAGTGACTAAGCTGTTTTCTAATTTCTCCATGTTGATTTTAATTTTTTTAGCCTATCCATTCTAGGTGAGCCTAGCTAAACAATCAAGTTTTGCAATACAATTATTCCATACAAAGATTTCATCCTTCCAAGTTCCACTTCATAATATGTCATACATCGGTCAAGCAGTCTTATTAACCGCGAGAAGCGGACAGTTCGAACCGAATTTACTACCTGGCCAGGGAAAACCCAAACATACGGAATGGTTGGAAATGCCAACACACCCCAATCCTTTCTCCTCTCTCTGCGAGTGGCTCCCGAGTCCCACTGCCTCAGGGTAAAGGTTTACCACTACTGGGACTCACGCAACTACCCTCATGTGCCCATGGGATAACGTTTCCAAGACAGAGAGCTGTCGGACCTGCTCGCATCAATCGGATACGGGACTTACCGGTCCCATAAACCGTGCATATGTGTGGTACGTTCAAACGCTTGACACAAAAGTACTGCAGGTTTCCACTTAAAACATCGATAGACGGGTAACTACAATCATCCGTCCATCATCTCTAGTGTTTCTGATATGAGTAGACATACAACTCCTATATCTCGCGAGTGTTGGAAAACACTCGACTTCTATCGGTCTTAAGCATAGCGACTATCGAACCTAACATACTAGTGTTCAATCAAGGGAACCTATGATCATGCAATCTTAGGTTTCATTCAACTCCTTGAAACTTAAATGCACAAATATATAATCAAGTAGATTGCGTAAGTAAAGTTAGGTTATGCTCTGGGGCTTGCCTTCCGGCTCGAAGCGGTACTCCTGCTCAGGGCTCGGATCCACGTGCACCACGTTCACCTCGGACTCCTGGGCGATCTCCTCGGCAGCGGGGACTAGCTCGTAGACTCCGTCGGCGAGACCCGAATCTACACGAAATGCCTGAATGCTTAAGTATCGAGATTTAAATAGTTAGGGTTTATTTAAATCTTGGTTAGTGAATTGGAAAGGATAAACATTAATTATAAGTGAATATATCCTTTTCATTTTGAACCTTTACTTTTATTTTAGAGTTTTTGGTTTTTCTCTTTTCTTTTCTTTTTCTTCTCTTTTCTTTTTCTTTTTCTTCTCTTTTCCACCATTTAAGTCCTTTTTCTATTATTCAAAAGGTGAACTTAGGAAGATTATTTTTAGGTGCCATTTGGCCAGAGGCTTACTCATGCCAAGGCAGGAGCTTAGCCCAAAATTTGGCTCAAGATAATTTTTCTATAATTTATTAACATTATTCTTATCTTTTTGCCTAAAATCAAACTAAAATCCTACAAAAATAATTACAAGGTTTTTGTCCAACCCACTTGGCACAGTGACTTAGGGTACCAAGGGTGACCTCTCTGCAAGTTTGCATGTGATTTTGATTTAAGGTTATTTTTTTGGAATTTCACCATGTTTAAACCACCAAAAATTATTTAACCATTTTCCATTGTCCAAAAATTACCATTTTCATTTTTCTAAGGTTTCTTAGGTCTTGATTTAGTTTCTGTGTGAAGGAGATGATTTTTCACTGAGTAAATTATTTTCTGTGATTTATTTGCCAAAACAGCAGGGTATATGTTTGGAAAATCATAACCCTAAATCCACTGGGAATTTTTGTGCAAACTTTGCGCATTAGGCTAATGATAATCACACTAACAACATATTCCTAGCTCAGCTCTAGTGCATGTGTAGATTTTGAACTATGATGAAAAGTGCTCAAACTGAAATGAATTTATATTTCAAAATCTACAGCTCAACTGAGTGAGGTGCAAAGGAAGAAGTTGGCCTTCTAGATTCACTGGTCACTAAAAAATTGGTTTGGCATTTTTCTGATTTTTCTACGATTTTCTACGAATTTTTGAAGATCTCAGCGAATTAAACCTAAAATATAGAATCTATTTTGCGCTGTGAACCCTAGGGTTTTGAAACTCTTACGAACAAGTCCCTGCTTCTTTCACTCAAGCCCCTGGAAAGAGGTTGAAGATGCAGTTTGACCCCTGGGCTCGCCGGCGTGGTTACGCCGGCCAAACGGCGGCGAGACCGGGCCGGGGAAGTGGGGGGAAATGGAGAGGGGCTCACCATGATTCGTTTGAGCTAGGTCTCGAGGTCGGGGATGGCCGGAATCGAGGTCAACGACGGCGGTGGCGGCTCGGCTTGCTCCGGCGAGCGGCGACCGGCGACGTCGGGGTCGGAGAGGGTCGGGGAAGTGGTTGGTGAGCACCAGCGCGGCACGAGGAAGCTGTTGGTGCCCTTGGTTCGGCCGGAGGAGGAGTATAGCGAGCTGTGCACGTGCGCGGGCGGCGGTGGAGAGCTCGGCCTTCTCCGGCGAGCTACGCCGGCGGCTGTGGTGGAGGAAAGGGGTCGGGAATGGGTCGGTGAGTGGTAGTGGAGGATGGGGAAGCTCGTGAGAGCCTTGGTTTGGCCGGGGGAGCAGTGGAGAGGGCTGCCCACGGGAACGAGCTCGGCGGCGCCTCTGCTTGCTCCGGCGAGCGTTTTTCCGGCGTGGAGGAGAGGGGAACTGTTGGGAGCTTAAGTAGGAGCGAGAGGGGAGTGGAAGGGTGCTCGGGCAGCGCGAGATGGGGGCTGAGGCAGCTCGGTGAGCTGTCGCGGCGGCAGCGGCTTGTCGCGGCCGTGTTGGCGCCGTGCGCGGCGCGCAGGCGTGCTGCAGCGGCAGGCGCGCGTGGGCGAGGCGAGAAGACAGGCCAGGGGAGGAAAAGGAGCACGCGGGGGCGCAAAAGTCGCTCGAGCGACCGATGGGCAACGGCGGCGACGGAAATGTCCGGCGGTCCGCGGCGGCGACGCGACGGCGAGCGCGGAGTCAGCGCTACAGTGCGTCTCCGGCCATGAGACCTTGCCAGAGGCGTGCACCGTGAGGGGGGACATGCAACGGTGGCATTGGTCGGCGCTGTCGAGGCCGGACGGTGGCAGGAGGCTGCCGGCGGCGAGCGCGGCACGCGCGGGCGCGGCGCTGGCAACCCGTGAGCGCGCCGTGGGCGGTGCAAGGGTCAACTGATTGGCATGGCTCAAATTCCAAAATTTTGAACGTAGCTCGAAAATCTTCCAACATGAAAGTTGTTTAGAATTTCATGAGACATGTCCCCGCACTGGAGATTTGGAGAAAAAGTTGAAAACTTGGCTGTAATTCAAAAGGGGGTAAATCCCTGTTTTAAACTGAATTTCTGAAATTCGAGGGGCTAAAAGGCAAAATTGGCCAAAGTGCCCAAAGAGGCAAAGTTCAGAAATGTGAAGATGTACAACTTTGCTTTTTGGAGATTTTGATGTTCTGTGGTAAAATCTTGAGATTTGGCTAAGATTCCATTTCAGCTTTGAATTTGAATTGGAAATTTCAAATTCCTAGTTTAGGGTTTGAATTTTGAGATACTTCCAAGCATTTTTAGGCTATGGTTTGAACAAGGAAGTTTCTTGGTTTGACTTCTTCTCCAACTTTCGCATTTGCACTTTTTCAAGTTTTTAGAAAGTTTTCAAAGTTTTCTTTATTGCTTCATTTGATTGATTTTTGGCTCAAACTTGGATAAAATTCCTCATTTTTCTTAATTCCACTTTTGAAGTGTGCTTAGGTTAACTTAACCACTAGTTTAGTGTTACTAACACCAGGGGTGTTACACATTCAGTTCTCTCTACTCATAAACGTTAGCTAGCTAGCTTACAAGAGTGCCAACTCATATTTTGATCTAAGTTAGAGGAGGAGAGATAGAATATTTATCAAAGATATATATAGTCAAGATTGCTGCCTAAGATCACATCCACTCAAACCCTAAATAAGCTCTTTAGCTAGGGGACATATCTGGTGGAAACTAACTTTCCATGAAAACTATGGAAACTTTAATTTGGATCACACGATGTTGATATAAGAGCACGCACAAATCATGTGGAAGGGGTGATTTGCAAAACGCTTTTGCAAATCACCCCTCCCACCTGATATGGTTTGAGTGGAGGTGATCTTAAGTTGGTTTTCATAGAATACGTTGCCCTTTGGCTAAGGCCTTCGTTTTTATTCATTAAACGTTCATAGCTTACTTGGTTGTGAACCTAGCTAGGCTGGTTGTTTTTCACATGGTCTCATTCGATGGGTCTTAGTTCCGGCCATGATTCACATGGGGTGCAAACTAGTCAAATTCAAAAGAGGCTTGCATATAAAACCGGACGACCTAAATTGAGTTTTGGACGAGTGATCTCTCTTACACAAGAATATAATCCTGGATGCTAGACATAGGGCCATAAAAAATGATAAAATGCAGTCAAATCCACTTTGGCAACATTAGTAGGATCCATACTCTCATTAAAACTTTTCTCAAACTAAAATATTTTAAAATAGTAGGTAATATCAAATTACCATTTTTTGCTCAGTACTGATGCACTGATATTAGTGCCCAAAACCTAATATGCGATGACCAGGGGCGGAGACAGGAGGGGGGCTAGGGGGCTCCAGCCCCCTACCTCTCCCAAACCCTTATCCCCCTAAGCCTCCCTCCATTTTTTGGAAGAAAGAAGGAAGAAGAAGAGAAAGAAATGAGGGGAGGAAGAAGAAAGCCCTCTACATGTGTGGGTTGGATTCGCCCCTGGCGATGATTGTTTTTTCTTTTTAGAAAAAAGAGCCTTAATTTGTGATGACATGTGATCCTTTTTACCTAATATAGGAGTGCTGCATAGATGTTAGATAATCGACTAGCTTGATATACAAATGATAATCGACGGGCCCATATATAGAGAGCTGCAATAATACATGCAAAACATTAACATGCCATAAAATATTTACTCAATGAAATATTCAAATTCGAAGGGTTTATCGTGAAGAGAAACTAATTCGGCTCCGCACCCTATTGAAATTCGGCTGGAGTGGACACATAGACCACGACTTTAACTTCGGCGATGCCGATGGAGGTTGGAATTAACTTCGCTTGGAAGAATTAGCGGACGTCATCACGTCAGTCGGATAGAATAGAATTATAGAAGACGAGCAACTGCCAACCGCGGCTAGTTTCGCGCTCCTTTAAATACACCACTGCCTTCTCGCCGCTCCCTCAAACCGCCGGTCGGTCTCCACGCATCCCCCAATTCTCAACAACTCCACACTACAATGGTCGCGGCGGAGGACCCGGAGTCCTTCTTCGCCACCGCGCCGCCGCTGCGCGACGCCGGCGCCGTCGCCGCCAAGCTGCAGGAGTTCGTCGCGCGCAACTCTTCCCACGACGCCTCATCAGGTAACGGCTCGCTGCCTCGACGAGCCCCCCGATGCGGCCATTTCATCGAACACCTGTGGAGCTGGCTAACACGTGCAAGGCTTTTTTTTTTTTTTGGTTTGGGTGGTAATGTGCGCGCAGAGGTCGGCGGGCGGCGGCGGATCGTGTGCGTCACGTCGGGCGGGACGACGGTGCCGCTGGAGCAGCGATGCGTGCGCTACATCGACAACTTCAGCTCCGGCCACCGCGGCGCCGCGTCCACCGAGTAATTTTCCTTGCCAGATTCGTCTCTTCAGGTGCTCTCCGTGTTTTTGCGCGCGATGACGGCGAATGGCTTTCCCACACTGCATCCTGCTCCAACCCACACCAGTCACCAGAGTACCAGACGGTCCGTTCAACCGTGATCATAACTTTCGCTAGCCACAGATGATCTAATTCTCTCCTTAGATTGCAAGTACGCTACAGTGATCCGCGTAACTAGCTCCTTATTATGAGCTGGTCCCGAGAGCATGTAGACTGGCACTGTATATGGCCTACTTGAGAGCGTGTTTCAAAACCTACTTGGGACGATGGATTTGTCTTCTTATTTTCTATATAGCAAGTGAATTTTATTCTTTTGGTAGCGATAAGAAAATGGACTTATTATTTGAGAAGTCATTGGATCATTAGTTAGTTACTCGTATATAGCTCTATATCCAATGAAATTCTCACACTCGAAATGGGCAGAAAACATGTAATAGCAAGTCCAAAACATTGTTAATCTGCTATTAAGCGATGAGCATCATTTAAAGGAATGGATATGGTCATATGGCTGGTGCGATAGGTCTTTAGGCCTGTTGGTAAATTATCCCTAAGTTTCCAGTGGCATTCTTCACTGCACCTTTTATATACATCTAAAATATGGAAATTTTACTGCTGTTGTTGTTGTGTGTTTTGATCTTTGTGTTTCCTTTAAAAACTTGAGAGATCATGCTTTACATGCCTCATAGTTTGTGATTTGCCTGTTCACAATGTTATGTTGGCTTGACATATCTTGCCATGTGATGCCTTGTTAGTTCTGCTAGCTGTCTAATAAATGCACTGAAAGTATGAATAGTCTCTTGCCAGTACCACTTTGATGAATATTAAGTACTTCCCCAGTACTGATGTCCCTTTTTTGTTCCGTTGATACAGGTATTTCTTAAAGTCTGGTTATGCAGTCATCTTCATCCATCGACGGTAATCCACAAGGCTATAGCAGCTGTTTCCTGGCACAGTAAACTAGCAGTTTTTTAATTTTTTTGACGTTTCAGTTTTGTCAACTGTTAATTATCTACATACACTGCAAAGAAGGCCGTTCTTCGTATTAACTTGAAGTAATTTTGAAATAATCCTTTTTCTGCATGAGTGCAGTGGGAGCTGCCAACCTTTCTGTAGGTTCCTGCCTGATGATTCATTTCTCAATTTTTTTGATGTAACTGCTGAATCCAAGGTTCAAGGTTGGTAACTTACAGCTTCTAGTACACATGAAAAGAAAATAAGAAAACCACTTCCTTACTGTGCTAGATTTTTTTTTTATGGTTATCAGTGGTTGAATCCCACACGACAGTGGTAAAGAAGGCAATTGGAGAGTACAGCAAGGTGTAACATGTGCTCGTTATCAGCATTTGATAGTGGCTCACTGATGTAAGAACATTGACTGACAGGTGAATTTCTCACAGGCTATTGAAGGAGGCTCTCTGCTGAAACTCCCATTCACTACGATATTTGAATATCTTCAGGTACTGCATATTTGATTATTTCTTTGACTCAAATGGGGTAAGATAATTAAGAAGCAGCACACAAATACTCTATTACAGTTACTGAAGATGGCGGCTACATCTATGAGCTCTGTGGGTCTACACGGGATGTTCTATCTTGCTGCCGCTGTGTCTGACTTTTATGTTCCATGGGATAGCATGGTATGCAGTAGTAGATGAGTTGCCTGTTTGCCTTAAATGCCTCATCCAACATTCTTTTATCATGCTTTTCTGCCAACTAGTTCGCATAATTTGATTACCGTGCAGGCAAAACATAAGATTCAGTCAGCTGGAGGCCCACTGGATATGAGGCTAAGTCAGGTCCCCAAAATGCTTTCAGTTCTTCGAAACCAATGGGCCCCCTTGGCCTTTTGCATATCTTTCAAGGTCAGTTTTGCCTGTAGAATGGTAATAACATGGAATGCAACCTTACAACCCTTTGTGTAACTTTTTTTGTTTAAATGAACGACATGTAGCTGGAGACAGATTCAGAGATTCTTATTCAGAAAGCAGAAATGGCCCTAAGCAAGTACAAGATGAACGTTGTTGTAGCTAATCTTCTTGCCACGTACAAAGAGGAGGTCGTCATCGTCTCAAATGGTGAGCGGAATAGTATCCGAAGGTGCAATAAGGATGAGGATCTGGAAGAGCATATCATCAAGCTCCTGGAGAAGAGCCACTCCAAGTATATTTATAGCAGCACAGATGGGTGCAACAAGAATGACTACGAAACGCTTATACCGATAGGCATACAAACTCTTGCTTAAGGCAAATATCCGTTGATTCCAGTGTCAAAATAACAAGAAAGCCCCATCAACTCTGATAAATATGTACCAATGTAATATGAACTGCTTCTATTTATTTATTTTTTATTTTTGTTCTTTTGAAACTGTTGGAAGGAGCTCTATCCAGCTTAATTGTGTTAATAGAGAAGAAGTAAAGCAGATCAAGCAAGGAAAAAGCATGTAAAAACCCTCCAAACTAGGGAAGCACCAAGGGGGTCAAAATGGGGAGGCAACAACGCCAAAGAACTGAAACAGTATCCCCAAAAAATACAGTTCAATGTTAGATGTACCATTCGCCATCACCTATTAATTAATAGTTTTTTAATCAGAAATGCTTCTTCCTTGAATTGTATGTTGGCTTTCCTTGAATTGTATATTTGAACAGCGCATCACCGGTGCCCGCGGCAGAAATGAACAATGAACACGCTGGAATGGATCGATAGTGGCCTGCGGCGTTTGTTTGGATCGTTCCGCTGGCCAACGACTTTATCACATTTAGCAAGCAAAGGCAGCGGAAGCGAAGTACCTGCATGACTGCATCCTGCTGCATCTACTAGTATGAACCTTAGCGGCCGTATACGCCGGCGCAGGCCGGCCCAAGAGCAACTAGCCACCTTCCGGAACCGAAAGCCACGCGCACGTGCACGTTTGACGCTCATACGGTCGTACCAGGCGCGCGCGTTCTCTGGTAAACCAACCCCATGACCAAAGCTCAACGACCGTGGCCCATCGAGCACCTTCCACGTTTCCAATTCCACCGCGTTTCATTTCATCTCCCTCTGCCCGGCCGCCCGTCACTGAGATCTCGGAATCTCCCCCGAAACTCTCGCCGAATCCATCCGGCCCTGCCGCCGCCGCGCCTCTGCGTCGCGTCGCGGTCGCGGGCGCGGAGGGAAGAGGATGGCGGCAAGAGGGAGACTTTTTTTTTTTTGAGCCCGGTGCGTCACGCGTGACATCGTGGAAAGTTCGTTGGCGGTCGCAGCGCAGCTCGTTTCCAGCTCGTGGCGACGAGTGACACGCACAGCTTCCGCGCGCCCCACGCAATCCAGACCCCGCTTCCTCTTCCCCACTTGGCGGTTTGCTCGCTTCAGCTTGCGTGCCAAGTCAGCGGCCCGCCCTGCTCTCCCTCTCCTGGAGCCTATAAAAACCACGGGCACGCGACTCGGCTCTGCTCACAAACTCACGGAGGGCGCGCAGCTTATTATTTGTTGCAGACTGCAGAGGATTAACTGGAGGAGAAAGGATACACAGCTTGTGAGCCAGAGAGACCGTAACGGAGATGGCGGCCATGCTGGGAGGAGACTTCGTGGAGGCGTACGTCCTCAAGAACGCGTACAAGGAGAAGCTCCGGCGCATGGAGGCGGCCGAGGAGGAGAAGAAGAGCAAGCGGGGCTCTGTCTCTGCGGCGGAGAAGAAGGCCTCGAGCTCGAGCGGCAGCAGGGGAGGAGGGCTGTTCGGCCTCATGAAGAAGAAGGTGCACCCCAAAGCAGCACCCGCCCCGAGTGACGCCAATGGAGCTGCTGCTGCTTCTTGATCCAGCGGTGGTGCGCGCGCACACGTCATCTGCTGCCACCATCGCCGCCGGTCGAACCATGAATGGAGATGATGCGAGTGCTTGTAGTATTTGGTTGGAAGACTAGATGCCACGAAATGATATAGCTAGTGCCTTGCCAGGACTTTTTAGCTTGCTTTTTTTTCTTTCTTTCTTTCTTTCGATTCTGACGAGATCGAGCGTTTGTTACACGCTTGATGTCATCCATGTTGTTTCATTTGTTTACTCAATGTAAGTTGTACATGAAATGGCAAAAAGAAAAAAAAATGTAAAAATCCCTTCCAAAATTCAGGCCTACTACTTGTCACGTGTTTTCGTCTGTACAACTCTCTTCCAAGATTCTGGGTGTGAAAAGTTCTTCATTGGACAAAGCAGGTTTTTCAACCAGCAATACAGTACGATATCGTTTTCTCTTTGCTGACACGCGACGACTAAACACTTTTACGGTTAACGTGGAGTAGGAAAGTATGCATACTGAAATGGCATGCCCTCTATGCTTCTGTTTCCGCTCTGCTGATACAGAGGAGCCAGCAAACAACGGATGGTTAGTGGAGTAGTATCAGCTAAGCTTATCATCAGGCAGCCCTGGTGAGTCTGGGACCAGCATGGGACACCGCTTCTTCCAGAACACTCCCAGTTCAGTTTTTTACCCCGTGCAAGCTTCCATTTCCATACCGGCCAAGTGGAGCTGGAGCATGAAAATTCAAGTATACTTCCCCTTTCAACTCTCCAGTGTCTCCCTGCATGCAGTAGAATACGCCTCTAAACATGGCTCGATTTCGTCACGGATGACCTTAATCCGGTGCGGAGCCGGCCTGAGCGAGTAACACGATCGAGACGTGCGTTCATCCTGTGACGCTAGCAAAGCGATCATTCTGGAAACGCTGGTGCTATACATACGGACAAATCCGTATTTGAACACCGTGCGTGCTCTCGTGTTCGCCAACTTCGTTGACCTCAGCAGTTGATTACACGCACATTGGTATCCCGTATATAATATATACGCTACGCGTTGGAACACAAGCGATAATGTTAGGTAGTCGCAGCTAGGAGCAAAAGTCAGACGAGGACTCCGTGACATGTTTAAAGCCTGAATAAGATGGAAAATTCTATTGTTTCAACTACAAAAAACAGTTTAAAAATCTGTATCCCATCCAAACATTTCAAATTATTTTTACAGATTATATATGTAATCCAATCATTTGGATATTTTGCAATCCCACTGTCTTTTCCAACCCAACTACTTTTAGGCTTTGTTTGTTTGCCTACTAGATTATATAATCTAGCTTAGGGTCCAATAATAGTAGGGTACCCATAATAGTATAAATGGCCATCTGGAGCACCAAAAAGTAATCTGAAATATGTTATCCATCAATCCATGCATGGCAGCTTATTTCATATTTTTGTTGTGGTTCACGGTGACATTTACCAATTACCATGTTGACTTTGGACTATAATCTAGATATATATAATTTATGAGGGAAACCAATAAGGAATCTAAATTATATAATCTAACATATGGTGTAATAACAGCATAGTAAATAATCACTCTATCCGATCCAACTTGCACTCTGATAAGAACAGGAATCAGCAGCAAACTGATTCTACATTGCCCCTTTTGCAAGATCTGTATTTAGCACAAGATCGGGGAAACTCATTCAGCGACCAAACCAGGAGGAAGAAGTGGAGAATTGGTGGACCTCAGCTAGTCTCATATTCATGTCAGATCTGACAAATTTACCAAACGAAGCTGGAAGAATCAAAGCAACGCTGCTAATGTATACGCCGTCCAATTCCAGACCTTGTTGGCTGCTTGGCCTGCTCATACAGCCACGGGAGACGGGAAACGTGCGCGCGCGGCCCGGCCATGAAAGAGGTGCGTCACGCATGACATGCGCCGCGGCCCCACCTCGTCGCGGAAATTCGTTTTACAAGCAACCGAGATTATATATTCTCGGTCCCCTTGTCTTGTCAGTTTCCTTTGCTCCTGCTCGCCTGCCAGTCTACGCCCCTGCATTGCTCTTCTCGAGCGAGCCTACTGTATAAAAGAGCTGGCACGCGACCCAAGCCTGCCCACACCTCACACTACTGGCCAAGCTCGAAGCGGCGAGCTACTCCTGGCAGCTTTTTTTGCGTACTTGAGCAGAGGAGAATCGAAGAAACAAGGGAGAGGAAGGCTGCTGTCACTCCCCGGCGAGCTACTTCCGGCAGCTGCGATGGCGGCCATGATGGGAGGAGACTTCGTGGAGGCGTACGTGCTCAAGAACGCCTAGAAGGAGAAGCTGCGGCGCATGGAGGCGGCCGAGGAGAAGAAGAAGAGCAAGCGGCGCTCGGGGGAGGAGAAGAAGGCCTCGGGCGGAAGCAGGGGAGGCGGGCTGCTGCTCGGGCTCATCAGGAAGAAGGTGCACCCCAAAGCCGCCGCGGAGACCTCCAATAGTAGTGGAACCTCTTCTTCGTGATTTAGTTTGGGGGTATAGTTTGATGTGGCCAAGAAATGCAAGCATGGCATGCCTAAGGCATATGCAGGGTCGTGTAAACTTGTTCTTTCTTTCCTTCCTGATCGTCGAGCGCGTAGCTCGATCGCTTGACGTAGATCATGTTGTTGATTCCGCTTTGTGGTTTAAGGTTGATTTCAAGGTTGTAAATGTTAGCTCGACTAGTTTATTAGCATGTCCACTCTGGTCCCTTAACCGTTGCAACTTGCAACAGTTTTTAAAATAAGTATAAAGGAAAACTATACTACACCCGAGTGTCTGCCTCTCTCCTCCTCCTACATTTGAATTTTTTTTTTCTCTTTTCCCCTTCTTCTCTAACACCGGCGAGTTTTTAGGGTTTCAGAATTAGAGAAGAACTTACTGGTGTTTGGTGGATCTAGGGGGAGCTCGAGCGGCAGGGTAGAGGACGGTGATGGTGATCAAGACGGCGGGAGAGCGAAGAAAGCGCGGCAGCACCGTTGGAGCCGAGCGGTAGTGGACCCCGATTGGGCGGCGAAGACGTCGAGCTCCAATAAATTAGCATTGGTCTTGGTAGAGGTGGCCGGGTGCCAAAGAAGCCGGGCGGCGGGAGCAACGGGCTCTCGCAAAACTGATGGTCTCCCATTGAGGAAGAAGAATAGGGAAGACGATAAGGTGGTGCGACATCTGACCTGGACCATCTGTTTTTTATCCAACGGTAAAAAAAATCTTGTAGGAAGACTCTTCAACACTAGAATATTACATAAATGGACCCTATTATAATCTTGCGTGACATTATTTTAGGATGACGTGGAACGAAGTGCTCGCTAAAAACAAATGTGGAACAAAGTAGACACGATTGATGGCCAGTGCTTATCCATTTCTACTACTCCGTAACAAACACCTAACGGGGGCACTTGCGATTCTAGAAAGCTCATCACGATGTCATCAGATGCGCCACCTATATATTCCGTTTTCACGCCGGCCAAGTTGAGCATGATCGAGAGCGACGTTTCTCATTCACTAATCTGTCCAGACGCATTAGTGTTTCTCATTCACTAATCTGTCCAAACGCATTAGTGATCTAGCACTCGAGCCATCGCAATCCATGCTGAACATCAAGTGGTAGTTGAAAACCTCGTGAAAAAAAAGAGAGGTAGTTGGACAAACATTCAAACAAGATAAAGGCCACAGCCACAAGTGAGATGATGTGTGTTCATCCATAACGGCAGTACGGCTATTTACCCTACTCCGCTGACACTGCAATTATATTATGCACTATATGTGCTCACGAGGTCGAACATCATTTGTTATTTGTTTATGGGCTGCAGTTATAGTTGAGAAACATGGTTTTCCTCCACTTTGTTCGTTTGGAGGTTCTGGTCTCTGATGGGGTCCTCTTTTGCCAAATTGTGGGTTCAAGGAATAGGGATGCAAGTGGGTCAGCTTTGGGCCAACCAGTGGCCGACCCGCTCAACCCAATATAAGCAATGGGTTGACCCAATGGTAACCACAGAATTACCCAAAACTTTGGTGGGTTACCCAAACACCAATCAACCGTGTCGCGGGATATGTCGAAGCGGAGATTCTCCTCGATGGCACCACGAAGAACTCCGCCAGGCGCGTAATCTGAGGCTTCTGGGCCACGAGTGAGTTCGTGTTGTGTTCTACCGCCTGGAAGACGGCATAGCAGTAGCCCTCACGCCGCCACACATGGTCGTCGGCCAGCCGCGCCATTGTGCCATTGAGCAAGGTCATCTGCATCTCGTCGCTTAAGCTGGGCCATTTATCCTTCCCGTCGAGGCTCGATTCCACTCTATATCTCTGCTACGTCATAAATCGATGTCCAATCAAGATCCACGATACCCAAATCAAGTTATATTGGTGTTGGATTGAGCTCCGATCCTCCGCCATGGGCGATGAACTGGAAACATGCAAATCGAGCTCTGATCCTTTTCTGTAGTTCTTGTTTACTTCACCTGTCCTTCTCTGTTGCTTTGTAGATCGCATCTGATCAATTCTGAGGCCAGTTTCTCATCAGTGATGACCTCCCAGATCCTTCAATTTTAACTTGAGACCTGCGCTGTGGGTGCTGCTGCGCTCGGCACCAGCGACCAAACAGAGATCGCCCAAGCCGGCTCCTCTGTTTCGTGCGTATTGCTGAGCGAATGGCAACTATCCTAATTATTTTGGGTTACCCAGTTACCCAACGGTGGAACCCAAAATCAACCAAAATTTTCATGGGTCGGCTCTATAGGGTAATAGCACTGCTTTTTATTTTTTGGGTATTGGGTAGTTGGGTCAACTCAACAAAACCTGCATCCCTACCTAGGAATGCGTTTCTAAGGATCGTCGCAAGGGCTTCAACTCGCTCGCATGGCTAGTCGTTTGGTCGCTTTGGTGGCAGTGTGCTACAACCGGTGGCCCTTGCCTCCCAGATATGGGAGGAAGAAATATTATGGGTGCATGTGGGTTTCGTTGGCATCAAACTGATTTCAGGTCTGATACTGTATTAGGTTTTGTGTTTTTTTTTTCGTTTAGTTTGCTTTCTTGTGATTTTTGTTGTACACTTTATACTCTCTTCAATGAAAAGCGTGTTTTGCATGTTTAAAAAAACTGCAATTGCGCTCGTAACGCACCAGCCAACTCGAGTAGACTGTGTACAGATTTGGGACCGATCGAGTATTGTTCCGGATGGAAAGAACTAATGCTAGTGACAAATATGGATTTACTGCACATTCCATGCTCTCATGCTGCTTTCCTGCTTAACATCTTACTCCTTAATTGCCTTAACAGAAAGCCCTTGACCTGACATTCAGAGCCAGAGATTATTTGTGTTAATATTTTTGTTTTATTATGCATGATGAGCCCGAGAAGTAAGGAAAATACATGTGTGCTGTGTTGAGGACTTGAGCTCCCGAGGACCGAGATGAAGCTGCACGGCGGGAGAGGACATTTGTTTTTGGTCCAGTGTCGTACTGGTACGTCACGCGTGACATACTGATTAGGGTGTGTTTAGATTAGGGAAAGATTCCCTGAAAATACACTGTTCACCAAAAAAATACTGTAGATGAATAGTGTTATGTGAGTGGAAGTGGTGCGATGAATAAGGAAAAGTCGGATGAATAGTGGTTTTTTGGGGAACTTTTTTGAATCTAAACGGGGCTGAGTAGCTCTTCAGCGTGCCGATAGGCCAAGCAGATAGCTTCCGCGCCCCTCAAGCAGGGTTCACAAAACCGGTGGAAACCGGTCGGTTCCCGTGGAACCGCCCAAACCGCCCCGGCCCGGTAGCGGTTTAGGGCGGTTTGAAACCGGTAGAATTCAAAATTTTCAAATTTGAATTTTCAAATTTGAAAAATCGGATAAAAATTCTTAAAAATACTTCATGGTCTGCTGGATCTATTGGTGTCAAAATTTCTCAAATATTTGGTCATTTGCTATTTGTTTCATAAAATACAAGTTAAATAAAAAAAGAAAAAGAAAAAACGTTGCAAGGCCCAACTCGGCCCACTATTTCCCAACCCCAGTAAAACCCCCCCTCCCGCTCCCCCAACGGCACCAGAGCCTCCCCCCTGCCCTCTTTCTCTTCTTCCTCTCCCGCATCCGGCCCCTGGCAGCTCGCGTCCGCCGCTCCCCGCCGGCCTGCCGCTCCGGGAACTGCTCGGGAGCGTCGGTTAGCCGGGCCGAGTGCGGATCTACCCGGTCCGGCCCAGTTCCCGACCCGCAGCGGCGGCTAGCCGCGCCGGGAAGGCGGCTTACCGGACGGATTGGTCGGTAAGCCGCCCGGTGTTGCAACACGCAAGAGAGGTAATAATAGGGGGATTAGGGATGTGGTGAGATGGATTTAAGCTATTGCTATTGCTATGAAATGGATGGATGCAGTGATGGATTTATTGCTATTTTCATTTACATATTATTTTGATTTGTAGTGATGAATATGATGGATTTGTGAAATGGATGTAGGGATTTAATGGATTTATGAAATGGATGTATTGATGTAGTGAACTAGTGATTGATTTAGGTATATTTTGGTTTATCTTTTGTGATTTAGTAAAATATGAAATGGTTATGGTGATGAAGTGATTTAGGCTATTGTATTTTGTTAATTTGTAAATGGGATTATGGGAGTAGGTTTTAAGTGCATTTCTCTTTCGTATTTGTTGTGAACTTCACATTGATAGGTTTATGTTCGTTCCATGTTTGCAGATACACAATGTCGAGAGAGAGATGTTGTATGGGAGCACGGTGAAAATTTATACCCCAGTTGGAGATGCAATTATTGTCATACCTCCAAAGGAGGTGGTGGTGCGACTAGGTTGAAACAACATTTGGCCGGACGCAGTACTGAGGTCGTCCATTGTAGAAAGGTTTCAAAAGAGGTGCGTGAGTTCTTTCAGCGTGAGCTTGACAGGACTAAGAAGGCAACTGCTGACCGCAATCGTGAGAAGTTGTGAAAGGAGAAGGTTGCAGCGGAGGGTAACTATCCGGCGGGAGATGAAGCATATGATGAGGAGGCTGAGCTGGAGCGTGCCCTGCACCAATCGAGAGCTGAAGAGGAGTTCCGACAGGGGGTGCAACAGAGAGGAGGTGCATACGAGCATGGAGGGGGTAGTGGTTCGAGGGGAGGGAATCCGGTGTCGCGGATGTTTGGAAGGTCTAGTTCGGTGCGGCAGACTCCTGGGGTGGTGGATTATAACCTGGGGTCCGCGAGAAGATCGACGCAGCCAAGGATTGACACAGGCAAGTGAACACAGAAGGGTAAGAATGCAAAGGAAGCTATTGGGAAAGCTTGGTCGAAGTTTTTTTATATTGCGGGAGTACCTGGAAGGCAGGCTGACAATCCATGACGGATATGCAGAGCACCATCCAGGCATTGCACGAGACTGAGGTGTTTCGTCAGAAACGTGGTGAGTTTGGCACGGAAATGGCACATAAAATGGCGCTTGACCCAAAGACAACTGCATCTTCGTGGTGGATGGTAAACGACAACTCAACTCCCAAGCTCCAAAGCATTGCTATGCGGCTTGCTGCTCAATGTTGCTCCTCAAGTGGATGCGAGCGGAACTGGAGTACTTTTGCCTTGCTGCATACAAAGGTTCGCAATCGATTGTCCCACAAGAAACTGAACAAGCTTGTCTATGTCAACTACAACCTACGCCTGCGACTTGCGGATGTCGCCAACCCCCCTCGTGATGAAGGTGATTTCATTGATCAGTTGGCACAGCTTTCATTCTTTGATCATAAAAATCCGGTGCGGGAGTGGATGGAATATGGTAGATCAAATAGTGACCCAGTTCTTGATGAGGACGGTGATGAAGGAGACTCACCGGTCCCGTCTCATATTGTAAGGGATCACATAAGCAACGAAGACCTCCGTACTTCTACAGGGGATGCATGCATTAGTGATTGGGCACGACGACATGTGGGTGACACTCACCTAGGGAAGAGGAAGCTCCACTTAGGGCCGAGGAAGCCTGATACAAAGCAACAGGCCAAGGGACAAGGCAAATGGCAATCAACTATAGTGCTGAGCGACGAGGAACCTGATGATGGCGAGGGTGATCGTAGTCCAGAATATCAGGAGTCTCAGGATAGCAGCTCCGCTGATGATGAAGATGATACTGATGATGGTGCTGGCAGTGACGGAGGTGGTGGCGGTGGAAGTGAAGGTGGTGGTGGTGGCGGTGGCAGTGAAGGTGGTGGTGGTGGCGGTGGTAGCGATGGTGGCGGTGGCAGTAGCCATGGTGGTGGTGGCAGGGGCGGTGGTGCTGGCCGGGGTGGTGGCGGTCTTCGTTTCACAGGTATCAAGTGTACATACGTACATATACACATATGTTAGTCAATGAGAGTATTAATTGCATTATATGTTTGACTGTAGGGGAGACGGAGTTCACACATGCTACTCAGGACGCTGATCATGGATCACCGGAGACGCAGAGGATAATGGATTACGCCAATCCACAATACTCATCTAGCTCAATCAACAAATCACCACAGTCCAGTTATAACTATCCTATACCTGAGTTGAGCATGCAACCACCCTTGAGATGGGTGTACAAATGGGAGGACCCCCATTGGTACAACATGTTACTGCAAGAATGTCAGAGAACATCGGCTTGGACGGGGCAAACTTGGCAAGACTTCCAAGCTGAGTTGCTTCAAAGGCAAGGTTTACAAGTCATGTCCATCGCCGAGTTTGAAATGGCCAAGCAATACTACCGTTGATCTTTTTCTATGGAGTATGGAATATGAACTAGGACATTTGTATCATGTTTGTGTGGACATTTCTATTATGTTTGTATGGACATTTGTATAAATAATAGTATTATGTCTGTATGAACATTTCTATTAGGTTTGTATGGACATTTGTATTATGTTTCTATATACAATTATATGTATGGATGTTTGTATGTGTTTGTGGTTATTTTTTCCTTAATTTACGCATATTTCATGCCAATTTTTTTTGTCGGTCCAACCGGTCGGTTACCGGTCCAAACCGACCGTTACCGACCCAACCGGTCGGTTAGCCGTTCAAAACCGAGTACACCGAGGATTTGAATTCAAAATTTGAATTTAACCGGTTTCCACCTGTTCCTACGGTAACCGGACCGGTTGGCCGCTACCGCCGGCCGGCGGTAGGGCCAACCGGTTCGGTTTCTTGAACCCTGCCCTCAAGTAACCAAGATTCTTCGTCCCCTCGTCAGCTTCTTGGCTTCTGCTTTCGTGGCCTGCTGGTTGTTTGGGCTGGTGAGGAAAAGGGTGCATCCCAAAGTGGCCGCATCAAGTGAGACCACTCTGTCCACTCAAGCTGCTTCTTGATTTTTGCTGTGTGCAAGTGCAACACCCGGCTGCCAACATTACCGATCGATCAACCTGTCGTCGTGACACGAAGCACGACGACGAGCTCGCAAGGATTTACGCATGCAATGCAAACAATAGCTTGTTTGGTCAGTCCATCAGTGTTATAAGCCGGATTAAAAGTCTGGCTCGCTTTAGACTGCATATAAGAAGGCATCTATCAGTCCAAAAACTGGCCATGTTGTCACATGCCGTTTGCTAATTGCTAAATCAGCCGATCATACCAGCTACACGCACCTTTGAGGCTTTGACCTCTGTATCTGTAAGCTTCCATATTTGTGCCGGCCAACTCAAGCCCAACGAACAGTCACGGTTCACACACGTCGAGCCATGGCTCCATTCGTCACGCGTGACGTGACCTCCGTCCGCGCCGAGCCCGCGCGACTGCGCGAGTAACAAAAGGTTATGGACGTCGTGCAAACGGGGCCGCAGGCGATCGAGATTGTTTTCCCTGTGTCGCCTGACACGACACGGCGTCCACCACCCAACCAAGCAGAGACGCACGTACGGCTGACTCGTCCGTGGCATTTGTCACGCAAACTGACAACAAGCCACAGCTGACGCTGCTTGCTCTGGCTTGTTTAGATTTCGACACCGGGTTTGTTGGCAGATCCCAGTTTGTTGGCATCAGCGAGGTTCGGTAGTTGCGGGCTGAACCGGCCGTCACGTCGGGGAAGAGCATTGCGCTGCAGGCCTTTCTAACACTTTTTTTTTTCATAACCTGTTAACACCACTGGAAAAAGAAACCATAAAACAAGGATAGCCACCTCCGATCCCCAGTGAAGTACATCCCTTGAGTTGAGGATCACAAAAGATGCTCATAGGGTGTGTTTGGTTCGAAGACAAGGTGGGATGGGATGGTCTGACTCAGTTTTTTGGGATGGGTCCATCCCATCTCGTGTTTGGTTGAGGGGGATGGGTCCATCCCAGTTTTTTTGTTTGGTTGAGAGGACAAGGAGATAAAATCTAGGACAGGTTAACACCGTTAGATATTGTCAGCAATAGGGCTCACATGTCAGCCAAATATATCTTCTTCCTCCTCTGTTCTTAGCCCGTGACTGTTCTTCCCAGCACCATGACATCCGGCCACCATTAACGAAGAAAATCTCCCTTGTCTGCTCCTCCGACTGAGCAAGACACGAGCATGTGCAGCTAGTGCCTCTCCGATTCAATTTTTCTATGCTTGCTCCACTGCATCAAATCAAGAAGCAGCCGGATATCATTTCTCATCGAGATTTCCTCCACCGCAAATTTTTCTATTCTCTTTCCCAAATCAATTCCACTGAACAATTGATCCCTGCAGCTCCTCAATCCTCGTACAAACAATGGTTGAACCTGTACGCATGCCCTGCCCTGACCTCACCGGCGTCTGACTCTCAGATCTGTGCTCGTGCCCCCTGCCCTGCGCTCCTGCCCATGCCTCCAAGCCAGCGTCGCCCGAACTTGCCCTTTCCGGCTTCCTGCACGTTGCTAGCTCGGCAGAGGTTGAGCTCACGCGCGCAGCTGTGCAGACGTGGATCTCGCTAGGAGGCGGAGTTCGAGCTTGCGGGTGGGGCAGCCGGTGGGCGTTGCCAACTGACGAAGATGGAGCTCGTTCGCACCCCAGTTGCAGAGGTCGCTGGGGAAGCCGAGCTCGTGCGTGGCGTAGTCGCGGGCTCGCCGGTGACGAAGACAGGCGTGGTCGCGTGGAGAACGATGACGGCGTCGCACGGCGTGGAAGGTGGATGACTCGGTCCGCTCGATTTGAGCGGACGGGCTCGTCCCGCATCTGAGCGGAATATACCCTATAGGGGATGACTCCGTCCCATGTGTCTCTGAACCAAACAGCCTAAAAAATGGGCTCATCCCGTCCCGTCTCACTCCGTCCACTCAACCAAACACACCCATAATTTATCACTGTACATTAACCATGCCGATTGTTTATAAGATCTATACACAGCTTTCCAACAGTTGATTCATCTTATACATATCTGAATGCCTGTAATTGATCACTCTCCATGACTCAGTCAAATTAAAGGCCTTTTCCACGTGCACACACAAAACACGGAAAATAAAAACTACATGGTTGTTGGCTAAAACGATAGCCCATGGTTTGAAATCTAGGCCAAATATATGCTCCATAGGTGTAAACGGTGGCCCTCGTCTTAAACATCAAGAACCTGGCAGCTGACAAGCTCAGCCGTCCCAAAGTTCCTGGAAGCCACTGTGGTCCATAACACATTTTCTTCGGATGCCATGTTGTCCGCGTTATTCTGCACCACAGCCTGCATAACTTGAAGAGTATTGTTCGCTGCCTTTGTTATGACATGGAGCCTTCCATGGAGGCCAGCGAGTAAATAAGGGGCCTCTGCATCAGTGAAATCATTTACAGGAACCTCTGGCGTGATGGTTACCCATGTGTCCTCTTCACAGTTGTATCTTTTTATCTGACCACTGTCCAAAGAGCTGGAAGGCTCCAAGGTGTAGAGTTTGTCATCCATCACGATACCTAATTTTGTGCCTGCTTGTCTTGCTGGCCATCCATCTCCAAGGCCATCTGGCATTGTTGACCAAGAATTCAGTTCCGGGTCATAGATCTCGCCTCCGATGTCGAAAAAGAATGGCCATGAGTACAAGCTCTGAGGAACATATAGTTTACCCTTGTACGGTGCCATTCCTGTGGCGATAGGCTTCAGTACATCAGCCAAGAAAGCTGGGGGTAGTACCTGTGCTTTCGCAAAAGGCATTTCTGGTAGCTCGGTCCACAGTCCAGTTTTCGGGTCAAACACCTCAGCTGAACGCAGAGGAAGTAAGCCATTCCGACCCCTACTCACTCCACCAACTACATATAACTTGCCATTCAAGAATGTTGCCTTGCAGAAAGCCCGCCCAGTCATCATTGGGCTTGCTTCCTCCCACAAATTGAGAAAAGGGTCATATCTCCATACACAATTAAGGGCAACAGATTTGGAAAACCCCCCAACAACATACAAGTAACCATTAGCAACACCCACTGAGCAACCACAGAAGGGCATCTGGTCCAAACCATTCCTTCGCCAGAACCAACCCCTCACAAAATCAGCAATCCTAATGCTTGATCCCACAACATTCCACATCCGAAACCCAGAAGATCCAGTCCTATTTGATTCGTCCTCGTTGACGAAAGAAGGCATCGGTGGCAACCTCTGCCATTTCTGTAACACTGGATCGAGAGCATACCAGTCGAGCTTATTTGCCTCAACTTTTGTCAGTACATACAGCCATTCTTCACTTATGCCAAGCTCTCTCCTCAGCTGGGAAAGTTCATGACTGGTGATTGCTGCCTTCCAAGCTCTGCTAACCATCTTCAAGTTTAGGTAATGAATCCGTGGTAACCGTGCCAAAATTTGGAACGAGAGCTCATCGGGAAGGGTTGGAATGATCCTCGGGTTCATCTCGTACTCATAAGTAGATACCTTCACCCTCTTATTAGGATCTGTTCCAGATGTTTCATGCCGATCCATGGACTTAGCAGTACTACCTGTAGTGCTTAGAATGGAGCCCATCTGTAACTTCCTTTCTTCAAATTCAATAATTGATGTGGTTTTTACATCTCTAATCCATCAACGATCGCTGAATCTGGGTTCAAAATACAGGAATTCTGTGAGCTTCACCATAAATCTGAGATACATAGTAATGGAGCACAGACCTATAGGCGTGATGTGATTAATAGGCCATATAAACATTTTCAACAAAACAGGATTTCTGACGAAGTGAGGAAATATTTGAAAATAGGCACATTCTGAAACCTATATCTTTGTGAAAGACTGCAAGATTTTTCCAGTACAATTTGTTCAATTATTCAACACTCAACTTTACAATTGGCATGTAGCCTAGGCGCCATAGGTCATTACAGAGGCAATGAGTGGCAAATCACCTTATAGACTTATAAGTTATACCCATGTTCGAATGAAGAATGATGGACTTGTAACCATATGGAATGTTGGCCTCAGCAACATCAAAAGAATAAATGACATACAACGCTCAGTTTATTGTCTAATTCTACTCCTAACTGACGACTCTAATCACAAAACCCTCATACAGGACTATGAATTAAATCCCAAAATACCATCCATCCGCGGTTCGAAAGTTTAGACGATCCAATTAACAGTAAACGGGTTCTGTTTCTGCCTATACCAATTCAGCCCTTAACAAAAGTCCAACCGACCAAGCCTAAGCAACGCTGCTAATTCATCAATTGCGGAAGGAATTAGTACAGGCTAATGGAAGAGCCGCGCGGGGCCAGAACGGTTCCCCATCCGGCGGGAGGTCAAGGTCGACCCGGGGGCCGGGGCTTACCGGTAAACGCCAGCGCGGATCTCCGATGCGGCAGCCAGGGGAGGGCGAGCATCCCAGGAGCAGACGATCCAGGCAGCACCCCGCGAGCCTCTTGCGCGAGCGCGCCCGAGGCGTCGCCGCGTCGGCAGGAGAGGTAGAGGCCGGCCGGCAGGCAGGCAGGCCGCAGGGAGCCAAGGAAAACGAGGCGACGACGACGCGTAGGCGGGTTGGTGGTGGAATCCGGAAGAGAGGTGGAGTGGAGCCCAGCCCTGGAGGGGAATACCGCCCCGTTCCGTTCCGTCCCGTCCGCCTTGCGTGCGAACGGCGCCTTGCGCCCTTGCCCTCCTACAGATTCCCATCCAACGGTGCGCAGCGCAGCCGGCCCTCACCCCCGGTCGGCCCAAAAATCAGAGGGGGGAAGTGGCGGAACGAATTCGGAAATTCCTAGAATCTCCATAGTCCAGCACGACACCGGCGGCCACACGATCCTCCTCGCACGGCTGTCGCCGATCGGCCCGATCCTGACCGCCCGGCACCGGCAGCCACACACATGGCACACCTATTGCCGGTGCTCTGTGGCCGCTCAACAGATAGTAACGCAACGGTGCCGTCCGTTCTCAAAACTCTTCGGATCACCAACACCAACTTGGGTCGGGGAGGCCGGCCGCTGGCATTAGAACATATGAAATCCAGCGCTCGCGCCGGCCAGCCAGGCGGTCCACGTCGGCCAAATTTTTCCATCCGTCCAATAGGCTATCCAACGGCCGCTGATACACTGTTGCAATCGATATTTCCATTTAGGACCTCGTATTTTTTTATAACATCAACCCATGGTACACGGTCAAAAATATCTTCCTCTTCCTCCGTTCTTTCCAGATGCTGGGCAGCGGCAGCGGAGCTCCCGCGCCCGGCGGTTGCCTTGGCTTCAAGGTGCCCAGCTGAGCCATTGCTGGCCAGGAGAAAGAGGGAATCAGGCCATCTCCGCGGCTTCGAGGTTTCCAGTTGAGCAGGAAGCGGCGCCGGCCCGAGGGGAGAGCAGTGGCCGTGCCAAGTGGCGGCTGCATGGCGAGCGGTGGTCAGCCGTTGCGGCCGTATTCCTTCCCGAATCACGCCTCTCCTCTCAGCCTCGCGTTCGGTGTCCACCTTGTGTCCTCCGTCCTGGAAGTGCGCTGTCTACCCTTGTGTACCCCATCGCCGAAGTGCATCGCCTCCGCCGGCGCCTGTGGTTTGTTGTCTGCTAGCACGGTTGGGGCGCCCAGGAGCAGTCCGCTTGCTGGCCTCAAGGTATCCACAACCCCCATCGCTCTTCCTTGCCTCATATGACATCTGGAGATTCCCACTGCCGCTCCTTCTATATATTGCAATTGCCATCCCTTCCCTGTCCCAGCCCCCTTGATATTCCTCGATTTTGTATTAGGTTGATTAGTTCGATTTTGTTAATCCGTATTTCGTTTCGGTGAATTATTGTGATTTGGCCAGCACATGTTTACAGTGGTGACAAGAAAACTGCTTTGGATGCAGATCTCGTTCCAGTGCTGCCAGATTTCATATCAGACACAGGGCACAGGAAGGATGACCATACCATGGAGCTCACATGTTCAGGTTTTACTTTGGGTCTTATGCACAACATCTGTTTGTCATAATGCCTAGACGAAAAAGTTGAGATTCCTAATTAATTCAACTTCTTGTTCTTAACCAGTGCCCACGTTTTCTGCATTGCATGATTTCAGCAATCCATTTGTGCTTAAGGCACAATAGCAGCATGCAAGCTAGATTAGCAGCGTGTAAAGTGGAGCTGCGAGGAAACTCAATGGCAATTACTGTTGGTTTCAAAACACAGTAATATATTGCGTCATCATTAGAGCATGCCGTCTTATTTTCTGTGGCATATGAACTCATCAGTTATTCTTCTGATATGCCGAGTGAGTTATGTAAGGCACAATATTTTAACTTTAGTGTGGGCACTGGGCAGGTCAGGAGCTACACAAATGTATATAAACAAGCACTGATTATCCCTAATAAGCAGGTCGGTCCTCTTTATATGATTCGAGTTGCATACATTAGTCATATTGTTTCCATATTTTTACTACAACCTCCAAAGCCAAATTGCTTTCTGATGTACATGTGGACTTTTGTTCACTTGCAAATGCACGGGAAAGAAATTTAGTGTCATTTCAAAATAACCTTATTGAAGGTGCAGCAGATGTTCATATTTTTACTATCCAAAGCCAAATAGCTTCCTTGTATATGTATCAAAAAGATGCTGCTTAACTATTTCGTCTGTATCAGCTTACCATATTTCACTTTCATTATAATCAGTTATTATCTTCCATTTGTTGGCCTGGAGTGCTTACCTTCTGCTTAATGTCAGGCAGGTTTTTCCTATAAGCAAACTTTTCTTGTCAAGTTTGCATCACTTACCCAGCAGTGAATGTACTACAGAACACTATTTTTGTTGAAAACGAATATGATATTTGAAACATATTTTCATAATATTGCTTTTTTTCTAAATCTGATTCAAAGGACAGGAAACAAAGTTCAAGGTCTTTTATGCGTCTATAAGTTAATCATTTAGTGTGTTTGCAATATTTGGTTATGACTTCATCCTGTGTCCATTGCTCAGGGTCTAACAGGCTCGGATTGGATGAATTCATACTACCAACATTTCTTGAAAGAGGCATTGTATCTAGTCCTATTACATTTGGGGAATGGCATTTCTTACACCTGAATATACATGTAAAATTTGTTGCAAAGATATCGAAGAAGTTTAGCTGCTCAATTACTCCTTAATAATGTGTAGCAAGAACATTAATCCTTCTATGTATGGTGTATATAATTATGGTCAAAATGTTAGGCTCGGATTGGACGAATTCATGCTACTACCAACACTTCTTGCAAGAGGCATTGTATCTAGTCCTATTACATGTTGGGGAATGGCATTTCTTACACATGAATATACATGTAAAATTTATTGCAAAGATATCGAAGAAGTTTAGCTGCTCAATTACAACCTTTATAATGTGTAGCAAGATCGTTAATCCTTCTATGTATGGTGTATATAATTATGGTCAAAATGTGTTATTTCTGTAAATGTCCGCTTCTATCTTAATTTACATGATTTTCATTTATAAACATAGTCGCAAATCACTAGTGTTACTTATATATCTCAGTTATATCTGAAATCGACCACGCTGCGGCCGGCGTCTTTCTTCCTCGCCACGCCGTGCTTGAGCAACCGCCAGGCCTCGGCGACGCCGTCCCACCTCTCGCCGGAGGCGTGCATGTGGGACAGTAGAATGTACGGCGAGCTCGTCGCCGGTCCAAGCGCCAGCAGCCTCCGGGCGGCCCTCTCGCCGACGCCCGTCGTGTCTCCGTGGACCCTGCTGGCGGCGGAGAGCAGGCTGCCAAGAACGACAGGGTCGTCGTGGAACGCCGACGAACGGACATGGTCTTCGGCCTCCTTCAACCTCCCAGCTCTACCCAGGATGTCGATGACGCACGAGACGTGCTCGGCTCTGGGCGACACGCCGTATGTTGTACTCATCGAGTTGAAGTACTCCATGCCTTGGTTCACCAACCCGGCGTGGTTGCACGCGGATAGAAGGCCGGTGAATGTGATCGAGTCTGGAGCGATCCCTGCTTCCTTCATCCGCTCAAATGTTTCAATGGCCTCCTCGGCGTTGCCCAGCTTGCTGAACCCGGAAATCAGTGTGTTCCAGGAACATAAGTTCCTGGCTCGCAATTGATCGAAAGCGCGGACTGCAAACACCATCTGACCGCACCTTGCGTACATGGCGATGATCGCGTTGCCCACGGTGACATCCGTATCTTCTCTGTTTCTGATGAGGTGACAGTGGACCTGCCCGCCATGGCGGACCAGAGAGAGCTCCGCGCACGCGGCTAGGGCGCTGGCGTACGTGAAGTTGTCAGGCCAAACATGTTGGGCGTCCATCATATCCTTGAATAGCTTAAGAGCTTCCATGTGGTCACCACGCCGCGAGTGTGCAGCGATGTAGGTGTTCCAGGTGACTGCAACCTTCTGCTCTTCCAAAGACAAGAACACCTGCCCTGCCTCACCGATCGTGCCATGTTTCGAGTACATGTCCAAGATGACATTGCCCACAAAGGCGGTGACGTCCAGGCCGTGCTTCATTGTTTCGCAATGCAGTGCTGCTCCGGTGTTGAAATTCTCCAGATCGCTGCAGATTCCAATAGCAGCAGCGTAGGAGAACATGTCAGGACGCAGCCCCCGCAGCTTCATAAGCCTGAACACCTCCAACCCCTTCTCCGGTCGGGAGCTCGCCGCCAGGCCAGAGATCACGGCGTTGTACGACACGACAGTTGGTTCGGCGAGCGCCCTGAATACGCCATACCCTTCGTCGAAGCACCCGCACTTCATGTACATGGAGGCGATGGAGTTGGCCACGAAGGACGGGCCGAGGAACCCGCTCTTCAGGGCGTCGGCGTGCACCTGCGCGCCCGCCGCGAGCGCGCCCAGGGCGGCGCACGAGCGCGCCACGCTGGCGTAGACGTGCTCGTTGGGACGCGCGCCTTCCAGTTCCATCCGTGCGAAGAGCTCCAGCGCCAGCTCCGGCCTCGCCGAGCGAGCGCAGGAAGAGATGAGCGCCGACCACGACACGAGGTTCCGGCGCGGCATTTCGTCGAACACCCTCCGCGCGGCATCGAGGAGGCCGGACCCGGCGTAGGAGACGATGAGGTGGTTGGAGAAGAAAACGTCCGCGGCGTGGCCGGCTTTGACGGCGGCCGCGTGCGCCGCCGCGGTGGCATGAGCGCGTGGCCAGGCAGTGTCGACGATGAGAGACACCAGCCTTCGCAGGATCATGTGCTACGGTGCGAAGGAAACTCCTCTCCGCGCGCCCTCGTAAAGGTCCACGCTGCTGGTTTCTGGTGGAGAGGCAGAGGAGACGCTGGGTTGCTGCTGCCTTGCTGGAATGAACACGAATATGGATGCGCTGCCGGTCATGCGGCTAAAAACGTACAAATTTTCACCTGTATACTTGCACCAGCATTTCGTTGTGCACAAGAAAACCAGTATTTTGTTTTTTTTAACCTAAAACCAGTATTTTGTTGTGCACGAGAAAACCTTAGGAATACAAAGGGATGTTTTCCATTTGCTAATCCTCGCGGAATAACTCCATATCAAATTGATTAGCAAATTAATCACAACAATAAGGCTGCAAACCATGACCTCACCTCCTATTTACCATTCCTGAGATTGTTTTTGTCAAGAAAAGAAGTACACGTTATGGTTTGCTTGTGGAGGCTAATTATATTTGTACTAAGGGAAAGACACAAACCGAGTTAAAATGTGTTACGATTACAATCAACCTGAACATATTTGTAACTAGCAAAAAAATTAGGCAAGTAATATACAACGGTTTTAAATCTAATAAGGCCCTGTTTGGAAGACCAGTTTTCAGCCTAAAACCAGCGTAAAATACAGCCCCGAAAATTTTTGCACCCGGACTAAAAAATGTTGTTTGGAAGCCTGGTGAGCCCACTAAAATTACTCCGGTTTTGGGTCATTACAACCGGAAAAATAAAAACGCCTCCGCATGCCACACTCTTTTTCCGACAACTATCGGGCCGGAGCTCTCACGTCCTCTCTTCCCCGGAACTGGCGGTTGGCGTCGCTTGTTTGTTCCTTGAGAGATCTCGCGGCGGAGCGGCACCTTCCCGACCGCATCTCTGCTCCGACCTCTGCTGCCACCAACCCACCATCTTATCCTGTGCTAGTGATCCTCAGGAGGCCGATCCCCATCGCGGCATCCCCTCTGCTGCCTCCAGGTTGGTCATCGCCACCTTGTTGACAGCCACGAAGGACAAGTCAAGCTATTGCTAATGGCGGTCTCTGTTCTGTCGGTTGCTTTTCTTCCTCTGTCTCTCGGTTCCAGTTTTGAGTGCGATCGTTGTGGGAATGATGAAAAGAGGATTGAATGGATCTGTATTTTGTCCCCAATTTGAAGCTGCAGTGGTCTCAGATCTAATTTTATCTCCAATCTGAATCTTCTTCTCTTTTTTACTTCCAATCTGATGGTATAACCAGTTGGTGAGTATTCAATCCTGACAACTTTGAGACCTTGGATGTTCTCGGGACGAACTGTGCTCACGGGAAGCTCTAATCCTGTCTGTTCAATTGCTATGAACTTGTGATTGCTGTTTCAAGTTTGTTTTGAGGCTTTATGTCCTTGCGATGATTGGCGCCTGCCTTTGCAGGTGTCAGTGTTTCAGATCATTGACTGTTTCTGTGCTTCTTCTTCAATCAGAAAATTCCTGTACCCAAACACAGATTTCCAGAAGAATATGTTTACGAGGGGTTTTCTTGTGCACAAGATATTACCAACGGAAGTTAACTACAGGTGAATAAAATTACACAGCTGCCAAACAGAGCCTAAGATGAAAATAGGCCTGGAGGGGAACTGGATTGATTTTAACTACAACCTTTTGTATGTTTAGACAAAAGATACTTAGTACAAAATTTGATATTCAAATGACTATAAAATAGTCGTGTGTTGAACTTTTATCGGATACAGCGTACTAATATGCCATTGGTTTGTGTGCATGCATTGCAAATGCAACTACCATCGCTAACCACACTTCATTTGCCTACCCTATCGGCCTATCCCTAATTCTATTCGCCTCCATAAACGCCCCATCACACGTTCCTGATTTAACTCAGCATCCAGGCATCTGTTTATATGATTATTCTTCTTTCCATCGTGATTAGGTATCCATCAGCATTGTATGTCCCGTTGGTGCCCAAGAACAGTGGATCTAGCTAGTGTGGGGACTAAAGAGGCTCAAGGCCGCACCACCTGGAGTTCCATGGATATAGAAAAAGGAATGATGAAGGAAAAAGAGAGCCATATAAATATAGGGGAAAAGATCCTTTTACGGCTGTCACATAGAAAATCCCTTTGAAGCCGAATATCCAATCGTCCTAAACGTGTGGTCGCCACGGCGATACGCATCGGCTGCAAATTGTGAAGGACATGTGAGACCAAGATTCAGCTGCACAATGTTTTTTTACTCAAGATTCAGGTTGGCTTTATTAGGCAATGAGGCCTAGCGATTTCGAATAATTTTTTTTGAAATAAATTTCGAATAAAATTTGTTCACCACGAGTCTAAAGTCTAAACCCGTTAGTTTACTGAGGCATAATTTAACAACTCACGCGCTCTAACATTCATCTTCACTCAGTCCAAATCGATCTCTATGTTCCTGCCACACATTACAGACTCATCACAGTCACAGCTCCCCATCGCGATAAGCTCAGAAGAAATTTAACCTTACGAAAGCCGGCACCTCCGGCGGCTAGGGAGGCTGGCCACATCGCCGGCTTTTCCTGGCCGTCCGATCGGCCGTCCGGACGGCCCAGATCGTGCTATTTTTTGTCAGTTTATAAAAAAAACCTGAACTTTATAGAAATACACCCTCCCGTTCACTCATTTAATAAAAAACCCCCTGAATTTTATATATATATATAACCAGTTGTCCACCCTCTTTTAGGATTTTTTTTAAGAAACCCTCGGATTTTCTCGGAATTAACCCGCAGTCCACACCCAACCGACCAATCAAAATTTTTAAAAAAACTCCTAAACTTCCTTAGAATCAACCCGTCGGCTTTTTCCCTCCCCCATAAATATTCTTAAAGAACCCTCAAATTTTACTAAAATTACGTAACAACCCCTATTAATTACTTCCCTACAACCAATACTATATGTACAATTCAACCACCAAAACGCGAACTCCTAAAGTTCCTTAGAATCAACCCGCCGTCTTTTCTCTCCCTCATAAATATTCTTAAAGAACCCTCAAATTTTACTGAAATTCCGCAACAACCCATTCTATTAATTACTTCTCTACAACCAATACTATACGTACAATTCAACCATCAAAACGCGTTCCAACAAAAAAAACCCAACATAAAATTTGTTCTAATTTCAAAACATACAACTGTATTATATAACATATTTTTAAACCCAAAAGCATCTTCTACATTCATTCACACAAACATTATCTACGACCCGCGTATCTATGATTCAGATACCAAAATGTCATCAAATTAAGAAGTGTTCAGTACAAAAAACAATCAAAATTCAAAAACATAAACCTTCGGACCGTACCAAAATTTGAAATTCAAAGTGCCTCAGTAATTAGTTCCTGTAAATGATTATATAAGATCCGTAGGTCGATCCTTTATAATATATATTCATTTTCCTCACCTACACAAAACTATACGTTACTTAACATTGTCGATCTTTGGTTTGTAAATAAATTGCGAACAACCAAATAATCTAAGGATTCTCATAACATATAACCCTCTATTAGAAAGCGGCATAATAAACACCTTACAACATCTGTATAATAGGAATGCACAATGTATGCACCTACCCTCATGAATAGACTTTAGCTGCCAAGTCATGCTTAGAGAATGCAATTGCTGTGTCACACATGGAGCTAGTTCTACGAGTTAATCTATGTATTTAAATGATTCCAACTACGGTGCTTTTCTACTATATGATAACATGATATATACAATTACTACTAGATATCGTGCACTCTTTATTCAAATGCCGATTGTATATCATCATAGGCAATTGGTTTTTGCTCGAGAACAAAAAGCAATACGAGGAGAGCCTTTTTTACTAATATGTTGCTAAAAGACATGGAGTGATGGCCTCTTGATTATTGGATCTCAACCAAAAAAGTCATCTATTTTATTTTATTTATTTAATCAAAGATTAAGCCGCGCGCCAAGACCCCGCAGATCACCAGTAAAGATTGCAGCCTACCGAGCCCTAAAAAGATTGGCTCTGTTCCATTCTCTGAACACGTTGACAGTGTGCGGGCGACATCATGCTGACTAACCCCAATGCATTCTTCAGAAATTGTGGGTCCTGCTCCCTTCCTGCCGGATTAGCTGATCAAGTGGCTGATGTGCCCTCGCAACTAAGATTGACTGCTTCAAATTCGAAGCTGACAGTCTACAGTTCTCTCTTCAGAGGCTCCCGTTGCAACACAGAATCTTAGTGTACCTTCAAGTTTCAAAATTCAAAAGGGGAAAAATAATTTCAAAAGGGAAAAATAGTTTTCAAAATAATAATAAATTTTAGAAAGGGGGAATTATTCAGTTTTTGGGGGGTGGATTTTACATCAGTCCTAGGGATGGTAGCGGATCGGGTTCGGAGCGGATATCCACGGATTTCGGGTATTAGATTTGGAGTCATATTTTCGCTCACGGATTTTGGGGTTCGGATGTCCGAAATACTACGGATTCGGGTCGGATTCTGAATCTCGCCCGTGAAGCTCTATCGGGGCTCCGAAAAATGCAGCCCAATAGCAGCCCATATATGAAACCCTAAGGATACAACCAGTCACGAGTCACCCCAACCCCCAATTCCGAGCTCCATCGGGGCTCCGAAAAATACAGCCCAATAGCAGCTTACATATACGAAACCTATACAACCAGTCACCCAGTCCCCAGTTCCCATCCTCTCGCGTCTCGACTCGTTCTCGCAGGCAGAACCGCGCTAGCGCCGCCGTCATCCCAGATCGAGAACGAGAAGTCCCTGCTGCCGTGCTGCGACCCTGCCTCCGCCTTCGGCCTCCCTCCCTCTCGCCTCGTTCTCGCACTCGCAGGCTCGCTACTCGCTAGCGCCGCCGTGGCGCCACGCCCACACCAGCACGCCCACGCCATCGCCGCCAGCGCCGCTACCACGCGCCCACGCCCAGCGCCGCTGCCTCAGCTCTCCGCCCTCGCCGCCTCAGGGCTCGGGCCCTCCGGCTCCGCCTTGCGACCTCGTCCTCGCCGCTTCCCCAGGTGAACCGCGACTCCCCGTCCCCGCCTTCCCCAGTTCCCCGGCAAGAGGGTGACGAGTGTTTGACTGTTTCCCTTTTTGCCTTTTACAGGAAAGGAGCAATGTCTCGCCGTGCTACGAGTGGATCTGAAGTTGCTGCTGCTGCTCAATCTGCAGCCCATTCAGCAACGCCGGCATCTGGCGCAGCTGCGCCAGCGTCTGATTCTGCAACTGTAACTATTGGTAATGCTGATGTGATAGAGGTAGAGGATGGTCCTTCTCCCTGCACGTGAGTTGTCCTCGTACGATCTTTGAGAATTTAATCTATCACCTTTCCCAAGAGCAACTTTTCGACGCTTCATGATGGAAGCAGTCCTTCTGGTAAACTTTGATTTGGAGGACGAAAAATTATTGCCACCACCACCATCGTCCCACAAGTCATATCCCACGAGTCATCGTCGATCTTTCTCTTCCTCCTATCAAACACGGACAGATTCTTCTTCACACCAACTCGAGGCACGCCCTCACTCGAACGCCTTGTCGATCCCACATTTCCTCGGCGCCCTTTGTGTTCTTTCCTCTTCTCTCTATTGCCCAAGCTTACAACCCTGGTTCCTTTGGCTCTGTCTTCTCCTCTTTCCTTGTTCTTCCTTCCACTGGCAGACCCACCGCTGCTCCAATTTCTCTGGCCACCAGGGGAAGACTTAGCCTGGGTCATCGGGTTTCTGTTCAACGCCACAGAATCTGGGAAGAATGCACTGCGCTCGTTTGCAGCGGATCTGAGCTGGGCCGGCCACGAGTCCCCTCGGCCGGGCGACGGCATGACAGCAGGAAAATAGGAGAAAGGGAGAGAGAGAAAGGGAGTGGTGGCAGCGGCAGCGACGGCGAGGTGGAGGGACGGCGTATGGTATGGGAGGCGGTGGGAGTGCGAGGGAGAAAGGTAGGGATGGAGGCGCCGGTAAAGTGGAGGGTAGAGGGGCGTGCGGTAGGGGAGGCGGCGGGAGGGCGAGAGAGGGAGGAAGGTCGGGACGGCAGCGGCGGTGTGTGTGGGGGGGGGTGCGGTGGGGAAGGCGGCGCAAGGTAGGAGGGAGGCGACGAGAAAGGAGGGGCACGAGAAGAAAAGCTCTGCTGCCGCTCCGCTGTGAGAGGAAGAAGGTGGCTCCCCCTCCCGCCGCCGCCAACGAATTCCTCGTCGTCGGCGAGGTGAGAGGTTTTCCGCTCTCCCCTAAACCCTTCCCCTCGACAGGCCGTGGCCCAGTAACTTGGCCGATGCACTGGACGACCCAGCTCAAACATTCTGAAAGATAAACCGATTTGAAACGAATTTCACCTGAAAGAGAGAAAAACGAGGAATTTCGTTTGGGCAATAGAGAGAAGAGGGAAGAACACAAAGGGGGCCGAGGAAATGTGGGATCGACAAGGCGTTCGAGTGAGGGCGTGCCTCGAGTTGGTGTGAAGAAGAATCTGTCTGGGTTTGATAGGAGGAAGATCGACGATGACTCGTGGGATGATGGTGGCGGTGGCAATAATTTTTCGTCCTCCAAATCAAAGTTTACCAGAAGGACTGCTTCCACCATGAACCGTCGAAAAGTTGCTCCTGGGAAAGGTGATAGATTGAATTCTCAAAGATCGTATGAGGATGTCTCACGTGCAGGGAGAAGGAGTCGAGCAAGGTTTCTGATATTAGTAGAGGGTTCAATGGTCGATCAGGGCTTAGTAAGAACTCTGGAGCATCAAAAGGAAAGAAGTTTGATGCATCAACAGAATTCAGGCGTACCAAAAATGGTGGAGCTAAAGATGTTGGTTTGGATGAGGAAGTTGCAGATAGTAAGAAGTCAGATGACTCAGGTCATATTACTGAAGAAGAGAAGCCTCGTCCTCGCCTTACTCGAGTGCTGGACCAGAGTGGGAAGAAAATAAAGCCTGTTAAAAAAGATGTAGTTCCTGATGATGAGGAACCTACTCGTCCTAAGAAGAGAAAGCGAATGAAGCTAGATCCTTATGACACTTCGAACAAACGGATTGAAGATTTTCCTCCTATCCAAGACGGTACAACTTTTTTGTTACACGTTTTCATTTGTTCATGTGACTATGCTTATTGTTTAATCTTATTGCTTATTGCATTCGCACTTATTTATGTTCTTATTTCTATTGTTTGGCATTACCAAATAACCCTTCATCAGTAAAACAGCCCTTTTTTCTTGAATGTTTTCTGTCTCTGACCTTGAAATTGTGTTCTACTTCCTATCCGCAAGTGTGATAGATGAAATAGTTTTTCCTTTTTCGAGGGGTATTAAGGCCAACCTAAAGGAAATGTAGATAATCCTTTTATTATGTTTGTTTTTCCTTGTACCTATGTACAACATTGAAAAGATGTACTGGTACGAAAACAGCCCCTTCTAAAAACAAAATAGAACTAAAGAATATAAAATTCAAAGGATACGTCGTTGTGTTTGCATGCTTACACATTGGGACCTCTTACAAGGTCAGTTTACTTTTAGATTGGAGAAGCAAGCAATTTGAAATTTGTTACTGAACTGCTGAGTTCCAAAAATAAAACAAAGTATATGTCGTTGTGTTTGCATGCTTGCATTCTCGTGAATATGTAAATTCTTGGTCTTTCAAAAAAGACAGTTATGTCGAATATGTAATCCAATAATACTTGTGTTTTGATATGTTCCTTCTTCCTTTTTCTTTTTTTATAGTTACCAATGCAGAGAAGGTTCTGGTTGCGAATGCAGAGAAGGTTCTGGTGAAGTGTGCACCTGAAGAGACTGAAATGTCTATAAATGCAAAATTCCGTTCTATAAAGCCAACTCCCTCAATCCTTTCATACGTTGAAGATAATGTACACATGATAACCTCTTATAAACCTTCTTACACACTATGGTTGCATGTGTAACACCCTCTTACTGTTGTTTGCAGTTACTAGGTCGTAGGCGTCTAAATGAGACTAAAAATGCTGGCTACAATGTCAAGATTTCTGCTCCTCTGGATAATGTTCCCTTCTCAACCAGCAGCACAGAACGTGATCGCATAGAAGAAAGTGTAAGAACTAGTCCATACAATCAGTGCCATAAAAGTGTCTTCTACTTTTTCCTTAGGGTGATTATACAGTCATATTTACCACATAGTTTATGATGCTATGGCACTTTGTTGTGTGAATTTCATGTTTCAATTAGCAATTGTTGTTCACATAAAACAATTGGCAGGTGTTCAGAAATAAGCTGGAATTCTTTGCCGCTGCCAAGATGTCTTCATCATTCCCTCCTCCTACACTTCCAGAGATAGCATTTGCAGGTAACTGAACTACTGAAGAAAACAAAAATGTTGTAGTTGGGACATATTAGGTGTACCAAATATCTTTGTTAACACAGTGAAATATTAGGTGTATCAAATGTTGGTAAATCCTCGCTGCTGAATGCACTTACAAGACAGTGGGGTATTGTGCGAACATCAGATAAGCCAGGACTTACTCAGGTAAGTGTGCAATGAAGCTGCCCGAAGACCGGAGATGCACACCAAGCTGCTTATTTTCTTCTATTGGTTTTGAGTGCTTAAAATTTATTTGTTGGCATTAATTATTAATTGCAGAGTATAAATTTCTTCCGACTTGCATCAAAGTTATGCCTCGTTGATTTACCTGGATATGGATTTGCTTATGCAAAGGAAGAAGTTAAGGAGTCATGGCAAGAGCTCGTAAGTACCTTGAAATCTTAATAGTAGGCTTGTAATGAATCTGGTAATGCTGCATTCTGCAGGAGTTGATCTGTTATGTCTTCCAAAAACAACTGTAACAATTTGTAGGTGAAGGAATACGTTTCTACCAGGGTTGGCCTAGAAAGAGTGTGTCTTCTTGTGCACACTAAACGTGGAATGAAGCCATTGGACTATGAGCTTGTAGATTTAATGGAGAGGTGTGCCTTTCTTGTTTATTTTGGTTTCATATAGTTCATGCTTTGTGCATGGCCTTGACACAGTTACATCACAGTCAGTAAAGTAAGAATAATTCATTATTATATCCAAATTTCCTCAAAACATTTAGTTTCCTCTTTGAATTATATATTTATACCAATGTAAGCACTGTTTCGCTAATTGACATTTCTGTGCAATTTTAGGCACAAGACACCATACCAAATTGTGCTGACCAAGACTGATTTAGTTTTCCCGATAGATGTTTCTCGCCGTGCTATGGAAATCCAAGAGGTTATTTTCCCAGTCCATCCTGTTATATGCACATTTCAGTTTGTTACCTAACAGTATTGTTTGCACACTCAATTGCAGAGTCTAAAGAAGAACAAGTCAGTGGTAAACCCAGTGGTGAGCTTTTGAATTCACCTCTCTACTTTTTTCCGGATATGCACCCTTTTGCGTGTATGAAAATACATCATCGTCTCATCTCATGCAATGATACTTCTTCATTTAGATGATGGTGAGCTCCAAAACAGGAGCCGGCATACGCAACCTGAGAGGCATGCTTGGAAAATTGGCTCGCTTCATCAAACCGTAGCAAAACAGCGGCCCCTTTTGGACTCGCATCAATCAAAGCTAACCAAACCTGGAGCTAAAGCATTCCTAGGCACGTTAGGATTTGGAGCCTACCTGTATCACGGGCTCAGATTCGAATATGAGGGAACTGTATTCCTTTTGAGGTGATTATGCCATCACATTCAAAATCTGCTTAATTCCGAGAAATAATCGAGTTTCCACATTTGGAGATATGCTGTGAGAAAGCATACTGGTATTTTGTTGCGTCTTGCTGGTTATAGTACTACCTTTATGCGTGTCTCCTTGATGTGGAGTCCATTTTTTCTGTGATAATTTTATGAGTCACGCTGGACATGTAAATTGCTCGTGTTCTAGATGTCTCGCTGGCCATGTAAATTGTTCTTTAATTCAGGCTCTTGAGCGATGTGATATGAAATGCGCGCTCATTTCTGTTCAGGTGAAGGCACGCGTAAGTTGCAGTGGAATGCATCATTTTCTTAACCCCAAAGAGATTGTGGCTGTTGTGGAAAATCCAAAGGAGGCTGCTATTTTGTCAGTTCCATAAAAATCAGTTCCACACGACGGTCAGTCAGTCGGTCACAGACACCAGGTCATCAGCTCGTGCTCAGCTCAGTGAAAAGACGACGAGAGAGCCAGGTGAGACACGGCCGGCCACACGGGTGGGAGATGAGATGGCGAGTGGGGAAGAAGGAAGGTAAGGGGGAGACGGTGATGGTCACCGGCGCCAGCGGCTTCATCGGCTCGACGCTCGTCCGCCGCCTCCTCGACCGCGGCTACAACGTCCTCAACCCAGGTGAGAGCGCACATCGCAATCCGACCAAGCCCGCAGCAATGTTATGGCCGCTTGCTTCGGATCCGGTACGGTGGTTATCATCATCAATCCAATCGCGCGGTGGTGTGCATATACGCAGATGACAGGGCGGAGAGAGACTGACCACCTCCTCGCACTCGCCGCCGGCGCCCCGCCTCCGCATCTTCCGCTGCAACCTCTTCGACGGCGCCGCGCGGGGATGTCTTCCACCTCGCTTCAGTTCACCCTGCATCGTCGACGCCGTCAGCGACCCCCAGGTACCATTGCCGACCAAGCTCCGTTCGTGGTCGCAGAGGCAACTGATCGTGCCGGCGGTGGAAGGGACGCTGAACGTGCTGCGCGCGGCCATGGATGCCGGTGGCGTGCGGCGGGTGGTGGTGACCTCGTCCAACTCGGCCATCATCCCCAGCCCAGAGTGGCCGGCCGGCGAGGTCCGCGACGAGCGCTTCTGGACTGACATCGACTACTGCGAGAAGATACGATCAACGCAGTGAGCACCAACGCAGAAGAAAGGCTGCAGGATTTCCGGGATGCAACGCCTGGAGAGCTTTGATTTCTTCAGTAACTTCGTTGCTCAGTTCTCAGGTCTCAGCATGTCACACAGGAGAACGTTTTTTCATCAATTCCAGCATGTCCGTCCTTCTACGCCTCCTTCAAGGTAAACAAGCCTAGGCATTTTTTGGAACTCTGAATACTACTTTTTCATTGCAAATACAAAAAAAATCTCGAGTTGTAGACTTTTGATCATGTGTCGCTTGGTTGTTCCAGTTCAAATCTATATTTTTGCAAGTAGTCTTTGACCACCTACATTGTTTAGTTTCGAATTACATGTGTTGTTGAGAATATTGCTCTTTTTTTTTTTTTTTGCTCAGTGTGCCGTTAGTCCGTTACCATGAGATCAACAAAACATTGAAGGGACACCATTTTGGACCTGGTCATGCAGGTTGCACAGAGGAGTACATGGATATCTTCATGGGAGCAGTCCACGTGGAAGACGTTGCGCTGGCTCATATCCTGGTGTTCGAGAACCCATCAGCGTCCGGGAGGCACCTCTGCATCCAATCCATCTCTCACTGGAGCGACTTGGCGGCCAAAATCGCCGAGCTCTATCCCAACTACAAAGTGCCCAAGTAAGCTATCCATCCAAATATCTTTTTTCACGATGAAACTGACTAAAATTTAGGTGCCAATGTGACAGTCAGACAGCAATATCTGGGAAAGCCTGTCTCTTTTGCAATCTCTGGTGGGCTTGAGAGCTGCAATGTTGCTTCGAGTGCAGGTTCCCAAAGGATACCCAGCCTGGGCTGGCGAGGGCAGAAGTAGGATCGAAGAAGCTCATCGCGCTGGGGTTGCAGATCAGCCCCCTGGAGAAGATAATCAGAGATGCTGTGGAGAGCCTCAGGACCAGAGGGTACATCTTGTGATTGATCGTGGGGATACTGCAATGCAGCAATGGAGTCGTCGACCACTCGACCTTACTCAGTTTGTAATTATAGACAGTGTGGATTAGTCCAATAAAGTTCAGAAGCACAGAAGTCTTGAATGTGGCATCGAATTTCAGTTCAGAAAAAAAAAAAGGGAATGAAGTTTTCAATTCCATATTGGAACCGTAGATGAAGTTTGAAGGAGTCACAAACACGAAACTCAAATGACTCGAATAGATTTTTCAAGTAGACTAGTGGAATGCAAACGTACAAAACAAGCACCTAGAAACACTTGGACTACCTAACATTAACATCCATCAGCAACGCGCCACCTTATCCCTTCCCGCCCAGCCGGGCCTATCTGGTGGCGACGCGTGGGTCCGTCGGCCATCGCCCCCACTGCAGCAATTCGATCAGTCGTCGTCCTCCTGTATCAGGCGGAACACGTCATCCAGCCCCGAGCAGCTCCCGATCAGATCGAACAGCACGTCCGGCGGCACGGCGTCGACGCTGCACATCATGTCCAGGTCAAACTCTGTCTCTCCGGCGGGCAGCCACGCCACGGCGTCGTCATCCTCCGTACGTCCGCCGCCCACCAGATCAGGCCCGTAGCTGTAGTAAAGCTTGGCGAGCTCGTCGATCGAGCTCAGCCTCTCCTCATCCCCCACGAGCCCGGCCAGCTCCGGCAGCACCACGGCCAGCTCCCTGCTCCCTCCTCCGCTGTTGCTGCTGTGTCTCGGGCTGATCACCTCCCTCTTGCGCTTGTAGTGCGCACGGCCGGCCACGTCATCCTCCACGTCATCGTCGTCTTCCTCCTCCTCGTCGTCGTCGAGGGGCGTGATCTGCAGCGAGGACTTGAGGCGGCGGCTGAGGACCTCCTCCTGGCACAGGATCTTGGACCAGGTGTCGGTCTCCTTGGCGCTCATCTTCTGCTGCAGCCGCTTGGACTGCCACACGAGCTTGCGCATCTGGTCGAACCGCGGGCTCATGTGCTTGATCACCGCGCTGAGCAGTGAGATCTTCCACGCCTTCTTGAGGTCGTGCGGCTTCCGGTAGGGCGGGACCCCCTGGTGCGCCTGGACCTCGCCCTGGGACCCCCACCACGCCTCGGTCCCCGTCGGCCACCACGGCGGCGCGAGCCCGCGCTCCAGCGGGAAGCTCCGCTGCGGCGGCTCGCAGTGCTGGATCAGCGCCGAGAGCACCGACCCCAGCGTGCTGTCCTGGATGTCCTGGAGGCGGTGGAGGCAGGACGACGACGCGATGCCACCAAGCGGCGACGAGCTCGAGCTCGAGCCCTCGGGGCCGGTGACGGTGAGCGCCATGGGGCCGGAGCGGTCGAAGCTGACCCTGTCCTTCCACCAGCCGCGGAGGCTGTCGGAGGAGCCGGACATGGGCTCGCCGGCCTCGTCGATGACGCCGTACACGAACCCGCGGGCGTTGCAGGCCTCCATCATCTTGAGCATGTGGCGGAGGACGCCGTCCTGGGCGCGGAGCATCGCCTTGCGCCGGCACCGCACCTCGGGGGTCTCCTCCTCCTCTCCGGCGCCCGGTGGTGGTGGTGGCGCGAGCGGCCTCGATGGCCCGGCTCCGGCGGTGGAGGTGTGGCGGAACGCGCCCGCGCGGCCTTCCAGCTTGTTGAGGAGCATCTGGTCTTTCCACATGCGGCGCTTGAGGTCGGAGATCTCGATGGACTCGGAGCCCGACTCCGAGTCGCTGAGCTCCTCCCGCCGCTCGTGCTCTGCGGGGGCGGCGGCGGCGGCGGCACCGTGGGCGACGTCGTGCTCCATCGCCGCCTCGGAGAAAGGATGCCTCCGGCCGTGGATGCCGCAATTCACATAGAGAAGATGCACAGTAGTAGTAGTAGCGGAAACACTCTGGTGCTAGCTTGTGTATAGTCGGTGGTCGCCGTCGTTGATCTCCTGACACGGACGATTGGTCTAGCTACAACCGACAGCAGGCAAATGATCATATCGCGCAGGCGTCGGGAAGGATTTATACATACATACATACAGGGCGATATCGGAGACGAGAAGGGTCAGAGGGAGGCACGCAGCAGGTGATGGATGGATGTCGCGACGTACCCGTGGCGTGGCTCCGCCGCAACCCAACGCAACGCGCCCGTGTAGGGGTGGCCAAAGGACGTGGCCGCCGCCTCGGGAATGGGGGCGTGCGTCGCGAATGCATCCATAGGGGTGCCATTTCTAGCCCTCTACTAGATAGAGAGTGCGGCACATGGTTGGGGTGGCTCGCGGGTGGTGGACGCCCAAGGGTTCTGTCGGGCTTGGGGATTCCGGGTTTACGTATAGGCTCGGCCAAGGAAAAAAAAACCGTGAGCTTAAGTTTCCGCCACACACCTAATTGATTATGTTTGTGCAGTGCAGTGCGTGACTTCAGTTGGTTCTGGTGTCGACACGACAGGCAGCCATATCTTTTCTTATACAGAATACTTTCATTGCTCGTTAAAGACAGAGTACATGGATGACAGTGTAGTCACTAGTACAATGCAACTGCAAAGCAGATTGGTAAGGACGATGAAGGAGGTGCTCGACATCTGAACAGCAGATGTGCTGAGTCTGTTGTTTTCGCCTGCGCTGCAAGTTGGTGTGCAGTCCTGCTATGTGTTCTTGGGATCGACAGATCTTCATGTATTGATAGGGTTGGCTACTATTGTTGGCCATGATTTTCTGACAAGAGTGGCCTGATCCTCCAGTCTGTGCATTTTAGGATTGGGTCTTCATGTTGGAGAGTGGATATTAGTATCTGACTATTCTGTCAAATAGGTTAAGTCTTGTAAATTGAGTATCTTGACCACCGATGGAGCAAAGTGGAGGGCCATAGCTTCGGCTTGTAGGGTGTCTTCTGGCTTCATGGTTACTGCTTGGATGAGGAGGCTATGGTGTACGGAGTAGTATGGAGTTGGTGTCCCTGTATGTACTAATGTACACACCAAAGCCCTGCTTTTCTTTGTCTATAGCGCCGTCTGTCTGGTTGGATCGCTAGCGTCGGTGAAGCATTTGATTCCTGTCAAAGTAGGAACAGGAAGCCATATTGAGCATGTCCGGTCTCATGCTTAGCCTGGCAGGCCAGCTCTACAAACAAATAATTAAGTGAAGCTCTTGATCATGTAGCTAGGTCCTATATACCCCCACAATATATGGGCTGAACAAATATGATAATCTCTGGGACAGGGCAGCTGCGTACTAGATATTCCTCCTCAACTCCACATAAACTAATTTTAAACTAGCTAGCTTCACCTAAACGTATTTAGGTAAAAAAAACAGCAAAACAAACACACCACTGTAGTTTGCTACCAATTACATGGTGCAGCGTGGTCTCACGCGTCGCTCTCATACACCTCCAACTGAGAGCATGCATGTTCGATCAGAGCGCGCCCACTATTATTTTCTACAATAGATGTCAAATCTTCATCTTAAGCTGATAACAATATGGGCAATATCCAATGCAACGAAGACATGTGTTGCCTCGATCTTTTATTTCCCTTATACCTTTTCTCTTTCGACCTACCTCTAGTTCCTCTTTTGGAACACGTGCAATGGCAGGTTTCTTGTGGTGGATAACCCGGATTTGAGTTCTAGACTCGACACTGATGTTTGTGTTTTTTTAGATTTGTTTCAGGATTTTACCGCTGTTATTCTTTATTAGGTGATAAGCAACGTGACACATGCAGAATTTTGAGAAAAAAACTAGACCCGGTGGGGATGAGAGCCCCGAAGTTTTTCATTAAGAAGGGAGGTTTTCTCCCAGAGTCTAGAAAAATCTCCACCGGTGAGAGTTTTTTTTTAAAAAAAAACAACCTATAAATCCGCTTCCGTGAGAAATTAAACTTGGGTTGGTATGGCCATGCCACCGGTCAATAACCAATAGGGCAATAGGCTAGAAGCCCTTAGGTTTTTCCGTAAGGGTAGAGCTTGCCTGTGTAATGATAGGAAGTATGAGTGTACGTGAGTGACTGAGTGTCTACATCCCTACTGTTGTTCGTAGAAGAGAAAAGAAAAATAAAAGCACACAATAATTATCCTTTCTTTGTCGAGAACTACACCTGGCATACCTACGTACGTGGATGTGTCATGTCATGTGTCAATGTGTGTATGGCCTATTAATCATCTTTGTGCGTCACTTGTGAAGTCCGAATCAAATCCAACCTATCACCTTATTTTGCGGCCCGACCTATCACCATCAAATTTTGAAAAGAGACGATGCATTTAGATTTCAGGCGTTTAAAATTTTGTAGGATGGAGCTCCTCCTATTTTCAAATAAGATTTTTTTTGCTGACGGGCTCTTTATCCAGGGCATCAACTTTACACTTTCCCGCGTACCTATCTGGCCCCACACAAGTATCTCCTTCTTCCTTTATTACGCGCCCATGACGCTTGCGCGCGGACGGTCGTCGCGCGAGCGGCTGACGTTGGCCACCCACCAACCCAAAAATGTAGCTGTGTTGGTGCGGCGCGGTCCCGGCCGAGAGGCGAGCATGCCGCATGCTGCATGCGAGACGTCTACCCAGTTATCTCTGCTAGATGCATGCACCACATCATGACACAGCCACAGCCATATCTGTAACCGATGGAAGCAAGGAAAAGAGATACCAAGAAGATCTAGATGGAAAACCAAACAAAAACAAAACCGTGGATAGATAGCACTGTGTGTACACTAATATCTGATCCCGACCTCAGAGTCAGCAATGACGTAAGTGGCGGACTTGCATTCCACTTATCACTGCTGTATCCTAATTCCTAACTAGCCCAAGACGTCCACGCTGCTAACATGCATATGGAGAGTTCTAGTTCAAGAGTCCATGGTGGCATGGTGCTTCTCTCTTCCTCGTGGGATGTTTAGATCGGGAAAAATTCCCCGAAAACATTATAGATGAATAGTGTTATGTGAATTATAGGGGTGAGATGAATAGAGAAAAGTTAGATGAATATTATTTTTTAGAAAGAGTTGGTGAATCTAAACGCACCCTTAGCGTTAGCAGCACGCGTGAGTTGTTGACTCAGTGCGAGTGTGCAACCCTAGAAGCTTCCATTCCATTATGTATGACAAATTGGGGGGCAGTCAAGTCATGGTTCGAGACGATTGGACCCGACATGTGAATATGTGGATTCCGCAACTTGCCAACTTCCCAGAGTTGGCAGTGGAGTCAGATGTCTGTTTGTGGCCAGAGCAAATTGCATTGAGAAATTAATTAAGCAGATAACACATTCTCCAGAATTCATTTGCAATGATGTTTGCTTAGGCCAAAAAATTCTTACGTTAATAAAAAAACACTTAGACCCTTAGATTTTATGAAGTGGATCTAATGGTCTATAATATCCAAAAAGTCTAATGTCCAATACGAATAACAATAGACTAGATTAAAAAATCATGTCTAATACGAATACCAATAGATAAGGCTAAAAATTAAAGTTTATGTCCAATACAACTAATAAAATATCATGTTACTAGAAAAAAGTAATTATCCAATACAAATAATAAATATACCATCTTACCTCTCAAAACATTGTGAATAAATAAGAGCCTATCTTCCTCTAAAAAAAGCGCCTTCAAGTAGAGTAACCTGATTTTGAAGGCGCGGCCTCGTTGCTACTCATAGATATATATTGTTGCCAAAAGTTTGTCACAGGGCATGATGTACTGAGTCACTTGTCATCATAGACCATAATTAGGATGTACTAGCATTATGCCCGTGCGTTGCAACGGGAAAAAAACTCTATACCAAACAATGCAATATATCACAAAAGACAATAATTCAATAAATATTTTATTGCAGCACAAATCAAAAACTATTCGCACTGAAAATTGATTGAAAGCAATAAACTCAAAATTTTGTTTAACGTACAATCAACTTATTATGGCCTTAACATACAAAGAAATACACCAATGAAGCTAGACCTTAGCTCACTATTCAATTCTCGAAGGCATATATGTTTAGATAACATCACTTTGCTCCAACAGTGATCCGTCCTCAATCAATCGACATATAACCTGCAACGGAAATATGGAATACGTGAAATTTGTTAGTGGAAGATGAGTAATCTGCTTACCATTGTTTCCACTCGAGTATTGGCTGTTGACCGCACATACATGACACAGCTTGAAATATAGTGATAACGGTATTTTCACTCTCAATATATGTTTATATTGAGAAGCCAATTTTAATATCAAAATACTCTAAACCATTTGAATATGATTTAATTATTCAGTCATTGGCAACTGAGTCCATGCTTGGAGCTGTCATGTGGCACGATGAAAGAATTAGCTTAATGTTTGAACAAACAATTCAATAGCAACTCGCATGTTTATAATCCGATAGTAAGGTAACTTTGAGCAGATCATTGCCAGTTCGCTGCTTACCAGATAATTGCGCTAGCACATGAGGAAGAAAAGGACGTCTGTTCATGCCTCATCCAGGAGCAGGAACCGAACGCCAGGTGCCCTAGGTTCATGTGCTCTGATCTCTTCGGCATTCCTCCTGGATTTTCCTGCCATAACACCGACCACAAAATCAATCATCCTTATATATACGGATGCAGCGATCAAAGTCTGTTCAGCCTGTCCGTAAAGAGGAACACCAGTTCGCAAGGGCTGCAAGGATCACACGATCGAGGCACCGACGGCGGCCAGGCACCTACCAGCGAAGGATGGTCGCGGCCTCGTGGGATGAGAAATCGAAGAAGAGTTATCTTAAAAAAAAGAAATCGAAGAAGAGCCGGGGCTTCGTAGGACGGAGGCGCCAGAATGACGGATGCAAATGAGATCGCAAGAAGCAGATGCTACGGTGCGTAAAGGAAAGCCGGGGGAGGGAGCGAGAATGGAACGTGAACGATGATCGCGGCGCGAGGCGGGGAGGGTTCGTGGGGAAGGGGCAAGGGGTTCGGTCGTGAGGATCGCGATGCAGCCGGGCTCGGCGCGGAGGGCTGGAGGGGGCGGCGCGGTCGCGAGTAACATGCACGACGCGGTGCGAGGGAGACGCGACGCGGAGGGGGTGGGGCGACGCCACGGAGTCGGACGGACGACTCGCCCTTGGAATCCTTTCCTTCTAGGAGTAGAGATTACCATTTTAGTACCTGAATCCTGAACTAAGGTTAAGATGGAACCCACATGACACATCAGTTTTAGCTGGGCAAATTTTATTCCGAATGATTCCGTCACAGAAAGAATAATTCCAAACGTGTAGGCCCATGTGTGGGACTCACTAAAACACTCGGACGACTATTGATATTTAGGCTCCCGCTCAACTAATGAACTAAACCGATTTGAAATTTAAAAAAGGAAAACCTTAGTGCATTTCAAATTTTATGGAAAACAATGCACACACATGGCTCATGTAGAATTATATGAGCACACAAAAAATCATGGGGGAAATGGACTACATGCCATGTTGTGTGGGAAAACACAAAGAATTGTCATTTTAACGAAGAAAGAAAAGTTTATGACTACCTCTGTTCCAAAATATAGTTTGTTTGACCTTTTCAGCCTCAAGTTTGACCGCCCGTTTTATTCAAAAAATTTAAGCAAATGTAGTCAAATTTAAGTTATTTTTGAAATTTATTTATTACTAAAGCCAGCCATAACAAAAAAAATATACTATTTTGTAAAATTTTTTAAATAAAACAAGCGGTCAAAGTTAGGGCTGAAAAAGTCAAACAATCTACATTTTAAAACGGAGGTAGTAGTTTTTTTCTCTTTTTGCAGCACCCATAGGCCATAAGATAGAGTTTTTTGGAAGGCAATGTATCATATGGAAACCAACCTCTCCGTGGAAACTATGGAAACTAAAATCTAGGTCACACGATGTTGATCCAAGGGCGCGACCAAATCAGGTGGGAGGGGTGATTTGCAAAAACGTCTTGCAAATCACCCTCCCACCTCCCCTAAGTTTTGCAATTCACTCCTTCCACCTGATCTGGGTGAGCCCTTGGATCAATATCTTGTGGACGAGATTGGAGTTTCTATAGTTTCCACGGAAAATTGGTTTCCACCACATATGTCCCCTTTTCGGAAAGAGAAAAAAAAGTGTTCATACAAGTATCCGTGACTCACCGACGCGCGAACAGACACTGAAAATCACGGCCTATTAATCCATTATCCTATGTTATTCGTACTCCCTCCGCCCCAAAATAGATATCATTCTCGCTTCCTAAGAAAAACAACATCTTTTAACATTAACCAATTATATATAAAATAATAATAATATTTATAATACATTATTAGTATCATTAGATAGATATTTGAATCTAGTTTTTTAAAAAATTTATTAGAGATATAAATATTGTATATATTTTTCTACAAATCGAGTCAAAGTTGAGAAAGTAACACGTGCACCCATCACATAACGCCATCTATTATGGGACGGAGGGAGTTAGTACAAACTAATCCGTCCCTTCCCACTCCACCGTGCTGCGGGGCCTCGATCTATTGACCCCACGTGTCAGTGACACGACGACGAGATTCAGGTTTCACTATCCTTTATTACTAGTACAGCACACGCCGATGCTGTTTAAAATGCCGCAACCCCAGGGTCCAGACTGCAGAGCAGAGCACCCGCGTCCCGCGATTCAAAACGCCGAAACGCGAGGGGAGCCACCGAGACCAAGAGAGAGAGAGAGAGAGAGAGGGACATGGAGAGGGCGGTGCCGGTGCGGAAGACGCACGCCTCGACGGCGGGCCTGCTCGCCTGGTCGGAGGAGGGATCCGCGGCCGCCAGCCCGCCTCCCGCCTCGCGCCCCGGCCTCAAGGTGATCTCGCCACACCACCCACACCTCTCGCCCTCGTTTTCTCACGGCGCGATGCGCCAGAGCTGCTGAACTCTGTCCCCTTCGGCCGCCAGCTTTTGGCCTACTGACCGTCGTTGCTTCTATGTCCCTCCCCCCTCTAGCCGGCCGGTGGGATCACGCCCGCGATGTTCGGCGCGCCCGTCGCGGAGCATGAGGCCGAGGATCTGAGCAAGAGGTGAGCGATTCCTGCCCCCCTGATCCGCTCGATCTGCGATGGTAATGTGTCGTGTGCTTGGGTCCCGTACTCTCGTGCGTGTCTTACTGTGCTAGAGTCTTCAGTTATTGTTGCGCTTGAACACTTGCCCTGTTGTAATGGTAGTGGGGGGCAAACGTGAGTTGTCGCTCGTGGTCCACATGCGCAGTGCAGTGCTGTTGCTGTATGCCTGTATGCCACTTCATACGCTAGAGACAGACCCAGGCTCCTGGTGCTGCGAATGGTGTGTGGAAATTGGGAGTTGGGACGGGATGCCCATTGGGGTTGGGTTGGAGGTCAGCTGAGAAAGTGTCTGCCAATTTGTACTCTAGAGAAGCTATGGTTTAGCTGATTAATCCGGGGCATCAATTCGTGGTGCCTAGTAGCTTTGTCACTACAGTGCAGAATCACAGTTCTGCTGTGCTTATAGTAATTACATGTTCTGCTGCTCTATAATTTTGCAATCTTACAAGCATTTATTTATTTTTGGTTGCTGATATGTCAGGAAATTGGTTCCTATATGTCTGTAAGATATGCCATGTTGCCAAGTAAGGCAGGCTGTTTTGAAATGTAGCTCATGCCAGGTAGTGTAAGAACTGCGTGTTGGGCATCCAATGTTTGATAATTGCAGTGCTTACATAAAGAAAATCCGCTTTTCTCTAATCTAAACTTCCAAGTTTAGCCAAGATAAATGCATAGATGGAATTTCCCAACTTGGAATACTAAATAAATTAGCAGGACTTGCATTCTCTGAATGATGTTGTTTTTGAGTTTCGATTGACATGAAGAATGAAGTTGCATAAAAAAACTATACCCAGTGGCCCCATGGTTCCACTGTACTGTAGGCTTAATTATTTTCATATCTGGCAAGAAGCCAAGAAGAACTCGATAACTCCTTTTTCCTCTAGGATATATGGAGGAAATTATATACTGCATTTTAAATACATTTCATTTACCATAGTTCTAACCTTCTTGTCACTTCTCCATGCGGCCATGCCTCCATGACTTCCTCTATTGGACAGGAAAATGTGCTCTGGCTCAAAGATGAAAGAGATGACTAGTAGTGGAATATTTGTTGCGCCTGGTGAAACTGATAAACCTGAGGCTGGTTCTGGTGCAATAAATCCTCCTAACAAAACTGCTTTGAGGATGTATCAGGTATGTCAATGCCTTGTTTGCTGCAAATACAAATAGAAATAAGTTGCTATTTGACTTTTGTTGATTAAATCATTTCCAATGCTCTGAAAGCCTTACCAATTATGCCACGCTTTGCTATAGCTATTGGATAGGGTGATCAAATCATTTTCCAATGCTCTGCTAAATATACTTTTTATCAAAAGGTGTCTTCTTTAGTGTATGTGTATCTATATGAATGCTTAGTGTTTTGCTGTGACTATTGGATACCTCGGGTTGAATCCTATGTAAATGATGTTTTTGTTTCGTGATAGCAAGCTGTCACTGGCATGAGTCAGATAACATTTAGCGTGGAGGGAAATGTGTCCCCCAAGAAACCATCCTCATTGCCTGAAGTGGCCAAGCAACGGGAGCTTAGTGGCACGGTTGAGACTGAAGCTAATTCTAAAACAGCAAAGCAGATCTCAGAGTCGAAGAGCAAGGAGCTGAGCGGGAGTGATATCTTTGGTCCACCACCTGACGTTCCTGCTAGGCCCTTGGCTGCTCGCAATCTGGAGCTGCGGGGGAACTTGGATTTTGCACTTCCACAGCCAAGAAGCATTCACACATCAGTTAAAGTATCCAATGTGAGAGGCTTCTTTCATCTTGACAATTTTTTTTTTTGTCTTCTGGATGTGAATCTCAGGATAAGTCAAGATACTCTGAATTTTCACTTCACGTCACTTTGGAGATCTCTTTAGATTTGCCAAAGTTTAAGCTCAACTTTTCTTGAAACATGGTATATCACTTCATGCCAGTCAAACCATGAGTATATATCGGCTTGAAACCTTTTGTACCACAAACACAAAGTAACAATTTTATTGACAAGATGAGGTTGCATCTGATTCTTAAAAAAAGAGAGTATATTTTGTACTAGGGACCTTAAGTGGGATACTGTCTACACTATAAGAATCTGTGCAAATTTGTTTAAACACCTCATTTGCTTCTTATAAAACAGACTGAACTTGCTTTCGTGATTGGTGCATATGCAGCCTGCTGGAGGTCGAAGCAACATCGTTTTCGGTGAGGAACCAGTGGTCAAGACAGCAAAAAAGATTCACGATCAGAAATTCTACGAGCTTACTGGAAACAACATTTTCAAAGAAGATGCTCGCTCTGGCTCAGGTGAGAAGGCCCTGAGCACGGCGAAATTGAGGGAGATGAGTGGCAACAACATCTTCGCCGATGGAAAAGTGGCTTCCAGGGACTACTTTGGTGGCGTCCGGAAGCCTCCTGGTGGCGGGAGCAGCATTGCGTTGCTCTAGGAACTCATCTCATCAGTCTGTAGTTGCTGTTGTGGCGACCTGACAATGCATTTTAGTATCATCTCATCACCCTGGGGCTTCGTTCTAGATGAAGCATAGCTTAATTCTGTAGTATGTAGTGTGTTTGCATTTTACCTTCTGAATTGGTTATTTTTAATTAGCAGATCACTGCTGTTAAGCAAACATTGTGTGTGCCGTGTGCATTTTGTTATGTTTAATTAGCAGATAGCTTCTTGTTAAGCAAAAATGGTGTATTTTGATTATAGAAGACCTACAGGCTGCTTAAGCCGTCTTCATCTTTCTGTGCATTGTTTTTAGAAGAAAAGAAGCCTATGGAGTCGTAATAAATAGAAAAACACAGCGATGCATAATGATACGTTGTTGCAACACAAATTGCTTATTTTCAGGAAAAAGAATATTTATAAGATTAAAAAAATCCCAATATTCTAACTCTAGGAACGGATACTGCTAAATATTTATGAAATAAATTGCATAATTTTTTTGAAACGTACTCCCTTCGTCCCGCTTTATTCGTCGCTCGGGAACTATGAATCCTCATAGTTGGCTTCCCGAGTGACAAAAAAAGGGTACGCCGCTAAATATTGTTTTTGAAATGGCTAGATAACTGCATCACTAGACCCTTTGCGAGTACAATCCGAATGACCAACACCATAGGAAAGCATCTCAAAAAAGAAAAAAAGAAAAAACACCATAAAGGGAAAGGACCTCTTTTTTTAGCAAACCAAAGGAAAGGGCCTGAAACGTAAATTTTGCCTTCAAACAACTGGCCCATGTACCGTATCCATCGTCGGATACATAGCTTCGGCCCGGTAAAGCATTAAATCCACTATGGCCCAAATGGCCCGCCTCACATATAAGTCCACCAGCACCCTGCCGTCTCCTCCCCTTGCGAAAACCCTAGCCGCACGGTGCTTCCCTTCGCTCTCCAACCCCTCGAGGTGGCGGCGCGCTCCTGACCCTCCTCCTCTCCTCCCTCGCAAATCTCCCTCGCAAATCTCCTTCGCTAATTGCTACTGACGTTCATTCCGCTTGCTTGCTCCCAGGTATTCCCTTCGCAGTCGTCCAGGTCCTCGAAGTGCGGGAGATGGCGTAAGTTCTCTCACTCAAATCTTTGCCTTTTGTCAGTTTGTGCTAGTAAATCTAGTTGGTGTACATGCTTGTCTTGCGCCGTTACGGATTCGAGAATTGCGCATCTCTGGTTAGGTAGATCAGTTGTACTCTGGGCGAGAAACGTTTCCGGTAGAGTTCGTCCATGTTGTTTTTGTTGTAATTTTTCGGCAGATTCGCAGTGCGAATGATCGTTTTGGTGGGTGTAGTAGTTGTATACCAGCTTATCACGTTGTAGCATCCAACCGAAATGGTTCTAAATTTTTTCCATTGTGCAGTTCAGACCTCAAATTAGGTTGTTTTCTTTAGAGTTAATCTTTTTTTACTTTAGTGACCGGCAGAGGGATATTATTCTGTTTTCTAGTTGATAGAGAGTTAGAGACTCATCCTCATACCAATAATCGAAGGTAAATTGTACTACAGTTCTTGAACCTTATGATCTGTGCATAATGGCTAGTTTAACCCCAGAAAGAAAAAAAAAACCACGAATATCTGTGTAATGGAGATTATTGGCATATTTTCTTTTGGCTTGGTAAGATTGTCTAGAGGTGCTCCTGTCTTGATCTTTTCATGCTCTGCGCATTGATTTGCCATGATTTTGTGCTTTCACAGGGATCAGGAGGCCCCGGTTGCGGTTGAGGCGGCACCTACCCCGGTTCTTGGAGAGCCGATGGACTTGATGACTGCCCTGCAGCTCGTCATGAAGAAGTCAAGTGCTCATGATGGGCTTGTTAAGGGCCTTCGTGAGGCTGCCAAAGCCATAGAGAAGCATGCAGCTCAGCTTTGTGTGCTTGCTGAGGACTGTGACCAGCCTGATTATGTCAAGCTGGTGAAGGCACTGTGCTCTGAGCACAATGTTCATCTGGTTACTGTGCCTAGTGCCAAAACTCTTGGCGAGTGGGCTGGGGTGAGTTAAAAATAGTACTTCTTAGAAGCGCTCCTTATTTTACCAAGTGTGTAGTTAGTGCTGATCACTAGATGCTGTAAGTTCTAACATCTAGTTCGTGATCTTTTAGTTACTTGACCTATTTCGTTGTGACATTGTGTTGTGCATTAACAATGTTTGCTTGTTATCTGTCAATTGCAGCTTTGCAAGATTGACTCTGAGGGCAAGGCAAGGAAGGTTGTGGGCTGCTCCTGTGTCGTTGTCAAGGTAACAGATTGATTTCCTGCTAAACTACTGCAAACGTGTCTTGGTGTATACAATCAAATAAAATGTCTTGGTTTGTATTCGCAAAACTGATGATTGCCTTTGTTTCAACTACAGGACTATGGTGAAGAGTCTGAGGGCCTTAACATTGTGCAGGAGTACGTCAAATCCCACTAAATATGACATGTTTCGGCATCTGGAGCTTTATGTTCAACATTTTGGACCTGGGTTTAAATGTTCTTGGTTATGGGGCTTGCTAGGAGATTAGAACAATTTTCAAGTGTTAGCCAAGGAGAGATGTGAACGATTTGAACATCTGAACTCTGTTTTAAGAGCTATGTCATCTGCTTTTAAATACAAATCATCAAGAGCTGTCTGGTATTATTCTTGTTTGTTCGTTCTTGTCTCGCACCAATGATTTCATTTGTATCAGCCTCCATTTGATGGTTCCCAGATTCGTTGCCAGAAAACCATAGGATTGTGTGGCGCTAGTTCTGTGTTGTGATGGTTCTGCATTTCGTTTGACCTGACCGCCGATCTGTAGGTGTTTGGTCAAGTGCCTACAGCTCAGTTGGTTTGCAATGCACGTTGCTTGGAGGTTCTCGGTAGCGTAGAATATATGCACGTTTATACTTCTTTTCAGCCAAGGAAAACAATGATCCCACAGGGTAGGTGGCACCGTGGCAGGGTGAATGGAGAGCACTGCTGCTGGCGTTGAGCTGAAGGCAGCGTCGCTGTGTCTGAATGAGCGGCGTTGGATACGTTTGCGCTCATTGAGCCTGAACGTGATGCACATCCCTGTTCACGCTGGTCGATCAGGGCCACGTCATCAGACTAGTTTGGCAGCCGAATTACACGGAGACGGTAGGGACGTGTCCAAGTTACGGATGGAACCGTATTCGGCGCTTGCGTTCCCTAAAGCGAAGCCCCAGCTTTCTTATTTAAACCAGGACTCCTCCTAGTTCTTCCATCTATTCTTATTTAAACCACGAGATATCTCTCCATCCGAACACAGTCCGAGGCTCTGAACATGCCCCGTATAAATCCTATAGGCATCGGATCGTCCCTCCTCCTACCTCCGATATGACGGATGCGAACCGATGTACCAAAGGCAAGGAAGCCGCCGTCGTCGATGACTCCGACAATCTCCTGAGTGACGGTAGCGACGGTGCTGAGGCTGAGCCGACTCATCTCTGGCATTATGGCCACCATGCCAATCACTGGAGCATCGCCGCCGGCACCAAAGGCGCAGAGCCGCAGTTCGTCAATCCCTACGTCGGCTACTATGTCAACTATGGCGCCTCCGCTGGGAGTAGTTGGGTTGACGGCACGGTCGTCTTTCCCTCGCCGCCGCAGATGCGTAACCATGAGAGGCACAACAACACGTTCTATCATGCACCTCATAACATCCACCGGCCACACTATAACTACAAGGAGCAAGTCCCGTGCTACAGCTACAATGAGCAACTCAACACCCTCATTGAGACGTCGCTGAGATCTCTCGCCATCCGCGACCGTGGCCGCCAGCAGCAGCAAGAGATGCCCGATGGCCATAGTGCCGGCGGTGGCCAGGCCCATGCAGCAGGTGCTTCTTCCTCCCCTGTTGATGCTGACCCGTACGTGGGGAGGAGGCTGGGGGACGTGAGGGGCACGATGAGCAGCGCTGCGAGGAGCCTGAACGGGTGCAGGTTCCTGGTCCGGATGGTGGCCGAGGGCGGGGCAGCCGCGGCGCGGCAGGTGTTGGAGGAGGTCGCCGGCGAGATCGTCCGCCTCATGGTCGACTCTGTTGCACACAAGCTCGTGGAGAAGTTGGTGGAGCACTTGGCTGATGATCAGATCACGCGCGTGCTCCACATCCTCGCGGCGTCTCCTGGCCAGATCGTCACGGTTGCTAGAAACCATGCAGGGTAAGCTAGCTCACCCATCCACGTTTAATTTAACAAACGTGCTCCTCGTAGCTACTGCTTGCATGCTAATTGGTAATGGTTATTCACGTGCTTTGATCAAATTTATTCATTAGATTGTTGCAGTTTTTTTTAAAAAAAGCAAATAATGTCTGCCTTTGCATATTTCAAACAAGAATAATGCAAACATCTCACTAGCTATTAGATTGAAAAAAACATTCAGAACCAAATACTCTATATGCTCGTCATGTCTCTCTCTCATGCTGCTTGTTTCAAATTTATTTGCATCTTATATATATGTGCTTTAACTGTTTGATTAGGTCCAACATACTTCAGACGCTGGTAGACAGAATAGCTGGCAACCCTAGGCACGTCGAGCTCTTCACCAGCGCCCTCGCCCACACCGGCGAGCACGCTTCGATTTCAACCTCTCCATATATGGGTACGATGGATCGATATGATCTAACAAGCGTGTGCCCCCTTCCATATATTTGCAGTTCATCACCGTCGTCGTCACCAGCAGCTTCTTCTTTCACCACGTGTGTCGTGACCGGCACGGCTGCAACGTGCTCAACAGTTTCATCGACAAGACCGCCGGCGACAGGCAGCCGTGGAACTCGCTCATTGTCGCCGTGTGCAGGGACGCGCTTGCGCTTGCAGAGCATGGCTACAGGTACGTATCCATTATAGTGCTATTCAGACACCCGTGTCTTAATTTTGTTTGTCGGATCGGATACCCCGTATCCATGTTGGATTTCGACGTCCATATCGGATTCCAAATATTATTTGCCGTGTCCTCAAAATTCCACCGAATCTACACCCCCACGCGGAATTATTGTATGCTTGACTCGCATATGTTATGTTTTTTTGGGTGCATTACGCAGCAACTACGTGGTGCAGCAAGTGATACGGTCCGTGCCAGAGGCGAGGGATTGCCTGCACACGACGTTCCGGGGGCAGTACGTGAGCCTGTCGAGACAGGCGGCCAGCAGCCACGTGGTGCAGCGGTGCCTAGAGCTCTTCTGCTCGGAGCATGTGGACGAGATCATCAGGGAGCTGCTCGGGTGCCACCGCTGGGGCTGCAGGTTCCCTCAGCTCATCAGCGATCCTTACGCCAACTACGTGTTGCAGACAGCTATGGGACGCAGAGAGGTGAGCATTCGTCCTCCAGCCATCAGGAGCTACGGATAGATATCATTTTCGCTTCAAAAAAGCAGTATCTTTCAATATTAACTAATTATATACAAAATGTTATTAATATTTATAATACAACATTGGTATCATTAGAAAGATATTTGAATTTAGGTTTTAACAAATTTATTAGAGATATAAATATTGCACATATTTTTCTACAAATCGAGTCAAAGTTGACAAAGTAACACGTGCACGCATCCCATAACGTCATCTATTATGAGACGGAGGGAGTAGAGTAGTAGATAAGCTTTTAGCCTTAGTTAGAGGTAAAAAACAAAATTGCTGCATGACACGTGCAATCTGAATTATTGTATTACATACTCTTTATATTTTATAACCAGCTCACAAATAAATACTAACATTTTAGATCTTAATTGTCTCTTTCGAGGCGAAGCCCTAATAAATACGATGTCGATCAACCTTTTGAGTGAGCTGGAGGTTTATGTGAAGAGACGTTATACCCCGTTGGATATTTTTGGATGACTACCCCAAAGTATTTTTTAGCCATGAATAATGAAGTATTCCCCTACCCAATTGGGGAAAATATTTCTCATTTGATATACCAACATAGCTAGCCACCAAAAAAAGAATCCGGTCATATTTTCTTAAGTTGTTTCAAATCGTTGTAAGACTAGAAATAATGAGCTCACTATAACCAATTAATTTTACTTTACAGGTAAGAATGCACAATGCACTACTGGATGCTATCAATATGCACAGAAGCTTACTCCAGGATGACAGGATCGCCAGGGAAGTCTTTCGGACTTTGAGAAAGGCCCAACCTTCGCTGTTTCATATCTAGGTTATTATGTGTTCAGCGTCTTTTATTTGTGTGGGTGTTGCACATCCTATCTTGTTGCAAAATCGGACGACTTGTGTGTGTGTGTGTGTGTGTTGCACATCTTGCCTCTGTTAGTCTGTTGCGTAATGTTGCTTATCAGATGAACTTTTGCTGTTGGTCTTGTTGGCACGCGCGCCTAGAGTCAATTGGGTACGTATTTGGGTTGTCTCAAATGTTAACTTTGGATTGCTCTGTGTCCCGGCCCATTGTTGTTATGGTTTCAAAGTAAGCCGGACCATGTAATGTGGTTGATTTTGTGGATCAGTCTTTGTTATCAACAAATGTGTGTGGTTTGCTTCTCTTGGTTCATTGATTGTCTTGTAAGTTGTTCTGCTCTCGCTTTACTATATATATCATCCTCGCGCAATCAGATTCAAGCACCACCACCACTGCTGGCTTTTGTATCCTGTGAGTTGCCAACCGAAGCCCCACCGTAGAAGGACGAGCTTCCGCTTCAGCTGGACCTGAACAATGAAACAACACTCGCCATGCTGAGAAGCAGGCAACACTTATGCGATCCCGTGCAAGTACGCCCACGCCCACTCCGGCCTGGCCCATTTGTTCTGCAAAGGCTCTATCGTCCACGTTTATTTATATCCAACCTTCTTGTTCTTCATCTGAAGACTCTCATCAGATATCTGCAAGTTGCATTGCTTCTTTTGTGGGTTCCAAATGCAAATGTACCATTAACATCAGCTTCGCCTTGCCGTATTTGCACAATAATATTTCTGACCTGCCATGCCCTCCAGAATAACCGCCAGATCATGTCCTCTGTTCACTTGTTGATTTCTCTAGAAGAATTTGGAGCCAATCTGGGCCCGTTCTAGTGAAAAACTTTTCATCCGCCAATGGCCATGAATCACGCATTGCCTGCCTAAGAGTCACTGCATTAGGGCATGCAATGACTGCATGAGAACTATGGTCTGCTTATATACCACACAAATTACAAGTATCCTCAGTTTCCAGTCTTCTTGTTGCGCTTTGTAAGAAAGACACCATGTGCAAGTTTCCAGGAAAATACTTAATCCGTCTGACCAGATCACACATGATGCCAGAGTTTTCTCTCGCCAGCAGCACTTGCAGTCGGGGCCCCGTACTAGATTGTTCATGTCTTATAATGCTACTAATCGTAAGCACTCCGAAACCCGAACCGTAAATATACCTGATTTCTCCATATCCCAGCGTATGAAATCATTGGCTCTTCTTGCAGGCAGCTTTATTTAGTACTACCTCCGTTCCAAAATATAGCTACGTTTAGCCTTGTTAAGACAGATTAAGTATACCCTTGATTAAATATATTCATAGATGTATATATGGTAGATATGCATGCCTTATATATCTCCATGCTCACTAAAAGGAATTATGCATCCAACAATTAAGACCACAAAACAATTAATGTCTATAGGGGTATTTTTATCTATTTATCCATTCAATCAGGCTTCACAACTCATATGCAGCTATATTTTAAGACAAATTTTGAATGCTTAACGTAGCTATATTTTGGAACGGAGAGAGAAATAACTTCTAGATCTGCTGGATTGAAGTAGAACAATAGCATGATGGCATCCCAATCTGAACTAGTTTGATCTAGCAGCTCTGAAAACCATCTCATCCGGCACTATCTCGCAGTGGTTGCCTTCAGATTTTTCATTTTATGAATTTTTATTTACTATAACTTTTCAAAGGTTCAACCGAAATCTATAAAAATGAAAAAAGGAGATAAAACAGCCTTCAAAACCATTTGTAACCAGGCTACGAAGTTAAAACGTACGATTTTCTTAGAAAACTCGGACTCGGCCTATTGTTGAGCTAGAAGGTAATAATGACTTTTTTTTTTCACTTTTGTCTTGTACAATTCCATCATGGGCTGCTTCATTTAAGGGCCTTCCACATATATGGGCTGTTTGTTCCGCAGTACTAATCCCGTCATGGGGTGCTTCGTTTACTCGGCGTCTGGGCCTCCACACATATGGGCTGCTAGTTACGGCCCACGACGCCGTCACTGGTCGGGCCGCTTTGCGCCGATAAAAACGAAGCCATGTGGTAGGCGGCGGCGCACGCACGGTATTTTTTTATTTTTATAATTTTTATTTTACGTTATTTCAAAAATATATACCTGATAAACTTTTTTCCAAGTTTGTCAGCCTGCCGCCGTTTGGTCCGGCGTTAGGCTCCTATCGCCAAATGAAATGGCGATAGACATAGAAATCGCCATGTGGGCTGGCGGCACAGCTTACCGCCGTATGAAACGGCGATAGCTGGTGGGCCTCGATGGGCCAGCTACTTATCACCATTTCATCCGACGGTAGGCAGACGAGCCGCGGGGCCCAATTAAATGCCACCGGATGAACCGGCGGTAGGTTGGTGGTGCCTGGGCCCCACTTCTTATCGCCATTTGAAATGGCGGTAGGCTAACCTACCCCCGTTTCGTTTCATCCGGCGGAAGGCGCCGCTATAAATTGTCGTGCCGCGCCCTCTCCCAGCCCGTCGCAGCCAGAAGGAGAGGAAGAGAAGAGCGCGGAGCGCTGCCGCGCTGGTGACCAGAGGAGAGGAAGAGAAGAAGAGAGGAGGAAGAAAAAGAGGAGAGGAGAGGGGAGGAGAGGGGAGGGGAGAGGAAGGGTGGGGTGCTGCTCTGCTAGATCTGTCTTCTGGTTTAGGTATTTTTTTTAATCTCTATATCTCTATAGAGTGTAATGTATATGTCTCTGTAGATAAAAATATTAGCTAGTTATTTGCATAGAAATATTTTAGATACATAGAAAAAATAGTTTAGATAGATAGACTAGTCCAATACAAATCCAAATTTTAGCCTAGTTTAGATAGATCGAAAAGGTTGTTTAGAAATATTTGGAAGTTAAATGTTTTATATAGAAATGGAAGCTTAGATAGAAATTGTAGTGAATAAATAATTTAGGCATTTTGCCTTGTTTAATTTGTGAGATTCAAAAAATGGTTTAGTTTAATTTGTGAGAATAAAAAATAGTTTAGATATATAGAAAAAATAATTTGATAGAAATAGTAGTCAATAAAATTAGAAATATTTTGCACTTAAATATTTTAATAGGAAAAATTATTTGAATAGAAATAGTAGTCAGTAAAATTAGAAACATAGTAGTTTAAATTAGGAATATCTACGTATAAATATTATTCAGTGCATTTTATGAACAGAAATATTTGTTTAGTTTGTGTAGTTATATTAGGATTCTTTAGAAAATATTTGAGTAGGTGGACTAAATTTATTTGAATGGAAACCTTTTTGCCCCCAGATTAAATATCTAAGTTTGAGAAATCGGTGTCAATTGTGTTGGCAGGCATGTCAGAAAGATTACCTTTTCAAGTGTTCTATGGGTCTGGGGATGTTAGATATGGTCCTGAAGGGGTAGATTTGTCAGACTTTAGTTCCTTCAGAAAGGAAGTACCCCGAGCAAGAGAGAGGACTTGGGTTTCAATCTGCAATTGGCTATTTAAAGCTTTCGGACTTAATCGAGAGCAACATGAGATTTCGATCATGGCCGTTGTAAATCGGAGGGAACCGGTATTTTGGGAGTTATTGCCACTTCAAGGCACCCAAAACTGGAGGAACTATGTGAATCTAACCACTAGTTGAGGTTTACCTCTGGTATTATTTGTGTAAGTGTTCGAAAAGGCTACAATTAGTACTGAAGCAGTTGACGAAGATGGAGGCCAGGGGGATGCAGTATTAGAAGATTCGGAGACGATGCATGGACAACCTGATGAAGATCCGGATACGATGCATGAACCAGCTGAAGATGGAGATGGCTCACAGGAACCTCGTCAAGCAACTGGCGAGGCTGATGAGGGGGAAGACAATCCCTGCATAGTCAATGAGTTTCAGAGAGAGGGTGAAGAGCATGCAGTGGATGATTCATCTTCAGACGATGAAGATGGTTATTGTGTCCCCCAGAACTGGAACGGGTATGACTTTTCAAGGCTAAGTGTAAATGATGGTGAAGCGGTGCAATGGGAGTATAGGGAGAATGAGGTCTGCGTCGGTTCAATGTATGCTAATGCTGATAATATGAAAGAAGCAATAAAATGTTGGTCCACTCTATCTTTGCAAAGACAGTTCAAAGTGCTCAAGAGCAGTCCGCAAACATATGATATTCGTTGTGTGAGAAGCGAATGCCCGTTCAGGGTGTACGCGTCCAAGGACAAGTGGCAGGATTTCTGGCAGGTCAAGATTGTGGTAGATCACACATGCGAGCTTGAGCAATTAGCATCAAGGCACCGCAACCTAACAGCTGCCTTTATTGCTAACTACATGTACCCTCAGATCGTGGAGAATCCTAGCTACGAGCCGAAGTCAATTATTTGTGCCGTTGAGGAGGAGTTCAAATATAAAATTAGCTATAACAAAGCTTACAGAGCAAAGCAAAAGGCGCTTGAGATGAGGTGGGGCACGTATGAAGCTTCATATCATAACTTGCCGGCGTTGTTGCAGACTATATGCCTTCGAAATGTAGGAAGCTTTTATGACTTGAAAACATATCCTTGCATCCAGAAACCTGGGAAGCAGGTGCTCCAACGGTCATTCTTGGCCTTGGCTACTTGCATTGAGGCGTTTCCGTACTGCCGACCAGTAATCTTCATAGATGGGACATTTTTAACAGGAAGGTATAAAGGCACCATTCTCACAGCCATTGGATGTGATGGTAATAGGCAGTTGTTGCCTTTGGCAATTGCTTTTGGTGAGAAAGAATCTGGAGATAGTTGGTATTGGTTTCTAGAAAGGGTGAAGCAAATGGTTGTCAGAGATGTAGCCAATGTGTGTCTGATTCATGATCGGCATAAGGACATCTTACAAGCAATCGACGACATGCAGAATGGTAACCAAGAGCGTCGTAGGGTTCTACAATGGCCGGACGTAAAGAGCAGGTGGTGCATGAGGCATATGGGAGCAAACTTTCACAGCCAATTCAAAAACAAGACCCTTTTGACCCTATTTAAGCGATTATGCAGCCAGAATTAGGAGACAAAATTCAACTTGTTGTGGAAGAAACTAGATGAGCTCACAAAGAAACAAACAGCTGAGCTAGCGAAGATAGCTATCAATACGGAGGAGGACGACCTCATCTCCCTTGAAGACGTGGGCTTGGATGGCCCAAATGTCAGGAGGAAAAGAAGAAGACAAATTAAGACATTCTCGCAGTGGATTGAACATGAGCCCAAAGAGAAATGGGCTTTACTATATGATGAAGGAGGGGCTCGGTATGGTATAATGACTACAAATCTAGCCGAGGTCTATAATTGGGTGCTGCGTGGTGTAAGAGGACTACCCCTTGTGGGGATTGTGGAGTTCTTTTTATATCGCACCTGCAAGTATTTTATGGACCGATTCGCGGTGGCAGATAAAGATATGCGTAATAGTCAAATAACTTATGGCTACAAGATTACTGAGTACATGGAGAAAGCATTTAAAAAGGCTTATCTGCACCGGGTTTGTCCAGTTGGTGCAGTGGAACGTCGTTATGAGATTACATGCAGGGACAAAGGTCGGATGGGAGGCAGGCGTCAGAAGCACACACATGAGTGTGTTCTCAGCAATGATGGTTGTGTTTGCTCATGTCAAAAGCCAAGGCTATATCACCTGCCATGCACACATGTTATTGCTGCATGTTTCGAGGAAGGGGGTTTGCAGCCTCGTATGTTTGTCTCAAATTACTTCATGAAGGAAACAATTTGGAACACCTGGCGGCGTGAGATTTATGGATTCCGTATACTGGGAGACTTCATAACTGACCTGGACATAATGCAACTTATATTCCAAACCCGGATCCAGAAATGATTCAAGGTATTGGGCGTCGTCAGAAAAAACGCATCCGAAACAACAAGGATCGATCTGAAGCAGGTCCTGCAGTGCGCATCTGTTCGAAGTGCCATGAGACGGGTCACAACTACAAGAATTGCACGGCTTTAACCTACGGTGCCGCCATAAATCAGGCCGGTCCAAGTGGAAGTGCTCCAGGTCCTTCAACGCAGACTGCCACAAATCAAGCGGGTCCACCTAGAAGTGCTTCAGGTCCTTCAACGCATACTGCAAGTCGCCGTGGTCGTCACGTGACTAATGATGGGCTCATGTAATGTTAAGAAGCTAGGTATAATTTAATACTGAACATTGGCGTATCTATAATTTTGTATGTTAAGTGTTTGGATTATTATGTTTTGTGAAGAACTATGTTGTAACTATTAAGTGGTAAGAATTATGTTGTAACTACTAAGTGTTAAGAACTATGTTGTACCTACTACTCCCTCCGTCCCATAATAGACGACGTTATGGGATGCGTGCACGTGTTACTTTCTCAACTTTAACTCGATTGGTAGGAAAAATATGTGCAATATTTATATCTCTAATAAATTTGTTAAAAAACTAGATTCAAATATCTATCTAATGATACTAATGATGTATTATAAATATTAATATTATTTTATATATAATTGGTTAATGTTGAAAGATGTTTTTCTTGGGAAGCGAGAATGACATCTATTTTGGGACGGAGGGAGTAAGTGTTTTTGCATATTATACTCTGTTATGCTTTTTTATGTTATGCCTTTTTTTACATATTATACTCTGTTATGTTGCTTTCTCATAATTTAATCTTGTAGAAATGGCGACTCCTGAGCTGCTTGACGCTCAGGTCGACATGCAGCACCGATCGTATGTGGCTGCCGTCCGTGGCCTTAGCCAGGGTAAGTTTCGGGCACGTGTTCCCATGGCGACGATGCCGATAGACCCTCGCTGGCTTCCTAGGTAAGGGTTATTTCAGCAGTCACTGTAATAGTTTAGTCACTCTTATATTGCAATCTGATATATATTTCACGATGCAGGTTACGAGCTTCAGGTCTTCTGCCGCTCGCGCGGCTGGTTGAGGGAGACATGGTCGATCCCGACCGTCGTCCCAAGGACAAGGCCACACGGTTTCAGTTCGACATGTCCCTGATCGCGGCACTTCTCGACCGTTGGCGTCCGGAGACGCATACGTTCCACTTCACGGTAGGTGAGATGGCTCCTACCCTACAGGACGTGGCTATGCTTTTAGGGCTGCCTTGTGCGGGCCGAGCTGTGGGCGCACATGACGTGCCAGCTTCGTGGCGTGACGAGCTTCTGGCTCGCTTTGCGGTTGTTCAGCGAAACGCCCGCGCCCCACCATACCGGACCTTCGTTTCCACGCACGGGCCGACGAAGAGGTGGCTCCTGCTGTTCAGTGTACGTAATAGTGAATTGAATATATCATGTGAGATATTGTTTAGTTCTTGGACTAACTATGTGATATATTAATATTGGCAGAGTACATGAGAGACGACGCAGACGACGCTACAGTCGCTAGGCACTTTGAGGCCTACTTACTGTGGCTGTTTGGCTGGGTCATGTTTTGTAGCTCCCAGGGCGACTCGTGTCCGAGGCACCTCCTTCCAGTGGCGAGGGCGATAGCAGATGCCCCACTTGACGATATGCCACCGTACAGCTGGGGTTCGGCTGTGTTGGCCACGACGTACAGGGGCCTTTGCAAGTGTGTCATGAAGGTTTCAGCAGACGAGCCCATCTTTGTTGGGTGCCCCATGCTCCTACAGCTCTGGTCCTACGAGTGGGGTCCCCGTGGGCCGGCCCCTGATAAACTTGGACCCGTACACTGATCTGTCCCCAGACCACGATGAGGTCGACATGCTTACGATGGGTTCGTTGTGGTGCCTCAGGAAGGTATGTGATGTTGATTTAGTTATTTTAACTGTCAATTTGTACTGTCAATTTGTATAGTAAAATGCTCACAACAATTATTTTCTTTTTCGCAGTCTATTTGGGTCAGCGTGCAGACGAAGAAGTCATACCCTGACTTTGTTGGTCAGTTCGACGCCCTTGTGGACAATGACGTGAGGTGGACACCGTACAGTCCTGCCGATGTTGCTGCACGAGCACCGAACGGCCTTTCTTCGTTGTGCCTACGTGACCAGCAGTACTGGATGACGAGGAAGCCAATCATCTACGACATCCACATTGAGGAGTACCACGTGCACCGAGTCATGAGACAGTTCGGCCTCCACCAGGACTTTCCCGTTCCCGTGACACACTCAGTTCAGGCACACGTGCACAGGTATGGATCTGTATGTTACTTGTAATATCTTCTAAAAAAGAACAGTACATATAGCCTGTCATATTTGTATTATTCCAGGTGGACACGTCAGGGTCAGCCTCTAGGGTCACTATGGGCGGCAAAGGTCCTCCCGTTCGTTCAGTTCTGGGACCAGGCCTTGGACGACTTGGTCTTGGAGAACCGTCCACACACGGACGAGGCGTTCTCTTTGTGTACCTATTGTGGTACCTTCCGCGGACGCGCACGCGCATGGTGCATGTTCCTCTAGAGGCGCCTATGGCTATGGCGCAGCTGTCTGACACGTACCCCCTTGTGAGGGACCAGAACTTCGCTATAGCGGTATGTTTTCTTACTTGAACTTATATTTTCTTTGAGTTATTATATCTAACTTTTCACATTATTTATTCTCTGTAGTACGATGTCATACAAGGGATTGAGGCAGAGGCTGCGTCGAGCCTTGCCCATTGCTCCGGCATGACGCACGCGCAACACCTAAGCGCATACAAGAAGATTGCTGACCTTTGCGGTCGGTTTTGCCGAGCCGTCACTTTTCGTAGTGACGACACCACCCTTCCACCTCGTGGTCCACGTCTGGGAGCGTATGGAGGTACGTGTACACGACAGGACAGCTCCGCCACGGCATGGGGTGCGCCTCCTCCGGCACCCTTTGTTACCACGACCACGTCACCTCGTCCTCCTCCACCCATGTACATGCCACATCCAGGTACACCATACTACATAGGTTTTCTTACTTATAATAACAATACAATTTCAAACTAAATATGTAATGCGCAACCCTTGTTGGTGTACTTGCAGGCTCGTCGTCTTTTTCTCCTATGGGTGCATACGGGGCCGGATCTACGTCTCGTCTACGACCCATGACCAACTTAGGTATGTATCAAACAACGTGTCACAACTACGATAGCAAGCATCTGTTATGTTAGATATTTGACATTTATTTGTTTAAGCAGAGTACCGAGACATTGGTGGGACAGACAACGACGACGACGCAGACGAGAACATGGGCCAGTTCGACAACCAGGAGTGGGTTCAGCAGTACTACGGCAGTGGCCAACATGGCGTTGTTGGCCCTTCACAGCTTAGTGGTGCACCAGTACCGACGCAGGGGGCCACACAGGAGGATCTGACACCACTTCCCGAGGCAGGTTGTCGGCCAGGTCGTGACATAGTTCCCCCAGACCCACTGACGTACCCGCGGCACCATACCAGAGCGGCACAGGCTGCGGGGAGACGTGCCAGGAGAGGGGCGCCAAAGCGTGGGCGCATCTAGTCATTATGATCACCGTGCTTTAGTCTTTTGTATGCATGGCTACTTCTTAGTACATGCAATTGTGTTTAATAATTGTGGTTTCAACTACGTTGAACGTTGGTCCTTTGATCCATCACATCATGCGATTCCTATAAACGTGACTGCATACCGTACACTCTATAAAGGTCGTAGACTGAAAAGGCTAAATAAAGTAGCATGGAGGAATCACGTGGTACTACACCACGCAACACTCTGCCTTATCACCGAAGACTTTTGGCATCTACAAATACCAGCCCTCCAACATTTATGTCTTCAACTAGAGCAACAAAAACAACAAATTAAATGAAAAGGCTATTCTACATTAATAATGACTTACAGCTACCATCCACTACGGGGACAACAACATCAGATTCCTTGGACTATGCAGCTTTCACTAAACTAGTACGATAGACGTAGTCCATGGACCAACACGGTCGTGCTCTATATAACACACACTACCACCAACGATGAATGCACCCCAGTGCGCATTGAACAACCATATCTATGTCGACATGGAGGGATGACCCGAATGCGATTCCTCCATGGAATGAGCGGCCCAAATGCCATTGCGGCTTCCGTACATGGCTGCAAGTTTGGACTGACCCATTACCTCAAGGCAAGAAAGGGTGTAGGTTCTTCAAGTGTCCTGACATAGATGATGATTTCAAGGTACTTTCATTTCTAATATCTTTTGTAGTCTTTTTTCTTCCCTTAACTAATTCAAGTAAACACTAATTTATATTCAGGCTTGCACATTCATGCAATGGATTGACACACGTCCACTAGGAAGGGTTTCGTTCAACGAAGTTGAAACCAAAGGACAATACTATGCAAGGCACACTCAGGCTCGGGAGGAAGCACGTCTTGCAAGAGAGGAACAAGAAAGGCGAGTTCGACAACAACAGATCCGTTTAAAGGGTAAAGAAGATGAGCTAAAGAGACGGCGAGCTGAGTTAGGTCAGAGAGAGGCGGCCCTCAAGATTCAAGAGGAACAATTCCAAGCCCGTGAAACACAGTTTAAAAGGGAAGCGGACGAACAGAAGAATCGGTACAAGGAGCCTGCACAATCTTCCACAGCCGATGGAAGGAACAAGAAGGAAAAATTTCTTCGCTTCACCCAGTAGATTGTTCGTTGTCTATTGTCATTTTACGTTACCTAAGGCATGTTATCCGTAGGCACGGTAACCTATAGGTTAGTAATTAGAGGTACCGCGCATGCCATTGTACTGATCTCTCTCCCTCCCTGTCTCTCTCACTGTTTGTATGCGTGTCTATGTGTTCACATGAAACACTGAAAAGGCTATGCATGACTCATGAAGGTGTAGCTTTTGGAGAAGTAGCCTTTTCAGATGGACGAGATAAGTCCATGTCCAAGCACAGAGCAAAGCAATGCTCTTGTCGCATCGCAATTAATGGTAGTACTGCACTTGCAACAGGGGCAATAAATAGACTATAGCTGAGTAACTAGCCTTTTCAGATGGATGAGACCCTTGCATAGGTATGCTAGGCTTTTCAGAGCATTGGATGCGTCCTTCAAACATGAACACTGCCACGTTCAGTACACATTTCCTCACACAACTCAGCTAGTTTCGGACGTACATACAAATTTATTTCATGCAAATACTTTGCCTACAAATCTAACCACTAAGTACATTATTATTTACACTATACAAATTTCCTCTTTTTTCTAAAGAAAAGATAAAAAAGTAATTTAAATTTTGTATCAACTAACAACAGTTAATGTGTCAGAGGCCGCTTTATAGACATACAACTATGACGTCATGCGACTAATGGAGTAACGGACTAGTCAGCAAAACCCAAATTCATAACATTATGAAACATTATACAATGAAAAAAAATATTTGATCAAAAAACGACATACCGCCGGTTGAAACGGCTATAACCGTATCAACCGGCGATAAGCCGCACCCACGAACCGCCGGGCGACAGGGACTCCCGCCATTTCATCTGGCTGTAGCCGACTACATCATGACGGTACCACTTATCACCGGATGAAACGGTTATAACCGTTTCATCCGGCGATAGGTGCCTTGGGCTACGGCCCAGCCAAGAAATCGCCGTTTGAGTCGGCGATTGCCTCCTATCACCAGACCAAATGGCGGCCGGCTGACAAATTTGAAAAAAAAAATTATCAAATATATATTTTTGAAATAACGATAAATAAAAAATATAAAAATAAAAAAGCCCCGCACGCACATATCCGATCTCCGCCGTCCCGACCGACAGCAGCGGCGGTAGGCCGGGAGGATCCGATCCGATTCCCACACCACCACGTATGCAAGCGAGCGGCAGGCAGCGTCCCCAGATCCCGCCACGCCGACGTGAGTTCCCAAGCCCGGGCGGCGGCAGGGCGGGCAGGCGTCTCCTCCGCCCTGGCGGGGCGGGCGGGAGGAAAAGGCCGTGCGCTCGCGCACGCTGCCACACATGCAAGCCCACACGTAGGCGCCACCGCAGCGGCAGCCAGCAACCGGCGCCTCGCCCCCCGGCCACGCACGCACGGACGCTAGCGTTTCACTGCCGCCCATCGGAACGCCCCGCTCACATCACCCCACCACACACCAGCAGAGCACCCGAGGACGAGAAAGAGTAGTAGTACCGGGCGGGGCGGGGGCCATCCATCTGGCGTGGGAAAAAACTTAAAGCGCGCGCAGGTTCGCGGGCCCTCTCGTTCCCCTCCCCGGTGCGGTGCTCCCTCGCTTTCTCCTCCTCTTTGCCCACGTGATCGTCCCCCCCCCCCCCCCCCCCCCCAACACCCATTCTCCAGCTCCAGTTAAGCGCCGGTGGCCGGGGGTAAGCGACGCCTCGTCCCCGTCGTCGTCGTCGTCTCCCTTTCGGCCTCCTCTTGGTTTCGCCTACTCAAATGGATCTGACCAACAACTTCTTGCAGGCACAGCAAACACCTTCTTGCGCCTTCATCCGCTCTGGTTCGTTCTAATCGATCGTTCGGCTGCCGTTTTCACCTCCATTCCGAGCCTCAACTATAGCTCTCCTCTCCTCCACTTGCGGCGCCGCCGGTCCAGTCCACCCGAAAGCTCGCCGCCGGCGTGAGGAGTCACCGCCAGGCAGGCCCCGCGGAAAAAAGCGTAGAGCAAGCGGGCGCCTTTGGGGGATTCTCTGGAACACTCTGCTCGCACCTCCCCACGCGACGACCCCAAGAAGGTCAGAAATTCTTCCTTCCTCCCTCCTCAGCACTGTTGATCCCCGCGACGACAAAAGAGGGTTAGGCTCGTGATGTCACGGCTGGCAAGCGAGCTGGAAAAGCCTGGTTCCCCGCATCGCCGTCGATCCACGAACGGTCTAGAAGGGAATGAACGGGGGAGGTGTTGTGTGTAGGACTTGTAGTGCTCTAGCTGTCTCCACGAGTGAAGCCACGAGTTGGCTTCCTCGATCACTTTGGGCTTTTGCATGCTAAAAATGCTTCGGCAGTATTCACAATTCAGGTCTTGCACATTAGTCGTCGTTCTCATGTATAGCAAATCTGAACGAACCCATGTAATAGCAAATCTGGTCCACTTAATCTTTCTGATATTGCAAGTACTAGTAGGCGCTATTTGTTTTCTCCCTTTTTTTCTTAAAATAATTGAACATTAATTTTATCCTGAGACCTCATTGACTCTTGCCTGCCAGCGACTCTCCTACCATGACAGCAACTCAACTGGCACAACTCATACGGGTCGTATAGAACAGTGTGCCTTGAGATGCATGTATTACACGCGACTGCACCCTTCCGTCACTTTCATAAACTCCAAGCTCATGATCCAAATCCATGGGAGCATAAGCATGCCTCCTTTTTTCTTTTTTTCTGGGAAGAAGATAGCATAGGAAAACGCCAGCTTGGTGTGTTCGGAATCTCCAACTTGTGGCTCGTGTTGCTCGGGCTCAGAAGCTGGGAAAGGAGACACGTTCGCTCGGCCTCTAGCTTTTGTGATAGCATCACGTGAGCCTAACTGCTGGTAGGGCCCACGTTCAGTGGCCCGGGACACTAATTATTGTTGGACGGAATCTTAACATCAGCGAATATTCAATAGGATCTGTCTAGGCCTTGCGCTCATCATTTGTTACATGCATTGTCCTGTTCCAAGTTACAGTTTTTTTTTTCTTTATATTTCACGCTGGATCCGATCGAGCTGTTATGTTGATTTTTTTGGGATCTCTTGGTCTGTTTGTCGAATTCATCACGCCAGATCTACAACCTTGTTTGTTATTTCGTTGCTTTGATATTTTCAGAGCTAAGTGTAGTCTGTGCTGGTAAGGAGGTAGTTAGTCGCTAACAGGGAATTAAGCTCGAATATGTCCCCAGCTTTTAATTTCCAAACACTTGGACTCATGATTTTCTGTTCTTACAATGTTCACACTGACTTTTGTTGTTACGGCAGTGTGGCCGATAATTGCTTCAACATGCAGGTGTTTTAAAAATGCAGTCATCTACGATGGCATTCTTCCCTAACATGGCTACAGCAAAGCTGGAGTTGCATTCCCTGTTCAGGAAATATGTAGATATGTGTGGTATATCATCAAACAATTCTACGGTTGGCTGCCACATCACCCGCAAAATGTCGCACTTTCCTGTTCTGCTGGCAGAACCGACCTTTTTCAGTACCGGTACCGCAATGCGGAGTATTACCATCAGCTATGGAGCTCTCATTCTCAGGTGGTTAATAAGCAAAACTTCAGTTGTACAGGTTAGCAGCTAAATATGCTCAACTATTACCTTAGTTCATGTGTGCTGTTACAACTTGGTCATCAGCATCTGAACATTATCTCACATGACGAATTACTTGTATTTGTTCATGCTATTAACACATCTCTAACTGGATGCAGCGCACATTGATTCCCCGTGCAATTCAATCACTATCTTCTTGGTGTGGCTCCTTGCCATTCTTTGTTGGCATCGATATTCTGATGGCCAGGCTCTGTGATCGCACTTTGATCCACAGCCATCTGTATGGCCGGCAATTCATCCTTGGACATAATCCCAATCTCCAGGGAGAATCAGCAGTTGCTATGGAGAATAATGAATTGTGCGTTGAGCAGCCCTTCTTTTGGACTTTGTTTGGGCACAAGGGAGACTATGTCCGCCTAGCGCTTCAGTTTATATGCTACCCTGCAAGTCTAAAGGTTGTTGATGTAACAGAAAAGAAGCTCAGCTTCAGTAGGCAGTGCATACGTAGTGGTTACAACACAAATACATTTTGGAGGTTCATTGCAAGGAATGAGCAATACCTCGCATACATGATGGTGTTGGTGGCATTGCAAATCTTCCTGCAGCTAACCAGAGTGAATGTTACCACTCTGTTCTTGCCGATGCTGTCCCGAGCCACAAGTTCCAGGAGCAGCCCAGCAGTGATCGGTAATGTTGTCCTGGTTTTTGTGAACTCCTGTGGCATTCTTGGATCTGCCCTTGCAACAAAACATTATGGCAGGGAAGTGACGTTCACCATAGGTGCTGTTCTGATGGTATTCTGCCAGGTAACTGAAAAACGAACCAAGACTCAAAATTTAACTGTCTTCCTACTGCTTTGAAAATTGAAACAACTGACATCGTTCATTGTTGAAATTTTTTCTGCTAGGTGGTTATTCCATTGATCTTGGAGGTTCAGATAGGAGTTGGCGGTGGAACTCGCATGCCGACGGGTTACACGACAGCCATGTTCGCACTGACTTGTGTGGTCTCCTGCGGCCTCAGCTGGTGTTGGGGTTCATTTTTCTGGACCATCCCTGGTAGGAAGTTTCACTCGGCTGGACAGGTTTTGACCATGATTCTGAACTTTGGCGTCTGCTTTGCCCAGATGCAGTACTTCCTGCTGATTCTGTGCAGGCTAAAGAATGCCATATTTGCGTACTACGCAATGTGGATCTGGTCATAAACTAATGATTGGAGTTAAGCTTAGAAAGATGGCTGGATGAGTGCGTGTTAACATGGGTTATTGGAGAAGGTAGTTGGTGGATGTAAATACAATGTTCTTTTTCCTTTTCCTTTTTTTTTTCCTCCTTTGTACAGTTTTCTTGTTGCATTAGTGTTGTTTCTGTTGGACTCGCGCGAATTGCAATTGCAGGGCAAGGTTGCATCTACATAGAGCAACTTCAATCCACCTCCCATCTGACCTCCTACTAAAAAAACGTCTTCAATCGAACGCGACAACTAAACAACTCATCCCTACTTCACTCTCCCTATTTTTAGGAATACGTTCTTAAATTTACTTTAAGAGTCCCTTATTCATCGGTCTTACTGTCCCTACTTCTAGGAATAGAATGGCAGACTCCCCCTACTTCTAGAAATAGTAGAAAATAGAATGACGTAATAGAATGACAAACTCATCTTTACTTTTAGGAATAGAATCACAGACTCATCTTTTGATCTTTTGAGAGGGTCGTTGGACAATGTCGGCCTCACTCTTTCTATTTCTTGGAATAGAATGAAATATTTTTATTTTTTGAGAGAGCTGTTGAAGGATGAGAGAGTTGTTGGAGACCATTGTGAAGTACAAGAGAGGAATAGAATGAGACTCTCATTCGGATGGAATAGGCACTCCAGATGGGCAAGCTCAGCAGCTAGTTACTTGCGGGTGGCAGCTCAGGACTTCCATCAAGTACCAGCAGGGTGTGTTTAGTTGGGAGGGGAGGAAAAGAACTTTTTCTGGAAAGCGTGTTCTGTAAGAGAGATGAATAGGAAAGTTGAAAGGAGTTAAAAGGGAAACTTTTCTGGGAAACGTGTTTTCTGAGAGAGATGAATAGTATAGTTAAAAAAACTTCTAGAACTAAACACGGCCAGCACACCAAATTCAGTGTTGACAGCTTAGTCTCTACATGTATCATATCCAATTTTCACAAAAGAAGTGGAGTCATCGTAATAATTGTTATGCTGTAGTTTGATCAACTCACGAATAAATTCTTTTACGGTCACAAAATTTTATTCGTCGACTCACCTCAACAAAAAAAAGTGATAACTTACACATATCTTCGTCTTAAAATCTGTGAACATATAATTTATTACCATGAGCAAAATTTTAATAGAAATACACATTTCAAGACAAATGAAATTGTATTACTTTTAATAAATAAATATATATATATATGGTACTCCCTTTGGTTAAAAAAAAAGTCGTCTTAAGATTGTCCTAAGTCGAACTTTTAAAATTTGATCGCAAAATATTTTTTATACGTTAAGTTTACATATTTAAAAATGATGAGTATATTTATATCAAAATATAGTTTCATAAAAATAATTTTTAAATATTTTATGACAAAAGATGTTAGTCAAAGTTATGTTTTAAAGATAGTGTCAATATCCTAAATAACTTATTTTACGAAACCTGAGTGAGTATTATCTTTTATCTCAAATCCGTGGCATTTTGCACCATTCGTACAAAAGATAATAAAAATCGCTAAAATAAATTATTTTTAAGTAAAAATAAGTATATATTTAGTATAAAAAACTAGCTACTCATGCTATTTACACGGGGCATTTGCCTAGTGTGTTATCTATTGGAACGATTTGCCGAGCGTTTGCGTACAAAGATTTTTGAACACGCTGCAGCCATGTTCGCCAAATAAAAATGGTCGGGACGGGGACGGAGGCACGAGGCGGCGTTGTTGAGGATGGTCCGTCGCCACGGCTTGCAGACGCCGGTGCAGATCAGGGTGGCTGATGCCCGAAGGCGGCTGAAGATCTCGAGGAGTAGCTCGGGCGGCGGCGAGGCCCACGTGTCCACGTCCATGTTTCGTCTTCCGTTTTTGGAGACGAATGGAGATTACATTAGATTAGATGCGTGCGTGTGTTTAGCGTTAATTGATATTATCTGCGAGCCTGGTAGCATACTTCGTTTACGTACGTTCAAAAACAGTTAAGAGTACCTGCCGACCACGAGTATAGAGCTCTGAACCAAAACCGACAAAACAATGAAGCCGCCTCCACCCGCGTTGGATTTTGAGGACGGATCATAAATGAAGAAGAAGACAGAAGAACAACCATCAACCATCTAATCATTGTGCCCGGGTGTTTATCAGGACCGTAGATGAATCCGCTTTGAGGCACCAAAGGACGGATATCTGATTCAGTTTTGTCAGAAGGCATTACCCTCAGCTTAGCTTTTATCAGAAGGACGTGCCGAGCATTTGCATACAAAGATTCGTGAACAGGCCGTTGCACACATTCTTTCGCCAAAAAAAAGAAACATGCACACATTATCGAAAAAAATATAGGAATAAAATTCTGACACCTTTTGAGTTGAAACGACCATTAACGCATAAAAAGAAAAGAAGAACACCATACAGCAAATTCATAGCTTGTCGATGAGAGGAGCAAGCACCTCGTTGACCACCTTCTCCAGATTTACCCAAGCGGAGCCACCTGGCCGCGTCGCGAGCGCGGCCTTCTCCTTCCACTCCGCCGCCGGCCTCCTCAGCTCCTCCCCCCTCTTCCCTTCCATTACCTGTCGTATCGCCGCCTCAGCCTCCTCCCGGCTGGGGTCCTCGCCGAGCTCCACGCCGACGCGCCACTCCGTGCACGCCATCCGGCTGTTGGTCTGCTGGTCCCCCACGCACGGCCAGCACAGCATCGAGTTCCACCCGCAGTGCGTCACGAACGCGCCCACCGCCTCGTGCCGGAGCACCGCCTCCTGCGGGCACCAGCTCGTCACCAAGCCCCTCCCCTCCGTCTCCGCCACGAGCTCCGGTGGCAGAACGGCCTGCTGCTGGTCGCTCCTGATCACCCACAGGAACTCGTGGCCACTGTTGGCGAGCCCCCACGCGAGCTCCACCAGCTGCTCGTCGGCCAGCTTCACTACGCTCCCGAAGTTCACGAACACCACCGAGCTGGGGCGCTTGGCGTAGAGCCAGTCCAGGCACGCGCGGTCCTCCTTGGAGAGGCTGGAGCTCGACGTGTCGACGCCGGCCGGATCACCTGCTTGCCCGAGGAGAAGCGGTAGCGGGCCGACGGCGTGGATGGGCGGCAGGATGTCCGACATGGCGCCGATGACCTGTCTCTCTAGCTCCTCCAAGGTGTGGAATATGATGGCGGACGGGACGGTGCGGTAGCACTCCATCAAGTGCAACATCAAGGCGACCACGGCGTCGTCCGGGTCCGTGGTGCGGACGAAGCTCGGGAAGTCTCTTGGGCATGTCCTTGGGCAGGCCTGGCGCCCAGTCGATGATCGTGCTGTCTAGGTATCCGTTCCTCAGCTGCTCTGCATCTGCATGTTTTTACAGCATTCAAGCAACGATTAGTTACTGCTACTCACTGCCGGTCAATCTCTTGATCTCTCAGATGAGCCCTAGATCGTAAGTTGTTTGACTTTTTTCACCCCAACTTGAACCACTCGTCCTATTTAAAAATTTGTACAAATGTAGTCAAAATTAAGTCATTCTTGAAATTCTTTTATTACTAAAGCTAGCCATAACAAAAGATATAATATTTTGTAAAATAAAATAATTTGACAAGACGAGTGGTCAAAGTTGGGGTCAAAAAAAGTTAAACGACCTATAATTTAAGACGGAGAGAGTATGTTTTAGATGCATGAGATCCGGTTATTCTTAGTGATGTCTATATCCTACACTCGCTCTTCAGCAGTAAATTATTCATAGATACGGCTAACTATTGTAGTAATCTAGTAGTATTACCTTTGAGAGGAACAAGGCCCTTGGCAATGAGGTGTTGGAACTGCTGCAAGGCCATGAACGAGCTGGCGCTTGTGGTCCAGAAGGCGACGCGGGGCAGGCCGATGTCCTCGGCAGCGCGCAGGATGGGGACGATGTCGGAGACGAGGCAGCAGCAGCAGGGGCGAATCCAGGATTAATCGGCGCCGGGGTCAGCCAAAACTCAAAGCCTAATTTATACCATACAGTAATCTAACATCATATATAAAATTCAGAATGATATATTTTACCGAAACCAAGCATAACATAACATATGGATGAAATTAGCGGTAACAGCAATGTGACAAAATAAATTTTTTACAATAGCATTAACCTCTTATAATTGCACTCTACGACTACGATTCTCCATTTTCTGAAAGCGGACTATGACATCTGTATTTGGAATTGCATCAAGAAGTTCTTGTTCCACAAAGCCAATGATGCAATCATTCATAAATTCATCACTCATACGATTCCGCTGATCTGTCTTTACTGTTTTCAAAACTGAAAAACACCTCTCCACTGATGCAGTGGCAATAGGAAGAACAAGCACAAGTTTGAGGAGTCGATAGACCAAACAAAAAGCAAGATGTTTATTTGTTGCCACCATCAGCCTAGCAAGATCAGAAATTGTATCCAATTGGGCACATCTTGCATCAGCTCGGACATTGTCGATGTAAATACATAGCTCTTTTCTAAGATCATCTAGTTCCCTTGGACTAAAATCATCAGGATACGCCTTGGCCAATTCCATCAAACTCTCCAATTTGAAAGCAGCAAAAGAAATCTTGGGACTAAATGCAGCAATGTGGGTAAGTAATTTAGAATTTATCTCATTAAAACGATCACCAAATTCTGTAAGCTGCAAGTCAATAACTGGGTTCAAGCAATCATATTTGTAGTGCTCATAGTTGGTGCGGTTGGTCTTTTGCCTTGGTTTGTGCCTATCAATGTATTATTGTTCCATGTCCAGCTTCGGAATGCCATGTTCTTCGCAAAAGGATAATACAGTACCTAATAGATCATCCCAACCATCTTCCCTAATTTGTTGAAATTTTTGCTTTGTTAATTTCACCTCTAACATGGCCTCTAAGATATCTTTATCTTTCCTTTGTAGTGATAGTGACAAAGCATTGGCATGTCCTAAAATAAGCAACATTAACTGCAAGTGGAACACAAAGTCAAAATCCTTGAGATAGTCCATTAGACCACGAGCTTGGCGCCTCTTTGCATCATTTGGAGCTTCTTTTTCAACATACTGGAGGACTTCAAGGACTTCCGGGAACAGGCTACTAAGCCTCTTAAGAGTTCTATAATGAGAGGACCAACGGGTGTCACCGGCTCTTTGAAGTGATTGTTCTTGATTTAATCCTGTCCCACTACTAAGTTGTCCACTACCAATGGCTTTGCTTACTCTCTCTTGTTGAGTTTCTCTAATCATATCCTTCCTTTTGCAAGATGCTCCGGCCACATTAATCAGCAAGGATACCATGTCGAAAAAATCACTAATATCATCATTCTTTTTAGCTACTGCAACTATGACTAACTGCAACTGGTGAGCAAAACAGTGGATATAATATGCAGAGCTATTTTCTCTCAAGATTAAAGCCCTCAAACCATTGAACTCGCCTCTCATGTTACTGGCTCCATCATAACCTTGGCCTCTGACTTGTTTCATGCTTAATCCATACTTGCCAAACAGTGCATCAATGTTAGACTTGAGACATGAAGCCGAGGTCTCATTCACATGCACTACACCAATAAGTCTCTCTTTTATTAGCCCAAGCTTGTCAACATATCTCAACACTACTGCCATTTGTTCCTTGCCCGAAACATCAGATGTCTCATCTACTAATAAACAAAACACATCACCACCAATTTCTTCAATGATAGACTTCACTATTATCTCAGCAAAACATTTCACAATATCCTTCTGGATATCTGGAGCTAACATTTGAGCATTTCTTAAAATAGCCTTATTTGTTTTCACAGTTTGCTTTGCTAAAAGCTTCACCAACTCTCGAAAATTTCCCTGGTTTTTTGATTCTTCGGATTCATCATGACCACGAAAGGCTAAACCTTGGTGCAACAAGTATCGAACGGCATCAATAGAAGTATTCAATCTAATAAGATACTCCTCTTTAGTGACACTTCTCCCTTTGTTAAAAGCAGTAGCAATGGATTGATCAGGCTTCAACAAATTGTTGCATCTTTTCACTGCTGTATTATGAAAACTATCTGGTCGGGTGCCTACATGATCTTGAAGCCTATCCAGTTTGTTAAATCCATCCCATCCATCTTTAGCAAATGCATCGTTCCCACCTTGGCCCTCATTACAATCTCTAAATAAATAGCAGTACAAACAAAAACATTTATCCACCTTCTCACTGTACTCTAGCCAATCATATTTTGTGAACCATTCAGGTTGAAACCGACGTGGTATACCTGCTATAATCTTTTGTGGATACTTAAAACCAGGTGGTGGTCTAAAAGGACCTCTAGCCAAATACTTCAGCCTTATCTCATTCTGTAGCTTTGGGCCTATATAATCTGTTATTCTTCTTCTATCAGCTGGATCATATGGAAGCTCATTAAAATTCACCTCATGTCGTGAGACACGTTTAGGACGAGTAGTAGTACGATTGGTGTTTGCTGCATTGCCATCTCTTCTTGAAGGGCTTCCTTCAGGATTCTCATTCTCATCTCTTCTGCAAGCTCCTCCACCATCAGGGTTTTCATCACCACAAGTTGAGGTTGATTTCCTTTTCAAGAATCGTTCCATTGTGACTTGATTGCCTGCAAATTAGTTAACACAATTAATTAAACACTAAAGTGGATACTAGGGAAAAGTGAAAGTGCAAACAAGAAGCAGACATATAAGATTAAAATACACTAATTTCTTTACCTGGCATTTTGCTGGACTGGGGAATAGAAACAAGCAAAATATCTTATTTGCTTCGGGTTAAATCATACGACACTGAAACAAAAAGAATGAAACCCTAATAAAAAAACTGGATGGTTATTCGTTATTTTTCATCTGTTAGAACAAGAGATTTGGATGTATGGTGTACCTCATCGTCGCCGGTAGCCGGCCCGCTGCCAGGATGCGTGAGTAGGGGCAATGGGGCGTGCCGCGTTCGCCGTGCGGCCAGAGCGCCGCGGCGCAAAAGCGATGAAGGGGAAGCGTCGTTTAGTTGCCGATTCGGAGGAGTCGAGGAGGTCTGGACTCTGGAAGATGAACCGGCGCCGGCCTCTTTTGTTTGTGTATAATAAGAGACTTGCTTGGCAACGTGTGTGGGCTCTGGGCTTTGCTAGTTTGGTGGGCTCTTGCATGTGCAGAAATAGAATTTAGAATTAGCCTGCTAGCTGCCGCCTGCTGCCAAGGCTTTGGGCTCGCTAGCCACCGGGGGCAGATTTTTTTTTACCGGGGTCATAGCTGGTCAAAAATTGCCAAGTACAAGAGCTTCATGGAAAGTCATCGGGGTCAGCTGACCCCGACAAAATACTATGGATCCGCCCCTGAGCAGCAGCTCGCCGCGGGGAGCTCAGACAGCTCGACGACGAGCTTCTTGAAGTGCGGGACCATGGCCGGGAGGGAGAGGTGTAGCGCGGCCATGTCCTGCGCCGCGTCGTCGTCGGACGGGGGAAGGCCGTCGGGGACGGTGACGAAGCGGAACCCCGGCGGCGCCCCCGCCAGCGCGTCCGGGCCGCCCGCGCGGAGGAGGCGGCGGCGGTTGTGCTCGGTGTGGACGAAGGTGACGTCGAAGCCGTGGCAGCGGTGGAGGAGGCTGGCGAGCTGGAACGCCGGGGTGATGTGGCCCTGCGCCGGGAACGGGAAGAACACCAGGTGAGGCTTCGCCGGCGACGCCATGCCCGGGCTCCGACTTATTCCTCCTACCAACGCGCAAGCCGCGCGCCTAGAGCAAAATCGTGTCAAGATTTCACAATTCGTGTCAAGGTCAACAGATGAAGCTACACTGCCTGCTGAAGGATTCAGCGACTGCGAGCGTGCTGCGCATGCCTTGTCAGCTTGCCTATTGGTCCGAAACAAATGGAAAATTTTCTCACGGGGTGCGAGGGAATCTGGTTACAGAGAGAGCATGTGCATCTGCGTTACTGACGGAGCATTCACCGGGCATCTTCACTATCCTGCTTACTGATGATCTTCTCCCGTTCTCCCTCTTGGGCTCTTGGCTGGGGCGCCCGGCGTCGGGTTTCTCCGAGGACGGACCCACTTGATATTAAAGATATTTATGGAATATTTTTTTAAGTGTATATACATGTATGTATCTACATTCAAACAAATAAGAAGTTAGGCTACTCAACATTCAGCTCACCTCTCTTCTCTGAAATGGGCCAAACGGCCCAATAATCGCCCCAAGTGTCTCTTTCGCAGTTTTGACACTGAAATTGGCGTAAACTTATGATCTTAAATAATAATTACTATAAATTTATTCATATATTGATTGGTTCGATGGACCATACTTCACGACGAGCAATACAATGATGATTAATTGAATGATTATATGGCCTAACCGTTAGGTAAAACTACTTAACCTTTGACCAGGATGATACACCAAGCTAAGTTTAAGGACCGGCGGTATATTTTCTTGATTACATTAAGCTCCTACCCGTTGTACTATGGACGACTAGGCTAGTTCAGTTAGATAAATGTTGATAACACGTGACATCTTGTTCTTCTCCGTTGGCCGATGCAAGAAGCGATGGGTAACCACGTGAAGCCAAGCTTCAATTTGTCCTCCAATTGATAAGATACGACGGAGGCAGGCAGGCAGCTGACTTCCAAACTTAGGTCCTGTTAAAAAAAATTCTGCCATGCATGTGGCCTTGAGGCTGCACTGCAGTACGATTCACATTGACATTTTAGATGATTAAAATCTTGGACCCAGGGAGACGAGCGAGGTTCGTAAATTTTTGTAACCATAATATTATATAGTACGTTCGTTCAAGAAAAAAATATTAGATATAGTACTGTGGCTCCCAATTATATTTTTTTTCCCTCAAGGCGGCGACCAGATCCACTATTTCCTATAAAAGCCCCGTGTTCAACCCATGAAAAGGGTGCAGGTAGAACAATAGAAACAAATAAAAAAAAACCACATCAGCAAGACCTTGGAGAGGAACAGGAGGCATGGAGAGTGGCAAGAAAGCCGTCGGTGTGGTGCCGCTGGCGGTCATGGCAATGGTGGTTCTACCGCTGCTGGCAGCTCCGATGGTCATGGCCCGCTCTACGCAGGTAATGGAAACAGAAACAGGTGGTGGATCCCTGGTTCTGCCATCCGAGGTAGAAACGGAGCAGCGTTTAGGGCTCGGCAGCAAGACCTGTCCGGTAACATGTCTTTATGGTTTTTGCATGTGGCCTGGATGCAAGTGTAAATGGCCGTTCTGCGTGCCAGAGTGATGGTGTACGTGATCCTCTCTTCCACGAGATGTCAGAAGCTATTCCATGATTCTTCTTTTTCTCTGCAGCTTTGAAATGTTCGAACATACTTAGTTGCTTTTTCATTAGCTCAACTGTTGGAATTTGGAAATAAATCTTTGTGCCATGTTTCTTTCCTTTCTTCTTTTTATTTGTACGAGAGTGTATGTTTAACGCAGAAAAGCGGGAATGTCTTCGAACGTGCGATTATGTTGTACTGGGGCGCAGAAGCATAATGCATTCGTGCCTGAGTTCACCCCGCCGTGTTCGTGTTAGGCTGCCTACAACGGTCGGCTGTTAGTTGTTTTATAAGATTTTCTATTAGTTGAACAGTCCCAAAATGATGCTTTTCGAATGGACGGTGGAGCTTCAGCTTTTTCGAATTTTATTAGAAAGAAAATAAATTGATCTAGTTTATAAGAAAAAAATGAGCCCGAAACCACGCAACTTCGGTCCATAGACCCTACTACGGAGGTGACAAAACCATCCATCACAACTTTGGTCCACCAACCATAAAACTTGGCTGGGGCACCCGACATGGGTTTTCTCCCAAGATAGGCCCACTTGGTATTAAAGATATTCATCGAATACTTATTATGCAAATACATATAGTATATACATGCATCAATATTCAAACAAACAAAAAGTCAGGTTATTTAACACTCATCTCTCTTCTTCGAAATGGGCCAAACAACCCAATAATCAGCCCAAAACCTTGTTATATCGCTTGGTTTGATGGACCATACTTCATGACGAATAATACAATGATGCTTAGTCGGACGATTATGTGGCTAAACACTTGATATATAAAGTGTGGATTGTAGACTACATCACTCCCAACCTATTAAACCGGTTATTTTAACCCCCCCACACACACCCCAGCCTCACCTCACCTTTGCAGAACCGGACAAAAAGCCACCTAAATTTGTTTGACATAGTGGTAGTGCCATGTTGGCGCTGACGTGGGCTGGATGACATGCGGTCCACTTGTAAGTCTCCCTCTCTCGCATAGCTTCTCTCTCTAGGAGCAGCACGTCCACCACCTCTCTATACTGCCATAGTAGTCGAAGCGTGAAGTAGTGGTGCGAGCATATGGACGCGGGATCGTTGGGCGCGCAAAGCAGTGTGAAGAGACGCGGGAGCTCGTTCACGAGCTGGCTGCTGATGGCGGCCACGAGCATGTTGAGCGCATGCAGCATAGCCAATGAGCCGGACGCGAACGCTACCAACGTGACGAAGGTCGGGCTGCAGCGGCGCGCTAGAGCAGTGGGTCGAACCGCCTACCGCAAATTATACACGCCACGAGGCCCGCGATTGCGCCGGCTGCATGTGCGATCCCCTCGTCACGGCGCACCGAGGGCACCACTCAATGTCAACGGATAATGGGAGTTTTTGGGGGCGCTTCTTCGGTTCTAACGGATTCATTCCAGACCGGGAACGATAGATATAATAAAAAATTCATGATAGGTACAGCTAGAGACTGGGATTTATTTCGAGTTGGAAATTAATTTCCTTATTATGGATACAACAAGAGACCCGAAATGATTCCTCACCTCTTAACTAGTTGATTGATTTCATGTCTATTGGTGTTACTATCATGAGTAAATTAGCTCTTGACCGGGAATGAATTCCGATTTATTATTGTACCTATCATGAATATCACCATTCCCGGCCCGGATTGAATCCGATGTATCCAAACAAAACCTGAGTCGGTAGAAGAGCCAACCGGGACAGGACGGAGAGGTTGGGGTCACCGGCGAGGAGGTCGTCGATGCCTGCCTCAAGAGAGAGGAGCTCCTCCAGCGCTGGCCTGCGGTCCTTGCCGGCCTCGATCCTCCACGTGGCATCGTGTACGTGCAGCACTCGCAGGACCTTGAGGAAGCTAAGCCATCCCCTTCTCCACGCAGTGCCCTCCGTTGCCAGGTTCCCGACTTCCCGTGAGAGGAGGAGATCGAAGAAGAGAGGTGAGCAGAAGGAAGAGAGGGGATTTACAAGTTGGGATCTCGGATCAAGCTACATGCTATCGAGTCCACATCTTTGCCATATCAGCATGCCAACATGGCAAAACCATGGCATATCACTTTAGGGTGTCATTTATCCAATTTTTGCAACGGTGAGGAGTTTAAATTCCTGATTTTATACATTGTGAGGGGTGATGTAGTCCATCTTTCATATGTTGGGATTAAGTAGCTAGATTTTTTCGCAACCGCTATGAGAGCTGCTAAACCAATATGGAGATGATTAGCACACCAAATTCTATCTCAAAGACTCAAACCGGCCCGTTATCCACCTGCTTGACTGGTGCCTGCTCCGTCGCCGGCACGGAAGACGACGGCTTGACGAAGCGTTTCCAGTACCAGTGCTTCTCCCACACCTCACCCATGGACTCGATGGGCACGCCCCGTGTCTCCGGCAGGAACGCGGCGACGCACGCCACCATGACGACCACACACCCGGCGTAGAACGCGAAGGTCCCGTACTTGAAGCTGCACAGCATCTCCAAGAACGACTGCGACTGCACGAAGACGAGCACCGCCGAGATGGCACCACTCAGCCCTAACGCCGCCGGCCTCACCTCGAGCGGGAAGATCTCGCTCGTGACCACCCACTTGAGCGGGCCCCACGACACGCCGAACCCGGCCGTGTACACGCACACCAGCGCCACCACCGCCGCCGCGTACCCACGTGGCATCGACGACTTGCCACCGTGTCCGTCGTCAGTCCTCAGCTGGGCTCCAAAGATCCACGGCATGGCCACCTGGGAGACGACAAGCACGGCGCCGCCCAGCATGAGGAGTCGACGGCGACCGTACCGGTCGACGGCGAGTCCGGCTACGGCGATGGAGGCGAGGCTGACGACGTCGGTGAGGATGGAGCCCAGGATGGCCTTCTGGTTGGTGAACCCGACGGTGAAGAAGAGGAGCGGCGTGAAGATGGACACCACGATGACCCCCGTCAGGTCGAAGAACACCGGCGTCGCCACGGCGATGGCGAGGTGAGGTCGGTACTCGCGGCGGGAGAAGAGGCGGCGGAACGCGCCGGACTCGTGCCGGCGTCCCTGCTCGGCGGCGCGGGCGATGTCCTTGAGCTCCGCCTCGACGTCGGCCATGGCGCCGCCGCGGATGCGACGCAGCGAGGCGCGGGCCTCGTCGAGCCTCCCGCGGAGCACCAGGCTGTTGGGCGTGTCGGGGATGAGCGCCGCGCCGGCGATGATGGCGACGGCCGGGACGAGGCCGACGCCGAGGGAGAGGCGCCAGCCCCACCTCGGGATGCCGTTGGTGCCGTAGTTCACCATGTCCGCCATGAGCATGCCCAGGACGAAGAAGAAGTGGAAGCAGGCCGTGAACGCGCCTCGCCACCGTGCCGGTGCAATCTCCGCCAGGTACACCGGTGCAGACTGCAAGCAAGAACACACCACTGTGTTACAAACTTACAATGCAAGTTAACACCAAAGTGTGTGATCATTGGGAGAGGAGTGATGATCACCAGGCTGGTGAAGCCGACGGCGAGGCCGAGGAGGACGCGGCCGATGACGAGCATGCTGATGTTAACGGCAGTTAAATTGAGGACGACGCCGGCCAAGAACAGAAAGCCGCCGATCAGCATGGAGTTCCTCCGGCCCAACGTCCTGGTCAGATGGCCGGAGACCAGAGAGGAGACTATGCCGGCGAGGTATAACGAGGAGACGAACATGGTGAGCGCCTGGTTTTTAAAGATGCAGTATGCGTCCTGATGCCCATCGTTCGTCTTCCGGAGGATCTCCGGGAAGAACATCTGGAGGAACGATTCCATCTGCATCAACCCTCCTGAAAAAAAAGTGCACTGAATTTAACCGGAGATATTTGAAAAAGGAAAAGCTTGATCATCATACGACTAAGGCCCTGTTCAGTTTTCATCACACCCAAGTGGAATGCAGTGGAATGAAAGGATTGAATCGTAAACCTAAATAAGTCATTTTAGGATTTAATCATAAAGAAATACATGTTTCAAGCAGGTTTAATTCATCGAATTAAAGTAGGAGTGGAACAAATCAGTTTTGCTACTTGCATATATTATTGCTCCTTTCTTTCAAGTATTGCTAGAAATTCAGATTAGATTGAAATATATTCAAATGAATTTGGTATCTCATTCGATGGTTCAAAATTGTTTTGTGATACTCTCTCCGTTTTTATACATATGACGTTTCAGACAAACTAATTAGTTCATGATGTTTTTTTTCACCTTGAGATGGATAACTGACAGCGACTTATGAGTCAGTGATGCATTTGTTTAAACGAGGTACTGAAAGCTGCATATACTTGCTCAATGTGATATTGTGATGCATGCATGAATCCATCATCCATTCACTGTGTAGTGTTGACTACGGATAAGAAAATGTCAAAAACTTGAAAATTTATTCAGAGTTTCAACAAAATATCTCTTCGCTCAATGATAGTGTTCTGTGCTGAAGGAAAGGAAAATCACAATTCCCAGTCAATCAACAGTCATAGTTCTCTAAAAAAATTAGTGGAAAGGGCAAGCCGCCAGCGCTCATACTCGATCAAGCGTGATGTATTAGACTCGGAAACAAGCTGACCTCTCGACAGAATATCTCCGAGAAATGAAGAACTGGACGAAAAGTTGGGCAATAAGCTTTCATCGATCATCTTCCCACTTATCTGATAAATTCTCTCCATGTTCTAACGATAATTTACTGGAGTTGTGTCCGAAAAACTATCGAAATTTAACTTGTGAACGCGGTATAAACCATTGTGTGGTAGCTAGACAAGAGGAGGACAGAACGAGCTGCATAACAAGCTGTACACCATGTGCTAAGGAGTGTAGTAACTGGAACTATAAGTGCCGACAACATGATCATATAGCTTGCATCTTCAGCATATTTAGTCACTGGACTGACCTGAAACACTGATGTCGTATCCAAGTATGAGCCCGCCGGAGGCCGCGGTGAGGCAGCTCACCACGACCGTGAATGTTATCGCGCCACCGCCGCCTCCCGAGCCAACGGCTAGCGCGCCCTCTCCGGTCATCTTCTCAGTCGTTCTCTCGTAGAGAGAGGAGACCTACGGTGCTTCAGAATCAGAAGCTTTTGCACTTGGTAAGACAACTCATAGCGAGAAGTCGAGAACATTGGACAGCTATAGCGCGAAGAGCGCAGCGACCGTAGTTCTCCAGAAATTAAATAGCAGCCCGGTCCGTTTGGTCAAACGAGCGTAGGTGAGCAGCTCATTCATTTTTTTTAGTTCTGTCGTTTGGTTTGTTTTTAGTCTGACGTCGGGATAACATGCGTAGGCAGCTTGGGCAAATTCATAGTTTTTTTTAAGGGCAAATTCATAGTTAACAGAGACAGAATCTGGAGACACACAGGGGAGATGAAAAATCTGTGGCAGTGGTACCGGAGGCAACCAAAGCACTGAAGGTTTTTATGAATTTTGGTGCAAATTTCAACAGGGGCAGTAATAGTTTAAATAGTTTTTGGCTGTGTAGCTTAGGCTAGGCACGATTTTCTTTTAACGAGTGTAGTGCTTGGAGAATGATGAATGACTCTTGCTATCAATGATTATTTTCCAATCAACCAATTGAAGAGACAAGAGAAGTCATACTTCATCTATAAGGTATTACTGTTAGTGTGAAATTGGGTAAGTGATTTCATTCTCTTACACATAACAATTGGTTAATAAAAGTTACAGTGATACACGCCGCCTCGCTTGAAATGTGTGGGCTTCTTTTTTATTAGTATAATTGACCTACTTAAAATGTAAACTATGCAAAAGTGTTACGGAAAAATCACAAGAAGGCTCACACCTGGAACTGTTTCTTTGTGCGGTTTAATTAGGTTCAAAACCTTGGGAAATTCCATGAATTTTGAGCTTTGCAGGATGAAAAAATTTCAATAAATTTGTTGGTGGGTTTTAGTTTTAATATCCTTATGTGAGCGTCATCCACCGTTTCACAAATTTTGTGGTTTTGGTGAATGGGAAAAAATGTCAAACATATTCGGTACCTCTGACTAGACATACTATGTTTGCAAAAACAAATGCCACTCGGCCCAATAAATATATTTACCGGTAAGTGAAAAATTGCCATAAATAATTTAAAGGAGTTTGAATATTACAAAAGAAAATTGGTAGCTCTTAATTGCATTCAATTGTAATGCCTTGCAAGCCAAAATTGGATAATATTTGTAGCTAGAGACAACATTGTCATAAAAACAACAATGGGACTATGAAATCCAATATAGTTTTATGACCAAAAGTTAGTAACAAAGCTCGTAACTAAGAGTAATTCTCATATTTGGAACCCTATTTTAGGGAGATAATATTTTTTCACAATAAAATAACGCTTTTCACAAAAAATATATTATTTATTTAAATATGTATTGTATTTCTTCCCTAAAAAATCTCAGTCAAATGAGAAGGAGACAATTCCTAAAGTAGCTACAAATCGCAGCAAACATGGCTACATTTTTCCTTCAAAATGTTTTTTATGACAATACCTGCCTTCTGAACTACAAGCTTGAGCACACCATTCTGATATTTTATAGTAGCTAGAAAGTTGTGCCGGAGAAAAAAAAATAGACCTTTTTTTAGTTTGCAAAAAACATCCATTTGGATTCTATACACCTGGTTTGAACCATGGTGATCAAGGACAATTTTACAATTTGTTTTGACAAAATGCTAGAGTATTTAGCATGGTATAGCCAATTTTACATGCTTCATGGAGTATGTCGTTCTGTTTTCTTCTTTGATGCATGAGTATATAAACAACATGAACAAACTGAGCTTAGTATAGTTGTAGGTGACATATTAGGCAATGGTACTAGATAATAAGATGATGCAACAATATAATTACCCGAAATGTATCAATTCATTGGTTCCAGATACATCTATATGATTGTTTCGCCGGCTACTCAAGGCGTCATTTGAATCCATTAGGATTATGCGAATCCAGATTGTGTAGTTGTTTTGAGAATCCGGATTTGAGATAGTAATAATTAATCCAGCTTGTTTGGATCTCTAAATTATAATCTGGATAGTGAGTAGTGAAGTAATGAATAGTAGGGATTATGAGAATATAGATTGTTGGATTAAAAACTCAGGTACAATCTAATCCGTTTAGATTGGATAGTGATTATCTTTGCTGGATTGCTTTGCTTTGCTTGTTAGAAATGTGAGGACCTATATTTACTATCATTTTGCATCAATAGATTCTAGTTTTTTGTTGTTATCAAGATTGAACCATGGTGTAAGTAAATCATTTCTGAAGAATTACAAAGCTGCAGGAAAAAGCTGGCAACTCAAGCAGTGTTCATTTACACACATGCAGGTACCCTTGTTAGGGCCTAATTTCACACTCCACTACCAATGTTGACGATCTAATACTGGAAATTTCAGTCTAATGGAACTGTACAAATGCCATAGCTGGTTTACTGAAATAACCCACAGGTTCTAGGGCCTTTGGTTTTGCCAAAACTTTATAAACACTATGTCTTGGAACAATTTTACATACAAAGAAGGTTGCATCTTACATAAGTAGCTTTAGTGCATCATGGCATACCACCACCACTAGTTCGACATGGTTACAAATTTTCCGAGGTACTACTTCCAAAACGGAATGTGCTACCTGTACTACAGTTTCAAACTACACACTAGCTAGACCGACGACGTTCAGATATTGGTATTCCTATATTCGAATATAGCCCTGCTGCTTCGATCCGTATGTATATATCTTGTGGCCCGGAATGCTCGAGGAGACGAGAGGAGCCTTGTGCGGTTGTGCCTCGTTTCTTCTACGCTCTCCGATTCACGCGCGGACAGGCCCACCCTGGCCCCTAACCACCCTACACATACGAAGTACGAACACGGCAATTTAAACCGGCCCATCCACCACCTTGGGCGCGGACGGCGTCGTCTCCGGCGACGGTGGCAGCTTGACGAAGCGCTTCCAGTACCAGTGTCGCGCCCACACCTCACGTAGGGACTCGATGGGCACCCCCTTGGTCTCCGGCAGGAGGAAGAAGACGAAGGCCGTCATGATCACCACCCACCCAGCGTTATACGCGAAGGCTCCATACTTGAAGCTGCAGAGCATGTTGAGGAACGACTGCGTCTGCACGAAGGTGAGCGCGAGCGAGATGGCCTCGCTCATCCCCTGCCCCGCCGACCTCACCTCCAGCGGGTAGATCTCGCCCGGCACGACCCACTTGAGCGGGCCCCACGACACCCCGAACCCCGCCGTGAACACGCACACCACCGCCACCACCGCCACCGCGTACCCTCTCGGCATCGCCTCCCCCCCGCCGCCGCCGGCGCCCAGCTCCGCCCCGAATATCCACGCCATGGCCACCAGGCACGCGAGCAGGACCCCTCCGCCCACCATGAACAGCGACCTCCTCCCCACCCTGTCCACCGCCACGGCCGCCACGGCGATCGACGCCAGGCTCACCACGTCGGTGACGATGGACCCCAGGATGGCCTTCTCGCTCGTGAACCCGACCGTGTAGAACAGCAGCGGCGTGAAGAGGGTGACCACGATCATGCCCGTGAGCTCGAAGAAGAGCGGGATCGCGATGGCCATCACGAGGTGGGGACGGTACTCTCGCCGGACGATCCGCCGGAACGCGCCGGCCTCGCACCGCCGGTCCTCCTCGGCGGCGCGCACGATGTCCCCGAGCTCCACCTCCACGTCGGCGCGCTCGCCACGTATGCGCCGCAGCGAGGCGCGCGCGGCGTCGACCTTGCCACGTAGGACGAGGCTGTTGGGCGAGTCCGGGATGAAGGCCGCGCCGAGGAGGATGACGGTGGCGGGCACGACGGCGACGCCGAGCGAGAGGCGCCACCCCCAGACGGGGATGGTGTCGGCGCGGTAGTTGACGAGGTCGGCGGCGAAGATGCCGACGTTGAGGAAGAAGTGGAAGATGCTCGTGAAGGCGCCGCGCCACCGCGCAGGGGCGATCTCGGCGAGGTAGACGGGAGCGGACTGGTTGGTGAAGCCGACGGCGAAGCCGAGGAGGACGCGGCCGAGGACGAGCATGGCGATGTTGACGGCGGCGCAGTTGAGGATGGCGCCGATGAAGAAGAGCGAGGCGCCGATGAGCATGGAGTTGCGGCGGCCGATGCGCTTGGTGACGTGGCCGGCGACGAGGCAGGCGACCATGCCGGCGAGGTAGAGGGAGGAGACGAAGGTGGTGAGGAGCTGGCTGTTGAAGATGCAGTACTCGTCCTGGGACGCGCTGTTCATCTTCTCCACGATGTCCGGGAAGAAGGCCTCCAGGAACGACTCCATCTGCGTCAGGCCACCTGCAAAAATCACCATGCATCCCAATAGCAGACTGAATCACTACTTGATCTCAAATGGCATGCAACATATATAATTCATCTCGATGGGTGATCGCATTGATTATAGCGTCACATGGATATATATATATCTCAGACGAAAAGCTTGTTAGGTACATCGATTTGAACAGACTAAATTAAACTTTACTTCCTACTAAGTGCATATATAAATTCAGAATTGTTATATGATAATTGAGTGTTCCTGGTCCTCTTCACAAACAATTTTCCTTCTCTCCACTCGCCGTTGGGCCTTTGCACCAATGATTCCTCATTCATCTTGTGATCGTACACATGTTGTCCACTTTGGGGAACTCTGGCGAGGAAAAGGTGTTCGTAGGGTTGAGAGTTTATTGGCTCATGGTGGGTTCAATCAACAGTGAACCTCCCACTTATCCCTGATCCGAGCATATAGAGGGATGACCATTCGGCGGTGGAAATGGTTGGTTGGTCGGGAAGGCAGGATGTATAGCTGGGGCTGGGGATGTTAGAGCGTGACTAATTACTAATAGGAGGGATCAGATAAGATATGATGGTGAATGCGGCAGCCCGAATCGGTCGGGACCTGATGAGGAGGGAGGGTGAAGACTCAAGACCAATGTGTAGAGGCGGCAGAAATATTAAATAGAGCTGTTGGATCGAGAGGAGAGCCAGATCGGGTGGTCCATGATTTGGGTGGGAGAGGACTCCAAAGCACTCAAATGTGATGTAGTAGTCCTGTAACTAGTGAGATGCCGGAGACTATCTATTTTCGTATTTCTGGCCTAGCCTTGTTTTCGTTGAAAATTGGTCTTACCGATGGTGACTGGTCATTTTTCAACTGAAATTTGGTCAATTTACAAATTTCAATCAAAATCAGTCTAGCAGTTTTCCCGGTCCTCTCTGAATTCTTTTTGCCCATCCGTTAGCTGAACAATGTTAGTAACACAAAAATTTGACAGAAATCGTTACAAAGCCCTCACTGAAACTATGCATCTCATGCTTGGCTATAGGCTATAGCCATCGTCAAGTGCGCTTACGCAAAAAGTATCGTTGCTTAATTTTTTTTGACATCATGCGTGTCATTTTCCTGGAAAACAGAATTGGCTGAATGGTCATGCAAATCAAGACTGAAATTTAGATAAGGCACGCACATACTACGCGTGCCGCGCTTCATCATCGATAAGAATTTTTTTTTTTAATTTCAACATCTTGAGATGGCTGGTGCGAGCGACGGTGACCCTGAGAGATCGAAGAACACGCGACTTGTTTAGCGCGCTTATGGAAAAAGTACTTTTTACTTACTATTCATCCTACTCACATAACACGTTTTCTAGAAAATTTATTTTTTACCTTTCTTATTCATTCTCCTCACATAACACGCTTCTTAGGAAAAAAAATATTTTTTCTCCCCTTTTATTAAACACAGCCTAGACGATGACATTAGCTATAGGTCCAAGCGGCCCCCTTGTCCTTAGTGTGCGTGTGCTCTAACGTCTGCGCATCACCCATGATATGCGCTCCTGTAGCGTTGAATTCTACAGTTGTTTTCTTTTTCCTATAAGAAAAATCTATAGGCGCTTGGAGGTGGCACACAAGTCTCTCGTAAGCAAGTGGAAGTTTCGCAAGGACATGAAACATGGCGCAAGGACATGAAACATGGCGCCTCTCTGGCCTCTGGGTTACATGTCCTTAGGCCTCTCTGACTTGGTGGCAAGACAACAAAGACTTAGGGTGTGTTTAGATTGGGAAAGATTCTCCGAAAAAATACTGTAGACTTGAAAAAACACTGTAGATGAATAGTGTTCTGTAAGTGGAAGAGATGAGATGAATAGGGAAAAGTTGGATGAATAGTGTTTTTTTTTAGAAGTTTTTCCTATCTAAACGCACCCTTAGGCCTGCTGCAGAGCAGGACAGCAGGGCAAGGTGCGGATGAACCGAAGGAGAAATTAAACTAGGGGACAGTGCAGGAAATCAGAGCACGGAAGCCTGCCTTCCTCCATCAAGCTCTGAAAGTAAAGGAAACGAGTCTACGCAGCAGTGTCGATGACTCGATGTCATGCAGATAATGACCCGTTTAGTCGAACGAGAACGACAGTTGACAGGGACATGGTCTCTGCGAAATCGATATATATTTTCATATATTTTTTTTAATTGCTAGGCTAATTCTTTAGCTAGCTTTTAAGGCTTGGGTAATTTTTTTTTTCCCCGATAGCCGTCTGCTCGAAGTCTGAAGGAGAGCGTCTTGAATTGACATGTGGGGATCCGGAAAACAGCTCATGTGGATTATGGGCCAAACTCAGGAAGACTTTCTCATTTTAGAAAAAAAAAAAACGGGAGATAGATGCAACGCGTGAAGAAGGAAAGCGCTAGAGAGGTTCTCAGCTAGCTTGTTCGACTTTGTGAGCTTGTAGAACACCAGCATGTGACAGATTCAGGAGAAACTGACCTGTGATACTGATGTCGTATCCGAAGATGAGCCCGCCGGAGGCCGCCATGAGGCAGCTCATCACCACCGTGAAGGTGATCTCGCTGCTGTAGCCGTCGACGGCGCCGTTCATCGGGGTCACCACTCCTCCGCCGTGCATCTTCGCTGGCTCGTCGGAGCAAGGCTAGATGCCGCCGCGCTCTCCGACTCTGAAGACTGAGGCGCGCGCGCGGAGAGGTTAGAGAGCACACAAGCTAATGCGTGGTGATGAGCTCCGGTACTTATACTATGGAGCTTCAGCTCTAGTGGCTCTCAGTCAAGTGTTCCTGCACTGTACACCCGTACCTGGTCCACTGGCATGTGTCATGTGTGTACTAGGCTACAGCAAAGTAGACTGGTAGTATATGTCGATCATTTTTTTTCCTGCACTGGTATTTTATTTTTATTTTCCCATTGATCATCGACCGACTGCGCCCACACTGCCAGTAATAAACCACACAGCCAGTAATAAAAGCGAATTATTTTTATTTAGGCTTAATAGATTGGTCTTGCGAATTAGTTTGTAATTAGTCTATGTTTAGTACTTCGAATTAGTGTCAAATATTCAAGGCCTTAGCCATCTGTGTGCAGCTGCTGAGTTTGCTCTATCTGTCATCATCAACTGCTGATTTTGAACTGTGAAAAAGGGACTAGCCATAAGTCCACAAATTGCGTATTACTTCTTGCATTGGTTGCTAGAGAACTGGTCGCTGGCAGCATGTGCTGAATTATCATAGCCTTGACATCTCTTTCTGCTCTTAAATAAAAGACATACAAATCATTGGACACCTTTGATATGTCATATATATACGCTTTGTCAAGTTAATTCTACGATCCATCTCTTAAGGTCATAAATATATCCAGAGATTTGCATCGCCCTCCGTTCCAAAAATTTCCCTTTTTCCCGCTTTGATTAGCAGCTGATTACGCCCAGACAGTGACACGAAATTAGAAAATTAGAGGCACTATATCGAAATGGTGAGACGTACTTAGACGCTAGCTAGAGACACTCGATGGTACTGTAGTGATCAACTTTGCTCTCTTTTTTTTAGACGACGATAAACTTTGCTCTTGATTAGATGACTAAGGATTCTTCAATTAGCACTCCACTCTGGCCAGCATCGTGCCTCTCTCTAAGCCTACGATACGAAATTACAAAGCACAAACGGTTTTTGATATATGCTGTATTTCACATAACGTTTTGATGATACTACGTATTGAGATTTATTTACGAGACAGCCAGTTTACATAATCATTAAGCTACGAGACAATAGGGCAATACTACTATATATATATATAGTCTATATACATTATACACTTGAAGTAAGAAACTCCATTCACAGCCCAACACAACCTAGTGCCTTCATTATAACACAATGTGCTTCTTTCTCCTTAAAAGTTGAGTTTCTCTATTCTACTTTGTGCTGATGTTTTGCTGGAACCTTTGCTTCATGTATTGTACTCCCTCCGTCCCAAATTGTAAGTCGCCGGACTTTTTTACCCAAATTTAACCACTCGTCTTATTAAAAAAATTTGTGCAAATATAGTCAAATTTAAGTTATTCTTGAAATTCTTTTATTACTAAAGCTAGCCATAACAAAAAAAAATATGATATTTCACAAAAAAAATAAATAAGACGAGTGGTTAAAGTTGAGATAAAAAAAAGAGTCAAACGACTTAAAATTTGGGACGGAGGGAGTAGTGTATTTTCCCTCGTGACAAAGAAAAATCCCTCGGTTCACTAAACCTACTAGCTAGAAACGCCTAGTGCAGAGTTTATTCATGCATGCCCTGCTTCTTACTCCGATCATCATATAATTGATCTGGATTCGATCCTATCTATGATTTGAGTCAATCAGGAAAAGGATGACTTGATAGAAGATGGAACTTCGTTGCGCTATCATCCACTATTAATGACGTGTTGATTACGGAAAAAGGTTGTAATAAGTGGTGAGGTTACATTTGGCTATCAAGGGACTGGCCATACAAACAAAATGTGCCCACATTATTATATTTTTTTGTCTTTTCGCTTCCTGATGAAAGACGTAATAATAATCTTTTCTTTATAGCATGGTCAAGTCATACAATTCTATGCTCCTGCATATTTGGATATTTCTTGGGATCATAACTATTCAGAACAAATTCTCAAAATGGATGTGCTGAGATTTGCAGGATTCCATTCATAAGAGTTTGCACATACATTTAATAATCATATAAGTGGAGTGCACACTCTGATGTGGAGTACGAAGACATTTGACTAAAATTGTGGCAAGAAATAGCATTTGGTGGACAAATTAGTATAACTTATCTGTAGTGAGTCGTTAGTCCCTATAAGAAATAATATAAGCAAGTCTTGCCTAGCTTCAGCAGACGAACATATATTCCTCTCTCAATAAGAGGGACTTGGTAAACTCTGCATATGCCTGACGGCTAGGTTAGGGTACAAATCGAAAGAAAAGAAGAATGACAGGAAGAATGTGTCCCAGTAGTTATCTTCAGGCTTAGCACGTAGAAGTTTGGCACTTCAAACTAATATCTTGGGCCAGGGGCGAAGCCAGAAGAAAATGCCACCAGGGTCGGTACAACATGCCGAGGAGGGGATGAGAGGAAAAGAATACGCTGACACGTGGGTACCACGGCCATGTGTGTTCCACGTCAGCAAAAGCACAACGAAAACAGTGAACGCATTTTGAGAGTTGAGTAGTAAAACGTACCCGATTTTATAGTTGACGCGTTGTGAGAGCTGAGTCGATTTTATAGTTGAATGCAAAACCAAACCGTGTGGATAGTTGAATGGTAAAAAAGATTTATTTTCTTACTAATATAATTAATGATATTCATCTCTATAAGAATGAATGATGAGTAGAATATTTTTTCTTTTCATTTGAGGCTGGTTTAATTCGTTCTCATGGGGAGTCGAACCAGGTCTGCTAAGTGCTCTAATCATTAGGTTAAAGACCCTTCACACTCCCAGCTCTTCCTGAGGTAACTTTATTAGTATTTTTCAGAATATCTACTGCGTATCAAATTATTCTACGGAATTAAGCACTAATCTATAGCTAAATAGAACACAACAAATATATATTTCTCACTTTTCATATCTGGCATTTTGTTGAAACGAGGACTGTAGGTGAAACAAATATTTTTAAGAAACAAAAAACCTAATATCCCAACGAACTCAAATAGAAACCCAAAGACCTCCGCATCTCTACGCACCTGTGTAATAGAGAGTAGAGATTGCGTGAGTTGGGACCAGAGAGAAGCCTGATTGTGTGACCGTCCTGCTGGGCCAAGGGCGTAGCTTATGGTTTGGGCCAATTTGTGTGACCGTCCCTGCTGGAGCCGCAGCAAGCGGCAACGAGCTGGCTGGCTACCGGGGTCTTGTTGATTTTTTACTGGAGTCTAATACGGTGGAAAATTGCTAACTATCAAGAGCTTCGCGGAAGTCGTCGGGGTCGGCCGACCCCGACGCGAACACACAACTCCGCCCCTGTCTTGGGCCGTCATTATCCGTGAAATATACTTAGACATAAGACATTTCCAGGGATAGTCATCTCATCGAGTTATAATCTAGTGGACTAACCACCAATATGTAACATCAACACACCTACCACACTATTCTGTCACAATTCACAATACTGCGATATTTGCTTTGTGGGAATTTATTTTTTCTTTAGTTAAAATATTCGCAACACTATTGAAAATGAATTGTTTTGTTATGAAAATAATTTAATTAAAGGTTACTGAGGTTTTTATTGTGTGACAATTCTACATTCACGTTTTTATGTTATTTATAGCTCGGTGAAGTGTAAGGAGATTATTACTAGCCTAGCCTTTCCCAAACGTGAGCATGTTAATTCATGATTAACCAGTCAGGTGTCAACTTAAAGAGGTATACCGAATGCAGTAGGTTAATTATTAAAGCGGTACTATTCAATTGTCTTCTTTTTTCACATTTCTCTTTTGAACTTTTGTGCCTGACATCGCTTGAATAGTGAAAATTAGAGAACAAGACTAAGTATAAAATGCCTAGCTGTTACAGATGCATGGCTACTGAAGGTCAAGTGCGGACCTTTTCCTTTTTCAGCTTTGAATCTTAACACGTTCTTAATTCTGAAAGGTATGGCTTATTGATTGCAAGTGTCATTTGTATCTCGACCAAAACAAGCTTCTAACTGTCGATGACTACATTTCTGGCTAAAGATCTTCAACTCACAATCACAATAACATCATTGAAAATTTCTTTAGTATGTCTTGCCAAAAGGTCTTATCAATCTCCCATGAAGCAAGCTACCAGGCCCGCTCTCCGCTGACTGAAGCAGTTAGTTTTCTCGAGCTGAGTTAGGCCTTGAGTTAGGCCTTGTTTAGATGGCCAACTTTCACCAACTTTGCAGTCACATCGAGTCAAATTTTCTCTTACCAATGCACTATTCACATCTTTAACTTTCTCCAACTTCCTCAACTAAATAAGGCCTAGTAACTAAGCTTGTAGTTTCTTACCATGTCACGTTCTCGTCAGTAACTTTCGCAACCTAACATGGACACCCTCATTCGTTCCAGTTTGTAAACAAGAAAATGCTTGCAGCCTCAAAGGCTTTTTTTTTAACGAACAGGTTGATAAACAAGGAGTCGGTTGAGAATTGAGATTGAAAGTTTCCTTCTTCTTATCTTCACATTGTCCTTTCTTTTACCATATCTTCAGTGCCGTCTTTCAAATACACGCCGGTCCTCGGTAGCGAATCTAGAAAACTGCCGGTCCTTCAAATGCATCGATGTCTCTGCAACTACACTGTAAACAGTAAACACCGTTTTCCAAGGCCTTTGTGTGTTGTCTGATCAGATGTCGATCGAGCCTATATTGGTTTCGGAGAGTAGCTCAAGCTTACCCTGTTCAACCACACTTGCTACTTCTTCCGTTCCAAATTATCAGTCATCCTAGCTTTTTACTTAATTCATTGAATATACTATAAATTTAGACAATAAATACTCAAAATAACACCTAGAGTGACTAATAATTTGGAATGGAGGAAGTATCAAATAGTTTATCTCCTTGTGGACCATTTCACAAGCCACAATGATCGTGGACCCAATAAAAAAATGGACAGCAAACTGGAAACAAGACTTGGCAAGTTCTTCGTGGACCCCCAGCAACTTTTGAGCTTCGAACCTTCGGTCAATGCTCAAGAGGATATGTTCCTTGGGATCCCGAGCGACCGAGCGCGACATTCTTCATTGTACGTTACTAACGTGGAGGTTTTTTGTCACACAGTCTAATTTATGATGTGGCTCCTGGATAATGGCCCCTTACATATGTGTGCAGTGGCAACGTCAGGAGCTCCGTGCAAGGCACCCGTAGTGTCACTAGTGGAATCAAAACTTCTGCTGAGTCCTTTCAGTGGAATCATATTGCTGTATTATTGTGGGCCTAATGACCGAAAGTGATTAGGTTACACATGCTACTTACCGATAGCCATCACAAATTAAAGACCGGCAATTACCGACCAAGAAAAGAGGACTAGCAGTTAATTAATCAGCGAGTGAAGTGATCACTGTCAGCCACTTCACTAGAACTCTAGGTAAAAGTCACGCACTATTTATACATACTACTTATTATACTTCACTAACTCCACAACGTTGGCTTATAGTAGTGTGTGCCGAAGAAGGAATCGCTCTTCACATTGCAGCGAGCAATGCCGGAGCTAAAAATTTTGGGAGCGATGCACATATAGGCTTCACTGCCCACCGTGCCCGTTCAGTAGAAATAGAAGAAAAGTACTCATCTGGTTGACTATTGTTCTAGCCGACTAGACCGAAAGTACTCGTCTTGTTGACTGTTGTTCTAGCCAACTAGACCAAGAGTAATTGAATGCAATGTACGTTGAATTCCTAATAAACCGACCTAGAACAAGACAATTGTCAGGCACTACACCATTGTAGAGGGCCTTAGGGTCAACCTTACATGCTACGAGAGCGTCCCCAATGCAAGCACATCGTAAGTCAAAAGAGCTTAGGGACCGCCTTAAGCTATAGACCCAACCGCAATGACCAGCCATGTGAGCCGCACGAATAAACTCGGTAGCCTGGTAGCCAATTTCGTCGCAAGACCCAATATAAGGGCCGACCTTATCTTACGTGGGGCCTATCTTTAAGGTCAGCAAAGGCATTACACACTTGTGATGCCCTAGTATAAACAACTCACATGTAGTTGCACCTGTAAACCCTTGAGGTAGCGGATTTACAGGGTTAGTTTTTTAAAAAGCCCCACGTCGGCATAGCCGAGTTTCGAGGAGGGAGGGGGTTCAGACTTGAAGAAGATTTGCCTTCTTAATTAGCAAAGACATTACCTCCTTCATTCTAACATTACGAGTTAGAGAGCTTCTTTCCTCCTGACCTTTTGTATAGATCATCCTTCACTATCCGGATCAGCGACACTCTCTCCATCTCATGACATCATCTCACCTCAGTTATTTTCATAGATCACTCTGCACCATCTCGATCGGTGTCACTCGCCCTCTTGTTGCTCTGTCCTCCCTCCCAACCCTTTGTATGGGTCATCCTCCACCACCCTAATCGATGGCACTTGTATTCTCGTCACTTTGTCCACCATCTTTAATGCCAAGGTGACTTGGAGAATGCTTTCCTTCTTAATTACTAAGTACATTACCTAATTCATTATAAAATTATGAGTCAGAGAGCTAATTTCCTCCTAATCTTTTCTACGGATCACTATCCCAACCGATAATACTCTCTCTATCTCATGATCTCGTGTCACCTCATCTCTCTCATCTCGGTTGGTGGCACTCACACTCTTATTGCTCTGTCCTCTCTTCCCAACCCGAATTCCTACGAATCATCCCTCCACCATCCAGTCGACGACACTTGTTTTCTCATCATTTCATCCATTGTCTCTAATGTTGTAGTTGTTTTTCTTTTGCTTACTAAAGTTTTAAAATTTCAACTCCAGTTTGAAAACCTACAAAATTCACGTATTCTATCCTATCATAAGGCATGTCGAGTAATAATGATAAAAAAGGGTTGTCCGGGCCGAGACGGGGAAGACCAAGTTAATGATGGTGTTGAAGAATTGTGTGAAGAAAAAGTTCAAGCATAGCTAGCAGAGTCAAATACTAATATAGCTTCTGGCGACACTTTTGTTATATCGATGAATATATGTGTAGGTATGGCTCAATAGCAAAGTCAAATATGTGTACACACGCTACACTACCGTCTCATCAGGAAAAAGAAAAAGAAAAAAGAAAGAAGAGAAAATCATCTTCTTAGCAGACATCGCGACAATAGTGACAGCCTCGCGCTCCCTCCTTCGGTCCTCCACAGTTCCCAGAGTCTCCCGTCTCCGATCCGTTCCCCTTCACCCATCGGGCTTTCGCCTAGTCAGTCCTCCCCGGCGCCTCCTCTTGACCTCCGCCGCGTCCACGCGCTTGGCCAAGCCGCCGGAACCCTAGCATGGCGAAGACGGCGCGATCGCCCACGGCGGAGGCTTCCCCGCCGGCGGCCGCGGAGAAGCACCGCTCCGGCTCCGCGGCCGGGTCGGGCCTGCGTTCCCTCGCCAGCGCCGCGTCCGGGTGGTTGGACCGGTGGGCGGTCATGGGCTCCGGCCTCTCCAAGCTCGAGCGGGCCTTCGGCGACCAGTTCCCCGAGGGCGAGCGCTACTTCGGCCTCGAGAACTTCGGCAACACCTGCTACTGCAACAGCGTCCTCCAGGTGAGCTTCAATGACCCCCCAAATCCCCCAGAGCTCCGTCTGTGACGGCGCGTGGTGGGCGCGTTGACTCGTTCGCGGCGTGCTCCGTCGCAATCGGTTTAGTTATGATTGGAATTCCGGTGGAACCGTTTGCTTTGTAAACCGTTAGGGTGGCCCCCTTTTAGCCTTTGGGGGTAAGCATGGCATTCTGTTATCCACCAAGTGGATTTGAGTTCGTTTGGGTGCAAGGGAGCATGGGCGATTCCGATTAATGCGCTAGTGTTTGCTTCCCGTGACAGGATGGGGGATAAAATCATAAGGTTATGATTCACATGTGCTGTCGTTTTCAGCATTCAGTGCTTAATCCAATCGGTGGTTTCATATACCATACTAACAAATTTAAGTACAGGGGCATTTCGCAACTGGATGTTTATCTTTACACAGTTTCGTGCTCCTTGCCTACAGCTGCAGTTTAGGATCCTTGTTCAGTCATGAATGCGTAGCTTATTTGATAACACTGCTCTCGTCCCATGGTACAATGGAATCTGGACCTTATGGGGTGTTAAGATGGGATATTGGACATGTCAAAATAATTTTTTATACACATATAAATTGAGATGCAAATTCAATTATGTTTAATATTCCTGATGCATTGCTGACATTTATGGTCTATAATATTGTGATGCTTGCTATTGTGAAATGGAAAGTAATGGTATGTGGTTTTAGCGGAGCAATAGCATTTTTGCTACTGAATAACATATACTCCGAACGAGCCCTGCTTAGTTATCTTTATGGATGACCATTGGTAGGCCAATGTGCATGAAGAGGAGCAGCTTAGTTTTCATGGTCTTCGGTCCTCCAGACCTCCGCATCATTGTACATATTGGCATATTGCTGCTAGTTGATTGACATATTGATCCGTGAATCAATATGGCCTCCCCTCCCCCCGTTTTGAAATGACACAGAAAGCCATTTTTGTTAGACCACATGCTTGTTAGATATTTCCTTTTTGTGGATTTGGTGTTATTCCCAAATATAGTGGTAATAAAAATTTTAGGAATATTATTGGTGCTGTTTAATTTTTTGACCCAGGAAAAATGGCGTTATCTGAACGGTTTAAAAAGGAAAAAATGTTATGATGCAACAAAGTGGTAGTTGACTGTTCATGTATTGGCTACTTGGCAGCATGCAGACCTTTCTGATATCCTTTATGTATTTTTCAGGTAGTATTAACTTATAAAGCTAACAGAAGTAAAAGCAACTGTTACCAAAAGAAATTTTATTCATTTCTTGGTCATAGTATACATACAATGTTTATGTCATTTGGTTTAGTATGCTAGTAAACTTCCTAAACACTGATAATTTGCCAATGATTACTAGAACTGCTAACATTAATTTGACTTGGTGCCATGTTTTAGTGTGCTTTATTGATGGGCCTGAAATTCTACCTTTTCAGGCACTTTATTATTGCACTCCGTTCCGAGAGCAATTACTGGAATACTATGCCAAAAACAGAAATCTTGAAGACGCTGAAGAAAGTTTGTTGACCTGCCTAGCAGATCTTTTTTCACAGGTGAATAAAATATAACCTTGCATTTAGTTTCTATTCCACTTTGCCGTATTGTTTCTTATGAAATGAGTAGATATACTAACAAGAATCGTTATGGCCTTGTGGATAATCTTCTTTTTTTTTCCTTCTGGTGTATTCCTGTTGTTCATGCATTGTAGAGTGATGTAATACTTTACGAGGCACAATCATAAACCTTTCATCATTTCATTCTATTTCCAATAAATGATTGATTCTAATTGCATAGTATGTACAAATTGATTATTATACAGTTTTTTGCATTATCTTTTCTCTTTGTTCATGATTCTGAATTGTTTCGCCTAGCTCATTTTTGTAACTCATCTGGAAGCTGCATTAGCATGTTTTCGTTGCTGATTAATTTAGTACACTTGAACATTTTGTAATGTTGTGACCTACAACTTAAGCAAGAGCCATCCATGAGCATGATTGTGAGTTTGTGAGAGATTGTTACTGTATGGATTTGCCATGTAACATGAAACTTACTGCAGAGTGCAGACTCTTGTTCTTCTGGTAATAGCTTGATATTTCTTTTCAGATAAGCGCATCAAAGAAAAAGACTGGTGTTATTGCTCCAAAACGTTTCATTCAAATGGTTAGGAAACTGAATGAATATTTTCGCGGTTACATGCACCAGGTAACTTGCAGATGTTTAATAGTATCTGTATGACCTGCATCTCTTTCATTGTGCGATGCATGGTTCATACTTCTTCATAAGATATTCTCTTCTTTCATTCAGTATGACCTTTGGAGTTGGCTAATTTTGGGATTCTATTTTATGTCGCTTTGTAACCTTTGACAAAATTGAAATGACCCCTCTTTGCATTCTCTTCTGCACATCTTTGATGAGATAAAAGAGTAAACCTTCCAGAATTAACATGTTTTTCTGTTCTGCTCTGTAGGATGCCCATGAATTTTTGAATTTCTTACTGAATGAAATTGTTGATATTCTGGAGAAAGAGTCTAGTTCTGCAAAGGTTTCTCCTGAGACCACATCTCCTGAAAAGGTCTCAAACGGGGCAGTTGTGAATGGAGTCAGAAAAGAGCCACTGGTCACATGGGTGCATAAGAATTTTCAGGTAACTAAAATTAAATGTCATTTTTTTTCTAGTAAGGGTGTGTTTACACTTACCACCCAGGTTTGCATGGCCTTCAGCTTGAATCAGGATGCCATTCTTTTTCTTTACTGTAAAAGATGCCCAGTTCCACATGCACACACACACACCAACTTTTTTTTTCTAAGGATTTTGTGCACAGATACCGTTTCTTTTTGCAGGGTACTTTGACCAATGAAACTAGATGCCTAATGTGCGAGACCGTCACTGCAAAGGATGAGACATTTTTTGACTTGAGCGTTGACATTGAGCAGAACAGTTCACTCACAAGCTGCCTGAAGAATTTCTTTTCCACCGAGACGTTAAATGCGGATGACAAGTTCTTTTGTGATAAGTGCTGCAGGTGATACATGCCGTTTTAATCTCTAGTTTTGTCCCTCTGGGTTCATTTGCATGTCAATATGTTCAATCCTTGTGTAGTTCCTTAAGTTTCATCAACTACTTTGTTTAGAAAATAGACCCAAACAGCTACTCACAAGCTACAGTTTACTACTTTAGTCCGTCATTACTTCTTCACATCCCAATATTTAACTAAAAATTGCACTGAACCCACACGTTCATGTAAAGACTGCATTGGAGTACAAGTACTAAGTTTGTGCACCCATTTTTCATTAGGAGATAGTATCCAGAGTCAACTGGGGCGTTATTCATTAACCTTCACCTAGGTATTTGAGGTGGAAACATGCATCGGGAATTACTATGTGGCTGTGTGGGAACTACTTAGCTCTGGTTTCCCTGAGGCAAGTACTTGAATTCGAAATTGTGGTATCTTTCAGCTTGCAAGAAGCAGAGAAGAGAATGAAGATAAAAAAGGTTCCGGAAATATTGGTGATCCACCTAAAGCGCTTCAAGTTCATCGAGCAGCTTAACCGGCACAAGAAGCTGTCTTATCGGGTGGTGTACCCCTTGGAGCTGAAGCTCAGCAGCAACTCCGATGATGCTGATTGCGAATACTCCCTCTTCGCCGTGGTGGTCCACCTGGGGAGTGGCCCGAACCAGGGACACTACGTAGCCAAGATCAAGAGCCACGACCACTGGCTGTCCTTCGACGACGACAATGTCGAGATGATCCCGGAGTCCACTTTGCAGACGTTCTACGGCTCTTCTCGTGAATATTCTGGCAACACAGATCATGGCTACATCTTGTTCTACGAGCGTGTTGGTGGGAATTGCAACGAGAAGACCGACTCTCCGGAGGGTGCCGTGTGACCGAGCCTTGCGATCTTGGGTGTTTTGGTGTACATATGCTGGGAAAACTTTATTGAATTGATAGAGTGTGAGACTGATGTTCATTGATGTACAAAACAAAAGTTTTTTTTTTCTTTGAGAGCATAGAAAAAAAAAGGAAATAGTCTAGTTTGGACTCTGGAGTTTGTTTGAGGTTGTTATAAAGGATCAATCCGTAGGATAGCATATCATTTTATTTTGTTTTCAGGATTTTAATTTGGCACAGTATTTGTTCTCAAATATCTCAATGGACGTCAGATTGCTCGCTGCTCCTTGATCACAATTCACACCTCCTGTAGTAGTGTCCGGGATCAGCTCTTTCAGCTGTTGATGCGGCAGTAAATAACCGGTACCTGCTGTGTGAAACCTCATGAGAATTAGTGTACCGTATATATCTCTGCAATTTTTTCGATAAATGTTTATATGCATTCCAAACATGTCTATGTAAAGTCAAAAAAAAAAACATGTCTATGAAATATGAATCCCATACGAGTTCAAATCTGAGCTCGAGCTCCAAATTATCCACTTTCGCAGGGTCCACGCCGCAGCAATTCCTGACGTGGGAGCACTTGGCCAGCATGCTCGTCAAGTCGTCATCGTCCTCAATCTTCACCAGTAACCCTTGTCCCCTCCCCTGCTTCCGCATCGAATCAAAACCAAAACAGGGAGAGAGACAAAGGAAACCGAGCTCGGAAAACAGGAGAGAGACAAGGAAACCGAGCTCGTCAAGGAAAGGACAGAGGAGGGGCGGAGCGCCGGCCGCAGGGCGCATTTTGGTGCCTTGGATTGTTAGCTAGCGGGCTCACGGAGCCGAATGGGCTCCTCATCCACCCGGGCGTCCGCGGCGGCCGCGGCGGCGCCAAGCCGGCGCAAGGTGGCGCTCTACCTCACGCTCCTCACCCTGCAGTACGGCGCCCAGCCTCTCATATCCAAGCGCTTCGTCCGGTAAGCAAGCGCCCGCTCACCCATCCCTTGCTGCGCCGGCTAGGGCGACTCGATCTGGGAGGAAAGGCACGCGAATTTAGTGTTAAATACTGAAATCGCTCACCCTGTGGTGGCAGTTTTGGAGGTTCGTTTTCCATCCAGTAAGACGTGTACATACCAGTCACCCTTCTGTCACCATTTCATAATCAGGGGAGCGTTTATGCAAACTGAGACGAGTTGGTAAACATCCACATTGTGTGTGGAGGCGTAAGAACCTATGCAGTGACCTTTTTAGCTGTTCGGGGAAATTGGTGACCCATTTGGTTAGATTAGAATCATATGATGCTGCTTTATTCTGGTTAGGCTCTTATGCTGCCCCAGTCAATTGGGACTCAATATTAGCTACACAAAATATATTGGTAATAAGTTTGCTTGTTCCAGATCAAGCAGTATACTAATACGGGTGGGTTTATGTGACCCTGTATATTGAATCTGGTGGAGATAACAACCATTCTTTAACAATAACGTAAACTGTCCTATGGAAACTGAGTTAAAAGCCGATTTTCCAGCATCACACATTCATGATATTTTTTAGATATAAGGTTTTCTGTTCATTAGGAGCTTGCATTCTTTCCATAGCAATTTGTATCATTAAATAATCTAGACCAGATACTATTTGACTGTGCTAAACCCTTGGTTGTCTGTTGGTTTTATGCAGCCAAGATACTATAGTCACCTCACTAGTTCTTGCCACTGAAGCAGCCAAGGTTTGGTACTTCTAAATTTTGTTATGATCAATATGACATGTTTTGTCACCTGGACGCTTCTGATTTTCTTTGCATCTGTATAGGTTATCTGCGCAATCATTTTATTGATTGCAGAGGGTAGTCTGAAAAAACAGTTCAGTAACTGGACTCTCGCTGGATCACTGACCGCATCTGGACTGCCTGCCGCCATATATGCATTGCAGAATAGCCTGTTGCAAATATCATACAAGAATTTGGATTCCTTGACCTTCTCAATCCTTAACCAGACGAAGCTTCTATGGACAGCATTTTTCACATACCTTATTTTGGGGTATGGGCTGGTAACACCTCCTATTTAAATTTTAATATTTTGAAAATATTCAGGATGAAGATCTCGTGAAAAAGTAACTACCCGAATATTTATGTAAAGATTATACTTTGAACCTCCTTAATTATCAAGTGCTTGTGAACATTTGATCCTCTGAATGTTGTGTTGAGAACAAACGATGGGAAAATAGACTACTAAAACTTGCCTGTTGCTTTACAGTTTAACTAGAACATTGATTGATGATCTGGAAGCCCACACAATACTATATATATTTTGAATCAGTCAGGAAGCTAATACAGCTCAACTGAAGCAACATAAGAGGCATCAGAAAATGAAGGGAAAAACACATCAGTTCATGTACTTTCCTTTAGCTGTAAGTTACCGCAAGGATTTTCAGAACTAGTCATGGTTGGGATTGCTGTGGGTATGGAAAATGATATCCTAGCATGTAGTTTTGTCCTGAATTTCAGTTGAGATAGAACTAGCACATCAGGGGACCAATCAATTTGGTGGTCTATTCCTGGGTTGGTTGTCTTAGGCTGGATTTACAGTACTTACTACATGAAGTTGAACCCTTTTTTATGTTCATTTAGAACTACTACCTTGTACATTTTTATTTTTGTGCTTCGTTGACCATTAGTTTGATTGGACAACTACCTGAAGTAAAGCTGTCAATCATTAGTTTGATTAACTGTTGCAAATCTTGCAGGCAAAAGCAATCATCCAAGCAAATTTTAGCATTGGCCCTCTTAATTAGTGCTGCTGTTCTTCTAAGTGTTGGGGAGAGTAGCAGCAAAGGTTCAAAGGGTGGTAGCTCTGATTATGTCTTGCTCTATGGGATCATTCCTGTTACTGTCGCGTCTATGTTGTCTGGGTTGGCCTCTTCACTGTGTCAGTGGGCATCGCAGGTTGAACGTACTCACCATATTACTTTTGAGGATACAACTTATGGTCACTTGCTCACTGCTAACATATTCAATAATAATGCAGGTTAAGAAGCATACATCTTATATGATGACTATAGAGATGTCGTTTATTGGAAGCATGTGCTTGTTAGCAAGCACCTATCGATCACCAGATGGAGAAGCCATCAGGAAATATGGTTTTTTCCACAAATGGACTTTGTGGACTTTGGTAGGTACTCTTTGCTATTTCATTTTTTTTCTCCTCATTGTTGGGTAAGGCCTGGGTGCAGCCAAGCTGTGTGCCCTCAGAATCATGAAGATTTGGTGCTTATTTGCAGCTGTACAAATATATTTTTAGAGAATAAACCAACTAGAATGGCTAAAATGTAACATCGCATTGGATGCCAGTGTCATACAGCGGTCAAAATACTTGGACCCAGTCATCCTTGTGTGCATCCTTTACACTGTTCCTTCTAGTTAGTACTGAGCTTGACCACTGCAAAGTTGTTTTTTGAAAACAAGCTATTATCAATAGGAGTATAGGACTACAATACTGAAAACCTTAGTTACCAATTCTCACCTAAGAAGGATTCTGGTCTTTTGTGTTGTGTCATAATGGTGCTATGCCATAGTAGAGTCAGCACTTGGGCTAAAAAGTGACCTTCAAAATTCATTGGTATTGTATACAACAATCAAATCTAGAAAATATGCCTATATTTTTGTTGATCTAGGACATCAGTGAGTTGTTAAGGTAGTACATCAGCATAGAAGGGTAGCAGCTGTGGCAGAGCCAAGATTTGACTAGAACCCAGGCGGAACAAGTTAAAATCCTTTGTGACCACAGTTTCTATACTTTTTTGAAGTATACTTCCATGTATTTTTTGTACCCAGAACCAGGGCTGGAGCACAGCCGCCCTGATGGCCCTACCTGGCTCTGCCATTGGGTAGCAGACTAGCAGCTAATCTAGACATTCAGAAAATGGATTTTGGCACCTGGCAGTGCACCCCTGCCATTCTAACCATTATAATTAGGAACAATGTGCTTTTTCCACCTTGATGTTTGCATCTGTTGTTAGACTTGTCCGAAATATCCAAGTAAGTAAATATTGATATTCCGGGATCAAACTAGGATGTTCCTTCCCTATTTCTGAATGCGAGCTTACTTTTTTAATCAAGGGACAAATTGTTGAAATAGGCTTGTTTCTCTTTATGGTTCGATTAGTAGCGACCGTTTGAAGGCACCGCTTTAGGTCTCGAGTTGACAGAAAAGTACATCTGTAACATACCACGCACAGATGGAAACAAAGCAGCAATAGATCACCATTGATGTTTGGGACCATAATCATCATTCTTTACCTCAGGTACCGGTCTTAATGAATGCTGTGGGTGGAATTCTTGTCGGTCTTGTCACAACTTATGCGGGCGGTGTTAGAAAGGCAAGTACCTAAACTGACACCAAATGTTGAATAGGCATCTCTTTCATTCACATCTAGGAACTGGACTGACCTTTTTTACTTTTCAGGGTTTTGTTATAGTCTCAGCTCTCCTTGTAACTGCACTGCTACAATTTATATTTGATGGGAAGCCACCATCACACTACTGCCTGATGGCATTGCCACTCGTCATGACAAGCATATTCATTTACCAGAAATATCCATATGCTGATAGGAAGAAGAAAGATTGATAAGCGTACTTGTGAAGGGAAAGTTTCCATCAGTGGGACATAATGCTAACCTTATTTTTGCCCATCAAAGTTTGGAATTTGTACTGTCAAGTGGGCCAGCTATGACTCTTGAAGAGTTGTCTATTCATGGATCTATGTATCATTTATGATTTATCTACTGATCATTTATACAGAATTGGATTAGTAGCCTGGAAATCAACTTCAGCGGACAATTGAGATTTAGCTTTCATGTAACTTGCTTCTCGATGGTGGTTTTATATTAATGAAGTTTCTAACGTCCAGCTATGTATATTTTTCACATCAGAGCATTTGGAGCCTTATTCTTTCACATATTGTCATTTAGATTATTTGAACAAGGACGTGAAGTGGATCTTTTGTATTTGTGTTGATTCTAGCAAAATTGAAAAAAAAAATCAAATATTTGCATCATTGGTTTCATATGCACTGCCTCATCCAATCCAGATTGGTTTGCTTGTCAATTGTCATGCCCATGCTACATTTCTCACTGAGCCAGGGCAAAGTGACATGCACATGAAGTGCTTGTGGTTCCAAGTAATTGTAAAGTAGAAAGGTTGTGGTCTGATATTTTAGTTATCTGTGTTGTTCCTGTTACATATCCGGCAGTTTTCAGTTTCTCATAGATGCGCAAGGATGGTTAGTTAAACATTAATTATAGGCATGCCTTAATTATACTTCCAGTAAACCTCATTGTCTGTCATACTAACTTTTCACCTGTCTGTCTTTCAGATACCTGATTGTTTAGCCATTGTACATCCTGAAAGGTTTCAGGCAACATCTTTACTGAGGCAAAAAAAAGCAGATAAGCTCGGTGCGCACCATCTCATATTCTCATTACCAGGGTGTTTCCTCGAGTCCTCATAAATAGCAGGTGAAATCTACATCTACAAACTGAGAACATGCCTCTGTGGTTACTATCCCATCAGCAACGACTACAGATAGAAAATGAACCTGATGCTAGAATAACTCTTATCTGATGAATAATACAGATCTTGTGGACACCTAGCAAACCTATACCACAGAGTTCTATAGTACTAGCTTCACATAACCTTTATTGCATCCAGGAAGCTGCATGACTGATTACTTGCATGCACACCAAAGACTATATAGACGAACAAAATGTGATAATTTACATATGTAATTCTCTCTTCTGAACTCCTAACCAATTAAATCCAGACACATGTTGTCAATTATCCAATTCCCACCCTGTTGTCCTGCATACCAAAATTTATCGGGAAAATGAAAACATATCATTATTCAGCATTTTGAATTGCCTAATCTGATATTAGATACAAATATTCTTGTTAATTATCAGTTCCATATTCGAAATGCCATAATTAGGTGAGCTTACGCTTCATTGGACTACTCTGAATCTTCAAGTGGCAATTTTTTAATGTACGACTGAATGCAGTTCTCTGTGAAAATAAGTTACCGTGCATCTGAACTCACAATGACTGCGAGAGTTGACTCCAGTTCATCATCGTATGTGGTTGTGGGTGCCTGTCCAAATAACTCCTACTAGTAATGTCAGCCTCATCGGCAGCATAAGGATCAGAATGTCCTGAAGCTGCCGGTGGTGACCAGACCGGTACCACCCCACCTTCTCTGCCTGTCCAGCTGCTTGATGCCTCTGAAACTGATGGAGCAACGCCTAGCACACGGTGCATGTTGTTCTGAAGAATATGCTGCTGCTGATTGCCGTTCATCCTGGCAGCATTGCCAGTGCCACCATCAACTGTTTCTTCCCTCTCTGTTCGAGTTTGCAAATGCATGTTTGATGGCACCTCTGGTCTACTGTCCTCACTGATGTTGCCAAAATCTGCAGTGAGTTCTGTTTCGGCTCTTCTGAATGAGGAAGTCATGCTAGGCACCATCTGATCTTCTCGTCTCCGACCAGCTGTCATCGGTGTTTGATTAGCAGGTCGGATCGGTTGTCGGTCCACCTCCATCTGTAATTCTTGAGGGAAGTCGATTGGTGGCACATCCGATGAGTCACCAAGGCCTTCCTCCATTCCATTTTCCATCGCAGCCCGAGAAGCCGCCTCAAGTTCCCACATTTCTGCCAGGGCATCCTGCAACCTGGAATTGGCTTCGTCTAACTCAATAATGGGGCGAGGGTAGTTGGAGCCTAGCTCCACTCCTGCAGCCTGAAGCACAGACTCAGGTGCATCCCAGGGGTGGTGTATCCATTCCGTTGGTAGCCTTGCCAGCTCTGGTAGCCATCGTCGGACATACTCTCCGTGTGGATCAAACTTGTACCCTTCAAACTGAAAGCATAGAAAAATTCAGTTCATATAATACATCAGTATGCTGTTTTACCCACCATAAGGTCTCATCAGATGAAAGAGCTCAAGTACCTGAGGGTTGTCGATGCGGTCAAGCTCACGGCCATCAGGGAGAGACCCAGAAATGTACTGCCAGCCTAGGGCGTCACTTTCGAGGTCAGCGTCCAGCAAGGTGTCCCAGAAATACTTCATCCCCCAGCGCCATGGCAACTGGAGCACCTTGACAAAAAAGCTCGAGACTACCACGCGTATGCGATCATGCAGCCACCCAGTTGCCCAGAGCTCTCTCATGCCAGCATCAACAAGAGGGTAGCCAGTCCTCCCCTGCCTCCAAACTTTGAAGTACACCTCATTGACGACCCAAGGGAAGAACCTGAGGTGCGACAGGAGCGGCTTCTCATGACTGCAGGGATGGTTGAATGTGAGGTACCTCGAGTATTCCCGCAGACCAATGGAGCGGAGGAACAGGGTGCAGCTCTCATCGCCAGCGTGATTGCCTTCGTTGCTCCACATCAGCTGTTTCATCCGGACCTGGTGGAAGACCTTGCGGACGCTGAGCTCACCAAAGTGCAGGTACGGGGACAACAGGGAGGTGCTTGCACTGTCGGCCTTCTTGCGGTTCACGAAGTAGTCAATCAATGGTCCATTGAGGAAGGCCGTAAGCGCCTTGTCAGCGTTCTGCCACCCTGGTGACCATGCCCGTGCCAGCAGCGCATTGCTTCCCCTCTCGGACTCGTCTTCAAAGACTAGCTCGTCTGATGGGCATCTTGACAAGTCACCTGCAGAGTTCGACACATGGACAGCATTTTCACGTCAGTGATTGATATCCAAGAATCAGTACTACAATCACCATTATAACCCTGCAGGTGAGGCGTTTTGATACCTGAATTGATTCTCTTGGGCGGCAGCAGCGGCGCGGCGGGGTCAGGCATGCACAGGCACCTGTTCCAGAAGGGGGCGAACATGGTGAAGGGGCAGCCGTCGTCGTCGAGGACTTCCCACGGCTCGTACAGCAGGTCGGCGTTGAAGGACTGCACGGTGATGCCCTCGGCCGCCAGCAGCTCCTTCACGCGGTGGTCCCGGACCAGCGACAGCGGGTCTGCACGGCGGGCACAAGACAACGATCGGTGAGCAACGACGGGCCATTCGTATCAGCTAACCCAGACCCAGACGATAAGGTGCTGCAAACTTTTGATGACAGTTCTCGAGCGAAAAACTCAAAGAAAAGCAGCAGGTTGGTGAGTACTGAGTACCAGTGGCTGGGTGCAACGACTTTCTGGAATTAAGGGGGACGGCGACCAGGTGTTGAGCGAGTGTTTTTTATGGCTAAACTTGGAGTTAGTTGGCGTATGGAGTCAGGGAATTATGGTATGAAATATCCATTAATGGCGGATGCAAGGCCATACTGTTCATGGAAAGATCCTCTTTCTTAAAAGAAAAAATCCCTTCCCCTTTACTATTTGGATCATGAAGAGCTGGATCTCCCTCAAGGCTTCAACCGGAACAGAGCAAGGCTAGAAAACCCGGGCAAAAACCAATTTTGACACGAACTCAATCTGAAATTTGCATATTCTTTTGTTGCTTTAACAGCAGCAACATCCAGCGAGACTTAGAAACAACATCCAGAGTGAGACGGATCAAACCGTAGAGATGGTTGAAGAAGAGGTGCGTGGCGCCGGTGCTGCGGACGAGGTCGAGCAGGGCGACGATGGCGTCGGCAGAGCGGCGGGTGACGAGGCGTCCGGCGCCGAGCCGGCGGAGCGAGGCGTCGAGGTGCTTGAGGCTCTGGCTGAGCCACCACCTCGACACCCTGCCGGGGTAGTAGGGCCCGTCCTCCTCCGGCGCCCACACGTACACCGGCACCACCTCCCCGGCCGTCCGCGCGGCCGCCGCCAGCGCCGGGTTGTCCTCCACCCGCAGGTCCCGCCTGAACCACACCACCGTCCGCATCCCCGCCTCTCCGGCGCCGCTCATCGACGACTGCGACGCTGACATGGCGCCCAATCCGGCACGGCTCACCAAGAATCCCCCAAGATATCCAGTTACGGGCTCCCGGCCAAAGAAGATCGGCAGCAGCTCAAGAACCTGTCCTGTGCAGCAACCAAGAGCAAGCTCTCTTTGCTCTCCGCTATGATGAGCTGCCCAGGAGAATCAAACTGCTTCTCGCCCTGAGGATTTCCAGGAACTGTGGAAAGAGGCTGCCTGGAGTGGACTGGATTGTCCTCTTTTCTTCAGAGAGACCGCAGTTGCAGTGAAGATCGACCAATCTCTTCCTCCTTTCTCAGATTAAAATAAAAAATCCAGAGTATTTTTTCCTCCTGGGGAATCGATGATGGCGGCTGATGTTGCAGCAGAGATGGGCAGTGGCTCGCGACTCGCGAGTCTTGGCTGGGGGAGAAGCGAGGTGTGGTCCAATGGAGAGGGCGTGTGGATATTGGGATTGGTTGGTTTGGATTTGTTCTCGCCTTTTCCTCTTGGCCATTTATCTCTTCGTGCTCCCTGCGCTGGCCTCTCCCATTATATTCCCTCCTCCATTTTAGGTTTCTTCTTTTTGTGTGAGAAAAGAAGTCTGGGTTGCTAGATTCCCGTGGAATTCTTACCTAGCCACTGGCAGGTGGGCTCGAGCCCAGAACTTCTCCGGTTAAAACACGAATTACGTGGTAATTATCGATGCTATTGACTTGAGTACTTGCTTCTCGCGTTTTGTTGTGTTTATTATTATCCCGTTTCAGCAAAGGCATATATTTATTTATATAATACTCTAACTGCGTACTTTTTGCCATAGGCAAGTACTTCGAGTACATGCTACACGCTTTAATAGTCCAAAGTTGTGGTAAGCGTGCCGGTGGATGGTGGTTAGCATGATTTTTTATTTTTCATTTTGGCGGAAAGGTGAGCGTGGCTAGGAAAGAGTTGAAGTTAAGTGTAATTCTTGTCCTTCGACGGAGATCAGTGGCACATTCGCACTAGCGGGACTAGCTAACTCTAAAAATTGTTTTGATATTGGTTGTTATTCAGAAGTAAATGTAAATTTGCCTTTGGTCACAAAGACTAAGGGTAAACTTGCATTGACTCATGAATAATCGGGGCACATTCATGAAGTTAAAAAAACAAGGGCAAAATCACAATTACACTTTGTAGCAAGGGCAAAGACATAAATGCCCCTTAAGATAATTTTTTAGACTGAAGGTTTTTTAGCTAGTTGGTTAGGGGGTGGGCGGTATGGACGCAAGCAGTAGAGACTCAGGTTCAATTCCTCACTGAAGCGGATTAATGGGATTGATTTAGTAGAGACTTGGGTTTAATTCCTCGCTGAAGCAGATTTATAGGGTTGATTTAAAAAAGTCTCGAAGGTTTCCATCTTAATGAAAAGTCATGGGTCTGTACCCCACTGGCTCTAGTTTTTTTAGATAATATTTTAGGTGATGATTGTGGCTATTTTGAGTACCTAGCTGGTGCCTCAATTATGATACTCTATATGCCATATTGTATAACCACTGTATTCTTAATTTCTTATAGATCTTTAAACGATCGTGATTTAAGGTATTCGGTTCATCGAGCTAGCTGAACCACTCATTCACATCTAACGACCCACTATGCAGTTGAGCATTATCGATTGGTCGGTGTTCATAGTCAGCACATGGATCGGAACTGAAGGCACTTAAATATTCAGATTCTAGATCGCCAAACATGGGTTGTAGTGCTTCGCTAGATGCTATATCAGGTTTATCACTGTACTTGCTATTACTAATCATAGTATCAGTAACCATTTTTAAGTTACATGATGCACATGTGGCTCTGCATAGCTAGTGGAGTACTAGTACGTACTATACAAGGAATTGATGCCGTTGCTATTGTCTGCTAGCTTCGGCATAGATCCTACTGTTAGTAAGTTATTACTGCTTGTTCATTTACCAAATTACTGGCCCTTTTTTTTTCTGGTACCTGCACACTGCACTTGCGCCATGACCGTGAGCATCCTGCCGGGAACGAGGGCGACCGTGTGGTACGCTACCGCACCGATGGCTGTTGCAAAAAGAACGGCCGCTTGGTGGGATCGGCATTGGCCACTACCACTAGCCCAAACTACTCCAAGTAGCATGCAGGTGGTCAAACGCTGGTACGATTCGGGTTGCTTCCTTTTACCGACAACTTGGCCCGGTTGATTGGAATCGGAGTATCTTTCAATCTTTGGGAGGACATTATACGAATGTGCTAGCAACGTGATCCACATCAACGAAGGAGTGGACAAATTCACTGCGTGCTTCCATTATGACATCGATCGATCTATCTAACATATCCTATCCGACTCCAGGCTTCATGCAAAAAAAAGAGTTACTAGTACTATCTTGGCTGTTTGGCATCCATTGCCCTGCACATATATAGATGCATATATAGAAATAAAAATGTGTTTCGACGACAGCTGCTTCTTCATTATTTGTCATCATTATCATTATATGATCGCGCGCTTTCTGGTAGGATTTCGTTGTAAGGCTAGTTATCATTAGTCACTTAATACATACAGCATTATCTCATGCGCCTCAAATTGCCGTCACCGTGAACATCACACGAGACGGAGGCGCAAAATATATTTATAGCACGAGAGCTCCCCGTCCCATTTATTTGCTAGCTAGCGGTACTAGGATGAGTTTACCACATGTTTGCTAGCTGCTGGTCTTCGTCGTTGCCGTCGTGTCGTCAGAGGGGGAAAAAACCGCGCTGTCGCCGTCGGGAGGGCGCTGATTGTTGTTGATTGATCTATTTGGGAACAAGACGAGTTCCAGCGATCCCTCTTCGCGACTCGTCCATTCGGGTCGAGAGGAACCTGCAGCGGCTGTTTCCGTATAATCTAGCTAGCTGTGGACTTTTTCGAACGTTGCAATTAACGAAAAATGATGGGTTACGTTACGTGTGCTACCTATAGCTATAATGATTATATATATACATGTGTAGTCGAGCACCAATCCATCCCGGAATGTATGTACATGGGAGAAATTTGGATATATGCACTGTCTATGTGGCGTGTAAAATTATGGAGATGATAAGTTTGCTAAGTGGACGGATATGATAAAATTATGGAGATGATAAGTTTGCTAAGTGGACGGATATGATAAAATTATGGGGTTATTATTTAGGATACATATCATTTAAAAGAACAAAAGGAAACATAGTGAGCTTTTTCCATCTATATTCAGAATATTGTCCACGAGATAAGACTGTTGAAATTGTTGTTCTCTTCTGTTTTTTTTTTCTTGAACAAATATGTCTTATCAATTGATTGAAAAATCGTTTTTCTGACAATCACCGTCATTCAACGTTTTGGATCTTGATCTAACACTCTGGATCATGAACCTTATCTCCTCTTCTGAGTTGTCTTCTTCCTTAACACTCCGTCACACCAACGCCGCTTGCTGCTCGCTTCGGTTCTCTCTTCCACCCCTCGTCGTCGCTGGTGTTGCTGGTGTGCCGCCTGGTGCTGGTGTAGCCCCATGTACCTATCCTGTAATGTCCCGTCACTCTAAGGTGGGCCCGCTTACGTCTAGCAGCTCTCTAGGGTCCCAAGATTTCTCCCATAAACCAACACTCATCTTTTCTATGCATTTTGTCCTCACTCATGCTGACATGCGCACCCAGGAAGTCCTTCTCGAGGCCCACCACAATTAACCCGGGAGTTCGTTTGAATGAGTTTCTGAAAAAAAAAGTTGCAATTTGTTGGTATGAGTATTCCTATTAATCCTATTCAACCATGGACTAGGGTGTTACACATTCTTCTCCCTAGTACCCTCTTCCGTCCCTATCTCCTCTTCAATTGCCACTGATTTTATCTTCATTGGGCACCAATACGGCACCCGCGTTGCAACCACTACCCGACTTCGGCGGCCTTCGCCGCTGCCCTCTTTCACGCCCGTACCTGACACTAAACCCATCGATTGAGAATCAGGACCAGATGCCCAACCCCCTCTATTAGCCATTGGAGACCTACAATGCTCGCGCCTGGCTCCGGCGGTGTTCTCACCGCCTCTGCTCCGCCGTTGTCTCTCCCGCCTTCACCACCAATCGGCGAGACTCCTCGGAGCTCCCTCTCGACCTGTAGACCACATGGAAACCTAGCCCCAGAAATCTAAACCAGTCTCCATATACAATTCAATATCTAGCAAAACGTCGATGGATATACAAAATTTTAACCAGCTGAGGAGGAGCAAATCTGTTTCGGTAAATATGGAAGATTAAACTTGTTATTTGTCTATGCTGATAGTAGTACACTAGTATCACTACCCCACAGAATGGAAATTTCATGAGAGCCAAAAACTCTCACCAGGCCCGGCCCTGAGCCGGTGCCAACGGGTGTGACTGCACCGGGCCTCCCAAAATTGGGGGCCTCCAGGCTCCAACCATCAAGTCAATGGCTGTCCAGGTGCTGGTGGTCAGGTGGTGGATACCAGGAGCCGTGTCCGTGTCTGAAGATGAACGACAGAACGTGTGGCCAGCAGCTGCTTCGTTGGGAGCTCTCGTAATATTTAGGTAGCTATTGAACAAACAAGATACACATAGGCTTATGAGTTGTGCTAGTTAAACTAGATTGTGTGGACAACTGAATATGAGTTATAGCAATAAGTTTTTTAATATACTTGATATATAGGAGTATTATATTATACTTCCTCCATCCTAAATTATAGGTCGTTTGACTTTTTAGGTCTAAGTTTGACCGCTTGTCTTATTCAAAAAAATTTATACAAACATTTATTAGTAAAGTAAGCCATAATTTTTTTTATATTTTGCATAATTTTTTAAATAAGATGAACGATCAAATTTGGGCTAAAAAAGTCAAACAACTTATAATTTGAGAAGTATTTTTTTTATGGTGAATAGGGCCTCCATTTTTTTCGGCACCGAGCCACCAAAAGGTCAGGGCCGGCCCTGACTCTCACGAAAATAGGCAAAACTGTCGTGAAGATGAACCATAACGTGAAACTTGCATGAAAATCCTCTCACAAATATGGCTCCACGAAAATACCATTTTCATGAGAGTGACGCTAATCCATGGAGGCCACCTCCACGAAATATACGCCACCAGGGTGGCAAAACTGTTTTCATGAAGGTATTCAATTACTCTCACGAAAATGGTCTCCCTCTCACGAAATCTCCATTTTCTGGTAGTGTATAGTTGTATATATAGCCCATACTGTAGTTTCAGTTTTATTTGACAAACACACTCAGTTGTGTTAGGTTTATTGCCCGTAGCTTAAGCATAGAGCAACTGTTAAGATTTCTTGTGATGGAACTTGTTCATCTAGGTCGAGTACTTGACTTGACACATGTACTCATATTTTATTAAATTTATCATATAATTTAAAGGATTTTGTTCTTTCAGTGATATGCAACGTGCTTGTCGATAGCGATGGCTATGCGCTGACGTTGTCTTTAATGTCGAGATATGTCGGCTCAATCTTTCAAGAGTGCGCAAAAGGGTATCACGCACGTGCGTGCTTCGTAGAGGTGAGTGTACATATGTGTTTGTGAACGTCCGCGCGTTTTGGAAAAAAAGAAGTCTTTACTTAAGGTTTTGTTGCTAGCTATACGATATGTATGAGTATGACCTACCCATCTCCCAGAGAGTGAGTTATTTGTTGTGGAGTTACTCAAAAAAAAGAGTTGTAGAGAAGTCGATTCTAATATAATGTTGCGCGCCTTTTTAATCAGTTAACATGCGAAAGGGGCCTAGGCCCATAGCATTAAATTATTCTCGCTGTCTTTTTCTACTTGTCAAGTTGTTTGGTTGATGCTCATTAGTAATTGTTGATATAAAGTTGAAGACAGTAATAGCCGAAGTCAATGAACGTGACTCTCTTTTTATTAAGAGTGAAGTATTTAGGTAGATATTCATTTGGTCCATGCAAATCAATGAATGAAAATACAAAAAGGGACAGTACTGCATTCATTTTCTCACTGTCTTACTAAATAAACAAAGGAGAGGAAATAAACAAAAAATAGGAGATGAGCAGAAGTACACCAGAGCACATCTCGTAAAGCCGTACATGCATGTATCCAAAAAAAAAATCATACATGCATGCATGGCCACGGGAGAATCGATCCAAACCGGCATGCATGTGGGTTTGCCCCTTGCCCTAGCTCTCTCTCCCTCCAGCTTTCCCTGGTCCATTCTCCCGATCACTCCATGTCTCAATCACCCCTCTCTCCCCCTCCCCCCACCGTGCACTACTGTCTCTTGTACAAAGCGCAGCGTGTGGTGAGAATCGCGCGCGTTAGGACCACATCGCCGCGGTGTTGGCCTCTCGACCACTCGTTCTTTGATCCCAGCGCACGTCCATTCTCATGTTTTGTTACCTAGTTCTTGCCCCATGACTTTCTGTCGATGTAGCAAAGCGGCTTTGCTTGCTCAGCCTGCTAGCTAGGTACGTTCGGATAATGATCAATACCATCAATTCACACGGCTGCCTAGCTAGCTACGGGCCATTTCTTTTGTGTTATTGACTTCGTATTAACTTCCTCCTTTTTAATGGAATGCTAATAATGCTTGTCCAGTCAAGTTGAAATATTAAAGATGCTTCTCGTTTTAGATACTAGTAAATTTCTCGTATCGTCTTGTCTGAACTTCCACTTATGTTATGACTATTTCATATAGTATGTATCTGTCGAGTAAAGTAAAAAAAAAACTAGTACTGATAGATTTGTCATAATATGTGTCTTAAGGGTTTTGTTAATTACTTGTAACTTGACACGTGTATGTTTAAAGAACAAATACACATAAAAATTTTAAGCAACAGTCAAAATCGACGAACACTAAACTAGTGTTGGAAGTTGAAACAGGGGAGTATATGTAGTAGTACTTCACCGTGCAACCTGCGTTCACTGCTCCCATTTCTTGCGTGTCATATTTTTTTTTCCTGTTTATCACCACATGGTCTGATTATTGTCATTCATGAAACAGATTGAGCATGTACCAAAATCTGCAGGATGGGCATTGAAAGTGGCGTACGTTGTGTGACAGCTCAGACGCGACATGTACATGTACTGCACGCTCCCATTTTGTTGTGAAACCGTGGTCCCTCTGTGTTTTCCCTTTCTTCTTCTTCGTGGCAGTAGCATGGTCCCCTTGGGATGGCAAGACGAAGCATTTCATTGTAGAACGAGATCACAGGACTACAGCGGACGAGAGCGACCATTTGTTACTTAAGTACGTGGTATTTGGTTTAAGCAACCTGCTTGCTCATCAGGGGCAGCTTCTTCGAGCATGAAGTCACAAACACAACCGTAGAAACTCATATTATAATGTCTATGTCTTCGTAACTTTGTATTGTTATTACAGGTTTTTTTTTTTTGCTATCAAGTATCAAAGACTCAAAGTCGCACCGCCGGACCAGATCTTGATTGTTCGAAACGTTGTGTGGCCAAATTAACAAGCTTGTCCATCATATTTACCGTACCACGAATCAAAGTCTCTCACTGTCTCATCCGCACAAGATGGTGACAAGGGAGACTTGCGAGTAATGTCTACGGCGGACAAAGACACGGTGACATTTTCGCCCACGCAATCAGGCGTTCGGACTCAGGAGCAGAGCGCGATGGGTTACCGCACCGGGCAAAGCCATGACTCTTTCGTGTGGCTGGCTGGCTTATCCTGAGGAACCGATTCCCGGTTGGTGATCGTTTTCAGATCAGCATCGTAGAGGCACTCTACTGTTGCACTGACCGATGCCCAGTGCTGCCTCCGTTGGAACAAACTGTTGCAGGTTGAGGGAGGACTAGCCTGGCATTAATTGGAAATGCCCCTCAGGATCTGGAATTAATTGAAAAGGCCTCCCAGGTTGTGCATTGATGGAAGCCTGCCGCTCGGCTAATCACCTGGGGGGCCGTGTGGGTCAGGTTTACTGCTGCTGCCGCATGCCTTGATTGTTGATTTAGATTAGACAAGCTAACCAACGCTTTGGATGGCCGTTGGGGCTCATCCATCCATATCCCCGGCTCCGTCCGATCCAAACACAACACGGGACTGAGCTGAGACCGAGACCCTCGTGGTAGTCAGGCGATGAGGCGATCCGATGGGCGATGGAGACGGGGATTCTGGTGGTACAAGCTGCCAAAGTGTAAAGTCTAGAGTGAGTGAGTGCCGAGTGCGTGTACTCTGACCCGGCGCGCGCGAGGCGGCTGGCTGGCTGGCTGAGGACAAAGGCGGCGGCCGTGCCATGTGAAAAGGCGGCCCGAGCCACGGCCGCCTGCCTGCCTGCCTTGCTTGATCTACGCCCAGGGCCCAGGGCAGCAGATTGATGCGCGGGGGAGATGACAAGAACCAGCCCACGTGACGATGGCGCCGGCCGGAGCTTGGTTGGTGCGGTGGGGTGGGGTGCGACGTCTACGTGCGTACTACATACAGCCCAGGCAGGCATCCCGTACGTTCGTTCCAGAAGCAAGCAACGCAGACGCACGCCTGCGGTGCTTGCTTGGAGTGTCACACCACATGGCGTGCGCATGGGAGCGACGGATGGAGGGAACGACGGACGACGAGGGGGCAGGCTAGGGGCGCCATGCTGGCCTGTAGTACGCCCGTGCACCACATGGTCTACGCCACGGGCGATCGTGTCCACTTGGGGTAACCAAGTACTATATAACACCATAGGGTTCTATTTTTCATACAATATGGCATCGTGTCAGAAAGTTTCTTTTGTATATTATATGTAAAGATGGACGAAAAAAGATTGGTACAGAGCAAAGCCCATCTAGATGGAAAACATTTGCATACCTTAAAATTAATACTGTAGCAATGCTTCCTTACACATGTTGCGCTCCCTCCTAGAAATATAAATATGAAATTTTATATGGCCTGAGTCCAGGTTCACTCGAAATCACAAAAACCGAGTTCGCTCACTCGGAGCTTTGCAATGCAAGCAGCTGCGGATCCAGAATTTTGAGGTTGGGTATTCCTAATATAAACTATATAGACACAGAATATATGCAACAATCTAAAATACTTTAGTGTATAATACTTTATGATATATATATCTCACTAATTTAGAGTGTATAATATGATAAGGGGTTTCCAAACAATAAAATTTAGCCCTACACAAATTGTACATATGTATACCTCTTATATATAGTTGTTCTCCAACAAAATAAGCTGGGCATTCCCGGGAATACGGGGAATACCCTCTAGATCTGCCCTTGAATGCAAGCACGGACCAAATTCTTATCCATCTTTCGGTAGATTTAGGCATTTACATCTTTCAATATTTAAGATTTGTGCAACCGACCCATAACCATTGGATCCACAAAACCCTAACCCATTGGCCACACGCCGACCTCTGCACCCATGGGCCCTAGTCGTCATCCTTGTCGACCCCACAGCGCGTTCACCGTCGCGGACCTCGCTGCGCTGCTCCCGCTGGCCACCGCCCTCATGTGGTCTCCATGCTGCCGTGTCGCCCTCACCACCACTGACGATGCCTTACGTGTACCACACCGCACGACCATCCCTTGAAAATATGGTTTGACATTTCGATTATAGTATTTCAACATTTTCCTATGTAGTTTCAACATATTGAGCTCAAAATTTTGAACACGATTAATGGAACTGATAAACATTATATAAATTAAATAAGATAAAAATGAGCTTTAAAGATGGATGATTTATCTATATTCCACAAAATACGAAGGCGCATCCCAGTCCCTCTCCGGCGACAACACATGCTGGGCCTAAAAGGATAAACTTGGGATCTATTATGGCGTACAAGACACTGGAATAAGGCCTGCATATATAAGTATGTTTCGGTCCGTTTAGGTTGGACCCTGAGAAGAATGTAGGCCCATCTTAATTCATGCTTTTCCTTTTTCCCATCTCACTCGGTCCACGGTTTTTTGTTCTATTGATGATGCCAATTGCCATATAATCTATCGCCCGAAACAATTCACCCTGGCAGTATTCTTCATCTGGAACTTCGTTTATTTATCAATTATAACAGGACACAATAGATTGCCCAGTTTAGGGATAATGCCACAAGATGTCAGGCACTCAGGCTAGCAGTAAAATGAAGCAAGGAAAACAAATACTACCGGGCAATGAGAAGCGGTGGGGGGGGGGGGGGGGGGTGGAATTCTGCTAGTGCAAGGTCGAAGACTGCAGAAATAAGCGATCTACCCAGTTCTTGGTGTGGAGGTCGAAGACTGCAGAAATAAGGGCACGACTCTCTGTACGACTGTACTGGTGGGCTTCAAATCGTGAAGACCTCAACGATTTAACTGTGGCTTGTGTGTGCAAGATCTATGTCTTTAGACCTCGTTTTCATGTGAACCTTTTTTTGTGCATCCAAAGCATTAAGCGACGCTGTATAAGTAGTTCTTCCGTAAAGAATTTTAATATCAGAGTACGCATTAAACTTTAGCAGATCAAATTTTTAAGCATTAGACTTTTTATGTACGCATGGATGCATATTTGAGATCAGAGTCTTTAACAGATCTACAAGAACATGGTTTGGTTCTTCTTCTTATGAGCCACCCGCTATAATGAACGGCGGTTTGGAGGTTAAATACTTGAACTTGCGAAGTGTGGGCACACCGGCTGCCTCCTAATCAGCATCCATGATCTCGACCTCTCCCGTTGTTTACTCGAATATTGGAGGTGGTGCCCCAATTCCAAACCAACCCACTACATTTTTCCCTTCCTTCTCGCGGGTACGCGCGCCTTGGAAGAAAAGCGTGCCCGTTCCACTAGTCCACTTGGCCGCCAACGCCACGCGTCCCTTAGCTAGAGATGCGCCACCCACACGCTACTTCTACCCACTACCACTGACATGTGGATACAAAATATTCTTAGGTCCACAGTGTCAGTGAATGAGGGAGTATGGGTGTAGCGGTTCTGGTACAGAGAGCGTGACAAGTTGACCTCGATTACAACCGCCTCGCCTCCGCACTCCCCGATGTGCTACCAAGCCGCCGACTGCTATTTGCTACCGGACGGACTGTGTTCCCGTCCGGCATTTTCTCACCCCGGTCCTTACTCTTGGAGTCACTTTCATTTTCTTAAGCCCACACGTAACTATGTAAAATTACATCATTAGACCACCCACTAGTTCACTAAGAGGAGCATGGACATTAACCAGATGTCCTTGATATTGGACATCGCAAAAGCTATAGTCAAAAAGCTATAGCGCGATCGGTTGCATCGTGACCCCACTGTCATTGTCACTCGATGCTTAGGGCTCCAGACTGGTAGCGAATGATGGTAATGGTAATGGCAGAGGCGGTAGAGAAGCGGATGCGGCACGACGCGGCGTCGTAGCCGGGCGGCGGTGGATTTCTGGTTGGGAAGTGGAGGGCAAGGGGTGTGAAACTACAATTGATTGGTGATGGACACGGTGAGGGGCGGTTGGGCAGAGATGCTGGGTCGCGTGCTGCGCGAGCGTGCGATGGGGCGAGCGTTAGCCTTGTCCATTAAACATACATCAGAAATAGTCTCCCGATTATAACCGAATTGCTCGAACCGGATGGAACAACATTCCAAAAGTATACCAACATATATATTATGGAGCAAAATGCACTATGTGTAATTAATCTATTCCCTAAGTCTCAAAGTAGCTATCTAGACCCTCAACCTCTCGAGACATCGTTCCAAGTATGAATCAAGCCACCAGTACTTAATTCGCATACAATTTTGAGTAGATACATAACTTATGTGGTAAATTTAATTTCAGCGCCATATGAGACTAGTCTATGTAGGGATTATTTCAAATTAACCTTTACAGACGTGACACTCTTGAAAACTCTATCCAATGAGAATGATTTGACAATGTACTCCTATTCAAGAGATGAAAGATGGTCCGTATGCACAAACAAGATGCAGATTGTTTACAAGACTATGGAATATATCAAGATAACATTGGGCTTTTATTTCTTACGGCCTCAACTAACCTCATGCGTTGCAATTAAATGCTATATTTAACCTACCAAACAATGAAATACAATGAAATGAAACTATACATTAGATATCTTTTCCATTCATCGATATTTTATTTTGCAGAACTTGAGAATAAAACTGCCCTTCGAGAATGGATGTATACCTAACATCTGAAATTTTAGGAAAGCCATAGATTAATTAAGAAAATCAACATTTGGAATGAATGACAAGTAACATACCATATAGATCCCAGAACTCGCATAAAAACAGGATAAGATATTACATTGATCCATTTGGAGTTTTTACGGTCTACACATACTATTAATTTAGGAAAAAGTCCATATTACTCCCCTCAACTATTAGCAAAGTCTACATAAACCCCTAAACTAACTTTTGATTCATTTTACCCCCTAAACTATGTCACTTGGTGTATTCTACCCCCTAATACAATTTGTCTTTTTTATTTCTCCATACAAAAATTGAATTTTAATTTTAAAATTTGTATGATTGTAGTGAACATCACAATGTATGCAGAAAAATTATATTATTAATTTTTCGTCATTAGTTTTTGTATGATATCGTATCCTAATAATTAATCAAATATAAAATATCTTACCTCCATATAAAGAATGTAAAAAAATCATTGTATATTTTTCTATCATGCATTATGATGTCTACTATCATCTCCTAAAATTTGAACGTAATATGACACTTGTACATGGAAAAATAAAGAAGACAAATTGCATTAGGGGTAAAATAGGCCAAATAACATAGTTTAGGGGGTAAAATAAACTAAAAAAACAGTTTAGGGGGTTAGGTGGACTTTTCTTATAGTGGAGGGGAGTAATTTGGACTTTTTCCTTTAATTTAAAACACATTTTACACATACTATGAGCATTTCTAGCGGTTTCCCTTTTCTCAATCTAACTAATATACTAAAAGGGTTGATGAGATAATAGAGTTCAAGTAGAGTCCCTTCATATCTTTCTTTCTTTTTAAAAAATATTGAGAAAAATTAATAACCATCTCTCCCTAAATTGTGAGTCAATGAAATTATTAAGAGAATGCAAAACTAACTCTCCCAATACCTCATGAAATGGTATTGCGGTGTCTTACTAACACATTAATGAGAAATATTTATTATTATAGTGTTGAAGATGCTCTAAACAATCTATACGGAAAAGCAAATAGTTAATTAAAAAATATGCAACTATCCGCTAAACAAAAAAAATCTCTAGTAAAAAATGCATCATAACGGGTAGCACCAAAGTCAAATTTGGGCATCTTTTGTTCACAGTTGTGACGCGGCCCTCGTGGAAAAAAAGAAACGGAAAGTGTGGTGACCTGACACCACGAGCGCAAATTTCGCAAGCGAGGCGGGCTTGCACGCAAAATGCAATAACCTCAGCAGTCAGCAGCACCAAAGCGCGTCGTGCCAATCCAAGTTGGGTACCACTCGCAGCCAATGGACTCCACCACGAGCTACCAGGTCGCCGGCGCCGCCGGCAGCCGCAGCAGCACAGTCGCGTCCAGGGGCGCCACGGCTCCGCCTCCGCTTCCCATGCCGGGCGGAGAACCCTCCCTCGTCGGCGCCGCCGGAGGAGCGGACGGGGACCCCCGCGTCGCCCTCCTCCGCCTGGCTGCCCTCGGGGACCGCATGGCCGCCGTCCGGGGCCGCATCGCCGCCTCCATCTCGGGCGAGTCCCGCCCCCTCTCGTACGCCGACATCCAATCCGTCTCCTCCGAGATCTCCTCCGCGGCGCAGCTCGTCGTCCTCAACGCCGCCTCGCTCCTCGCTTCCTCCGTCCCGTTCCCGACCCCACCTCCACCTCCTACCACCGCCGCCGCCGCTCCCTCCCCTGCTCCCGTCCGAGAGACCCCTGCTGCGGCTGCCTCCGCTGGCCAAGAGCAGACCCTAGAAGCCGCCAAGGGCGACGGCGGCTACGAGGTCGTGGAGCTCGACGCCGCCGAGCTGCTCGCGGAGCACGTCCACTTCTGCGAGATCTGCGGCAAGGGCTTCCGCCGCGACGCCAACCTCAGGATGCATATGCGCGCGCACGGCGACCGCTTCAAGACCCTCGACGCCCTCTCCCGCCCCGGTCACGGCAAGCCCAAGCCTCCCGCCGGCGACCGCGAGGTGCGCTTCTCCTGCCCCTTCGCGGGCTGCAACAGGAACCGCGCTCACCGCCGCTTCCGTCCGCTCAAATCGGCGGTGTGCGCGCGGAACCACTTCCGGCGCAGCCACTGCCCCAAGCTCTACGCCTGCGAGCGCTGCGACGGGAAGAAGCGCTTCGCCGTCCTCGCTGACCTTCGCAGTCACCTGCGCCACTGCGGAGAGGAGGCACAGTGGCGCTGCTCCTGCGGCACCACCTTCTCCCGCAAGGATAAGCTGTTCGGCCATCTCGCCCTCTTTGAAGGCCACGCTCCAGCAGTCACGGAGCCAAACAAGAATGTGGCAGCAGGGCCTACAGAGCCAATTCTTGATGCGATGGAGGATGGAGGAATTGAAGAAGGCAATTGTGACCGCGAGGAGGATGAAGAGGGCAGCTATGATCCAGAGTTCTTTAAGGAGTGGATGGAGGAGCTCAAAAGTGGTGCAAGTGGCTCAAATTGGCCTGGATCGGAAGCAGCTGGGCATTAACAATGTTGAGAGGGCTATTTGAGGTAAGGTGAATTTCCCGGTATTTTGTTGTCACTTTGAATTTACATGTGAATTTTGGCACAAGAAGCTTTGGAGCAATGCCAAGGTGTTGATCATAGGATACATGTGCAGGCTAGCTATTACAGCCTAGGAATATATCGGGCATATAATGCTGACAAAATGAGAAATAAAGGCATCCAGCTTTCAGTTTGGTGGGTCCTGATAATGATTCAACCGTAATTATTACACATTACTAGATCTCATATCAAAATTCCAAGGATATTGTGCATATAGAAAATTGTTCATGAACCTACGATTGCAAATGGGCCATGGAATGCTATTCCACAAACCAGTCGACCTAGTTATGGTGTAATGGATTTGCCAAGTTGGTTGTCTAGTAATATATCGTCATAAAAAATGTGGTAACAAATTTTTTTTACCTTACACTTCTATGAAAACTTTTTTTTTTTTAGTTTTGTAGTGGATGTGCATATGTGATCCTCCAATTTCTCAACACTATTCAAAGAATTAAATTTGGCAATTTGATGGCAAGGCAAAACTGTATTTCTTTATCTGAATTTATTCATGACTTTGTTGACAGAACCATTGTGTATGTAGTATTCTGAAAACGGTTTTTGGCTTTGCATATGATGTTAGGCCTGGCAAAGTGGCACCACAGCATGGTCTTTTGTGACTTGAGATCTTTGAATTAGTTTAGTTGTTGTCTTGTTTCCCCTTTTATGGACGTCTATCAAAAGAAAATTAAATGTTGTACAAGTTGGATGGCTGGTCCCTTCATCATCTTCTCCTTTTATTGCAGTAGTCATGGGACAACATTTGCTTTGCTTATGGTTTATGTGATGAATAGCATTATAGTATATTTCGTTTTCCTGTTGCAATAGGATGTAAATGACTAGTGGGTCAGTTTTTATCTAGAGGCAAACTTCTTGATCTTAAACTTTGGCCACAAATTCTAAGTAGTGCGAGTGTATAGTTTGACTTCAATGGGGGTGCTCTTATAAGCAAGTTTCATAAAGTATGTCGTGGGCGGACTATGTGATTGGCTGCAACTGGAGTAGGGAGATGCAATATCAGAGCTGGAATGCAAAAATATGGAAGCAAGGCAATCAACCGGGGGGGGGGGGGGGCACTGCAGAATCTATTCTTCCGATTTCAATTATTCTCATGTTGTTCCTCCTGCATGCTCTATTCTTCTGATTCCAAATCTTCTGTTCTATCATTTCCCCATCCCTAATTCTAGCTACCAAATTGTAACCTTGAGTGGCTGTATCAGACTGGGATTGAAGTAATCCTTTGTGTTCGTGCCAATCCGGTTATTGAGTATCTGGGACAGTAACATTACATTTTATAGTTTTCTGATGGAATCTTCATCGACGACTGGAGATCTTCTTTGCATTAGTTTCAGTTGCTGTCTAGTTTTTCCTTTTTCATGTGGATTTCTCACCCAACAATTTGAAACATGGAGTATCAATTTTTTTTTGTCATGTACTGTTACCTTTTTTTTTTTGTCACAGGGGACCTAGGATTTTATTGTATCCCCATTGTCCTTTTGTCTTGATGTTTTCTTATCCTTATGTTTGTTATTATCAATTCAATTCTCGTTTCTAATATGTGCAAGCAATTCACTTGTAAGGTAAGATATATACATAAATAACTGTTTTTCCTTGTGGAAAGTAAAGGTTCTGTCACTCTGGTCTCAAGAAGTCGATAGATTGTTTGTTTGACTTAAAATGGATAACAATAGAATACTGTTTTTCCTTGTGGAAAGTTAAAATCCTTAAGCTTATTTATATCATAGAAATACTGAATCCATTCTGTGGATCATTTTATAAGCAGATTACAAACATCTTTTATATAATCTCACTCTTGAACCCGGTTGTCTTGTAGATGGTTTAACAAGGGACGTCAGCTTACATCAAGCAACCGGAGGATCGAACGAAGGAGGTTGTTGCGAAGAACCGAAAATCTTCAGGAATGTTAATCTGTAGGTCTTATCTCTACCAGTGTATTCCGTGCGTTCTGACCAGTAACTTGTAAGTTATGGTGCGTCTGTCTCTCTGTTGCCGCCCTCGCCATTCCCGGCCTCTTTCGTGTAGTACTGTGAGCTGCTACCGGTTAATTGGAGTACAGCGGGAGAAAATGTTTGTGCCACCAGATTGGTGCCCCCCTCTTCTGCCGTGTGGTCATGGAATCACATAGGAGATAAGTTTCCTGTATACCGTGAGTAACGGGTGGCAGGACCCAGCTGGCTGTGGAATCACAAACTTTGCAGCGAGAATGCATTTGTGTTTGGTTGGCGCCACTGCTTCCAGCCACACGGATGCCTCGGGGTTCCCGGCAGCCATAGTGGCCAGCCGAAGGCGCGAGCGCGTGATCGGTGCGCTTGACTGCTTGAGGCCGCGGCCCCGGTGAGATCAGGTCAGTGGTAGGCAAGGCAAGTTGGCATGAGATAGCCTGATCGCCAGACAGGCAGACAAGTCGCCCAACTGTGAAAACGCTGATATTGGTAGTAGACGAGCGGCACGACGGAGCCCCGGCATGGCTGTGGCGGCGAAGCCTCACCTGTTGTTCTTCCCGTTCCCGGCGCAGGGCCACATCACCCCGGCGTTCCAGCTCGCCACCCTCCTCCACCGCTGCCACGGCTTCGACGTCACCTTCGTCCACACCGAGCACAACCGCCGCCGCCTCCTCCGCGCGGGCGGCCCGGACGCGCTGGCGGGGGCGCCGCCGGGGTTCCGCTTCGTCACCGTCCCCGACGGCCTTCCCCCGTCCGACGACGACGCGGCGCAGGACATGGCCGCGCTGCACCTCTCCCTCCCGGCCATGGTCCCGCACTTCAAGAAGCTCGTCGTCGAGCTGTCTGAGCTCCCCGCGGCGAGCTGCTGCTGCCTCGTCTCCGACATCGTCCCCATCCTGCGCGCTGCCGAGGACATCGGCCTGCCCCGCGTCGCCTTCTGGACCACAAGCGCCAGCTCGTTCATGGCCTTGCAGCAGTTCCAACACCTCATTGCCAAGGGCCTTGTTCCTCTCAAAGGTAATACTACTGGATTACTACAATAGTTAGCCGTATCTATGAATAATTTACTGCTGAAGAGCGAGTGTAGGATATAGACATCACTAAGAATAACGGATCTCATGCATCTAAAACATACTCTCTCCGTCTTAAATTATAAGTCGTTTAACTTTTTTTTTACCCCAACTTTGACCACTCGTCTTGTCAAATTATTTTACAAAATATTATATCTTTTGTTATGCCTAGCTTTAGTAATAAAAGAATTTCAAGAATGACTCGATGCTGTGCTGGCCGTGCGTGGGGGACCAGCAGACCAACAGCCGGATGGCGTGCACGGAGTGGCGCGTCGGCGTGGAGCTCGGCGAGGACCCCAGCCGGGAGGAGGCTGAGGCGGCGATACGACAGGTAATGGAAGGGAAGAGGGGGGAGGAGCTGAGGAGGCCGGCGGCGGAGTGGAAGGAGAAGGCCGCGCTCGCGACGCGGCCAGGTGGCTCCGCTTGGGTAAATCTGGAGAAGGTGGTCAACGAGGTGCTTGCTCCTCTCATCGACAAGCTATGAATTTGCTGTATGGTGTTCTTCTTTTCTTTTTATGCGTTAATGGTCGTTTCAACTCAAAAGGTGTCAGAATTTTATTCCTATATTTTTTTCGATAATGTGTGCATGTTTCTTTTTTTGGCGAAAGAATGTGTGCAACGGCCTGTTCACGAATCTTTGTATGCAAATGCTCGGCACGTCCTTCTGATAAAAGCTAAGCTGAGGGTAATGCCTTCTGACAAAACTGAATCAGATATCCGTCCTTTGGTGCCTCAAAGCGGATTCATCTACGGTCCTGATAAACACCCGGGCACAATGATTAGATGGTTGATGGTTGTTCTCCTGTCTTCTTCTTCATTTATGATCCGTCCTCAAAATCCAACGCGGGTGGAGGCGGCTTCATTGTTTTGTCGGTTTTGGTTCAGAGCTCTATACTCGTGGTCGCCAGGTACTCTTAACTGTTTTTGAACGTACGTAAACGAAGTATGCTACCAGGCTCGCAGATAATATCAATTAACGCTAAACACACGCACGCATCTAATCTAATGTAATCTCCATTCGTCTCCAAAAACGGAAGACGAAACATGGACGTGGACACGTGGGCCTCGCCGCCGCCCAAGCTACTCCTCGAGATCTTCAGCCGCCTTCCGGCATCAGCCACCCTGATCTGCACCGGCGTCTGCAAGCCGTGGCGACGGACCATCCTCAACAACGCCGCCTCGTGCCTCCGTCCCCGTCCCGACCGCTTCTTCCCGGGGCTCCTCCTCGGCTTCCTCCACAACCACCGCGACGCAGGCCGCCGCCACGTGTCTCTGCAGCGCCTGCTCATGCCAGGGCCGCCGGAGTTCGCGCCTGTCGCCGTGACCGCCGCCGGCCTCCCGGCGGTGGTCTCTTCCTTCCTCGTGCACGGCGGCGCGGAGCTCGCGCCGTACGACGAGGTGCTCTCGTCGCGCGACGGGCTCGTCCTCCTCCGCGGAAAGAACGCGCGAGATGGTCGTCTCTGCCTGCGCAACCTCATGACCGGAGAGCGCAAGCTCCTCCCCGGCGGCGCGTTCAAGGAGGCGTGCACGTACGTGCTCCTCACCGGCTACGATCTCGCCGGCGTCGGCGACACGGAGGCGCTGGTGGAACTCGCCGTGAAGGAGAAGGACATCGACGGCGGCATGACGTACCAGATCTTCTCTGCAGCAAGGGACGGCGGCGGCGCGTCGTGGGGCGAGGTCACGTGCTCCCCGAGGTTCACGAAGGGTGGCCACGTGACGCTGACGCGCATATACCCCGGCAGCGAGGTCATCGTCTTCGGCGGCGCCGTGCACTGGCTCGCCATGGCGGCGGAGCTCGGCGGGGTCGAGTGCGCGGTGGCGCTCGACGTGCGCACTCGCCGGACATGGTCGACGCGGCTGCCGGAGGGATGCGGGAGGCTGGACTACTACGGCAGCCTGAGCACCAGGCCGGCACGCCTGGTGACGTCAGCGGACGGCCGGCTGTCGCTGGTCAGGTCGTTCGGGGACTGCCTCGTCGAGGTGTGGGTGCTCGCCGGCGGCGACCAGTGGGCACCGCGCAGGACGATCGACGTGCGGAGCCTCTTGCCCTACCGCCGCTGGCGCGACGAGGCCGTTTGGTTCAGCGCCTTCTGCCCGAGGAGCGGGCGGTTGGTTGGCCACATTGACGGGATGGAACTCCTCGTTGATGCCGAGAGGGGCTCGTGCTGCATGGTCGACACCAACCATGGCGAATGCTTGTATTCGTACGAGATGGATTGGTCCACTTACTTGGCAAAGATGAAGCACCTCTAAGTTGTACACGTTGATTGACAAAATTTTCGTGCCGTGAGATTTTTCATTCTCTCCATTACAATTACATGCAATTAAGCTACTAGTACTTTCTTGTACCAGCCTCGTATAACTCAGAAGATTTTATTTACCTTTACATGCAATCAAACTTGATACACTTTGAGTACTACAAGTCTATACATGCCTAATAAATGCCTAAGGCCACCTGGGCAAATTGCTAGCGCAAAATCATTGGAGCCCATTGTTTCGGTTGGCCCAGCTGCAAGCCTGCAACTCAATCAATAGGTCTAGTCGCCCATGCCAATTGGGCGGACTGATCACGATCACAGCTAACCAGTTAATCGCATTGTTGTGCCACTCAACGTGAGAGGGGGACCTTCTCCTACTACGTACTCTCCTAGAAACAAGCCCCATCTGTTGCCACTAAGGTGAAAAACATGAGCACCCGCACCACGCCACCACCATTGCATTGCACGGCCGGCTGTAACTGCTTACAGCGACAACACCTGATGTGACAGCGTGCCTGACCTCTAAATCAAGGCCGATCAATGTTCTGTAACGATCCTGTAATATTTCTGTTCGTCGGAATCGTTAGCAGTGTGCACACGGGTCGATTGGTTACATTTTGCTGACACAATTGTTGGCTGTTCACACGGCGAGTGTTAGGACGGTGGTCGACGCTGCCAGTGCATGGTACTACTCAAGTGCACTGATGACCCTTTAACTGAAAAGGGAGAAGGTTTAAGTAACCGACACACATAACTGACATCATCACCATAAACTAATCCACCGGCACCATCGAGATCATAAGAACAATATAATCTCCTGCAACCCCAGCTACATCAATCCATGCCTACCTATCCTCCAGAGTTCCGTGAACGAAGCCATGGGCTTACGATTAGAGTTTCAGTGGTGTACTCAAGACCATGATGACGACGATATCACGATACACATAATTCTTCACTACTTATTGATCTGTATGCGTGTCATTCGAGGATACCAGCGCGCTGCCCAGATCGATCTCGCGAGCATCTACGACCTACGTACAATCTAGGCTATTTAATTTCTAGTAGTGATCGTGCAGCTCTGGCGCGAGGTTTGACTTGTACATGCTCCTCCTCCGGAATAGATCACCAAACTTGCGCAGGATCGACCGCCGCTTCTTGTGCTTCATGGCGTGCTCCGTGGCTCCGCCGCCGCCGACACCGTACCGGTGGCCGACGTCGAAGTGGTCGAACTCGTAGTCGTAGTCATCCATGGCCGCCGCGGCCGCCGCCGACTTGAGGTCCGCGAGGTTGCTCAGCGACGCGAACATCCTGTCCTTCCGTCCAGGCAGCACCCTCCCTGTATCCAAGAACGCCGCCGCGCCCAGCTTCCCCTGCGCCGCCTCCCGCCTCCACTTCTCCACCAGCGGAATCTCCTCCGCCTTCGCCGTCGCCTTCGCCGCCGCGGCGAGCAGCTGCGCTTCGAGCTCCTTGGCGCGCTCCCTCGCCGCGGCGTCGCTGGTCCTGAGCGCCTCGTTCTCCCGCCGCATGGCCTCCATCGCGCGCTCGTTCTCCTCGACGGCGTCCTTCAGCGCGGCGTTCTCGCCGGCGGCGAGCTCCAGCGCCTCCGCCGCCGCGCTGGCGTCCTCTGTGGCGCGCTCCATCGCGCGTCGCAGGCGTTCGAGGTCGTCGGCGTCCTCCCGGCGCGCCGCGGCGGCGTCCTCCTCGGCGGCGCGCGCGCGCGCGAGGAGCGCCTTCTCCCTGGCGCGCCACGCGGCGGCGGCGTCCTCCCAGCCGGAGGTGAGCGTGCGGACCTGCTCGGTGGCGGCCCAGAGCTCGGCCTCGGCTTCCCGGAGGAGGCCACGGAGGCGGTCGGCCTCGGCGTTGGCGGACTCGAGCTCGGCCTGCGCGTCGGAGAGCCAGGCCTTGACCTGCTTGGCCTCCATGGTGACGGCGGACAGCGCGGCGGTGAGGTCGTCGGCGGCCTTGCGGCTGCGCTCCTCGCCCTGCGACGCGGCGCGGAGCCTGGACCGGAGCCCGTTGATCTCCTCGTCCACGCCGCCGAACATGAGGTCCATCACGCTCCACTGCTGCTGCGGAGGCGGCGGCGGCGGTGGGTGATGATGATGCTGACGCAGCGCGGCGAGCTCGAGCTTGGCTTCCTCGAGCGCGATCTTGGCTTGCTCCAGCTCCTTGGTCTGCTGCACCAGTGACTCGAGCATCTTCATCTCCGTCTGCTTCGCCAACGCCACCTCCCGCTCCAGCCGCCGCACCACCGCCTTTCCCGCCGCCGCGTCGACGCCGTCGCTCGCCTGCCGCTGATCCGCCGGTGCTTGCTCCTGGCGCGCCGCCTCCCCCTCCGTCTCCGTCGCCTGATGTTCCTCCATGTCGCCGTGGTTCTGCTGCGTTCGATGAGTAGTCCACGATCACGATCGTGCTATGCTAATGCAAAGCATGCGGGAGCACGATCTGCAGCTAGCGCGGTAGTGAGTGAGTAACATGCGACGGACGCACCTCGGAGGAGGAGGAGACGAGTGGCGGGTACGTGGACGTGGTGGACCTGCTGCGCTCGTGCCGAGGGGTCATCTGCCCGGGAGACAAGGGCGGGGTGGGGGCCCAGGGCCCGGCGCCCCAGGACCTTGATCTGCACGGCACGGCGATCACGGGTCAGGAATTCGGAGCCGGATCGGATCATCGGAATGCTCGATACCAATATGATCCGGAGGCGCCAAGCAAAGCTCACCTCGCCCTGCTAGAAGACGGCTGCATCAGCTCGGCAGGCAGTCTGGTCCTCGATCGCCGGCGCAACCCCGGGAGGGGGAAGGAAGCTGGCGAGTGTCTGCAAGCACCGGTACGGGCCCGCTGGCTGGCTGGTTGGCCGTGCGGGAGATGGCAATAAAGCCGATCGGTTTTATAGGGGTGGCGATGGCCCGAAGCCTACTGCGCTGGGTGACGCACAGGATTAACCGATGACAGCCGGAAATCGTAGAATAATTGAGCTGGGCGGCCCGGGATTTGGAGCAGGTGAGACGAGAAAGAGACGGGGGCTTGACCGCCGCAGCGAGCGATCCCAGGCGATCGATCGCGGCCTCGCGGGGTGTTCCTCTTTTTCTTTTTCTTTTTCTTTTTCTACTGGTGATGTGCGCTCGCGCGCGTGATCCAACGGAGGCGGATCACGGATGCTTCGCATGTGGTCTCTGCCGCGTCCGTTCATCCGTTTTCCTTGGCCTAAGCTAACAGGCTACGAGTTTGGACGGATCGTGGCTCGCCGCCATGGAGTATCTCCTTGTCGAGAGCCGGAGCACGATGCCGGCTACAAGCGGAAGCCGCCAGTGATGTTGCGTCACACGTTCACCCTATGGATTAGCTCCTTTTGTTTTAGTTGAAAGGCAGTGCAGTGTGGCGAAGAGGTCGGGAGATAAATAACCCCCAGCGGCAGTGATGTGTCGGGTCGGTATTGGCATGACAGCGCCGGACGGGAGTGAAAAAAGAAAAGGAAAAAAAACGAAAGGCCAAATGGATAGGTTTTTGTCGCGGTTTTGCTTGCTTCATCATGCTGCCAATCTCTTTCCAATCCTGTTAGGCGGTTAGTCTTTGCGAAATTGATAACTCAGGAAACTGTCTCCTCCTTTAATCAGCTCTCATGGCATCATCCTTTTTCCTGAGTTTGCATATCACAATCGGACACACAGCAGACGGGAATGGCGGAATGCCTCTCTCCGTGCTCTGGGGTTGTGTCTGAACAACGGATCGGAGATTTCTTTTAAAGAAAATGTAGAGCAGAGCAGAACAGAACAGGACAGAAGCCGTCAGCGAAGAGCGACACGGCGCAGCGGCAGTTGCGCTTTGCATCACCGCGCCGGACCACCCAACGAGCTCGCCGGCGTCACTTCTCACCTGCCAACACACGATATAAACCTGCCTGTAGTAACGTGGATATACACTGGCGTCTGACGAGCCGTGGGCGACCCACTTGACCGTTTCCCACCCGGTGCCGAGTCGTATTGACCTGTGCACATGTGGGATGCGTGACATGTTCCGTGGATTCGCCGTCCCTTCTGGTTTCTACTTGTACTAGTGCACGGGAGATCACTTGGCTCGGAAGCGCCTGCTCGATCCGGCCAGGTGAAAAGGTGCCTGTGTGCTGTGGCTTTTACGCCAAGCGATGAGACGCGTCCGAGGAACAGATGTTTGAGGCTGGTCAATGGGCATGGCCGCCCTGACCGGAAGCGGAACCATGTTCGGCCTCTTCTGCTTTGTAGCTTCTTCAGTCACGGCCGCACTGGCGTTCCAACGAACCAACCATCATGACAAGCGCTTTGAAGCTTATTTAGTACGTCGACTGTACGAGCAATCCAACGAACGCCTTCTTCCTCCTTTTTTTTCGATAGCGACGGCACTAGCGGCGCCTAATGATCACGATCCGTGCCCACGTCCAGGGATTCACTGGATCGCCCTGACGGAGTCCGATCTGTCAAACAATCTGACTGCACTCAAAGTAATCTGGCTGCGAGCGAGTCAAAAACATTCACTGGCTGCACCCAGCTTGAGGTCCCAGCAATGGAAGCTGGCACGACCACGAGAGAAGTACGAAAATGGCTTCAGACGAACTGAACAGCAATGGAAGCTAACAAAGAGCAGGCAAACAAACCATAAGACAAGTAAAAACACTAACGGTTCAGGCTTCAGACAACCAAATCCATAGTTACACCGGGATAAACATCCATCGGCTGGTGGATGAGATATCGAGATACCCTACTACAGTTCAAATGAAACGGATATTACTCTGTCCAGACTCCAGAGACGCAACGGATACATATGCTACTACGGCTTCAGTCAGAAACTGAGCATTAGATCACTATATCAGCTTTTCACAAATGTTGTTGTGAGACGTGAACGCGGACGAGGTTGTTCTTCCCATCAGCAGGCTAAGCCCTCTCACCACGGATCCTCCTTGCCAGCTGAATGTCCTTGGGCATGATGGTCACGCGCTTAGCATGGATGGCACACAGGTTGGTGTCCTCGAAGAGACCGACCAGATAGGCCTCTGCTGCCTCCTGCAGAGCAAGCACAGCATGGCTCTGGAAGCGAAGATCGGTCTGCACAGTAGATCAGGAAAGGCAAGTTAGAACAAGTTCTCACAAAACAAAGTCCACAAACACAAGATGGACAATGTGCAGATGCCAAAGTCGTCTTACCTTGAAATCCTGAGCAATCTCCCTGACAAGCCTCTGGAATGGCAGCTTCCTTATCAGCAACTCAGTGCTCTTCTGGTACTTGCGGATCTCACTAAAGAGAGGAGGGAAATATGGGATGAGTCATCGCAGTCACAGGACATCTTCAACGAAAAGGTTTATAACATCATTTTAAGACAGCCATGTCCACATACCGAAGAGCAACAGTCCCTGGGCGGTAACGGTGAGGCTTCTTGACTCCTCCAGTTGTAGGCGCCGACTTACGGGCTGCCTGTCAAAGCGAAACCACAAGGCAACAACTATCAGTTTTCTGAAGCAAGATATATTGTCTAGGTGCAGTGTAAAAACAGACAATAAAAGGAATGCCAAGCTAAAAATTTCAACCACAAACCTTTGTAGCAAGTTGCTTCCTAGGAGCCTTTCCTCCAGTGGATTTGCGAGCAGTCTGCTTCGTACGCGCCATCTAGCAAACAATGTCCTGCACAAATGACTGAATTATTAAATAACTGTAACTATAAGTTCAGAGATCATGCTTTATAACCAACAAAACCACATCCCCCCCCCCCCCCCCCAAAAAAAAAGCCTATCAAGAATACAGAATCCCAGATGACAAAGTTGTGGCAGGTTTGTTTCAACCCAACATAATTAAATGGAACGAAAGAAACAATAAAGACATAGTTGTTCTTTTTTTTCTCTTTAGGTGAAGTGCATAAACATGTAACATAAAACTCAGTTGCATAGGTGTACAAGGATAAAAAAAAAATAGCAGCTATTCCAGAGAGGGATCTTTTCCATAGAGAAATACAGGTTGCATCTATTGACTAGCTACAAGTATACAGAGTTGCACGAAAAGTGTGTAGATTACAAAGTAAACATGGTAGTGAGTTTCAAATAAAAACAGGAGAAGTCCAGTAAATTCACCACATCTAATAAATCCTACTGAACCAGTACTAATTATACCATAACACCACCCTGATCAGGTTTAACTAGCTACAAAAACTTTAGCCACAATTTTGCACCAAAGTCAGGAATTGTGTCTACATTTAATTTCGGTAAACAAAGTAACACACAACAGTAACTGTAAACCATAATTAAAAATTGTTTTCAATAGCAACAATAGTGTTACATGGACTTTCTTAAGCAACATCAGTACTACTAGTATGCCATCAAGGGTGCTCAGAGCTAACTGAGACAATCTGGAAATAGATCAGTCATCAGACTATCTGTAAAATATGTTTTGCTTCAATCCATGAGCGAAAATAGCTCTACAGACCATGGCTAATGTATGGGTATAAAAAAAATGTATGGGTACCAACACATGAGATTAAAACTCTTTCACTAGATTTAAGCCTCAAAAACTTAAAGCAGGACACGGAATTCTAAAGTTCACCAGTACTTTAAGTAAAAAAATCCAGGTATCCGCTCAGCTTCAGTTCTATACATTGATAAGAGGAATACTATCAAGGTGCTAGTGAGAATACCATATGAATCACATAAGGAACAATCACCACAAACTCGAGCCAGTAATAAGCCCATGAAAGAGCAACAATAGAAGCATAATGCCACAATGGCACACGCTACCACCAAGTTAAACTTTGAATGCAATTCCAAGAGCAATTGAAATTTTAGCATTCGCAAAGCAGTGTGATTCAGCGCAGGCGCCAACGAACTACAAAATCTACGATCTAATGATATGGGGGGCAACGGTCGCTCTTGGATAATGCATATTCTAACCTAAACCGCAAATCCACATTCCAATCAAAGAATTGCAGGGCCAGAAGATGAAATATCACGGCGAATCGAAAAAAAAATAGCAGGTAAAATTAAATCCCGAAGCATCGATCGCAGCAGACGATTCGAGACCGACCGGGAAACCCTAACCTCCAACAAGCGCAAGCTCGCGCGGCTAAACGACGTCACCAACACGCGGTCACCACCAAAATCAGGAGGAGGGCAAGGCTGGGGAGGGCGACTCACTCACCTATCGACTCGCGCTTCGCCGGATTCCTTTCCCCCAAATCTGCAGAAAATTCGTGCCGCTTGCCTTTTTTTTTTTCCCCACAAAAAAGAAAACGAACAGGGCGGTTTATAGCGGCGGCGCCGGCGCGTGGGGTGGATGGGTGGGCGTCGTGGGCGTTCCGGTCGGAGACAGAGAGGCGCCCAAAACGACCGTACGGCCGGTGAGATGAATTGGCGTGACGGCCGGCATGAATCGGATCTCAGCCCATATTGCAGCGGCGCCATAAAAATCCTTTGCGTATTGGGCTTCTGGAATTCATCTCAGCCCAGCGAATATTTTTCTTTTGGAAAAAGTTAGCCCAGCGATCTGCCAACACGGGCGGACCGGCCCACACAGCAGGGCACATCATTTGGCGAAAACAACTTATCGCCGGAGAAAAAAATAGTACTGTTTCTAAAAAAAAAGGAAAAAAAATACTGTGTAGTAGTACAGTCAAACGGACTGACGACGACGGTTGCGTGCAGAAACTGCGCCGTTTGCATCCGCTGAACGGGCTGAAGAAGGCTGCCCGGCTCATTTCCTCCGTGAGCTGCCAATCGGGGCCAGCAGAGCAGCCGGCAGCAACGGCAATACGGCATCTGTTTCTTTTTGGGTGAGAACGAATGCGATGCAATAAGTTTTTCAAAATAAAAAAAGAGCATGCGATGCAATAAAGTAGACTCGTGGGAACCATGGAGTTCGGTTAGTCTATCTGTCTATGGCTGTGTGCGAATCGGCTCGAGTTCCCTTTTTCTTATCACCGGCATCCTCTTTGTTCTTTTTTTTATTATTATTTTAGGTGATCACACACCGGCATCTTCTCTTGCATCTTTATTCTTTTTTATTTAGGTGATCACGCATGCCCCCACCCACCCCATCCCCCACGCGAAATGAGTAGTGTACTAGCATTATGCTTTGTACTTATATATATCAGGATTGATTCTCTAGTTTCACCTGTGACAAAACGCATCACCGCCTGGACGATACTTATCGACAGCATTGTTAACCAGTACATTATATTGCCTTGGTCGTCCCACTCTGCTCAGCCCAGGGAGGGCCCTTGCGTGCGTGGAATTGTGGATTACGCATGGATCATGGGGGGCATCGTGGGTACGTGTTTCAGCTGTCACGTCCACGTGTGTCGCCATGTGGCCCGGAATTTCCTATGGCCACCGTGCAGAAAGCATGCATAGTATTCTATGCAAATTTTCGTGGGCTCTGCCTGACGTGCTGCATTTTTTTTTTTGTCTTCCACGGAAACGAGAGCCGACGGCAGGAAGCCAGCGACAGCCAACAGGCCAACACCAACGGGCTAGTGGCAAGCGCTACAGCCAGGTGTCAGCGTCGACGTCACCTGTTGGAACCACACGTTCACGTTGGCATCAGCAGCGTTTGCCTTTTTTCTTCCTCCGCGAGGACTCGTCGTCTGTCTGGCTGCTTGACCGCCTCGAGAGGTTCTGCGGGCCCCACCACCGAAATTTCGCCACTTGGGGTGGGCGGTCAAATCTCATCTGGGGCCAGTGGATCAAGTCGGCTGCTAGTTCCTCGCCGCTCCGGGCAGCCGTCCAGGATTTGTTTGCCCGGAAACGCCCACGCGAAACGGCGACGTGTTGGGCGCCATGGGTTCTTGGATTACCATGATTTGCGCTCATGCTCGGACCCGGTTCCGATAAATCAGGTTGACTGGTTGAGGGTGATCTGGTTTCTCCCCGATGGGTTCATGCCCTCCTTTTAAAAAAGATATTTCTGGCTTTTGCATATGCACATAGCAAATATATGTTTTACATCATTCTCAGCTTACATACTAATAAAGGTAAGGGCGTACGCTAAATTAAGGAATACTTCAAAGCAAAGTCTAATGTTGCCTCTTTGTTGGCAATGATAACCAAAGGAATGCAATGCAGCTTACCGAACAGACAATGCCCCTTAAATCCCTACGCTATATAGGGACAAAAACGCAACCAATACGTTTCTTCACAAAAAAAAATAAACAAGTCATTAAGCGTATATTAGAGCTTGTGGTTCACTATTAAAGAAGCCTAAGATGCAGGGTGAGCTCACCGCCATGATCGGTGCAAAAAAAGAAAACAGGGCATAATGGATTTTTTCTAGTTCGGTGTGGGGTTGAGCAAATTATTGCGCATGGATGTAACTTTGTTTCTTATATGCAATAAAAATCCCTCGTTTCCTCGTGAAGAAAAAGCCCACATGAGAGCTGCCACTCACAAAAAAGTAAAAGCCTTTCTTTCTTATCTATGTCTATTATCCAATTTCCAAGCATATGATTTGTTTATAGACCTAGGTGGGCTTAACCCAGTAGCTATTTGAACAATTCTCCAAATAGGCTTAGCATGCTGACAATAAAAACAATATGTTTAATTGTTTCATTACAACCACATAAAGAACACTTTTGACTATGACCAGTTCCTTTTAGCCAAATTATCATTTGTTAAAATAACATCTCTTTGATGATATCAAATAAAAATATTTCTTTCAATTGAACATTCAGCTTCCATAGGAATTTATTGGCGAATGAAATATTCAAGTTTATCATATATTGATATACAGATCCTATAGTAAGTGTTTATCGTGTTTATGTTTATCCCAGCTAAAATAACCATCCCAATAGAAAGGTGAAAAATTGCAATTTTGGCTACTAGATTATTTCAAGCTATTTGTTTATCCCCAACTATTGCTCTTTAAAAATAGATATTTAGTGGTGTTTGAATCATTATACTTTACATGGTAGCATGAGGATAGTGAAAAATATTACATAAGTTCGGGAATTGCTACTGTAAAGATTCATGAGCGTTTGAATCTAAGGAATGGAGGCATATACTTTCTTCAGAATATGGTCTCAACCATGCAAGTTAATCAAGAACGGGAAATATGTTCCCACACCTTCTTTTGTCTTCACTCGTCGAAACTGCATCGTTAGCGCTTCATGTACATGGTGATTAATGACAACATAATCATTGTGACTAACATATATTTTGCAGCGGCAATTCTTAAGTTAGTGCAATTAAGAACTTTTATAGTATTCTTTGCTCCCATTATGGTGATATTATTGCATTGGTACAAAGGATATGCTCGAATATTAAGTATAAGCTAGTTTTAAGTCTCGTTTGGATGATGAGAGACACTTAGAGTAGTTTAGTTCTTTGTTTTCCTTTGGTCAGACTGTAAAGGAGACCAAGGGTTGGTAGCTTCACCTAGGAAGCCTAGAGTTTAGGTGTGGTGCACATTATGAGATTCTAGTACTAGGTACCTCAGATGAAAGCCGCTTGGTGAAGGTTGGGAACTCAAAGAATTTGAATTGGGCGAGTTTCGGCCTTAAGAAGGTTGCATTAAGAGAAATTCAGCGCACCGATTCATTCAATGGTACCCGGTGCAAGGCACCGAACCAATGGTGGCCATGTTTAACTTTGAGACGTTAACAGGGAGGCTGACTGGTTTGGTGCCCTCCTAGAGGCAACTTAATCAATTGGTGGCCCCATGCGAGCTTTTGTTAAGGCCATCTAGAGGGGACCAATTCATTCGGTGGGTTATGTGTGACCCCATTGAATCAATCGGTCATTATAGCTAGAAATGGATGTTAGGCTCTGGTAGAGACCGATTGATTCGGTGCTACACCATCCTAACCCCACCGAATCAATCGGTGGTCACTTAGTAGCTGTTGAATATTCAAGTTCAAAGGGGTTGCCGATTGATTCAACGTCAGGTGAAATGGTTACTTAATTAGTTAGTCCCTCTGTGTCAGTAGCAATGGCTAGGGGATTTTGAAGAGGCTATTTATACCCCTTCTTCTCCCACAAGGAAGTTATCTTGCCACCCGATATCACTGTGCTCATATAGCTAAGGCTTGCAAGGCAAGAGAGACACTTGAGTTGATTGAAAGTTCTCGATTGATAAGATTAAGGACATCTTTAGTACTTGAGAATAGCAAATGTGCATCTATCTTCTCTTGGGATAGCTTAGGTCAAGTGAAGATTATTGGCTTGTTACTCTTAGTGATCGACATCATCAGCTAGATGGCTTGGTGGTGGTGATCTTGGTGAGCTCACAAGGAGATTGTGTGAAGCCCCAAGAAGGTTATAGGTATTGGAATCCGTCGTTCCGAAGTGGGGAATGGATATCCCTTAGAGAACACTTGGTCTTTGCGTGGATCAAGTTGGAGTGATACCCTTGCACGGGTGCTCCAATGAGGACTAGGGTAGAGTTGTTGACTCATGATGGCAGGTGGCATGGATGAGGCTCACCACTCACTAGCGTTGGGTAGCACGCCAGGAAGACAGAATGATACGACGACTCTGTTAGTAGGAGGCCTTGGGGTCCTAGCACCATGGGAGCAAGGGCACCCACTTGACCCACTTGACCTATCATCCAGGAGCAACTAATGAAGTCCTAACTGAAGGAAGGGGCCACTTGACCCACTTGCATGGGCGGCGCCCCAACCGGATCCTCGCGTTTACACTCGAGGACGGCGCAACCTTGCCCAAAAAGATCCATGGAAAAGGCTATAAATAGGCTAGCAAGGCAAAGTGTAAAGGACAAAAGTCAGCTAAGGAGCTCTCTGGCACTAGCTTCTCAGTATGAATCCACTTGATATCAATAATAACTCCACACACAAGACATAGGGTGCTACACCTCTAGGAGGCCTGAACCTATCTACATGCATGTGTCTTCCTGTTCATCAAACGATTGGTATACCACTCACTTTATACCCCCCTCCTGATCGAATCACTAAAATGGGGTTCGCTCGAACCTCTACTTGCAGCTCTCACACCTTGTCACCATGGCTCATCACCTACAAAGGGAGGATGCCGATTGTCACTGCTGATTTTCCCATACTGAGATGGATAGATAAAAATAGAAAGAGAAAAGAAAATAGTAGATGTTGGGTTTAGGGAGACAAAATGAATCGAGGCTATGGTATGTGGAGGACCAGAGCTAGATGGATAAGACTGATGATGGCCGTTTGCTATTAGATTAGGTACAATAACGGCCAAATCGAGGGTCGTCTCAGCCTGCAAGGTGATGTGGAGGTGAGAGACGAGCGAACTTGTTGCTTCTTTCATTCATTGGTTGTACAAGCACTTCAAGAATCCCATGCCAGTTCTTGTACAGAACATACTACAAACTAAAATGACTGTGAGCCTCACCATCAACTCTAAAATGGAACATACTACAAAGTGCATGGATAGGTCTTCCCATTTTTTTACAGGTTGCACCATTAGCGTTATTTCATTTAGTGTTGAGATGGATAGAGAGAAAGAAGAAAGGAAATATAGATGTTGGGTTTTGGGAGGCAAAAATGAGCTGACGGTGATGGTATGTGGAGGACTGGAGCTGGATAGATAAGATTGTTGTCGGCCGTTTGTTGTTAGAGCAGGTAAAATTATGGCAAAATCAACCATCATGTCAGCTTGCATGGTGAGGTGGAGGTGATAGAAGAGCTTGTCGCTATTTTGTTGATTGGTTGTACACATGCTCCAAGACAACTCACATCGGTTCTTGTGCGACACATACTACAAAAGAACTGAGAGCGAAGTGCGTCAGTCCTTGTACGGAACATGAGAAAGAGGAAAGGAAATAATATATGTTAGGTTTAAGAAGACAAGAATGAGCAGAGGGCAATGGAGTGCGGAGAACTAGAGGTGGATATTTAAGATTGTTGTCGACTATTTGTTGTTAGAGCAGGTACAATAATGGCCAAATCGACCATCGTGTCAGCTTGCAAGGTGAGGTGGAGGTGAGAGAAGAACAAACTTGTCGCTATTTTGTTGATTCGTTGCACACACACTCCAAGACAACGCATGCCGGTTCTTGTACGATAGATACTACAAAAAACTGAGAGCGAGTCTCACTCGTCAGCTCTTGTACAAAACATGAGAAAGAGAAAAGGAAATAATAGATGTTGGGTTGCTCGTTTTTGGGAGACACAAATGAGATGAGGGCGGTGGAGGACTGGAGCTAGATAGATAAGATTGTTGTCGTCCGTTTGCTATTAGAGCAGGCACAATAACAGTCAAATCGACCATCATGTCAGCTTGCATGGTGAAGTGGAGGTGAAAGGAGCAAAGTGGCCATATTTTGTTGATTGATTTTACACGCACTCCAGATAACCCATACCTATTCTTGTACGACACATACTACAAAAGAAATGAGAGCAAGCCTCACACATCAGCTCTTGTACGGAACATACTACAGTGCACATGTATGGGTCACCTGATAAAATGTCTTTGCTCTGTTCGTGGAGATCTTGTCGGATGGCCCAAACCTGGCTTGCTGGCGTGTGAGTAAGAAGAAAAAAAATAGTAAACTAGGTCGGTGAGAAAGAAAATGATAGAAAACTAGATTCTAACATGTAGGTCCAGTGTGATAAGATATGGGGACGTCAAGAGCTAAACTATTGTACAAGGTAGCCTTAGCTATGGTAGATTGTGTAATAGCTAAGTGATTGCCTCTACTATTACACTTGCTCTTAGGATAAGTATGTGGACATATGAGTCCCCAAGTTAGATTGCTCTTAGGATAAGTATGTGGACTTACGGGTCCCCAAGTTATATTAACAATGAAAACAAAATACTAAGTACCGTACCAACAATTACTAACTACTTTAATTTTTTTTGGCAAATCCAATGGTTCAATGTTCTTATGTTATAGTTTCCTTCATTCTAAATTCCTTAACATATTATTTTTATGTCCTTTCAATTATTTTGCCACAACCTTCCTTCCCCATTTTTATGTCTTTGCGTTAATATATTTGTATTCCTTCCCAAACATACACTTAGTGGTCAAGAACCTAACCTACATTGAGTAAGAGGCGGGTCTTAATTCTTGATTCAAAAGTATTTATAGCCAAACTTGTATTTTATTGACCAATAACCTAATATGTTAAAACCCTACCTATGTTCTTTCTTCCTCTGTGCTTTCCAGACTCCTAGTCATGCCGACCACTAGATAACAATAGGGCGATCATAAACCAAGCCTCAGTTGGACTACTCTCTCACCCCCTTCCTAGTAAGGACTTCATGTAGAGATCTAGATGCATAATTGTTATATATCCCGCGACCTATGACCTCATCCGCTCTCATAGAGACACCCAAATGTGTAAGCTCACGACATCATTCTCTCTTTGGAGGGGGCATGAGAGGGTACCAAAATGCTGTGAACGTGTTAATTTTTACTTGTTTGGATGGGACTTTGACATTTACGCACCTAAGATGTTCATATGGACTTATCATAAGATAGCAATATAGCAAAAAAAAACATTAATGCTTAGTTGACGCACACCAATTCTTATGGGCCCTACCCGTAATAAAAACATTTTCCTCCACTCAACTACTACCTCCCTATATCATTTAATTCAAATGCACCTCCGCCCAACTTCCATCTCCATGCAACATTTAATTCAAAGGTACCTCCGCCCAACCCCCACCATCCCCATAGCATTCAATTCATAGGTCTCAACCAGTACCCACCAAGTTTCATTGAACAAAACAACATTTATATTAGCCTAACTAGCACTAAGGTTTTACACATCATTTTATTTCTATTGCATAGTTGTGGTCAAAGAAAAAATAATGAGATGAGGGCGGTGGAGGACCGGAGCTAGATAGATAAGATTGTTGTCAGTCGTTTGCTGTTAGAGCAGGTACAATAACGGTCAAATTGACCGTCATGTCAGCTTGCATGGTGAAGTGGAGGTGAGAGGAGCAAAGTGTCCCTATTTTGTTGATTGATTGTACACGCGCTCCAGACAACCCATACATGTTCCTGTACGACACATACTACAAAAGAAATGAGAGCGAGCCACACACATCAACTCTTGTACGGAACATACTACAGAGCACATGTATGGGTCACCAGATAAAATGTCTTTGTTGTTCGTGGAGATCTTGTCGGACGTCCCAAACCTGGCTTGCTGGCGTGTGAGTAAGAAGAAGAAAAAGAGTAAACTAGGTCGATGAGAAAGAAAATGATAGAAAATTAGATTCTGGCATGTAGGTCCAGTGTGATAAGATATGGGGACGTCAAGAGCTAAACTGTTGTACAAGGTAGCCTTAGCTATGGTGGATTGTGTAATAGGCAAGTGATTGCCTCTACTATTACACTTGCTGTTAGGATAAGTATGTGGACATACGAGTCCCCAAGTTAGATTAACAATGAAAACAAAATACTAAATACCGTACCAACAATGACTAACTACTTTATTTTTTTGGCAAATCCAATGGTTAAATGTCCTTATGTTATAGTTTCCTTCATTCCAAATTCCTTAACATATTATTTTTATGTCCTTTCAATTATTTTGCCACAACCTTCGTTTCCCATTTTTATGTCTTTGCGTTAATATATTTGTATTCTTTCCCAAACATACACTTAGTGGTCAAGCACCTAACCTACATTGAGTAAGAGCAGGTCTTAATTCTTGATTCAAAAGTATTTATAGCCAAACTTGTATTTTATTGACCAATAACCTAATATGTTGAAACCCTACCTATGTTCTTTCTTCCACTGTGCTTTCCAGACTCCTAGTCATGCCGACCACTAGATAACAATAGGGCGATCATAAACCAAGCCTTAGTTGGACTACTCTCTCACCCCCTTCCTAGTAAGGACTTCATGTAGAGATCTAGATGCATAATTGTTATATATCCCGCGACCTATGACCTCATCCGCTCTCATAGAGACACCCAAATGTGTAAGCTCTGGACATCATTTTCTTTGGACGGGGCATGAGAGGGTACCAAAATGCTATGAACGTGTTAATTTTTACATGTTTGGGTGGGACTTTAACATTTACTCACCTAAAATGTTAATTGGACTTATCATAAGATAGCAATATAGCAAAAAAACATTAATGCTTAGTTAACGCACACCAATTCTTATGGGCCCTACCCGTAATAAAAACATTTACTCCACCCAACTACCACCTCCCTATATCATTTAATTCAAATGCACCTCCGCACAACTTCCATCTCTACGTAACATTTAATTCAAAGGTACCTCCTCCCAACCTCCACCTTCCCTATAGCATTAATTCGTAGGTCTCAGCCGGTATCCACCAAGTTTTACACATAATTTTGTTTCTATTGTATAGCTGTGGTTATGGAAAAAGATAATTTATGTGTTTAAAATTAAGTCTGCCTGTTTGGTGAGGTCACACCTTTGACCATGCTAGTACAAATAAAAACGGCTAGAATACCTCCAAAATTCTAACGTTCATATACTGAATGCTACAGTTGGGAAAATTTGGTTTGTGCTAGGTAGCAGGTGCTGAAACTAGCCCCCCGACCATTTTTCTGCTGGCGCGTCATCAATCGTCAATTTGTCATCCTCTTCAAGCCGTGATGTGGGTCGGGCGTGAGTTCGCTTGACCCGCATACCAAACATGACCAACTGGCCCCACTGTGCCCAAAGCCCAAGCTCCGGCCGTGCACGAGGAAGCTACCGCGTCCGTGGCCGCACATTATAAATTCACCCGCTCCGCCTCGTCGCCTCTTCCACAGTTCCACCATCGGCCGCACCAACCCCGTCTCTAATCACCCCCAATCAAACCAAGACCAAAACCCAAAAAAGATTTCCCTTCCGGATTCCGGACGTCGCCGGAGGCTTCACCGGACCAGCGTCGACGGTAAGCCATTCCCGCCCCGGCCTGCTCCTTCTCCACTGTCTGTAAAAGCTTCCATGCGCGAGCAATCGTAGTCCTCGTCAGTTTTTTTGCCGCCATGTACCAGATCTCGCGTTTTCGATTGGGCCTCCCGTTTCTTTGGTCTCCTGTTTCTGGCTGAAATTCGAGCGGGTTGGCCATTCGAGGTCTTGTTTGCTTAATCTCCGGTGCGCTCCGCTGTGGTTGTTGCAGGTTGCTTCGTTCTCGTGCAGGGGATCATGAGCTCGCTTGCGCCTCCGTCTTCCTCCGTCGCCGCCCTCACCCGCCAACCGTAAGGAGCTCTGTCCTGTGCCATGTTCCCCCTTCGCATGCTTGCTTTTTCGTGTGTTTGCGCCTCCTCGTTTCTTCCATCCTTTTCGATTTGGCCTCTTTTGAAGCATAGAAATCGTATCCGGGACCATGCTTGACTGACATAATCGAATAACTAGTTAGTGAACTGAATAACCAATGAACGAGCAGGAACCATAAGTTGAAATTGGATTATAAAACTAGTTTTTTTTAATTACTTTACAGTGATGTGAAAAGAGCAAGCTTGTCAGTTCGAACTGGACTGGTGAAAAATAGCCGCAAGAATTTTAATGTTCATTCATAAGGCCATGCAGAGCTTGTCCGCCGAGATTGACTTTTCGTTTCTGATTGCCTTTTTGTGACAATGCAGGGTGCGGCTCTTGAAAGGGTGCAGTTTCTCCAAGGAGACAAAGGGCTCAGTTTGCAGCCTCTTCACTCTAAATTCAAATAATGCCAAAGTAAAATCAGTGGGCTTGAGAATAGCATCATCCTTAAAAAGGGATGATGGTTATACAGCTGGTGGTGCCTCTAGGAATGGTGACATGCTATTGCCAAGAAGTACTTCCGCACGTGGCCAGGACAATCCGGTTGCTGATTCTGTACTCCCAACCGATTCCATGGTTGCACCAGAAATCCTATCTGCTAATCTGGCACGTGTTGCGGACAAGTTCGCAGATGACGACGCAGACAGTGAACTTGATTTGGATAGCCCGACAGAGGGCTTTGCATCCATTGCTGATGCCATCGAGGACATACGACAAGGAAAAGTTAGTACATCTGAAAATTTTAGTTAAAGATCTTGTACTTCCTTTCCATCTACTGCTCTGCTAACATTGGTTTATACTTGAAGCTTGTGATTGTGGTTGATGATGAGTCAAGGGAAAATGAAGGAGACCTTATAATGGCCGCTTCCTTGGTTACCCCAGAGGCAATGGCTTTTATAGTAAGGCATGGGACTGGAATTGTGTGTGTCAGCATGAAAGAAGAAGATCTGGAAAGGCTGAACCTTCCATTGATGGTTACCACAAAAGAAAATGAGGAGAAGTTATGCACTGCTTTCACTGTTACAGTGGTATGTTCTCATCCCCAATATTGTATTGACTTAGGATGTCAGTATGTATTTTTTTTTTTGCTTGTCAGAAGTATGCACATGTAGCATTATTTCTTGATTTGTTGCCTCATCAATTAAATGTATCATCTACAGTGGCACGTTGCTGTTTATTATGCTGAAATACTGATGTGTTAATTGAGGGATATTTCTTTTTGTACCTAGCATTCATGAATTATACTGATGTCAATAATCAAAATTTCCTTTCTGTTCTATGCTGCATCACAAGCTCAGTAACTCAGACGTCAGACCATTACTCCTTCAGTAATCGGTATATAATAACAATATATGAAATGCAAAAGGTTGCTTGTTGTAGGTGTGACTATGCTAGAAAAGCATATACATCAAGAAAAGTTGGTTATTAGAATATTAGATATTTGAGTTCAGTTTTGCTCTGTGATTTTGTTATCTAGGAATCCTTGTTTCTTAAGATCTTTCCTTACTGTTCCTTTTCCTGCTACCTTCCTTCTGTAGCAATGAGTTTGCTCTAATTTTTTTAACAGTGAGTGGTTTACTGTAGTGTCGCACAATTAGTTTGCTCTTTCTTTACTGTCCCATACTCCCATTAATACAACGAGTTTGCAACTATTGAATATTGAAAGTAACATATTGTTGTACTCCTTATATATTTTGGCTTCTAAGTTAAAGGTGCATATAGCTGTCTATTTCAATGATATAAGGAAATATCTACCCAACCTTAACTTTATGCTCTAGTCCCTAAGATAATTCTATGATGTTTTTCTGATTGCTATTGAGCTATGTATCTGTACCTTTTGCTTCTTAGGATGCGAAAGAGGGCACAACAACTGGGGTATCTGCCAAGGACAGGGCAAAGACAGTCATGACTCTTGCATCTCCTGACTCCAAGCCTGATGACTTAAATCGTCCTGGTCATATTTTCCCTCTGAAATACAGAGAAGGAGGTGTTCTGAAACGAGCTGGACACACTGAGGCATCTGTTGACCTTGCCATGCTGGCTGGATTACCGCCTGTTGCTGTCCTTTGTGAGATTGTGGATGATGCAGATGGATCCATGGCCCGCTTACCAAAACTGCGTGTGTTTGCTGAAAGGGAGAATTTGAAGATTATATCTATTGCTGACTTGATTAGGTGAAGGCATAAATTTCAGCTTCTGATGCTTGACATGTTTCCAGTTTTCCACTAACACAGTACTCAGCAATTAGCAATGACGCATGTCAATGTGTTATTACTACTTTGATTGGTGGCTAGCATTTTTCTCATTGATTATATATGTACACACGTTGCTTTTTTCGTAATTTTGCTGAAACACAGAAACAGTGTTTTCTGATAACAAAAGAAAGAAAGAATAGTATCTAAAAGTGTTTTCTGGCAGGGGCCTACATTTGCATTTCTCTTAATTGCAACATATTATTCAACATACTTTATATGGCTCCAAGAATCATATCAGTCCCTATGGCTGCCTATGGCATGCTTCTTCTGTGTTCTTATGTGCTCTTACTGCCTTACTGGTGATTCTTGAGGTGCTGTTTGGTATGCTAACAGAAGTTTATCTGTTACAGATATAGGAGGAAAAGAGACAGGCTAATTGAACGTGCTTCTGTTGCACGCTTGCCTTTGAGATGGGGCAATGTTCGTGCCTATTGCTACAGATCTGTTATTGATGGAATTGAACATATTGCTATGGTGAAAGTAAGTCATTGTAGCACTAATTTATTGATTGTCGTGACTGTAGCACAAATTTAGTGATTGCTGTGTGTACAATACTTGAGCTAACTATGAATCATTCTAAACGGCCAACAGGGTGAGATTGGTGATGGTGAAGATATTTTGGTGAGGGTGCATTCTGAGTGCCTCACTGGAGACATTTTCGGATCAGCAAGATGTGACTGCGGTGACCAGCTTGCCATGTCAATGGAGATGATCGAGAAGGCTGGAAGGGGTGTATTGGTTTATCTTCGTGGACATGAAGGAAGAGGTATTGGTCTGGGTCACAAGCTCCGTGCTTACAACTTGCAAGATGAAGGGCGTGACACTGTGGAAGCTAATGAGGAACTAGGACTTCCTATTGATTCACGGGAATATGGGATTGGTGCCCAGGTAAGACTGAAATTATAGCTCAGTTTATTGTCCAACCTTTGTACATGGAGTTTCCTTTCTTTTTTTTTTTTTGGTGAAACTCTGCATATTGGAAAACTATGGCATATGAATGGAACTATTGGGCTTGATGGTAACTAAAAATGACTTAAAAACACTGGTAAATTTCATGCATGTTGCAGTTTATCATGTACTGGTCAGGTTTGCTGACGATTAGCTGCCTCAATGTAGATATTACAGGACCTAGGTGTTCGTTCAATGAAGCTGATGACCAATAACCCTGCAAAGTACAGTGGCCTCAAGGGTTATGGATTAAGCATTGCGGGGAGGGTGCCCTTGCTGACCCCAATAACCAGTGAGAATAGGAGGTACATGGAGACCAAAAGAACAAAGATGGGGCATGTGTATGGGCATGCAAAGCAACCAAGTGACAGCAACAGCGCAGAAGAGAAGCACTAGGCCTACAAGGAACTGCCTCCATCTGCATATTCCATTTCCAGCTGGTGATATGGTGATGCCATATTCTTCTCTGGTGGAGTTTGTCAAATGAGCTCTGTCCAGACATTTCAGTAGATTGATTTGTTCTTCGATTGTAACCGATAGGTTCAGAAAAGGGTAATAATAAGAATGGCTCCCCTTTTTCAAATTTTCTTTTTTGAGCAAGAAAATTTTCTTTTTACCCAATGCTATTCTCTGCTGCCAACATATTATCTCTGTAAATACATGGTAGCAGCCTCCAGACAGTATATACATGAACCCATGTATACCTGATCCCCAGTTGTCTGGGGAAACATTTTTTTTGGGGTTCAAAGCCAATACAACCTGTGTGGAGAGAAGTTCTTGGAGGCATCTGACATCAATTCTACACTGCTACCTCAAATGTTTCCTTCTCTTTTTTTTTTCAGCTACGCAATCATGTGTACGCGTTCATTGAACTTCAGAATGATCCACAAGCTCTTCTGTTCACAATATACTGTATAAAAGTTTGCAGGCACAAGTTGCTATTTGCAATTGCAACTAGATTGGCTGTGTTCAGATTCAGGAAAAAGTACTTCTCCAATAAATTTTTTCTATTCACCTCACTTACAGAACATGCTTCCCAGTGCACTATTTATCTAAAACTTCTACCCACTCCTTTCCGCGTGAGGCTGCAGGCCTGCCCTTGTGGCCCGCAGCCGCAGGTCGCGGACGCCTCCACCCAATGATCAAAACTACTCCCGCCCACAGGCTGCCTACGCCAGTCACCGGCGTTGCTGACCTGCTGCCTCCTCCTCCTCCGTCAGCCAAGACTCCGGGTACCAAAGTCACTCGACGACGTGACGCCACCCGCCACCGCGCGTTCTCGCGGGCCACGTAATTTTTTCAACGCGCACCGCGTCGGCGTCGCGAACATGCCAAGAAATTAACCGCACCTGCTCCCGCCACGGCGTCCCCATCTCCTCCTCCTCCTCTGCCCACTCCGGGATCAGCGAGCCTCGCCGGAGCCACCGTTCACCGTCATCCGGCCTGATCCACACCCACCGACCGCCTCGACCGATGCATGTTCCTCATTCCTTCCTCGACACCCCTCCTGGCTGCGGCGGCGGCCCAGTCGCACCCGACGAATGCTCGCCTCCTCCTCTTCTTGTTCCCCCGTCGCTTTACCCTCTTCTTCTTCCTCCTCCTCCTCCCTCCTCTGCGGCCTCCCACGGCCGGAGCACCTTCGTCACCGCTCTCATCGTCGCCTTCTCGGTGGTGGCCTTCCTCGTCCTCTCCCTCTCCGCCTTCCTCTTCGTCCGCCGCACGAGGCAGCGGCGGCGGCAGCGCGAGGAGGCGCTCCTCGAAGCCGCCGCCTTGGCCCCACCAGACGCGCCGCCCCCCGGCGACGATGGCCCCGGGGAGGAGATCGTGCACCACGCGTGGCACATCCGGACCGTCGGGCTCGACGACGCGGCGATCGAGTCCATCGCCCTCACGCGGCACCACCGCGGCGGCGGCGCCGTGCTCGGCGCTGACTCCGACGACTGCACCGTCTGCCTCGGCGAGTTCCACGACGGCGAGCTGCTCCGGATTCTGCCCAACTGCGCCCACGCGTTCCACGCCCAGTGCATCGACACCTGGCTCCGCGCCCACGTCACCTGCCCGCTCTGCCGCGCCACCGTCGTCATGGACCCCACCACCGCCGCCCTCGCCGCCGACGAGCAACCCGACCCAACACCTCATGCCGCCGGCGACGACGCTGAACAAATACAAAACATCGTAAGCCCGGAACACGAGCAGCCGGTTCAGCACGCGGACGAGCAGCATCAGCAGCAGCAGCTTGCCCAGATCGAACAGCGCGACGTCGACCCGGAGAGCACCTCGCCGGAGCGAACGCACGGGCATCCCGTCCTCCCACGAGCACAGAACTTTCGGCGCGTGGCGTCCATGGACTCGCCGTCGGCGATAGTGTCAGCCGTGGAGGCCGGTGCTGAACACGAGCAGGGCGGTGGCGCGACGAAGCAGCTGGGGACAGGCGGTGCGGTTTGCTGCGAGGTTTCGTCACCAGCGTCTGACCATCTGAGCCGCGCCGCCATGAAGAGGTCATTGTCTGCCGGCAGCCGGTGGGTGCTGCTGTCGCGGCATTGCCGCACACGCACCTCTCTTCTGCCGTTGTGACTGACGGCATGGAATTTTTTGCATGCTTCCTGATCACGCTTGTTCGTTCTTGGGTACTCTGTACAGTTTTGCAAGATCAGAGCAGAGGGTTGCAGTGCAATTACACCTGAATATCATACATAGAAAGGGAACCTCTCGCTGTAGAATCATCTGTCTGCTCCTTGATTTTGAGACTTCATATTGTACTTGCAGTGTTCTACTGGTTCTGTGCGAGATTCATAGCCGTTTGCTGCAACTGGAAGAGCTTCTCCATCGGCTTCCAGTGAAGCCACTACGAAACTCTCAGGACATGAAACCTCAAAACAAACTTCCGCGACAGAGGAGAAAAATGGTTCATCGTCTTCTCCCATTCCATGTATTAAAATGCTCTTGGAATTTATAAATTATCATTAAAAATATTGCGCCATGTGTATCTTGATGACATGGCAGAATGCACTTCTCCCCTTACACCTATTTTATTCACAAATGACATATATAAGGCGATCTCGTATCATTATATATGACATACTAGACATACAAAACACGAGTTTTTTTTAGAATGATTGACAAGTACTTATAGGTACTTTTGAGTGAAAAATTCAGAAATTACATACTAGACCATTATTTTTTTTTAGGACACCTAGACGACTAATTTGATAGTTGGTCCTTCAATTTTGGTATTCATTGCCTTGCTACTTTTTGGTACTTAACATATATTTTTTTAAAAAAAAATCTACCGTAAGAAAGGAGGCTACCACAAGTGCCCACGAGCACCTTTAAGGCTTCAAGTACTTGCAGCTCTAACTAATTAGTTTATTTTGTTAGTTTTTTTGAATGATTGGCAAGTACCCACTAGAAGTGGTACTTCTGATTGAAAATTTCAGAAATTACACTTATTTAGTACTTGGTCACAATTTTAGTATTTCTTGATACTTTTGTCTTGGTAATTTTAGATACTTAACATATTTTCAAAAAATTGCTACCATACGATTCTTACATTTTGATACTTGCGGGTACTTGCCAATCATACTAAAAATAAGGTCTCAACATTTATTTAAAGTTAAAACATGTATGCTTTTCTACCTCAAAATGATTTGTGTTACTCAAAAGAGAGAAGCAACGAATATTTTAAAATGGTTCACGAGGTAGTTTGTACCTTGTACGACTGAGAGTCAGATCACATACTTAGCGTGATTTCTCTAGCTGATTTGCTGGTCCAATCTTTGGTTAACGAGAATAAGGCATAGATTGTAGTCTCGTACTGTCCTGAAAAGTCACACATCACGTACGTTTGATGAATTTAACCTCTAGCCGTCTAGATCATCGGTAATCCGAGGGTCCATTTCAGGTTCAAAGTCCAAACCCATTAGATGTCACATTCGACAGAAACTCTGGAGCATCTGTGCTTTCTCGCGAAATTTCACGTACAACCCTTGTGTGTTATTGGACACGGCATAAACCGAACAGATAGCCTGCCCCTGCTGCCACTGCCAGTTCCATCCTCGCGTCCAGCCGACGCCAATTAAAGCACCTAATAATATCAGGAAATCTTTTCAAAAACAAAACAAAATCCCATCTCCGCTGGATTATCTCCCACGCAAGTCCCCCATCTCGGCCTCTAAACCTCCCCCGTACCCCAAAGGCCAAATCAAACCCACCGCCAAATCTGCCACCACCGGCCTCCACCACTCAAACCCTAGTCCCAGGGGCGGCGCCATGGCCGCCGCAGCAGCCGTGGTGTTTGCCGCCACGGCCACGGCCTCCGTCGCGGCGGCGCAGTCGCCGGAGCCGCGCGACAGCCCGACGGTCGCCGACGTGATGAGCATCTCCGTCTTCCTGGCCGTCTTCTTCCCCGTCTTCATCGTGCTCCTCGCCTTCGCCTGCCTCAACCTGTTCCGTCGTCCCCCCGAGGGCGACGGCCTCCCCGCCCCGGGCTCCTCCGCTCCGCCGGCGTCGGCGTCGGACTGGTCCCGCAAGGGCGGCGGGCTCGACGCGGCCGCGATCGCGGCCCTGCCCCTGGTGTTCTACCGCGAGGTGAGGCGCCACCGGCTAGTCGACGGCCGCGAGGACGCGCTCGAGTGCTCCGTCTGCCTCCTCGAGTTCGACGACGACGACGCGCTCCGCCTCCTCCCGACGTGCCCGCACGCGTTCCACCCGGAGTGCATCGGCCTCTGGCTCGAGAGGCACGCCACCTGCCCGCTCTGCCGCGCCAGCCTGCTCGACGCGCCGCCGGCTCCGGAGCAGATGGAGCTCCATCCGGCGCCGCCGCCGCCGCTGCAATCGCCAGAATCGTCCCCCGTTCACTCGACAGTCCTGATGATCGGCGAAGCCGCCGGCGCCGGAGAGGAGGAGGACTGGACCACGATCCAGCGCCTCGCGAGGAACCGCCGCGCGGCGGGGCGGCAGGCGCTGCCGCGGTCCAACTCGACGGGGCACGGCGGCGGCTCCAGCGACGGCGGGATGGAGCGGTTCGCGCTGCGGCTCCCCGAGCACGTGCGCATGGAGATCCTCATGTCGCACACGCTGAGGCACGTGACGAGCGCGGTGGCGTCCGTGCGCGTCAGGGAGGGCAGCGCCCACGACGCCAGCACGGTGGGCGGGAGCGTCAGGAACGCCGTGGCGCGGCTCATGTCGCTCTTTGCGCCGGGCGCCGGGTGGAAGGGCGACGGCGATGACAGGTCCGGCAAGGCAGATGCCACGGGGGCGTCCTCTGTCCGCCGCCGCGAGAACTCATCGCGTGGAGCAGTGGCTGAAGAAAAGAGAAGCGTCTGATGATCAGCTAAAACAGGAGAGGAGGCTTAAGCCAGGTTCAGCGCCGATAAGTGATTCTGTTCCAAAATTCTGATGAATGCATCGATTCTGTTCCAAAAAATTTCCGATGATGATTCCATCAGTCTGTTTCAGTAGCGTGTTGTGATATGCTTCTTCCAGGATTGGAGGATGAGAGTGTAGGTTGAGGATGTAGTGCTGCGGATTTGGTCAGATTCTTGTGACCCCATTTTTGTGAGATTCTGAGAACAGCATACAGTGTTCTGTGTGCCACTGATTTGGTTGAGTTTTCGAGTTTAGGTTGATAATGAAGTTTTGCGGAATTTGTTCATTTTATTTTCATCCCTTCTTTGTGACATTATATTGTGATCGACTTGTGAGGAAAAGATGGCAGAGCAAACACCAATGTTTTTCCCTGGCACTCTGGCAGAGAAATTATCCCATATCACGCGTGTAGCACTCCATTTTGCAATCATATTCATACATATCAGTACTGTCTCCATGTTTCATGTCCAGTAATGACATTAGCAGCACACGGATATGTCAGAAGGATAACTTTGTTGAGATGAACAGGATTTTTCTTCAGAAGATTCCTATAGCATCTTCATTTGCCAGAGCAAGGGGTTTATAATTCTGTCCAACAGTTTGCCTCCGTTGACAAACTCAAGCACCATTGAAATCTTGGTTTTTGCTAGCAGCAACCTGGATCAGGAGTTACATTAAATCCAGATAGAGATAGGAACAAACATGCTCTCAGGCTCTCAGCTGCCAACCTGATGAACTCAGTAAAGTTAACAGAGGTTCGTTGAAATTGATGTGAATCTGTAATTCTGTATTCTGGACCAGATTCGTCTATCATATTCTTCCATTTTAAAAGGAAGTTAAAAACTGGATAAGGATGGAGGCACTGCTAGTCGTCATGGATACTGGATGTAGTAGGATGATAGCAACATATGCAACCTTAGCTGCCGGCATTGCAAGCCAAATTAGGTAATCCTGTAACCTATATTATTGAATAACTCTGAGGTTTTCTCTTTTCTGCAAGGACAAGCCTGTTGATCGAACTGAAAACATGTGCAGAAAGTATCCCAAATCAGACAGTCGAAACAAGGTATAAGCCGAGGACAAAAGGAAAGAGGTAAGTGGTGGACCCAGAACGGGGCCCATGGGCCACGGGCATTGGGTCGTGGATCGTTGGGCCAGCCAAACCCAATTCGATGTACCTAAAGCCCAAACGGCCCATCATATGTGGGAGCATCCCGCCCTCTCGGACTCGAGTCTCAACCCCTTCTCCCCACTCGTCATCCCGGCGGCGGCGGCGCTGAAGGAGGAGGAGCAGCAGCTGCAGGCGGCGCGCCGGAGCGGCTACCCACCCCGAGCTCGCAACCATGGTGAGCGCCGCCTCCCCCTTCGCCTCGCGCGCTCGCTTTCTCTTAGATCTGGGACGTGGCCTCCTTCGCGTAGCGCCGTAGCTGTAGATTTCGTCCGGTCGCGTCGGTTCATCGTGTTCGGGTACGATGTTTGTCTGCCCCGTGGTGGGGATTCACGGTGCGCTAGGTTGAAGAGGGTGCCGCAGTTCGTTCCTGGTCTGATCCTCTGGAAGAAGTTTTTGTTGTTGTCCTCGCGCCGGGTTACGGGCGCCTATCATTGCTTGTTGGCTGGGGCTCTGTCAGGATCGAGTGGGGATCCTGGCAAGAAGTAGGCACTAGACCAGCAGAACAGAGAAGAACGAGGGGAACTGAACAGAAGAGAAGAACAAGAAAACGGGATTCAAACAGATGGTAGCCGAATTACTTCACGAGATCAACAAAATCCAGTTCAACAGAATAACCAAGCCAGCTACCAACTACTCTACCTAGGGTTTCTTACCCATTTTTCCCCATAACCTGCCTCACGGCACCATCCCCTTTCTTGTAGATGCAGAAAGAAAATATTACAGCAGTGAAACGGTATTCACCGTGCGAAACGGTAACAACCAGTAAAAGTAAAAGGAAACACTACTAATCGCTACGAGCCGTAGGATGCCTGATCAACGGTTACTCCTCCTCCTTGTTTAACTGATGACTGCCTCGCCTACTTTCAATCCTGACAGGCTCACAGGATTTAATCGGTTGATTCGGAGAAATTGATGTAATAGATCAGTACCTATTTTCCGCTGAGGTGTGTTCTATAATCTTTTAGGGTAAGGTGCGGTATTATTTTCTCTGGTGGATGCGTTTGAGAGATGACTAGGGCAATTTTAGCGTTGCTTGCATAGTAGTACAAATTTAGTGGTCCGTTTGGTTAAAGGCATGTAGTCAGGGTAATCTGGAGTTTTGGATATAGTATTTTCAGGATTCATATATATTATTGTATTTCTTGGAATGGCTTCTTTGGTGTATTTGGATTTCAGTCTGATATATGGACCTTGTAAATGCCGAGGACATGCTACTTTTAGTTCTAGTCGCCTGACATGTATAATGAAGATGCATACACCAACTCACCAAGTTTGTGCTACACTGTTAATAACTGTGATGAACTGGTAGTGCTGATCTCGTTTCTTGATGTATCAACCAGTAAAGCTCTATGCAGTTGTTTTCAGTATGACTCAAATCATGATTTTTTGGATGTGGTGGTTTGTGTTGTCTGCTGATCAATTTTTACCTATAATCCAGGCGAGGGGATTGAAGAGCATCTTAAGAGGCTCAATGCACCGAAGCATTGGATGTTGGACAAACTTGGCGGAGCTTTTGTAAGTCTAGAATTTCCAAGTTTGTTCATCTATGATATTCAACTGGTCAGCAGTCTGATGTATCGGTGCTCTTTCCTGTAGTCTCCCAAGCCATCTTCTGGTCCACACAAATCTAGGGAGTGCCTTCCCCTGATCCTCATCATCAGGAACAGGCTTAAGTATGCTCTGACCTACCGTGAGGTTATTTCTATCCTGATGCAACGCCATGTCCTTGTTGATGGCAAGGTCAGGACTGACAAGACCTACCCTGCTGGATTCATGGGTATGCTCTGACCTTTTTCCTGTAAAAGATACTTGACGCTTTGCTATTTAGTTACTAATTTGTTGCATATTTATTTGACAGATGTCATTTCCATTCCCAAGACCAATGAGAACTACAGGCTTCTGTATGACACCAAGGGCCGCTTCCGTCTTCACCCCATTAGGGATGAGGATGCCAAGGTTAGAATAATCTCTTTCATAACATTTCTCATTGTTCCAGATGAGCATGATCTTGTTAGCTGAGAGGTTTCTGTTTTCAGTTGATATACATTAGATGATTGAGTTCAGTACTTGATGATCTTTGCTATATAATGTATATCTCCCACAAGTATCTTTTGTGTTGCATGGAAATATTCTGCTGTTAGGAGTATCTGCAGCTTGTCATTTCATCCATTTGTAGTGTCAAAAGCTTTCAATTCCTTTACCCTTTCCCTAGGTTATTGTGAATGCTGAATGTTTGATTTATCTGTTTGTAGTTCAAGCTCTGCAAGGTTAGGTCTGTTCAGTTTGGCCAGAAGGGCATCCCCTACCTGAACACCTATGATGGCCGCACCATCCGCTACCCTGACCCACTCATCAAGTCCAACGACACCATCGAGATTGACCTGGAGACCAACAAGATCGTTGACTTCATTGAGTTCGATGTTGGTAACATTGTCATGGTTACTGGTGGAAGGAACACTGGGCGTGTTGGTGTGATCAAGAACAGGGAGAAGCATAAGGGCAGCTTTGAGACCATCCACGTTGAGGACGCCCTGGGCCACCAGTTTGCCACCCGTTTGGGCAATGTGTTCACCATTGGCAAGGGCAACAAGCCATGGGTTAGCCTGCCCAAGGGCAAGGGTATCTAGCTCAGCATCATCGAGGAGCAGAGGAAGAGGGATGCTGCTGCCCAGGCTGCTGCCAATGCATAAAATCGTCAAAATGTGCTTCGAGTTTTGCTATAGCGACTTTTTCTGCAAGGTATAGAACTATCTTCCCAGACGATCCTGTTTTATGTTTTGCTAGATGGTTGTGGATCCATGAACCTATGTTTGCAGCTAGCTGTCTGTGACTATTTATCTTGTCCAAGGACATTTTGAAGAACATCCCTGCCTGTTTTGCTTCCCTTGTTGCTCTGAAGTGTTTATGTGAGTATGGCTATCATTATGGCCTGGATGTGTTAATGTTTGTGTGCTCGATGTTCTAAATTCTGGCCGTTCTTTGATTCTTGAAATAATGTCGTATTGGTCATGCCCAAGCACGAATGTTTTCAATTTCAAACCATACGATTTGCATTTCTTGATTTGTATTGGTCACACCCAAGCTCTGCATTGTGAGCATTGCTGATGTCAAGCTTCCGGAGAAGCTTACTGGCGGCTTCAGCATTGATGATTTAAAGGGAATGCTTGACAGGGTTTTGATTGATTCGGATGCAGTTTCGATCCTTAAGGGGGTGTACAACCATTTGTTCTAGTTCAGGGACTTCCCTGCGTGGGCGGCAACTGTGGCCATGGCTGTGAATCTGTGATTGAAGGGGACAGTTCAATCGAGAAGAGCCAAGCTGGTTTTGAGAATGAAGTGGGTTGTTCAGTTCAGAAGCCACAGGCTGGTGGTGAGAGGAAGTGGACAAGAAAAGCATGGAGAGAACTTTCGGGAAGGGTACTTCGGCTGTGCTGATGCTTCTTAGGCTCTCTGCACTGGTTTCCCTCTATTTCATCCCTCTAAACAGAATGGAAGTGCTGTTACAAAACATCTCATATTTTTGTATCACAAAGTGCGCTACATGTTCTAGTAAGAAGAAATGAGCAGAGAGGTAAAGTGTGGAAGCTGTTAACTTAAAGAGAGAGTGGTGGCAGAGAGGCAAAGTGTGAGATTTTATGCTCCACCTGATTACCAATCATATTTCTAATATAACAAAATATTTTGGTAGTCACCAAAATCCACCTTCCTCTTTCTCTTACTCACATGTAGGTGATTCACTCTCTCTTACCTAAAGGCTCTGTTTGGATCGCTTTTTATTTGAGGAATTAATGAGGTCTTGAGGCTATCACTCCTACATGTCATCCTCTAATATGACCTTGGAGATGTGATTGTCAATTATCTCAGGGGAGCAATGAGCGCTGTAGTAGTAGCTCTTCGCCACGTTGAGAAACGTCTGCCTAGTCATTCTGTTGACAGCACTGTTGCCCTGAAGAACACATTGAGCTAGTTCTTGCATCTCCCGGTCCACTTGCAGTTCTAAATCCTCAGTGTGCTTCATGTTTTCTCCATTCCGATTGGACAGTTTATTGCAGATTGAAGAGGCGATGGACTCGAGCTGGAAATACTCAGGATGGTTGAGATTTCGCCCCGCTATACCATGCCTTCCTGAACCGATCTCGACTGTGTGAACTATCAACAACGCTGTATTCCCTCCACATGCCTCAAGGCTCTCATTTTTAGACCATGCCATGAAACACTGTTTCCACTGTGGTAACAAGAATAGACCGATTCACTGTCAATTTTTTCATTCTTTGGTAAAAATTTAAAATTTAATTGCAATACCATTTGTCTCGTTGGTAAAAAAAGAAATTAAAACAGATTTATGAATAAACTTATTAAACGGCATTCTTGAATATCAAGTGGTCAATTTCTCAAGTTTACCGCCTCGCGAAGAATGTTGCGGGAAGCACTGTCAAATGCAAGGTGGTCGATGAGCTCATGAAGCACATGCCCGAGGCCATTCTCCGTCAAACCCTTTGCTCCCCTGTATCCACACAAATGTTGACCGACTGATCACATCAGAGGAGGAAGCTACGGCATTTGTGGTCACGAGAAGCTTTCTCTCTTGTCATGCCTCAGTGATGGAAAAATAAAGGGAAAAGTATATTTTCAACCTCCAACTATATCAAAAGTCTGATTTTCAACCCTCAACTACAAAACCGGACACAAAGAGCCATCCAACTATCAAAACCGTGCTAATTTGGCCCTCTGAGTGGTTTCAAAGGTGGTTTTCATTTTATGAAAATATAAAATAATCTTGTCTATACTTAAAAATTCATAACTAATTCATTTTAAATCACAAAAATACGAAACTGGTGCGAAAAGTTTTTTAAAAATGTAACCTATCTATTGGTACACTATGTAAAGTTATTTATATATTATTTGTTATTGTTGCTAGTGTTTTATTGGTTTTCTAAAAAAACTCAGATTAGAAATATATATAATACAATTAAGTTCAAACGGTCTACCAACATATAGCTTTTAATTTTACAAAGTAAGTGACATAAGTTTCATATTTTTTTGACTTAAAATGAATTAATTACGATGTTTTCAGTTTGAATTGTTTTTTTACATTTTTTGAAAAATAGAAAACCACCTTTGAAACCACTCAGAGGACCAAATTTGCACGGTTTTGATAGTTAGATGGCCCTTTGTGCCCGATTTTGTAGTTGAGGGTTGAAAATCGGACTTCTGGTATAGTTGGAGGTTGAAAATCGGACTTTTCCCAAAAATAAAACATGGCTTTGCTCAACACCTTGCTAATGCTAATTGGTCGTACCCTTGCCTTGTTTCGTGAGTACAATTGTGGTTGCTCAGGAAGAACGAAGAGAAAGCCTGGGCAAGCACCGCCGTGCGCGCCCATCCCAGCCTCTCCGCCGCTCGGTCTGCCTCGAAGATGTTGGCTGCAGCCAGGAAGTACGCTCTCAGTGCGCTCTTTGGAGTCACCCCATACATTTCAAGATTGTTTATCTCGCACCATCTGTAATGTTTATCAATCAGATAGATCAATTTCCAATGTGAGTAATTAATAGCTTGGGGAAGGTGTTCAAGACTGCATTGTTGGAGGAGTTCTCCATCATCACCTTTCGAGGCCGTCCCACTCGAGCCGGCACAGCCTCTGGAAACTCCTGAAATCGGCCCTTGCCAACTCGAGAAACATATCGTTGTTGAAGAGATGCATCCTACATATAAAATATACATACGTGGATGTGAGTGTCTGCATCTATACATTATGTTATGAAAAAAAAATCTAGCTTGCCCGCGAAAACATATACGGTGCAGAGATGGAACCAACCTATGAAGGACCTTCCCAATCCACACGTTGGCACTGCCACCGTACTGCTCCAGATACATCCTCGTCTCGACGCGTGGCAAGCTTGCGTTCCAGGGGAAGTCCAGGGCATAGGCGACCTCACCGGGCAAGCCCGTGGAGATGATCCACTTGTCGTTGAGCTGCCCGGATGCTCGCCTCTCCTGGAGGAACGCGCGGCTGTATCTCATGGCCCGCCCGAGGACGCCGTCGCCGTCGCCAGGGAAGGCGGCCTGATCGGCGGCGCGGTACAGGTTGTGCATCGCGCTCACCGACTGGTTCGATTGCCCTGCGTACACCACGAACTCGCCGTCCTTCTCGAAACGCTCGAACACGCCTTTTATACATTCGTGAGCATCAACCATTATTCAATTTATTCGGTCTTTCAAAAGAACAATTCGATTGGATATATTAAGGTTTATATACGCTACGTCGTGTGTTGCTGACGTAATGCAGCGCAGTTCTGTAACACGTTCATATATATATGTAGCCATGTGCTTACTAGGAGAGACATGGTAGCCGTGCAGCCGAAGGAGACGGAAGCCCATGGCCGTGTCGTCGATGTCCCTCACGGCGCAGTCCCTCGTAAAACCCACGCCTTGCTCGCTCCAATGCCTGCTCAGGCTAGAGTAGGTTATTACTTGGTCAAGTAGAAGGATTCTAGCAAAGGCGTCCATTGGGTACCTGTAAGCGTAGTCTAAACAGCCGTCGATTTCGCTCCTGAAGTAAGAGGATATGCCCAACCGCTCCAACCGATCGACTACCCATAAGCGCTCGTACAATTCCACAGGGTAGACAAAGGGTACTGAATTGAATCGTCATGGGAGATTAGACAAAAAAACATTGAGTCATGGGAGAAGAAATCAAGCTGGATATTTGGAATTTCCGTTTGCTTTTGTTAAAACAAAAGGGAAAAGTTCCCTTTGGACAGTTTTGAAGGTGGTTTTTGATTTTATAGAAATATAAAAATATAATTTAAACTTAAAAAATCATAACTAACTGATTTTAAATTAAAACAAATGAACTTGGTGCAATGTTTTAAAATGTAACCTACCTATTGCCACATTATTTAATGTTATTTTGGTATTATCTACTTATATTGCAAGTGTTTTATTGTTTTTCTAAAAATAACTAGAATAAAATTGATAATATGCAAATAACTTTAAATGGTGCACAGACATATAGTCACTTTTTAGAAAAAAAAATTGTCCCTGGATTCATATTTTTCTAATTTAAAATAAATTATTTTGAATTTTTTATATTGTATTATTTTTGTAATTTTTTTAAAATATAAAATCACCTTGGAAACCACCTAGAGGTTCAATTTTATCCGGTTTCTATAGTTGGATGACCTTTAGTGTCCGATTTTATAGTTGTAGGTTGCAAATCAAACTTTTGCAATAGTTGAAGGGTGAACAATAGACTTTTTCCAAAAATAAAAAAAGAACATAGGCAGCAAATACTACTTGGATGTCCTTATTCGTTCTGCATACCTCCACCGTTGAACTTATTCACGATGGTGTCGAGAAACTCGAGGCATTTCTTGTCGCCGGTTTGCATAAGAGCATAAGCCGTGGGAGCTGCTGACGACATAAAGGAGCCATCTGGAGACTGGAGCTTGAACAGCCTATTCCAGTCTAAACCTGGTATTCCTTCTAAGCTGAGAAGCAAAGCTGTTGGTACGGAGTGAAGTACATCTCTAGGAATCCTACGAATAAGACAGCCGACATTTTTAGTTAAATAGTTGCCTACTTGCCGATGGCTACTACAAGTCAGTTCTAATTTCTGGACCATGCACTCTGTTTGAAAACTGAAACATACACGTAGGATTCTCACAACCATTTTTCTAGTGCGAGTAGGTGAATGTTTCTTCTACTAAAATTCTGCATACTGAGTGGGTCCTCTTTTTGCGTGAAATTAAAAAGTACAAAAAATATACGTATTAGTAAACAACAAAGAAGTAGTTATTATACTTAGCCAGTTTTATATCTCTTTTAGCATATATTTCCTGCAATGCGGGCTCATCGCAAGGCATTTCACGGCCTAGATCCCTGGCCATCTCTAGAAGCGTTGGGAAGATTGTCTCAAAGCCAGCCAGCATCCAATTCTCATCTTCCTCATGTAGTCTCCACATATTTTCATGGATAAACAACAAACCTACACAATAACTCAATTCATGTCATATTATCATTGCTTTTTGTCACCTATATATGTTAATAAAAAGAGACATTTTACAATTGTTGTAATAAATGAGTATCGTCCATAGACATAAGAGGTACCCAGAGGTACCTAGAAAATGGTACCATACGGTACAAAATAGGTAGGACCCATACCAAAATAGGAAAGGTATATCCTGGTAGTTTACCACAATAGTAGCTAGCTCAATAAGAAAAGTCACTAATATAATTTCCTTATTTTAGTTATTGATTATATACTCCTTAATGAATATTGATTGTATAAATTACTCCTAACAAGTAGCCACTACACTACCAAAAAAATGTACCTTTCTTGCACTTGTCGCAATGGACATTCCAAGATTTCAGGGCGACGATGCAGGCTAGGGTGTTGATGATCCGGTCTTGGACTAAGAAGAAGGCGTCGTCACCCCATGAGCCATCTGGGAGCTGGTTCCGAGCGATCCAATCGATGCACGAGGGGAACTGCGGGCCATCTCCTCCGCCATCCACCCTTTTCACGAGCGCGACCCACGCCGTGTCGTATGGAGAGACACTGATATCACCATCTCTCATCCACCTCAGCGCTGCTCTGATGGCATCGATCATTTTGGAATGCATATCCACCTTCTGTTGTGTCTCCTCAGCAACAGATTTGTATGTAACTGCCTCCTGTGCTTTGGTATGTAGTGATTCCACGAAGAAACCTACAAATCAGGCATGCCAAGAATGACCCATTTTCGTTTATTAATTTATTCCTCATATCATTGTTTCGTTTCAGAGGGGTTACTTGATTTTATGACTTTCTTGAGGACAACAAATAGGTAATGCCACCAAAAAAATTAAAAAAGAATTGATGGAGTGCTGAACCAGGTTTGTGATCAGTGAGCATGTAGTATACACTCCTCTGTGCATATTGCCCTACAAACAAAACTACTATTTCAACATGTAGAGTGGAATCAATAATGTAGTACCAAACACGTGATATATTATATTTTTGCGAGAAAGAAGCCTTTTCTTTAACAGGCTAATAGACTTGGGACCCCTTCTGACGATCATGTACCCCTTGACATAAATATTATAAAAAATTATAACACTGTTAAAAATACTATATTTTTATGATGGATGCATTGATATAATTTGACATATTTACTAACTGTTACCTTTATACATATAAATAGTTAGTGTTATAAGTTTGACTACTCTGGATATCCATCATAGACTTAAAAAGGAAAAAACGAAAAAGTCCTAACCTTAATTGCATCTCAGCTTTAAAAGAGAAGGAATAAATAAAGATCTAGTCAAGCACTTGTAAACATGGTTCTGATTTTCTGCATGTCGGTTAGATGTCCCGATCAGTGGTGCCTTCATTTCCTGTGATGAAAACTACAGTCTATCGCTCCATCCAAATTCTACTCAGCTGTGGCATATAAGTTTAATTAGCAAAAGTACAACGTGTGCTGCGCGTGTGATTATGATATCCTACGTCGTGTCGGCGACTGATCTGATCCAAGTGGTCTTTCATGTGATTTAAGAATGTTGCAAAGAGTTGGCGATATGTTGCTTTCAGAAATGAGCTAAGTTATGATTAAATATAAAAGATAATGTTTTGATGTTCTCTAATTCATTTCAGTCGTTTTAATTGAGACGTACCATGCACATGGAGGAAAACATAAGTTGCATATACTGTGATTTCTTTCATTTCTGCCCAAGCTTTGGCATCCAATTTAATCTCTAAATTAAATGATATCTTCTGAAGAAGCTGCAGCATGAGTTGCATATATTGTGTTTGCGAGTATATTTTATGGCACTAGACAAAGACAACGTTTGCCCAGTGTATTTCTTGAAACACTCAACAACGTTTGATTTGAAAGCATACTTTGAAGCCTGAAACGAATTCAAACTAAAAAGTATTAAACTACGAAAGTCGTTGAACTTCTCAAGATGTATAACTTTTATATTGGTCATATCTTCATTCAAACAAATCGATAATATTCTGTTCACAAAATCTACTCCTGAAACTAGAGATGGGATTGTAAGATTCATGCACAATGTTACTGTCACTTTGTCGAATGAAAAATAATGTCACTTTGTCGAATGAAAAATAACCTTAATTAAAGTTGTAGATATTCATAAGTTATTCAAGTTTGTTTTTGGACTCATTTTAATTTTAATTAATTTTGCCACAAAAAAATAGATATGAATTTCTCAAATTTCAAATTTGAGTTCTTTCAGACGACATCGGATGCAGAAACTACAATAACGAAAGTTGTAGATCATAACAAGTTAGGAAAGTTTATAGTTCAAAATTTTTTCATTTCAAATTATCGTGTCAACGAAAACTAAGTTTGAACTTTTCAAATTTGAAATTCAAAATTTAGAAACCACCTCGAATGGAGAAACTTATATAATGAAAGTTGTATATTTGAAAAGTTATGAAACTTTATTTTTACAACTTTTTTTCATTTGAGTTCACTTAGTGCCTCACTTTGCCATGTGCCATGTGCGAGACTGTAATAAGCCCTGGCACTTAGGCAAACTACCTATATCGGTAGTATCCACGATGTGTTGTCCTTACTGCTTCAGGCAAAAATTCAAGTTTCGGATTAAAAATATTGGTATAAGATAACCAAATATTTTTTCCCGTTGATGTACAGGAGATATTAGAGCTCTCTAAATATTAGGATTGCAAGCTGTTGATAAAAATAACTGATACTATAGAACTAGCAAGCAGCAAGGTGTGAAGCAGAGAAGGCTGGATTGTTGCAAAAGAAAAGCTTCTAGCAAATTCATTTATCGGTTTTCCTTTAAAATGATTCACTTCTCAGAAAAAGGTGGATGCAGGTCCAGTCACACATGACAGTTGTGTCATGCATATGGTTTATATTTAATATGAGAGTACGAATAACAAATGTGGTGACTACGAACCTGAATGTTTCAACTCAAGATTATTAAATGTGTTGATTATATTTTCATTAATAGTGCGCCTCAATACAAAACCCAGGGTAGGGTTTTTCTTGAAACAAACATATATTATTTTTGTCTTTGCCAGTATAAAAAATTCAAACTGTCAGTAAGGTGAACTTAATCTGTATCGAATAATACATATGAACTAACTGAAGGTGCCAACTGCGTAGAAATAACTAATTTGGCAGTTTCATAACATGCATGCCCTGAGGTTCCGAAAACTGGTGCTGTACCTTCAGTACCAGGACTTCGACGTTCCTGGAGCCGTAGGTGCTGGAAGAGCTGACGCTTTGGCTCAACCGTTGCCGGGAGAAGGCCAACCTGACAGAGTGTGGGTTTAGCAGTAAACATCACGCGGAGCTCGTTGTCAATGGGAAGCAGATCCTCTGACGTTGGTCCCTCTATAGTTGGGCCAATTTTCCTCCCTCGGTCCCTCTTCGGCTCTCCCTGCATGGCTGCATAGTTGAATTAATTCTGGATGAGTAGATGACAGAGCGCTCACCACCTATATATACCATGTGATGCAGTCATTATCCATATAAACCATGTGATGCAGTCATTATCGTTCAAATCTATGCCTCCAGCCCCTAAGCCACTCAATCGATGGTAGGGCCTGCAACGCATGGCTTTGTCCAATTGGCCCCATTCCCATTTTATCGCTACAATGTCTCCGTCTTTGTTAGCAAAAAGAATTTGCTAGAGTAGTCTTATGTCATCCTAGCATAGGTACATATCCATAAGATTTTTTATGGAAAAAATGGTTGAGTTAAATTTTCTAAAACAGTGAACTAGATTTGAAAAAACTAGCCTGTCGACCCATGCGCCCCCATGGGCTGATTAATATTAATATTCTAACACAATTATAATTGTCTATGTCACATATCTTTCAACTATTAAATATTCTAACACAATACTCTAGAAACATACATTATTATTATCTCATTGTAATATATTTAGCTAGTAACATTTTCACTTAGAATCACCACTACGTCACAACCGGGTATTTAGTGATGGATCTAAATACTAATTAGTGACGGCAAGGGTCAATGTCACAAAATTTTCGTCACTAATGTGGATCACATTAGTGATGGAAAGAACTCCGTCACTAATGAGGACCAATTAGTGACGGCTCTTTAACAACATGCGTCACAAATAGATATAAATAGTGACAGTGCTAGTCTAAACACACGTCACTAATTACTGCAAATAGTGACGTATGTTGGTCGACACGTCACAAATGGGTCGGAATAGTGACGCATGCAAGTTTGCGTGCGTCACTAACGACTACAAATAATGACACGTGTTAGTTTGGCGCGCCACTAATGACTACAAATAGTGACGCGTGTTAGTTTGCACGGGTGACTAATGAGAGCGTGCCTTCACATATACAAATTCAGCTCATAGGTCTTCAAATATACATTCAACTCACAGGTTCACATACAAATTCACATATACACGTTCAGCTCACAGGGCTTCACATATACAAATTCACATCTTCAATGAAAGAACATGATATAACAAAGACAACCAGGACGGATTCAAAGCCAATTCGCAACATCAAGCCAACACAAGATTTATATAGTTCACACCAGCCATGCTTACATGTTCAAGGTTGCATGTATACATGGTCATCCATATAGGTTTACATGACTTAGGCCATGGATGAGAGCAGATTGACATAATGGACCTCTCCCTTCTTGTTGATCACCTGCAATGTAAGAGAAATGACTATAGTTAGAAAAAAGAAGTGCACCAACAGATTTCAAAGAACACACTGGCTTACTAATGAACAATCTGACCTTATGGGAGGAAATACACATTTCAATTTCATCGTCAAACAGTACTACGAAACTACTAGCTGTTCTTAAATGTGTTGTACTTGTGGATCGGTCACATTCTGACAATGACATATCATGCACCATAAGAACAAAATTGCAGGGTATCTACTGGTGTTTATCATGCGCAGGAATGTTTTAATGAGTAAAGACACCTTTCAAGTAAATGATTTATCTATAGATCACACATACAGACCATGGAGTTTCTAATATAACAGAATATTTTTGTTTCAGTTATCCAACACTAAGAAATAGGCAGAAATACTTTAAAATACTAGATGAAGGTGTATACAACAGTTTATCATTTTTATTCCCAGATCCAATTTTAGTACCACTCAGCATTTTGCATATGTGCAGATAGCTTACCATGTTTATACACAGTAGTGTTCAAGTTCAAAGCGCTGATCACTCTGAATAAGAATTTTCTTTAGACCATATGTTCCATCAGCTCAGCTGTAAAATGCCAAGACAAAATTACAGGAATAAGCATCAAGCTAAAAATATGATCTCCAAACACACCAAATAGCAAACAAAGTATGAACTATATTAGGATTCAGAGATTCATATTAATGATATTAACAAAAAAAACTGTTGAATTGAAGACAGAGTGATTGGCCTAAGAGATTTAGCACTGACAGTATGAAACCAACACGAGCTTCTGAGCGATATGGTTCAGAAAAGCATATAGGACTAATTTATCTTATTGGTATATAAACGGCAACACGAATTAGAACCTTGTAAAGAGTTGTAACCAGCATTTCTCCAACATTTGCAAGTGTTGTTCTCTGTTGTATAAAATACATCTTGAATTCCATAGTATGGGTGTACAGAGTTTAAATGCATAATTTGAATCAAATATATGCCCATAGAATTTGATATTCAGTAGTCAAGCTAGAATACAAAAATTGTATTGTCAGTCATTTTTCTTTTATGAAATATGGCACCTATATGGGAGATCAGGCTTTTAGAATTGCTAGTATAGTGCAGTTCATCATTATCTTTTCGCATTAAGGTATGCTTCAGAAGTTTAATTCAGTTGTGCGCAAGATGCATCACTAAAAGAAATTAAAACTTACCAATCTGCTTAGACGTTCCATCTCTAGTGGGAATTAAAACTTGTAACTCTGCTTAATTGGCGTCCATGACATCATGGTTGCTCAAGCAAACAAACAATTTAATTGAAGTGGAATATCATCCATGGAATGACAGTTTTCAGTAAGAAATAAGTTATTCGATCTGAGAGATGGAAACGTGTAGGAGATCTGAGATGAGGAAAGGTTTAAAACGTACCTATACCCGTGCGCACTGAGGAGGAAACAATCGTTGGATTGGTGAAGAACCGCGAGTTCCTTGCGGCAGGTGAAGACACGGCCCTCTCCCTCTGCTGCAGAGGTCGACGACGAGGACTTCATGGCTGCCGCGCCTTCCTGTCAGGGTAGGCACGCAAGGTGGAGGCCGGCGCAGCCGCGCAGGGGATGCTGGCGTGTAGGTCAAAGCCGCAATAGACAACGATGCCGAGCAGACGGCACTTCTCTGGATCCCTCGCATCCGTTCCATCGCCGTCTCCACTGCCGCTCCCATCGGCATCCAGCACAACGCCGGTTGACGTCGGCTAGGGTTTGGAGGGAGAGATACACAGCTGAAGAGCGGCAGCGCGCGCGAACGAGTAGAAGGATGCTGGGAGGAGGCGACAGCGGTGGCGGCGCCACGGGATAAAGCGAGCGGCAGTGAAGGACCCTTGCCCGAGTCGCAGACGGCGGAGGCGGCGCGGTGATGACAGAACCAGTCCGGCGGGGAGAGCGAGAGGAGGGGAAGCCAGAGGCCGACAGCAGATTCGTCCAACCCTAAGATTTCTATTTTGTATGTTGCGGGACTTGTTGGGCCGGCTCAATTGCTCAAAGGCCGTGGCGGGCCAGGCCCAGGTTGTGGGTGGATGAGAGGAGAGAGGGCGAGGCGTGGAGATCATTTTATTTTTATATTTTTTATTTTACGTTATTTCAAAAATATATACCTGATAATTTTTTTTTCAAATTTGTCACCCTGTCGCCGTTTGGTCCGGCGATAGGAGCCTACCGCCGAATGAACTGATGATAGGCTTAAAAATCGCCATCTGGGCCGGCGGCACCACTAACCGCCGTATGAAACGGCGATAGCTGGTGGGCCTCGATGGGCCAGGTACCTATCGCCGTTTCATCCGGCGGTAGGCAGACGAGGCGTGGGGCCGAATTAAAAGCCACCGGATGAACCGGCGGTAAGTTGCTGACGCCTGGGCCCACCGCTTATCGCCAATTGAAACGGCGGTACCTACCGCCGTTTCATCCGGCGGAAGGCGCCCTGGCGATATAAATCGCCGCGCCGCAGCTCTCCCAGCCCGTCGCAGCCAGAAGAGAGAGCGCGCGCGCTGGTGACCAGAGGAGAGGAAGAGAAGAAGAGAGGAGGAAGAAAAAGAAGAAAAGAGGAGAGGAGAGGGGAGGGGAAGGGTGGGGTGCTGCTCTGCTAGATCTGTCTTCTGGTTTAGGTATTTTTTTTTAAATCTCTATATCTCTATAGATTGTAATTTTATGTCTTTGTAGATAAAAATATTAGCTAGTTATTTGCTTAGAAATATTTTAGATACATAGAAAAAATAGTTTAGATAGATAGACTAGTCCAATACAAATCCAAATTTTAGCCTAGTTTAGATAGATCGAAAAGGTTGTTTAGAAATATTTGGAAGTTAAATGTTTTATATAGAAATGGAAGCTTAGATAGAAATTGTATTGAATAAATAATTTAGGCTTATTGTCTTGTTTAATTTGTGAGATTCAAAAAATAGTTTAGTTTATTTTGTGAGAATAAAAAATAGTTTAGATAGATAGAAATAGTATTCAATAAAATTAGAAATATTTTGCACTTAAATATTTTAATAGGAAAAAATATTTGAATAGAAATCGTAGTCAGTAAAATTAGAAACATAGTAGTTATACATATAAATATTATTCAACGAATTTTATGAACAGAAATATTTGTTTAGTTTGTTTAGTTATATTAGGATTCTTTAGAAAATATTTGAGTAGGTGGACTAAATTTATTTGAACGGAAACCTTTTTGCCCCCAGATTAAATATCTAAGTTTGAGAAATCGGTGTCAATTGTGTTGGCAGGCATGTCAGAAAGATTACCTTTTCAAGTGTTCTAGGGTCTGGGGATGTTAGATATGGTCCTGAAGGTGTAGTGATTCACCGCCGTATGTTTGCACAACAGGAATAGTGATGCAGCTAAACAACCTGCGTCACTAGTGTTCTGACGTAGGCATAGTCACAACTAATTGTGACGCCTCTAAATTAGACACGTCACTATTATACTACCTTATTAGCGACGGGTCTTAATATTTACCCGACTCAAAAACGTGTCTCCATACAATTAGTGACGTGTTTTAAGGATACACGTCACTAATATGTTTGCATTAGGGTGTGAAAAAGATAATAGTGACATGTTTAAATTTTGCCCGTCACTAATTCCATACTAGTGACGTGCTTAACTTTTGCGTCGCTATTTCAAGTGTCTCTTTTCTTCATTTTTCACGTAGTGCACACCTCACCAATTGAACCATTTTTTGAGCTATATGAATGACATGAAAAGTGATATTCTTCTATTTTACTTCTTGATGACACATTTCATGGGCATTATTATTAGCTAAAAAATAATATAAATTATTATTAATTAAAAAAATTAAATATTAATTAAAAGTTTTACATCAGTGCATGTAATATTTTGTTACAACTATATAACTTACAACTATGTAATATTTGTAATCATAACAAAATTGGATAATATATATGTGAGTTTAATTGTTAATTGACATCATTATTATTGCAATGGTATGGATGAATAATTTACATAAAGATTATGTGGTTACTATGGATTGCTTTTTTATAATGGCAGAGGGGCAATCTAGATACATTTTAGGGTTTTATTTTAGTCTATTTACATAATGGAAAATATGAGTAAATTATTAGAAAAGATAATCGATCTAATGGTTATTATTATTATTGTTGTTAGATTGATGGCGAGATATTTCTGATTCTTTTTTAGAATTTCTAGAATTCTCATGCCCACACCTAGGTCCGTAGGAAGCTTCACATGGAGGCTTTCGTGCCTCCAATAGTAAGCTTCACCTAGGAGAAGCAATGCCCAGAGAGAGCAAGAGATCTTGGGGGTCAACTAATTCTTGGATGTTTAACGCACAATTGCGATATGTCAAATACACGGTCCAAAATCGATATTGCCATGTTCAGTGTCATTTTTTACTGTTGTATATATGTATTAATTATTGGGGCTTTCTATTTATCTTGCAGATGATAGATTTTTTTTTTAGATTACACAGTACAACGCAGACACTCAACACACACGTAAACCCTACCCCTATGAGCACCTCCGAAGGACTGAGCCGACAGATCTTGAGATTCACAAAGTCACCATAGGCGCCTCGTTGTTGTGGCAGAACCGCCAATTTAAACTGGCTCAAGTGCGTCATAACGACCTGTTACGATTATCGGACGCACTTCAAACAGTTTAAACTGGTGATCTGTCGAGTGTCCCAAGGACTCCTCGATAAACCACGTTAACTCGTATCTTTGCCATACATCAGGATCGTTTTCGGTAGGGAGAACACAACGAGCATTATCATTTTTACACAACATACAAAGATTCTTACTGATTACCAGCCAGGTTTTGAAGAGAACTTAAATGGAAGTCAAGCCATTACTATGAGTTTAATACAAACCAGTCTAGGTAGGTCTATATCACACATATCTACAGCCTCCGGCTTAACCCTAGAATCACCGGGACCATGATGATCTAGGTCTTCTGGATCTTCTTGGTGATCCCCTCCGTAGCTTCTTCTGAAAAACAAAAGGGAGATTCTCTGAGTACGAAGGTACTCAGCAAGACTTACCCGCCTTACCAAAGAAAAGACTCCCAAGGAATATAATTGGGTTTTATGTGGATCTGGCTGACTCGACTCTTTTGCCTAAAAAGCATTACTAAAACTTGATCCTTATATTTTATGTATTTTATGTATTTTATGAATCACACTGATCTTGTTCAACTTGTTTCCTCTACGATGTTTAAAACCTGATCAAGTGCACTCATAACCAAGAGTTGTGTCGATCCGGATCCATGTACATCCTGCAGGAGATACCCAGCCCCCAGTCACGCACAGTCGACTTACTGTACGCAACAACCTTTCAATCAGCTGGGCCAACGACCGGAAATATCCTTACTCGAACCCGGGAACGCACCCCCACGTGGGCCCCACGTCTGGCGACCACCCCGTGAGTTACAGGTTACGACCCCGCCTTTCTCCGACCCAGCAAGCACGGGTAAGCGATATTTTCAATCAGTGAACCGACTAATCTAATTGGCTTTACTGGTCCCATAACCCAGTAAGAAACCAGGTAGAATCACTTGATCAATCACTTAAACAATCGGAACGGTCCTTAGTCACTTAAACAAGTAGGCAGAACTATGGATCGAGCTTACCTCAATCTCTCCTACCAGCTTCTGCCCACTATTTTTCAACTCGAATCTTTCGTGATTCATAAAAGATTGGTGATGGCCTAGTTCATCATCTTTTATTTAACTTACTAAGCATAGCCAATGTAGATTTTTGCTAATCAAATTTCTTAGCTCAACAAGGATAGTTCTATCAAGGAATATCTCATGCATCAAAAGGGTTTCAACCAATCCCTAACCTAATGCACATAAAATCATAAAATTTGGACTCATGAATATTATGAAATAAATGGGTGATTCGAAGATGCACCGAGGCTTGCCTGGAATCACGAGCAGGTTAGATTCTTCCGCGATACGAGATTCCGAAGCGACGACGATCACTTCCTTGACTTGTCGCTGCTCCTCCGCGAACCCAACGAGCTCGTACTCCGAAGCTTGAGATACTAAAACGTAATGCAAGTTAGCGATATGCTATGCAACACTTTTCAAAGAAGCTAAGCAACTTTCCCTTCTCGATAAAGTTGCAAGCCAACACAAACTACCCAAGATTTTTAAAGACACACCTATATTTTTCCTTTAATAAAACTTGCCTTAAATCATTTTTAGTTTATTTTTAATGATTTAAAAATCATTTTCTAAATGGATAAAGCATTTAAATAAATACATAAAACAATTTTAGAAATTATTTCTAATTATAAAAGAATTATTCAGAATTTTAACCCTTTTAGAAATTGTTAAACATTTATTTAATTAATCTAAACAAAGGAATTAAATTAATAACCTACACAAGGTTATTTAACATTTTTAATGGATGACAAATTTTAAAACAAGATTAACAAAATTTATTTCATCACTTTTGGACTTTCCTAGGATTTTCTATGAATTAAAAGGTGAAATACTCGAAATTTAAATCTATTTCAAAAACCTAAAAGGAACATTTGCAGAAACCCCCCTGAAGAAACGCTCCTTCTCCCCCGCGGCCCCTCCCCCGTTCAAAACAGGGAGCCACGCCGACCGTGCCTCCGCCGGCCTCGACCAGCCCCGACTCGCCGGCGGCGAGCCTCTCCGACCTCGCCTCCGCGCCCTACGACACCACCTCGCCTCTGCGCTCGCGCCTAACTCCAAAACCCGACAACCGCCCACGCCACCTCGCCTCCACGACGACGCAGGCGGCGGCACGCGACGGCGACACGCCGTCTGGCCAACCCCCGGTGACCCGCACGAGGAGAACCCACCTGAGAGCACCAGCAGCCCAAGGCGAACCTAGCGCACCGCCTAGCGCGAGCCGAGATGCCCCCAGGCGCCCTGCTCACGTGCGCCAGCCATGGCGGACGTGCGCACGGCGGCGAGCGGCGCTCCCCGGCTGCCCCAAGCCGCTCTCGCCCAACCGATCCCTCCTACACCAACTACGATTCAAACCCAACCCAGAACCACACTGACCTCGCGACCAGACCTACCACACCAACCACTTCCACGAGAGCCGACCTTGCTGAACCGAGCTCGGCGAAGACACGGAGGAAGAAAGCGGCGCAGCAGCTCTAGGAGTGATGAGGGTGAACAAGAGCTGATCTGGGAGGTGGAGAAGGTCAAGGTGAAGCTAGATGCGGAAGGAATCGGACGGATGAGCTGGACAAGGGAACGCGGCGACGAGCTTCGCCGGCGACCGAGAAGTGAACGGGAACGACGAGGAGGAAGAAAGAGATAGAAAGGAGGCCAAGGAGGAGTATTTATTGACGAGAGCCGACCCCAGACGATCGCCAGCTCCTGCTGATCACTTCGCCACGGTGATGCCATGCCCGGCGACGCGTGGCCGAGCCACCGCCTCCCCCACCGACGTCGGCCGCCATAGTTGCTAGAACCGAGCTCGGAACCCGACATTGCGGCCCCAATTTCTTCCGAACATCCTTCTCAACTCATCCAACTCCAAACATAGAACTTATAGAAGAAACATAGCACTCCAATTATCATGTTGCAACCTTTTCGATTCAAGCAGTGTACAACGCGGATTCGAAGCTCCAATGTCGGCCGATTTTATTCCCCATTTTCAGACCCTAAATCGGTTTTCTTCAAATTACTTTCAAATTTCCATTCAAACTCTCCTCGATCCCCAAATGAAACTTGTCCGTAACACATTCAATTCCATTTTTTATTTTGGCACCATACTTAAATTCTCGATCAAACGCTCGAATTCGAGCCTTGATCCCCGGTCGGCTAAAGGTGTTCATATGAACCCTGAAACCCTAGGTTCAGTCCGAACTTCAAACTCAAATTGCTACCAAAGTTTGAATAGAACATGCTATTCCTCAAAACACAAAAGTTCTTTGCTTTGACTTGAATTTCATTTCTTATTTTTGGACCTCTTTCAAATTCTCAACGGTTTGAGCTCAATTTGAAACTGAAGTTTTCAGCCCCTTTTAACTCTGAATTTCCTCAACCTTTTCTGATTTGATTTTTAACCCAGTTTTTCTCCTTGATTTGCATCTAACCTCGAACTGATACCAAAAACAAATTTGTTCATTATACCTTACTTGACAACTTTCATTTTTGTACCATGGTCAAAAGATCAACCAATAAATTTTTATGATCACTCAAACATTGCTGCTTAACATGGCCAAAAACTGAATTTCAAACTCCTATTTTCAGATTTGAAATAGTAACTCTTCTCATTTTTCTTTCTCCATTTAATTGTGCTATTTCCATACTCAATTTCATCCCAATTTTGTGTCAAACATTCTCCCCCAATCTTCTTGATCAATTATACATTTTTACTTCAAATTTATGTCGAATTTTGATCAAATTTTTACTTTGGTCAAACTTCGCGCCTTTCCGAAAACGGGGATGTCACAGTTGTCGACGGGGACATCGCCTACTACAGAATGCATAGCGCCGGTAAATCCTGTAATAAATCCCGAAAAATACGAGCACCAGTACCAAATCTAGGATTTGGACCCTGGTGGGTAGGTTCCACCACATGCTGTCATGGCTGTTGCCGCTGGTGACTTCATCACAGTCTAGAAATGAGAAACAGAAAGGAAAAGAAAGACAAAGTCCAAAACAAGATGGGTTCGCTTCTTGGACTATTATATATTTAGGAGAAAACACAACAAGGCCCAGCGAGGGGCGACACGGGCGGCACCCATGTGCCGCCGCCACACCTCTCCACTCCTCCACCATCCACACCTCGCCGGCGCCTGAGCAGGGCTTTGGAAGCACTAGCCGGTGCGAATCCAGGAGGACGACAGCTGGTGGCGTGATGGATTGTCGGCGACCAGCCATAGCTCTAGAGGCAACGACGCGTGGCAGCATGGAGGTCCTGGTGGGCGGGATGGTGCATTCGGTGGTTGCTGCTCAAGCGAGGTGATGTTGGTTGTTGATGGCGTGGTGGTTTCACTTCATCGTCTTCAATGTCTATTAGGTTCCTGGTGTTCCAATCCTGCTTGTGTTGCACTTACTCTGCCGTTGGGGACACTATGCGGCCATTGGTAGACACCGTGCTACTGATGGTTGAGTATAGGGCGAAAGCTGGGACGACGACGCCTTTTGAGCGCCGCTTCTTCCTTGGAGGCGTCCACCCCATCCTACCCAGCCAGCTTTGCTAGGGTGAAAACCCTGCCCATTCATGCTGCCAGCTTGATGGAGAGAGGAGACCAGGATTCGCAAGATGTCGATATCCGTAGCATAGCAGTTTTTCTTCAAATTAAAGGTGTCGTTCTAAAATTGTTGTTATTCACTCGTTTTTTGTAATTTTTCGTGCTCGTATATTTGAACACCGTATATGTAATTTTTTTTTCATTTTGGGGGATTCGTTTTAAACTAAATTCGTCTCACCTAAATTTTTTTATCATGGGTCCACCACCACTGAAAGATTGTTATAGTCCTCATGAGTCTTAAAAATTAGAAGGCGAGATGTTAAAATCTAATAGAAGATTGATAAAAAAATTCCGTTAATTATACGGCGGCTAAAAACATTGTGGAATTTCTGCCGGGCCATCGTAGTATAGCTTATAGTTATATTTGTTAAGGATGGAAGGCGCGTGCGTGCAGCGTGCTTTAATGCAAGTCATGCACGGCCACGGCCCACGGCAGTCGTGGGCCTTAGGCAATCGGACTAGGTTTCCGCCGCCTCCCTCACGACTCCCCCGTCGTCGTCTCCTTCCGTGCACCGTATAAATCGCCACCGGAACCTACCGAAGCGGCGTAGCCTCGCATCGCGTCCCAATTTCTCATCCCATCTGATCGACAGACAGAAACCCCAGCAAAATCTCGCTCATCATCAGACAGCTTTAAAACAACCATCAATGGCGTCGTCGTCGTCTTCCGAGGTGAAGACGGTCCGTCTCCGCGGCTCGGACGGGGAGACCCTGGAGGTGCCGGAGAGCGCCATCACCGCCGCCTCTGCAACCATCAAGGCCATGATCGACGAAGGCCGCGCCGCCGCCGACGGCGTCGTCGAGATCCCCAACCTCACCGCCGCGACGCTCTCCCCCGTCGTCACGTACGTCAATAAGCACTTCGGCTCCGGCGGCGCCAACCCGGCCGACGACGACTACCACTCCACCTTCGTCCCCAGCGACGACGACCCCCTCGCGTGCTTCGACCACAAGCTCGTGAGCGTGGACAACGACGCCCTCTTCGACCTGATCGAGGCGGCGGAGCACCTCAGCATCGAGAAGCTGCTTGACCTGGCGTGCAAGGCGGTGGCGGAGCAGATGAGGGGCAGGCCGCTAGAGGAGATCCGCAAGACGTTCAACATCGTGAACGACTACACCGAGGAGGAGGAAGACGAGGTCCGCAGGGAGAACACGTGGGCTTTCCAGTCAACTGTATAGATTTTATATTAATTTGCTGGTACGTAGTACGTACTACCAGACTCCATGGAGAAATCATGAGCTTCGGTTATCTACATGTCGGTAGGTATAGTTGATGAGTTCGCTTCTGAAAAATATATACTGTTTGGTACCTAAAGTTCATGCAGTGCCCTAGAGAGATACTAGAAGAATTCATGAGTGGCCTTAAGAAATTGTGAATATACTTTTTTCTCGGTTGAATAGAACATTTCCCTTTTCAGCTGTTGCCGGGCCGTTAGCGTGAAACCGCGGTGAAGAGATGGCTGTCTCTCAAAATATATTTCTCAATAAAATGTTATTGTATTTCCCAATAAAATACTATTGGAATGCTCTCAATATCACTTTCATGAATTATTGAGAGGGATGTTTTTACAATCTTCAAATAGTTTGCATAGTTTACACGGAGAGATTGGGTTGCACCTGATATGTTGACATTTAAAACACACTAATGTTGATAGAAGAAAACCACCACAATAAAAATGTGTCGTGTGTGATATATGTTCTTTCTTTAGATGGAGGGAAAATCAACATATAGGCTATATATAACCAATAAAGTTGGGCGCTAACATAATGTTCCTCCACCCGAGCTAACATAAGTTATATAATCCCATTGCATAACACCATATACATCCAGTGATCCACACACTAGCATATCACCTCTGCCCGGAGCTTGTACCAGCGCACAATCACCCTGAACCGCGCCAGCCTGCACCTCCCTTCTTTTCTTCTTCGCCTCCGTCACGGCCCTCGCCACCGACCGTTTGCACCAGTCTCTGACGGCCCTTCTTTGGCTCAGCTTTTCAGGGCTTTTCTTCTTCACCTCCGTCACCTCCGCCGCGGCCCTCACCACCGACCGTTGCACCAGTCTCTGACGGCTCTTTGGCTTCTTGACCGGCTTTTCAGGATCAATGTTTTAAATAGCCGGCTAAACTATCGCTATAGCTGCTAGAAAAGGGCATCCGCTATGGTATTTATCCCGCTATAGCCTGCTGTATACCGTAACGGTAGCCTTGCCGCTAAACGTCTTAGCCCACTATTTAAAACATTGTTCAGGACCCGTCGAGAACTCTGACCTGGTGCATCCGCCGCTGCACGGCCTCATCTCCTCCCGATCATCACGAGAATATTTCAGCCTCCGTTTGCCTCCTGCCACCGCAGCCTTCATCGACGAGCCTCCCCCTCCGCTACCATCCTCCTCCTTGGTGAGGCACCAGTTGCAGCTGATCTTTTACGGCCCTGGCACCCTCGGGTACAGGTCGCTGCCGTATCTGATCAGCACATGATGATTTTGATTATGCTCTGTCAGAGGAAGAGACTCCTCGAAAGGTCGAACAAAACCTAGCGGAAATCGTCAGTCCAGTCGAAACGGAGTGTTAATTGCTTGATCGATGTACCGTTCCTGTGCTGCAGCCGGGAACGGCAGAGGTTGCACCGGAACAGTTCGTGCGGCAGGCCGTGGTCGCCCCACATGCAGCAGATAGCTACGGCAGCGGCGTCGAAGGAGCCGGGAGACGCCATGGGAGGATCGATCGATCGATCGAGATTCAAGGAACATAGAGATAGCAAGGAATAGTCGAGCTGAAAGCACCGAGGTACATAGACGACGCGACGTGGATTCAACTGAGCTAAAAGTGGACGGATCTGAGAAAGGCCACGGTGAGAGGGGGAAATACGTCATCTGTGTCCGCATCTCCGTTTTGCGGGTTGGTCATCATCACGGACGATGAAGATCGTGACATGGGGCCATCCCCAACCCATGGTGTCCATGGATAGTGTCTATATAGCCATATCATCAACATACCAACATAGATACTATACTCTACAACCCATGGTTTCTTAATGTGGGTCCCTAATAAATCCACTCTCTATTCTCTCCACCAATCATATTTGTTTATTATTTATTACGAAGATACCATACTCTCCCAATGTATTGTTTGGTAATGTCTATTACATAGGTTCTCGTGTAGACACTGGGTCTAATGCAAGACCAAGTTTCTTTCTTTTCTCACACTCTCTCTTATTTATTAGAGCGACACATAAACAAACTATCCTATTTGGCAGCTTAATTAGTGCTATGAAAACTATCTTACATGGAGGGTTAGGGATGGCCTGAGGAACGGAGGAAATTAACGAACCTAAGGCTAGTGGGCAATAAATAGAGTGTCACATAGGTATTTTTATGATGTGGCAGTGCATTAATGAAGAGATAGAGCTGAGATGAGTTTCATGGGGATGAAACTCTCCATACACAGTTACCTAGACAGTTTGTGTCTTGCATGTAACCTAGAAAGCAACCATAGATAAAACTATGCATGAGAGAGGGATGTTCCATTCTAGTTTCAAACATTTTTAGATGGTGTGACACTCTAGGTAATCGTGTCCATAAAACTCTCATCGAGAATGGCCTAACAACGCTTTGGGTTTGAGACTTTTTGATATGGACACGATTACCTAGAGTGTCACACCATCTAAAAATGTTTGAAACTAGAATGGCCTAACAACGCTTTGGGTTTGAGACTTTTTGATCCAGAAGAAGCGTTGACGAGCTGCGTCCGTCAGCGAAGACGTGGAGGCCATTGGCATGGAGATCGCCGCGGCCGAGCAGAGGATCATGGAGCACGAGGCGGCTAGGGCTTCTGAGGCCGCCGAGACGGGGAAGCTCTGGTCTGTCGTTGAAAGTGCGATATAGGCTAGGGCGCATGTGATGTATCGTCCTATACGGTGGAGGGGAAATCTGGCGGCTGCGGTTTGAGCGAGGAAATGCCGAGGCGGCTCCGTCCATGGAAGGCAAGGGATGCGCCGCGGGTTGCGCGCACGAGGTTTCGCCGGCTTCAATTGGAAGGATGGAAGTCATTGCGAGAAATCAGGATGCGGGCGACCAAGGAAGATACGATATTTTCGCCTTGAGGAACCGTGAGGAGGTGCGGACGGCTTCACGAAGGAGGGCGGTCGCGAAGGCAGGACGCGGACGGGAGGGGTATGCGGTCGCGATAGTATGCGGCCGACGACTACCCCGATCGTGAAGAAGTTGCTCAGAATTTGTTGCTAGTGTCAGTATACTAGAGGCGTTTGGGTCAAAGTCAAAACACTTTAGACGAGCATACGGCCCAGCTGCTCTACTCTGAGCTCGTGGATGCAGCCCAATGCAACCACGGATTTGTTTGGGACTTGGGATGGAGTGGGCCGATGGGCGATCTCGGCGTCATTTCCGAGGAATCCGTGGCGCGACCCGCCGGGGCAGTCGTCTTCGCGCGACGCGGCAGCCGTCAACCGTAGCAGGAACGAGAACGATATATAGAAGCTACTGCACGTAGTTCCCATATCAGCCGACGATACCCTTTCCCCCCCCCCCCCCCCGGCCGATCGATCGCACGGAGGGGGAGCGAGAAAACCGAGAGCCTGAACTTACGCCATGCCAATGCGTGAAGGAGAATGTTCGCTTGTTCCGATGCAAACGGTGGACAAAAGCTGAAAAGGACGAACCAGAGGACTAGAGATGGACACGTACGTTCTGTGATTAGAAACTACCATTGCCATCGACCGTGCCAATGCAAGCAACAGTAGTCTAAATATCTTTTAATCTTGCAAAATTCAGGATCGACGATCGGCTTCAAATTAAATTAATCATCGGAAGTCGCATCAGATATTCAGATATAGTTTGTTCTCCCAAGCATTGTCTGCTAGGGCCCACCCAATGCAAGGACCAAGGCTGAGGGAGATTCGTGTCAATTTTGTCCGCGCCATATTAGTACAGTAGAGTTAAAAAGCCACCAAGTTCACCGAGAGAAACATAACACCTCCGTGATATCGCTACTTTATGTGTTATGTTACCAAACACGGTAGTATATCTAAATTCTAAAGCAACGCACCTAAAACTCTTCGAAAAGTATAAATGGATAGAGCACATAAATATCTATCATTATGCAAAAGTTTGAAGTTCAACAAAATTTGTGCAACGGGATACGAAAAAGAAATCAGCACTTGAATCGTTGCGACTTTCACTGTTCATTTAAAATCTGCAGCCCATGCACAATTTTTTTTTATGAACTTTAAACTGTGCATAATAATATATACTTATATGCTCTATCCATTTACATTTCGATGGATTGTTTCTACCAAAATATTTTTGATAGATTTTAGATGAACCGGTTTAATTAGATGTTGGTTACAACGACACATTAAGGAACTCAGTTGTGTTCAGTTGGAGGGGAGAAAAAATACATTTTTTCTGGAAAGCGTGTTATATGAGGGGATGAATAGGAAAGGTAGAAACAGAAGTTTTTGGGAAGCGTGTTATGTGAGGGGGGTGAATAGGAAGTAAAAAGTACTTGAACTAAACACGCAAGTGCTATTGAAGTCAGTGGTACCGGTCGGTACTAGGAGGTACCTAAGAAAGGTACCGCGATATAATAATTAAATATATTCTTTTTCTTAAAAATAAATACTCCGGTGAAATCAACGGCGACCACTAATCAGCCAAAATAGTACCGTGGGGTACCGTCGGGTACCTTGCAAGCATTGTAAAACTCCTCAACAAGTGAAGATTTGTTTGTTGAAAAAAATAGAAAGCGGCACTCACATGCGTACATGTATACTCATGCAAACACCCATAATAACATCACGTAAATTACATGGATAAATTCAGCAGTCGCACGCCGAGCAGGATGACTATGCTATATACCAACACATGCATGATATATCAAAACGCAACAGGACCACACAGCTTCATTCAGAAAGACAAAAAAGAGTACTGTTCCGTAGCTAATCATTGCTTAGACACAGTATGCGTCCATGATTGAGCCACTCTTCGCTTCAGATCGCGACGCCTATTTACTGCACAACACCACCTCTGCATGAAGTAACAGCAATGAAAGGTTCAGCCATGCATGGTAGCTAGACACGCAATGACACAACGAACCAACGCCGAGCACGTTGCGATCAGTCGTATTTCGCCAGACATATATCTAGCCCTGAAATTTTGGGGTAGGGTTCTCGCGGAACGACGTCGCTGTAGTCATGTGACGGGCATGGCTCCATGGGCGCTCGCGACGGAGGAATGGCGATGCGACGCGCTACGTTGCTTGCTGCCTCGTTCAAGGTGTGGGCGCCTGTACATGTGGCCTCATGGCCCTTAGCTTATAGCACCTACATACTCGTGCACTTGCTACTCCTCCTTATTAATTAACGCCCGGAATTATTCCGGATCTTTCGAAAAAAAACATACTCCACACACTTACCGTACTCGGCTACACACTATAAAACGTGTTCACGGCTTAAAAAGGGCGGTAATCCATAGGTACGGTACACATATACAACCGTGTGCATCTCCATAAAATGGAACGATGTTGGCTTCATGTAACTTTTTTACGACCATTTTTGTGCTTGCTAGAAACGTATTGGTGTATTATGGGATTTTGTTATAATCATATAGTTTAAATTCAGATTCAGATTTAAGGTTATTATAATTTTAACATATATGGGTAATTTACATGCAAATTTAGTGAACTGTTCAATTTTTTTTATAATGATGCCTGTTTACGTGAAGATTACTCTCTCTGTCCCATAATAAATGTATTTCTAGAGTTCAAAATTGTCCTAAAATAAGTGCGTATTGGCACATAACACAAACTCATTTTGGTTGTATTTTTTTACTCTATTTTTCCGAGGTGCAATTATTACAACTTTCTAGGGGTAAAAGTGTAATTTGCTCATAATATTGCTCTTCCAATTCAAACGCAGAAATGCACTTATTTTGGGATGGGGGAGTTACTAGGTTATTTTCTTTAATAGCAGAAAACTAGAGATGGATATTCTAGTTACAAATTTAGCAAGTTCCTTTAAGCTATTTTTATAATGGCATATATGGATAATTTATTAGGAAACATTATAGATCCAATGGCTAGAATAAATATAGTTATCAAATTGATTACCGGGTGTTTCTGATTTTTGAAAATTTCTATAATTTTTTTCTAACGCCTTTCACAAGGATTAATGTGGAAATCTTCAATTAGTAACAATAAGGCCATATATACTTACAGTTTCATCAAGTGTTGTGATCAAAATAGACAACTATACGTGTCCGACTTTTCAAAAACAAAATAAGTTTATTATATTTGTTTTTTTATCGGATAGAGTATTGTAGATGTACAGTAGTAAACTAAGAGGTACACGATTACACGAATACACGATGACCTGCCGTAAAACGATCAAGAGAATGAAGATGAGCTACAGGATTAGTCAGTAATGCCCATTGACTGGCCTGAGAATAACAATTTAACAACAACTCTCTGCTGTCTAATCAGACCGTGAACCGCACACGATCTGAGAAAAACAAAATCCATTTCCATGCGACGCGAAGGGAGACAAAGGATATAAAGGATATCCCACAGCAATCTCGTCCGTACGTGTGATCGAAGGCCAAGAAGTAAACCTTATTGGGAGGCGAAAGGGATTAACGATGGATGGATCGGAGCGCGTGTACCGCAGGGCGAGATGGAGGGGTGCCAGCAGGTCGCGACGAGAGAGGACAGCTGCTGCTTGCTGATGACCATATTATGGAGAGTATACTCTGATCCGTCCAACGCCGATGGAGCAAACACCCCATGTGGTCTCGCTCTCGTCGGTCCCTTGGCGCGCGATCCTCGCCCCATAAAACCTAACCCGGCTGCAGGCCCCCCGTTGATCCAGCCAAGCCACCAGCGGCGCCCTATCCCCAACCTAGCTAGTTAGAAGAAGAAGCTAACCCTGCCAGCTCCGCATCACTCTTTGCTGCTGCCTGCTGGTGCTCGGTCAGAGTCGTCGTCAGTACTATACCAGCGAGGCAAGGACGACATCAAGAGCAGGAGTGCAGGACGGCTGCAAGTAGATCATCATCTTCCCCCGTGCACAACAGGTTGTACTACTACTACTACTGCCACGCACATAATTTCCTTAACAAGTAGCTTTAATATTCCTGATTTGCGCTAGTGTCTGCGTACACATGTTCATGTGCACTCCAACATCATATCCTGTTTTTACTCACGAGTGGTCATAGACAACAGTACCAAGAATCATAGCGAGAGGGGATTGCTAGCAGAGAAGGCCGGAAGATCTAAGAGGCGAGATGTGGGAGTCGGAGAGCGAGAGCCACGTCGGCGAGCGAGGGCTCGTCCCCGTCGGCGGCGGCTCATCGGGCCGGCACGAGGCGCTCAAGAACGACGGCTTCGTTCGCAGAGACCAGTCCTGGTAAAATATCTCCCATCCCCTCCCTTGTTTCTCGATCTCTGCATGATGCTTTTGTGCAAAAATTTGCCGTCCTTGTTCAAATTAATTGACTTGTGGAGTTTTACTGTCTTAACGATTTCATGAGCAGGTATGTCAACAGCGATATTCCCAGCGATTTGCTTGTCAAAGTGGGAAATGCCAGCTTCCATCTTCACAAGGTACAAATTTATTTTTGAGTCACCTTTAATTTCTCGAGCTGCTTGCGTGCTCTCATGGTAGTGTGACACTCTCTCGTGTAGTCGTGTGCTTCAGAGAGAACTAAAACATGTGTCATTCTACTTACGCTACAAAGGAAAACCTCTGTTACTTTCCTCTTCTGTTCTTCTGCTCCAATAACACATCAATTATGGCTCAATTATGGCAACTGGAAAACCCCTCTAAAGTGATTGTACCACTCGTACTAGGCTGCCAGAAATGGATCGTTGGCGAATCTGCTTTGCAGCCACGACCATGCACACACTTGCCAAGCACGTTACTGAACTAATACTGCTGTGTTCAGATTCAAAAAAAAAAGTACTTCTCCAACTAGTTTTTTCTATTCATCCCACTCACAGAACACGCTTCCCAATACACTATTCATCTAGCAAAATACTTTTCACTCCCAATCTGAACGCAGCCCTAGTAGTAAACTGATAAGCCAAACCGCCATGGCCAATCAATGTGTTGTGTAGTACCCGATGACCTCCCGGAGCGGCCGGATGAGCCGCGCCATCTACGAGACGTCATCGTCGGTGGCGGTAGCGGCGTCCGGCTCCGTCCTCGACACCACGGACACGTCGTCGGGCGCCGTGGCCGTGGTGGAGCTCGACGACGTCCCCGGCGGCGCGGGTTCGTTCGAGCTGGCGGCGCGGTTCTGCTACGGGATGGCGGTGGACCTGACGGCGTCCAACATCTCGGGGCTCCGGTGCGCCGCCGAGTACCTTGAGATGACGGAGGACCTCGAGGAAGGCAACCTCATCTTCAAGGCGGAGGCGTTCCTCAGCTACGTGGTGCTGTCGTCGTGGCGGGACTCCATCGTGGTGCTCAAGAGCTGCGAGGGCCTCTCCCCGTGGGCCGAGAACCTCCAGATCGTCCGACGGTGCAGCGAGTCCATCGCCTGGAAGGCCTGCGCCAACCCGAGAGGCGTGCGCTGGGCCTACACCGGCGGCGGTGGTGGTGGCAGCAGGCCGCCCAGAGGTGGTGGTGGTGGGCCTGGAGGCGGCGGCACGGCGAGTCCACGGTGGAACCTCGGCGGTGGCGGTGGAGGAGGCGGAAGCGGCGGCGGGGACTCGAAGGAGTCGAGCCCAAGCAGGCAGGGCGTGCCGCCGGCGGACTGGTGGTTCGAGGACGTGTCCGTGCTCCGGATCGACCACTTCGTGCGCGTCGTCACCGCCATCAAGGTCAAAGGTACCATACGCTTCTTAACCGTATCATCTTGTTTATTAAGCCGGTTGATCTCTGATTATTAGCAGCAATGGTGGCTTTTTTTTAGAAAAGTTTAAATCGATGGGTGATTCACGTGCTCGATGCTGCTACATGAGTGCAGCTCGGATTGTTAGCAGGGTTCAGTGTTCGTTTTGTTGAGGGGAAAATCACAGTTTTATCAGTATGTGAGAAAAACAAAATCTTGATGATGAAGTGTCATGAATAGTGAATCACAGTGGATTTTGTCCAGGTAATGCCAAGACACTGGCACAATCACATTAGTTGCCGACAGTGAAGCCGGGCCAAGTAGGGAGTAGAAGGGACTCGATCAGACCCTTCTTCACAGGATTAAGCTATTTACTTTTTTTTTATTTTGTCGCTTTAGTTTGATTCCCCTCCTCCAAACAAGAACAGGAATACAACAAGTGTCCAACTTTCAAAAGAAATAAGTACTGCGGTTTTTCAGGCTTGGAGCCACATCACTCATTTTGAGTGACACCATGCTCCCCATTCTCATGGAGATGCCGGCAACAAGATCCTTAGGAGATGTGCGAAAGTGACTCATCGAGATCCTCTCTCACTCGATATGAATGCAGAAATTATGTGGTTAAGACATAGTGATGTTGATGCCACTCACTCAAGAACCACCGAAAACAGATTTTGAAAAGAGACGCCAATTATCTGGAGTTGAGGGATCAAAAGTAAACTCATCTTTTTAAAAAAAATTCGAGCCAAAACACTTCTTTTCAGTTTCGTTGTGCGTGATACTCCTATATAGGAGCAGTAAGGTAGGTTAGTCTAGGCCTTTGGATCCCAAATAGATAGATTATGCCATCATGAAAAACACGCAAAAACAGAGATGCAAGCATATTCATCTGAAGACCTTAAATGTGACTGAATTGCTAAATCAGAACAAATTGTTAGTCCCACGAGCGGAGCGCTACATGTCCCAACTTGCAACTTAGTATCACAAAAATGGATGAACAGGGATTGATGTTTCAGAACATCTTATCAAATAAACTTGAGACAATTTCTTTCTTGTTGCATTTTCTTCAATATACTCGACAGGCATGCGGTTCGATCTCATCGGCGCGGCGATCACCCACTACGCGTCCAAATGGCTACCTGGCCTCACCAAGGACGGCCCACACGGCGGCGCCCTGGCTGACGAGCCCTGGGCGCACGCGCAGGCGACCCCCGGCGGCGGTCTCCACATGATCATCTCCGGCGCCGGCGCCGGAGCCGCCAAGGACGACATCACCGGCGGGACGAGCGCTCCGGCGCGTGAGCAGCGGATGGTGGTGGAGAGCCTGATCAGCATCATCCCTCCGCAGCGCGACGCCGTCTCGTGCGGCTTCCTCCTCCGCCTCCTCCGCCTCGCCATCATGCTCAGGGCGGCTCCGGCGCTCGTCACCGAGCTCGAGAAGCGCGTCGGGATGCAGCTCGAGCAGGCCGCCCTCGGTGACCTCCTCATCCCCTCCTATGGCGGCCGCGGCGACACCACCGCATACGACGTCGACCTCGTCCAGCGCCTCGTCGAGCACTTTCTTGTGCAGGAGCAGACCGAGCTGCTCGCTTCGTCGTCAAGCCCCGGCCGCGGCGACCCGCCGGCGGCGGGGATGAACGCCAAGGCACGCGTCGCACGCCTGCTCGACAGCTACCTCTCCGAGGTGTCACGTGACCGTAACCTGTCGCTGACCAAGTTCCAGGTGCTCGCCGAGTCGCTCCCGGACTCGGCTCGCTCCTGCGACGACGGCCTCTACCGCGCCGTCGACTCCTACCTCAAGGTACTTAAATTAAAATTATTGGATGCTTTTTCGTTCTTGCGAGATGATCAGCGAGTGGTGTTAGCATCATAATTACTTGCATTGCGTGGTGTATGATGGTGATTTGATCAGGCGCACCCGACGCTGACGGAGCACGAGAGGAAGAGGCTGTGCAGGGTGATGGACTGCCAGAAGCTGTCGTTCGACGCGTGCATGCACGCGGCGCAGAACGAGAGGCTGCCGCTGAGGGTGGTGGTGCAGGTGCTCTTCTCGGAGCAGGTGAAGATCAGCAACGCGCTGGCGGCGGCGAGCTCCTCCTCCTCCTCCTCCGTCGCGGCGGCGCTGGCGGCCAACAAGGCGCCGGAGGCGGTGGCGACGACGCGGAGGCAGCTGCTGGACGGGACGCCGCAGTCGTTCCAGGACGGGTGGGCGGCGGCGAAGAAGGACATCAACACGCTCAAGTTCGAGCTGGAGAGCATGAAGGCCAAGTACCTGGAGCTGCAGCACGAGATGGACGCGCTCCAGAAGCAGGTCGAGCGCGGCGGCGCGCCGTCGCCGGCGCAGGCGGGGCACAAGGTCGCCGGAGGTGGCAAGAACCAGGGCCCTGCCTCGGCGTGGAGCAGCGGGTGGAGGAAGCTGGGAAGGCTGGCCAAGATGAGCGGCGCCGACGCGGCGGGGACAGATGGGCACGTGCCGGTGGGGGCGCCCGGCGAGGCGCCGAGGAAGCCGCGGAGATGGAGGAACTCCATCTCGTGAGCTGAGCAGAGCAGAGCAGGTCATCAGCTTCATGCCTTCGTTTCATAGTAGCTGAGCAGAGTAGACGGCGGGCGGCGTAGTAACTTGAACTAGATCATTCCCCATGGATCAATGCATGTAATAATAACCTAGCAATAAATCAGGTACTAGAGCAGATCGCAACCAGACCGGGGTGGTTTCCACGGAGTTTCGAGGACGCCCATCTTGTGATGGGCAGACTGTTGTAGCTAGGAGACGGTCATTTGTTCCCAGTGTGTGTCCTGCATTTGCCATGTTGGTTTTTTAGATGTCGATTTCGTTCTCTTTCCGAGGGGCTTGCCGGGGCCAGGCCGAGCCTCTCTCGTGATGCACGAGCACGGTGAAACGGGGTGCATCCAAGAGGGTATGGAAGACTGCTGGCGGCCAGTGCGGGGTCGCTGTCCGCGTCCGGCCGGGCGGGGCGCGCCATCCGCACGCCGGAATCCTTCGGCTCCTGGTCCCATCCTCGCGCTCATCTGTAGCCGTCGACCGCGACGTGTTCGTCGCGTGCACCCCTGCGTCTTCGCCCTCGCCATTGCTGCCGACTCGCTGTACAAACAGGATGCAACTGTTCCCGCGCTCGTGTGCTGCATATGGGATGTAAGGTTGCCCAGCTCAGCTTGCTGATCCCCTGGTCCAGCCCAAAATTTGAGCGCTGCCGCGGAGGATATGCTAGTGCTTCTACCTCGTAGAACCTCGAAATAGAACCAGAGTGCACTGTATCCTACTCCATCCGTTTCAAATTATCAGTCATCCTTGCTTTTTACTAGATTAATTAAATATGCTATGAATTTAGACAAGTACATGTCTAGGTTCATAGACGATGTCATGAACTTAGACACTCAAAATAGCACCCAAGATGACTAATAATTTGGAACCGGGAGAGTAGTAGAATCTGAGCGGGCGATGGCGATTTGTCATCACCATCATCGGCCACTATGAAATGGCCCGAGTATTTGTCCTTGCAGCAATTGTTCTCAAATTTCAGCCTACATGTCCTAACTCTGGTTTGATGAGAAAAGGCCCTGAAAAATTATATGTTAACCAATCAAGTCAAGCAGTTCAAAAAATTTCACCCAATCGAAGACGCATATGCAAGATATGCAACCCAACGAGAGAAAGTAGCATATTTTCTAAAATAACAATCTCCTACTGTACCTAAGATTACTTTTCACTGGAACATGGTCACCAGGTGTACGTATCTCCTGTCACAGAAAGAGATTCACAATAATTATTCAGAAAGAACAAAAAGAAAATTCAGCTCAGAGATGGCGCAAATGCTTTTATGCTTGTCAAGAACGCTGGTTTTTCTTTTTCCTTTTCTTTTACTTTGACCAGAATTCCAGTATATGTATTGTAAGAACTCAAACAGATGCCTCAATCCATCAGTATTTCCGATTGTAATCGCAATATCAATATATCATGTCTGTTCAGTAAACTACATTTATGATTACCAACTCAATTTGCTCGTATAAATGTAGAAAAAAAAAAGAATACAATGCATCTTCTATACTATAGTCGGTAATTCGGTATCATAACAGGTTTTCATTTATTCATATCATTAGTCCTGAAAAGTTTAAATAGGTTACGTCTTCAGTGTTTAGTTGCACGCTGTTTACTGTTAGCTACTGTGCCAGTGAAATCAGGCAACCAGAATGCAGTCAGCTTCGCGTGTATCTCATTGACGAGGCTATATGGAGATAAGCGAGTTGTCTATCGACAACAAAGCACTTGCCCAGCGTCTAATGGTTCTGTTCAGTTCATGTGTGGATAGGCGTGTGTGCGTATACCCTGTTTTAAAAGGGGGGGAAAAGTTGCTACCATAAAGACCTGCCGTACTTGCACAAACGCTGATACAGAGTAGCAATATACATCATGCTTGACAGAATGATAGGATCTTGTCAAGTTACCAAATGAGCACTCCGGCGAGCCAAGTCGGTATCTTTTGTTGCCATTTCCTCCTCGTCGAAGGCCACCGGCTCGTCCAAGTGGAAGTGAAACAACGGGTGTTCCTTCCTGGCCCCTGCGCGTGGCGAATTGTGGCCAAAGAGCAGCCGACGCCAAGCGGAACCAACTCGTTTGCGCTGACTCAGCCCGAAGGGCATCGGATGAATGGGTCACTTGAGCAACCGACCATTGTAAACAGAGCCCTGCCTATTTTCTTCTCGCATCAGAAACCACTCCAAGGGCTGCCCTGGAACCACTGTTCAACAGGGCAACGGCAGTTGTGGCATCAATGTAATGTAACAATACAAGGTCAAGAAAACAGCAAGCCAAACAACAGCTACCAGCGCAGCACCTCTAGACTCGAGAATTCAAAGAAATTCAGATCACATACATGTTTAGAGCAGCTGCAATTAAAAAAAGCACAGCTGATGCTAAGTCACAGAAATACATCAGATAGTAGATAAACCAGGCAAGCAACTGATGCTAAGTCACAGAAATCAACACACCGAACATGCAAGAAAGTTGGCCGTAGCAAAATGCCAACTAAAACAAAGCACAGCAAACAAACTGGCAGACACAACTGATAGCTTTAGTTTTATTAGCAAGTCAAAATTTCTCAGAAAAGAATAGGTCTTATTGTCTACACGCTCTTTTTTTCTTAGGTTCTACTAGCAGCACAGATCTGCAGGTACCATTATCATTTACCTGTCTCGTCTCTCACACCCACTTTTATGGCCACCTATAATAATATCTCATCATACGCTACTATGCTTACTGGACCAAAACCTTGTTTCCTCCATCGGAGGAAACGGAGCGGAGAGGCTCTCCTCAGCTCACTAGCTGCTGGTTGCCATAGTAAGGGTAGGCTCCATAGGCCGCCGCATACATGTTCGGGTGTGGAACCGGCGAGGCATAGCCGTATCCACCATAGAATGGTGTCCCGTAGTACATGCCGTTGCTGTTGCGTCGGTGGCCAGAAACACCCCTAGACTGGAAGGGAAAAAAAATCCAGGTGAGCAAAGTGAATAATATTGATTGAGCCTCTCTACATATTAAAGCAAAGCCAACAAAATTCCATGCAAGAGTAAAAAATAAAGGGGTGGCAGAAAATATAAATGAATGCCCATGTTCATTATGTGAATTCTACTTGAAGCCCGCACATAGCTATCATGTATAAACATGGCATTCATTGTGGGGAGAAAAGGTGAATATGTTCCAAATGGCTTTCCACCCACTAAAGCTTACATACAGCCTCTAGTATTTCTGTAACTTTCAGTTTACAGGAGAACTACTCAAACGACTCAAACTATGACCAACAATAGTAATTCCTAATTATTTATGTAAATAGTTGACAGATTCACAAGATATTATGGCAGTATGATTCATGAAAAATGTAACCATTTCATGTTACCAGATGAGATGTTCCCAAAATTATTACTTGTCAGGATTTAATCAAAGTCTACAATATGATTATTTGAACAAAGGGCTATAAGCTACTGTAGAGTGAACCTCCATACTCCAAACATTCAGCCTGACTATTCAAAGGAATATCATGTGAAAAGAGCCCTTCTACCAGAGTGCAACAATGAAACAGCCAAAGTTACGAGTTGCAAATATCCAAGCTCATATTCATTCAACGAGACCAACTGACCCGCTTAAGCCTTTAGATAAAGGTAGCGATTTTTTTTTAGTCTATGCTAGGGAGGACAAACTTTCTAGCCACTAAGATGGTGAAGAAAGAAAGGATTAAATAAGGGCAATATGGAAAGCAAGTGGCAACAGCAATCATCCATAATGTAATTCACTACATAGTAAGAAACAACACATCGATATGTCAATGCAGAGAGGAATACAAAAAAATAAGCCAATAGCGTACTTTGATGCAGAAAGGACAGGGCTACAAGCAATAATGTAATTTGATGCATACAGGCTGCACGAGTTGAAAAATGATTATGAACAAAAATGAAGCACTAATATTTTTTTTTGCCAATCCATGCAGTGCCATGCATAGTATCAACCATGGCCCATGGCTATATCTCAGACACTAACTGGAATGCAGAAAATATAAATAAAATGCAGGTCTCCTGTTCTGTATGTCACTAATTTTCAATTATGCTCTAAATATCTAAGTCAAAAGCAACCTGAATTGTCAGGTAAAAGGAACTGAATGAAGGATACAAATGTACCACTGATCAATGGTCTAGGGCTCCCCCTTCTCATCGCCTAGGCACATGAAGCGCAGCAGTAAAGCAGGGTAAGGTGACGCCATAACCACATCATGAAAGCAAAGGGGTAAAGGAGCATATATTGGCCAAACTGAATGAAGGGATCAGCCACTAGTGAATAAAGCTCAATCTGTGCCAACAGACCCAACGCACCCCCTCCCTTTCCTGACATGTCCGAGCCACAAATGCCCCACCCAACACCCAAGGCCCCCACCACAACCCCACTTAGATTGTGTCTTAAAAACACTGCCACTGATAAATGGTGTGCAGTAGATATGGAAGAACAGGTCCTTCCAGCTAGATAACATCAAGAATCCCTGAATGTTGCCGGGGAATAGATTCATGTTAGAAGCATTTTGTCCTTTCCAGAATTTTTCTATTGGAGGTTCTCTCGTTCTTTTTGATTAATGGTGATTGGATACTAATAAGTTGCAATATGCAGCACTGAGCAGTAGTTATGATAACTGAGAATTATATGCTATTATAGTGGAGAAAAATAGCAAAATTGAAACAAAATCAGCTCAACCTGTTTGCTGGCTGGGCTGCGGCCCCAGGAAAGTCTAACTGCCTGTTTTCCGATAGTTGATCCATTCAGCCCTTGTAGTGCTTCTTCAGCATCAGCCCTACAATTCAAAACAACAACATTCACATAATCTAAAACCTTTAAGCAAGTGGAAAAACAGATTGAACAGTTAAGCCTAAAAATTTCTTATATTGCAATATTATGCATAATGTGAAGTATTCAGATAAAAAACTTAGTTATACCTGTTTACAAATTGAACAAATCCACATTGCTTCCCAACAGGAATTTTGACAGAGGCAAGATCACCGTATTTTGCAAACGCTTTCCTCAGTTCCTCTTCACTAACATTGGGGTCAAGCCCACCAACATATACCTGAAGCATTGAGTCATTAACCGATATTATATACCATTAGTTATTGTCATCCTGGAATGTATGCACTATGCAGTAAACTTTACAACACTGGACTAAGAATATGCATTTTTTTAGTGTTTAGATCTTGCAAGGAAATGATAGTAATCCATTGGTTGCCAAAAGCATTTTCTTATCACTATACACTTTCTGCAAACATATGTTACACAAAAAAGAACGAAAGGTGTGGAGAACAGTCAAAGTCCAACCGCCCGTTCGGTTCGCTGGGAGATCGTGGCTGGGGCTGGAGCTTCGGGCAGGCGGATAGGTGGCTGACTGATGGGGTCGGCCAGCCTAGCAGCTCCCTGCCCAGCCGCCAGCCTAGCCGAAGAAGTCCAGCCGAACAGGCCATAAAACAGCAAGAAAAACAGAGCAAGACATGAATTCAACAAAACCACTGGAAACTAAGTTGAGCATACCGTCCTGTTAGTTGAGTCAGTATCTGATTGCCTTGGTGGAGAAGAGCCTGAATCACCTGAAAAATAAACAGTTATAAAATCAAAAGGAATGTCAAATGGGAAAAGTAATGGTCAGCCTATTTTGTGAAATAAACTGTCGATGTCACTATAACCCACCCACCAACAAAACCCCAGGATGCTAGGAAAATTAGACTCCAAACATTACATGTTGAATGTGCACATGATAATAGCATGTACTCAATACTGGAATATGTATAACCATCTAAGAAAAAACAGAGTCAAACAATAGGTAGGCATGCAGCAATATCAATTGTTACAGCAGCGACTTATGTGTTGGAAGTCCATTTGCATATTTATTATGGAGCAAATTTCTAGGATAGCAGAAAATATCAACAACAACTGGATTGCAGTGACTAATACAAAGCTGAGAGTATGGAATGTGAAACAAAAAAAACAAAGATGAGTAACTAGTAACTGCAGACACAGGCTAAATACAATCTCTGAATTTTAAAAATACCTTGAGATCTTCTAGGAGTTGCTGGTCCTACTCGAATCGGTCTTGTGGAACAGTATACACCATTCATTTCATTCATTGCATGAGTTTTGTCATTATCATCTCCGAATCTAACAAAGCCGTAGCCTCTAGAACGGCCCGTGTTTGCATCAATAATAACTTTAGCTCCTTTCACTGATCGATATTTGCTAGAAAAAAGTTCCAGCAACATTTCATCAGTAACATCAACAGCCAAATCACCAACAAATATTGAGTGGTCGGATGCAAGTTCAGAACGTTTTTCTCCCATGCTATATGATGCCCAGTTTAACTTAAAAGCCCGATCAGTGTTAGGCATTACATGACCAGAAAAATTCTGTAGTGCCTTCTCCGCTGATGCATGAGAATAGAACTCTACAAAACCATAACCCTCAGATACCCCCGAGTGTCTATTGCGAATAACTTTGATTGTCACCACCTACATAGCAGATAAGTAGAGAAATGGCAATGAGTCATGCATGAAATAAAAGGTAACATAATGAACATAATGATGGAGCAAGTATCTCAAAGAAAACCAACAGAATCTTATTTGATGCAACTAATACTACCAAATTACCAAAATAGGCTTAATCCATTGAATGAGAATACAGCAGTCTTAACTGTAAATCAGATGGCCACCTTACAGTCAATTGGATAGAATGTGACAGACTCACTGACTGGGCCCACATTTCCAATAATGTAATAAATTTGCAGGAACAAATATGACTATGTCAGCTGTTACACAATGGCACAAATCATGTTTCGTTAAGAGTGGTAAATTTACGTTACTACTTTGAGTCACCCAAACTGCAGGAAATAGCCTGAAAGTTGGTGCCTTAGCAAACTACCCAGACAAGCAGACTACAAAGCACAAAGATACATTGTAAAAAAACACATTTTGCCACAAAATGACGCTGCTACGCCTATCACAGCACAGTAAACATGAATCAAGGCTCAGGCATAGGACAAACATAACTGGAATAGAGAGATCCGGTACGGACAAGGCCGGATCGGAGGAGCAGGTTCCGGGAGATATAAAAAAAACGAACCTCGCCGCTGGGGCCAAAGCAGCTGTGGAGGTAGTTCTCGTCCATCCAGTACTGGAGGTCGCCGACCCAGATCGTACGGTTGTCCTCGCCCCCATTCCCGCCGGATCCAGCCGACGGCGGCGGTGGCGGGGTGACCGAGGCGGGCGGCGCAAAGTGCTTGACGAACTGCGGCGGCGGAGGCGGGGGCGCGGCCACCATGGGGTGGTGCGGCGGCGGGTACGGTATGACCACCCACCGCGGCTGCGGCATGTGGTGGTGGTGCGGGTGCGCCGCGTGCGCGTGCGGGTGCGGCGGGGCCGCAGCCGCCGCCGCAGCGGCGTGCGCGTGGGGGTGGTGGTGCGGCGCCGCAGCTGCGGTCGCGGCCGGGGCGTCGGTGGGGGCCGCTGCCGCTGCCATCTGCATCGCCGCTGCCGCCGCCGGGGATGAGGAGGAAGGAGGAGGGAAGCCGCCGCGTGTGCCGAGCTCGCGAGGGGTGGAGGCGGAAAGAGAGGAGGGAGCTCGTGGGTGTGGGGTGAGGCTCCGGATTTATAGGTCGTTGCTGGCGGATCTGGGCCGTCCGATCTAGGATTTCGCTGAGGCGCGGTCGTCCGATAGGCCGGGAGCGAAGAGACTGACCCGTGGGCCCGGTGGGGCACGCGGCCTTGGGGATTTTAGGGAAAGGGGTTGTGTTCTGCTGCTACTTTTATGGGGTTCTCTAGTTGGAAATGTGCGGCTGGTGTTTTGCTATTTCCGGGCAGTTTGAAGGAGCCTCTGGTTCAGTGGTGCCTGACTGCCTGCCAATAAATGGCAGGATGGGTGGTAACTGGATCCGAAGCAGAGTCTCTAGATTTGGCAAGCAATAGCATTCCATAGATACTGAAAATTTACTATTAATTGCATAACCAGATTTGAATTGATTTGTGCCCTAAAAATAATTAAGATGACATCACTGATAGGTGTGTTTAGTTTGTAATAAGTAACAAAAATATTCTGTAAAAATTACATTGAGAAGCTTGCTCTATGAGAGGGCTCACAATTTTTCAATGCAATTTTTTTTTGCAAAGTTTGTCATCTAAACCATAGATTATACCAAAAGATACGCACCTGGTAAGAGATTGAGTAATGTATTATCGCTAAAAGCATTCAACAATACAAAGATTTTTCCAAAAGATATGTGCATGGTAAAAGATTGAGTAACGTACTATCACTAGAAGCACTCGCCAATGCAAAAGATTATACCAAAAGATACGCGTGTGGTAAGAGATTGAGTAACGTGCTATCACTAGAAGCACTCAACAAGATTATACCAAAAGATACGCGATACGCACATGGTAAGAGATTGAGTGACGTACTATCACTAGAAGCACTCAATAAGCACTCAATAATGCAAAATCTTGGCTCGGAAAGTTTGAGTAATAATTAGAGGTGTTACCGATTGAAGCAGTGTGCCTTGCTCCATAGGTAGAACCCACTCGACAACACTATCACTCTTATTACATTTTTAGAAGTATTGTGGCATATGGAGTATGATGAGAGTATAAGGTAACCAAATATACAAAAGTTGTAAAAACGAGTAATAAGACACTTGGAGCGATAGGAAATGTTAGGATCTTATGGAAGAGGAAAGGTATATATATATATATACATACATATATATATATACATATATATATACATATACATATATATACATATACATATATATATACATATACATATACATATACATATATATATATAGAGAGAGAGAGTTATGAAAGTATAAGAGCATCTCCAACAATGGACCTTAAATCAGAGTCCCTACTTCATGAGTAGGAGCTTCCTCTATTTTCTGGGGCCTTGTTATATGCATTGAAGTCCAACAAAGCCCCCTAGATTTTAGCCCTTATAATTTGTATCATACCCCTAGATTTCATTCTCTTCTATTTCAGCATATTCTCCATGTATTCTTTGTATCATACCACTACAATTTAAAAGTAATATTTCCAAACTGAAGAACCACCATGCCTATAGTCAAGCAATAACCAACATTCACCTTCAAACTACCAGCCACACAGACCACAACACATGCCACAACGAAGGGACACGTGCATCGTCCAGGGCACCTGGAAGGCTGATGCAATGATGTGGTCAGTGATGAGGTCATGTATGCAGGTTGCCCGAGGAGGCCAGTGATGAGGTCATATATGCATGTTGCCCGAGGAGGCCATCATCGGCTCTCATGCGCGTGGAAGGACACAACCGCTCGTCTCGTGCGAGAAGGCCTTGCGGTGGCGGCACGCCGGAGATGGAGAAATCAGCTCCGCAGGAGGAGTAGGGGCCCCGTGGAGAGCCCTCCCGGGCTTGGGGGCTTTGGGATGGAATTTGGAGGTCTCCTTAAAATGAGGTCTATAGTAGGGGCTCTGTTGGACCTTGTTTTTTTACTTTAGCCTCTAGATTTAGAGTAGGAGCTTTAAGTAGGGGTCTACTGGAGTATACAAGTTGCTAAGATGTTATAGCATATATATGGAATATGATGAAAACATAAGATGGAAGTATGATGAGACGCTCTGAGGACAGGAAATGTTAGGATCTTGTGGAAGAGGAAAGGATTAGAAAGAATAACCGATCAGTGTAGCACAGATGGGAAAAGGACATACAAACGACGAGCATGAATATAAAACCCAGCAAAAATTGTATATTTTCCGTGACAAGAGACTAGCGAGTTTCTCGTGTTTTCTTTGGAACCGTGACGTATATATATATTACCGTAAGACATGGAAAACAACATATAGCAATCCTGTTGCAAATTTCGCTTTCACTATAAATCGTGGGTTTTTCCAATCAAAATTGTACATTGAATGCTCAAAAGCACAAAAAGGAGTCATGTGGGCTGTTCACGGCCCAATTCACATGGATGTGGGCTGGGGAAACGGCCCAGCAAATAAATGCTTTACTGTTCACCACTGTTAGTAAATAATTATTTTTTTAAGAGTAAATTGCATCCACCATACAATAACTTGTCAGGTGGGTGCAGATTGTTCCAACAAGTTGTAAAATGCCCAATTTAGTACGACAACTTGACAGGTGGGTGCATATTGGTCCAACAACTTGTAAAATGCTCAAGTTAGTGCAATAACTTGGTAAATTGGTGCATATGCAGTCTAAATATTACTTTGACGATGTATTTGTCTATGCACAGAGGGATATGAGGGTGTAAGGCATGTATTGTGTCATTTTTGGATTATGTTTCTGGATAACATGACCAAAATTAATTCTGATTTTTATCATATCGTTTTAATTTGATGCTCGGATATTTTCTTATAATTTTTCACTTTTTATAATTTCATCTAACCACAATAGAAATAATTTTTTAAAGATTAATAAAAACACCAAATGCTTCATATAAATGTACTTATAACTGAATATTCATGTACATGATGTAATTGCCTTAGTGAATTAACTAATGTTTTTTATTTATTAAAACTTATAGTTTAAATTAAAGGGAAAAATTATTTATGTAAACAAAAAACATAAATAGGCATTAATCAATATGATATTGCTTTATAACAATTGTCTGTAAGACTTACAAGAAAAATATTTTATATGGAGATAACAAAATATCTCTTCTTCTAACGTGAGTATATTTTTTAATTTCATAATAAAGGTTCTTGTCTTGGATAAATATATCGTCACTGTTAACGTGAATATCAATGGCTACACAATGGTCAATTTTTTTTGTTTGAATGCAAATATACCATGTATTTGCTGTTTGTTGTGGTCAAATACATGTTAATGTAACATTTGGATCTTGTATGCACTAATTTGCCAAGTTGTTGCACTAAGTATTTTACAAGTTATTAGACCAATCCGCACCTACATATCAAGTTGTTGCACTAAATTGAGCACTTTACAAGTTAGTGGACCTATTTGCACGCACCGGACAAGTTGTTGTATGGTGGGTGCAATTAACTCTTTTTTAATAGGAAACAAGAACACTAGAGTATACTCTCTGTGTTTCAAATTATTAGTCATCCTGACTTTTAATCAGATTCATTAAAGATTATATGAATCTAGACAATTGTATGTCTAAGTTCATAAAAGATGTCATAAATTTAGACACTCAAAATGACATACAGAATGACTAATAATTTGGAACGGATGGAGTACTTAATTAGCAATAACATACGGAGCCAATTGACGTGGCTTAATAATTTTGCCTATAAAAATGGCATTGACAAAGTAATTATAGTAGAGCAGTTCAGAATCTACTTTAACTCTACCGCATTCGGTTAATTAAATCATTAGCATTGGCATGGCTGGCTGAGCCATCGGGCTGAGCAAGTGAAGGGTAACATTGTTAACCAGCTCATTCTAGTCATAGACGCGTGTCTCAAACAAATCGAACTCACCAGAATCGTGAAGTGCACGTATCGAACCTACTTACCACCAGATCCGTCCTCATAAGCGTCGTCTCGAGAAAAGAATCAATCCTACATCAACCGAGCTGTTCATGTGAAATTATAAGAGGCTGTTCAGTTAATCCAGTATCTAGATGGTTTTGAAAGAATTAACGTGGATTCATTTTTAAAAAGCAAATTTTTGGTTCAATCCACTATAATTTTCTAAACCACATGGATTCCGGATTAATAGAATCTCACAAAGTCGATGCATGCATGGGCAATATCCGATCCACGGCGCTTACCCGTCCTTTTATTTAATCTTCCAATCGGGATGACAAATCTCGACATGGTTTCAGCTACCAGTACCGACGATGCGAAGGTGCGAAAGCTACAAACGCAAGCAACAATACGGTGGTGCGCATCAAGGGGCATTGATGAAGGCGACCATCTTGTCGAGCATCTCCGTGGCCTTATCGCAGTCAGGCTTGAAGAGGTAGAACACGTGGCCCTCGCCCATGGTCTCCAGCAGCTCGACGCCGGTGGCGGCGGCGTTCTCCCCGCCGAGCCCTCCGCCCCTCGCCGCGGCCACCGCCTCGGCGTACGCGCGGCCGCGCCACCTGAGGAAATCCCCCTCCGCTGCGCACACCAGCACCCGCTCGCACGCCATCGTCCCCAGCCCCGGCGCTCCGGGCGCCATCGGGTTCATCCGGTGGTCGTCCATGTCGCTGCTCCCGGGGCACGCGTAGAACCACAGATCCGCCCCCATGGCGCGGAACGCCGGGTTCCTCGGCTCCTCCCCCACCGCCTCCGACCCCCAGAACCACGGGTGGATCAGCACCGCGCCCTTCAGCGGCGAGCTCCGGATGTCCGGGTGCATGGCGAGGTGGTGGCAGATGTTGCCGCCGGCGCTGTCGCCGGCGACGAAGACGCGGGCGAGGTCGCCGTGGTCGGCGATCCAGGGGTCGGCGCCCGAGAGCGCCCACTTGAGCGCGGCGAGGCAGTCGTCGTACCCCGCCGGGAGCGGGTGCTCTGGGGCGAGGCGGTAGTCGACGGAGATGCCGAGGGCCGGGGCGGCGGCGGCGAGCTTGTTGAGGAAGCGGTGGTAGTTCGGCGACGCCGCGGACTCCGCCACGAACCCGCCGCCGTGGACGTACACCACCACCGGCAGCTTGCTGCTGTTGTTGGTGGTGGCGGCGGCACGGGGAAGGTAGAGGCGGACGGAGAAGGAGCCGAGGTGGACGTCCTTGGAGACGACGCCCGTGGCGGCGTCGTGGCCCGGATCGACGGGCGGTGGCACGAGCGGGCGCTCGACGCGGCCGCTCTTGTAGATCCGGAGCAGCGGGCCGAACTCGCGGGCGACCTCGTCGGATGGGTCGGCGGGGAGCGGGGTGGGGAACTCCGGGAACACGGGCTTCGAGTTCGACGACGCCATGGCTGGCTGGTGGCGCTGTCGGCGTGAGAAGTGCGTGATTGATCGAGTGAGAATGGCGGGTGGATGTGTTGCTCTCTCGTACGACTTGTCTATCGTCTCGTGCGCTGCTGCTGCGGCTGCTGACGAGTGGCGAGTCGTATCGTATCCGGCGGGGACGCGGCGGTGGTTTTCTTGGGATCACCCACCGTACGTGTCGCAGGAGACGAGGACGACGAGACATGCTTGCTTTGTGTGTGTGGTTGCCGGCTGGGTGAAGGGTGTCCTGCGCGGCTTGTGATCTGGTCCCCGGGCTTCTAGAAGGCCGGCCTTCTTCTTCAGGCTTGGCGTGGCGCGGGGGCTGCCTCTGCGTGGAGCAGGTCCACCGAGCTGATGTGGATGACGAGTGGGGCCGCGCGCTTGCATTGCATGGGCTCGGAAGTAGTAGGGCGCCGCACGGTGCACGCCGCGGCGATGGTGACGTAAGCGAGGACGTTGCAGACGGCTTGAGCCCGTCCGTCGCCATCACCGCGGTACACTCTGTATGACTGCATCGGCGGATGGCTGCCTGCTCTGATCTGCTTGCTGAAGTCTCAACTTTCGACCGTGGTCGCCTGGTCGGGCCCGGCCGCGGACCGGCACTGCAGAGGTATCACCGTATCCGTCGCTCACTCGCTCTCGGTGGGCCTGAATTGATTACGTCCTCGATGGGATTTGGGTTGGGAGCATTTTTATTGGTCGTTAAGAGCATCTCCGAGCAATTTTAGAGAGACCTCTAAATAAGGGTCTAAAGCCTATAGAAATGGAGGCCCTCATCCCACTAGAGTTGAAAGACCTCTAAAAAGAATGTAGAGGCTCCAATTTAGAAGTCCGACTGGAGATGCTCTAAACGTCTGTGGATAACTAGGTATCCTGACGGCCGCGACTCGTGTGTCTCCTAACCTGTGTCCCCTTCCGTGTCTCCATAGCAATTAACGTCAAATAAATCATTCAAATTCAATTCTGATCACACCATTGTGTTTGTTATAATAAGATCTTCAAAACTAAACCACATTTGACCATGTTTAGATTATATATATATTTTTTAGAACATTTTTGTATTAAAATAATTTGTTTAACCTAAAAAATATTCTAAAAAAATATAGTCCAAACATGATAAGTGTGATTTAGTTTTCAAGATCTAATCATAACAAACACAATGGTGTGATCATAATTAAATTTAGATGTTTTATTTGTCGTTAATTGTCTCAGAGACACGAATGGAGACACGGTTTAGGAGACACAGAAGCCGCAGCCGTATCGGACCTCTTCTTCCTTGCCAAATATCTTTCTTCTTCTTTTGCAAAATATCATGGTCCTGGTCTCCGATGGAGAAAGTCCTTTGGTTACCTTTCAGAGTATTTCTTGGTAGCCATTTAGATTTAGTTTCTCGTCGCCAATGTGCCATTGACTTTATTTAGAACATGTGGGCCCTCTATCTGCTCTCAGGAAAAAATTGTCTCATGCAGAATGCAACATTTGTCGATGACTTTCGGACCTAGGGGTGTGTTGGTTGGGTCTGTTACCAATTCCAAATATTGATCACTTTTGCTTTGCTACGAGTCAGATCTCTCTAACTATAAGGTTCTAACTTAAACTAAGGTTACAGTAAAATACGTCCACTGTCAATATACGTATACTTATAGTGCATTTATTTATTCAAACTAATTGAATCTTGAAGACGTTGACACTTGATCAAAGTTATATAAGTTTGACTTAGTGACTAATACTTTGAAACAGGGATATTATCTCTCAGTCAACCCAAATATTGGCAATGGACAAACGTTGGGCATGAAGTTAGTGACCTAGGAATTGACTAAATTTAGTCAGCAAAAATGAATCAAGGTAAATGAGAAGAGTACCTATCTAATTTTTGTCATCTGTCTGGCTAAATTTGGCCAGAATAGCTAAAATTGGCTTGCTAAATTCAGGCACAGTTTGGCACAAAACAATCTTTTGACTTGCTCACTTGCATGCGCCTTTTTCTCTAAAATAGGAAGCAGAGGATGTTTGGTGGTGTCGTGCAAAATTGGTTGTTTTAGGCCTGCAACTGACGGGCCCGATTTTCTGAACAGTACGTATTCCAGAGGCCCATGGTCCATGGGCTGCGAGGCTTTTTGTTTTTCCATTTCCAAGATTTTGATCGCAGAAATAAAAATGGGAAGACATGTAATTGCGGGTGTCAATATTCATTTATACTACGCAACCACAACTATTCATATGATCATTTCTCGATTTATATCTCTTTACATAAATATTTGTTCAACTTCAAAGTTTATATCACGGTAGATGTTTATATTCTCTATCAATTCATATTTTTGGATTAATATGAGATGCACCAGTTTAGCTGTTAATTGTTTGGTAGCATAGAATCTAAAGTGGTAGCACGATAACACAGTAGCAACTAAAGTGGTGGTAGCATAGAATCTGCTCTCGATAGAAGTAGTGGGTTGATTTTGTTTCGCATCTTTCCTAACCCCATAGACCCCGCAAAAAACGCCTACACTCCATATCGTATGGTGACCTCCAAGGTAATTATGACATGAACCCACTAATTCTTCTAATGAGAAATTACTAACAAAATCATCTCACCTGACACTTCTTGTTTTTTAAAAGAAAAAATTAATTTACATCCTCCATCTATCGCAAAATTATGATGTTCAACCAAGGCCACAGCCACAAAACCCGACACTAAGAGCTATTCATTATCCAACTATCAGAATCGAACAAATTTTGTCTTTTGGGTAGTTTCCATTTTTAGAAGCACTCCCTCCGTCCCAAATTGTAAGTCGTTTGATTTTTTTACCCAAACTTTGATCACTCATTTATTCAAAAAATTTATCTAAATGTAGTCAAATTTAAGTTATTCTTGAAATTCTTTTATTACTAAAACTAGCCATAACAAAAAATATGATATTTTGCAAAAAAAAAATTGAATAAGATTAGTGGTCAAAGTTGAGATAAAAAAGTCAAACGACTTACAATTTAGGGCGGAGGGAGTATTAAACATAGACTAATTACAAAACTAATTACATAGATGGAGTGTAAATCGTGAGATGAATCTATTACGCATAATTAATCTATGATTACTGTAGCACAACATTATCAATCATGAATTTTTAGGCTTAATAGATTCGTCTTGCGATTTTACACTCCATCGGTGTAATTAGTCTATGTTTACTATGCCCTAGGGTGAACAACTACCTAGGGTGAACAACTAAACAAGGCATTAGCCACAAAGACAAGTTTCACGATTTATACTCGCAAGTGCTTTGGATGAGATTACGCTTGTGATAGAGATTTAGTGACAGCTAGCTCTGCGAGTTAAGTGAGATTATACATTTATACATGCAAGTGGTCAGAGGTTTAATGACAGCTCTTGAGCGACTTGTGGTGTGTGTGGAGGTTGTATTTGTGCTCCCCTCGTGTTTGCTAAAGAAAGGAACTCTGAAGAAAAGAAGGGACACGCCGTTGTCAATCTCGGCCACGGCCAGGGACTCAGGATTAGGCACAAGAAATGAAGAATCTACTGGTGTAGTAGCCAGTAGGAACCACCGGCTGCTGTCCAGCTACCTGTTGTTGGCAATGGTTTTTTTGGCCTGTCGATTTTGTCAAATGTCAATCCCGGCGAAATTAAAGGGGAATTAGATCAGGACTACTGGCTCACACTGTGTGGCTGTAAACAGCAAGCTGGTAACCTCTGGTAGCTGCCGCGTCTGATGGCCTAGCCTAGCCTACTACCGGCCGGACTCCGGAGCACCTTTCGCCGCCGGTGTCTATTTGGAGCAATGGAGGCCCTCGTGCCATTTGCTACCAGTGTCCAGCTCCAGCTGAAGCACCCCCTGCAGGTCCAAGGCGATGCAGGCTTTGGTCACTCGGAGGTGAAACAGCCTGCAACTGCTAAGAGAAAATTCCTTTAACACCATAACCATAAAACCGTAGTGGCATGTAAGGGAAAAATAATTATAACTAATGACACTGAAGAAATACCCGAAGTTTAGATGGTACAGAAGAGATGTGTATAGATTTTCTCTAACTGCAACGGGCAGAGGTCCTTGGCCGGCCGGAACTGGTTATATAGTTTTGCATGCATGTTTAGGTCTTCTTCAACAAGGCACTATTTGCTTGCTAGCTTTTAAATTGTTTAATCGATGAATAGTACCATAATAGTACCAAAACAGTATATTAGGTTAACTCTTTGCTGACTCTTAGCCACCTCTTAGTATTTTTTATTCGCTGAACAATGAAGAGCTTGATGTGACCAGCTATAGATCTACAACACTTTTCAATGAATAGAAACGGTAGAGCTAGCAAAGAGCCAACCCACCTGCAAAGAGTCAACTCACTTTTATAGTGTTTTGATATTGTTCATCGATTAAACAATTTAATAGCTAGCAACCAATGCACCATTGGAGAAGGCCTTACTGGCGGGTTAGCCACTCAGGCAGTCAGCCCCCCATCGTGCGTGGCCCCGTCAAGGACGCGGCCACGTCGGTCGTAGTGTCATGATCAGATCGAGAACGTCAGCATTGTTTGTTCGGATCATATGCTACCCTTTCCCCCATCATCCACAATTTGCAAAATGCGACCTTGGTCCACATCAGAGATTCCTCACCGCCAAGGCATTGTTCAAGTGGCTTTAAGCCCCGTAGATTTGCAAGGACCATGGATTTGTTCCAATTTAATGGGGTCACAACCTTCCAACTTCGTTGTTTTTGTGGATACAAAAATTAAGAATGAGACATCCAACAAAGTCATCCTTTTCATCTAACGGTGTCACATTCATGATGAAGAATTCGGATATGAGATCTTAGCCATGTTTAGATGTTTTAGCATAGGGGCCAATTTGGTGTACCGTAGACGAGCTACGGTAACCAAAGCCAAATGTTTTAGCCCACCAATATTTGGGAACGCAACTGTAGCAAGTGCTACAGTAGCGAGGCTAAATGGATTCCATGGTCAATTAGATCCTCTTTGATGGCTAAGGATTTCGATGGGGCTGATTCCTTTTAGCCCTACTTTAGCCTACATATTTGGTTCACTCGGGCTACTTTGAGACCAAAATAAATTAGCCCCCATGATCCAAACACGGTCTTGGATCATGGGGCTAAAGTTGCCTCTCTTTTCTCTCCCTCCCACCCTCTCTCTCACCTCGTGGATGTGGCGCCTCCTCCTTCTCTTTCACAGGCCACGTGGGAGGAGACATGCGGTGGCAGTGGGAGTTGGTGGCACGCGGAGGAGGCGACATGGCCCTACGAGGCGGCGCGGGCAAGCACAAGCGGCAGTTGCACAGGTGAGGCCCCTACGAGGTGGTGTGGAGCTGGCGCCGACCGTGACAGGCGCTTCTCCCCCGGATTCGGTGTGGGTAGGCGCAGGCGGGCAAGAGGTGCCCGCGGCGGCGCTTTTCCCCTAGATCTAACATGGGCAGGCGGAGGCTTAGTGGCGGCGCAGAGCAGGCGGCCTGGTGGGGGAGGATGGCGGCACGGAGCAGGCGGTGGCCGGGGAGGTGGCTTGAAGCGGCCACGATGATGGGGCCGAGAGTCAAGCGTTGGGAGGGGTGTCAGGCGAATAGGGAGGACCATGCGTGGCGGGGGTGGGGGCTAAATGAATTGTCCCATCTTTGGCCTCCCTGTTTGGATCCCGTGCCTCGCTGCCAATGCATGTCGCCTCCCGCGCCCTGGGAAAGAGGAGGCTCGGCAGTCAAAGGAGGAGGGAGAGATAAGAGAGGCAACTTTAGCCCTATGATACATACATGGTGAGCTAAAACATTCGACCCTGGTTACTGTAGCTCGTCTAAAATAGCTCGTCTAAAACATCCAAACAAGGCAAGTGTCAACTAATCTAGATTTCCCATATCTTTATAATTAACGTGTAGTTCTTGCGGGCATCAGATAAGCTCTTAATAAGAAGCACCATTTATCTATGAGAAGAGGGAGATAATGGCAGAGAAAAATGACAGTGTAGTGGCCGGGTAGGCTGATGTTAAGGAAGTATAGCTCGCGCAACCAGAAGAAAGACGAAGAATGGTTGCACTGCAGAGTGGAAGCAAGATTCAGTGACTTGCCTTCAGCGTGATTGGAGGCCCTCTATCCGACGTTCGTTTTGCATCTAACGGGCTGAGTGATTGGAAGACAGATGGAACTAGCACTTGGCCATTTCAGGCGTAGACACCGGCACCCTCCCGACGCCCGCGCGCCGCCGCTGACACCGGCGCCAAGGTCGATGCGGACGAGGCAGTGGCGCTCGAGAGGCTGCTGGTGTGCGGCTGTGGGCAAGACTGCTAGAGTTCCGTGAGACGCGTGGCAATTTTGACGAGTTGCTGGAGCGCCGGAGCGGTACAAGTAGAGCTGCCGGAACGCCGGGAGCAGGAGCCAATGCATCTCTTCAGCTCGTGTATGAGAAGCGCGTTATGCATCTCTTCAGCTCGTGTGGGAGAAGCGAGTTGGAACTCCGCGCTGCCTCGCCTGGCGCCGCGCATGCCCTGCTGCCCGCTCGCCTGGGCAGTGGGCACACGCCAACTGCCTCCGCGTTCACTGGCACTCGCGCCGCCTGCCGTCGGCCCGCCGCCGCCGCCGCCTCCTCGCTCGTGTCCACCCGGCCCTCTCTCCATCCTCCGTGCGCGCGCCGCCTGTGGCCGGCTCGCCAGAGGCTGCCTCTGAGCAGCGCGGCGGCGACGAATTTGTGCTCGCAAAAGCAGACGAAGAAAGAGAAAACGAGGAAGATGAGGCTCTGCTGCGTGCCTGCTTGCGTGGGACCATAGAGTCAGATGCTTTGGATTCACATAGACCGTTTGATGAACTGCGGACGGCGAATAGATAGGCGCCAGTTACATCGTGACTTAGCTCATGGCAAGTCACTGAATCCTCCTCCTGCAGGGTGCAGACCGAGGATGGATCATGGGCGATCGGTATCGGTACCAAAATTTTCAGGCACGCATCACATCACAGTAGAAGGAAAAAACCGCGTGCTCACCATGACCGGCGAGTTTTCAGTTCGTCCAGCGAGAAGCACAACCCCTAACGCGTGCACATGTGGAAAAAGCAGGGCGCGCAACGCAAACGCCACAGTGCGTGACAGTCCAGTTTGTACTTGGTACGCTGCGCCGTTCAACGAAAAACCGGAGGGCCCCTACCTCTGCCGAAATTGTGCAACTCGCGTGGCGTGCTGGATTTCCGCGTCCTGTACTCCCACCACCCTCCCTCCCTCCCTCGTTCTCTTTCCCCTCCCATCCCATGTGACCCATCCGACCACCACCACCACCACCACCCTCTCGCTCGCGCTCCTCTTCCTCACACCACCACCACCACCCTCCTCTATTCTCCTCACCTCGCCTCCCCTCCCTCTCCCCTCCCAAAAAAAGCACCGCACTAAAAGGGGAGGAGGAGGAGGACGACGCACGGGGACCGCCCGTCTCGCCTGCACGCACACCGGATTCGGCGCCGCGGCGGTGGTTGCAGCGGCGGCGTGGGGGGCGTGGGCGCGCGCGGGAGATGTCGTCGCGGGCGGGGTCCGTGGGCGGCGGGAGCTCCAGCGGCGGAAGCAGTTCGGGGGGAGGCGGCGCGGTGCCGCTGGCCGTGCTGCTGCGGCGGGAGGTGGCCAGCGAGCGCACCGCGTCGGAGCGGCCGGAGCTGCACACGGGACTCTTCAGCCAGGCTAAGAAGGGCGAGGACTTCACCTTCCTCAAGCCCGACTGCGAGCGCATCCCCGGCGTCCCGTCCTCCTCCTTCTCCGCCTTCGGCGTAAGTCCTGCTCCCCGCTCCCCTCCCGTCGCGATCGCTTTCCCCCGATCTGGCGTCACGTGGATCGCTGCCCTGTCTGGGAATCTAGGCGAGGTTGGCGATGCGCGATGGGCTTGGGTGATGGGTTGCCTGGCGGAATTCGGATTCTTGTGGTGGGAAATGGGGGGCTCTTCTCATTTTGCACCCCCCCCTCCCTTGTTGTTTTCGTGAGAGACCGCCCGGTGATTCGCTATGATTTTTTTTTTATCATGGTATTCAAAGGCTGTTAGTTCTGCAACGGCATTGAATCGAAAAGCGCGGCGCGACGAATGCGGCCACTTAAAAGTGTGCAGATGGAAAATGTGCCATGTGTGCTTGACCTTGTAGTGCTATGCTCGTTTCTTATCGCTGCCATTTGGTTGCAGCTATTTGATGGGCATAATGGGAATGGAGCCGCGATTTACACCAAGGAGAATCTCTTGAACAACGTCTTGAGCGCGGTCCCAGCTGGTCTAAACAGGGAAGACTGGATTGCTGCCCTCCCAAGAGCACTGGTTGCGGCATTCGTCAAAACAGATAAAGACTTCCAGACAAAAGGTACGTTATGCAACATTGATTAGTCTTTCCGTAATGTATGGATGAGCTAGTCTAGTTTCTTTTGTTTGTCTGTTATTTTGTGGACAACACCAAGAGGATTGATGTCACATCATAATTTTGGATGTTATTGTGCCCTAGCCAACATCACTAGCATCATACGTCTACGTCATAACATATTTGGGACAAATCTTAATAACACCGGAAGTCATATTTCCTACTAGTATACTCCCTCCGTTCCAAAATGTTAGTAATTCTGGATGTCATTTTGAGTGTCTAAATTCATAGCATTTCCTATTAATCTAGACATATAGTTGTCTAGATTCATAGCATCTTCAATGAATTTGGTAAAAAACCAGGATGACTAACAATTCGGAACGGAGGGAGTATTATACTAACATGTGTTTTAAAATGGATTCTTGTAACTGCAAAATGCTTATTCATATCAACATATTTGATGTTTAAACTTGCTAGCTGAGCCTGAGCATGCCTATTTGGTTGCCCCCCATTGCAGCACGCTCTTCAGGGACCACTGTGACATTTGTCATCATAGATGGATTGGTCATCACCGTCGCATCAGTTGGCGATTCTCGTTGTGTACTAGAAGCTGAAGGCTCAATCTATCATTTATCTTCTGATCATCGATTTGATGCAAGTAAAGAGGAGTAAGATTCTTTTCTCCTGATACTGATGCACCCCTTCCCCTTTCTCATTGCCAGCCACATTGCTCCTATAGCTTAATTTTGATGTGCAGGGTTGACCGTGTAACTGAATCTGGAGGTGATGTTGGAAGGCTAAATGTTGTTGGTGGCGCTGAGGTTTGAACTTTGCCCTGTTTTCTTGTAAACTGGCGCCGAGGCTTGATTCTGTTGATGGTATTTCTTAAATTCATTGCATATCCAATATGCATGCAGGGTCTAATTACATCACATTGTTTAGCTGTTCTTGATGCTGATCTAAAATTGATTCGACATCTAATTTAGGATGTATTCTAGTTGCAGGTGCATATTTTATGCTTGCCTTTTTTTGTTGTCAATATAAATTGTTTGCTACCATGGCTGCCCATGGCTGATGCCAAAACCTTGGTTATTATATTTTATACACTTCGGTGGCTTATACATTTGCAAGACATACTGTACCGAGCATTGTATTCACCATTCATTGTAGTGTGGTATTGTGGGGCAGTGAGAAGGGGTGGCAGTGCAAATGCGTGGTGCGAAGAGGGAAATTTGGTAGAATGGCCCCATTCAGGTGGTAGGATAGGACAAGGACTAACAGCACAAAAGTACCATGATTTTTATTAGCCCATGAAGACCATAATTTTGGTTATGTTCCTTTGTAGATTTTTGTTTCCACCTGCTTGACCCATATTTATTTTTCTTACCTCCAGATTGGCCCCCTTAGGTGTTGGCCTGGAGGTTTGTGCTTATCGAGGTCAATTGGAGATCAAGATGTTGGCCAATTTATCGTCCCAGTTCCTCTCGTAAAGCAAGTAAAGGTATGTCCTATATAATTCTTTACATCAGCTTTGCAGAGAGATTCACTTAATTTGCTTTGATTTTTTTTTTGTCTTCGCCTTATGTAAATGTTATATAGAGCTATAATTTTCTCCAAGTCTCTTCTCTCTTGCCTTGATTTCAAACTCTCATATCATAATTGATCATATAACCAGCGTCTTATTTTGCATTTTCTCACATAGCCACAATTTTGTCATGTCCTATTTCCACATCTATACTAGCTCTGGTCTTAACAACGTGCACATAATGAAGAATACATATGCACTATTTCTCTTGTGAACCTATTGCTTACGCCACTTGCATAAACTGGCTCCTTTCCAATCTGTCCTTTTTGAGAGGATGTAACTAGTTAGGTGATTTCATGTCAGTTATTATTCAGCATTATGTCAATATCTTCCCCATTAAAACTTTAATCTGCCACCTAATATGTGTAGCTATCTACTGCGGGAGGCCGACTTATTATTGCAAGTGATGGTGTTTGGGATGCCCTGTCTCCAGAAGTAGCTTTTAGCTGTTCACGTGAACTTCCTCCAGAGCCTGCAGCTGAACAAATTGTTAAAGTAATACCCCCTACTTCCCTTTCTATATATATCCCAACTTTACTTGATCCTCTCCTTAACTTGTTCGAACCCTTTTGCAGACAGCTGTGCAATCCAAAGGACTGCGGGATGATACCACTTGTATCGTCGTCGATATAATAGCAGAAAAATCTCACTCTTCCATGCCACTGCCAAAAAAGCAACCTGGAATTGGTGTCTTCAAGAATATGTTCTGCAAGAAAAAATCATCTGACTCATCATCCCATGCGGATCGAGAATATATGGATCCAGATATTGTGGAGGAAATATTTGAGGATGGATGCGCGCTTCTTTCTAAACGGTTGGTTCCCTAGTTTGTTATGATAGTTAAACCTTATACAATTTGATGGACACTTGTTTTCCTTTTTCAATTTTCTGTAACAGGAGCATAAATATGATTTTTACAATTGTTGAATGCAGGCTAGATTCAGAATATCCTGTTCGAAATATGTTCAAGCTCTTCATATGTGCCATTTGCCAAGTAGAACTAAAGCCAAATCAAGGAATATCTGTCCATGAAGATTCATCACAACCTGGGAGCTTGCGGCGCTGGGATGGTCCATTCCTTTGCCAGAGCTGTCAGGAAAAGAAAGAAGCAATGGAGGGAAAGCGCGGTTCACGAGGTTTTACTTTGAGACCTGTTATTTATGCCTGATTAGCTATGAACACATCAGACTGCCTTTTCTTATACCACCTACCCTCATTAATCTTCTGCAGATTCATCAAGAAACAGCGGGTCAAGTGAATAGTTGTCATGTGTAGAGTGATCAGGTAACTTCTGACCAACAACGCCCCAGCGCCACTGATTTTGCCTTTTTCTGTTGTGGCACTTCCTTGATCACATGGAATGCCTGGGAGTTCTGATCTAGAACTAGAGTGAAGTATTGAATTGCCATTGTGGAGGTGGCTGCTGCCGAATAGCTCTCATCCCAAGTGAGAGCATGCCTTGTCCTACAGAAAGGTTCTTGCCCAGGAACGGCAGCTTTACTCCCCCTTTGACCTTTGACGGCACATACAGTTTGAAGGTGACAGAATGATGTGGCATTCTATTTTAAGGTCAATTGCTGCATATGAAAATCACTCATCGTATAGAGCTCTGACGAATAGCTACAGCATTGTGATTCTGAAATAGGACTTAGGTGAGCACATGGGTTTTTTTCTCCCCTGGGCTTGATTTGGGGTAGAGTATTATCGATCCCTGTTGAGGTCCAACCTTTGCTGACACCATGTAATTAGCATCTAAAGAAATCATTGGAAACAGCTGTGATTCATCAGCAAAGACATCTTGGTTATCATGTACAATGTACAGAATCTTGCTAACAAAGACATCTGTTTCTTCTGCCTCTATGCTACATGACTCGCTAGAGTTGTCAGTTGTGATCTTGTCTGTACTTTTTTTTTTCAAAAAATATCGTGTATATATAATCCCTCCTATTTCAGTTCAGATACAGGGTGTTTAGCTTTTTTTGACTACTCTCTCCGTCCATATTGTAGGTTGTTTTGGCATATCTAGATACACAGTTTTTAGTATGTATCTAGAGTTCTAGACACTGTTTGTAGTACATATTAAAATCTATATGCATGGCCTAAATTTAGGCCTACAATTTAGGACAGAGGTAATATTAGCTAAATATAAGTCAATTTTCAACTTATAAGCATTTTATTTTATTATTTTTCCTTTGATACTGTACTCAAATAAATGAGTAATCCTTTCTGAATTCTGATTTAAACAATCATTTGAGATACTTTGGTAACTCTCCCCATCACAAGTATAAGTCCACTAATGCATGACATTGTCTTCAGTATTATATTTTGACTGGCAATATCTATTAAAACATATAGGGATTATCTCAAATGAAAAATTTATTAACATCTACAACACTAATGGATACATGATACATGATCAAGATGTGTTCACTGATGGACCTACGACTAATTTTATGTTTCTGATGTCAGTGCATTTTCCCATAAACTTTGAGCGAAGTTATAGACGTTTGGTTTAGGACAACTGAACCTTATATGTGTGACCGAAGTGAGTATGAAAAATAGTTTAAATCTAGCAGTATGAATCCTATTTTGCCAATATCTTTGTTATAGCAAGTAGCAGACTATGTTACAACTTACAAGAGATGCCTAATATCCACCAAATTAGTTCCAATGCGTATTTATCAAATAAACAATTATGTTACTCAACTTTATTGAACAATCATCTCTCTATAGGCGTGGTATATGCCATGGAATCCTACATACGGAGACAACAACACGACAATGTCGTCAGAGAGATTTCAGAGCTACGGGCTGTAGCATTTCCTGACGCAATCTTTTTTAGATAAATGATAGATATCCGGGCTACTGTATCCACAAATGGATATATATACAGTCACAGCCATGCTGAAGCGATGTTGACAAGTTTGGTGATACGTTCTTTGAAAAAAACGAAACGAAATGCTCTCCTGTCAAATCACAGCTAACGAACACTCTTTTCCTCTCTCAACCACAATAGAACCATACGAAGAAAAACCACAATAAATAAATGTATTTCTATTCTTAAAAAAAAGAAAATTGCATTTTTAAAGGAGAGAAAAAAAACGCAAAAGCAGCAATATCCACAGACACCGCGACGGCGCGACGAACCACTAGAATGCAGCCATGATCACCTCCTCCCTCCTTCCCCTCCGCTCCTTCTTCCTCCTCCCCACCTCCACCTCCAGCGCCGCCTGCCGCTCACCTCCCTCCGCCACCGTACCCTTCCCGAGAATCTCTCTCGGCCGCGGCCGCGGCCGCCGCCGCCTGGACGCCTCCGCGACGAAGAGCAGCGAGGAAGAGGCGGCGGCGGCCGGGAGCACGAACGGCTCCGTCCCGGGCCAGCCCCCGGTGGAGGAGGAATTAGACGACGATGACCTCTGCTCGGTGGACTGCGTGACGGAGTTCAAGACGGACGAGGAGTTCCAGTGGTACCTGGAGCGGTCCAAGGCCAGTGGCGTGCTGTTGGTGGTGGATTTCTACCGCCCCTCCTGCGGCAGCTGCAAGTACATCGAGAAGCGCTTCATACGCCTCTGCAAGGGCTCCCGCGAAGACGGTGCCCCCGTCGTCTTCCTCAAGCACAACGTCCGTAATAAACCCCTCTCCGTGACTCATCGCAGGCTGCTCTGTTGCGAGGATTGTTCACGATTGATTCCTATTGACGTTTGTGTTGTGGATGCGAAATGCTGCGGGTGATGATGCAGGTGATCGACGATTACGACGAGCTGTCGGAGGTGGCGGGCCGGCTGCGCATCAAGGTCGTGCCATCGTTCCACTTCTACAAGGGCGGGTTGCTGGTGGATTCGTTCGCGACGAGGGACAAGGAGAGGATCATCGCCGCCATCCAGAAGCACACCTCGCCTGAGCCTGATGAGACGACTGGGTGAGTCACCAATCTTCTGATCTGTTTCGAGCTCACGAATTATCATCAGATCTTCTAAAGCCACGCTGCCTATCTCACTCAGTTCTTCTCTGGATCCTCTGTTTTTTTTTAAAGAAAAAGATTGTTTCTAGATTTATATTTCTAGCTATGCAAATTCTGCATTGCTATTTGCTACAACCGGGCTTTAATCGAGCAGCTAGGCTTGGCAAGCTCTCCTATTCTGTTCTTAGGTAGCAATGAAATAGATTGAGTGGAGCAATGGAATGGACTACACATATTCTACAGCAAACGCTGATTTAAGTAATTCACCAGGTTTTTGTTAATAAAAGAGGTTGTTAATCAGGCTATTAGGCTCTCTCCTAAGATGCCAAAATCCACCTGTTTTTAAGGGGGGAAAATACACGAGTAATTTACTTTCAGGAAAAAAAAGAGAGGAGAAATCTCCCGGTGACAAAAACTCGTGGTGTCTGAACTCTGAAGAAGCAGCTACACATGTTGCTGTTTTGCAACCAGATAGTAACATTTCCACTTTCCTTGCAGATAAGAGAGGCAGGAGTTTTGGGCTGTTTGGCTCTTAGGAGATCACTTTTAAGCTCGACGTGTTTGGAGTCTAATTAGAAAGATTAACATGAGCTGATTGCAAAATTAATTGAGTCATGGCTAATTGACGAGCCGAATCATCCAATCCTGATTAAGCCATGATTAGCCAAGTTTATTGTAGCATCACATGAGCTAATCATAGACTAATTAGGATGGGTTTGTCTCACCAATTAGCCATGGCTTATGCAATTATTTTTGCAATTAGGTCATATTTAGTCTTTCTAATTGGGCTCCAAAGGTCCTGCTAAAATTTAGCTCTAGTGAGCCAAACACCCCCTAAATAGACATCGATGTCCTCGAAAATGCAAGATACTTGTATGGAGATACACCAGGATTCTTTGGGTTCCTATGCATGCCCATGCATTTGGGAGATGTTAACGATTGGTGCATGAAGGATCTGGATCAATGTACCATTATCTGTAATAGTACTATACATGTATAATATCTATAAGGGCCTTTTTGTCAGGCTTTGTCCAGCTTCGGCTCCATCTCCATCGGTATGTAGAGATATTGTGCCTTACTATAGCATGGAGCCGAAACAGAGAACGATGCACAAAAGGAACTAGGAACAGAGTGAAGCAGCTGGAGCCCAAACAACTGCCTTCTATGGCTCCGGGGTTATCTCGCTACAATACTGCTATTGCGGTGATACAGTGTGAAACCAGAGCCGGGAAGAAACCCCACCAAACGAACCTAAATCAAAGCATCATTACTGCTACATTGCCGTATACATTACATGCAATCGACGCACTCTGCAAGACGCGAGGTTGGTTGTCATCCCACTGTCAGATACAGTAGCTAAACCATCTACGAAGTGTAAAACAGATTATTATCAATATGATTCAAACTACATCAAATTAAATTTTTCTGCATTGGTCTCTTAATCTCTTTCATCGTGCATTAATCCGGTATATTTTTTATGAAAATTATTATTCAGACATAGAATACCTTTTTGCATCAAAGCCGGCAGTGAATTTTGCATATAAGCAGCTTTTTTTGTCCCACAAAGAGAATTTCACGTGTGGCACGGAAATTTTTTAAAGCTACAGATTCTAAATCAGATTGGATGTCTTTTAGTAAGATCGAAATCGTATGGTCTCAATATAATAAGTATATGAAAATCCATAAAACATAGACTGACTTTCAAATAAAACTAAAACAGTAATGTAAAAGAGCAGGGACAGAGCCCATTTAGGTCCCATAAAAAGTGGCCTCATTTAGGCCCAAAACGCTTGCTAGAGACCTACTGTGGCCCACGTTTCTCATCGCTAGGGAGACCGGAGACGACGAGATGCGGGGAGTCGGAGGTCCGCTGCTCACCATCGGGGATCTCCTCAGCGACCTCGCCGTCGACGGCGGCGACGACCCCCTCGCCGCCGCCGGAGATGCATCCGTTCCCTCCTCTCCCTCAGCGATGCAGCAAGCTGGGGAAGCCAACCCGTCCGATCTCAGCCGGCTCTTCGAGGTTAGCCCTCGGTTCCGCTTTTCTCTCCTGTTGTCGATCTGCTTTGGCTCCATCGGTTCATCCAATCTTTGCTGCTTGGATACTACTAGGTTTGTAGAATTAATTATCACGATTTGAATTTGAGCAAGCGATTCGTGACCTTTAGTTTTGCACTAGGCAACCCGGCTGTTCCCTACGAATAATATGGCAGTGAGCCAATCACAGCCCACAGCTTTAATTTTCTTTACTTCGTTCGTGGGGATAAAGGAAGTCTACGGCTTAGAAGAGCTCATCCCAGTTTATATTGAGTCATTGATGCAAGGCTATCTAAGCTGGTCGTGATTAACATAGTTTAAGATCTTATGGCTTGTGCATGGCTTCTTTGGACAGGGCAAGACTGCCAGTCATATCTAGCAGAGGGGATGATTGTATTGATGCAATTTGTTGCTGCAATTTTAGTCAGAAGAGAATAGTCGTCTTGTGCAATTTTAGTTAGAAGTAACATTTGTGCTGCTGCAATTTTAGGCCATCAGTGCTTCCTATTTGCTGACTTGCTTAACCCTCATGTTAAATGGGCAATGGGTGATATGAGCAAAGACATTCCTCCCTAAGTCATAACATGCTGTTTCATTCATTGATATATTATATCACTGTACCATACTTGCAATTGATTACTGGACTTGAGACCTCTCTCAAGTCTCAACTAAAAAATGCTATTGAATTTTGTTTATTCATGATGCCATTAGGAACACTACAACAATTTGATGAAGGCACTCCAAGATAACGATCCTTCATGGCCATCGCTAATGCTGAAGGTTCATTTCTTTCTTTCCCTTTTCATTTTGATGCAACATGAGAACTGACAATGTCGAGGATCTGTCTGTGTCTAGCTATGTGCGGTGTTGAAGACCGCAGATAAGCTGGTGAGCTGTGCAAACACAAATGCTGAACAGTTGGTGGAGAAAGTGAAGGCATTAGAGGGTGTGCTCGAGAGGGGAGATCACACGGTGGCTGAGATTGTAGAAAGTCTCCAGAGGTCAGGCTTTGCCAAGGATCATCAGAGTTCCCAATCGAAATCAGCAAGCAAGTAGTGGCATAGTGGTGTGCTCGTGTTTGTAATGCAAATGTGGGCTCTTGTCACTGATCCTGGGTTTTGTTAAAGAGTTGTATATCCATATTTGTTCATGAACTCCTACAGTCTGCATGTTCTTTAGCACTGATGTAACCTTGGAATGTATTAGTGTCTTTATGCTGAATTGCTGATATGCGTCTTTGCCCATTTCTTCCTAGTTCATTGATTTGATCCCTGCTAGAAATGTGTTCATGTCTGGAATCAATTCAAAATTCTGAAGCAAAAACCTAAATTCCTCATCAAACATGCTTTATGAAATGCGAGAACTGAACATCCTTACATCGTGTTCTATGAATCTTAGAATCTATGATGCCATACTTCTGGAATAGTTTGTATTTTCTTAAGCCCTGTTGGAAGGACAAACTAATTATGAATCAAGAAAAATGCTGATTTCGTTTAAGTTCCTCAGGAGTTCCATATGAAACATTTCAATTCTGAAATGCATTTTTTTTTTGCAAGGTTCACTGATCCTACTCGCGATGAGCAATTATTTTAACTAGTGGTTGGCGCGTGTCGTTGTTGCGTGGTTTTCTATTGTGTTGTATACGATTTATAAGTTTCTTAGGTCATAAGAACATGCATTATATCTGCAACATATTGTGAGAACTTCTGAAAGCTGTTTAAACTTTAACCACCAACCTATTTCCTTCTCTAAAAACTGACGACAATACGTCAACGTAGCAGGGGCATGCCCTGCACAATTAAAATTAGCATACTATGACCTGGTAAAAGTTCATGACATCTACAATTACTGAATAAGAAATTGTCTAATCAAATTACGTTATCATTTTTTTAGCAAACAATGACAACGTTACAATATCTTTCAGTAACCAATAGTTCTGGTGCAGGCATGCATGCATTGTACAAAACTTCAGTGTTGAAAATTCCCAACAACTTACCACTGAAGCAAAACATTAGAGATAAATACTGTTGACTCCTGGTCATGTGTTCTGGAAACAAATAATGGAGACAGCTAAACTATCCATGCATCAATGACGACTGACTTCATAGAAAGCAGAGCATGGGAGCATTCATGTTTTATCCTACGGTAAAGAGTAAAGGTGAAAGCAGACTTGAATAGTAGGTCAGTGCTACACAAAGTTGACCGCGGCCCATGCATGTATGCAGCAAGTACGATGTGGACGACCAGAATGAATGAATCCGTTTCCACAAGCCGGACTAACCTTGTCAGATGTTATAAAAATCAAAGCGCAGCTGCTTATGAGAAATTCGATCGATCAATTCTCCAAAATTACACTACCGCTAACAATTAGCGTGCATTCAGAATTAATGATGGGCAACATGTAGACAGCAGCAAGTAACAATCTGACAGGTCTGCTCAAGACAAAGCTATATGACTTCATCTTGGAGCATGAAGGAGGCAATGCTAAGGTACTCCCATTACCACCTATGAGGTAAAATAAATCTGGACTCTTAAAAATTAGATGAGATAAAACAATTAAAAGGGCAAAAATAAAATAAATAATAAACTATCCTCCACTTGGTTATAGAAAAAACGCGTCTGCATCCATGCATGCAATTTGTTTCCATGTACTTTTTTTTAACAGATTTGTTTCCATGTACTATGATTTGGGATCAAGGAGGTCAAGGGTGAAAGAAAGGCAAGCCTGCATGACCCTCCGTATGTCACAAAGTAACATAGTAGATTTAAAAATATTTGCAAGAGTTAATTTGATTTCATGTTTAAGTCATTTCTTTTTTCACTTTCACCTTTCTCCGGTCACCAACGCCCATATGTGCATCTATCATGACATGTCTAAAGTTGTGTCATTGTGATTGTTCAATACTACATCTTAACAACTTTCATATATTAAATTCGTTAGTGTCACTATGTTCTATTACAAAAAAAACAACAATATGTTATAACATACCACCTCCTTTTTTTCTTATTCAAAAAGAACCGTGTAAATCCATGAAACCAAAAGGAAAAAATGAAAGTTAAATCTACATCAATCAAGTTAGATATGATGAGAAGATACTTTTCCTATTTTTCTGGATTTAAAAATATAATTATTAAACATTAAACATATTACCTCCTATGAGGTAAGAAGGTAATATGTCCTTAGACTTTCCTTCTATAGTTATTTGGGAGTACTTTAGCAAATTTTTTTTTTTTGGAACTTGTCGGAGAAAGCTAGGGCTCTGTCCTTTAATTCTAAAAAAAAAAAGACAGCAGCAAGTAGCAGAGCTGAAGAGGATGAGAGGAATGGTAGCTTTGCCTTTGCATAAATCGTGTTGGCCTGCAGTTTTGCTTCGATGGATCGATACTAGTTCAGGTCTCGAGTGTTCCCACTCAGCAGTGGTGTACAGTGGCCATGCAATCTACGTACAGTATACAATACAAACCGACTCCAGCATGGTGTTTCTGCTATAAATAACCATGCCGTCCAAGCTAGTAGCTTCAGGCAGCAGGACCCTAGCAGTAGCCAGCAGCTAGAGACCATGGCTACTCGTGCATCAGCTTACGGCTTCGGCAGCATCGCCCTCCTCTTGCTCCTCGCGCTGGCCGGCAGCTCGTCGGCGCAGCTGTCCACCAGCTTTTACTCCAGCTCCTGCCCCAACTTGAACAGCACCGTCAAGTCGGTGGTGCAGTCTGCCATCGCCACGGAGAACCGAATGGGCGCCTCCATCGTTCGCCTCTTCTTCCACGACTGCTTCGTCCAAGTACTTACTTATTATTACTACTGTCTACTGATATGATCAATCATATATATTCAGTACACAAAACCTGCTGATAAATCACAATAAAACAAAAGGATCATATATTCCTCACTGCAACTCTGCATATATGCGAGTCAGGGCTGCGACGCGTCGTTGCTGCTGGATGACAATGTCACGGCCAGCTTCCAGGGCGAGAAGACGGCGGCGCCCAACAAAGACTCCGTCAGAGGCTTCGATGTCATCGACGACATCAAGTCCGCCGTCGAGGCGGTCTGCCCTGGCATTGTCTCCTGCGCCGACATCCTCGCCATCGCAGCGAGGGATAGCGTCGTCATCGTGAGTCTCCATCCTTCAATTTATCAGGCGCCGCCGAACAAAATAAAAATGGGACTGAAGAACCGGAACCTGCAACTGATATATTTCTACTCCCAGGTGTAGCTACTCCCATATGTGTATCTCACAAATCAGAAGGTATTATTTCATACTTGAGGTTTCTAAAAAAAGTATATACACATACTTGATTTTTAAAAGTGCTATGTGAAAATAATTTTTTTATATATGAAGTATATGGATATACTTATTTTTCTATACAGGAAATGTAACATATCACAAGGTGCAAAAAAAAATATGAGTTCCACTCAGAAATTTTCAAGGTTATCATTTTGAAAAATCAAGTATGTATACATACTTTTTTTAGAAACCTTAAGTATGAAAAGATATTCTCTAATGTGTGAGATATAGACGTGGGAGTAGGTACACTTGGGAGTAGAAAGGATTTTCCATATATATATATATATATATATATATATATATATATATATATATGTGTGTGTGTGTGTGTGTGTGGAATGCAGCTTGGCGGACCGACCTGAGACGTCAAGGTTGGGAGGAGAGACTCGAAGACGGCGAGCTTCAGTGAAGCCAACAAAAGCATCCCAGCACCCACGTCGGACCTGTCCAACCTGATATCCCTCTTCGCCGCGAAGGGACTCTCCCAACAGGACATGGTCGCGCTCTCTGGTACGTCAGATCACTACAACTTTCTGACTTGGTAATCAATAAACATCTTCATTCTCAAACAAAAAGTAAGATGAGATGTTTCACTTTGGATGGCATCTTCATTTACCCTATGGGTGAATTCACCAGATCATCAAGCTTAGTTTTTGCCACACACAAACACGTCTAGCATGAGAGTTGGTAATTTAGTATAGATATGGCCCTACTACAACCACACATATTTCCTCATGTCTTAATTTGTTCCTTTTTAATTTTGCTAGGTGCTCACACCATAGGTCAAGCCCGTTGCACCACCTTCAGAGCTCACATATACAATGATGGCAACATTGATGGTACCTTTGCAAACACATGTAAATCAGGTTGCCCTAACACCTCAGGTACAGGTGACAACAATTTGGCACCTCTGGACCTTCAAACCCCGACTCTCTTTGACAACAACTACTACAAGAACCTTGTTGGCAAGAAGGGACTTCTGCACTCTGACCAGGAGCTCTTCAATGGTGGAGCCACCGACTCACAGGTCCAATCGTATGTCAGTAGCCAAAGCACATTTTTCACAGATTTTGTGAAAACCATGGTCAAGATGGGTGACATTACACCTTTGACGGGCTCCAAAGGGGAAATAAGGAAGAACTGCAGAAGGATTAATTAATGAGCATGGAGTGTGCAATTATCTTTGAGGCTTTTCTTTCACTCGCGTTCAACAACTTTGTAGCTCTAAACTTTTACTTCAACAAATAAATGTGGAATCATTGTGCTGTGAGAATGTGTTCATCACATTCATGCTCGTTTAAATAATTTTTTTTCGAGAATACGCAGGAGAGCTGTGTATCTTTTCATTAAGAAGAATATAAGTTTTGAAGCTTACATGCGGGCCTACAACCCGGGCTCACGCACACGGTACAAAACTAGCTATGTTGTGATCTTATATAAAACTGAAACAACCAGAGAAAGGGGGTGGGGGTAGAACTAGTCTAGGCTATTGCTGCTGGTCCTGGCCACCCCAATGTGGCTAAATTGGATGCCCCTGCTTGCACCCAATTGTTTGCGTCCTCCATTAGCAACTCAATTGCCTCGGCGGTTGTAGCCCTGGTGGAGTTGAAGACAATGTCGTTTCCAATCTTCCATAGCCGCCATGAGACCAGCATCTCCAGAGAGTCCAGGCCTTTGCGTGTGATCTTGCTTCTCCTTTGGCGAACTGCGAGCCACCAATCAAGCATAGTGCGGTGCTGCACTGCTAGCTCAGGGATGTTCAGCAGTCTCGAGAGCACATGCCAAATTTGTCTGGTGAAGTAACAACTGTGGAACAGATGGTCGGAAGTCTCACGTTCCTGGTCGCAAAACGCGCAGGCTGATGAATCCTGTAGGCCGTGTCTATGTCTTCTATCCGTAGTCCAGAGCCTTTCATGTACCGCCAGCCAAATAGTGAATTTGACCTTCAGTGGTGCCCATGCCTTCCACAATGGTTGGGCAGCTGCCATTCGCGTAGCACCCACGAAGAACTGACGGTATGCCGACCGAGCCGAGTAGGTCCCTGATGAAGTCCACCGCCACCTGAACGTGTCCTCCATGCCCGGACTTAGATGACATTGGTTGGTCGCATGCCATAGGTAGATGAACTGCTCAAGCGCTGGGATTGTTAGGCGACCTTTTATGTCCGATATCCATGTCCTGTTGGCCAGAGCTTGGGCCACCGTCCTCGTTTTTGCTGTGGCCAGCTTGATCAACTTGCAAAGATCAGTTGCTGCTATGCATGGTGAGCTAGCTCCATGCCACCGATCAGTCCAGAACAACGCCAAGGCTCCATCCCCCAGCTGGATGTCCATAGAGTTTTGGAACATGATCGCCACCACCGGGTCATTTCCGAATGCTAGTTCAAGGTCTTTCCAAGGACGGTTGCGGTCCGTTCGTTTCAGCCATAGCCACCGTAACCGCAGGGAGTACGCTGCTATTTTCATGTCCTGGATTCCCAATCCACCATACTCGATGGGGCGGCAGACCACTGGCCAGGACACTTGACATTGTCCGCCATGAGCCGTTTCTTTGCCAGCCCACAAAAAACCACGGCATCGCTTATCTATTTCTTTGAATATCCAATCGGGGATCTTCAGGGATATCATGGTATGCACATTTTTAGCCCGCAAAACAGTCTTCACTGTTGTCAAGCGCCCAGCCTTGTTCATGAGTGATGACTTCCATGTCGGCATGGCCACCACCACCTTATCAATCATTGGCTGAAGGTCCGATTTGTGCAGAGCAGTCACCGATAGAGGCAGACCGAGATAGGTCATGGGGAAAGTTGTGATTGGGACCGGGAGAAGGCACTCTACCAGAGCCACTTCTTCATTTGTACAGGCAATTGGAGCAGCCTGGCACTTCGCAAGGTTCGTCCGGAGGCCAGAAGCGTTTCCAAAGAAATGCAAAACCTCCCTTGTTGTGATCAAGTCCTGGCGCGCCGGAGTGATGAACAACATCACGTCGTCAGCATATATTGAGCACTGATGGTGTATGCTCTGTATCGCCGGTGGTGCCAAGACGTTGCTGTGCTTTGCGGCCGTGAACAAGCGATGAAGGATTTCCATGACGAGGATAAAAAGCATTAGCGATAAAGGATCGCCTTGGCATAGTCCTCTCATGTTGGTAATGCGCCTTCCTGGCTCCCCATTGAGGATGATGCATGTTGAGCTGGTAGAGATCAGAGCTGAGATCCAGTCTCTCCAACGTGTGCCAAAGCCCATTGCCTCCAGTACGTGAAGCAGGAAGGACCAGTCCACCGTGTCGAAGGCCTTGGAGATGTCAAGCTTGAGCAGCAGTGAGGCTTTCTTCGCCTTGTGCAATGCCTTGGCAACCAGCTCCACTAGTTTGAAGTTGTCGTGAATGGAGCGAGACTTGATGAATGCGCTCTGGTTGATATCCACCAGACCATGGAGAGATGACGCTAGCCGGTTAGCTAGCACTTTGGCCACCAGCTTGGCAAAGCTGTGAATGAGGCTAATTGGGCGATAATCTCCAGGGCCTTTGGCTTCCACTCGTTTTGGCAATAGGGTGACCAACGCACCATTAAGCCGATGTAGTTGTCCTCTATTAGTCGCATAGAAGAAGTCAAAGGCTCGCATGATGTCCCCCTTGATTATTCCCTAGGCAGCTATGTAGAATTCTGCCGTGAAGCCGTCTGGGCCTGGAGATTTCTCCTTGGGCAGGTTCTTGATGGTGCTCCATACCTCCTCCTCAGTGAAGGGGACGTCCAGGTGTGAGAGGTCTGTGGGGTGGACACCAATTGCTGCCAAGTTGATGCGCATCGGGCGATCAGTTGTGGAGCCGATGGCTTCAGAGAAGTAGCGATATAAGATGTCAACCTTCTCGTGTTGGTTGATAGCCGTTACACCCTCCCATTCAAGCACAGCAATGTGTTTTTTGCGTGCCCGATGACTGCATTGGAGATGGAATAGTTTCGTGTTGGCATCTCCGTCTTTGAGGAAGATGATGCGCGAACGAAGCAGCGCGATGGTTCGCTCCAATGAAGCTAATGCCAGGACTTTGAGCTTCAGTTCACGCCGCAGCGAGACCTCATCGTCGGTCAACTGTCGCCGTTCCATTTGCCGATCAAACCTGAGGACGAGTTCCCGAGCCACGAGCAGCTGCTCCTTAACCAGTCCCACTCTTGTTTGGCTCCAGCTCTGCAGTTGCCGCGCTGTTTGGCGCAAGAGATGGTCCAACCGGGCGTATGGGTTGGTTGTCTCATTGGGGCAATGCCATGCTCTTGCTATGGCCTCGATGTGTCCCGGGACCCGAAGCCACCAGCTTTCGAAATGGAAGCGTCTCTTTGGTTGTGGCAGCGCGTTTGTGGCGAGGTGCAAGGGAGCATGATCAGACATGTCAGATGAGAGAGCCTGCATAAAACTGGACGGGAACAGGGCTTTCCATTCGGTTGACACAAGGACCCGATCCAGCTTCTCAAGAGTCGGGTTGCTTTGCTCGTTGCTCCATGTGTAGCGTCTTCCATGCAACGGCGTGTCCTTAAGCTCCATGTCGTCAATGAACCGCCTAAACCGTCCCATGTTCCTTCTGTTGATGTTCCTCTTGTTCTTGTCTGTGGCCTCGAGCAGCAGGTTGAAGTCTTCTGCTATTATCCAGGGACAGGCAGAGTTCGGTCAGATGGTCCGCAGCTCGTCAAGGAACTCCAGTTTGTCCTCGTCAGGCTACGACCCGTAGACAGAGGTGAAACACCAGTTCCGTTGTTGGGCGACCTCTGTAATCATGGCCGTTACTGAAAATCGGCCACAATGGTGAGGCATGCATGAGAGCTCCGGCCCGCGACACGCCAGTAAGATACCCCCACTGGCCCCAGTCGAAGGCAGGTACACATATGACGAGAAGCGCGATCCAAGCATTTCAGAAACAAGGAAAGGCGAAATTACATCTAATTTGGTCTCTTGCACATAGACAAGAGAGAGCCGGGCGTCAGCACAGACTTCACGAAGTACGTTTCGTCTGGCCCGTGCGTTCAACCCACGCACATTCCACACAAGTATATTAATGTTGTCTGCCATCAGAAGAGTGACAACAAGGTAGGACATGGGGATGGATCAGACTCATCCACCATGGCGCAGGCGCGTCGCGCTGCCGCAAGCAGTTCCTCATCTGATAGCCCTCTTGCGGCCGGGAAGAGGTCACGTAGCGCCGGGAAGTTCTTGACATCGACGATCGCATTGAAGAAGTGATCAAACTTCGCCCGGGCGTCGTCGATGTTTGAAGCATCAGTGTTACCGGGGTGTAGGAAACCCAGGCGCTTCATGGCGAGGATCTCGCCTTTCTTGGACGGCCGAACCGAGATGTTGAGTGGCTGACCCGCTAGCCGGCTGCTGCGTCGTAAGCTTGGTTTGGCTGCTGCAGCTGCTGCGATGGGGACGCAAGCCCGGCCTGGGAGGTCACAGATCAGTGGTGAACGGGTAGCAAGAGTGATGCCTGCCAGAAAGGCGGAGGTAGCCGCAATCTCCGCATCAGTCACCGGAGAGTTGCTTGTGTCCGTGCTGGATTCGCCTGCCGGGGAGGCAGCGTGAATGGCGCGCCCGACCGACCCCGGGTTTGAATTTGAACGAGGTGGCGTGCACTGGGCTGGCGAATTGGGCCTTGGCGAGGCCCGGCTCCTTGGCGTGGCGATGATCCACATTGAGTCCTGGTGAGGCCCGTTGGACCCCTCTGCTCCCTCATCTTCGAAAGCCAAGTGCATTGGCGCCAGCGCGGCAGCATGCCCGGCGGCCTTGGCTCTATCTTCTTTGGCGCGGCGCTTGTAGGTGTGTAGGATGGTGGGTCGCGGCGTCACCAGCGGGTCCCTGACAGCAGCCGCCTTTTGCACCGCGGGAGACGACGGTTTGAATCCGCTCCCCTCCGTGCGCATTGGGTCCTCAAAGATGATGTTGTCAATGTTGGGACGTGCGCACTGTAGCTCGACTGGCACCCACTCCGCAGCCGCAGTGCATGCCGCAACCAGACGAACTCCAGTATCGCCTTTGGCAGGGCGGGCCGTGGAAGGATCACGGGGCTTGTTTGACTGGGCAGGGTTGGTCATGGACGGACAGGATGGTGGTGGCCCACTCGTGGCGTCCGCGGGCCCACGCCCCTGAAGACTTGGCTTGCCGGAAACCAGTTCCGCCGCCGCCGTGTACATCGGCGACGTGGGCAGGGCCGCGACACGCCGGCCGCGAACCACGGACCCCGCGGCGCCCCGGGCAGGTTGGCCATCCACCGTCCTAGGGTGACAGACGAATGTCCGCACCCGAGGCAGAGTCCTCGACGGGCCACCGTCCTCGCCCTCGTCGCCATTGATGTCGCGCGTGGAGGAGCCGCCGGCCGGTGGTTGGGGTGGTCGGGGCTCAAAGTCTTCAATGCGCCGGAGGTGGATCAGCGCGTGGTACATGAGTACCTTCTTCCGCCGTAATCGTGCAGGGAGGGGGCCCCCGTTCGCCACCACAGGATCCTCATGTTCGGCGATGATGAGCGTTCTGGCATGGGGGATCCGGCTTGGCTCGTGGCACCATGCCGTCACCGCAATCTTCGTCATGTCGGTCTTGGACTCGCTGGCGTCATCCATGCTCTCGATCCAGCATGAGGAGTCGAGGATCTTCCTTGCCACCCTCCAGCTCCAAGCATGCGCCGGTACCCCTTCGATTTCGATCGATACACGACGGTAGAGGGAGCTAGCATCGGCGCGTACCAGCCGTGTCCATCTGCGGAAGATGAACCGGGTTGTGCCGGCGACAAACTCCCGTGCTCGCAGCGCCGCCTCCATGGGTTGTTGGGACGAGAAGACGAAGAGGAAGCTCTCCGGCGCAAATCTCCGGACGATGATGCCATCATCGGCTGTCCCGGGGCAAGCCCAGTACAACAGCGCGCGCAGCCTCGAGGCCAACGCCGTGGTGCCAGTGCGGTGTCGCCACAAGCAGAGCGAAGCGGAGTCGTGCTTCCTCTGCATCCATCTCGGCGTCATGCGAGATGAACATGGGTTGGTTCCAGGGGCGGAGCGCCGGGTGACCAGAACCGAGGTTCTCGTACTCGTCCCGGGGATCGATGGCGTCGGATGACCCAGCCACGTTGGGTGATGTAGAGCGGCTGGGGGCCTGCGAAATCTCACTCGAAGCCGGCGAGGAGGACCGAGCTCCATTCCTCTGGGTTCGACCATCGCCTCCAGATGGGAATCCCGGGCATTGAAGGTGGTCATGCCGCCCGAATCGTGGGGGGGGAAGTTTGGGGTCTCCCCCCTGGCACCCAGCGGCGTGGGAGGTGAAGGAGGTGGAGATGGTGGGGTGCGTCCGCGGGCCTCCGAGCCGGGGGGCGTGGGCAAAGAAGAAACGCGCCGAGTCCGGATGATCCTCCGGCCGCCATGCCCAGCGGAGGAGGAGGAGGAGGAGGATGGGCTCCTCGGGCGCTTGCAGTCCTTCGCGATGTGCCACAGCCCGTGGCAGCGGAAGCAGCGTGTAGGCAGCCGGCACTGCCAAAGGAGATGGTTCGCCGACAAGCAGTTAAGGCACCGGCCTTCCTGCTCCGGGCGTCGTCGCGGCGCAGCCACCGCAGGTGGGGGAGCACGTGCCCGGGCGGCACCTCCACCCTGCGCAAGCCTCTGGCGGCGTCGGCGTCGAGAACGACGACCACCAGCAGCGACAAAGCCATCCTCGTCGCGCTCCGACGGGGACGGGGACGAGTCGGGGCGCAGGGGGGCACGGCGGCCAGAGGAGCGACCGCGCTCTGGTCCCATCCCATCACGACCACAACCCCGCGCCGTGCCATCCCTGCGACGGAGAGGGAGCCCGTGCACGAGTTCTGTTCGGCCGTGACGTCGCGCCAGACGGCGGCCGGAACAAACCCTAGCTCCCAGGCATTCATGGACTGATCTGGGCGTCTGCAGTGGCGGCGGAGGTGGTGGTGCAGCCTGTGCCGCCAGTGGCGGGGAAGGGCGGAGGAGCACATCTCGGTAGGAAGCTGTCGGCACAGACTCCTCGCTCCGCGGGCTGCCCTCAGCCCAGCGCAGCGCCTTACCTCTGCCAGCAGCCGAGGGGAAGAAGGGATCCGCGGTCGGGGAGAGGGTGGGGGAAGGGGCTTTGGTGGTCGCCGGTGCCGGGGTGGCCGCCGGCGAGGGGTGGTCGTGGGGACCGAGGGAGCGGGGCGTGGAGTCCATCCTCAAGGCACGCCTTGTTGAGAGATTCACTATTGAATGTATCACTTGTTTTCTGTTCATCTTTTTTTGCCTAATATGTTTTGCATGGGAAAATGAATAACTGGAGTGATGTATGCAAAATTGCACACTGAATACCTAATAAATATGCATTGAGAACAACTGAATCAGAAATGCAGCTATGTATACATATATGTGGCATGCAGCTATGTATAATTTTGTGTGGCCACCTGCTACATAATATCTAAGATCCTCGAGCGAGTATATATTATATACTGAAATGTGCGACTGCATATTGTTAGTTCATCCAACTCAGTTTTAAATTTTGTTTGCCTGTGCTCAATTATCTAGGTTTATATTTATATATGCACTCAGCTCAAAATAAAACAATACTGTTAATCAAACCACACCTGCAACCTATATAAAGAGTATAATCTGCTATATATCGGCTAGCCACCATACTAGAATATGAATACTAAGATATAATTAAGGATGTTCTTGGTAATCATCATCTGTAAGTGATGCATATTAGCATATATGCTAGCTGGTTCAGAGGCAACACGCTAGGGAACTAGGGCCGCTAGAGCGCCTGAATATGGCCACCATTACTCTCATCCCCAAAAAGGAAGTGGCTGAATTCACCTCGGACTTCAGACCAATCAGTCTCATCCACTCTTTTGCCAAACTTGTATCTAAGGTCTTGGCGTTAAGGCTGGCCTCCAAGATTGATTCTATGATCTCCATTTCACAAAGTGCCTTCATCAAGAAGAGATGCATACAAGACAATTTCCTCTACGTCCGCAACCTGGCAAGAGCCTATCATCGAACACGCACCCCTTCACTGCTCTTCAAGCTTGATATCTCTAAAGCCTTTGACTCGGTATCCTGGGAATACCTTCTGGAACTGCTAGAAAAGCGTGGTTTCTCTAGTCGTTGGCGAAATTGGATAACTCTGATCCAGGCTTCCTCCTCATCAATGGTACTTCTCAATGGAACGCTAGGACCAAAATTTCACCATGAGAAAGGTCTTAGACAAGGGGACCCACTCCACCCTATCTGTTTATACTGGCGATTGACACGCTTCAATGCCTCTTTGAGATTGCTACTGAACAGGGTGAACTCACCCCCCTTAGAGGTCGACAAGCCAAACTTCACCTTTCACTATATGCTGACGATGCGGCCCTATTTGTAAATCCAAGCAAAGAAGACGTCATCCTGACAATGGAAATCATGGAGAAATTTGGGGATGCTACTGGTCTGAAAATAAATATGTCAAAAAGCTCTGTTCTCCCAATCAGATGTGCTGACCTGGACATTGACAACATCCTCTCAGACTTCACTGGCCAACGATGCTCCTTCCCTCTTTCTTACCTCGGCCTACCTCTAACTCTGGGGAGATTAAGGCTTGTTCACCTGCAGCCGATCCTGGACAAGGCCAAGGCAAGAATAGCTGGATGGCAAGGAAAATTATTAACATCAGGAGGACGACGTGAATTGGTACGCTCTGTACTATCCTCCATGCCGATCTACTTGCTTACTGCCCTCAAAGTTCCGAAGCAATTTATCAAGGAATTCGACAAAGCTCGACGCTCTTTCTTGGGGGCCGGCAGTCAGGAGCTTCAGGGAGGAAAGTGCAAAGTAAATTGGACTAAGACATGTCTGCCAGTTTCAAAAGGTGGTTTAGGCATTATCGACCTAGAGCGTTTTAGTCGGGCCCTCCGATTGCGCTGGTTATGGTATTCTTGGACCAATCCAGAGAAACCATGGGTGAGCTCTGAGTTACCTGTGGATGACACAGATAGGACGCTTTTTGCAGCTGCCACAAGAGTCTGTCAAGAATGGCAAAATGGCGTCCTTCTGGAAATCAAGCTGGCTTAATGGACAAACACCATCGCAGCTTTTCCCACTTCTGTTCAAGCACAGCAAGCGCAAGAATAGGACAGTGGCAGCAGCCCTTCAAGGCAACCAGTGGATAACCGATATATGCTATAATCTGAATTTTGACCTGCTATCTGAATTCTTCAACCTGTGGAAAATGATAGTTGAGGAGAATGTGGATCTGCTTTCAATGGAGGAAGATACAATCATCTGGACAAGAACCACCTCAGGGGTTTACACTGCGAAATCAGCTTATGACATGCAACTGGATGGATATATTCCTTCGGCCTGTGTGCCACTCACATGGAAACCTTGGGCGCCTTCCAAGTGCAAGTTCTTCATCCGGCTCTTGCTTCAAAATAGGATATGGACAGCTGACAGATTACTTCAGCGAGGTTGGCCTAGTGAATATTTTTGCTCGCTCTGTGTGAGAAACCTGGAAACCGTCAATCACCTCTTTACTGAATGTCCATACTCCTGTGCTCTTTGGACAAGAGTGGCATCGTGGTCTACCTACCAAAGTCTCCATCCTTCAAACTGGAAAACAGATAATATCCAATCCTGGTTCCTAGGCCTATCAGAAGCAACACCAACGAACTCCATTGGCCTTTATTCACTGATTATTTTGGTCATCTGGACCTTATGGTGTGAACGAAACAATAGAATCTTTCGAGGAGAATGCACCATGGTCGGACGTCTCTTCGACAGACTACGTGATGAAGCAAGACTTTGGATCATGGCGGGTGCCAAGGCTCTAGCTTCTCTGGTTGGCCCATCTCTTTGGGAGTAATCGCTTTTATGTTTTTTGTGCCCCAACTAGCAGTATGCTACGAGGGGATTTCGTTGTTCTGCTTTGCGCTTCTTGTGCAATTAAGCTAGATGTAAAACTCTTATCCTCTTATTAATGAATGCCGGATATGCTTCCGGATCTTTAAAAAAAAAACACGCTAGGGAACTCTATGTTCAACATCATCGATCGATGATCTCTACCCTGTTGCACACAGTTCAGCATCAAAATTTGGTTTAGAAAAAACATGTAGCAAAAGTTTTCCATATAAATATGCAGCCTTTTATGTCTACATAACACGTACAAGGCTAGAGGCTAGACAGCTGTGTTTAACTTGTGCGTGCCTACGAAAGGACTCCAATCTTGTCGAACATAGTATCTCTGCATTCTTCTCTTGATAAGAATTGAATGATTGAACCTCTCAACGCAGATATTCATTTTTAGTTTGCTTGGTTTTTCATTGGTGTCCCCCCCCCCAATAAATTAAACCAATGTCATGGGTATGGGTACACTTGGAACATGATTGCAGTGGTGAGGCGAATTTTAACTTAAAACTAAGAAAGTGTTTGGCTCTCAAGAGTTAATTTTAGCCCGATGTTTAGAGACTAACCATGAGATGACTTTGGCGAGACGAACCTATTGATTCTAATTAGCCCATGTGATGCTACAGTGAACATGGCCGGGGTAATCTTGGGCTAATTATGATCAATGGGTATGTGTCATTAATTATCCAGGACTTAAGCAATTACTTCCACAATTAGCTAATGTTTAGTATATCCTTATGGGGAGGAGGCATATCCAAAGGATTCAATAGGGATTTTTTTATCAACAATGAAGAGTGGAGTTTCTTTCCTAATTGGTCTCCAAACACGTTGGGCTAAAAATTAGCTGATGGGAGCCAAACACCCCAAGTCCTCAAAATGAAAATCATATACACATCATATTTGCATAATGTGATCACACACATTAACATACAATGAGAGAACAACAGTTTTAAGATGATATTACTATTTTGAAGAATAATTTTTTAGTATAGCGTAATTTAAAGTAATTGATGAATAAATAATAAAAGTAGTGGTGCTCGCTCGAGAGTAGCTGAGGCGGCCGTCCTGGCTTGCCTAATGGGCAGGTCTGCCCCTGCATGCTTGGGAGTTGCTCTGGACTGATGGACTTGTTATTCTGCTGCCATGTCTTTCAAACTAGAAAGACATTCTCATTTCAGATTTGGTTTCTGAAGATGCAATTGCCTTTGCTTTGTTTTGTTCTCGATTTATCTTTCCATAATTCAAATATCCAATTCCTTTTTAGGAATCAACTAGCATCTCGTCAGTAGTATTTGTTTATAAATTTTGAGCACACCCGTGTTTTGCTAAAAATAAAAAAATCGCGTTCATGACCAATTCCCACACAAGAAACACCACGATCGTTTATGAAATTATCTTAACTAAACCTCACAACCGATGACTACAGCTTGTTGGAAATACATACACTTTTTATTAGCTCTGAGCATATTCTGGTCTCCAGTCAGCCAAACACCCAACGACTGAGGTGGAATAAAAAGTCGCCACATTCGGCACCTAGCATTGAATTCCTTTGACTGAGTAACGCTGTATCAAGGTCTCTATCTACTCCGATGCAGTCATCATCAGTCAAGAGACTATATTAGGCCAGATGCAGAACCTACACTCCCCCTTGTTGTTGGGTATGCACGTGGCATTTGTAAAGAAGCCGCAAAAAAGAAGCTAATTAATGTGTCAAAACAAAATCATCCATATAAACTTTGGTGTTATTATTCTAACAAGCTTCTTGATTGGTTCATGAAAGAATATGGTGAACTACGCTACATATATGCATGTAGGTGTTATTATTCAATGGCTGGCCAAGTCTACAATAGGTGTCAGAATGAAGCAACATCTGCATAACCTACTTCTAGTGCGGCCAATTCAATTTTTCACCCACGTTAAATCTAGGAACTAATAACCTGGAACAAATATAGCTTCTAGATCCTAGCTACCAGTATATGAGAGCTATATGACATTAAAATTTTCCCAAGTGTTCTTTCATATGGCTCTTCTTCAGTTCTTTGGCAGCAGATCAGACTCCAAACAAGAGCTATTTTACGACGCACAATACTGGTGTATACTAGCGGTTAAAAAAGACTAGTATATAAAGATCTGACGGTCGAGATTAATTGTATACTATACAAAATGGTCCTAGTGATATAGTAGTATTTAAGGGTAGTATAGTGGTCTAGGGGTAATCTAAGAAAGTAATTTAATGGCATTAGTGTAATATATTAAAAAACGAAATAAAATTTCTATATTGGTATATTAATTAGTATTCTTTTATATTTTTATTATTTTGAATTGATATGATTATATTACAGATTAGAGAGAGTGAGAATTGTTACCAATTAATATTATTAAAATGAATAGGTATAGGAAAAATTACTAAATTATCCTTAACTAATACTATATACTACTGGACACTAGTATTGTGCGCTGTAAAAGAGCTCCCAAATAATAGAGAACCTGGCTATTCCAGTTCAACGTACGGTTACGAATAAATAGAAAGAGAGATGGGTTTCTTATAAAATTGATTGTTGATATATATAGGGATCACTTTGTTGCTGTTGATCCACAATTCCTTCAGTCAGATACAGCTAGCAAACTATGGGAAAGTTAGTTTAGTCAGCGGTATGGTGGATTAGGCTCTCTCTCTCTCTCTCTCTCTCTCTCTCTCTCTCTCTAAACTATAGGAAAAACACTGTAATACTGCATTGTTGTTGTTCTTCTGGTACTGCAAGCCAAACCAGGAGTCATCAAGTTTAGGTGCGTGAGAACGAAAATGTCCATCTCCTTCACTTGTCTTGGGTTTGTTCGGTGTTGCTCCATTCTGATACTACATTATTGCTCTCACGAATAAATTTAATTTCTAGCCCTTCCTAGTCAGCTGCGGCTCGATAGCTATATATATATGAGAGTTTTTTTGCCCTTACCCTTAATTTGTTTTCAACGAAGGAAAACTAGCCAGTACAACTGCACCTGCAAAGAAGGGGAGAAAAAGATGACCTGCAACGTCGTTGTTTCTCCTCTCCATCCCATTGAATGTGCTCGGTGCTCGTGCCTGCCATCTTTGGCCAAAGAAACAACTCGTTGATTAGGTTTGTGTTGCCTCGGAGTTGTTTGGCACCCACTCTCATGTGCTCTGTAAATTTCTCATGCCTTGATCGAATCTGCATGCAGGGCCAAAGACTGTGTAACAGTACCTTGAAAATAAGTGTGGAGAACAGTACATGAAAACAACAGAACACCATTGCAATGTTTGGAAGCATGTCGTCATTCATACCTGTGGTAGCTAATCATCCTAGGCGTTTCTAAAAAAAAGCTAATCATCCTAGGACACAAAGAGACACGACTACGAACGTATGTTACAGCTGGAAGTATGTATATATATGAATGCTGATGCTGCCGACGTTGTCGTTCGGTTTCGATCAGACTAAATTGCAAGGATATAGCCGCCAGTGACTTGTTGTGCATGCATGCATGATACTGGCGCCAATCAAAGTATGTTCATTACGCAGATAGCCGACAGTGCATGGTATGTTCATCAGCAAGCTTATTGGCAGATCTTCCTTTGATTTCCATGTTGTGCATGCGTGCATTATTGGAATAATAATATATCAGAGGAACAATATACAATCGAGTAAGTCACCTGCTACAATGACATGTTCTGCGCCTCATTGATGTCTACACACGATCCAATCCATCAATATAATACACCAAATCTCTGCACATATATCAGCTATATATTGAAATTTTCCCTGAGAAAATATATGGAAAACAAAGCATATACTTATTCCAGCCCTTCTACTCTTCTAGATGAAAATGTGAGGGAATGCGCTTGCAGGATTGTTTTCACTTTTCTGGTTTAGTTTGGTATCATCCAACAAAACATGCATTTCAAAAGATTTCTTGTCCCTTTGAAAACATACATGTCAACGCAAAGCAATAACGACCACTCTAGCTAATCCTCAAAAGCAGCTTAGCTGAAACTGAACCGCTTCCTTTATGCACAAATAAGCTTTGAAATTTTACTGCCTTGAAGACATAAGTTGACAACGAGTCGAGCTACACATACCCGCCTCAGACTCCCTCTAGTCAGCTAGGTTCCCCAAAACATGACTTAATTTGACTGCTAATTTCATTTCTTGTGATGTGTTTATTATAAAGTATAGCAAAATTATATATGATATCAAGAAACAACTTTTGGGACCAATACTCAAATATCGATTTCCAAATATACAAACTCAACAAGTAGAACTGTAGAAGGTAGTAGTCTATAATCTTAGTTTCTATTGGTTGACTGCAGGAACCTTTATGTTGCATGCTTTCAAGGCGCACTTAATTTTTGAACTGTGAGCGCTATATACAGTGGCAGCCATACATGCAGGTTTGAGCATTCATTCTGCAGGTACGGCATCCATGGTGGCCGATCGATGGGTAAGGTAAGCTGTGGCCTCTGAATGCTTCCGGATCGTCGTCCCCGCAGAAAAAAAAAAGAGGAGAATCCTTATGCCCAACACACACTTGGCTGCACTCCTGCAGAGATCATGTTAAGGGATGGTTTTCCCCAAGGGAAGGCACACAGGGGTATAGCTAGTAGGGTGCCTTTGGTACCAAACCGTGTCGCTCTTTTTGCTTTTATGCCTGTAAAGTGCAAATGCAGGCCCGACGACACAAGCAGCAGCGTTCACATTCACCAAAAAATACATACATATATATAGTGTATATACATACATTTAGTAAAGCAGAGAGAACCAACTACGTGATGAGATGCATGTTAAACTAGAGTCCATCCGCGCAGGCGCGCACAGAGATGCTGTGCATGCAGCCGCCAATCAAGCAGGCCGCTTAATCATCGTCTTCAACTCCACCGCCAATCCTGCTATAGGCTCAAGCTAGGTGTGAAACGTGCGACAAGCACGGTACACCCTTGATTGCCGGATGATGGATTGATGTGATGCAGCCTTTTTCAACTCAAAGTCCAACAAAGTTGGTGATTCAAGCTAGCCGGCCGGTAAGTGATGTAATCTAATTCTATATATAATACTTATAGTATATCTAGCTTTTACAAACCAAGACCTAGGGATACTCTCCTAGTAGCCGCTAGTTCTCTGATCTCGCCTATAAATATCCATGATCCTCACTCCCCAGCTGAGCAAGCAAGCAATACAGTATCTCCAGGCAATAAGAGAGACCAGCACTCGCTAGCACATCAAGTAAGATCATTGATCGATCGATCATGGCTACTACTCGTGCATGTGCAGCTGCAAGACTAGGCAACATCCTCTTGCTCGTCATCGCCGCGCTGCTGGCCGGCAGCTCGTCGGCGCAGCTGTCCACCGGCTTCTACTCCAGCTCGTGCCCCGGCGTTTACGACGCCGTCAAGTCGGTGATGCAGTCGGCCATCGCCACCGAGCAGCGCATGGGCGCCTCCATCCTCCGACTCTTCTTCCACGACTGCTTCGTCCAAGTACATAAGACTTAATTATTCGTCTTAATTACTAGTGGTACATGATATGGTCATATATAATCACCTGCACGAAGCCTGCTGATAAATCACCAATTCACTCACCATAAACATAAGGGCCATGCATGCATATTCCTCACTTGTAATATAATGCCGTGCGTGCGTCGTCAGGGCTGCGACGCGTCGTTGCTGCTGGATGACACGGCTAGCTTCCAGGGCGAGAAGATGGCCACGCCCAACAATGGCTCCGTCAGAGGCTTCGAGGTCATCGACGCCGTCAAGTCCGCCGTCGAGAAGGTCTGCCCCGGCGTGGTCTCCTGCGCCGACATCCTCGCCATCGCAGCGAGGGACAGCGTCGTCATCGTGAGTAGTCTCTATCGTTTCTCTCTGCTGAAAATTCACCACATAAGTGGCAACCAATATAAATATAAATATAAATCGATGCGTGGATCGATTCATATATATACGTGGCATATATAATGCAGCTTGGCGGACCGAGCTGGGACGTCAAGGTTGGGAGGAGGGACTCGACGGCGGCGAGCTTCAGTGGAGCCAACAACAACATCCCACCACCGACGTCCGGCCTGTCCAACCTGACATCCCTCTTCGCCGCGCAGGGCCTCTCCCAAAAGGACATGGTCGCGCTCTCCGGTACGTAGCTACTACATGACTACATGTTGTTGATTATGTTGATCACCAAATTTATTTATCATAATGTTACCCCGATGACGAATTGACCACAAGTTGACCCAAAACGTTGACAGAGTTTACTAACGAGATGGTGACTTGCCACAGATTGTCGGCATCATATTCCTCAAAGATAAACTATATTGTTTACAACATCACTTTTTTAAAAAAGTGTAGATAACTAAAACAAAATCTTTAGGGTCGGTAGAGAAATTAATTTTGTAATTTTCTGATCTGCATGTTTCACACCAAAAAAGAAGACGACATCAGCATGTTGCTTTATTTGCCTCTTTTGCAGGAGCACACACCATTGGTCAAGCTCGTTGCACCAGCTTTAGGGCACACGTCTACAACGACACCAACATCGATGGCGCCTTCGCAAGAACAAGGCAGTCAGCTTGTCCTAGAACCTCAGGGTCAGGTGACAACAATCTGGCACCTCTTGACCTTCAAACCCCAACCGTATTCGAGAACAACCACTACAAGAATCTTGCTTGCAAGAAGGGGCTTCTGCACTCCGACCAGGAGCTCTTCAACGGTGGATCTACTGATGCTCAAGTCCAATCATACGTTAGTAGCCAGAGCGCGTTCTTCGCGGATTTTGTGACCGGCATGATCAAGATGGGTGACATCACGCCATTAACGGGCTCCAGCGGGGAGATCAGGAAGAACTGCAGAAGGACTAACTAAGAGGCAGTCCACTACATTACACTATCCACTGTCAAGATTTTTTAATAATATTTAATGTTACGCAGTACTATCTCGCAAATGTGTAACCTCCTACAATTTTATTTGGACAACTGTGATGAAATCATTATGCTGTATGGCCAATGTATTCAGATGAGACTGTTTAAATTTTTAATATATTATTTTTTCCTCTATAGTCTTTAGTTTTTTCACATCAATAGCATTTACCGTACGTGAGAGCTAAGTGCCGTTAAATACTAAAGGCGGGGTTGGGGGGGGGGGGCATATATTGTACGTACAGCTTAAGCTAAGTGAAGTGAAATATAGTATTTCAGAAATGGCATATAATGTATACCAATATATAGCTTAATTAAAAAGTTAGCTGAAATTTAATTGTATTGTGAACAGTGTTTTAAATAGCGGGCTAAGACGTTTAGCGGCGGGGCTACCGTTACAGGCTATAGCCGGCTATAGCGGGATATAGCCGGATAAATGCCATAGCGGAAGCTCTTTTCTGGCAGCTATAGCCGGCTATAGCGGTAGTTTAGCCTGCTATTTAAAACATTGATTGTGAAGGTAGGCATTTGCATATACCTGACCTAACGCTAACTAGCTAGGAGTCCAAGTCCAACCTTGCCAAACGTGCCATATTATCTATTATTCCATCTATCTATTGATGAATGTATGTAAGAATGATTGATTAATGTTGAGCTTTGACTCCAGATAGCTCGAATAATTCTGAATTTGCTGATGAACACAACGTCTCTATCACTAATTAACAATCTACCTAGGTCCTAGGCATATCATGTAGTCTCACAATTTCTTTGAAAAATTGTTGTGCAAGAGTTGTGCTAGAATAAGGATGAGCCAGTGGAATAAAATGAGCTATTTGGAGAATCTCTGTCCACTATTGTTAAAATAACTGACTTGCCACCAACCTTTCGTAATCCCTTGATGAATCCATACTAACATCCTCCCATATGCCCTGAGGAATTTCCAAGCTTTGTAGTAGGCCTCTTTGGTGTAGGTGTTCTGTTTTGTTCTATTTGTAGTTCAAGCAATCCCGAATAAATGTCGTAACTATATCATGGCCATATGGAATTAATGTAGAATGCAATGGCGTCTGTGCCATGCTAGAGGATAGCACCAAAATCCTGTTTCTGAAGCATCACACTAATCAATGGTGAATGGTTTCAAAAAAAAAATCTCACAATTGGAGTACTCGTGTAGAGGATAAATTTTGTTTTAACTGTTCAAAAACTGTCTTTGCTAATGAAGACCATGTAAAGCTGTCCTTTTTTAGCAATTGAGTCAGGTATTTTGCTATTATATCATATTCTTTAATGATTTTTCTATATTAACCTACCAATTCCAGAGAGCCTCATGGTTGTCTTATCAATGTTGATTGTGGCCAAGATGTGATCGAGTTGACTTTGGATGGACTCACTGCTACTCCCTCGGCCGACACAATATGTCTCAGAGACGATACCTCAGAGGTTCCAAATAGTCTCCAGAACCAGACACACATGACACAAGTGCTGTGACCATGAAGTATATCAGTATATCATAAAAAAAATACCAGGACGAACTTTGACAGATAGGGTCCCAATGCATCATTCATTAGAGCTTAGAAAGCAGATGGTGCGCTTGTTTATCGGGCATGCCCAAGAATTCAAAGTGACCATGATGAGGTCAAAATGATGTTTTGTCAATGTCAGCTGAATTCATGCATACCTGGTGGTAACCCCAATGAAGGTCCAATGCAGGTTTGTGAAATATTTTGCCACTCACAATTCATCCAATAACTCATCGGTAGTCGGTATTGGGAATTTGTCCTTTATTGTATTGTCGAGAGCTCTATAGTCCACACAAAATCTCCATGTTCCATCTCTTTCTTAACTATAAGACTGGTGATGAGAACAGTTCATAAAAAAAAGACGGGTTATGAGAAGGATTCCTTGATATAGCATCTTTGTCCATATCATTCTAGTTATTTTTTTATCCGAGGGTATTTGTATGGTCTTACTGCCACTGCCATGTTTGGATCCTTGAGGTACGGTGTATGTGGTGATCATAGCGCCTAGATGGTGGTAGCCCCGTTGGTAGGTTGGATAGACTTATAAATTCATCATGCAGTAGTGTCTCCATTAGTTCCGCTGTCTTGCTGCAATTCAATGAAAATATGGATGTTGGTAGTCGACCCAACCTGACCATGTTAGAGATGGACTATTTCTCCATAATTTCATTATGAGGTTCTCAAAATTCCAAATGATTGGTTCTAGGTAACAGAGCCAATTTACTCCCAATATTATATATCATAATTATCCAATGGAATTTGGTTGAATAGTTCTAGTTTTAGAAGTGTCTGCCGTTCCTTGGATTTGATATCTCAGGTTTTACTCCCCTAGTGAAGAGCTACATCGGTTTCTATGCGCTTTTAGAGTTATTCATATAGGCTATGGCGACACCGTCGTCCACCCATTTCGCTATGTGTTGTTTTGATGTTGTTTCACATGTCACTTTATTATTTGTTCATGCGTCATCTTCCAGTTGCTTCGCGTAGTTTTGTGCTACATGTAGTCTTCATAATTGTGTACATTTTTCCTTCATGCATATCAACATGTCGGTTTACAATTAGTCTATGTGTTGTTTTTTTATTGGAAAAAGTCTATATCACCCTCAACCTATGGAGGTTGGACTACATAGTCCCCCAACCTATGAAACCGTTTATATCACCCCCTGAACTTCTCAAAACCGATCAAATTACCCCCTAAAACAGTTTTAAAAAATCATAGTAAATCATAGAAAAATCATAAAATAGAAAATCCAATTGTGTGTGGACTCTAAATGAGTGGATATACACATTGAACATGTAATATGGTATGCTTTAGTACATTTTTTCACTGTAGCTTTAGATCTATGCTTTTCTCCATAGTTGTAAAAAAATGTATTAAAGTATACCATATTATATGTTTAGTGTGTATATCCACTCATTTGGAGTCCAACACAATTTGATTTTCCATTTTATGATTTTTTTTGTGATTTATTATGATTTTTCAAAATTGATTTAGGGGGGTAATTTAATCGGTTTTGAAAAGTTCAGGGGTACCGTTTCATAGGTTGGGGGTTATGTAGTTCACCCTCCGTAGGTGGAGGGTGATATAGACTTTTTCATGTGTTGGTAGACTAAAACTCCACATGTGCACGTTTCATATCAATTTATTAGAATAGAATTATCGTAAGCTTACAACAATTTATTACAAAAAAATCAAATAGTAAATTTTAATAAAAAAGAAAATAAATAGCAAGTTCATAACAACACTATTATTGATACAGTTCCATACATTAGAATCAGGCTGAGAAAAAGTATCACCGGGACTAGGGTTGATGGACAAGATCCTCTTGAGCTCTTTGGCCATGTTCAGATTCCCAACTATTCACTATTCATTCCAACTTTTCACTATTCATTCCAACTTTTCACTATTCCCCCCTCACAAAACACGTTTCCCAGCGAATGCTACAGTGTTTTTCTTATGCTACAGTATTTTTTCCTACAATCTAAACACACATTTATGTTGTTTTTGATCTTCTAGAGCTCGTCATGTATTTACCCACCTAGATAACGGCTCTCCGTAGCGCCCGCCACACCAACGATTTCTGGTAGTTGACCCACCTGCTCTCTCCGTCCCAAAAAGAGAGTCGTTTTGGGTGTTTGTGTCATGAGTTTGACTAAATTTGTAGAAAATATGTGTAACGTTTAAATTATTAAATATTTTTTTATAAAAAAACTAGATTTAAATATCTATCCAACAATATCTATGTAGTACCATAAATTTTAATATATTTTTATATATAATTGACCGAAGTGTTTTCGGGGAGCAGATGTGATCGGTAGCCGGTCCACAAATCACTGCCGAAGTATTAAAAAAAAGAAAAAAAAATCGCTGCCGAGCATTCACAAAAGGTGCACGGCTTCTCGGGAAGGAGCAATCTAGGAACCCCTTTTAGCCACAGTCACAATACTAAAAGTTGCGAGGACTGGACTGAATAAAGCGCCTCTCCAGTGCAGGGTTTACAAAACCGGTCCGGTAGTTCGTACCGCCGGCCGGCGGTAACGGTATACCGGACCGGTTTGACCGGGATCCGGTAGAAACCGGTTGCATTCAAATTTTGAATTCAAATCCCCCGTGCAACCGGTTTTTCTCGGTAAACCGATCGAATTGACCGGTATCCGACCGGTTTTACCGGTATACCGACCGGTTTCATCCGGTTTTGGCGGCAGTCCAAACCGGTCGGTTTGGGGCGGTAACCGCCCGGTTTGACCGGTATACCGGCCGGTTTGGAACGGTTCGATGGAGAACCAAAAATTGCCATGAAATATGCGTAAATTAAGGAAAAAAATAACTAAAAATATAGACAAACATCCATACATATAATTGTACATACAAACATAGTACAAATGTCCATGCAAATAGTTCAGTAGTCCTCTGGTACAAATAATTGTTAATACGAATAGTCTCGCACAAAAAATTGTTCAACGGTAGCATCGCGAGGCCATTTCATACTCCGCGGTGGACATCACATTCAAACCCTGCCTTACCAGCAACTCAGCTTTGAAGTCTTGCCAAGTTTGGCCCGTCCAGGCCGATGTCGTCTGCCACTCCTGAAGTAACATATTGTACCAATGGGGATCTTGCCATTCGTACACCCATCTCATCGGTGGCTGCATGCTCAACTCCGGTATAGGATAGTGGTAACTAGACTGTGAGGAATCCCTGTAGGAGGAGCTAGAAGAGAACTGTGGAGAGTCGTAATCCGTCGGTCCAACCGTTCTCCTCTGCGACATCGGTGCTCCATGGTCAATGTCCTGGGTTGCATGTGTGAACTCAGTCTCCCCTGCAATGAACCACATAGTATAATTAATACTCATAAGTCAAAATAATAAAAACATGTTCATATATACGTACACTTGGTACCTGTAAAATGGAGACCAGCAGGTGGGTTTGAAGGTGACACGCCTCGGCCCCCGCCACCGCCAGTAGCACCGCCACTGCCGCCACCACCATTTCCATCATCACCATCACTGCTACCATCCCCATCATCACCATCATCGCCGTCATCGCCATCATCACTATCATCACCATCATCGCCAGAGCTGCTGTCCTGAGACTCCTGATACTCTGGGCTTTTATCACCCTCACCATCATCAGTGTCTTCACCGCTCAGGACTTCTATTTCTTTCTGTTTCCCTTTTCCCGTTGCCTGGCCTCGTTGGCGCTTCGGGACAACCTTGCTAGGCGCGACGTGGTACTTACGCTTCCCTACATGAGTGTCACCCACATGTCGCCGTGCCCAATCACTAATGCAATCTTCCCCTGTAGAAGTACGGAGGTCCGCCGGATTTATTTTATCAGCGACAATATTAGATGGAAGCGGCGTGTCACCTTCATCGTCGTCCTCGTCTAGAACAGGAGCTTTGTTTGACCTTCCATATTCCATCCAATCCCGCACTGCACTTTTAGGCTCATAGAATGAAAGATGGGCTAGCTGGTCAATGAAATCTTCTTGATCCCGTGGAGGATCGGCAACATCCGCAAGTCGCAGGCGCAGGTTGTAGTTCACATAGACAAGCTTGTTCAATTTTTTGTGTGACAACCGATTGCGAACCTTTGTATGCAGCAAGGCAAAAGTACTCCAGTTCCGCTCACATCCACTTGACGAACAACATTGACCAACAAGCCGCAAAGCAAGGGCCTGCAGCCTGGGAGTTTTGTTCCCGTTCATCATCCACCATGAAGCTGCAGTTGTCTTTGGGTCATGCGCCATTTGTTGTGCCAACTGTGTGCCAAAGTCACCACGTTTCTGTCGAAACAGCTCAGCCTCTTGTAATGCCTGGACGGCGCTCGAGATATCGGTCATGCGCTGAAAAGCATCCTTCAGTGTGCTCCACATTTCTGTACTTGGTGTCCACGAATAGGCATACCTCGGATTGAGGACAGAAGCTGCAAAATAGAAAGTACCACGAATGAGCATAAGGTGTATGGAACGTGAAAGTATAAACTTTTGTTCACAATCAGCAGAATCCGTCTTACCTGGAACCACATAGGTGTCATAGAAGATGTCCTTCAACCTTGCGTTGTAAATTCGTATATACTCTTCGTACATGGAAACATTGCGGCCAAAGAAAGATTGCATTTCATTTCTCACGCTCTGTACGTTGTGACATACCTCGCACATGTTCGGCCGCTTGTCCTGATCAGCAAAGCGAAGTAAGCTGTATATTGGTTGGACTGAGTCAATGATAAATTTCATTCCCTCCCACCACTCTAGACTTGAAAATCTTGTATGAGTAAATCTACCCATATTTGAATTGGCCCATTTGCTCTGCAAAAATTCAGGAGATGCCATCCACTGCATGAAACGTTCACGTTTCCGATAAATGCTGTCTAGGAACATGTAGTTGGTCCCAAAGCGAGTTGCACACCACTTCACCAACTCACCACCAATCGCCTGCCTCATCATTGCATTCAACTGACCATGATTGTGTAGCCACGTTGATATTTTCTTGCATTGATCAATCAAATCTTGATGTTCGTACCTTTCACCGATATCCTTTAACATCAAGTTGACAGTGTGTGCTAGACAAGGTGTCCAACTAATGTGTTCGTATGTTTCTCGAATCCCCTTGCAGGCTTTCTTGTAGTTGGAGCCGTTGTCCGTGATCACATGAACGACATGCTCTGGTCCAATTTCGTCCACCACCTTCATAATTTCCTGCAAATACACATATTGTTTAGCAACATCCAAATTATATTCGGATCGAAATGAACTAGGTACGGGGTTACCTTCCGCAAATACGCAGAATCTTGAGATCTTCCAGTCGCATCAACAGACTTGTGGAACCACATGACCCCATTGCAATATATCAAAAAGTTAATAACACTCATCTTTGTCGGCCCAGTCCACGAATCACACATCAACGTGACGCCGAACATAGGCCACTCTGCCTAAAACTTGGCGTATTGAACCTGCAAGTCTCGCTCGTTTTGATCCAGGTACTTGCCATCAATATCCCGTCCAGTGGGTGACACGATACCTTCACCTGCAAAACATATGGCAGTCAGGAGATTAGATCTAAACATGTAGTTACGTGGCTACTATTTTGGCTGCAAAGAAAACATACCCCACTTCTGTGTCTCTCTGACCGCACTGACAAAGTATGGACTGTCAGCTTGTCTTCCAGGAACTCCCGCAGTATGGAAAAACTTTGACCAAGCTCTCCCAATAGCTTCCTTTGCATTCTTGCCCTTCTGCGTCCATGAGCCTGTGTCAATCCTTGGCTGCGTGGATCCACGCGACGAACCTAAGTTGTAGTCCGTCACCCCAGGAGTCTGCCTCGCTGAAGTTGCCCTTCGAAGCATCCTCTGCAACTGGCCCTCTCCCCTCGTACTACTACCCGCTCCATGCTCGTATGCACCTCCTCTCTCTTGCACCCCGCGACGGAACTCCTCTTCCGCTCTTGATTGGTCCAGGGCACGCTGCAGCTCAGCCTCCTCATCATACGCTTCATCTCCACCAGGATAGTTACCTTCCGCTGCAGCCTTCTCCTTTCTCAACCTCTCTTGAGCACGTTGAGCAGTTAGCCTCTTTGTCCTTTCAAGGTCACGCTGAAAGTACTCACGCACCTCCTTTGAAACCCTATCACAATGGACGACCTCCGTCCCGCGCCCTGCCAAATGTTGTTTCAATCTAGTGGCACCACCGCCTCCCTTGGACTTATGACAATAGTTGCATCTCCAACCGGGGTGAAGACGTTCACCGTGTTCCCATACAACATCTTTCTCTCTGCCAGACATTGCGTATCTACAAACATAGAACAAACATAAACATATCAATATCAACTTGACAACACATAGCTATATCACAATGCTTAAATCCTACATCCATTTCCTTATTTCCAAAATCACAATACCCTACATCTAAATGTACATACATGGCTACAAATCACTAGATCCACTTCATACATTCTAAAATCACTTGGATGCAATCAAAATATACCTAAATATCTCCATCACCACATCCATTTCATAATTTCATAGATCACAATAGCCTAAATCATTGAAAAAATCATCAAAACCTTACCTCACCCGCGGTCGGCCGGTAACCGACCAAACCGACCGAAAACCGGTCAAACCGGAACGGTATACCGGCGTATGGAGCCGGTAACCGTCGCGCCGCAAACCGGAGCGGTATACCGCTCAAACCGAGCGGTAACCGCTCGTACCGGGGCGGGATCCGGCTGTTGCGCGGCGGTTTCGCGGCGTGGGGCGTTTTTTCGCCCGAGAGAGGACTCAGCTGCGCGGGGGGGGAGCGACGGGGTGTCTGGGGGTGAGGGGGGCGAGGGGGGGTTATTAGGGTTTACGCGATTTGGGCCGAGTTGGGCCGAGTTGGGCCGACTGGTTTTTTTCTTTTTCTTTTTTTATTTAACTTGTATTTAGCGAAAGAAATAGCAAATGACCAAATATTTGAGAAATTTTGACACCAATAGATCCATCACACCATGAAGTATTTTTAAGAATTTTTATCCGATTTTTCGAATTTTTAAATTTAAATTTGAAATTTTTGAATTTGGGCGGTTTCATACCGCCCCGAACCGGTACCGGTCCGGGGCGGTACGACCGGATCCCGCGGTTTTCGGGCCGGTTCCCGCGGTTTTTTTAACCCTGCTCCAGTCTCCACTCTGTCTCCGGTCTCCCCTTCCCGGCGTCGGAGTCGGAGGCGGCCACCGGCGCACCGCGACGCGATGGAGCACAACAACCTTCTGGCGGCGTGGCCCGTCGTGGGCCCGGGCGTCGCCGGCGCCGTCTTCGGAGCCGGGTGGTGGTTCTGGACCGACGCCGTCGTCTGCAGTGCCGCTGCCGTCCCCTTCCTCCACTACCTCCCAGGTACGCGCGCGGTGCGCCATCCCCGCGAGCGTCGCCCCTGTCGTCTCGCCTCCTTCGCCCCAGTGTATCCCGAATTGTAGGAGTTTTAACGGGTCGTGCCATCTGGGTCCTGGTTTGATTAGGGTTCTTCGCCACGTTCGCGGCGCTCATGTTCAACTGCGTCAACCGGGAGGACATCGGCGACGGTTACTACTCTCCCTACGACGACTCCGAGTGGAGGTGAGGCAAAGATTCTCGAACCTTTCGGTCGTTAATTTCTTTTATATCATCTGTAGTTGTACCATGGTGCGGTTAATTGAACACTGAGAGGTCCAGCAGTTTGATTTGGTAAATTCGATGCTTGATTGTGTGCGTTGTGATGGCATTACTTGCTGCACGGATTTTCATATGTACTTGGTTTGGAATTAGATTGGCTATGCATATTGTAGCTTAGAACTTGCTGAGGTATGATTGATTGAACAAGTGATTTGGATTTTCAGTTGTTTCAGTTTTATTATGGCAGGAGTGGGGTATTAGGTGAATTAAGCAGTGAGTACTTCATAATAGAAGGAATCAGAGACATATTGGAGAACATTCCATCAGTGTGCCATAGAAATTTAGACCTCTTCCATCAATGACACAAAATTTTCAACATTCCCATCAATGCCATAGAAAATTCCACCGATGCCGCCAATTCCATTTCCGTCCACCTGCTGTTAAATTTGACCGGTTCATCCGTGGAAGGGGTATCCGTACTAGAGTAAAAGACCGTTTTACCCGCGCCCTTCCCGGCTGCCACCCCTCCCGTAGCCTCTCCTGGCCACCGCCACAGGAACACCTCCAACCAAGGCGACAGGGAGGTGACACCTGCAGGCTGCAGGGTGGCGAGGTGGCACAGGCTGCAGGGCAGCCCTAGGGGGGCAAGTTTACCATGGCAGGTCCTCCTTGGCTTGAAGAACGGTAAGTGAATTTTGCTAGAGATCTCATTTTGCTATGTTGTGATGAGTGCAGTAAACATGCAGTAGTTTTGATGCCATCTTGATTGATAGGATGGATCCTAACTAAACCTCTTTCTTGGAATTACTAATGCAACCTGATGAAACACCTATTTGGCCCACTGATGCTCCATCCATCCAGCAAAATTAATCTGTATGATTCTCATGTGATGAGAAAATTGCTGTCATGTTTATTGCTATACTGGTGATATATGCGTTGTCTTCTCTGTATATATGCATTTGGTCTATTTGATATGGAATGGCACTGATGGAAATAGTAAAAATTTACTCCATTCTATTGGAGGGGCATTCAAGTCTTTTCTCTATCTAGTTAATTGTGGCTTCACAGTGGGTGGATGGAAATGGCATTGGTGACATCAGTAGAAATTCATGTGGCACTGATGGGAATGTCGAAAATTTTGTGGCACTGATGGAAGAGGTCTAAATTTCTATGGCACTGATGGAATTTTTTCTAGATATTGTGTTGTGTCTATTCTGATTGAAGCACACACTTTGAACAACTGAACCATACTAAAATTAGAAGATGATGCCATTTTCATGTCGTTTTTTGTGAATGAAATAACCATGGCATGGGTCAGTGCAACAGTATAGCATATAAATGAAATCCTAACAGGTAAAGTGATCAGAAGAAAGACAAACCTTATGTTTCTAATTTCCAACATTTGTGCCAAATAAACTAGGGTTAACTAAGGTGTGTAGGAAGGTAATCTTGATTAGTTTATGTGCAAATTAGTCAACAAATTATCCAGTGACTTGTTCTCTGCTTGCTATGTTTAAAAAGACTGTCATTTATGAAGCACTATGGTAAGTAAGGTTGTTCTCTCAAAATATCTATGAACTGCACTCTGATTTAACTTTTACCCCATCTTCTATGTGACATCTGAATGCATCAAATTTGTAGGGTGAAGCTCTGGCTTTTCATTTCATATGTGGTGTCTTTTGTCTCATTGGCTGGGGCAGTTGGATTTTTGGTTCAAGATGCCCTTACAAATACAGGACCATCTGCATGGACTGGCACTGCCGGTGTCCTACAGTGTGTCTGCGTGTTAGTAAGGTATTCACTATTTCCTTATCTGGTGCCTATACCTATATACCATTAGCGTTTTCCTTACACTGTTTCACCTTCCTTCTGGCGCTTATAATGTGGGTGATATACCTTGCAGTGGTCTGATCTACTGGACGTGCCACTCTGAAGATTGACATGACAGGTGTGTATGGCCAGGGAAGATGGGGATTCTAAAGGCAAATGACATGAGCTCACTTATATTTTGTCTTTGCTTTGCCCCAAGTCTCCGAAGTTTGGTACCCCTGTAAATATAGTCTTCATACTATGCTGCACAGAATGCTTAAGTTGTTGTTTTGGAGCTACAAACTTTGATGGACGATAACTAGTTGATATAGTCACATGTTGGGCAATTTTCTCGTGCAAAGTCACTTGTGTTTTCCTCATTTAACTCTTGAGGACCCATTTCAGTCATATTGTATCCCATGGTCATATCATATCTCACCAAAATTTGTAGAAGGAAGCCAAATAAACACGTCAATTCTGATGTTCAGAAGAACCTGTCTGTATTGCCTTAGAAGATTGAAAGGTGTAACTATTAAGGTCCTATATCACATCACCTGTTTGTTTCCAAGCTAAATCCCGGTCCTGTCAGAGTAATACATCTTATCTTTAAGGTTTGGTCTTAGTTCATGATTTAAATAAAGGTGAGGAAAAATTCAGTCTGCCGTATGCAGAAACAGTACCAACAAGGTTGTAGAAGATGAGCATGTATGTATTCCAGTTCCAACCATTGGCTTGGCGTGGTATATATGGCATGACAGTGATCGCCTGCTCGGGAGACTCCTCTGGCAGCTGTTCTGCTTGACTGGTGTAATCAAGAAGGAATATTCGTTGCCTGACCTTGTACTACGTCCAGCATAAATCCTCGTCGCGTCGTCGACTCGTCGGCATGTTCGCCGTTCGACGCCGCTCAGTACTTGTGTTTCACGAGTCGAGCCCAGTTGACTTTGACTTAAAAACATAGGAATCCAAGAAGAGAGAACCCAGCGCCAGGATTGGAAGCTTCTAGGCAGTTTGACCGTCAGCTTCTCAACAATTTGACCGCCATGACGGCATGACCTGATGACCAGGACATTACATGCTTTTCAGGCATCAACCATTTCCACCCAGCACTCACTGACGCAAAATTGATTTTAAGAGTATCTGCTTTTTTCCTTTATGTTTTGCAAATTTCATCACTGTGACAACAGCTAGTTGGACGACTGGTAGAGTTTCAACAACCTGACGACCATCCAAAGTCAGATGTCGTCACATGGCAGCAGGACGCCATAGCATCTCTGCCTGGTTCCCTGGCATATAGCATAGGAGTATAGTTTAGGCCTTGTTTAAGGGTGTATTTAGTTTGGAAAAAGATTCCCTGAAAATATACTGTTCACCGAAAAAACACTGTAGATAAATAGTATTACGTGAGTGGGAGAGATTAATGAATAGTGAAAAGTTGGATGAATAGTGTTTTTTTGGAGGAGTTTTTGAAACTAAACGGACCCTAAATTGGAAAGTTGGTGTAAAGTTGGCACGTTGGAAAACATGTTCTGTGAGAGGGACGTGGTTTCCCGTGCACCAAGTTGATGCTAACTTGAGCAACTAAACAACTTTCGGAAGCTGTTACCTCGCCAAATGTTTGCGCCTAACATGTTGGAATGTTTCTCTACCGGAACATGGTCAATTTAAACCACAGATTTGGTGTGGCCCCATGTAGAATCTTGACAGAGGCCGGGCCGGCCATGTGGCGGTAAAGAATCACCTAGTTGACAGGACCGCAGGACTCATCACTGCCCCGGGCTCGAGCTCTCACCTTTGGGAAAGTTGTAGGGAAGGCTCGATAGTTCACGTGAGCTGGCAAGGCGATGAAATCTCAAGTGAGGCGCAATTCCTCATCCATCTCTTTTTTTTTCTCTTTTTTTCTGAAACGATTCCTCATCCATCTTGACGGCCTGTTCGGTTGTCTGGATGGCTTAGGCTGGGGCTGATTTTTGTGAGAGAAAGTTACTGTTGACTAGCTGGTGGCTGGCTGATTTTTGTGAGAGAAGAGTACTGTTGGCTGGCTGGTAACCAGCCAACCGAACAGGCCCTGAACCGCCTTATTAGGCCCATCAGATTAAAAAGTGAGTGGGTTGGGAGATCCTCACTGTGTATTCAGATTGCAGGCATGTTTTGCATTCAGAGATAAATTTGAATTAGCTAAAAATTAGCATATGGTGATCCAAACAGAGGGCTAAAGGTAGGCTAAAATTTTTGCTAACTCTCATCTAAAGTTTAGTCCATTAACTAACCTCCCAGCTAATAAAAGCTAATTTTAGACCACAAATGCAAAAAGTTCAAATTGTTCTCGCACCAAAACGTTATCTTCGTTTGCTACGTCCTCACTAGGGATAGAATAGGCTTTATCAATATTTGGGCTAAGAATTAGTTCTAGATCCAAACAACACAAGGCTAACTAAACATAAGGTCCTGAATCATGGATTGTATCAGGGTTATGCCTATTGGCGTATGGTATTTCTCTTTTTGACAATTCATTATACACATAAGGTCAAGTGGTTGAGAGGAAAAGGAATTATTCATATAAAATTAATGTTCACATAGCACGGTAGTGTAGTGTTGGTTCCAACCAACCATTGCCACTTCCATTTCCATGACGCGGCAGCACAGCATGGCACGTCGGCGACTGGGGATGGCGGCATGGCGCGCAGCCACGCACACACGCATTCGCTGGAGATTGGACCGTGTGCTGTGGCCTCTTCGTGCCTAACCACTAACATGCACTAATCATTCTCTTTACTTTATTATTACAGCAAATCAAACAAAGGACGCCTTTTTAAAAACTAGTTCTTTTTTCCTCCGTGGTGACGTTTGTTACGGGAAAAAAAAAATCAACCGTCTTGACTCTCATGTCGTCTTTTGCCCACCATCTAGGCTTCTACACACTGGCATAACTTTGTGCTCCCAAGTTTTGTCTTTTTAGTCTGTAAATAAATCTATTGTTCTCTTCTAATCTTACGTTCAAAATGGTTGCTAGTTTGATCTTCTCGATGTATTGTGAGGTTCTATTGTAAGATGTTTGAGACCCAAATCTAGTTAACCTATTCACATCCTTGAGCGGCACACAGGACCTAACTTGACACAGTGGCCAGGCCGTAATCCAACTAAGCACCAGCTCCTCAAGCTCAAGGCTAATCATGGTGTACTCCTGCATCACGTCACATGATCAAACGACCAAAGGGTTTGCTCTGATTCTCTTGTGCCATTTTGCAGCCATGTAGCACAAGAACCTATAAAAGTATAAAGTGATAATCTTAAAGAAAACGAGGCTAATCTTTGGGGTTTCTTTTTTCATTTTGGGGAGAATGGTTTATTTTAACACACGTGATACACTTTTTTTTGTTTGTTTTACGGAATTTGACAGGGAGGTAGTGATGTATCATCGACAAGACCTAGGTGCCTTGCCCCAACTCACCTTACACGGAAGGACAGTAGGACACCCGTCCAAATCCGATACATATACAAGAGCAAAAAAAAACTCATATTCATAAAGAAAATCAATAAAAATGAGTGAAGAAAAAGAAAAGAGGAGGAAAAGAAAATGCTTTCAAAAGTGGGAAGAAGAGGAAGGCAACAAAGTGGCCGTCACGCACATCATTTCAGAGTTTCAAGCGGCCAGCTTCATCCTTCCCACTAGACCTGGCTCGGTCGGCTCACCGTCTCGGTGACCGCCGCCGTCTTTGACGCCTGCATCCGCCGCCGCCCCACCCAAATCTCTGTCCGTGTTTGGCCGAATCCCACGGGAAGCGCTCGTCTTTGCTGAGCTGCTCCGGAGCGGAGCTCCGGCTACTTGAGTTCGGGTTTGTTTCCCCATCTGATACCAAGATTCGGTGCTTCGCCGAGAGGAGGCGATGAAGGGGAAGGGTGGGGCGATGGACAGGAGGTCCTCCGCCAGGTGGAGGGTGCTGGTCCTCTGCGCATTCTGCTTCGGCCTCGGCATGCTCTTCACGGACCGGTTGGTCTCGCTGCTTCCCTCTCCCGCCGTGGGAAACTTTGGATCTCTCCTTGCGCTTGCTTTGCCCTTGGGGTTCTTGGGGTCCTTTACAGGATCGATGTATTGAAAGAAAAAAACGAATTTTCAAGGCTCTGGTCGCGTTTGAGATTTGGAGTTTGAATAAGTTCTTGGTTCAACCAATGGCGTTTTGAGATGTTGGAGGGAGACTGGATTTCGAGTGTCCTTTCCTTTTCTTACTATTTTTTCTTCTTTCCCATTCCTTCTCGGAGCTCATGGCGATCTGGGTTGGTGGAAAGTTCCTATTTTATTTCTTAATTAAGGGAGATCGTGTTTTGATGTCAACTGGTGGAGGTGTCTTCATGTACCTGCTCGTGCGTGTGTGGTTTGGTGGTTCTTACTGTCTAGCCAATTCATTTGCTAAGAAAGGAAATGGTGAATTTTAGTTTTTCATCGAACGGGATCTTACAAAAAACGACTTTTCCTGCAAAAATCGCACAAACTACTAGAAGTTTTTACTAGCCAATAGCTAGCTTGGATCAACAGCAATCGCCTGCATGCGTACAACGCTGTTGTTTTTGTTAAATTTGTACGATTTGCGGTATAGTTTGTATCTGTCAAAGAACGCATTTCCAGGTGAAATGATGATTTTTTAACTGCTGCCAAGAAATTAAATATGGCACTCAAACAATGATTTTCGTTTTATTTTTCGGTATTTAATTAAGTCCTACTTGCTGGTGGAGCCGTGATTCATTTTCATTTGTTAAAGCATGTGCTTGGAACAATACCTGGTGTTAAAGCTTGGCATGTAGTCGATTAATGTACCTCCCCAACCTTCCAAATTAGAAAAATACTGTAATTATTTAGATCCAATTTGTATACTTTATGTGAAGAGAAGTGGTGTTGGGCGTATTGTATTTGGATATAAAGATTCGCTTTTCAAAAAACCAACTTTTATGAATTACATGAAAAAATAGGCAATACTAGCCATATTATATCTAGTAGAAACTTGAGCTAAGAATTATTTGGAGTCAAGACCAAACATAGGCATGTAGCATCTAATGTTATTGGTGAATGATGACTATTTTGAGAAGCAGATAGGTTAACATTGCCGGTATCTTACTATGGTTTCTTGATTCCAAAACGTTGAGTTGAACAGTACATTCTGAAATTGATTGTAGAACTTCTTTTTGTGTTTCTTATTAGTTCATTGAGAAATATATTTTTTTTGTTTTTTATTAGTTTCCTCGAGAAATCTTGTGTTTTTTATTAGTTTCCTTGAGAAATCATTATTGGTTGTTTTTACAGGTTTTGGACAGCACCAGATACCAGTAACCATATCACGTCTCAACGCAGGAGGCAGGATCACGAGCTACAACTCGTATCAGAGGATTGTAATACAAAGAGGGTGGGTTCTATTGGATCTATATGATTTTTCCATGAATTTTATTACTTGATTTTCTGGTGAAATTTTGAATATAAATTTGGATGCAGAAGCATGGGGAAGACAAGGATATAATGGGAGAGGTAACCAAAACCCATGAAGCGATACAGTGAGCCCCGATTCCATATGGGATTCAATTAAGAATTTAACTGTGCTTAACTTATCTGTATCTTAAGACTTTACCTTTTTTTTTTATGGTGGTTAGATCATTGGATAAGTCCATCTCAACGCTGCAGATGGAGCTTGCAGCAAAACGGAGCACCCTGGAGCTGCTCCGTTCTAGTGGTTCACCAGTAACCTCTGAAACTAGCCAACCAAGGAAAAAGGCATTTGTTGTCGTTGGGGTCAACACTGCGTTCAGCAGCCGCAAGCGCCGTGATTCAGTCCGGGAGACATGGATGCCTCAAGGTGTGTAGCTGTTTTGTAGTACTTTGAACAAATCAGCATGGGCATGTCTACTAGATTTGCACAATGATCAAATTGTCATTTTCTAGTCATTCTTCAGTAATTAGTATTGAGTCCCTTTGCTGATTTCTAAGATCTATACTGTATCTCAATGTAATGGATTAGAATCACACCAGTTTCTATTAGTACAGCTAATGTAAGATTCTGTTTGGACTAGCTTAACTTCTGTGAATGAAATAGAATAATTTTCTACTTTTCCATCCTTCTCTGTAGCAAAAATTAGGGTGAAACTTATAGAGTTTATAATTTGGTAGCATCTTATAAGCAAGCTTCTCCAGATAACTTCAGGTATTGGAAGATGTACATGTTATCATCCTTGTGTAGAGTTGTTTCATCCCCTATGGTGATATCACAGTCAACAATCTTTTTTAGTAATGGTCTCTTCTTTTTATTAGGTGAAAAGCTGCAGCAGTTAGAGGAACAGAAAGGAATAGTTATTCGCTTCACTATTGGGCACAGGTAAACAGATGCTCTTTTATGGCTAGCACATTGCTTATTTTTTCTTACTGCACATTGTAGTTTGTCTTCCCAAGCTCTTGTAGTAATTCCAGCCGGACTTTTTCGTGTTCCATGATAGAATGAATTAACTTCCAGTGCTTTTTCTTTGTTACCAGTCTTCCACAGGTTCAGATTATTGTGATTCAGACAATTCATCCATGCTAATATGCTGAATAATTTACTAGTAATATAGCTCTGATTTCTAAACTAAATTGTCATCATTTTTTGTTCTTAGTACTGCAAGGCAATCATAGCATATAGATATAGCCCTGTGCTTTCAGGAGCACCAAGTCCTACAAAGAGCCAATCTTGGCATTAATCTGCATATAACCTGAAATCCCTGAGTTCTATAGCTTCAATTGTAATCTTGATTCTTTTTTTAAATTTTCTTACTTGTTACTGTTTTAAGCCAACCCATGTTTCATTCATTCTAGTCTGTCTAATGGTGCAACTCAAATCACTGTTGCTTCTACACCCCCCCCCCTGCAGACATTTATTTCCTCACTGCTACATGCTTTCATCCTCTTACTTTAAAAAATCTACCTATTTTGTTTGTTACACAGTGCTACATCCAATAGTATACTAGACAAGGCTATAGATTCAGAGGATGCTCAACATCATGATTTTCTTAGACTGGTGAGGATGTACACTTAAATAACTAGTGAATTCAACTATACTTTTCTGGTGCTTGCCCTGACCATTTTACCCCATGTGTTTTATTTCATGATGCAGGACCATGTTGAAGGATATCATGAACTGTCAGCTAAAACCAAAATTTTCTTCTCAACCGCTGTCGGCATCTGGGATGCTGACTTCTACGTCAAGGTCGATGACGATGTGCATGTGAACTTAGGTGCTTATCTTCCTTGGACACAATAACTTCCTCTTGATATTTTTTACTCAGTTTTCTTTATTGTATGTGCATATGACTGAAACAGGAATGCTTGCCACTACCCTTGCTCGTCATAAATCAAAACCAAGAACTTATATCGGCTGCATGAAGTCAGGCCCAGTTCTCGCTGACAAGTAATGTTTACTACACTGTTACAATATGAATTTTAAATGCTAGATTTGAAGTACTAATAGATACCTGCTTGAACCTGCTCTGTTCATATAGGAATGTGAAGTATCACGAACCTGAGTACTGGAAATTTGGGGAGGAAGGAAATAAATACTTCCGTCATGCTACGGGGCAGATATATGCCATTTCGAAAGATCTTGCGACTTATATTTCAATCAACCAGTATGTTTTGTTAATGTTCACGCCATACTAAAGGGTGTCTGGTTATCTAAAAGAAAACTAACAATTCAAGTGATCTTTATCAGGCCTATCTTGCACAAATATGCAAATGAAGATGTATCGCTTGGATCATGGTTCATTGGTTTGGAAGTTAATCACATTGATGAAAGGAACATGTGCTGCGGAACTCCACCAGGTCTGTTTCATACTGAACAATATCTCGTTTTACATACTTGTCTTCTGCTTTGCGCTTATCGTGAATTCAAACTCCACAGATTGTGAGTGGAAAGGGCAAGCTGGTAATGTCTGTGTAGCATCTTTCGACTGGAGCTGCAGTGGCATATGCAAGTCTGTCGAGAGGATCAAGGATGTACATGCTCGCTGTGGTGAAGGAGATTCAGCAGTTTGGAGCGCACTTATCTAGCACATACCCTCCTTTGTTCGTAAATATGTAGCATACTTGGTAAGCACCCGTGGTGGACACCAGCATAGGCAACTCAACTGAACTTGACAAGACTGAGGATCACGCCCCATCGAATATGATCTTGAAACTGCAGAAACCATGATGTTGCCAAATGAGGTGCCTTTGGCTTGCAATTCCATGGCAACACGTAGTTTATGGAATGCTTGTTGACATATTTTGGTAGATGGTTTGCTGTCTGCCACCTTTGGCGACTGCTGGGGTTAGGAGACCAAAGTGTGTTGTAACGTTTGTTACTGATCTTACATGTAGGGGTCTGCGTACGGAGGTAGAGATCATGTGATGTAGAGATCATTTTTTCATGCAAATTTTGACAGATTCTTTTCGTGGGTTCATGAAAGAAAAATGTATCATGATCGTGATGTAACATACGGGCCCGTAGGACTCGACCAATGGCTGGTTCAGCAATTTTTGTTTTCATATTAACATCAGAAGATGTTTGCTTTCACTTTATGCACACGAAAAGGCACAAATCAGTCAGAAGTTACAAACATATAATTTCTATCCGAATTAACTGAGACTCATGTGTAGCCATATTCATCTCATGTCAAAACCCAAAGTATACCGCAAGCAAAAGATGACCTGTGAGAAAACAGCCTATTCTTTCAGAGGGCAGCACAGCCATGTGTTCAAGATCAGACTTACATGAGCTATCCCTGGGGAAACTCAGGGAAACCCCAAACTCCTTCCATGTGCAAAAAAAAACTGTCAGAACTATCTGTGAACACTAAATCCCTAACTGTTGGACATGCAGCAAAAGAAAAGAAAAAGATATCGCCATGTTAACAATCTAAGACAAAAACTCATGCCAAAAATGATTGCCATCTGTTATAGCATCTTTACATGGCCAGCGTTGCGTTGCTCGATGGCCTGTAGGCATTGCATTTTCCAACAACTCCTGCGGTGTCCTTGGTCTCTGCTACCTGCTTTCTGAAGAATTTTGCTATGTTCACATTGTCTTCAGCCCCTGGACTATTTATGCTGCTGCAGCTTCTCATTTACTTCTGCCTAGACATGTGGAGGAGAATGATCTTGATGTTCTCATGGGACTTCATAGACTGAAGCTTCTTCTTCAGTTCCTCACAACCGTTTACCTACAGAGTTTGAATTGATGTCATAAAAGGTGGTCATAATGGTAAAATGGACAGATGAACCAGTTATCACTGGAAAAGCAGAAAGCTGGAAATATTTGACAGTTGAGAAATCAAGGGTGCAAAGAAAAACTTACAGTGTCTACAATCTCACAAAGATCCAAAGGTTCAATTTGATCTGCTTCATCTTGTTTCCAGCCAAGCGATGTCAGGAAACGCTTGTCTTCAGGAGGAATGTCAGCCAGATAGTCCTCATCACCTGGTTCTGTAACCTCTGATAATGAACTAGCTTCCTCGTTGCCAGACTGGGATCTATTCCACCCATCATCAGAATCTGCTGGTGTTGAGGACAAACTGCCTTCAGCGCTCTCTGACAGGGACGTCTGAAATCCTTCATCACCTGTGTCAGCAGGCTCAGATGATGAGTCAGCTTCTCTGCTTTGCACGAGAAGCTGCTGAGACATCCCATCCACAACAATTGGTTTAAACGATGGAATGTTCTCCTCGGTATCAGATAGGTGCCTCTGAGACCCCTCAGAAGAATTTGCTTCTTCACAGAAACAGTTTACATGCCCTGTGCATTTTTCAGAAGGGTGCAAGGAGAAATTATTTCCAAGACCAAGAGAAGAATCCTGCATCGCATCAACGCTGGATGGGGATGCCTGACTCCCTGACTCAAAGACTGTGCTTGAACCATTTGAAGACTTGGTTCGTAGCATCTCAAAGAATCTATGCTTGTCTCTTGCATTTGATTTTTTATCACCACATGGACCTTGCAGGGGCAGAGGACGCTCATTTGTGCCAATCTTCAACTTTTGACTCACAACTTGTTTTTTCTGTGTATCCATTGATGCCAAAGGAGTTGGAGGAGGACTCACAGCTTTGATAGGGCAGTCTTTGCCAGTTTGTGCAGTACCATTTTGCTCTCGACTGAGGACTTGGAAACTTCCTGACTGAGAGAGCTTTGAAATATCGGCTTTAACAGGAGCTCTAATAGAACCATTGGCAGACTGTATTTTTATTTGTTGTGCAGTCCCACTAGGACCAGTAGGATCTCCAAGCCTTGTACCTTTTGTTTTCAAAGAACTAAGCACCTGGGAAATGATTCAAGACAATCAGTTCACATATACTAATTAGACACAACAGTGCGGTTCAGCAAAAAGACAGAACCACAAAGTTTCCAAGTTCACAATGTCTAGCATGTACATAAAGTGAGCAATTTTTTTGCATGTTCCCTTCAAGGGCATACACGAATAATCCATATCACATAAAAAACCCAATAAAGATATTGATGAATTTGACTTAAACAAGGTTGATTCAGACAGGCACAAGACTAATCATTTCTTGTGCATAAGTGTGCAACTATACTTCAATGAAACTGTAAGCAAAGAATCAGTACATATAGCATGTAAATGTACACGATTATTACCAAAAATTGTACTTTAGTTCTTTACAATAGGAAGAAAATAATGTGCCCCCATAAACTAACCCCTAAAAACAACAGCTACAACAGAGCTAGCATATAATCACCCCAATGGACACATGTAGGCTTTAGTTTGATTGACAATTATGCATATATGCATCAAAATCAAAACGTACAATATTCCACCTAAATAACCGAGCATCTCCACACTAATGCAAATCTACTAACAGTGATAAGGCATCTCCTAGGGGCATCATCGCTCCGTGCAATGTTCAGCTAATAGCAAATGTTGTTATAAGAGGACTATTTTAAAAAGTATATATGATATCAAAACATGTGTCATCAACAGGATATTTCAATATTTCTCTCTTCTGAAAGGCAGCCAATCATCTATGAAGATTGCTGTATATCCAACAGCTAAGGCGCAAAACTCAGAATGGCCAGGATTGCTAATGTCTTATATTGTAAGTGCCAACGACATGGTGATGCTCTTGTCTAAAAGTTGCATGATTACAAAAATAATGGCTGGCATAGATAATGGTACAAAGGAAATATTAATCATATCCGAAGGAAATATAATAGGAACTCACAGAAGATTTGATAGCTGGAGGTGTAAGAGGTCTTAGAGTATACTGTCTTAAGGTTCTTTCTTCGATCTTCTGAGCCTCGACGGATAACTACAATGAAAAAAAAGTACAATCATAAACTAAGAAAAAAAAATTGAATGAAGTTTGTCTAATATAATAAAGCATACTGTAAGCATTATGCAGTAGTTCACTGGTTACCTGAGGGCCACTGGAAATTCTTGGAGGAGCTTGCATCACTGTCTCTGCCATGCTTAATGCAGTCCCACTGTTTGGCACCACTTCAGTCTGTTTACTAGGAGCAATTTGTAATAGAGAAGACGTGACTGAGTTTTTCTTTGCATCACTTGCTAAAGGAAGATCTGCTAGCGCGGACCAGCCATCAGATGGAGTTATCAGAGGTACATTCTGAATTGGAGTGCTGATACACGGAGATGGGGCTTTGCTCATGGCTTGCCTTCCATTTTTGTCATCCAAATTAAGCTGTGGAAATTCTCGCTCAAAGGTTATACTAGCAGCTTTGCTGGCGTTGCTTACGATGTTACTGACAGAAGAATTGCTTACTGAGGACCCGGCAGCAGCATTACTTATGAAGGTACCCACAGAAGCATTGCTCAAAGAGTTAACAACAACAGTTCCAGTACTAGCAATAGTAAAAGTATTGCTTTTATCATTGCTTCTAGAAGAACTAACTGCATTATTTCTAGACGCACTACCATCATTCAGGCTAACTACTCCCTTACTCCATGTGTCTGCCTTCGAGCGGGCACGATTCATCCTTTCCCTTTCAGATCTGCATGTTCCAAAGGACTTGAAATCATCACGATCTGCAGCAGTCGACCTATTCTCCCTCCCACGGGAATCAAAGTCTCTCTCCCGATCCTTGTCCCTATTTCTTCCAAAATTGGCATAGCCCCTTGACTTCCCCATTGCATCCCGGTCAGGCTTGCGAGATCCATTCGATCCTGAACTTCTCCGTGATGAAGACTGACGAGAACTACGGTCACGGTCATTCTCAAATGAATGGTTTCTCGATGAACCACCTGTACCTTGATAATCTTAAGAGTCCAAGAAAAAATACTTGTCATTAGCATATTACTGACAATTTTGCAATGCAGAACAAAATGATATTTATAGTTGATTGGCAGGCCCACGACCATAAATCCAATTGAAATTGTTCAGATTTCACTTTGTGAACAAACAGTTTGCACATCAGTAGGAAACTCAAAACAGAAAAAGGAATAACAATCACATAACAAATACAAGGCTGCACCAGTACAAAAAGAAAACAAATGAACAAGATAACAGTGACACGGTGAACAAACCAACATAGTAAACGGCCACAGTGCAACAACGCCACCACAGTGCAACAATGACATTTATTTTTAAACATTAACTTAGAATTTGCACTAATTTAACAAGTGTTGCATTGTCCTCGAACAACACAAATGGACTAGCAAGATGTACAGCATAACTTTCCGACTGACTAAAACGAAATTTTAATTATAAAATATTGGTCTGCAAATATGTTATTTTATATTTTTCTTTTTCTACTCATCTTTTTCTCCATAAGAAAAATGAATGCTGATTGGTAGGAGTACTCCAATTAGAGAGACGTGTAATAATAGAAAGGTGCAAATATACATCATATACTAAGGCATTAGCACCTCCCATGGCTTTATGAGCGTAAGCGCAATGCACAATACAAAAATGTTTTTCATCCAACAGTGTTGCAGCAATTATATCCAAGACATAGACAAGCACTACGTCATACACTTTAGTGAAATAATCAATTTGCACTAATAGGAACATGGAAACAATAAGTTTGTTTAGTGTTTCCTTGGTAACAGCTTCAGTAAGAAACACACAAATTCCAGAATCATTGCTATAGTTGCTCCATCTTAACCATATAGTCCATTCCACGAATCTCCCTCCCAGTACAACAATACATACACTCCCATCATAAATAGCATAACATCTAGAAACTGCCTCCAAATTGCACGGTCGCGATAGCACGTGTAAGTCGATATACAGATAAAGCATTGTTCCTATAATAATAGGACTTAATACTTATGATGTTTAATGCATGTGAAGCACAAGAAAAATAAAGATCATTTGCGCGAGCGTTACTCAGTTTCAAATCTAGTATTCCTGATTTGGCGTTACCATTGCATCTATATAGCACAGACAACACCCTAGCGGACGACAACAGACTCAAAATTGGCAAGTTAGTGGAGTTTACCTGAGCGAGAGGAAGCTGTAGCCCAGATATTTGTGGCGCCTGCTGCCCTGTCTGTCTGCAGCCATTGCGGCTTCAACATGGGTGTGTCCTGCTCCATTGCAGCAGGCACCCCTCACCGTCCACCCACCGGCCGCGGTTGGGAGGCCGGGCCAGGGGTGGACCTACCGTAGGGCATGGGGGGGGGGGGGGGGGTTCAGTTGAACCCCCAAAACCGCCCACTCCTGGGGTGGATTGCTCCTGCGCGCTGGAGAAGACGAACCTAACTGAACCACAGATGGAAGATAAGACTAGATTACATTACAAGGGCACCACCAAGCAGACGAATCCGGTCCGTTACCAGGGGTGGGGACTGGGGAGGAGAGCGTCGCCTCCCAGCGAGAGACGGCTATGGCGGGAGGAGGTTGGGCTTGGCTTGCCGCGCCCCGTCGGTCGCCGGCCGACCCGCGAGGCCACCGATGGCGAGGCGCAGCAAATTGCGGCGGCGGCGCGGCGGAAGAAACCCTGCGCGAGGATTAAACCCCTCTCACCTTCCAGGCCTAGGTCTTTAGATTAGGGCGCCGTGGCACTCGCACCGCAGGGCGGCCGTCTCCGCTCGGCTCGGATTAATTCCCCAGGAAATCAAGGGAAAAAAGTTTGTGCGGGAAGATGAAGAACGCGGCGGAGGAGGAGGACGCGGCGGCGGCGAGATTGGCTGCGTCGTCGGATTGGCGGTTACTCCCGGCGAGGGCGAGACGCTTGCGTTGTGTTGCCCTCGGCTCGGCGAATTCGGCGGCTGCGGTGCGGGGTGGGAGGGGGGCAGGGCAGCGGAAGCGAACAAAAAGAAAAAAAAAATTCCAAAGGACTACGAGGATATATTCCTGGGTTTTATAGGATTTGGCACGCTGCGACTCTGATGAATCACGGTTGGTTCGTTGGATACAAAGATGAACTCTGGATCTTCTTTTTCCCTTGACGATGTTTCCATGTAAATTTTATTATATATAATGATGTTTTTCATAGAATATTATAAAAATTATAATTCCAGAGATTTTATAGAATTCTATACGGACATTGTATTTAGACGTTATAAGATTTAGCACGTTAGAATGGCAAAAGTTTAGATAACTTGTGAACTGTTAAATCGAGAAATATATAAATTTAGGCTACTTCCTCACTCTTCTTTTCGGTCATTTCCATTGATGTGATGTAAGTGTATATATCTATAAGCAGTACATTCACTTGATTTTTCTTCCTCTTTATCTACACACAACTGGTATTTATTCTCTAATTGTAGTCAAAACTCATATGAGATTTGGAGTTTGGCAATTTTTGGGTGCTCGAAAGGTTATCTAGGATGAGCCGCCCCACGGAGGTGGTGATGGTGCTGTCAACGAAGAAGTACAAGAAGCTGGCTGAACGATGTTATGGACAAGAAAACAACAAAAACGATGGTAGGGGTGGAAGGCGTCAATGTGGAGCAATAAAGCGCCCAACAAGATGGACAAGCGTGGTGGCGGGAAGGGGCAAGGCTTAACATAAAGGAGATTGTGGTAAAAGATACGAACTTTGGCATAAGAGATAAAGATGAACAAACGTGTAGTTGTTAATCTAACATATTTTTAAAAAATCCAACTAAGCATAGTCATCAAAGGAATAGAGTGGTACATAGATAATTAGATATGTTTCTTTTATGGTGTATATACCATACATTCTACTCGTGGTTTTTTATAGGATTACGGATATATTCATGAGTTTAATGGATTTGATACACTACAACTAGGATGAGTTATGGTTGGATGTTGAACGCGCAGTTGAACTCTATCTCTCGCTTTCCCATCGCAGTCTAAAATGATGTTTCCTCGATTGTCTAAGTAAATCTTCGTACATGTATCATGTACTTTCATAAACACCTATGAAAATTAAATAATTCTAGAGATTATATAAAATCTAAGCACATTTCAAATAAGTGATGCTCACACTACATTTTTAGATTTTATAAGATTTAGCACTTTTTAGATTTTATAAGATTTAGCACCTTAGACGAGAAAAACTTAGATAACCTATGACTTCGTGAATTATTGACTGAAAAAATATATGAATTTGGGCTACTTCCATGCTCTTCTTTTTCCTTTCATTTTCATTGATGTGATATAATTGTAGCTTTCCATGAGCCGTGCATTGACTCGATTTTATTGCCTCCTCTCTATCTGCACAAAACTAGTTTTTGTTTCTCCAACTTCGGTCAAACTCGAACAAGATATGGACTTTGGAGGTTTTCGGGGCCTAAGGTTAACTGAGACAAGTCAGCTCATGAAGACGGTGGATGCGAGGAGCTAGAGGAATCCGGTTGGATGGTGTTGTGCGCAATGAGACAAACTTAAATGATGCAGATAGTGGGAGGCGCGCGGTAACGTGGAGCAAAAAAGTCTCCGACAAGATGAAGAAGTGTGGTGGCGAGAGGGGACAACAGAGTAGGGTAACAACTCGTGGACAAATATGAACTATGACATAAGTGGTAGAGATAAATGAGAGACGTTAATACAACGGACTAAAAAAACCACAAGGACCATTGATCGACCTGGGTGATATGTGTATATGCCCTTTTTATGTGTATATATCAGCAGACTCTATAAGTGTTGCAAGAAAAATGATTATGTGTATATGCCTTTTTTATGTGTATATATCAGTAGATTCTATAAGTGTTGCAAGAAAATGTTGTGTAATCGACAATCGACGTTGTACCATATGTGTTTGTAGGATGTAAATATTAAGTACTTATTAAAACTATATTTTGATTGGAGTGAAATTCAAACAACATACTTAGAAGTTATAATAACTCACTTTTGTAAAAAAAATATATCCTTCAACAAAGAAAATAGCATATTTAGTGGATTTCCGAGCTAGAACACATGCTTAAAAAATTTGAGAAGGCCATATGCATTAGCATTGCACCGTATTTTCTCTGTCATCCAGTATAGTTCTTAAGTGTATCTATTGCACTTGATGGCATTGATCAAATGGGCTAGGCATTGCTTTGAAATATAGCAAGTATCATTTATATTTCTTGTTTTGTGGTTCAATTTACTCTTTTTCAAATGACATGGCATCAAACTTAAGAAGACATAGGGAGCAATTTTCATCGAGATGAGCATGTATCGTTAGCAACTCTAGGTGTATCGCGAAATTAAATGTTATATGGTGCTTATAAAACCATATTATCATAAATAAAATTATGTATTGGATAAATAATTTTGAACACTGTTTTATTTTATTTTAGCTTTGACTATTTTGAAAATATCAATACTGCGTCGTAACAAACCCATCCCACCAGTCCCGGCCACATCCACAATCAGATTGACCGTGTTTTTTGTTTTTTGAGAAAAATCAGATTGACCGTGTGGCACCTCTGCGGTGGAATGGACCGTGGGCGCCCAAGTCCCGGATGAGCCCAACGCAATCCGGCCCAACCCAAGCAAACTAAAATCCTCACGCCCTCGTCTCGCACTCTCGCACCATCTCTCTTCTTCTTCTTCCCCACAGCACTTCTCACCTGGGCTCTCACTTCGAGATCCCCCCACCTGGCTGCCTCTCCGCCTCGGCGCCGATCTCCTCCTCTCCTCCCGCCGCCGCCGTCGTTGCCGCGAGGTCAGTCCCTACCACCTCCCCTCCTCCAACCCCTCTCTCGTCTCGCCCGCTCGGTCCGGTCTCGGTTTCGCCGCCCCGCACCTCCACTACCCTTCGTCGAGCTTCCTCGACCGTGCCCGTCTAGGGTTCGCATGTGCGGGCGCCACCTACCGTCACGGGGTTCGTTTTATTCAACTTTTTGCTTGCTTGCGCCGCTAGGGTTCCGCGTCGTTCTCCCTTCCCGCAGTTCGGGCGGGATCTCCCCTCGGGCGCTTCCCATTTCTGGGCAAAGATGATACCTTTTGTGGATGCCGCGTAATCCCTGGGAGCTTCGCGAGCCGCGGTCGAACATCCCCTCCTGTTTAACATAAGGGAGATGATATTGATGCGGTTTGCCATGGGTAGGATAGAGACGCCTTGTTTTGTTGTTTGCACTGCTGTGCACTGTGTGCTGTGTGTAGCAGTTTTTTTAGGATTTGGTTGTGAGATTTAGGGTCTGCTTAGTGATATCTACTAGCCTGATAAACTAAACCATACCTTATAGCAGGGGTGCGAAACTGTTGCTGGCCAGTCTATAAAAATGGAACTTTTATCACCCTTGAAGTTATGCCACTTGTGATATTCTGTTTTTGGGATCAGAATTAATAACATTTCCGTCAGTGTTAGCTGTTATGCTCGGGATACTTTGTGTGATCTAACAGTATATCATATAGTTTTGGTGGTGCACTGTTGCATTTGATTGCTCTAGACCTCTAGTGAGAGAGATGTCTACCTTTGTTTATTTTTGTTTGACGTTTCTCTTGTTAAAGTTTTCCCTTTTTTTGTCTGCCGTTATAGAATTTCAAGAAGGGATAACTGCATGTCCCTATCTATTAAGTTTTTGCTAAATTATCTAATATGCAATTCCTCTGAGACATGCTAGGTAAATTTGCAAGAGTAGGGAAGATTGACATCCTATAGTTTTTTCTTTATACCCAAGATGGCAAATAAAGAACAGATGGAGTATATCTTAGTAGTTGCCTGATATATGTGAAAAATCTTATTTGAACGGACACGTGACAAATATTTTTTTTTATTAAATTCAATTTGTGTGTCCCTCTTATGCTCCTTCATGCACTTCCTCCATCCTGAAATATAGTGTTCTGACTATGTACCTGGATGAGTGCTTGTCCGGATACATAGCCAGAATGCCCTACATTCAGTACAGATGGAGTATATTGATAAAACTGTAACAAATTATTGTTTGAATCCTCAGATGCATGCTTGTAATAATTTATTTCATGGGTCGTTTCCCCCTCAGCAGTAATTGCTTATTTGGTATTTGAATCACAAGTTCACAACTGTTTGCAAATCTTAATAAGTATTTAAACTATAATGTCTAGTAAAGGTATTTGAAACTATGCAAGTGTGAAATCTAAAGTCCTGTGGTTCACTAGCATATTGAAGTTCATTCATCATATCATATTGTCTGGGCTTCGAGGTATGCTTGGCAGGTTTTACCCAAAAGGCTAGCGGAGTTTAAATCTTGAAGAAGTGAAGATTGCAAAGCTGGTTGTTTTGCTAATAATCTTTTTTATTGCTTGAAATATAGTTTCAATTTTTGGCATCTGTTATTACAAGTGACTAAAAATTTTCTGCATTTCTTTAATTGATATGTGCTTTTGAAGATAGCAGTGATTATAGATTTGTATGGCGTGAGGTAGTTAAATGCCCCTTGTGTTAGATGCCCTCTGTCCGGCCATATTGGTCAATATGGTCCTATTTAAGGGGGGTTTTGAGAGGCATTGCTTTAGTTCATACCTATCATTCTCCAGCTTTCCCATAAATAGGGCTATAGGATACTGTCATCCTAAAGTTTAAGGTTACTAACTTGTCCTAACAGTCTGTAAGAGTAAGACTGTAAACGTGCAAGTATTAACAGTCTTACTAGCCAAAAGTGTAAGCTTTGCAACCCATACATTTTCTCTCTATCAGACGTACTGGACATTATATATAGCCATAGCACACATTAAATTTTTAAGCTTATGTATATGTTATTTCTTGGCACGCATAAAAAATTGTAGATAATTTATGTGTTATTTCTCTTCCCATTCTTGCAGTGGGTTTGCGCAGGCCGAACTTTGAAGGATGGCAAGATCACCAAGACGCCACAACCTACAAGCTCGTCAACGTAGGTCAGCTTCTTCTGATGTTCGCCCCTGCTCCTGGAAGACAAAAGGATCAAGCAAAGAAAATGATATGTCAGTGACCTCTGAGAAGAATGAATGGAAAGGTGCCACTTGCCCAGTTTGCTTGGAGCATCCACATGATGCCGTTCTCCTCCTGTGTACTTCTCACCACAAGGGCTGCCGACCTTATATGTGTGGTACCAACTACCGTCATTCTAACTGCCTTGAACACTTTAAAGAAGCTTACGCAAAGGAAAAATTGGCTCGTGGTGTTTCGGCAGAGCCTGCACATGGTCTTCCATTATCCACGAACACAGAGCCTGCAAGCAAGCAGCCATGTGCCATGGAACTTGCTTGCCCTCTCTGCCGTGGTGAGGTTAAAGGATGGACTGTGGTTGAACCTGCTCGTCAGTATCTCAACCGGAAGCGGAGAACCTGCATGCATGATGGCTGCTCCTTTGCTGGCTCATATAAGGAACTTTGCAAGCATGTGAAGTCCAAGCACCCTTCAGCAAGACCTCGTGAAGTTGATCCTGCTATTGCGGATGAGTGGAAAAAGTTTGAATGTGAGAGAGAACGGCAGGATGCTATCAGCACTATCAGGTCTATGAACCCTGGAGCTGTGATCATGGGGGATTATGTCCTTGAGTTGAATGGTGGTGGCAACAGCCATTTGCCCTCTGAAGGAGATAACTTTGACTTGGAGGAAAGACTCAACTTCTTCACATCCTTGGATCGCACTCTGAATGAGAGGATTGACTTGTATGACTCATCAGATGGTGGTTTGGATGAGGGCTTTGACTTCTTGGCATCCTTGTTTGCTCGTGGCAGGAGAATCTCTACGGGAGATTCATTCAGCAGGGCATATAGAAGACATAGGGAGAGGCCTAGGCGTTCAGCAAACTCTATTGATGCTTCTGACATTCAGCATGACTCAGTTAGCACTCAAAGGGGGCGGAGTGGTAATGTTCGGGCTGTAGGCAGAACTTCACGGTGGCACCGGATGGCTCATTCAAGGCCAACACGCGGCAGCTGAGAGATGAAGTCACTTTGCGGGGTTTTGTTCATGTTATCCATCTGCAAGGGACGCAAAAATAAAACACCGTCATATAAGCTGCTGCCTGGTGGTCAAAGGCCCAGCATGTTCTTCCTTTCCTTTGCTCATCCCATTGCTGAGTCCGGCAATAGTGGATATAGGTTGGATGGAGATAGTGTGATGCCTGTATGATGTGCTCTGCGATCTGCATACAGTTTTTGGCTGGAGCAGCTCCGCATTTCAGGTGCTGCCTTGCATGGATTTTGTGAATGCCCTTGCCTTGAGCTTTCTTTCCCTTTCAGTTGGTCAACGCAAACTGCAAACAGATTATTGTTTCAGCAGCAATTGCTGTTTGAGAGCTAGATGTCAGTGTCATGAACAAATCAAGCATACATTGTACTGTTTTATGTTCAGTTGTTGAACTGTTGATGTGCGTTTGTATCGATATGTGTTGCGGCCGATGGATGGCTTGGTCGAGTTGAAATATGGGGTCTGAACTTATTGAGTTTTTTCTCATGCGTCATGAGTGCATCTTCTCATGGTTCTCCCAATGGTGCTGCTACTGTTGTTTACCTAGTGTACTCAGAAAGTCGGTGCAGCTGTGGCCGTTTCAGCTGTTTTTATGGTACCTGCTTGTAGTTATTTATCTGCTTCAACAAATGCAGCAGTATTGACATGGTGTTGCCATCGAATCTGTAGTCTGGTAGGCTATTATTCGCTAGTCCCAATCTCCCATGTAATTTGGCTTGATGTTTAACTTGTGAATGACAAGCGCATCAGACTCAAGACTGTTCAGTGTATGTGTGTACCATGAACAAGCCAACATGGGCAACTAACATCCTCATTATTACCATTGCCGCCGCGACCACGGCTCCGGGAGCGGCTCCACCAGCAACTCTGGTGGTCGCAATCGGCGCCGTGGTCACGGCGGCAACGGTGGGCAGACTGGTGGCCAGTCCGGCGGCCAAGCCCACTCCAAGGCCCCCGGCGGCCCACGCCCTGGCGTCCCTGCTGCTCCACCCGGCTACTTCAACCCTTGGTCCGGCACCGTCCAGCTGTGGCCACACGGATACGGCGGCCCACCCGGGCACTCCATGCTGCGCCCTCCCTTCCAGCTGGTTGCTCAACCTCCGCCGGCTCTCCACATGATGCCGTACCAGGGGGGCTACTACCAGCAACCACCCCCTGGCTTCGGCTACGTTGGAGGGGCGCCTCCTCCAACGCCCACGGCTGGGGCTTCATCATCCTCGGAGTCGCTGTACGGGTCCTGGAACCCTATGACTGGGGCCTCCTTCGACACGTCGTCCCTCGTCAACAACTTCAACACGATGACCTTGACGCCGCCGAACACCAACGAGTGGTATGCCGACTCTGGCGCAGGGGCACACATGACTGCTCACTCTGGTATTCTTTCATCTTCCCGCTCACCCTCCTCGACTGGTCCTTCCTCTATTATCGTTGGTAATGGTGCCCTTTTGCCCGTTACTTCCACTGGGTCTCTCTCCTTTTCAACACCGCATCGTCCTCTTGTTCTTAATAATGTTTTAGTTTCTCCTAATATTATCAAGAACTTGATCTCCGTTCGTCGGTTCACCACCGACAACAATTGTTCTATTGAGTTTGACCCGTTTGGCCTCTCTGTGAAGGACCTACAAACTCGGAGCGTGATCGCCAGGTGCAATAGCACGGGTGACCTCTACCCATTCTTCCCGCCCACCACCAGCAGCAGCACACCTGTCCTCGCCGCCATCCCCACCTCCACGTTGTGGCACCGCCGTCTCGGTCATCTCGGCGCTGAAGCTCTGTCCAAGCTTGTCAGCACTCAGGCTATTTCTTGTAAGGAAAAAGTCCATTTTTGGCCATCCAACTCTTGCCTCAGTTTGGTTTTGGCCATCGAACTCCAAAACCGGGTATCTTTGACCATCCAGCTATCAAACCGTTCAAATTTGGCCATCGGGCTGTTTTGATGAGTGGTTTTAACTTTTTTTTATTTACAATTTAGTCCTTAGATCTTAAAATGATTATTACTTTTTGCTCGTACCTCCGATTTAGGTGATTCTTGTGGTCACGCGTGTACTAACGGTGAGCACTATATTTTAAATATTTTAAAGTGATCTTTATACTATTTTATCACAACTTGTTATATTATTTTTTTTGTCATTGCGTACAAATAACAATATAAGAAAAGTAAAACAAGCAATTATAAAATAATATAATTAATATTTTAAAATATAAAGTTCATCGTTATGAATGCATGACCACTAGAATCACTTAAATCAGAGATAGGAGAAAAAAATACTAATCATTTTAAGATCCAAGGATTAAAATGGACTAATTTAGTGCTTTTTAGTCCTTGGATGTTAAAATGATTACTATTTTTTATTGCATCTCCGTTTTAAGTGATTATAATGGTCATGTGTTCGTAACGATGAGCTTTACATTTTAAAATATTAATTATATTATTTTATAATTGTTTGTTTATTTTTTATATTATTTTTTCTACACAACAACCAAAACAATAATATAACAAATAGTGATAAAATAGTGTAAAGATCACTTTAAAATATAGTGTTCACCGTTAGTAACACGTTACCACAAGAATCACCTAAATCGGAGTTACGAGCAAAAAGTAATAATCATTTTAAGATCTAAGGACTAAATTGTAAATAAAAAGTTAAAACCACTCATCAAAACATCCCGATGGCCAAATTTGAACGGTTTTGATAGTTGGATGGCTAAAGGTACCCGGTTTTGGAGTTCGACGGCCAAAACCAAACCGAGGCGAGAGTTGGATGGCCAAAAATGGACTTTTCCTTAATTCTTTTTACCCAAATCCTTCACTAGAATTAGCTTAGCCTTCAAAAATAAGCAGACTAATTATATGTATTTAAGCTATCAGCAGGCTGAGTACGATATATATCATCCTCCCTATTTAATCTATAGGCAACAACCAACGTTAGTCCCATGTGAACAGTAGAAGTAGACAAAATATTGTTTGTTGATAGCAATGTACATAACACATGGACCCCACTGAGAACAAAGCTAGACGAGACGATGCATCTTCAAATAAAACATTTGCCAGCTACGCTAGCTTTTGATCCTGCTCGATCTCATTGAATCCTGTTGCTTGTGTCTACCGGTTGCTAAAAGGCTGACGGGCAAGATAACAAGGGCCACGCCGAATTATTATTGGACCACACCAAGGCAATCACAAGTCAACAAATGGGCTGGCCCATGAATATACACCCTTCCATCGTTCTTTTTCGGCTTCTTCTAACTCCTGACGGTGCTGCCGCTGCCTCCGTGGCTCCACATGCTCGATGCTAGACGCTAGATGGGCTGGGAAGCTCGACAGGTGAGGGGTGGGTGTGGCTCGCTGCTGGAGTTAGGTAGGGTGGATTCCCTCCTTGTCCTACTACAAGATCCGCCCCTCGCAACAAATGACACGGAAGTAAATTTGAGAAATTAAAGCAGGCTCCAAAAGGCAGGAAATAAATAAGGTAATCGACCAACTGCATGGATCGACCGGGAACGAAGCCTAGCAAACTAAATAATTAAAATAACACATGCAACCAAAGTGATCGATGAAATCGCGCTTATTGCTTATTTACATCTTTCCTTGGCTAATAAAACATCCTAATAGTTAGTTTTAGAAATAAACAAAAAAAACAGAGCTACAATAGTTCTAATTTGGTTTCTAGAGTCAATAATATCTCCATCGAGAGTCAATTTTTTTTCTCACTCCCTCAGCTCCCAATCCCTTGGGAACGGTTGGTTAGAGGGGTCTTTTTCCTCCCAATAATTGAATATAAAATCCCAAAAGCAGTTTTTTAGATGTTTATTTTTGAGACACTCTTGGAGATCCTCTTAGGAAACAGGAAGGTGAAGATGAAAATAATCGTTGATGTTTTGGACGATTATTTTTTAGGGTGTGAAATGCGTGGAAACAGCCAGTTGCCGGCGGATACAATCGAACGACCCACTAACGATTCAAGCGGTCCTGGAGTTTACTCCGTAATACATTTATTGCGCTAAGGTCCATTTCGGAAATATCTGAAAAGCTGAGTTTTATTTCCTCTACGCAAATATTCAAAATCGTTCACTTTTTCATACTGTACGGAGTCAGGTAAGATACTATTCCGGCCTATTCTGTGCATCTTTTTCGTTCTTTTAGACAATACTTCAATTGTGATGCACGGAGTAGGTTGATACAATTCCATTCAGTCAACATGAAGACCACTTTAAATGCACCGTACCATTGCTGAAAAATATTTCAAACGATTTTGTTTGAAAGGTATAGAATCCTTTCATATGATCAGATACTGAATTCTGAAAGTACACGCGGCCAAAAACCATTTTTTTTTCTTTTACAGCTTCTCACTTGCTTGTGCTTCATCCACCCCAATGACTCTCCTCCAAAACCAATGCTCCGCCCACACCTTATCAATATGCTCGATGGGCAACCCCTTCGTCTCCGGCAACAAAAAAAATACACGAACGCCGTCATGGCGGCGATCCACCCGGCGAAGAAGAAGAAGAGCGCCGCCTTCATCCTACAAAGCATGGCGAGAAAAAACTGCGCGACGAGGATGGTGAACACGAACCCGGACGCCACCGTAACGCTCTGCCCGGCCGACCGGACCTCCAGCGGGAAGATCTCGCTGGGGACCAGCCAGCTCAGTGGGCCCCACGACCACCCGAACCCCGTCGAGTAGACGCCGACGAGCACGAGGAGCGCCGCCGCGTACGGCTTGCTGAGGTCACCCTCGTCGCCGAGCTTCGCCGCCATGACCGCGCCGATGAGCACCTCGGCGGCGAGCATCTGAACGCCGCCGGCGAGGAGGAGCGTCCGGCGTCCGAACCTGTCGGCGGCGAGCATGGACACGAACGTCGAGGCGGAGGAGATGATGACTAGCAAGATGGTGGAGAGCAGCGACGCGCTCTCCCCCATGCCGATGCTGCGGAGGAGCACCGGGAGGTAGAAGCCGATGGCGTTGATCCCCGTCAGCTGCGTCAGCGACGGGATCAGCACCGCCATTGCCAGCTGTGGCCGGTAACGCCGCCGCGTCAGGAACAGCCGCAGGCCACCGTCGCCGGCGACATGCCTCGCCGCGGCGACGATGTCGGCGAGCTCGTCGTCGACGGTGGTGGTGCCTCTGATCTTCTGCAGCAGAGCTCTGACATCGCTGAGGTCTCTGCCTTGCTGGATGAGGCTGTTGGGCGTCTCCGGTAGGAAGATGGCGCCGGCAGTGAGAAGCGCCGCCGGTACGCCGGCGAGGCCCAGCGAGAGCCTCCATCCCCAGCCTGCCGTGATCTTCTCGGCGCCGTAGTTGACGACCGTGGCGAGGAGAGCTCCTAAGCAGAGGCTGAACTGGAACCCGTTGCTGAACATCCCTCTGTAACGTGCCGGCGCCATTTCTGACAGGTACAGTGGCACGGCCTGCAATTTCAAATATTTTTCAGAATTCGTTTTTTCATACCTGATTGATCGATACAATTTTTTCACGATGGTTAATTTTGAAATTAATTAATTTATGACCTGATTGGCGAAGCCGAGGCCGACTCCGAGGAGAGCCCGGCCGATGATGGCCATGGACACGTTGACAGCGCCGCCGCTGACGGCAGCACCGGCGAGGTAGGCGAGGCCACCGAGGACCATGGACGGTCGCCGGCCGTGTCGCGCCGTGAGCCACGAGGCGAGGAGGACGGCGGTGAGGAGGCCGGCGATGTAGAGGGAGGAGGTGAAGAGCGTCAGCAGCTGGCTGTCGAACTTACAGTAGTTGCTGACGTGTGTGGCACCGCGCATCCGGCGGTACACGTCGGGGAAGAAGGCGCGCAGGAATGGGTCCATGGACGACACGCCGCCGGCCGTCCCGATGTCGTAGCCGAAGATGGCGCCGCCCATCGCCGCCGTGATGCATGACAGCGCCACGAACGCCGTGACACGCCCGCCGCCGTAGTACCGCCGCTGCCCGGTGGCGTCTTCTTCCTCGCCGCCGACGACGGTCGCGAAAGCACCGACGGCCATGGCCGTGCCTGGAGATGGCCGTCGTGGCGAGCGCGCCGCCGTTGCAAATCTTCACGGAAGTGAAGTGAATTGAAGTGAGTGACTTGTGCTCGTATATGGATGGCTGGGGGACCGTGCATGATCGATGGGACTCCATAATGGGAGCTTGAACTCATGCTAGGCGGCTATAGAAATTTTATTCCCTCCCTTAAAAAAAAGGAAAAATCTATTTTTCACCTTTCAACTGTTATAAAAGTCTGATTTTCAACCTTAAACTACAAAACCGGATACTAAAGGCCCTCCAACTATCTAAACCATGCAAAATTGGCCTTTTGGGTGGTTTTGAGGGTGGTTTTGGGTTTTCTAAAAATAGTAGAAATATTATTTAAACTTTAAAAACCATAACTAATTCATTTTGGACCCAAAAAAGATGAAATTAGTGCCAAAAGTTCTCTTAAAATGTAATCAACTTATTGGCACACCATTTAATATTATTTGGGTATTATATATTTATATTACTAGTGTATTATTGTTTTTTTAAAAAAATTAGAATAAAAATAAATAATATGCAAATAACTTCTAATGGTGCACCAACATGTAGGTCACATTTTTAGAAAAACATTTGCATAAGATTCTAATTTTTCTAGTTCAAAGTAAATTAGTTATGAATTTTTTAATACAAAATCATTTTTTAATTTTTTTGGAAAATATAAAACCACCTTCAAAACCACCCAAAGGGCCAATTTTGCACGGTTCGGATAGTTGGAGGGTGTTTGGTGTCCGGTTTTGTAGTTGTGGGTTGAAAATCAGACTTTCGTAATAGTTGGAGGGTGAAAAATAGACTTTTTCCTAAAAAAAATATATAATTCTGCAATTAGGTTGAGTCAAACTTTTTAAGTTTGACTAAGATTATAGAAAAGATTGCTAATACATGTAATATAAAAATATAAGTTATGATAAACTTAATTAGAATTATTTGGCGTTACAAGTAGTATTAATTTGTTGTATATGTTTTGTGAAAGCTGAGATAAATTGACTTGTTGGGGCGTGAGAATTGTATTTTTTGGGGGGTGGAAGTGTGGCTTGCTTGTATCAGCTGGATGTTTCTGTTACAAATGTGGAAGTGCAAATCTTTCCACACGGCAACTAGCTCTTTTGTGTACTGTGTGTAAATGATGATTGGGACTGTATCAAGTGGCATCCTGTGTGTCACTGTCATACCGTCGCCGTCGAAATTCCGCTTTCGGCTTGAAGCCTGAATTGCTGTGTGCTGAGTCAGCGATGCAGTCGCCAGTTGGATCCGAATTAAGCTGCCCAGTGCAAAAATTCAGGCTTGAAGCTGAAGAAGAACTCGACAAATTCATCTTCAGGCTAGAGGTTCCTCGATCTTCCGATGAACTTTTTTCAGGCCACAAGTTAGGCACTAGAAAATGTGGATTTATGTAATGCTAAACCTTAAATCAGGCCCGCATGGAAGTACTAACTGAAAGAAAAACAATTTGCTTGACAGTGGATAATAGGAAAACCGTTTTAGATTTCCCCTTTACAGCCATGTTTTTTTATTACTATACGCTAACAAAAGCACACGACGACGAATTAGTTATTTTATATAATAAAATATTTGGGCTTGGTTTGTTTCAATCTGACCCAACAACGACCCAAACTGACTGTTTGAATACCGACTGACTAGCAGTCTTTGGCACTAAGGGCTTGTTCGGCAACCCAGTAACTGCTCCCAAGCTGGAATAGTTCCATGCATGGTTTGAGTGGTTCTATGCATGTTACTCAAACTATGGGGATTGGTTCCATGAGGTCATACTCATGGAATGAAATAGGCCTTTTTGGCATGGAACGAGACCAAACCATGCTGGATTTCAAACACTTCAATGCCTAACCGAACAAACATTTTGGGTAGATTGGGATTGATTCCATACCGAGATATTCCATGTGGTTTGGAACCTATTCCACGCCATTCCATACCAAAACGAACAGGGTCTAAACAGTAGCTTCTTTATCAGAAAAAAAACTAAACCGTAGGCCAAAGTCAGCCTGTGGATGCGCCTAAACTCGATGCAGCCAGTCCAAGGCGTTTTGCCTCTGGTTTGGCATGCCTGTCAAATGTCTCCATCACTAACGGATTATGTGACTTTGCCGTGGGTCATAGGCACACCACAAAGCGCAAAAAATCCTCAACAAACTCTTTACCGAGTGTAACTCTGGACAAAGCACCTCGAAAGACTGAGTCGTAAGATACATTTTTCCAAATAGGAGATGGCCAAGTCAGCCAAGGATAAATAACTGGTGAGACATCAACAAGTTTCGACATGCTTTGCTCTGCCATACTCCAAATACCAACTTCTCGCCGGTTATACTTCCTCCAATTTACATACTCGAAGAAGTCGTCGGTTATGTAAGCACAATTCCTCTTCAATCCAGGGAAATCCTTAGCTAACAGGCACATCGAGCCATTGAAGCCAAGAAACAATGCATAGTCTGGCAAACTCTTGATCAACTCCGCCCTGTGCCCATGAAGATCAACCTTGTAGATGTGCAGATCGGTGGTGTCGTACTCTAGACACGGCTCCTGTTCCACTTCATTGTACTCCGGAGGAATATCCACCTGTACTGGCGACTCGACCTCGTCCTTGTACCTCCAAACTTGCAAGATATCTCCTGCCGGTGTCTGAACGAGGTACTTGGTTGTCGGAACGCCCGAATTGGGCAGACTGCTTAGAACCTTGCAGGCCACCGGCGAGGGCCCGTTGAGGTCCAAGCTGCACATGGAGCCATCATTTTGGAGCAGGTAGAAGAGGCCATTGGCGGCGCTGTAGATGGCGTCGCGGTAGTCGTCCTCCCACGGGAGGCCTGTGACCCATGTCCAGCGGTCATCGCCGAGCCTGGCGAAGGAGACCTCGCCGAACGGCATGTGCAGGATCAGCACGACGCAGGCGCCGCCGGCGGCGGGGCTCGCCGAGAGCACCACCCGGTGGTACATCCACAAGTGTGCCCGGTCGATGTCGAGGATGGTCGGCCCCGTGTCGACCTCGAACTGACCCAACAGGTGGTTGTAGGTGTCCCCCGGCTGGTTCTCGTAGACGTTGTAGGCCGGGTCGCCGTTCTCGTCGGTGCCCATCTTGACATGGTGCATCGCCGTGATTGGCGGGAGTGCGATCTGGTCGCCGGTAATGGGGTTGAGGAGGTGCAGGTTGGAGACCTCGTCGGCGGTGACGAGCCAGCCGTGGGCTGAGCCGAGCAGGGGCCTGTTGGAGAGAGGGGCACGCGGGAAGGGGACACGCAGCGTGGCGCCTGTGGCCGGGCAGTGGAGCGCGGCGGCGCCGGGGGAGAGACCGTCGTCGTCGATGGCGTAGAGGAGGCAGGGAGGCTGCCTGGGTGACGGGACACGGAGGCGGCGGAAGGCGGTGTATGCGGCGTGCCAGGAGGCGCAGACGGCGGCGGAGCGGATGGCGCCGGCGACGTGCATCGAGTGCATGATGGTCACCACGAGGTCCTCCGGCAGGCCGGACCAGTCATGGTTGTTCTCTGTTGCTTGTTCCATAGCGGCGGCTGCGGTGGCGGCGGAGGTCGGGGAAAAAAATATAACTTTGTAAACTAATAATAGCACTAGAAGAATTGGGGAGTACGTGCTGCGGCTTGCTCTGTCCGTCTGTCTCTCGCACACACACTATTGGAATGGGATGGGACTCTGCTTTGGCAGACACCGGCCGCCTCCGCTACGCCACGTAGTCCCGTCCGTTCGTGTCTCTTCTTCCCCCTTGGAATTGGATGGGTTTGATTTGTACCATGGACTCCGACTCCCGAAGCGTGTCGCGGTTGCAGCTTCACGCCGACACCCAACGCTCGTCTTGTTGGAAGGGAGAGCGCGGCGGCGAGGGAGTCCAAGGCAGGCAGCCACGGCGTGGCGAGACGATGCGCAGGCGGCGGAAGGTACGGTGGTGCACGACGACGGCCACGAGCCAACGGCGTGTCCGCGTCCACACTGCACCCTAGAGGGTTACGTACGAGCAATTCCTCCAGGGTTGCCTACAGGCACGCGAGCGAGCACACGTGCCAATTTCCTCTTACCGGATTTTTGCAAGGGTGTACGTGTATCAATGACCCTGCTCGGATTTATACAAGCGTGTACGTGTATAATAATGGAGATCCTCTCTAACTATTCATACGAGAGGAATCATAATATCTATTTACGTTATTTACGTCAAGGAAAAGTCCATTTTTGGCCATCCAACTCTTGCCTCGGTTTGGTTTTGGCCGTCGAACTCCAAAACCGGGTACCTTTAGCCATCCAACTATCAAAACCGTTCAAATTTGGCCATCGGGATGTTTTGATGAGTGGTTTTAACTTTTTATTTACAATTTAGTCCTTAGATCTTAAAATGATTATTACTTTTTGCTCGTAACTCCGATTTAGGTGATTCTTGTGGTAACGTGTTACTAACGGTGAACACTATATTTTAAAGTGATCTTTACACTATTTTATCACTATTTGTTATATTATTGTTTTGGTTGTTGTGTAGAAAAAATAATATAAAAAATAAACAAACAATTATAAAATAATATAATTAATATTTTAAAATGTAAAGCTCATCGTTACGAACACATGACCATTATAATCACTTAAAACGGAGATGCAATAAAAAATAGTAATCATTTTAACATCCAAGGACTAAAAAGCACTAAATTAGTCCATTTTAATCCTTGGATCTTAAAATGATTAGTATTTTTTTCTCCTATCTCTGATTTAAGTGATTCTAGTGGTCATGCATTCATAACGATGAACTTTATATTTTAAAATATTAATTATATTATTTTATAATTGCTTGTTTTACTTTTCTTATATTGTTATTTGTATGCAATGACAAAAAAAATAATATAACAAGTTGTGATAAAATAGTATAAAGATCACTTTAAAATATTTAAAATATAGTGCTCACCGTTAGTACACGCGTGACCACAAGAATCACCTAAATCGGAGGTACGAGCAAAAAATAATAATCATTTTAAGATCTAAGGACTAAATTGTAAATAGAAAAAGTTAAAACCACTCATCAAAACAGCTCGATGGCCAAATTTGAACGGTTTTGATAGCTGGATGGTCAAAGATACCCGGTTTTGGAGTTCGATGGCCAAAACCAAACTGAGGCAAGAGTTGGATGGCCAAAAATGGACTTTTTCCTTACGTTAAAAGGTACTATATTAATTTTTTTATTGAAATATAAATAATGGTCCAAGCCCATATATTCAAACGTATCGGAGCTGGTTTTGCTGGATTTAAAGCAGCTTCTTTGCATTATAGTGGGACGTGGCTAGTTCGCCGCTTAAGTTAGTCAACGCAAGTCCACGCCAAAAGCTGCTCTTGGTGTCCTGGTCGTCAGCATAGAGTTTCTTCGCTACACAACGGCACCACTAGTCTAGTCACTCCATGTGTTCTTCAATGCCGTAGATAGAGTATATTAATTGTCGCGATCGAACGATGACTATGCAAAAGATTTGTTAGGCGTACGTCCACAGGACGCGTGCATATGCATGCTTGGTTTGACCATGGTTCCAAACTTCCAATAACATGCATGTCTCCCTCGTCATGTAGATCGAGCAGCCAGGCCAGCATTCGTGCGTGTTCTTCCCACCACTGGAATGGCCTCGCCTGCAAGAAGCAACGTGGAGCTCCTCCTCTTCTTCCTCCTCATTTCCGCTTGCTTTCTCCTACCCTGCGTCGTCGACGCTCAGGACAGCAGCAGCACTTGTGTCGCCGTCGACGACGCTCATGGCAGCAGCAGCATTTGTGTCCAACAACCTCCACAGCCAGGCACGCCACCTCCAGCATTCTCATCCAGCTTCGACTTCTCCAATTCCAACCCATCCAGCTTCCTCAAATCCGACGACCTACGTCTCGAGGGCAACGCGACGGCCACCGGCCACCTGATCGACCTCACCTGCGCCGCCGACTCCCGCGGCGACGTCAGCCACAACTGCACGGGGCGTGTATCGTACGGCCACCCGGTGCCCTTCCACGACGTCGCCTCCGGCGCCATGGCAAGCTTCACCACGAGCTTCACCTTCGCGATCGGCAGTGGCGGGTCGACGCCGGGGGACGGCATGGCGTTCTTCCTCACCGGCTTCCCGTAGAAGATGATGCCGGCCTACTACGAAGGCGGCAACCTCGGCCTCATCAGCGAGGACACCTCACGGCCTTCGTCGCGGTCGAGTTCGACACGTTCATGAACTCTTGGGATCCAAGCGACAACCACAAATTAGAAGGGAAAACTTAAATTTTGTTCAGGTTCGAGTAAACCTCCCAAGTCAGGCCGAATTCGCCCTAGCCCGTTTTCCACCGCACCACGTCCCCGCCTGGGCTCTGGGCCAAAAAACCTAAGCCTGGGTCAGGGAACGCGTGCCGGCCTGTTAATGCGTTTGGTGCTTCTGGCTGCCTCGGATGCCAATCTTCGCTTAAAAAAAAAAAAAAAAAAACATCGGATGCCAATCCGACACTCGCGTCCCGCCTAGCCGGGTCAAACCCACCAGGGTTAAAAAAACCGATGAAACCGGTCCGGTATTCGCGAAAACCGGTCTTACCGCTCGGTCCGGTTCCAAAACCGGTCGGTAACCGGTCCTAAAAATACACTATAAAACCGCTCCCACCGGTAAACCGATCCGGTCTCACCGGTTACCGGACCGGTTTTTCCGGTTTCTAAAACCGGCCATAGGGCGGTTTGGTGAACCCTGAAACCCACCGGCCAGCCGCTCTTCTGAAGCACTGGCTCTCGTTTATTTCTCCCTGCCTCGTCTCTTTGTTTCGTGTATTACTGCTATGAAATTTAAAAGGGACTGACTATGAAATTTAAAATTGATTTTGGACATGTTTAAGGTGATTTACTTCTCATAGGATTTAGAAGTACTAGTGTACATGCAAAGATGCCAATTCTTTAGTTCTTCACAACTTTTGTGTTAACATAAATAAAGATTAAAAATGCTTCATTTTTTGTCGTAAGGACATAATGGGCCCATTACTATGCATCCTATGGTTTAAATGTAAAATAAATCTTTACTCTTAATTGAGTAAATTGCACCCACCCTACAACAACTTGTAAGGTGGGTGCAGATTGGTTCAATAAGTTGTAAAATGCTCAAATTAGAGCGACAACATACCAGCTGGGTGCATATTGGTCCAGCAACTTGTAAAATTCTGAAGTTAATGTAATAACTTGGCAAATTGGTGCATATACAGTCTAAATGTTACAATGGCGTTGTATTTGGCTATGCACAGAGATACATGGTGGTATAAAGCATGTATTTGTACAATTTTTGGATTATGTTTTTTAATAACATGACCAAAATTAATTTTGATTTTCATTATGTCTTTTAGTTTGATGTCCTGATATTTTCTTATAATTTTTCATACTACCAATTTTTATATTTTCATCTTACCAAAATGAAATCAATTTCTTCTCTAAAGATTAATAAAACACCAAATGTTACATATAAATCTACTAACTGACTATTGATGTACATGATATAAATATAGCCTTAGGGAATTAACTCACGGATTTAATTTATTATAGTTCCAAATTAAAGGAAAAAATTCTTTATGTAAACTTAAAGCACATAAATAGACGTATATCATGACTATATTGTTTTATAGAAATTGTCTGTTAGAATTATAAGCAAATAATTTTATATGGAGAAAACAAAATATCTCTTATTTTCTAATATGAGTATATTTTTTAATTTGATAATAAAGGTTCTTGTCTTGGATAGATATTATTGTCGCTGTAACATGAATATCAATGGCCACGCAATGTTCAATTTTTTTTGTTGCCATGCAAATATACCATGTAATTGTTGTTTGTGGTGGCCAAATACATGTCGATCTAACATTTGGACTCTGCATGCACTAATTTGTTGTTGCACTAAGCTGAATATTTTACAAGTTATTGGACCAATCCGCACCTATATTTCAAGTTGTTGAACACACCTGACAAGTTGTTGTATGGCGAGTGCAATTTACTCTTCTTAGTTTATTATACTAATAATTTTCAGCCTTTATATGGATGAAACAATCGGAAGAAAAAACTGAAATTTTATTCAGGACGAATGCGGCCTGGCCCGTTTCCGCGCACCGCATCCCCGCCTGGGCTCTGGGCCCAAAAGCCTGGGCCGGGGTTTGTCATTTCTTTCTCCCTCCCTCTCCTCTCTCACCCACCCGGCGGCGAGCAGGGCGACGGTGCAGCGGCGCTGCCAAGCTCCACTCGCCGGAGCCGCGTGCGGCCTTCGCAGGCGCGCGGTTCCGTCGAGCGGTGCTCGACGGTGCCCTAAGTCGGCCGCCCGTGTCCGCGCTCATGGCTCCGATGGTGGCACGGAGAACACTTCCGGGCCGGCCCGGCGGTGACCTCCCGACGACAGAGCGAACGGGGAGGAGCAGCAGGGACGGAGAGGCCGATCGGCGCCAAGTCACCGAGCGCGCACTCGCAGCTGAGACGGGCCGGCCACGGCAACATATCGGTGTGAAGGAGATCGAAGGGCGAACTGCGCAGTACGCATGCAGTTATCTGAAGAAATTTTGAATACATCTGCCAACTTGACATCATCTCAGTATGCATTTCATCAAAAAGGAAACCATCACTGTATGCAATATCTGAACCCTCAGTTCGTTGCTTTGCATTTTAGCAGACAGAAAGTGCACACTGCACACTTGCACAGCACCATCAACAGCCAAAAAACAAACATTCAGAGTTTCAGACCTGACAAACTGAAACTGAACTGAATCGCGACACATCTCAGTTTGAAATTTGAAAGGTAAAAGAGATCAAAATTTTCAGTTTCATCACTTAACTCTGAAAATGGAGATTTAGCTGAAATCTTCAGAGCTGATTTATGATGATCAAATGAAGCAACAGATCACCAAAGTGTCCAGCGAGGATTTGTAGTTGTTTGTGTCGTCTACATGTTCTGTAAAAGGTTTCGGTTGAGTTTTAACACCGATTATGAACAGCTGTCCAACTGAAACTCAAATGAATCAAGACTGACACATCTACGGTAACTAGTTCCCCAACAAAACTTTGGCCAGCGCGAATCAATGCGCCAAACAACAATCTAGTCAGAAGCATGCAATTCTCGAAGGTTAGCCGTACCAAGTCCTCGGCGCGCAGGAACGGGCGCTTGTTGCGGGAAACATGGTGGCTGGGGACTTGGGGGCGAGGGTTCGGCGCAGGAACGGGCCCCTGTCGATTACGGCGACGAGGTTGCCGCGATTGCGCCAGTCCGCCACGCCGAGCAGCCTCCCGGCCTCCTCCACCCGCTTGGCGGCGAACTCCGGGTGGCGCTCGTGCTCGTAGCAGTCGCCGTGGAGGCCGGGGTCGGAGGCGGTGAAGGCGTCCCCGAGAGCGGCGGCGACGTAGAAGCAGTTGGTGGCGAGCGCGTCGGCGGCGGCGAACTCCGGGTGGCGCTCGTGCTCGTAGCAGTCGCCGTGGAGGCCGGGGTCGGAGGCGGTGAAGGCGTCGCCATGGAACTGGCGCTTCCCCTTCTGGATCTTGCTCCGAGCGCACTGGGCGCACGGATGCTTGCCCGGAGGGGCAGCAGCGAAGAGCTCCTGCTCGACGGCGAGGAAGCGCGGGTCCTCGGCCCCGGCGCCCTCCTGCTGCTGCTGCGGCAGGTGGTCCTCCTGCTGCTGGACCTCCACGTCGTCGTCGTCGGCAGCAGCTTGAGCCAGGTGCGCCGCGGCGGCGGCGGCGGCGGCCTCGAGAGCAGCAGCCTCCCCGAGAGCTCCCCCATCCATGGGAGGGATTCGGCGCGGGGAAGAGGCGGGGAGGGCTTGGGTGCGGGGGGAGCGGTGGGGAGGGCTTGGGCGCGTGGGGAGCGGCGGCGAGGGCTGGAGAGCTCTTCGTTCTGAGGCAGCGGGAGCGTTTGCGTGGGGAGCAGTGGAGAAGAAGGAGGGGTCGGTGGGTGGGTTTTATCGGCGCGGCGCCTGGGGACGACGGGGGGAGGCGGTTGCGGCGCCTGGGTGGCCGACGGGCCCACAAGACCTGCGCCAGCTGGATGACATTCCGTGGGAATCACGAAAGATATGCGCGAGGCGAGGCGAGGCGGTCGCGCGCGCCGCGGGCGAGGAGGACACCGCGGCCCATCTGCGAGCCATGGTGGTGCACAGGCCGTCTCGCCGCGCACCTGCCTGCTCTACGACGCCTGCCGCCTGCGACGGCCTCGATCGGCCCTGGCGCCGCTGCCGCCGCGCTCCGGTCCACAGCGCCGTTCTCTCTGGATTGGGTTAACTGCATGCTGTATGTGTCCTATTCTATCGAGGGAGGCTCGCTCAACTTGCAATCCACTGTTCTTCCAACACGCATGCACTTCAACATGCATCAATCGATTAACATAATGATGGAATTATCAGCACCAAGCCACGAACACACTTAAACAGATCAGAAATGGCTTTGGTATTGGCAAGTTAAGAAAACCATAGCAGAGGACGGAGCTGCCGTCAGAACACAGTCACGCCAACAGGGAGAGTTGTTAAATCATGGCAACCTGCCCGTAACATTTGCAGATTTGCCAACCAAGATACATAATTTAGATTACTGATTGACGACTGTTTGAACACAAAAGCCAATAATATGAGTGATTCAGATACAAGACAAAGCACAACACAAACACTACATAGCTCCCTCCATCAGCAAGGTGTCCAGTCCAGGACACGACCGCACGAGCACAGCACACTAAAGCCGGGCCGGGCGGCGGTGGTGGACATGCTTCGGCCAGTCGGCCACAGACGTCGCCACGGAATTAAAAAATATTTAAGTATAGTCAAATATAAGTTATTCTTAAAGTTTTTTATTATTAAAAGCAAGCCGTAACAAAAAAAAACGTGATATTTTGCACAACTTTTTTAATAAAATGAATGATAAAACTCGGAGCCAAGAAAGTTAAACGATCTACATTTTGAAACAGAATGAGTACTTGACATGAAAATATGAGTAAACCATAGTAGTTACACCCTCGGCATCAAAATATTAGTTGTTGGTGACTTTTTATCCAAACCCTTGACCATTCTCTTTATTCAAAAAATTATTGCAAATATACAAAAATACAATTCCATTTTGCCCCTTTCTCCATCTGAAAAACTCAAATTTCAAATTTGAGAACTACAAATGTAATTTTCGTTAGCAAAATTAATTCAAATTAATAAGAGTTCAGCTACAAAGTTATATAATTTCTGAATATCTACAACTTTTACGTACGTCATTTGTTCAACCAACATAGTGGCAGTAACATTATTCACAAATCTTATATATCTCTCTTCTAGTTTCAGGAAACTATATGAGAATTGAGAGATACATATTTTGTGAACAACATAATTATCATTTTGTCGAATGAAGAAATGATCAAAATAAAAAATGTATATCTTAAGAAGTTATACAACTTTATAGTTGAAAATTTTTTTTGAATTAGTTTACAAATTCAAAATGTGTTTTGAATTTTTTTGTCGAATGAAGAAATGCTTTCATTAGATTGGTTGACAGTGTTGGGGTCAGGAAGAGAGGGAGCGCGCCGTACGTACGTTCGCAGGCTTAGCTGACAGTGTTGGGCGGTCGTGCTCTGGTTCTATGACAACAGGGTGCTTTCACGCACTGCACAAGCCCTCGCCGGCGCGCCAGGTTCTTCTCCCAGGGCTACGTACAACGCCGTGGGACCGCATGAAACGAGACGGTCGTGGTCTGGTCCTTGTTCCCCGCGCCGCAATCTCGTGTCGTGCACCCCCGGAGCACCAGCACGAGCGTCGCCGGCGACCCAATCAGGACAGGATATGAGATAGCACGGGTGGCGCCGGGACCGGTCGAGGCCGTGCGTCGCACAGGCAGGCAGTTGCGTGGCGAGACAATGCGCAGAACATACGGCGTCGATCGGCGACGTGCACTTACGTGCAGCGAGCAAGCGAGTAAGCCCACACAAGCGACAGTTGCATCCAACTTGTTTATAGAGACGCGACGCGACGAGACCGATCAGGACACAACCGCGCGCCGCGCGCGACCCTTCCGGAGTCGGAGTCGACGCCCCTTCACATCCAAAAAAAGAGATCAAAACGAAAAAATCGAAAGGGAAGTAGGAACGCGAAACGAACGAACCGCGCGGACGCGGCGCGTGCCAAAACAGAGTTCCACGGCGCGCGCGACAGAGAGAGCAACAAACACTCCCCAGTTGTTGATAGGGTTACAAACTTCCAATTTTCCCCCGCCGCCGCCGCCGCCGCCGCTATGGAACAGGCAACAGAGGACGTCCGCCGCGATTGGTCCGGCCTGCCGGAGGACCTCGTCGTGAACCTCCTGCGCGAGATGCACGTCGCCGACGCCGTCCGCTCCGGCGCCGTCTGCGCCTCGTGGCACGCCGCGTACTCGGCCTTCCGCCGGCTCCGCGTCCCGTCGCCGAGGCAGCCCCCGTGCCTGCTCTACGCCAGCGACCACCTCGGCCCCGGCGCCGCCGCGCTCCACTGCCCGGCCACCGGCGCCACGCTGCGGGGGCGAGTCCCCTCCCCGCTGGCCCCGCTCTCCCGCAGGCCCCTGCTCGGCTCCGGCCACGGCTGGCTCGTCACCGCCGACGAGAAATCCAACCTGCACCTGCTCAACCCCGTCACCGGCGACCAGGTCGCGCTGCCGCCCATCACGGCGATCCACCACGTCAAGATGGGCACCGACGAGCAGGGCGGCCCGGCCTACAACGTGTACGAGGACTTGCCGGGCTACGAGTTCAACCACCTGTTGGGTGAGTTCGAGATCGACACGGGGCCGACCATCCTCGACATCGACCGGGCGCACTTGTTCGTGTACCACCGGGTGGTGCTCTCGGCCAGCCCCTCCGCCGGCCGCGCCTGCGTCGTGCTGCTCCTGCACATGCCGCACGGTGAGGTCTCCTTTGTCAGGCTTGGAGATGACAGCTGGACATGGGTCTCGCCGGGACAAGCCACGGGCCTCCCGTGGAGGTTCGACTACTGCGACGCCATCTACAGCGCCGCCAATGGCCTCTTCTACCTGCTCCAAAATGATGGCTGCATATGCAGCTTGGACCTCAACGGGCCCTCGCCGGTGGCCTGCGAGGTTCTCAACAGCGAGATTCTCGCAAGTTTGCCAAATTGGTACACTACAACCAAGTACCTCGTTCAAACACCAGCACAGGATATCTTGCAAGTTTGGAGGTCTTTAGAATACATTGACTCGCTAGTACCGGTGGATATTCCTCCGGACTACATGGACGACGAAAGGAACCAGGACCCTTCTCTAGAGCTCACCACCGTGGATATGCAGATCTACAGGGTTCACCTTCATGGGCAGAGGGTGGAGTTGATCAAGAGTTTGCCAGAATATGCATTGTTTCTCGGTTCAAATAACTCCATGTGCCTATCAGTTAAGGATTTTCCTGGATTGAAGATGAATTGTGCTTACATTACTGACGACTGCTTGGCGGATATAAATTATAGGATGTATAACCGGCGAGAAGTTGGTATCTGGAGTATGGCAGAGCAAGGCATGTCCAAACTTGTTCATGTCTCACCGGTTATTTATCCCTGGCTGACTTGGCCAGCTCCTATTTGGATAAAGCCCTCCCTTTTCTAGGTAAGTGGAGGTTGCTAGAAAATTGCTGTAATTTTTTTTGTTTCTGAATAATTGTTATTATTGGATTTCTACTTGTACAGATATGGCCATTAATCTAAGAAGTATTTTCTTTCTAAGTGCATCTGATGGAGAATCTTGTAAAATAGATGTATTTTACCTTACGAAAAAGTTATATAATATTACTTATCATTTGTTAAAAATAAATAATTAGAAATAGATGGTTAGTTTAGGGTCCAGGGAATGTATCTAGAGACCTGGTCCTTTGAGGTGCTTCAATGTCCTTGTCACACCTCTACTGCTAGATTTCCAAGCTAGGTTATGCTTGGATAGTATCAAATTAATCTTATCACTACTAGAGAATGGACCTTTAGTACCGGGCGAAAAGCCACGTTAGTACCAGTTATGCAACTGATACCGAGCTCCCGATACTAAATGGGCAGTCCCGTTAGTACCGGGTGGGGCCGCAAGGTCGGCGGGGTTGGCCAGTTAGTACAGGCTAGTTACTAACTGGTTTCGAGCCAAAAAAATAAAGAAACAAAATTTAAAAGCTTACGAGTCACACGAATTTTTCACGCGTAAATACGCGTGCGCGGTTCGTGGGATTTAAACTCACAACCTTTAGCCTCGCGCGTAACCCCCTCTACCATCCCACCTATGCATCAGTTGTGATTGAGTGGGATATGCTTTCCTTTTGAACTATACCCCGCGGACCTATTTAGTACCGGCTCGTAACACCAGCCGGTACTAAATGGTCCGAGCCTCCTCGGGAGCCTCTAGGGACACGTTAGTACCGGGTTTTAAGACAACCGGTACTAACGCGACGAATGCTCCATTCTCTTCCAGTGTATTAAACTAATCATTGCTAATGTCTTGAACACAACTGATTGGACTGCTCTGCCTCCTGACCCACAAGCCATTACAAGATACAAAACTTTTACCTAGTGTTCCAGTTAAGTGGCCGCCAGTAAGTAACTTCACTAATTAACAATCACCTGCTCTTTCTTACCCTTTTATTGTTCGATATGGTAACTGTTGGCCCATGATTTCTGTTGACTCTCGGCAAAGTAACACTTAAAATCTAATCACTGACGGCCGCATGGACAACGAAGGGGACAAGAACCCATGTCTAGATCTCAACACTGTCGATGTGCAAATCTACCAGGTTGACCTTCATGGACAGAGCGTGGAGTTGATCAGGAGTTTGCCACAATATGCATTGTTTCTTGGCCTAATTGACTCGATGTGTCTATCAGTTAAGGATTTTCCTGGATTGAATACGAATTATGCTTACATAACCAAAGACTGCTTGGAGCATCTAAATTTGCAAAGTATAACAGGCTAGAAATTGGTATTTGGTGTATGGCAGAGCAAGGAATGTTGAAACTTGTTGATGTATCCCCCCAATTATTTATCCTTTGCTGACTTGGCCATCTCCTATTTGGATAAAACCCTCCCTTTTCTAGCTATTGGAGGTTGCTTGAAAAATTGGTCTACTTCTTTATTAGTTTCTGAATAATTGTTATCATTGGTTTTTCCTTTCAGACAGTTGTGGCCATTAATCTCAGAAGTATGTTTTTCCCTGACTGCATTTGATGGCTAATCTTATGATATCGATTTACTTTATCTTTCCAAATAACTATATAGTATTACATATTGTGGTTAAAATTACAAATATAACATAGTATTACTTATATGGTTAAAATTATAAATGTTTGCAAATGGATGGTCAGTTCAGAGCTCTCATCATTAACATCATCACGGAAACAACAATGAAACTCGTGAGTTGAGCAGGTGAGAAAACGAAAGGACATTCAGTTAAGGGGATTGTTTGGACATATAGGAGTCTCGATAATTTTTTTTGAAAAGGCTGCGTGTTATGGAGAAAATGGACATTCAGTTATGGAGAACTACACTATAAATTTATCAAGAATATTTCTGGAGAATGTTAGTAAATAATTCTCATGGACTTGTATTGCTTTTTTATTTCTAAAAAGCACATTCAGAGAAAATAATAAGTTAAGAACAGTATTTTATCTTTAGAAAATAACAAGTTAAGAACAATAAATAACAATAAATGTGTATGAAACACCCCATTCTACTCTAGGGCTCTAGGCAACCCTAGGTAATGTTCTGTAGCTCATTCCATTGAGTGTAAAACTGCAATAAGATAAAGAAAAAAAGAGGCAGTTTATTGAACTGCCGAACAATACAGCATCAATGTAAGGCACGAACGAACAGGACAGGCTCTCAGGAATAATAGTAAGTACCTTTCATCAATGTAGACCATGGATTTTTAGTTTAATTAGAAAACTAGACTGTGGAATATGTATATACTTATAAGTTAGCTCCATTTTTAGTTTAATTAGAGACTAGCTCCTGGAATCTTTATATTCTTATAAGTTAGACCCTAGATATGCTGGCCGATGCTCGTTCAAAAAAAAAAAGATATGCTGGCCAAAGAAGTACATAATATTTCCATATCCACCTCCCTGCAAATGTAAGGGCTCCGAGCATGGATCCACAGTCACCGCCCCTAGCGGCAAGGGAGCAGAGCGTTAGCTCACCTATGCCTCCACCACGACCTCCTAAACAAAAGAAAGTTGGCAACGGAAGGAGAATAAGAATCGAGCCACCTCTTGTGCCTCCACCTCCTAAGTAGAAGCTCCAGGCTTGGGAGAAACCGGAACCACCTCCTCATAAGAAGCTCATGGCACTAGAATCACCTCCTCATTAGAAGCTCCCGTTCGAGATGACTCGAAAGGAGTTCAGGGTGTGCCAAGGCTAACGAGAAACAACGAGAGCAGGCGAAGAGGCACTTCAAAGACCAAGCTCAAATAAATGCTCACTACAAGAATTCTAACTTGAGCCTAGAGTTGTAACAAATTACCGACTACCCCTCGGGAACGTAACTATTGGCCAACGGTTTAAACGTTACCAACGGTGCATAATTACCCTTGGCCATATAATAGAATGGCCAACCGGTAAAGCAATGAACATCGGTGAGGAAGCAGATCAAGCAGAAGAAAAGGAGGGCTCTTGCCTCACCATGACGACACCGGCGCAGATGAATAGGGCATGCACTCAAGTCCATCCATGACAGAGCCAACTTTGGCCACCATCCCTGGTGACGGCGGCACCCAACGCCATGCAGGCGCAGCCGTCTGACCAAGGGGATGCCGGATCCGCACTGGCCAGCAATCCTCGCGGTCTGCCTCTTCCCTAAATCTTGTTAGGGGAAAACCAGAACGACCAACGGGAAGATGAGATCCGGGTGAACAGGAGGTAGATCGAGTCGTAGGGGAATCATAGATCCTGACTAGATTTGGCTATCCCAACGTCCGGTCGCAGGGTTTAGGGATCAGCAGGAGATCGAGAAAAGGAGGGAAAATAGAAGATAGAGGAAGGAAAAGAATCCTCGCCGCCGCCCCTCGTCAAGCCTGAAGGGATGCTAAAGCGCCGCGACGTGCAGACTGGCCCGGCGCGGAGCAGGTCAGATCAGGTCAGGGATGCTAAAGCGATCCCATTCCCATCACGATGAGCGTCGTCGTCATGTCCAGGGGACGGCCGGACCAGTCCGGGATGACGCTCCATGGTGCCAGGCGGCGGCGGCGGCGGCGGCGGCGAACGTTTAATTCCGTGGCGACGTCTGTGGCCGACTGGCCGATGCATGTCCACCACCGCCGCCCGGCCCGGCTTTAGTGTGCTGTGCTCGTGCGGTCGTGTCCTGGACTGGACACCTTGCTGATGGAGGGAGCTATGTAGTGTTTGTGTTGTGCTTTGTCTTGTATCTGAATCACTCATATTATTGGCTTTTGTGTTCAAACAGTCGTCAATCAGTAATCTAAATTATGTATCTTGGTTGGCAAATCTGCAAATGTTACGGGCAGGTTGCCATGATTTAACAACTCTCCCTGTTGGCGTGACTGTGTTCTGACGGCAGCTCCGTCCTCTGCTATGGTTTTCTTAACTTGCCAATACCAAAGCCATTTCTGATCTGTTTAAGTGTGTTCGTGGCTTGGTGCTGATAATTCCATCATTATGTTAATCGATTGATGCATGTTGAAGTGCATGCGTGTTGGAAGAACAGTGGATTGCAAGTTGAGCGAGCCTCCCTCGATAGAATAGGACACATACAGCATGCAGTTAACCCAATCCAGAGAGAACGGCGCTGTGGACCGGAGCGCGGCGGCAGCGGCGCCAGGGCCGATCGAGGCCGTCGCAGGCGGCAGGCGTCGTAGAGCAGGCAGGTGCGCGGCGAGACGGCCTGTGCACCACCATGGCTCGCAGATGGGCCGCGGTGTCCTCCTCGCCCGCGGCGCGCGCGACCGCCTCGCCTCGCCTCGCGCATATCTTTCGTGATTCCCACGGAATGTCATCCAGCTGGCGCAGGTCTTGTGGGCCCGTCGGCCACCCAGGCGCCGCAACCGCCTCCCCCCGTCGTCCCCAGGCGCCGCGCCGATAAAACCCACCCACCGACCCCTCCTTCTTCTCCACTGCTCCCCACGCAAACGCTCCCGCTGCCTCAGAACGAAGAGCTCTCCAGCCCTCGCCGCCGCTCCCCACGCGCCCAAGCCCTCCCCACCGCTCCCCCCGCACCCAAGCCCTCCCCGCCTCTTCCCCGCGCCGAATCCCTCCCATGGATGGGGGAGCTCTCGGGGAGGCTGCTGCTCTCGAGGCCGCCGCCGCCGCCGCCGCGGCGCACCTGGCTCAAGCTGCTGCCGACGACGACGACGTGGAGGTCCAGCAGCAGGAGGACCACCTGCCGCAGCAGCAGCAGGAGGGCGCCGGGGCCGAGGACCCGCGCTTCCTCGCCGTCGAGCAGGAGCTCTTCGCTGCTGCCCCTCCGGGCAAGCATCCGTGCGCCCAGTGCGCTCGGAGCAAGATCCAGAAGGGGAAGCGCCAGTTCCATGGCGACGCCTTCACCGCCTCCGACCCCGGCCTCCACGGCGACTGCTACGAGCACGAGCGCCACCCGGAGTTCGCCGCCGCCGACGCGCTCGCCACCAACTGCTTCTACGTCGCCGCCGCTCTCGGGGACGCCTTCACCGCCTCCGACCCCGGCCTCCACGGCGACTGCTACGAGCACGAGCGCCACCCGGAGTTCGCCGCCAAGCGGGTGGAGGAGGCCGGGAGGCTGCTCGGCGTGGCGGACTGGCGCAATCGCGGCAACCTCGTCGCCGTAATCGACAGGGGCCCGTTCCTGCGCCGAACCCTCGCCCCCAAGTCCCCAGCCACCATGTTTCCCGCAACAAGCGCCCGTTCCTGCGCGCCGAGGACTTGGTACGGCTAACCTTCGAGAATTGCATGCTTCTGACTAGATTGTTGTTTGGCGCATTGATTCGCGCTGGCCAAAGTTTTGTTGGGGAACTAGTTACCGTAGATGTGTCAGTCTTGATTCATTTGAGTTTCAGTTGGACAGCTGTTCATAATCGGTGTTAAAACTCAACCGAAACCTTTTACAGAACATGTAGACGACACAAACAACTACAAATCCTCGCTGGACACTTTGGTGATCTGTTGCTTCATTTGATCATCATAAATCAGCTCTGAAGATTTCAGCTAAATCTCCATTTTCAGAGTTAAGTGATGAAACTGAAAATTTTGATCTCTTTTACCTTTCAAATTTCAAACTGAGATGTGTCGCGATTCAGTTCAGTTTCAGTTTGTCAGGTCTGAAACTCTGAATGTTTGTTTTTTGGCTGTTGATGGTGCTGTGCAAGTGTGCAGTGTGCACTTTCTGTCTGCTAAAATGCAAAGCAACGAACTGAGGGTTCAGATATTGCATACAGTGATGGTTTCCTTTTTGATGAAATGCATACTGAGATGATGTCAAGTTGGCAGATGTATTCAAAATTTCTTCAGATAACTGCATGCGTACTGCGCAGTTCGCCCTTCGATCTCCTTCACACCGATATGTTGCCGTGGCCGGCCCGTCTCAGCTGCGAGTGCGCGCTCGGTGACTTGGCGCCGATCGGCCTCTCCGTCCCTGCTGCTCCTCCCCGTTCGCTCTGTCGTCGGGAGGTCACCGCCGGGCCGGCCCGGAAGTGTTCTCCGTGCCACCATCGGAGCCATGAGCGCGGACACGGGCGGCCGACTTAGGGCACCGTCGAGCACCGCTCGACGGAACCGCGCGCCTGCGAAGGCCGCACGCGGCTCCGGCGAGTGGAGCTTGGCAGCGCCGCTGCACCGTCGCCCTGCTCGCCGCCGGGTGGGTGAGAGAGGAGAGGGAGGGAGAAAGAAATGACAAACCCCGGCCCAGGCTTTTGGGCCCAGAGCCCAGGCGGGGATGCGGTGCGCGGAAACGGGCCAGGCCGCATTCGTCCTGAATAAAATTTCAGTTTTTTCTTCCGATTGTTTCATCCATATAAAGGCTGAAAATTATTAGTATAATAAACTAAGAAGAGTAAATTGCACTCGCCATACAACAACTTGTCAGGTGTGTTCAACAACTTGAAATATAGGTGCGGATTGGTCCAATAACTTGTAAAATATTCAGCTTAGTGCAACAACAAATTAGTGCATGCAGAGTCCAAATGTTAGATCGACATGTATTTGGCCACCACAAACAACAATTACATGGTATATTTGCATGGCAACAAAAAAAATTGAACATTGCGTGGCCATTGATATTCATGTTACAGCGACAATAATATCTATCCAAGACAAGAACCTTTATTATCAAATTAAAAAATATACTCATATTAGAAAATAAGAGATATTTTGTTTTCTCCATATAAAATTATTTGCTTATAATTCTAACAGACAATTTCTATAAAACAATATAGTCATGATATACGTCTATTTATGTGCTTTAAGTTTACATAAAGAATTTTTTCCTTTAATTTGGAACTATAATAAATTAAATCCGTGAGTTAATTCCCTAAGGCTATATTTATATCATGTACATCAATAGTCAGTTAGTAGATTTATATGTAACATTTGGTGTTTTATTAATCTTTAGAGAAGAAATTGATTTCATTTTGGTAAGATGAAAATATAAAAATTGGTAGTATGAAAAATTATAAGAAAATATCAGGACATCAAACTAAAAGACATAATGAAAATCAAAATTAATTTTGGTCATGTTATTAAAAAACATAATCCAAAAATTGTACAAATACATGCTTTATACCACCATGTATCTCTGTGCATAGCCAAATACAACGCCATTGTAACATTTAGACTGTATATGCACCAATTTGCCAAGTTATTACATTAACTTCAGAATTTTACAAGTTGCTGGACCAATATGCACCCAGCTGGTATGTTGTCGCTCTAATTTGAGCATTTTACAACTTATTGAACCAATCTGCACCCACCTTACAAGTTGTTGTAGGGTGGGTGCAATTTACTCAATTAAGAGTAAAGATTTATTTTACATTTAAACCATAGGATGCATAGTAATGGGCCCATTATGTCCTTACGACAAAAAATGAAGCATTTTTAATCTTTATTTATGTTAACACAAAAGTTGTGAAGAACTAAAGAATTGGCATCTTTGCATGTACACTAGTACTTCTAAATCCTATGAGAAGTAAATCACCTTAAACATGTCCAAAATCAATTTTAAATTTCATAGTCAGTCCCTTTTAAATTTCATAGCAGTAATACACGAAACAAAGAGACGAGGCAGGGAGAAATAAACGAGAGCCAGTGCTTCAGAAGAGCGGCTGGCCGGTGGGTTTCAGGGTTCACCAAACCGCCCTATGGCCGGTTTTAGAAACCGGAAAAACCGGTCCGGTAACCGGTGAGACCGGATCGGTTTACCGGTGGGAGCGGTTTTATAGTGTATTTTTAGGACCGGTTACCGACCGGTTTTGGAACCGGACCGGAGCGGTAAGACCGGTTTTCGCGAATACCGGACCGGTTTCATCGGTTTTTTTAACCCTGGTGGGTTTGACCCGGCTAGGCGGGACGCGAGTGTCGGATTGGCATCCGATGTTTTTTTTTTTTTTTTTTTTAAGCGAAGATTGGCATCCGAGGCAGCCAGAAGCACCAAACGCATTAACAGGCCGGCACGCGTTCCCTGACCCAGGCTTAGGTTTTTTGGCCCAGAGCCCAGGCGGGGACGTGGTGCGGTGGAAAACGGGCTAGGGCGAATTCGGCCTGACTTGGGAGGTTTACTCGAACCTGAACAAAATTTAAGTTTTCCCTTCTAATTTGTGGTTGTCGCTTGGATCCCAAGAGTTCATGAACGTGTCGAACTCGACCGCGACGAAGGCCGTGAGGTGTCCTCGCTGATGAGGCCGAGGTTGCCGCCTTCGTAGTAGGCCGGCATCATCTTCTACGGGAAGCCGGTGAGGAAGAACGCCATGCCGTCCCCCGGCGTCGACCCGCCACTGCCGATCGCGAAGGTGAAGCTCGTGGTGAAGCTTGCCATGGCGCCGGAGGCGACGTCGTGGAAGGGCACCGGGTGGCCGTACGATACACGCCCCGTGCAGTTGTGGCTGACGTCGCCGCGGGAGTCGGCGGCGCAGGTGAGGTCGATCAGGTGGCCGGTGGCCGTCGCGTTGCCCTCGAGACGTAGGTCGTCGGATTTGAGGAAGCTGGATGGGTTGGAATTGGAGAAGTCGAAGCTGGATGAGAATGCTGGAGGTGGCGTGCCTGGCTGTGGAGGTTGTTGGACACAAATGCTGCTGCTGCCATGAGCGTCGTCGACGGCGACACAAGTGCTGCTGCTGTCCTGAGCGTCGACGACGCAGGGTAGGAGAAAGCAAGCGGAAATGAGGAGGAAGAAGAGGAGGAGCTCCACGTTGCTTCTTGCAGGCGAGGCCATTCCAGTGGTGGGAAGAACACGCACGAATGCTGGCCTGGCTGCTCGATCTACATGACGAGGGAGACATGCATGTTATTGGAAGTTTGGAACCATGGTCAAACCAAGCATGCATATGCACGCGTCCTGTGGACGTACGCCTAACAAATCTTTTGCATAGTCATCGTTCGATCGCGACAATTAATATACTCTATCTACGGCATTGAAGAACACATGGAGTGACTAGACTAGTGGTGCCGTTGTGTAGCGAAGAAACTCTATGCTGACGACCAGGACACCAAGAGCAGCTTTTGGCGTGGACTTGCGTTGACTAACTTAAGCGGCGAACTTAAAGATGGCAACGGGCACAAAAAATCCGCATACCCGCGGGCATGAGACCCGTTGGGCACGGATACGGGAGTCGTTCCACCCCCGCGGGCGCGGACGCGGGCACGAAGCTGTGCCCAACGGATAGTTCTTCGTGGGTGAATAAAACTGCTATCCGCACCCGCATACCCGCCAAACCCATTATGACAAATGGGACCCACATGTCAGCATATATATACATCTCATCCTCATCCTCATCCCAACCCTAATCCGCTCCCATTCCGCCGCCACCCCAAGACCCAACCCGTCACGCGCGCGACGGCGCTGCCCCGCTGCGCCACCGCCCCTACCCCGGCGGTGAGGCCCTCCGTCGGCGCGTGGCCTCCTCTCTCCTCTGCTCGCCGCGCCCGGCATGGCCCTTCGCCCCTTCCCCGCCTCCTCTCCTGCTCCGTCCGGGCGCCGCGCAGCCCCCTCCGCGGCTCTGCTCCGCCTCGCTCTCTCCGCCGCCCGCCTAGGGCCACCTCCTCGCGGCACCTCCTCGGGCATGGCAGCTGCGGGTGGAGATCCAGCGCGCCGTCGGGGCCTTGCGGCGAGGAGACGACCGGTGAGGGCGGCATCGACTCGATCTGGCGAGGGCGGCGAAAGAGGTAGACAAGGTGGTGGCGGAGCTTTTGGTGGTGGGGTTTGGTGTCGATTTTCTTCGATTTGTCTCGATTTCCTTCGATTTGTCTCGATTTCCATCAATTTGCGTCTCAATTTGAGCCTTGATTCTTCTTCTTTCTTCCCCTTTCTTGGTGGCGGCCTCGACGGCGAGCTGCTCCGGCAGTCCGGCCCGCTTCCTGCTCCACCTTTCCTCCTCTTCCACCCCGCCACCTCCTCTGCAGGGCGGGCATGCCCGCGGGCATGAAATGCCCGCGGATGGAGGGCGCGGGCGTCGTCTGTCGCCCGTGGTGGGTGGCGGGCGCGGGCGTGGGCGCGGGATTTGACGCGCGGGCGCGGGCGCAGGAAAGCAGTATCCGCGGGCGTGACGCCCGTTGCCATCTTTAGGCGAACTAGCCACGTCCCACTATAATGCAAAGAAGCTGCTTTAAATCCAGCAAAACCAGCTCCGATACGTTTGAATATATGGGCTTGGACCATTATTTATATTTCAATAAAAAATTAATATAGTACCTTTTAACGTAAGGAAAAAGTCCATTTTTGGCCATCCAACTCTTGCCTCAGTTTGGTTTTGGCCATCGAACTCCAAAACCGGGTATCTTTGACCATCCAGCTATCAAAACCGTTCAAATTTGGCCATCGGGCTGTTTTGATGAGTGGTTTTAACTTTTTTTATTTACAATTTAGTCCTTAGATCTTAAAATGATTATTACTTTTTGCTCGTACCTCCGATTTAGGTGATTCTTGTGGTCACGCGTGTACTAACGGTGAGCACTATATTTTAAATATTTTAAAGTGATCTTTATACTATTTTATCACAACTTGTTATATTATTTTTTTGTCATTGCGTACAAATAACAATATAAGAAAAGTAAAACAAGCAATTATAAAATAATATAATTAATATTTTAAAATATAAAGTTTATCGTTATGAATGCATGACCACTAGAATCACTTAAATCAGAGATAGGGGAAAAAATACTAATCATTTTAAGATCCAAGGATTAAAATGGACTAATTTAGTGCTTTTTAGTCCTTGGATGTTAAAATAATTACTATTTTTTATTGCATCTCCGTTTTAAGTGATTATAATGGTCATGTGTTCGTAACGATGAGCTTTACATTTTAAAATATTAATTATATTATTTTATAATTGTTTGTTTATTTTTTATATTATTTTTTCTACACAACAACCAAAACAATAATATAACAAATAGTGATAAAATAGTGTAAAGATCATGTTAAAATATAGTGTTCACCGTTAGTAACACGTTACCACAAGAATCACCTAAATCGGTGTTACGAGCAAAAAGTAATAATCATTTTAAGATCTAAGGACTAAATTGTAAATAAAAAGTTAAAACCACTCATCAAAACATCCCGATGGCCAAATTTGAACGGTTTTGATAGTTGGATGGCTAAAGGTACCCGGTTTTGGAGTTCGATGGCCAAAACCAAACCGAGGCAAGAGTTGGATGGCCAAAAATAGACTTTTCCTTTCTTGTAATAAACCTAGCCAAGAACACATATGTCATGCTTGCCAATTAGGACGTCATACTCGTCTTCCTTTTGGGTCATCTAGTTCTCGTGCTGTCAGTCGTTTCGATTTAATACATTGTGATCTTTGGACCTCTCCCGTTGTTAGTGTGTCCGGTTACAAATATTATCTCGTTATCATTGATGATTTTTCCCATTATGCTTGGACTTTTCCGCTTCGCCTGAAATCCGACACTTTTTCTACTATTTCTAACTTTTTTGCCTACGTGCGCACACAGTTTGGCACCACCGTGAATGCTGTCCAGTGCGACAACGGTCGGAAATTTGACAACTCCTCAACCCGCACGTTCCTTCTCTCTCACGGTACCCTACTGCGCATGTCATGTCCCTATACCTCTCAGCAAAATGGTAAAGCCGAGCGCGCTCTACGCACCATTAATAATATTGTGCGCTCACTTCTCTTCCAGGCTAGCATCCCTCCAGTCTATTGGGCTGACTCCCTCCACACTGCCACCTATTTATTAAATCGTCACCCAACTAAGACTCTCGGAGGCCTCACACCATTTTTTGCTCTACATGGCACCCATCCCACATATACACATCTTCGTGTCTTTGGCTGTGCCTGTTACCCTAACCTCTCTTCTACCGCTCCATATAAATTGTCTCCTCGTTCATCCCTTTGTGTCTTCCTTGGTTACTCTTCCGATCATAAGGGGTATCGATGTCTCGACCTTCATTCCAACCGGATCATCATCTCCCGTCACGTAGTGTTTGATGAATCCTTGTTCCCTTTCTCCGAGATGTCGACATCCCCTTCGGACCCAGCCACGCTTGATTTTTTGGATGACGATGACACTCACACTATGCCTCCTCGGCCTAGTGTTGTGGTTGCAGGTACACCTACTGGAGCCCCACAGCCGCTCACTGTCGAGCCTGGCTCCAGTCCGGGCGGCTCGACGCCCACCGGTGGTGCTGCTGGTCTCACCAACCCAGCACCGTCCCAGCCTCTCGGCGCCCCTGGCGCAGGCCCCTCGAGCTCCTCCGCTGCCCCTGGTGACGTCTCGTCTCAGGCTGCTGCCAGCGGAGGCGCCCCTACCTCGACGCTCCAGCCGACCCCCTCCGCTGCCCCTGTTGGCTCCTCGTCACAGGTCGTTGCCAGCAGGGGGGGTCGCACGGCCTCCACTCGTCCTCAGGCGATCGTCCCTGTGGAGAACGACCACGGCATGCGTACTCGCGGCAAATCCGGTATCATCCACCCGGTGGACCGCCTGAACCTGCATGCCGCCCCGATTGCCCCACCACCGGCCTCCCTACGTGCGGCTCTTGCTGATTCCCAGTGGCGTGCTGCGATGCAAGCGGAGTTCGATGCTCTTCAAGCCAATAACACTTGGACGCTAGTTCCCCGTCCACCTGGTGTTAACAATGTCACTGGTAAATGGGTTTATCGTCACAAGTTTTTATCTGACGGCTCTCTTGATCGCTACAAGGCCAGATGGGTTCTCCGTGGTTTCACTCAACGTCCCGACATCGACTATGAGGAAACTTTCAGCCCCATCGTCAAGCCCGCTACTGTTCGTGTGGTGCTCACATTGGCTCTGTCGCGTTCTTGGCCTATTCATCAGCTGGACGTCAAGAACGCCTTTCTTCACGGGACTCTTACTGAGACAGTCTACTGCCAGCAGCCATCCGGGTTCGTTGACCCCTCTTGTCCTGATCATGTGTGTCGATTGAACAAGTCACTCTATGGATTGAAGCAGGCCCCCCGTGCTTGGAACAGTCGCTTTGCCAGTCATGTTACCTCTCTTGGTTTTGTTCAGGCCAAAGCTGACTCCTCACTGTTTTTCTATCGTCGCGGCGCAGACATGGCTTTCTTGCTTCTCTATGTGGATGATATTGTTCTCACTGCCTCGTCACAGGACTTTCTTCTCCATATTATGGCAGCCTTGCAGCGAGAATTCTCTATGACTGATATGGGTGATCTTCACCACTTCCTAGGTATTTCTGTTGATCGTCGTGCTGACGAGTTGTTCCTCTCTCAGAAGCAATACACCTTGGACATTCTGGACCGTTCTGGTATGCGTGACTGCAAGCCATGCAGCACACCTGTTGATACTCACGCCAAGTTATCTGCTGATGGTGCTCCAGTGGCTAATTCTTCACACTATCGCAATATTGCCGGTGCTCTTCAGTATCTCACCTTTACACGTCCTGATATTGCATATGCAGTCCAGCAAGTGTGTTTATACATGCATGATCCGAGAGAGCCTCATCTTGTTGCCATGAAGCGAATTTTGCGCTATCTGCAGGGAACCTTGGACCTTGGTTTTCACCTTCACCGCACTTCGCCTGTTGATCTCACAGTTTATCCCGATGCTGATTGGGCCAGTTGCCCGGAGACCCGCCGCTCCACCTCGGGGTACGGTGTTTTCCTGGGTGACAATCTTGTTTCTTGGTCTTCGAAGCGTCAAGCAACTGTGTCCAGATCCAGTGCCGAGGCCGAATACCGTGCTGTTGCTAATGGGGTTGCGGAGGCGTGCTGGTTACGGCAACTCCTCCAGGAACTCCATTGCCCACTTCGTCGAGCTACAGTTGTGTATTGTGACAATGTCAGTGCCGTCTACCTATCTACCAACCCCGTTCAGCACCAGCGGACCAAGCACATTGAGATTGATCTCCACTTCGTTCGTGATCGCGTCGCCCTTGGAGAAGTTCGAGTTCTTCATGTCCCTACTACTTCGCAGTACGCCGACATCTTCACCAAGGGACTACCGACGTCCGTCTTCACCGAGTTTAGGTCCAGTCTTAATGTTCGCAGTGCTCCCAGTTCCGATTGCGGGGGAGTGTTAGATTGTAAGCATGTCACGGCCCATGGGCCTGCCGTACCCGGCTCCCCATTGAGTCTATATGTACACAACCATTCCCATTGAGAAAAGTATCGCGTATTCCTAATCGCTATCAATAATCATCAAATGAATCTACACCACATTCATCAGAACTCTCTCGAATGAAACGATAAAAAAAGTAAGAAGAATCATACACTGATCCTTCAACTATTTGCACTCAGTTTGTACATACAAACTGGTCCCTCTGGTAAGTGATGTTGAAGCTCTCCCCGGAGAAGTGAAGGGAGATGAGGAAGAGGGCGTTGGAGTGGAAGGAGAGGCCGCTGCGCGAGCGACACGGCCCGGGGGCAGCTCGTTCGCCAACCTGGACAGGCTCATCAACGATGTGCTGCTCAAGAGCAGCTACAAGTTCTGTAACTCTGTACATGGTGTCAGAAACTCAGCTCCCCCGTCCAAAGCTCTCTAAAAAGATATTGCCGTATTGCACATTATTTCATCTCAAGGAAAGCAATAACGGGACCATATCCAGCTCGTACACGCACAACGGGGAGACCTTGTCGAAGAGCTCGAGAGGCAACCTCTGAAGATGGCGGACCTCCAGGGTGCGCAGGTTGAGCAGGACGACGCCGACTGAGTTCATGTAGAAGACGACGGTGCCGCTCCCCTGAGCGAACCACTGGAACTCGACCCGCTGGCACCAGAGTGGATGGCACGTCGGCTGCACGGACCCAAGGATCGCTGTCCTGTCGATCAACACGCGCCGAGTCCATGATCTCTGAGACGACGACGACGACGACATCGTCCACATGGACACCTTGAGCGGGCGTTCCCAGACGAGCAGGGCGAGCTCCCCGTCGTCGGAAGTGGACACCAGGAGCAGCTCCCTGCACACTTCGCGGTGGGTGTCCCTGCGTCGCCGGTGGCACTCACGCGAGACATCGATCCACGCCGCTTGCCCCTTCCCTATGCCGATTATGCCCAGGGCGAGGATGCTGTAGACGCCGGGGTCCCATCCATGGTGGTACAGCCAGTGCGCGACGTTGCCGAGCACGACCGGCGACCACGGCTGCACTAGCTCGTAGTCTCCTGGGACTCGGAGACACGCGGCCGTGGTGTTGCCCCTGACCACCGGACCCCACGCACCTGCCTTGGACGAGTAGGTCTGCGTCCGGAGGTCGCGGTCCGCGATGAACACCTTGAAGTTGATGTCGCCGCCGCCGCCGAGGGCACCAGGTTCGTCCTCGTCGGGCATGACAAGGAGCAGGTGGTCCCAGATGTCTCTGGGCGGGAGGACGTGGCCCCGTCCAGCCACAGGGTCGAACACACGGAGGGTGGTGGTGGTGGGGTAGTGCTTATTCCCCCGCCTGAGGACCAGTAGCCCGCCGCCCGACGCGACGGGATCGTCCGGCCCGGCGAGCTCGCCCGACAAGCTCGCGATCACGGCGTTCGTCAGCGAGCCGGAGGACGACTTGAGCAGGGGTGGGGGGCGCGTGCCCATGTCGCCGTGCGAGGAGCTGCGGCCGCGGTGGTAGAGGAGGCCAATGAGGAAGCGGTGGTCGGAGGTGGTGATGGCGGCGGCGGCGCGGAGGCGGCGGAGGAAGGCCGGGTCTGCGACGTGGCGCCGGAGGAGCCTGCATGTGGCGGCGCAGCGTGCGACGGTGGCCGGGTCGGAGCGCGCAAGGATCTCGAGGAGGAGATCGAGGGGGAGCTGCAGCGGCGGCGATGCCTCCGTGTCGAGCAATCGATCCGGTGCCTGTGCATGGAGGACGGAACCCTTGCGATCAGGGGTTCGTTGCTGCTTGAGACGTTGAAACAGAATATGGAATCCGACGACTAGGGCTCCTGAGAGAGCTGCGATTTCGAACCACCGGCTTTTCATGGTTCCTGGAAGGCTGGAACAATACAAACGCGTCTTGGAGAAGAGCGCGTTTGAGACGTTTATACATTGGCGCGAACAGTGTCTGATACTACGCAGTATCCGAATACAACTCCAAAGCAATACTTCCTCCGTCCTAAAAAACATGCAATTCTAGCTATGCTATTGGGTGTTCAGATTCATAGCATCTCTAGTGAATCTGGATAATCTCTTATCTAGATACATTGAAGATGCTATGAATCTAGTGAAGGGCTAGAATTGCATGCTTTTTGAGTATAATCCGACCACCATGGCATGTCCTCGGGCGCGCTCTCCGAGACGAACTCTACTCGGCTCGGCGCGCCCCACCCGGCCACCCCAGGTTCATCGAGTAGGGGCAGCTGGGCAGGAACCGTGGCGACGCTGCCACGGCCACCAAACACGGCTCCTGGAGCAGCACGCCCACCATGTCGAACCACGAGTCAATCTTGGCCAGCGGTGGAAGCACGATACACGAAGATAGGTCTCCGTCTCCATCCCCGCTCGCTTCCTGTGTTCCGCCTCGCCGAAGCCTGGTTTCTTCCGCCGGCGTCGTTTTCCTTTCCCAGCTTTCATCTTTCTTAGCGCTTTGTCCGGTCTAAATCTATAATGAGTATAGCAAGAGCTCCGGATTCATTCTGGCCCTAAACTAATTTAATCATGATAGATGCATCAAGAGACCTGGATTGATTCTACACCTCTTAACTAATGGATTGATTCCGACTCTTTTGATGTATCTATCATGGGTAAATTTGTTTCTAACCCGAATGAATTCGGGTCTCTTATTATACTCATCATGATTTTTTTTACATTTATCATTCCCGGCCCGAATCGAATCCAGTCCTAATAGATATAACAAGAAATTCATGGTAGGTATAGCTAGAGAACGAGATTTATTTCGGGTTAAAAACTAATTTTACTCATGATAGATATAACAAAAGACCCGGAATGATTCCCCACCTCTTGACTAGTGGATTGATTTCCGGTTTTTTATGTCACTATTGTGAGTAAATTAGCTCTCGACCCGGAATGAATCCCAACCTCTTATTGTGCCTATCATAAATTTTTTATTGTATTTATCATTCTCGGTCCGAATTGAATCGGATGGAACCGAACAATGCCTAGATCTTCCTCCTCCGGCCCTAGACTCCTTTTTCGTGATTTTGTTCTGTCAAATTTCTTCGTTCCTGTCGCTTCTTCTCAACCCTTCTTCACCCTCTCCTTCCACCTCGGTCTGGATCACGCTCGATCCCTCTCCTCGTTGTAGCATTGTTTTGGACTTCCTAAAGTTCTGGATGGGAACTGTCTCCCTCTTCTCCGGGTGTCTTTGTCACCTCCTTTTCCTGCATCTCGGTCAGGAACCTTGTCCTTCGTCTTCAGGGCATTCGTCAGTCGTCACACGAGCATTCTCCTTCTCTTTCACGGCCTCTCCAGCTCCCACGTCCTCGATGGCCATGGCCGCCGGCAAACCTTACCCTGCCGCCTCTGTTCAAAATTCAAACTCGATGGACACCCAATAAATCCTATCTCTCCGCGTTAACATCTAAACTACCAAATATCCTTTAATACTTTGGAGCTGCCATTTTCCTCCACCCCGTTTTCTTTAGAAATTTACGACAGTCGAAGACTTGACATGCATTTAAGTATGGATTGCAACTCAAACGAGCAAAATGCTCGAGTGTCTGCTTCAAAAGAACATTCCTCGCTTAACAATTTTCGTGACAGATCACAGAGCAAAGTACAGATATTCTCCCAGCCCAGATGTATTTAGATTGGGAAAGATTCCCTAGAAAAACACTGCAGACTAAAAACACTGTAACTGAATAGTGTGAATAGTGTTATGTGACTGAGAGGGATGTGATGAATAGTGTTTTTTTTGGAGAAGTTGGTGAACCTAAACGGGGCTGAACTTGGGGCGCTACATTATTGACGTCAACTGCAGGACTGCATTGTAACCTGAAATTTTGGGCAGATCTCTACCTTTCATATATCATGTCTCGTCTCCTTAACACTTTCGCACTTCTCATCAAGGAAATATAGTAGACAACATGGTCAGGATCCAGCTTCAAGAGATTCTTCGCTACTACTTTGCTCATCTCAGGGTTGTTGTGTGCTAAGCATGCAGCAAGCAAGACACACCAAGTATAAGCAACATAGCTCCCATCCATTTCATGAATGATCCTTATGGCCTTTTCTAGGTCACCAGCCTAGCCAAGGAGATTGACCATGGAACTTTGATGCTCAGGATTCGACATGACTCCATAAACTTGAGTCATGCTATTTTTTTTCTTCCATCCCAACCAGGCTAGAGTGGCTGCATGTTGATAACAGACACAAATGTTACATAGTCGGTTTAAATGACGAGGCAATCATCCTTTGGTACAATGCAACAGCTTCCTGACCAAGTCCAGGAGATCCATAACTAGATATCCACACAGATATTTTTTATCATCCAAGAACAAATATAGGGGAGCACTGTTAAAAAATCTGATATGTATTATTCAGGTAAATTATAGCTAATGACAGCTTATAGACCTCTTCTTTAATTGAAAGGATGACAAGAAGGTACCTGTTGGTGACCATATCTGAGCACCAAGACAGGCCAGAGGGCATATCTTTCAATATATTAGACGGCATATCTTTCAATATATTAGTTAATTCATTAGAAAACCCTATGCCTTCCTAGCTTTTGTGCACTTGCTGTGGGTCAGCTCTTGAATCCAGCCCTCTCATAGTGCAAGCAATAGTGGCTTGCTTCTGGTAATGGCCGTAACTCCTTTTACTGCACAGATGACATTAAGTTTGAGCTAAAAGTGCCGTGGTCGTGGCTGTATCAAAGGGTAAACGCTCCTAATCAACCATCTTACCAGGAATCAATTCAAGGCATCATGCCAGAGAGACTAATAGAGGGATGAAATACAAGTGTTTTTGCACATTTGCTAAGAACCATTGCCCATGGAACTCTTGTACCGTAGCAATTTCTATTGCACATATCTGCTTGAACATCCAAGAGGCCACAAAAGCTTAATGTTGGATGATCTTTTGAAAAACTCAATAAATTCATTATGGAATCCAGAATTGTTTTTCAACCACTGCAGAAAGTGTCATCAACTCAGTAGAGCTGTTCTATTAACTTGAAAAGATAAAACAGCAAGACAGCGTCACTGTTGTGTCTTTGCCAGTTAGAGACCTGTTTATATTCGTTGCCACAACGGATATATCACCTAAACCAAGGAGACAAGGCCTGGCATAGTAGTAAGAAGTATATTTCAGAAATCAGAATCAGAACAAAACTGTGAAATTACATCCAATAAAAAAAGGACCAGACCTTCCAAAGAATTAATTGCTATTCAGAATAGATAATAGACACTGGTTAGTACATAATCTCTTAGTTTACGATCTGACTAGTAAAACATCAAAGCTTAATCCAGCAACTAAACTTGTGTGACATTATATGATTGAAGTACCAGTACCCATATTGTTTTAATTAACTTAAGCAGAGGGCCTTTACCTGTGTTTTCATATCAACGGGGAACCATGTCTCTGAGCAAGCTTTGAAGACCATGCCACTGAACGATTAACATACAACAGTGAGGTTAAAGGTCTGGGCGCCTATCGCCAACTTGTGGATCACAGGTTGAGGACTTGCAATTCCCAAAAATTGAAGGCATTTTGTGCGTACTTTGGAAACGACGTCAGGTAGGAAATGTCAGGGTCAGGTCACGACATGCAGACATACTACACAATGCTAGCAAATTTCTGCAGAGTGCAGACCTTCCATGCTCTTCCAGGAACATTGCCTTCAAACGAGCAGGCAGGGAATCATCCACAAGGTGAGACACAACCTTTGTGGTTCTCCTGTGGAACAATAAACAATGCTAATCTGTTAAGTAAAACCTTCTATACCTCATCAGGGAGCATCCATGCAGTATGAAACCACAATGTTCGTATTGCTTTTGCAGTCAGTACATCGAAACATATTGCTTTCGCCGTCTGTGCATTGCCCATCAGCGACGCAGTCGGCACCCAGCAGTAACATCAAGAAACCAAACTACATGACAGTAAGTTAAACTTCAGCTTGACATTGTCATAACTCAGCAGCTTTCACCTACCATATCGTTCACAGTACAAAATTTCAGAAAATGAAAACACTGGACACCAATGTAAGGCCTAAATATGCAGCAATTTTATAGCCATTTATTAACTGCTATCCCTTCGAGTATGGTTCAACTCCATGACAGAGTATAGTACAGAAAGGGTAGGGAAATGAGTACACCGATGATAGGTTTGGGATAATTCCTTGATACATTTGCTAGAGCGATTAGAGAGCGATACTACATTTTGGACAAAATTGCCCATCATCACAACTTGGTAGGAAATAAGCTCTAATTCCCAAATCCAACCCCCGAAACCACTTATTTCCACACTTCACCCAACAAAACGCAATCCCTTCCCATCCAACCACAACTCACAAACCAAACTCCTTCCAGAATCGCTAGCATATTCAGGCAAAAGCCGCAAGCACGTGCAAGATTGGGTATCGAGCGCACCCGTGTGACCCGGCGCCGGCGGGGATCATCAGAAAAGGCCTACCTGCAGAGGGAGTCGCGGCGGCTGCGGCGGCCGCCTGGTCGCCTAGGGTTTAGCTGCTCCGGCCGCCGGGTCGGAATGGCCCCGTGCTGGTGCCAGGGTGTCCGCCCACTTGGTTCAGCCGGGCCATCGTGCCGCATTCCTGGGCCCACCAATCAGTTGGGCCACTTGTCAGTGAAGCATGAGAGGACCCGCATTTCAAATACGGCGTCGCAGAGGCACCCGAGGGCCAACGCCATAACGAACTCCTCCTCGCTTCGCCACCGCCTCCGAGCCCCAGCGAACTCCTCCTCGCTTCGCCACCGCCTCCGAGCCCCAGCGAACTCCTCCTCGCTTCGCCTCCGCCTCCGAGCTCTCTCTCGTATTCTCACCGCTTCATCCACAAGCGAGGGAGCAAGGGGGCAATCGATGGAGGGGTTCCTGGGGGCGCACCTCGTGCGGCTCCGGTGCGATGTCCGCGGCCGCGGCTGCAATTACCTCACCGCCGACGAAGACGCGAGGGGCGTGCGCTTCACGACGAACCGATAGGAGCGTGCAAGCATTTGGGCGTTGGAGTTCGCAGAGGGCTGGGCGCTCTTCCGTAGCGACTACGGCGGCTACCTGTCCGCCGCCAACAACATTGCGCGCACCGGTGGGCGCTCGGGTGTCGTCCTCGCCGTCGGGCAACACCTGATGCCGGTCCGCAACCAGGCGCCGCCCGAGATGCTGTGGCGCTCCGCCCGCAGGGAGGGGCATGTCGTGCTTCGGAACCGCGCTGGCGGCTACCTCCGCGCCAACGGAAGGTATAATCTCAGGTGGAGCACGGCTGTCAGCGTGGCCGAGGATGACACAACGCCAAGGATGATGTGGACCGTGGAGGTTGTTCCTATGGGGCTACGTGCTCTTCTGATTGACCCTCCAGCTCTACAAGGCCAGGTATCTGAAACACACTTTGTCGCTAATTTGCCTGGGATGGAATACGGGTGTTTTTTGCACGGTGTGGGTTGATCATGGGGTTCGCATCGGGCAAAGGTTTATTTGCTCATGCCGCACATGTTTTGCAGCCACAGAGCAATAATTAATGAGGTTTTGGAAATTGGGCTAAGATTTCTCTGTTCATCCTGTATGTTTCTACCCTGCACTCATCGTATGGATTATGGAATATGTGTTGAAATGTTTGTGATGGTGACGAATTTGCTTTAGAATGAGATTTCGGATTTGGAAAATTTCTGATCGACGGGAACTTTTTGATAATGCTATACTGTTTTGCTCTGCAAATAGCGTTACATGTTGTCTGGATTTGTGCTCAGACTGTTCAGGCTATTGTAACATTGATGTATTGCTATTGTGTAACCTTGCGTTGCATAGAATAATTTTTCATTAGAAGCTATATTTGTTCATTGCTATATTCATCATGCGCATGTGTTGTGCCCCAACACTATGGTTTGACGACAAGAGATTCGATTGATCTTTTTTTTTCTTTTGAAAGGAAGATTGGATTGGGTTATGATTCAGGATTGTTTACCTTGCATGAGTATTCTACACTGCATGCCAGATGAAGTGTTTGTGATGGTGATGAATTTGCTTAAGAATGAGATTTCGGGTTTGGAAAAGTGCTGATTGATGGAAATTTTTTGATAATGGCATACTGTTTTGCTCTACATACAAAGAGCGTCACCTGTTGTCTGGATTTGTGCTAAACCTCAGACTATTCAGACTACTGTCACATTGACATATTGCGTGACCTTGCATTGCATAGAATACTTTTTAATTCAAGCTATAATTGTTCATTATTATATTCATCATGCATATGTGTTGTGGCTCACACTATGGTTTGACGATAAGAGATTGGATTGAGTTAGGTTTGTTCACCTTGCATGGATATACAACACTGCAATGTTCATTATTATATTCATCAGCTCCACTTCAACACACTAATTTTTGTCTGTATTCAACAATTTCACAGGTGCACCGAAATGAGATAAAGGCTATTCTGGATATGCAGTCGAATAGAGAAACCAATGAACAGTCCCAAGAGCAGGTATTCCTTGACAATTTTATCCCAGCAGTTGTCATTCTATCTTCTCTTGTTACTTTCTTATAATTTTGCATTGTTTTGCTCTATAAAAGAGAAGCTATTAGTATAGCTCGGCATCACTTGTTTTCTGAATGTGTGCTAATTGTTATGTAACTTTGCATGGGACATTTTCATTTTTTGAAGCTATATTTGTTCACTGTGTTCATCCTGTGCACATATATTATACCCCCAAGCTACGACCGATGATGTGGGGTTGGTTTCCTTCAACCTTGATCTGCTTACCATGCATGTGTTTCTGTCATGCATGTTTGGATATGTGTTCTTTTGACAGTGATAATTTTATGTTTTGCTGTGCAATTAGATTTTCTATATGCAGCTAACCTGAAATTAACATTGCAGATTCTAGTGGGCTTAAAACTAGACTGTCTAGCTGAGATTGCAATAAGGCTATCAAGTAGAGCCGATGTTGTCAGATTGGCTGCATCCTCAAGGCGTCTATGGATAAGTATGGGAACCAGGGATTTCAAAGACAGATATTATGCTTGCAGTGGGACAGTGTTACCAGAGCTTGTTGGGGTCTTGAACTCAAGGGAAATACGGATAATGGCTTTATCTGTCGGGGCATCTGTAGCTATTTCCATGAATGGTTTAGAGCACCGTTTCGGTACTCATATCGTTGACAGTCGGGGAGGACTACTTCTGGTGAAAGATGATATTTCAGGGGACATGATCATTTATGATCCAACTCAGGGTACAAGTATCTCCCTTTCCCCACCTCCAGTGCCACAGGAATGTGAACTCGTTTCTGCAGGAATAGTACCTGAAAGGTCTGACTCTGAGAAGTACTCTGTGGTGATTGCCCTTTATGCAAGAGGATCTTCGTCCCTTTTTGGTCATGATGAAGCTTTTATCACAACTTGTAGCTTCTACCCTAAAGTGACCAAATGGAAAGTGTTCGACAACAAGATTGACTTCAGCCTCAAGGAAGTAGAGATTAAGCCTCCATCAATTGTCGCCGGAGGGGAGTGGCATTTGCTGAATTACAATAAATTCATTATATCAGTTTTACTTGATGAGCCACACAGAATGAGGTCCCAGCTTCTCCCTCTCCGACAAGAAATGCTAACCTCCTCCCACATTCTCGGACAAACAAAGCTGTATGAATTGGCTTTAATCGCACGTCAAGACGGGAATCTTACAGTTTGGAAGTACAGTCCATGCCATCCAATCACTCAGAACTATGAAGTTGAACAGTACAAGTGTGTCAGAGATTTCCCGCAGATGCCTTTCATTGCAGTTGCCCAGGAAAACTCGCTTCTTTTGTCAGACCATTTGATCTGCTTTAGTATGGTGTCTGAGCAGTTCGAGTTACCTTTTGTGATGCCAGATGAAGAGTTGCATGGAACAAGGCATGCAATACCATATGAAATGGTTTGGCCCCCTCGTCCAGTACTAGAAGCAAGGCCCTCTTTAGCAGGAGAATAGTTCTGTGTTGTGATGACAGTTTGCAACTGATTCGATCAATGTAAAGAATCATCAGAGGGTTTCAGAAAAGGGGAATACAACTCTGTCAATTCTCATGATTGTAGTTCGTAGTGGATGAAAGCATATTCTTCATAGTATTGCTCACTTATAGCACCATTCCAATTCCTCCAGATTTTGCTATGGTTTGAATTTACCAGCATGCTTTGAATTCTCACTCATGAACCGATATGTGTTTGTGGCCGATGGATGGCTTGGTCGAGTCGAAATATGAGGCAACAGTATTGGCATGGTGTTTACGTCGAGTCCCTAGTATGGCAGAGTCCTAGTAGCTAGTCCCGTATTCCCAATCTCTATGTAATTTGGCTTGATGTTTAACTTGTGAGTGACAACCGCCTCGGACTCAAAGACTGTTAACAAGTGTATGCCATCAAGCCAACCTGATCGAACTAATAAAGTTAATATTACCATCATTATCAAATTAATCTACACCACGTTCATCCCAACTTCTCTCTCGAAAGAGACGTGAAAAGAAGTAAAATGAATCGTACAGTGATCGATCAACTATTTGCACTCAAGTCTGTACATACGTACTGATACTCTGATACTGGTCTCTCTGATAAGTGGCAAGTGATGTGAAGCTCTTTGTCAGAGACCAGCGCAGCAGCGAAGATCTAGGGAGGTGGAAACAAACACTTCAGGATATGCCGACCGTCTTGCCCAGCAGCCACATGACGAGCGAGAACTCGATCATGAAGAGCGCGTGCAGCCACGCCCTGTCCACCACGAATCCGTACACCGTGATCCCGGCCCGGTTGTTCTCCAGGTACGTCACTGCAGGAAGAAGCAATGCCTCAGCCGTCAGCAATTTCAGCAGCAGCAGGAGCACAAGAGTTTACACTACTGGAAATGAAGAAGGATATGCTTACCCAGCGCCTGCCTCTTCTGGAAGCAGATGTTGTTGGCCTGGAACGGGACGTACTTGGGGTCGTCGAGGGAGGACGTCTCGCTGCGGCTGTCGTCGTCGTCGTCGGTGCCGGACTCCTCGCCGGCGGCGACGCGGTAGGCGTTGGCCGGAGCCAGGTATCCGGCGGTGGGGGGCAGGTCGGGGTCCGGGTTCTCAAGGTCGTTGTCGAAGGCGTGCACGGTGGCGTCGGCGTGCCACGCCGCCGCCACGCTCGTCATCGCCTGCGTCTTGTGCGTGATCTTCGCCGCGCTGTGCAGGCACACCAGCAGACCCGCCACCAGGCTGATCGAGCACAGCTGTGAAAAAGAGCAAGGCCATCATCAATCATTCTGTTTTGGGCATTTACAGATCGATTTTGGCAATTACAGAAATCAAGTTCGTATATGTCAGAGTTTCTGTAATTGCCGACATTTTGCTGAGCAGATCTACCTGCACGACCTCCTGAGACACAGCCAGCTACCCAATGCTTGGTGATGGGAATCTAGCTGTCGATCTGGATTATTGGACCATGTGGAATTGGGGCAAACGACTGACAGTGGAGTGGCATGGCTGCATGGGTTGATTGATTTGGATTTGCTACTTGTTCTGTGGTGCCTGAAGATTTGTGTTGTGTTCCTTTCGGGGCATGCAAACCTTTTCCGGAACTTTCCGTTTACAGCTGTCCTCGCTCAACCTGATTTGGCATTCCTCACAGTACCAAACCCACTCAGATACTACGTACAACGTAATACTACTGGTATAGTGGTATGGCTTTATGCAATTTTATTTTCCACCTAAAAAGATTCTGATTCCAGTTGGTGTAAATCACAATAACATAAGGATATCTCTGTCCTACGTAAGTCTGCACCACTATTATTCAGAAATAAAATGCATCTTTGATCAATAAAGTATTCAACCATTCATGGCCCATCGAGGATCCAGCATTACTGGACACATGTTCATGTTCCTCGCCTATTTCCATCCAAGGGCAGGGTTTGTTAGTCCGGATAAGCGCGAATTAGGTGCAGTGCCTTTGTGATGGGTAAAAAGTTGAATTAATCGCATTCCTTTTGTGTCAACGTTTTGAATTCTTAATGCGCAAATCACTCCATGATTTATTACAAGAAAAGCGAAACCTACAGTAAACTGAAAGACAGAGGATATGTAGGGATCCGGGCGCGTTTGATTTTACTCACCGCGAGCTCGCCGGCGGTGGCGAGATCGACGACGGCGTGCGGCCTGGTGGTGGCGAGCAGGGCGGCGAACTGGCTGGCGGAGACGAGGACGAGGCTGCAGACTATGAACTTGCGGTAGCGGTGGCTGATCTTCCTGAGCTGCTCCTTGATCCGCCGGTGGTGCTGCAGCACGGTGGCGACGTCGGCGAACCTCCCGAACTCGCGCGCGAACCCCACCATCCGCAGGATCTGAAGGTAGCAGATGACGCGGAAGAGCACGCAGACCATGAAGAAGAGCGCGACGCGGTACACCCACGAGGCCACCTCGAGCGCGCACGCCGCCGCCGCCCACCACGGCGACCACTGCCGGGACGCCGGCGAAGCCGCGGCGGAGTACCACCAGTAGGCCTTGTAGGCGGCCTCGGCGAGCGCGCAGGGGAGGACGAAGCAGGCGAGGACGCGGAAGGAGCGGGCGAGCTGCGCGGCGTACCCCGCCTGCACGTCGTCGGAGTCGCGGCGGAGGCTGTCGAGGTAGAGGAGGCGGCGGAGACCGCCGGCGCGGCCGAGGAGCGCGCGGAGGCAGACGTAGGCGAGCGCCGCGGCGAGGGTGAGCGAGACCTGGACCTGTCCCTCGTAGGGCCGCGGCGGGAGCGCGTCGGGGTCGTCGCCGTCGCCGGCGAGGAGGAGGAGGAGAGGGGCGGCGCAGGGGGCGGCGACGGCGAGGAGGAGGAAGACGGCCCAGGAGCCCGCGGCGGCGAGGCGAGGGGAGGAGGAGTGGTCGACGCAGAGCCATGAGAGGCAGGCGCGGAAGCTGCGGAGCTCGTCGTGCGCGTGCGACGAGCACCGCGCGAACCGCGACGCCGCCGGGGCGGGCTTCCCGCCCGACGGCGGCGGCAGCAGCGGCGACGCCGACGACGCGTCCGGCATCTCGTGGCGGGCCTTGGGTGTCGGGAGAGGGAGGGAGCTGGGTGGGGGGGGGGGGGGAGTGGAGGAGAGCGAAGTGGGGTGAGGTGGCTGTGTCTGCCCGGCCCCGCGCGTTGGCCGCCGAGACGTCGGGAGGCAGGGAGAGATCAGAGATGGCGCGCCGCGCCCGGCTTCGAGTTGGCTGGGGGGAGGGTGATGTTTCTCCTGTCTGCTCTCTGGGTGGGATATATATGTGCAGCGCAGGACACATGGGACATGGCTAAGCTGTCTTGCTGTGACAGGCGTGGCAAAGTGAAGCACAGACGGTTTTTGTCTTCTCCGAGTTTTAAAATTTCACAGAACTACGCTTGCCACGCTTGACATTTGATAAGAAAAATATCATAAGATACGCTCTTAAGAACCGGTTTCACAATTCACAAAGCTATACTTTTGAATTCAGCGATGTTGATGAGGTGTTCGTGGAATTCATCAATTCAAGATGCAGGGGGGAGGGGCCTGCTATTGTCAGTGAAACTGGCCCCTACCAATGTCGGTACCCATGATTTAACTGAAATACTGAAATAAATAGAATTCGTTGCCAAATATTGTGGCAATAAGGCAAAAATTTTAGATAACAATGTGTGTTCGGTAATGCGTTGAGCACTTTGGCACTTTTCTTATTTTGTAGTTATATTTAAGATTCCTATAATCCGAATTGTTAGCCTGTCGGCACACCATCTCTAATTGCAACGCTCAACCTAGATGCGATCGGCCACTTTCAAATCTCAGAGGGAGGAGAAGAGGCACCCTCGTGTCAAGGTGCTACTCATTATTGACGTTGTCGAAATAATTGAGGTATTTGCTAAGATTTACGAGCGTACAAAAATATCAACATCTAAAAGAGTGATGAAGGGATACTATTCCTACATCTCAGGAATTGGAAATACCAGGATTGTCTTGCCCTTTTTCTTCCTTGACAGTGGACCTTTGAGGTTAGTAATCTTGATGCTGGTACCTTGACTCACGACAGCTAGCCCAACGATGCTACTACCAGCAATCATTTGGTGATTTGGTCGCCCATGCTTCGTTCACGCCAAGGTACTTGTGAGTTGTCAGGTCAAAGTTTTGTTTTCCAGGCCAAGCCAATTTCCAAAATAAAGTACCATTTATTTGTGATTGAGGAAATAGTCGAATATACATACGTGGTCTGATAATCGAATAGTTGAATTATGATTGCTTCTTGTTCTAGCTGATCTGATTAAAGATTGCGAATGAATGGAAGGGCGGATGTTTTTTTTCTTGCTTCTTATTAGGGGGGAAATAATGGAGATTTGGTTGAGATTATTCAAGATACTAACTCAAGGTATAAGTAGCTTGCGTAAAACAGCAACAGCAGTCTCTCTCTGTCGGAACAATCACGGTCTAGGCATCTTGCTTTCTTCCTTTCAGTAGTTATCTCACGACTGAATAATGGACTGCAGCTGATGATAAGCACAGGGGAGCCAGCCGAGGCTTATCTGGGCTGGGCAGGAATCTGTTCATCACTTGTTAAGTTACCATCAATAATATCATCTCTCCGTGATACGTGGGCGTCGTCGGTTCAGGACGGCCACTTTCCATGGACAAATAAGAGCGCTGCACCTCGTGCCGCAGCCATGTTACAAACAGAAGCGACCTGGATGTAGCAGTTGCGGCAGCCAACAGCCAAATGCCCAGGTGGAAGTGGTTGGATTGGAAGCCGAGGAAAGCGGGATTCCCCGGCCGGCGTAGCGGCGCGTGGCCTTCGGATGGTAATGTCTCTCTTGCTATTGCCAGCCGCATGATCAGGCGTGGTATCTTGTGTAACTATCGTTACCACGTGGCAACAGGCCAACAAATCCTTCTGAATTACACTCCTGTCCGGGAAGCTAGCTGAGCGTTTTTTTTTCTTCGAATAACACAGTACAGACGCAGATACTCACATATAGGCACGCACACTTGCCCCTACAAACATACGCACGTAACCCTATCCATATGAGCACCTCCGAAAGACTGGGCCGGCAAATCCTCCAAATTGACAAAGTCACCACAGGCGCCTCACTATCGAGGGGCACGTCGCGCTACCACTGAAAGAATAGCGCCGGTTAAATCCTGGAATAAATCCAGAAAAATGCGAGCACCAGTGCCGAATCGAGGACTCGAACCCTGGTGGTCTGGTTCCACCACAAGAAACCTTGCCAGCTGAGCTAGAGCTCAGTTCGCAGCTGAGCGTAATTATTGTTGTTGATTTGAAACAATTAGTAGCTAGGAGTAATTGTGCCATGTAAGCTAAGTGAGCATACAAACTGTGCACAGAAAATTTGATTTGACAAGGATGAGTACCACCGGCTTAGTCCGTGTCGATTCTAAAAACATGTAATGTTAGGTCTTGTTTAGGGTGAGTTTAGTTTCACAAAGATTCCTCGAAAAAACGCTATTCATCTAACTTTTCCCTATTCATCCTACCCCTCCCATTTACAGAACACTATTAGCGAACTAAACAAAGCCTAAAACATAACTCTGGTCACTGGCCGCTTGAACACCCCTAAGAGCAAAGCTAATAGGACTCGCCCGCTGCAGCCGTCTCCGTGCCATCTGGTGGTTGAAGGGCCCACATCTATTAATATATTGGCATGCTTTTATAGAGGCTGCAACCAATAGAAGCGTCGGAGCAATGTTAGTGGCCCTACAAATGTTGCGTACGCTGGCTTCACGCTAGTGAGTCGCAAAACGTTCGCTGCTTCTCTCTTCTTTTCTCTCTCCTCTCCATTGGATTTCGCCAGCCGAGACTATCCCCGGTATAACTGCTCTAAAGTCCACGGACGCATCCCCAAGGTAAAAGAGAACTGCTTATTGATTCGACAACGATGAGAATCAGTTAATTTAACGACTGAATCCTAGCTCCCTTCGAGTCTTGTGACCTCGTCCTTGAGCCAGCTCTGATGATCTGATCTCAACTATCACGTATTCACGTACGCCTCCGTGACACCTGGTCAGTCTGTACGTCGAGTATCTCGGTGCAGCCAGCTGGACAGACACGAGGTGGCCACCTCCAGCATGCTGGGGACTTGGGGTTGCTGAGGGGATGTTTAGATGGGGAAAGATTCTTCAAAAAATACTGTAGACCTGAAAAACAATGAATAATGTTCTGTGAATGGAAATGATGAGATGAATAGTGAAAAATTAGATGAATAATGTATTTTTAGAGTAATAGTTTGAATCTAAACGTACCATGAATAGAACGGAAAGTCGTCAGAACAGCGAATTGGTCGTCAGGGAATCTATGGCGTGGATGACAGTCAAATAAAACCGAGTAATGACTCGCCACTACATATGACCGGTAATCACGTGGAAACAGAGCTCCGCCGTGTGCATTGCTAGAATTTTTTTCAATGATCTATATTTGTGGAGAACGTTGGGCCAATTACAAACTTTTGCACTGGGCTGGGAGAAACGGGGACTCCCCCCGATTGATGCGCATATCCGGATACGGGCTTTGCTTCTTAGTATTGGGCTACTTCCTGGGCCGAAAGATGCAGCAGGCGTGTTTTTTTTAATAGAGGGCTTAAACATCAATGTATATACTATTTTCAGTCAAATAAATGATCAGCCTCTCCAAAAACTGAAGAATAAAAAAATCAGCCATATACAACCTCTCCAAAAACCTTGCCATTTCACTTCAATGTGCAAGCACTAATTAATTACAGTCTTCAAATCATTAGAAGCAGAAGAGAAGCGGGAAATGCATATTGTCACATGTAGTTATGCCATACGGTCTATCTAGACTGTCTATTTTTCTCACATTAATGGATCATGGAACCATTGATTTTCTCATATACTTATGTTTCTATCACCTACCTCCAACCGTTAATTTTGAAAATAGATTATGATATACCACACGGTTGGAACTACATATGAATATTCCATGTTGGAAGAGAATTGAAGCTGTAGACACATTACACAATCTTTTAACCCAAAAAAACTAGCCGTTATATATCTATATATATGAAAAAACCCCTACTAACCGATGTGATGTGCTGCTTTATACAAAGGAAAAAAAAACTGGTAACAGATGAGGGAGATGGAGATGGCTTAGACAATGATTTTTTTTATGAATAACAAAAACATTTTCTATGGACTGTTTTTGTTTCTAAAAAACCTTTCGCTAAAATAAAAAATTAGAATATAGTGAGATGTCGACTAGAAGAATACAAATTAAGTCAAAATTCTATCGGGTGTCTAGAAAAAAACAGCAACCTACTATGTGCTATAAAACTAATAAAAAATAAAAACAATTGTGTGAGTTTCACTGCACGGTATTCTTTGAGACAGGCTATTAGCATTTCATGATGCAACAGAGATCGGAGTAATTTATTTATTTTAAAAATACCGTCTGGCATCAAAGATTAGTAAGAACTGAGGAGCAAGAGGAACTGTAGGGGCAAGTGTGCGTGTGTGTATATGAGTGTCTGCGTCTGTACTGTGTGATTCGCAAAAAAAGAGGAAGGTAAGGTAGCTTTGACCTAGACTGCTAGCTTTTTTTTTTGCGAATCACACAGTACAGACGCATATACACGCACGCACACTTGCCCCTACAAACATACGGACGCAACCCTACCCCTATGAGCACCTCCGAAAGACTGGGCCGGCAAATCCTCTAAACTGACGAAGTCACCACAGGCGCCTCACTATCGACGGGCACGTCGCCTACCACTGAAAGAATAGCGTCGGTTAAATCCTGGAATAAATCTAGGAAAATGCGAGCACCAGTGCCGAGTCGAGGACTCGAACCCTGGTGGGCTGGTTCCACCACAGGAAACCTTGCCAGCTGAGCTAGAGCTCAGTTCGCCTAGACTGCTAGCTCCTGAGATTGTTGGATATCGATAAGAAACTTTTAAGGTACTATGGATATCGATAAATTTTTTAAGGTATTTTTAAAGGGCCTCTTTTTTTAGTTTTGCCCTAGGCCCAAAACCTCAGGACCGGGCCTGCTTGGGAACGTTGCGCACGTAGAACAGGATATGGCATTGAGGATTAATTTAGCCGAGATGATGACGGGCTTTTCCAGTTTGTTGAATTGTTTGGCGAGCGTATCCTATGAAAACCAGATTTCCATTATTGGATGTGTTTCCATAGTTTCCATGGGAACCTAGTTTCTATAGGATACACTCCCGGACATCTAATGATCCTAGGTGGAGTATCCATAGTTTTCATAGAACCTGGTTTCCATAGGATACACTCCCGTTTGGGACCTTCCTTTAAAAAAAAAAAACCGTTATCTTAACTTATAACGTAGTAGTAATATCATTAGAGGAGTCAACTCGTGGAGCCATTCTTCTACAATCCTTCATTTGGAAAAAAAAAAAACAAGTGTGCGGATAGATCATGGAGCTGGTGATGACGTGGTCAGACGTCGTCGGGGACGTGGTTGGCCGCCCGGGCCCTGAGCCTGGCGGAGACGACGGTGGCGGCCATGGACAGCACCATCCCGACGACGAGGAAGGCCAAGGGCACGTACGCCTTGCTGTAGTAGTCGGCGTACTTCTTCCGCGTCGTGTCCCCGTCCGTAAATACCACGTGGTCGACGTACCACAGGAGGTCCACCGTGGCGCCGAACCCCGCGCCGACGCTGGTGGCCAGCACGCCGGTGATCACCTGCATCCATATCCATCCATATCATTATCGAATGTGATACCATATTGCCATGAGTGACCATCACATCACAGGCGCAAGCGGCAAGCTCTCCGGAGTTCGGTCGCTCATGTATGTATAGGAGATGGAGAATATACTGCTTGTGTATAAGCAGAAACGTCGTATGTATGTACGTACCACGTCGGCGTACATGCTGATGTCGAGGATGAGGGCGCTGGGCGTCATCCGCTTGCTCTTCAAGAGGAGGTAGAAGGCGACGGGGATCTGCAGCAGGTTGCCGGCCACGCCCATCACCGACGCCGCGATCATGTACCTTTAGTTCGGAGATAAACGCACGCAGAGCGCAGCATCACCGTAAGAATTAAAGCCTTCAGCGTCGTGTGCAGCTCGATCGGCCACATATGTAACATACACATACCGCAGGGCATCGATGTACGACGACGGAGGATATACATGCATAGAGATTAGAGAGAGTACGGGACTAGGTACACGGGCACGTACGAGTAGCTCCGGAGCTTGAAGAAGCCATCGGCGACGCCGTCCCACGAGTACTTGTTCTCGTTGGCGATGGTAACCTTCACGGTGATGATCAGGACGGCGATCATGAGCAGCCGCACGCCGACGCCCGCGCCGATCCAGGCCGTCCGCGACAGCGCCATCCTTCCCTCTTCTCGACCTATCGCCAAGCACACACACGCGCGCGCTCTCTTAATTGCAACAAGCTATGGCGACGCAAGGACACACCAGCTTTGGTATATTATTTGTAGCTAGCTAGCTCAAGGCCTCCAGTAAGTTTCATGGAACAAGCAAGCAGCGGCCGGCCGACGGGATGTATATATGCGCGTCCCACATCTTGTCTTGTCTTGTGATATACAGAAAGAAAAGAGACGACGCGCCGGGCGCGTCGGGTTGGTGGCTTTGGTGCTTGTGCTTGGCTTTGCTCGCGTCGTCCTCGTATCCGCTCGCTCCAACTGTCACAGAATCGCCGCCGCGCCCTACCCGGCCTATGACGATGGAGCAGTCGCTCGCTCGCTCGCTTCCAACGCCGGCGCTCCGCCAAAACTGCCCAACACGGCAACAAGGAGCGGGCCGGTGAAATTTCGCCGAAATCTCATACTCCGTCCGTTTTTAAATGCATGTATAACTTGTTTATTAGGCTCATGAGATGGGAAGTCATGGGACCGATGTGAGAACATGCAATATATTAGCTCTTCGATCAGTCGCCGTACGATACGTTCAAGCTGCTCTCGATCGATCTGCTTGTTCCCGGGTCCTGGTTAGCGTCTAGCAGCAAGGCGCCAAGACTCATTTTTTTTTGGCATTTTGTTTCTTTGGGTACTTGGAATTTCATTGCAGAGAGTGGGAAACCGTTAGCTTTTACTGATTCATGCATGGTAAATTTTATATTAGCACACCGTACCGCCTATGCAGATGTACTTCAACTACTTGTAGAGAGTAAGCTTACGGTAAGCGACAAACCAGATGGGTACGTTTCAACTTTGATATGTATGCGTGTTAATTGTGAATTAGCGAGAGGACGAATACTTAGAGGAGTCACTCACAGAGCCATTCTTATGTGATCCGTGAATCCGTCATTTGAGTAAAGTACTGTATAGTGTGAACATGCGGGTTTACAAGCTGCAAGAAAAAAAATAGACATGCAGGGGTATGACAGCCCCGGGCTTTGTGCTAAGAAAAATCTAGAAAATCTCCGAACCCTGCTCACCGTTATAGAGCGGCACCATAGCCCTTAGACCTGTGCTTTGGCGTGGGACAGGTAAGGATATATTTTTTTTGCAACGTGCAGCTAAACTGCGCCACCTCCAGCCAACAATTTACCGAGCGCACTGCTAGACCTCAGCATTTGTGACGAAAATCAAAGATGTCACGAAACATGTGTCAATACTATTTCATCATTTAGTGGAGCAGAGAGAGGAGCCTCTTTGGCTCTTTGTGATGAACACAATTTTTTATCACAAGATGTGTAACGATCAAAATACTAGTGAATTTTCAATTTAGTGACACTGTAGGTTCGTCACGAAATGTAATTTTGCATTTTATTGCAATAATACAGTTGCTAATAAGCTAATTAAAATTATATATATTAGCATATGCAAACATTTAAAGGTCATATGGTTATTTGAATTCTGGAACCAAGATAAAAAAAATAGAAAGTCTTGATTTTGGTGGGGTATGCTCCGTTATGTTGGGCTATTTGGAGATGCCACAATGACATTGTATTTAATAAATCCAAGTACGCATCATTTATGCATGCTATTTTCAGGGGGACCTACTGGATGCATTTTTTTTGTTGCAACTATAGCATGACGATCAAAACAAGGTGTTGTTCAAAAGGGCGAGCTTAATGGTAAAGAGCATTGTTTTGGAACAGGTCAATCAAGGATGGAAACATAATAATAGATTGACACATAGTTAACCTCCCTTTCTATCTTTTGTCCCCTTGAGAAACCAACAATTAAAATTGATGACTTTGTAATAAATTGGTTGTGTACTTTGGTAGAGGCCGGATTATATCCATTATCTAAAAAAATATGGTTATTTGAATGAAAACTCAAATTCAAATGATTGTACCCTTTATAATCTAGTTTTCTTTATGATTTTCAATAGTAAACAAATCTTATCAGAAAATTCTAAAATTTGTTTGTATACATCCTTGCAATAATGTCACCGATCGAGGAACATTTTACCACGATAAGAAATCGTCATAAATGTGCTCCATATATTTTTCTACAACCCTCCATGCGTGCAGTGTGAGCATGTGGAAATGCAAAGTGAGCTCGATGCACTGATCTCGCCAGGATCGATGGAGCTGGTGGTGATCGATGATGTGATCAGACATTCAGACGTCGGCGTCCTCGTTGGCCGCCCGGGCCCGGAGCCTGGCGGAGGCAACCGTGGCGGCCATGGACAACACCATCCCGGCGAGGAGGAAGACCACGGGGTAGAACGCCTTGTTGTAATAGTGGATAAAATCCTGCTTCACCACGTCTCCGCCTGTCCACGATGTGTGGGGCGCGCGGACAAACCGCAAGGCGTCGACCGTGGCGCCGAAGCCCGCGCCGACGCCGGTGGCCAGCAGCACGGTTACCACCTGATCAGCGGCGAGAGCTCATGACATATACATATACATACTCCCTCCGGATTGGTAAAGAAAGACGTGTAGGACATTGACACGGTCTCCAAAACACAACTTTGACTAATACTTTTTAGTATAAAATATTTATAAAATATATTTTAAAAGTACTTTTCTGAAACTATATTTCAATACAAATCTACTCGTATTATTTTTATATTTCTAAACTTAATACTTAAATAATTATTTACAGTCAAAGTTTACTGACTTAGAACAATCTCAAAACGTCATCCTTTACCGATATGGAGGAAGTATATGTATAATTGTATATATAACATCTTATATATAAGCGGGGGAAAGGTACTTACCACGTCGGCGTACATGCTGATATCGAGGACGAGGGCGCTGGGCGTCATCCGCTTGCTCTTGCAGAGGAGGTAGACGGAGACGGGGATCTGCAGCAAGCTGCCGGCCATGCCGATCGACGCCACCGCGACCGTGTACCTTTTGGTTTTCGAGACGATCACACACGCAGGCGCGCGTCATCATATCGGAAGAATATAAAAATAATAAAACATGAAACTGATCGGCCGATGTACGGTAGCTACGGGCAGTGCATGGGCACGTACGAGTAGCTCTCGAGCTTGTAGAAGTCATCTTCGTACTTGAACTTGGTCTGGTTGTTCACCGTGAGCTGCACGGTCATGGCCAGGAAGGCGATCATGAGCAGCCGTGCGATGAGTCCGCCGGCGATCCACGCCGTCCGTGACATGGCCACCATCCCCGCTCGATCAAGCTCCGTGCAGCAATGCCCCGAGCTCGTGGCCTCTGTATCGACAAGCTCACCCAATCGGGAGGAATGAAGAAGCTAGCTAGCTAACTACGGATGGCAACGCAAGGACGACACGAACTGACACCGTATTTCTAGCTCAACACAAAGGGACCGATCTGAAGTAAATTTCATGGAAGCATGCAGCAGCCGGCCCGGCGGGATATGCGACTCCCATCTTGTCTTGTTAAGTTGTTATAAAAACAAACTAAAAAAAAGAAAGGAGACGAGACGACCCGCCGGGCACGTCTGCGGTGGGCGGCGTTGCTGCCTGCGCTTGGCTTTGCTTACGCCTTCGTAGTCGTGTATCGACGGCGACGCCTATATCCGCTAGCTCCAACTGTCACACGGAACTACGGAAGCGAAGAGCCCTAGAGCAGTTGCTAGCTTGTTTCCACCGCCGGCGATGCCAGCAAACCTGCGGACACGGCAAGGAGACCGCGCGGAACTATATACTCCCTCCGGTAATAGACTAGGAGTCGTTTAGGACATGTTTTAGCATACCAAGATGTCATTAATTAGTGCAGAGTTTTCTATGTCTACCACTATTAAATAGGGGCGCTGCTACTCCTAGACACCAACCAAACTCAGCTCAACTGGTTAGCTCCTCAGGTCCTGAGGCTGGTGGTCATGGGGTTGAATCTTCACGGTCTCAATATTTTTGCTGTTTTCTTCTCGGACGCATGGCGCTGACGTTTTTTTTTCACCCGAGTCGTTTTTCTTTTGCTGTGCTTGTTCGCGCGCTCGTTTGTTGCTCTGCTTGTTCGCGCGCTCGAGGAGGAATCCATGGCGAGGACGAACGGGCGAGCGAGCGCAAGATCGAGGGCGAGAGCAGACGAGCGGGCGAACGGACTGGAGAAGTCCCGAGGCGGCATGGCGCTGGACGCGGCGTGCGGACGGAACCTGGATCAAGGCGGCGACGGTGTTTAATCTCGTGTGGAAAACGAAACGTACGGAGAGTATAGTCGTCCAAAAGAGCTCTGCAAAAGGAGAACGACTCCTTTTCTGCAACTCAGCCATCCCGCCAGGATGACTTCTAATCTATTACCGGAGGAGTATACTACTACATCTATTGCATGGGACAAAGGGGACAATCACTGCTAGATGCTCGCCAGAAAGTGCTGCCTCGTTTTGGTTTTTCTTATGCATTGTTTAGGTTGCTCTGCATCAAGGTTTTAAATAATGGGCTAAGCCCTCTAGGGTGTGTTTGGTTCTCCTGCTTAAGGTAGTCAGGCTTAAAATCTAAGCCAGGGTAGGTGAAGCCTGCTCGAACTAGTGTATTTATGTCATGTTTGGTTGACCGTTTTAGTTAAACCTGGCTTGAATAGCATCACCTCATCTTTCCAGGCGGTGAGTGGTTTAGCCCGTCACCTCCTCTGTCCTCTCCCTTCCTTTCCTTCTACCGCCACGACGATAGGTGCCAGCGCGAGTTGACGTCGAACCAGCACCGCAGCTTTGCAACGACGACGCGCTGTCGTCCTCCATCACCGTCGTGGACGCAATGAAACATGGAGGGACGGCGAAAACAATGGTGGACTAGAAGCTCCAGAGAAGAAGCTTGAGCTCCATGGCCATGGTGAATCGATGTCCAGCAAGGCCAAATCGTAGTCAAATCAAGCTCAACAAACAACGAATCGAAATCCTCCGGGGTCAGTAAGGCCAAATTGTGGCAAATCGAGGTCAACAAACCACGAATGGAGATCCTCCTATGCCAAATAAAGGTCACGCAGCTCATCTTCTTGCTTACCAGCTCATCTGCTCCTTGGGGGCGGACCTGTGACGCCGCCGTGAGAAGCCCCGATGGGCACGTGATGACGGCGCGCGTCCTAGCTAGATCTCGTAGCTGGTGATGACGGCACAAGGGATGGTGGCGGCGACACAAGGGATGCTGGTGAATCCGCATGGCGAGAGCAGCCGCTTCGTCCCGGAGGCCGTTGAGCGTCGTGGCGGCGGCTGCAGCACGGAGTCATGCACAAGAGACGCCGGTACGGTGTGCGTTCAGGAGGTGACGGGAAACCTTATGCAGGCTGCATTGGGTGGAAACGAGACCCCCATGCGTTTCCAGGAAGCCCGGATAGAGAGCCCTTTTTGCATCAGTTAAGCCTAGCTACAAGGCTTAGCCAGCCAACCAAACATCGTGTGGGTGTATTATGGAAGCCTGGTTAGAGGTCTGGCCACCCAACCAATCACACCCTTAGCGTTTAAGTTTGTTTAACGGATGACCAAAGCTTTTTTTTTCAAATTTTTATTAGAAGAAAATAGAAATGGCCTAGTTTATAAGGGAACCTGGGCACGAAAATCCATACAGCTAGGAAGGTAAGAGTATCGTCCCACACAACTTGAGGTCCACTCACCGTACAACTGGAGAGGGGGGGGTGTTAAAAACCCATACAACTTTGGTCTATAGATACCAACTAGGATGAAAAATGGTGGGTTAGATTGGGACATCAACACGCATCATTCAACTCAACTTAATTAAGTCTGGCTACCTGGTCAGATTAGGACATCGATACAAGCCATAAAAAATGAAGCTCAGTCAGTTGGGTCATCGATCGAAGCCTCCACCAACTCTGTCCGGTCGAATCGAGACGTCAACATGAGCCATCACACAACCATGTGGAACCATCACACTCCTTTTCCTCTTTTTTTTGTTTTTTTTGTTTTTGTAAGAATAAGAACAAAGAAAGCAAAGAAAGAAGTCATGGTAGCGGTTACCATCGAAACAATTCCCCTACATCCCCTACATCGCCTTCACGAAGGGCACGGCACCAAGGACTCCATCGATACTAGCCCAAACTAGGAAAAGGTTTTCACCCGAGAGTCGGCTTCTTCCTTGGCGGCGCAAATGGGGCCGAGGTCCGCGCAAGAGATGCTTGAAGTCACCTTCAAGAAGGGCACAACGCTAAAGGCGCCGCTGTCCCAAGAAAGGTTGAGTTTTCAGCCACATCTCTGCAGTGGAGCAAGAGATGGTCGGCGCCACCAGCCTCACCACCAAGACGCCGCTGGTGCGCAGCCTGCATGGCCGCAGACAATGATGTCACCACGATAACGTTGTTATGCGCTCAAGAAAGCAATTGTCAGCCATGGCACCATGGCGACTCACTGCCGCACAAACCAAGCCGGTCGTACTTGGGCTCCCTAGCCGATTCAAAACAAGGCGGAGGTTAACAAAGCTCGAATAGAATGTGCCGCCCGCCATGGCGACTTGTTGCTAGAGGAAACAAACCATTGGGCACCATGGCGGCTTCTTCGTGGAGGAAGCGAACGCTTGCTGCGAGCTCCTGGCCGAGCATCCTACAGGTTGTAGTGCACTCCTCTGATTTGCCTGGGAGAGCCCATGGCGAGGGATGACAATTTGGACAGGTCAAGCGACGTAAGAGAACAGAGAGGGGTGACGATAGGAGATAGATCGCGTTGGTAGGAAGAGGAGTTGGGTCTCGGTTGAAGGGAAAAATAAAATAAAAAAGGATGGGCATATGGGACCTTGACAGGTGGGTCCCACTTGTCATATAAGAGTAGGGGCTAAGCAGTAGGGGTCATTGCTGGAGCTGATGTTAAAAATCAAAGCCCCACAAATTAGGGAGAGCCACTACTCGTTAAAGTAAAGGCTCAAGGTAGGGGCTATTAGTGGAGATGCTCTACCACTTTAAAAATCAAAGTCACCACTCATCAAACATAAAAACTTAAATCAGATGTGCAGTAGTTTCTGCACAATGTGTGAACATTAACATGGGTTCTACGCACAATAAAAATATTCTCTTAGCAGCTACGCGTGAGATGCAGGAGAGGATGAAAAGAGAGAGAATATTTTTTTATTTCTTATGTTTAGCTTTGAGTTTAGGATGCACCATAAGTAATGTTCTCTTATGGTGCACTTGCACATATGCTTATTGCCCTCAAAATTGGTGTATTTATTGTCTAATACTATCTTTTTTGTCACATTGTGGCTGCCCTTTTTTGCCACGGTGCACTCTAATCTGTGGACCAAACATGGCTGGATGATTTTGTAAGAAAACCATCAACAACGCTCTCCAGACAAACTTTTATGGATTCATCATGCTGACAAACTTTTATGGATGCATCATGCTGCTTTCCCTTTGTTTTGGTGTGGATCGGAGCTGGGGGGTCAGGCGTCCACGGAATCGTCGCCTGCTCTGGCCCGGAGCCTAGTGGAGGCGACGGCGGCGCACACGGACAGGACCATGCCGACGAGGAGGAAGACGACAGCAACGATGGCCCTGTGGAAGTATCCGGTAAGGTCGTCCTTGACCCTTGTCCGGTCGTCGCCGCTGTAATCCACGCCGAGCTCCATGAACTGCAGGACGTCGTCGGTGGCGCCGAACCCGGCGCCGACGGCGCTGGCGAGCACGAGTCCGGCGGCCATGTCGGCGTACATGCTGACGTCGAGGACGGCGACGCTGGGCGTCATCCGCTTGCTCCGGCAGAGGAGGTAGACGGACACGGGCACCTGCAGCGCCGCGACCGCCATCCCGATCGCCGCCGCCGCCACCGCGTACGTGTAGCTCTGCAGCTTGTTGTAGTCGTAGACGTAGGCCATGTCGGTGTGGTTGGCGTACACGAAGCGCACCGACATGGCCAGCGACGCGATCGCCAGGAGCCGCGCCACCAGGCCGCCGGCCACCCACGCCGTCCACGACAGGGCCATCCTTTGCTCTGCTCCCTCTCTCGCAAACACCCACTGACGAGTGACGACCTCCCTTTATAAGCAATTTCAGAGGGCAGCTGGTTACGACCTCCTGGGACTGGGAGACAGCTATAGCGTACTCTGCTTTGGTCCTATCGATCGAGGGGGCTCATGTCAGCTAAATCGTCACGGCCACATCAGGGGAACAGCGACCGTTCGAATCGATCGGGCAAGTTGCCAAATGCCAAGGTTGTGCGTGCTACCACCGCGGGCCTGCCGGAGCATCGGAAAAGCCGAGGACGGCGAAACCAACATCTGAGGAAACAAAAGGTACTGATTCTTGATGAATGAAACATCTTGTTTCAATACAATCGTCTGAGCTTTCGATGGGTTACTAGAAGTTACGACGAAACTGACGAGCAAAAGAATCCCTCTAGCATCCGTAGAGTGTGGACCAGACTTCCACTGTCGATCAGATAGCCTAGACCAGTCATATTCTTGTGATCTGATTGTTTAGTCTGCTTCAATAAAATTATACCATCAAGGTGGGCTCTGGATTGTTTTTCAAGTAAAAACTTATCCCTGCATACATGACTGATTGCTAGAAAATTAAACTTGATGCGCGATAAGAGACACCGTTTGCAGTGCAGTACTGCATTTGACGGTAATATTTCGTTTGACAGCTACAACTACAAAGTCTCATAGTCGAAGCGACACCATCAATACCAGACGACGCACGACTAATTTTGCCAGTTGCTACCAAGTGGCCGAGGGGGCAAACTATATTTTTGTCATCTTGTCAGATTTTCTTTGTCGGTAATTGTTCGTGGCCAATTCAAATGTTTGCATGGTCGTGTATGCCTACTGAAATCCAAATATTATTTTGTAATTGTAAAACTACAAAATAGTGGGAATTGATTTGTGCGAAGTCATTTTAAGTCGACCACCAGCACAAATGGCTTTTTTTTTTTTACTACCGTAGAAATCAATTTTATAGTACTGATTATCCTAGCTAAAGTGACGTTGCATGCCCCTAGTCCGTAGTAAGAAATTTGTATTTGGTGCCATTTCAATCTAGACGAATTGGTTAATGTCTTTTTTCTAATTTTATAAATTATTATGAGTTCATGTTATGTTTGTAAACTTTGTTCAATTTTTGTGGCCCCACTTAGCTTACTACCAGGGCAGAGCCTTGTTGAGGCCCAAAGGGATTTTCCATTGTAAAATTTTTGAACATCCAGAGCAAGGTGCCTAGGACAATCCAAACATCAACTCTGCTTATTTTTGGGCAGCCCATCCAAACCCAAACATCAATGCTATGGTCGGACACCCCTCCCATCTCACCAGAGTTAGAATTACTAGGAAAGGCCCACCCAGCGGAGGTAGCAGTTGGTGGGCGACGAGGTGAGGCAGCGGTAGCCGCCGGTGGGCGGTGCTCGAGTAGCGCTGCTGCTGTGCTGAGTGGAGACGGCGGCAGACGGTGGGTGGAGCGACGAGGCGGCGCTTCACCGCTGGTTGCGGGTGGTGGTCGGCGTGGTGCCAATAGGTTTGGAAGGGAGAGAAAGAAGGCGAAGGTGGAGGGTGGGCGACATTATCGCTGACCGCCACAGGTAGCAGGAGTAGGAGTGTGTAAGGGGAGGGGGTCGCTGATCGGTTGATTTGGTCCGGACCAACCCCTGCCACCAATCCAAAGACAACAAGATGACTTATACCTTAGACATGCAGGGCTGGTTAGGTAATTCAACTCCTTGTTTCATCTATTTCTAACCACACACCATTAGGTCATCCGCACTTGTGAATCGATTCATTCCCGCCACACAAGCACACGTTTTGTCTCTCCGGTACAAATCACCATCAACCTACATTTTTGCAACATAAAAAAACAAATTTTCTTCTTGCCACCCATCCCATGCATAGAAGCTGAAGATTTTTTCCCTTTCTTTACGCATTACGAATCGACTCAAGTTTTTATATTCAAATCAATCTCTCTCCTTAGTGAATCAATTTGTTACAATGATGATGATCCGATTATTTAGGTCCATGTCAGTTCATGATCTAGCCAGTGGAGAAGCCCTTGTTTTTCCCCAAATCCCCACCAAAATTGGTAGTGGCGGATTTCCCCCTCCTGTTTTTTTTTTTAAAAAAAATCTCACAAAATTTAGGTTAAAACCTCATAACAATGCAAGTTGAGAGGTAGATCGCTCAAAGATGCAAGGCAAGGCTGCTGCTCCTGGAATCAAATCTCCGTCAGGTCGTCCCCAAGATCCCAAACAATCTGAACAACTCTGTTCTAGATTTCTTCGTCCCCCTTCCCTTGGTTTGTTACGAGGCTCGCATCCATGTGAGAGAAGACCAGTGCTCAAGCTACAGGCTGGAGCTCAACCATGATCCTTTGTTGAGACCTGAATCGGTTAACTTTTAGCCAATTGAAAAGGTTCTTAGAAAATTCCGCCATAGGGTGCTCAAACAGAAAAAAAGAGTAAATTGCACCCCCATACAATAACTTGTCAGGTGGGTGCAGTTTGGTCCAACAAGTTGTAAAATCCTCAATTTAGTGCAACAACTTAGTAGCTAGGTGCACATTGATCTATCAACTTATGAAATGCTCAAGTTAGTGCAATAACGTGGCAAATTGGTGCATATACAATCTCAATGTTATTATAATTTTTCACACGACCATATTTTATATTTTTATCTTACCATAATGGAATTAATTTCTTTTTAAAATATTATCAGAACACCAAATGATTCATATAAATTTACTTATAACTGACTATTCATGTACATGATATAAATATAGCCTTAGTGAATTAACCAATGAATTTTATTTATTAAAAAGTATAGTTCAAATTAAAGGATAAATTTCTTTATGTAAAATTAAAGCATATAAATAGGCGTGAATCAAGCTTATATTGTTTTATTGAAATTGCTTGTCAGAATTAGAATAAAATAATTGTACATGGACAAAACAAAATATCTCTTATTTTCTAACATGAGTATACTTTAATTTATAATAAAGGTTTTTGTCTTGGATAAGTATATCCTAACTGTAATGTGAATATCAATGGCCACGCTATGGTAAATATTTTGTTTCGATGCAAATATACCATGTATTTGTTGTTTGTCGTGGTCAAATATAAGTCAACGTAATATTGGGACCCTGTATGCACTAATTTGCCAAGTTGTTACACTAAGTTGAGTATTTTACAAGTTATTGGACCAATCCGCACCTACATATGAAGTTGTTGAACTAAATTGAGCATTTTACAAGTTAGTGAATCTATTTGCACGCATGTGACAAGTTGTTGTATGGTAAGTGCAATTTACTAAAAAAAAAGAAAAAGAAAATTCCATCATAGATAACAATGGGTCAGCACAAAAACCTCGCCGCGGAAATAAAAGAAAATGATTGCACTTAATTTAACCACCAATGATCCAGGCAATGGTTTTTGGACCTATTAGCAGGGCTAATGCAGGAGAAAAATGAGTCGCGGCCCCGTACGTTCACAATGTCTGAGGGTAGGAGGGAGGCACGGACAAGAGTCGCTTGGCCCCGACGCTAGCTGCAGACACCGCGTCACCGTCGTTGCCTACGCCGAGTCTCAGGCAACGGGGCTTGCTTTCTGCGAGACGGGTATCCCGTCGCCGGCGTGAGGACGACCATGACGACCGAGGGTGACTACTGGCCTACTAGGAACTGGGTCTCACGAAAGAAAAGAGAATGAAGAGCTGAACCAAACTCATGTTCACCGCTCAGGCGCTCACTCAAGGAACCATTTGCAACTAAGAAGAGATTGTAAGAAATCTTAAATGGAACTTAAACAGTTTCCGTGTTTTTGAACGCCCGCGCCACAACGTACTCTATGTGCATTCTGCAAGACTGCAACTAATCCTCCAGCTGTGAGTTTCTCTATCCAATCTCGCACCCCTCGATATGTTCGATCGAGCCGGCCGTGTTACGTCGTCAGAATCCGTCGATGCCATTGCTCGCCCTGACCCGGAGCCTGACGGAGCCGACGGTGGAGCACAGGGACAGCACCATGCCGGCGAAGAGGAAGACGATGGCGATGTTACCCTTGTTGTAGTAGCGGATCAGGTCGTGGTTCGCGTCGTCGTCCCACCTGGAGCCCGCGTGCTTGATGTACTCCACGAGGTCCACGCTGGCGCCGAACCCCGCGCCCACGCCGCTGGCCAGAACCATGGTCACCACCTGCATGCATGCAAGCGTATGCGTATGATTACACACCATCGATCACTGGCCGGACACTAACTAAAGCATTAAAGTAGCAAGGCGTGGAGTATCTGTACGTGGGCGACGTACAATGTCTGCGTACGTGCTGACGTCGAGGGCTAGGGCACTGGGAGTCGTTCGCTTGCTCCTGCAGAGGAGGTAGAGGGCGATGGGGATCTGGAGCAGGCTGCCGGCCATGCCGACGGCTGCGGCGACCACCGCGTACCTTTTTTTTTTTTTAAAAAAATATATTTTAGACCACATACATAAAGAACCGTTTCAGCAGGAGGACCATGGCGAGTATATTAATGTAGGTACAGGACCGTAGGAGTATCACGGAGACGAGTTTGTATTATGCACGTACGTGTAGCTCTGGAGGTCGTTGTTGTAGCCGGCGCCCACGAAGTCGAAATGGGCCTTGTTCGAGAACCTCAGCTGCATGGCGATGCCCAGGACGGCGAGCATCAGCAGCCGCGCCACCAGGCCGGCGGCGACCCACGCCGTCCTTGACATCCTGAGCGCTCTTCCTCTTTGTACGTAGGAGGAATATATATATTGTGTATAATATGTGGATATATTACATTAATAACTCAGCCAGTATATATAAGAGTAAGAAACTTAAGAGGCAAGGCAACCCCTCAGATATATATGGCAGCTTACAATAGGTATAACTAAATTACCAAATATACTCTAAATACTCTCCAGACGACACACGGGTACAATTGATGAGGGGGCGTGTGCGTGGCCCGGTGTATTCGAAACAGTTTTGAGGTAGAGTGACAGCGGCGTTGGGCCGGGCCTTGCGCGTTTGCTCGTTGGCTTTGCTTCTATCGATCAGCATCAATCCGCTCCATCATTGGTTTCTTTTTTGCTTCGCGCTCGGCGGTGCTTCCAAAACTGCGGACAAGGCAAGGAAGGCAGAGAACAACTCTGTAGAAAAATTCGCCGCGGTCTAGTTTTGGGATCACGACCAGCAGGGAGGAAAAAAAATTCGTTTTGGGATGGAATAGCATGGAATGGGCTCCAAACCACACGGAATATCTTGGCATGGAATGAATCCTAATCTACCTAAAATGTTTGTTCGGTTAGACATGGAAGGGTTTGAAACCCAGCATGGTTTGGTCCCGTTCTATGCCAAAAAGGCCTATTTCATTCCATGAGTATGACCTTACGGAACCAAACCCTATGGTTTGAGTGACATGTGGTTTGAGTGACATGCATGGAACCACTCAAACCATGCATGAAACCATTCCAGCTTGGAGCAATTCCTAGGTTGTCGAACAAGCCCTTATTTGGATTTGGATGGTTTTATATACTCTCGGTATAGTTCCTCGGATTGACCATAGAAGAAAATATACAGGACTGCCTCCATCTGTTTGTTACTTTACACATGCTGTATTAACTGTATGGGCGTATCTGCGAACTGAGCTCTAGCTCAGCTGGTAAGGTTTCTTGTGGTGGAACCAGCCCACCAGGGTTCGAGTCCTCGACTCAGCACTGGTGCTCGCATTTTCCTGGATTTATTCCAGGATTTAACCGGCGTTATTCTTTCAGTGGTAGGCGACGTGCCCGTCGATAGCGAGGCGTCTGTGGTGACTTCGTCAATTTGGAGGATTTGTCGGCCCAGTCTTTCGGAGGTGCTCATAGGGGTAGGGTTGCGTGCGTATGTTTGTAGGGGCAAGTGTGTGTGCGTGTATGTAAGCGTCAGCGTCTATTCTGTGTGATTCGAAAAAAAAACTGCACGGCCGTATCCATCTTTTTTCAGCGTCAGCCCCTGCCACTGTCTGGTCGCTGATAGTGAGGTATCTTGAATAAAAATCGATATGATCATGCATTGTGGTGACTGATAAGCCCTTACCCCTTAGCTGCAAAAGGTCAGTGGACCAATTTATAGTGATATATAGTTCTTGAATTCTGGAGATTAACAACTTGCATATAGGTAGCAAAGGAAGTGGACAAATGCAGAACACTAAAATTAACGTGACACAGGGTCCAGGCGTGATCCATGAATGCATCAGTCGCGAAACTGAAAAAGGAATTCGTGGTCGGCAGGATTCGAACCTGCGCGGGCAAAGCCCACATGATTTCTAGTCATGCCCGATAACCACTCCGGCACGACCACTGCGATGCTATGATCTTCTATCAAGATTCAAATTGCGCATGTGTATCTTGTCGGGACGTACGGTAGTACACAATGGTTTACCGTTGCGCACGGTGAATGTACTGTCGTACGTAACCATTTGTGTAGCCTTTCTTCTTCCTTTTTTTTTTTGTGGAGGCGCTCCTGTGCTGTGCTGACTGCTGACGAAAACAGAGGCCTCGTTTTCATCAAAAGGGGGAAAATAAAAGGAAACGAAGGCCACACGAGATCGCAGCCCAGATACACAATTCCTCCGCTTCTTCACATGGGCCTACTGGACTGCTTGCTGTGCATCAAAAGTAAAAAGAAAAAGTCCTATTTACCTCCTTCAACTATAGACAGAGTTCACGTTTCCACCTTAAACTCTAAAACCAGGTAAGTCACACCCTCAACTTTTAAAACCGTGCGTTTTACCTCCCTGGTCGGGTTAAAAGCGGTTTTGATGGTGGTTTTGTGTTTTTTCTTTTTTATTTATTTTGGCTGAAGCTTTAAAAATTCATAGTAAATCATAGAAAATTCATAAAATAGAAAATTCATTTTTGTTGGCCTCCACATGATTATATATACACATTAAATATATAATATAATATAATATATTTTAGCATAATATTTTTATTGTACGTTTAGATCTATTCATTTCTGTAATTAAAAGAAATAATTCATAACTCCAGTTTTTATGTTCAATTGTGGCTAAATTTTTATAGTGGCCTAATTATTTTATGATGGATTTTTATTAAAAAAAATTATACTCATTTGATCATGTATAACTTAGTTATATATTTATTTATGTCACTATAATTTACTTTCTATAACTAATTTATACCTAATCCAATGAGTATAAATGTTTTTACTATAGTTGATTCATACAATAATAAGACCACCATAAAAATTTCACCACAATTGGATCATAGAAACAACCGTTATAAATTATTCTGATTAATCACAAAAATGAATAGATCTAAATTTACAGTTAAAATTTTGTACTAAAGTATACCATATTATATATTTATTATGTTTACATACTCATGCGGTCCTTTTTCAATATAAGGGCTTGCTTCCAAAATAACACGATTGCATTGCATTTTAGATTTCCAGGAGTTATGGATGCAGCATTATTCTGATTTATTGCTTATAGCAGCTATGAATTTTTAAAGCTTCAGCCAAAGTAAATAAAAAAGAAAAATACAAAAACCGCCATCAAAACCTCTTTTAAGCTGACCAGGGAGGTAAAACGCACGGTTTTAAAAGTTGAGGGTGTGATTTACCCGGTTTTGGAATTCAAGGTGGAAAGGTGAACTCTACCTATAGTTAAAGGAGATAAATAGGACTTTTTCCAAAGTAAAAAACATTTCGTCCCCTGGCGCGTCCCCGAGGCGGCGGCCGTGTGCCCGGGTTGGCGGTTCGCCGCCGCCCCTCTCCGCCGCGGCCGACCAATTCATCTCGGGGCCTCGCCGCCTCCCCGCCGCCCGCTCGCTCCCCCGTCCGCCCTTTAGCTCCGGGAGGCTAGCGACTCCCCTCGTCCTCCTCGCGCGGTAGGTACGCTTCTGCTGCACTCCTCGATAGTTCTTCCCTCGACCGTGGCTTGATGCTTCCCCAGTCCACTCGGTTGCAATGTGGGTTTGGAGCGGCCGAGGGGGAGGTGCACCGGCGTCTCGGTTGGTTTGGTTTAATGGCTCTGGACTTCTGGTAGGCTAGGTCCAGCGATTGGGTACCGCCCCAACAGGACCAAACTCTGACTTCACAGAGCTTAAAATTGAATTTGTGCACAACAGATCTGTACGGATTGTTTCGATCGTCATATCTTACGAGGCATCCAACGCTGTGACAGAAATGTGATGCACATTCATTTTCATTCTTTGACATCATGCATTCCATATGTTTAGCTTTACTGACTTTCATTATTAAAAATGGTGATTGTGTAACTTAAATTATAAGCAATATTGTTATCATGATTTTCCGTTGTCAGCTAACAGATCCTTTCTTGTGCCTTTTAAATATGATTGAAGTTAACCATAACAATATGTACATTACCTAGCTGTTGAAATTTGCAATATCAAGGTTTCACACAACATAGGACAAACTCCAAACTGGGAAGCGCCTTAATTCTTGCTGAGGAAGAGGGGCAGCTTTGGTGTTTGGCTGATGCCCGTGAGCGCTTTCTCTTACCACAGACATGCATGTCCACCAAGAATGGTGTGGCCGTGTGGGTGTGTATCTTTAATTAGGCTTTCTTCCATTTCTTCTTCTTTAATATAATGATAGACAACTCTCCTGTGTGTTCGATAAAAAAATTAAAGAGTGGTGCTGAAGTTTCTTGATTCTGGCATTCTGTGTATTTTGCATAGTAAAGTTTGGAGTAATTTTATTTCTTTTTCCTTGATTCAGCTCGATATGTATGACATTTAGCTATTTATATGCATGAATACTGTACATTATACTGCTATTTCTGTGAAAAATGTGTTGATGATGTTAATGTATATGTAATTTAGCATCGCAATTTATATCAAGTTAACCTATTAGGCTTCAAATACAACAGTTGTTTTGGCTTGTTGCATATGCTGTCCCCTTCACTAGAGAATCACTGATATTATTACTTCTTAATCAGTGATGGCTGCCACCAGTCCTTTGTTGACTTGGAATGATTTTGAAGAAGGTAGGCAATGCAAGTAAGCTTCTAACAGGTCTGAGGTATGCGGATGCTGAAATCATCTTTTTTCTATTGATTCATTGAATGTCCTTGTGCAAAAGCATCCTATGCATACCAACTTGCACGCATGAAATAAGTGAATATACTTTTTGATCTTGCATGTGTAAATAAACCTAACAGAACCTAAGAGAGCTTATGAAATGTCAAAACCGGAATTTGATTTATGTGCATATCTTCTGAGTCTGTGAAGGCAGTACGACACTATATTCGACAGCTATTTCTTAGCAAGGTATAATCTTGAGTGCCTCGAAACTCTTCTTTTTCTAGGTCAAGCCACAACACACTTCCCGAATAAGGGCATGACTCTGCCTTAGTAGAGGCAAGAGAATACAAGCACCAACCAAAAGGAGGAAAACACAGCAAAGATGCCATAAACTTTTCTTTGTTGTTTTTGTTTGAAGAGCACAATATTGGAGATTAAAATCATCGGTCAATGTTACCAGAGTGGGTCCTCAACAGAAATTCTTTTAGTTTCTGACAGTTGAAGGACATCTTTGAGTTTGGTGAGAAAGATAAGTGTCATTATATTTATCAGAAGACCTAAAACTCTCAATCTATTATGCTTACTTTTTTTTTCTTCTCTAATACATAGGAGAGTTGCGTATCATATCATTCTTTTCTTGAATGCGCAAAAGAGCTGTGTCAAATACTACACTCCATCTCATCTAGGAGAATAGAGTGGCTGCCAAGCAAAAATTAAGGAAAAATCACCAACTAAAGAAACAAAACGGCGACCCAAAACTAAAAGCTACTCAAGCTAGTCCTTCTACATGACCCCAGGCCCAATTCATGTAGCTGAGTATCATATTATTAAAGAAGAAATATGCTTACATATGCATCCCTACCCTTTTAGATGACTTACCACTAACAAAGTAACAATTCAGCCATTCTTTTGTCCTTCGATTTATATAGACTTTCGGTGCAATTTATCTCCCTTATTATCCGATTTACCGTGGTTGAGAAGATCAGATGATGAAAATCTATTAGGTCAGAGGTTGATATGTGATCGCATAAGGTGCTGTAAGTTCTGCTCCTGTGATATTTCTGCCTCTTTACCCCCAGCATGTAAGGCGGGAGCCAACATGACATATGGCCATTGGCCAATCCAAGAATCATGGCTCTTTATGATGTTTGAAGTCCAGATTGTTCTGATTGTGACGCACCAAATAAGCTTCTGAACTAGCATTGCTCTGCAGATGGATAGGCACTGTATTCTCGTATTGCATAGTTTTGAAATGTTCCCATCATCTCCTTGTCTTTTAGCCCTGTGGGTAGTTAGGAATGAGCTTTCCTCAAAATATCATGACATATATTGGTACAGAATACATGTTGAAACCCTGAGCAAGTTTCTAACCTGTTCATCAACTCTTCAGCTTCTTGAGACCCAGCCTTCAGAAGATCACCCTTGAAAAAAGGGGAAAACATAGCTATTGCTTGAATATAAAAATGAGAGAAACATAACTTAGTAAACAAGTTTCTTGTAATAATTGGTTCAACAAAAAGTTAACGCTAAGAAACGTATAAATGTTGATAGTATGCCTTTTCTGCATAGTTATCATTTCATAGTATGAATGCTGAAGGTTTCTAGCCGCACAATGACATGTCATGAGAACACACCGCACGGTTGTGGGTAGTAGTTATTTTTCTTTATTTTTCTCTACTTATATTAAATGTTTTTTTTCTTAAAACTAATTTCACTGCAGATTTTACCTAAATACTGCGTCAGATCAATAGAACTTCAATACTTTATTGGTTGCTATGTCTAATTTTGAAGGTCAACATCCATCAAATAAGGAATGATGATCTTTTAAAGATAAAAGTGATATTCAAGCGATTGTTGTTGAATATGTTGATACTTCCATCCATAACCACTTAAAAGGAGCTTTTGATTATGAAACCATAGAACAGATTTTGTTTCCAATAAGATAAACGCCTGAAGGTTTTTTGAAGTCTTATTGCTTTCATGTTAAATTATACTCCCTCCGTCCCACAATGTAAGCATTTCAAGATTTGGTCAAAGTCAATTTCTTTTTAACTTTGACTATCAACACCAAAATAATCATAATGTTTGACCAAATATAAATGGTTTTGTTAAATTCATCATGAAATCAACTATCATAATATGCAACTTTTCATATTTGAAATAATTGATTTTTTTATAGATATTGAGATCAAAGTTGAAGAGTATTGACTTTGACCAAATCCTAGAATGCTTATATTCTGAAACGGAGGGAGTATTGAAGTCACAACTGAGCAGAATCAAAGATTTTTTTTTTCTTGTTATCCTTTCTTTTGAGTTTAACTGCTCTCCTCAACCAAACTGTCTTGTTTCTTTACCTGTTATATCTTTGAGAATAAAACGGTGGACCTTAGTTCACCAGCTTTTCTGTCCTATTAAGTTCAGACCTGTAGGCTATCAAGAGACAATTGATCCTTTTGAATTTATAAGCTATAACTTGCCAATCAATCATTTGTTGAATTTTATAGGCAAACTGAAGTATATAGTCAAACAATATTGTAGACATAACTGGTTCTAATTGTCAAACAAAGCTGTTGCTGAAATTTTACTGAAAGCAATGTATATGCTTGTTTGGGTATGAGCCTGGCAGGGGAACTTTTGCTCAATTTTTCCTTTTGCTGGTACAATGGAGACAGTCCTTAACTCTAACGTACAAAGAGGAACACAAACTATGTGCCGAATGATTGATGAATCAAAACTGAGGCAACATACAAAATCTGAACTGCAGGATCTTGGATTCATCCAAGTCACTACTGATAAATTCAGTTTTATAGTAATACTCATGATTCATGCATGTCACTAAATTGAAGTGAACGGATGCGTGCTAGCTACTTGTATGCAGTGAACGGATGTGTGCTAGCTTAGTATCATATTTAGTCCAGATATCATATAAAACGTGCACATCATCTATAACTATTTTCATTGGATCCCTCCCAGAGACTCCAAGACATCTAATCAGAGTATTTTAGAATTAATGATGACATGTAGGGCTACAAAAATGCTCCATATGTTTTACAATGTTTGTTTGGCTCGAGTGTCTATGCAACTTATTATTTGATTAAGATTTAATTGAATATTTCAACCTTTATCTGATATACAATGAGATCACAAACAGTCCGGTTTCAATATAATTCTACGTTTCACAATGTTTGTTTGGCTCACATGCTCAATCAAGTAACGTCCAGTGAGAATTTATGTGCAATAACTCACATATATAAAATACACTTGAGAAATCATCTTTGTAAACAGTCTTGCACATTCTTCCTGATAAGAACTTTAAACAAATGGAGAGGTTAATGGTATATAAACTTTAGTCACATCAATGATTAGCCTGACTGCTCCCTGTGGAACATTTTAGTAATCCAATCTGCTATCTTATTCTTATCGTACTTGGTACCGTGAAGCAAATCCATTAGTCAACCCTATGATTAGCCTAACAGCACTATATATATAGTGCTTGGTAGTTGCTTCCTAGCTCATTTTTCATGCCCTTCCTTATTCGTGCCATGGAGCTTGAGCTTAGTCTAGGGGATTCTCCAGCTCCAGCAAGGGGTGCTTCCACGCCTGTGCTCACACCTACACACGCAGTTAAACGAGAAGACCATGAGCTTGTGCTAGAGCTAGGCATAGGAACTGCCAAAAGAACTGAACAAGACAACCATAAGACACCCACTCAACCAGAAGATGTGCAGGATCGGGAAGAAGATGATGAAGCATGTTTTCACAGCGAATCACCCGTCGAGCTGAGCCTCGGCTGCCCACTGCTGCCTGCCTCAGCAGAAATAGGTACACATGTGTGCAAACTAGATGTTAGTTTCATTGGTTCTACCTTCCAAGTATGTCCGAACCTGTATATAACAGGTTGTGGTGATGAATACATAAGAGCTTCAGAGCATGCAAGTTCTTTGGATGGTGATGAATCCTTTTCTGTATAGGGAGTGTGAATTCAGAGGAGTGCAGACGAGGATTTGATATGAACACTGTTCTGGTGGATGGAGATGCAGTACAAGGAAGATCTTTGTCGACTTTATCCTTTCCTATGGAGGTTTCTGTTCGGCAGGCCACTGATCAGGAAGGTGCAGAGGATGAGGAGAATATTGGGGTTGGCGGGGCAGCGAGGAAGAAGCTGAGGCTGTCCAAGGAGCAGTCTGCGTTCCTGGAGGATAGCTTCAAGGAGCACAGCACACTGACCCCAGTATGTGTCCCTATCACGCCGTGCTCTGTGCACAGTGCTTACTATATTTCCTGTATCTGTGAGAGCAGAACTTGCATGTCCTCTCTTGCATAAGGATACCTCACAGTTTTTAATATCATTAACATGTTAAGATTTCTAAAAAAAAAACAATACCATGTATGTTTTTTGTTTCTCAAAAAAAGTTGGACTCCACGATGCCTAATCCAAAGCTATAAAGTAAACATGATTTGAGGTGATGCAACATAATCAGTAGAACCCAATGATTGTTTTTATTTTAGTTTTTTTTATACTAGACAGATTATTACCTGTGTATGTCACAGCTTCATATTACTGTTTAAATGCTGGATGAATATCTTACAGTCACCAAGAAACCGTAATCTCCCCCACCCCACGGACAACTCAGTTCATGTATTTCCTTGATGGGATGTTTTGTAATAGTCAAGGGTATGCACTACATGTCTACATGTACTAGTATATATGAATGTAGTCAGATAATTATTTGTGAAACTGTTCAAGCGGATTTGTTTATTGATAAAATTGTTTCTTGTTCTAACAAATCATATGGATGTTTTATGCTAAAAAACAGTATCGGAAACCTACTGGTTCTGAAGACACTAAATTTTTGTTCTTTCACGATACGCCTGGGATGGGTGTAATATATAGGTGGTCTGGTTTAGCAGCTGAGGGAGAGCAGTTCTGTTATACTGAGTCTTGATAAAATATTTGCTTATTATTGTTTGTCACAGAAGCAGAAGAGTGATCTAGCAAAGCGGCTCAATCTTCGACCACGCCAAGTGGAGGTCTGGTTTCAGAATAGACGAGCTAGGTAATATAATGACACCTTTATCTCTCTTGATGGTCATTTCAATCTTCATACTTAGATTCCAGCTGGTGCTTGACTCATTATGTTTTTGGCATCGCAGGACAAAGCTAAAGCAAACAGAGGTGGACTGCGAGTATCTGAAGCGATGCTGCGAGACGCTAGCGCAGGAGAACCGAAGGCTCCAACGGGAGGTAGCAGAGCTGCGGGGCCTGCGAACTTCCCCGTACCCGTTCTACGGCCGTCTGCCTGCGGCAGGTTTTATCAGCACTGCCCGCCCGTGCCCCTCGTGGCTCGTGCGATACCAAGGTCTCAACTAGCCACCCCAAGATCACCCCAACATCAGCGGCACTGGCTCACTTCGGCCCCTTCACCGTCCACCCAGTGTTACGCCGCCAGCCGTCAGCTACCTCGTGAGGTGCATGCAGGCTGGAAGCTCGTTCATAATTTTAGATTGCAGATTGCACTGTAAATAATATATATATAGTTATGTTCAACAACCAAAGATCAGAATTGTCACTAGGGATCGATGCATTACACTATTGTCCATTGAAAGGAAGGTAATCTTTGTATAGTGTACAGTTGAAAAGTAGAACCGACAAAATGATGCAAAGGACGTCATGTGTGTCCCGTCCAGACTACCATCAGATTTGCATTTCCTGCGGTTGCGTGATTGACTCTGCAGTCGGGTCCTGTCGCTGTACAATATGATATGGCTTGTATAAGAAATTTAAATCATATCGTCCCGGCATGGTAAAGCTGGCTTTGCCATTTGTGCACCAGTGGCGTACGCTAATTCTTTTGTTGAAACATGGATCATGAGCTGTGATCGACACTGACCATATTGGCAATTCTTGCTGGGGCAAGAAACGTAAATAGCCGACGCGGCGACGCTGACCCGGCTCTGCCAATCGGAATCAATGAGCTGTGGGTATGTGTTACTACGTGTGGTGCGCTGAAGCATCTCATCGTTGCCTTGCGTGACAAGTGTCCCCAGGAGAAGCTGAGGTTAAGTGTTAATTACTCGATTTGTTGAACTAATCAAAAGTGTGATCATGCTAGTGTCTCGAGAGATCATTTGCAACGATCCAGTCAACAAAAAAAAAATGAATGAATGAAAGAAAATAATGATCGTTTCTAGAACGTGAAATTTTCTGACATTGGTGTAATGAAGAAATTGAATATGTTTTTTAAGGGAAAAATTCTATATCACCCTCCAACTATTACATTAGTTTGATTTTAACCCAAAACTACAATACCGAATATCAAGGACCATCCAACTGTTAAAACTAGGCAAATTTGGCCTTTTTGTGTGGTGTTAAGGTGGTTTTCTATTTTCCAAAAATTACAAAAAAATTAATTTCGTATAAACAATTCATAAAACAATATTTCAAATTATAAAAATTTGAGCCTGGTGCCAATTGTTTTTCCCAAAATGTGATCTATATGTTGGTGCACCATTTAAAGTTATTTGCAATTAATTATTTTATTCTAAGTATTGTTTAGAAAAAATAATAAAACACTAGCAATGTAAACAGATAATACCCAAATAACATTACATATTGTGCCATTTTTATTTAAATTGGATTAATTTTGCATTTTTCAAATTTAAATATTTTTCTATTTTCATAGAACAAAAAACCACATTGAGAACCACTCGAAGGGCAAATCTGTCTAGTTTGGATAGTTGGATGATCTTTAGTGTTGGTTTTTATAGTTGTACATTGAGAAACACACTTTTGTAACAATTGAAGGGTGAAAATGGACTTTCCCTTTTTGAAGCTATACTTTAATAAATAACAATACATTAACCATCACTGCATACATCATACTATTGACATTTGTCACTTTAATTAATTAAGAATTGCACATATCGTTATTATACACATAAGTGTTTCTACACCATTGTGCTAATGGTGCTTTTTATAGCAGGCCTACGGGCTACAATGCGATCTCCATCAATTTTTTGCCAAACCTGCACACCTATGAACAAAATTTTTAACAATCACGTGGCAATCAACATACTTAAGTGTCAACATGCCAATGTCTCAAGAGATTATTTGCAGCAATACAGTCACCAAAGTAATGGATGGAAGAAAGAGAAAGATCGTTCGAGTGATGGCATAAAAGCACGTCGTTTGGAACGTGAAATTTTCTTACATTGATGAAGAAGAAACCGTCTCCATTTTTATAGTTGAAGTACCTATTCGACACAAGTTTAGTTACCTGCAACATATTTTACTCAAAATATAATATGAAGAATATATGTGGAGCCGAACTTTAATAAACGATATATTAACGTCTACATACTTTCTCTGTCCTAAAAAGAATGCAATTCTTGCAATGCAATTCCTCTCACATGATTATAAAAAGTTACTAGTTTATGATCCCAAATGATTGTAATTAGATTTACACGAAATATATTTTCATATCATATATATTCATCATCATAGTTATAAAAGTTAATAATATTTTCTATAAGGTTAGTCAATCCTAGGAAAGTTTGACTCAGTTTAAACTTAGAATTGCATTCTTTTTTGGGACAAAGGTGGTACTCGTACATCAAACTATTGATATATGTATCACATAATTAAGAATTGTACAGATAATTAGTATACATGTATGCACTTTTACACCATTTTGCTTTATAAAATTTTGTTCATGTACATTTTAACAAGTTACAAGCAAGGGTCAAATATAGTGTACGCATATAGGGAGACTTTGTGCATGCTAAAGTTTCTAATAATAGTGCTTTTTATAGGAGGCCTACAGTGCCATCTCGATCAATTCCTTGCCAAACATGCACACCTATAAACTAAAGTTATTTATTTCCAGCAATCATGCATGCGGCGATCGTCGTAGATACGTGCACCTTGAACATTCTAGATTAAAATGTTTGAAGATTAGTTACGTTTACGTACAAAAGGGACAGCGGGCAGGACAAGGAAGTTTGACAATGGCCGGTCGATCGATCCACACGTGTTGACAGGCGACCCGGCAGAGTAGCAAGATATATATTCGCCGTCACCGCCTGATTGGCGGGGCGCACGTGGACGAGGACGGCGACACGTGCGCGCCCTCGCGGCCGCAAAGCGATGGGTCGTCGTCCGTCGACGTGTACATACATGCGGGCCCGGCCAATCGACGGGCGCTGCAGCAGGCTCTACCCAATCACGGATCCCACGATTGATGCATATCGGCCGGCCTGATTGATTGATCACGAATTCACGAAGAAAACAAAAACATGAGAATGAAAACAACACAAGAATATGATATGGATGTAACGGAAAAACAGAGGATTGGAAAAAAAAAACGCAGGAAAAGGATTGTAAGTGGTGTTTGGAACACATGAATTCATGTCACAGTAAGTGCATATATGCAAGTGATAAAAAAAATTACTATATGAACATTTAACGATAGGCTAAGTACTATAATTCTCCTGCTAGTTCACGTTTGCTAGACTAAGAATTGTTCTCTTTTGCTTGTATCTTAGGCCAAACTAAATTCTCTTTTAGTATATGGCTGACAAATGATTCGAAGGAGTTGAGCAATAGCTGATGGCCATGGCAAAGCAAGTGCGATGCTCTGATGAGATTATCATAGCAGTTAGCTCCTCCGCACGCTCTCTTCATAGAAAAAATTTTCCAAGAGATTTTAGTGGATGCTTTTTCCCCCTGCAATCTGTGTAGCAGATGATCCTTTTTTAGATAATGGATGGAGCCTTTCCTGAGGATAGGAACTTGTGTTTCCTCCATTCCAAACAACAAACTCTAAAAAACCTTTTCCCAGGAATACATTCCTTTGAAATTCCTCCATTCCAAACAGGGCTAACTGATCATAGATGGATCGCTTGTATGGACGATCGAGGACAAGACATCATGATGTGTGTTATTGGATTGACATGCGACGTAGGTGCATGGCTAGCGATACATCGATGGTTCGGATATACGCACACCATCATATCATGGTCCATCGTTCCTTCGTTCGTCTCGTGACAGGTCATCAGAGCTCTCTGGTCAAGTCTCTCAATGTCCCTGTTCTTGGGCCCATTGCATTATGGACGCTAGAGGCCTAGAGCTGTCATCATCGAAGCAATTAATTAATATTACCTCCATCCTAATTTATAAGTCGTTTGACTTTTTTTACCCCAATTTTGACCACTCGTCTTATTCAAAAAATTTGTGTAAATATAGTCAAATTTAAGTCATTATTGAAGATTATTCACTAATAAAGCAAGTCATAACAAAAAAATTTGATATTTCGCATAATTTTTTGAATAAGACGCATGGTCAAAGTTGGAGCCAAAAATGTCAAACGACTTATAAATTGGGATGGAGGGAGTATAAATTTGCCGCCCAGATCGGTCAGACAGACTGCATGCTGAATTGTGCGCGCGGGGCTGGCCAGCTTAATCTGTCTGGGTTGGAGTGGTGGATTGATTTTAATTTGGCGTACGTACGTACACGCGTACGCCTTGGCAACATTTTCACTGATCAGTGTATTGCATGCAAATGCATGCACCAACCAGATACTCGGAAGAACTTGAAACCAATGCAAATACAAGTGATCGAAAAGAATTTGAAACCTTGCATGCCTATACCCTATAGAGATGACTAGATGATGATATGCATGCTTACGTCACACAAAGTCCGATCTGGTTGTGAAAGATACATAGTAATGGCATATATTAATTTAAGGTGCATAATTGGCGGGGGAAAAGCAGCTGCTAAAACCTATAGAGCCAAGCAGCCGTGTTTTTTTATAGAGTTAGGCAGAATAAATGCACGAAAAAGTCACGAGAAAAGGGCGAAGTAGTCTATAATGATGCCACAATTGGACCGACAAACAAATGCCGATTAGTAATACAGATCACATCATAGATAGATAGTCGACGCCAAGGACTCAGCAGGTACGGTCGTGCACTTGTGCGTGATACTTTAACACCAGCTTGTAGAAATAAATCACTCTTTTATACATTCAACTTGTCGAGGCCTTTTATGGGAGAAAACGTATTATATATTGGAGTTGGACAACAACAATTCAAGCTTTTGACGCAACTAAGGATCGGAGCGACACATTCATCATATCGATCAGATCATATAATACAAAATATGCACACATGTGGCATGCATATGGTTGGTCTCATGTACTGATCGGCCCCCTCTATATATGTAGTTCCATTAGCGCAGCACGACTGATGACTAATATGATAATAATGTGCCGTCCGTATGTAGAACCCTAGACGTGACTTTCGGTGATGCTCGCGTGCCTCTGGAGGACATATGTGCAATGAGGACAACAACAGATACGTGTGCATGTCTTTATATGTAAAAAAACTAATACGTGTGCACTGACCCGAATTGGAAAAGTTCCGATCCGTTTCATCATACCTGCATCATCAATTCATCATCATGGATCTTCACGCCAAACAAAGTGACCAACCAGCCCGTGCGAGAGCCTAGCCTCATGTGGGCCGGAAAACAGTCCAGCATATCCTGCCTGCACTCCTGCAGGATGTGTGATTGGCCGGCCATGTGGTGTTTGGTTTTCATGGGCCAAAAAATAAAAATAGTTTAAACAACTCATGAAGAATGTTATCCTTATCTCAAAAACAAAAATGACGAATGATCTTTGGTAGATTTTAATAGATTCGTACCACCAACCATGACCCTTTGGATCGACACCTAAACCCTAGCTTTCTTCATGGGAAGTCTCTGTGGCCCTGCACAGCCACCAGCTGCCTACGCACTGGGCCCCTCTGCTCGCCACCCCGATATGTTGTTGTGCCGTGCTGCGTGCGCCTTGCCCGGGTGGCCCGCGCTGCTGCCTCTCAAAGAGCAGAAACGGCTAGTTCACCGTTCGACATTTTGAAGTCAACATTTGAACTCTATGCTATCAATTTCAACATTTTATCTTTTATTTTCAATATCTTGAACATTAAACAAATTGTTGAAGTAATTTTATCAAAATGTTGAAAATGTTGCACAACATAAGTGGGCTGAAATTGCTTTTAAAGATGGTGTATCTATCTTTAAATATGGGCCAAGTTATATCAATTTTCCTCTGTTTTGTGGGCCTTTAGCCATCGTCTGCTTTTATTTTAATTCAAATAGGAGTATTTCATGCTCTCTTGAGTGTGCTTTCCTTCCGTTGTAGGTGTGATCTCCTGAAATCAATAATTCACCAAAACTTGTGGAAATGATTAGTCATGAACTCCTATCGCTAAGTTTGTGCTTGTTTCCTGCAGGTGTTGATGGTTAAATGTGTCAATAAAAACTCAATGGTGTCACTATCACATTGTATGGACAAATGTCATCACATCCTTGTACGTATCCTTGATGAGGATAATGTACTTAGTTGGGATTTTATGCTCCTCCAAGGACCGCCACATGACATTCTTGGTACTTTATCAAACGCCTTCTCACGGGTAATAAAGACCATGTGCAAGTCCTTCTTCTGCTTCATATGTCTCTCCTATTTGGTTGTAATATGTCACCCGATATCAACCAAACTCGACTAGTGTTGCATTAAAGCCTATGTATTGCAACCAATAACCTTGGCGTTGCGCTGAAAACTGTAGCATTAGCCCGGCTCCCTTGTAGTGAACTAACAAAACCGGTGCAATATTCATCCCAACCCGGTTTAATAACAATTTATGCCACATACCCATCTAACTAGTCCCCACGTAATATATGCAGCAACGATTAGATTAAACCCTAATCAACCACGCAATGGCAAATTCTTGGTGACTATTTAAAGTGTTGGTTAAGTCATATTGTATTTTGTTCAGCAAAGACTTGTCCAAGCCATCACATTAATTGGCAGCACTCGCTAGCAATATATGTGACGTGGATTAGTCTGCATATGACATGGGGACTAGTTAGATGAGTATGTGGTATAAACCGTTGTTAAACCGGAGTGGGATATGAATAGTGCACCGATTTTATTAGTTAATGGATTAATTTGTACCACTTAAAACATTAGGGATGAAAGTTACACTTTCACAATACTTGAAGGATAAAAAAACACACTTTTTCCACATCGATATGTCCCGTCATTGATGCATTTGATTTGGTTGATATCCCTTGTCTTCTTTTCATGGATCCCAACAATTCTATAAGTGTTCTCCCCTTCCTTCGTGCATAGCCGTTGATGCAGGTCATCATATTCCTTGCCCTTTCATTTCTGCTCGCATTGCAGCTCCCTTCACTAATTTATAGCCCTCAATGTTGGATGCACTCTTGGAAAAGTGGAGGCACTTGAACCACTCCTTCTCCTTAATAACTCTCTACACATCAGCATTCCACCACCAAGTGTCTTTCTCTTTCTGTTTGCCTCCACTAGTCACGCCAAACACTTCCGAGGCCACGTTTCGAACACATGTTGTCATATTGAGACAGTTGTCGTATGCATGTTCTCCTTTGTCTCAAGGCCCGTCTTTAAGCATCCTCTCCTTAAATGTTTGTGCCGCTTCTCCTCTAAGCTTCACCACTTCGTTTGTGCAATCTTGGCATGTTGTCCAAGTGAACACATACCCGAAAACGAAAGTCTACCACCACAAACTTGTGTTGAGGGACAACACCCTCCCTAGGTATCACCTTACAATATAAGGAATCACGTCTATCCTCCCTCCTAGCAAGTATAAAGTCAATCTGTCTCGAGTGTTGTCCACTATGGAAGACCACTAGATGGGATTCTCTCTTCCTAAAAAAGGGCATTCTCTATCAATAAGTCATAGACCAACGCGAAGTTCAAAGCATCCTCCCCCTCTTAATTCGTACTATCCTATCATACCCAAATCCTCGCTCACTAATCACTCGAACCCTACATTAGCCATAGTCATACCCAACATGGCCGTTGAGATATCCTCCTATGAAAGGATTCTCACTGATAGGCATGGTACTAATCATGCTATCCAAATCTTCCCAAAAATGCCTTTTGGTGCTCTCACTAAGGCCTACATGAGAAACATAGGTACTGATCACATTCATGGCCAAATATCCAACTACCATATGGACTAGAATAATCTGGTCGCCTTACCTCTTAACCTATATGACTCCATCTTTAAGGCTCCTATCGATCTAGATACCTACACCATTCCTACCTAATATTTCCCCCGTGTACCAAAGCTTGAAGCCAAGTATCCTCTACCTCCTTCGCATGTTGGCCCTTCCATTTGGTCTCTTGAACACATAGAATATTTACATGCCTCCTTGCTTATCAACTAGCTCTTGTAATTAGCCATTAGGGACCCTATGTTCTAACTGCCTATATGAATACTAGTTGGCTCGGCTAGCTTCCTTACCCTTTGCATCCGTCGAGGAAGGTGCAAAGACCCCTGCTCATTTTTCACTACACTCAAGCATAGATGTAGCACGCCACTAAGGCTGTGATCGACGACCTGGCCCTTGCTCACTTTTTGTTGTACCCAGGTCGAGATACAACGTGCCGCTGAAGGGATGTCGACCCGGTCCTTGCCTATTTTACACCGCACAGGGGTTCCGATCTAGCATGTCGTTAAGAGGGTTACGTCCCAATGAGTTTCTTAAGGGTTTCTTATCAATTAGAGTGCCTAGTTTAAACACTAGTTCGCCAAACCTAACACAACCCACCTCATTTACCCGGGCTTGGGACCGGCCATGTTGATATGTCGCAGAATACCACATGAAAAAAAATCTATCTACCGACTAATCACGTGAGTGTATGAACGAGTGACATCATATGGCCAACAACAGCCTGATGGGATGCAGGTGGACAACTGGGGCCACCCCTTTTTTCTTTGTTATAAACCTAAAACAATTGTGACAATTTTTATATGGAGCGTATATTTTCAATTCGATTCACAACATCGAGTTTTTTTTATGATGAGGTCTATGAAACAAGACCCATGTTGCAAATATTTTTTTTATATAATGACAACTTATATTGAATATGTACTAGCTACTTATATATAGTGTGCAACAACCAACAACCTATGTATAAATCTGTCAACAAATAGTATACATAAATTGCTAAAACAAATATTTTTGCACTCATATTATTTATGAGTCTGAACCATAGTTCTAAATAGCCTGCTATAGCTTCCGCTATAGCCAGATATATCCTTTCAGAAGGGCAGCCGCTATGGCATTTAGCCCGCTAAAGTCGGCTATAGCCCGCTAAATGCCAGCTAAACACCGTAACACCAGTCACCAGCCCTACCGCTAAATCCCAGCTAAACACTGTAACATCAGCCCTACCGCTAAATACCTTAGCCCGCTATTTAAAACCTTGGTCTGAACTATATAATAAGTTGATATTGTCGCTACTTACTACTAGACATACTACATAAGTGGTTATGTTGTTGTGTACAAATTGTTGTACAATCCAAGTTGGCGTATGGTCTCTAGCTACGTAAGCTGTCACATAAACACTTATACAAATTGATACAAAATATCTACATGAGTTGCTTATACATTTATACACAAATTGACGATGAACATAAAAAAATTATTCAAAATATATGAAAAGTAGATCTTGTTTTGTAGATAAATTGTGAAGAATCGAACGATACAAACGGATCGACTACAGACGTTTACTGACGACAAATTAAAGTTATCACCAACAAAAAAAATATGGTGTATGGATACGTGGTCGTAAGTCGTGACATGACCTGGGAGGCGCCTTAGAGTGTGTTTAGATCACCCAACTTTTCTAAAAAAACATTATTCATTCAACTTTTCTATATTCATCGCATCTCTCCCACTCATGAAACACGCTTACCATCACGACCCACAGTGTTTTTTTATCTATCTCATCCCTTTCACTCACAGAACACGCTCCTCACCTACCGGTTTTTTTTTTCCCTAAACTAAACTCACCCATTCCGGCGCGCATGTGCTGCCCTCAGCTGTCAGCTCCGTCCTGCTAACAATAGAGCGCCTCGATCGACGCGGCACACAAGAAAACGAGTTGCTGTCGAGGCGATCGATCGATCGATCCGGCAGTTAAAACGGGCGGGGACGACGCCTTTCCCGCGGAAAGAGGGAGCTCCCTCCCACCACGCGCGGCCACTAATCTCTACCACCGTTCTCCTCCCTCCCTCGCGCGCGGCCGGGCACCCCCAACGCCGCTGCTGTTCGATCTCCCCGCGCCTTCTCGCTCGCTCGTAGGTGCCGCCGGAGCTTGCTTTTGGGGAGGTAATTAATCGTCGATCATGGCCGCATTGATTCTATTTCCTCGATGTGCTTGCTGTTGCCGGTTTCTTGCATCTCAGTTCTCATCCCGACCATGTCTCTAAGGATTGATCATCCGACAATATAAGTTGTGTTGCTCTGTGGCAAGAGAAGAGAATGTGATCCGTCCAGTGGTTCTTGGCTCCGATCGACCTGCAGGTCGTGCGGCATGATGTGCTGACCGCCCCCAAATCAACCCCGCGCATCGTCTCGTCGTCATCCAGCCCGGCGAGGAGGATCGGAGGAGGAGCACGCAGCAGGAGAGGAACCTGAAATGTCTTGCTGCGGGGGCGCCGAGGAGGACAGCTACGGCCCGCCGGCCAACCAGGCGGCGCCGCCACCCAATGCCAACGCCCCCGGTACGCCAAATTAATTATAAGCTCGATCATATCGCGTCCCTGATCTCACCATCTTGATCCATGTATATGGTGCATTGCGTTTATGGTGCCAGGCAACAGAGGCGGGCCGAGGGGCCCAGGCGCGCCCAGGCCCGGCGGCCCTGCCAAGCCCGTCAGCATCGACGTGCCCGCCATACCCTTCGACGAGCTCAAGAAGATCACCAACAATTTCAGCGACAGAGCCCTCATCGGCGAAGGCTCCTACGGCCGCGTCTACAACGCCACGCTCAGCGACGGCCGCGCCTGCGTCATCAAGAAGCTCGACACCAGCGCCTCACAGGACTCCGACTCCGACTTCGCCGCGCAGGTACCGTACAATTCCGGCGACCCAAGACTCCTGATCGTCCAGCCTGCTAACTAACGTCACTTGCCTCCACCATCGATATATACATACATACATACATATATATATATATATATATATATATATATATATATATATATATAGATAGCGATGGTCTCCAAGCTCAAGAACGAGTACTTCCTCGAGCTCGTGGGGTACTGCCTGGAGGATGGCAACCGCATGCTGGCCTATCAGTTTGCCACCATGGGTTCTTTGCATAACATACTACACGGTGCGTGTCGTCCTCATCGATTAATTTTGCTCTCTTTACGTACTCTCTGCTGCGACAGCGACAAGCATCTGGAGAATAAGGTTACAGATTCCATCACGCCATTGTTGTGCAGGGAAGAAAGGAGTTCAGGGTGCCGAACCCGGCCCGGTCCTGAACTGGGGACAGCGAGTGAAGATAGCTTACGGAGCGGCGAGAGGGCTAGAGTACCTCCACGAGAAAGTCCAGCCGTCGATTGTTCATCGAGACATCCGGTCCAGCAACGTTCTTATATTCGACGATTTCGCCTCCAAGATTGCTGACTTCAACCTGACCAACCAGGGGACCGACACCGCTGCCCGGTTGCACTCCACTCGTGTGCTAGGAACGTTTGGATACCATGCCCCAGAGTAAGATGCAGATCAACCCTGCTGTCAACTTCATCTTTGCTTTAGTAACATTGATCAGCCTCACTCAAATTGGTGTTTGGGTTGTATATTTTCTCAGATACGCTATGACAGGCCAAATCAACCAAAAGAGCGATGTCTACAGCTTTGGCGTGATTCTTCTAGAGCTACTGACGGGAAGGAAACCTGTGGATCACACCATGCCGAAAGGGCAGCAAAGTCTTGTTACTTGGGTAATATCTTTTTGTTCATCCCCTTCTTGAAACTCATACGCACAATTACAGTCTCCTGATGACTGTGATTCTATGAATGTGTTAATAATCATGTGAGTAGGCCACACCAAGGTTGAGCGAAGATAAAGTGAAGCAATGTGTTGATCCCAAGCTCAACAACGACTACCCTCCAAAGGCCGTTGCAAAGGTACACAAGAACAATGTCTCACGCATGGTTCATCTGTTTACAGAGGAAGGACTTGTCGGATATGCTACAGGGACTCACCGATGTTTTTCAACGTTTCAGCTGGCAGCAGTTGCAGCGTTGTGCGTTCAGTATGAATCTGACTTCCGACCGAACATGACCATCGTCGTGAAGGCGATCCAGCCTCTTCTAAATGCTCCTAAACCAGCCGCTCCAGCAGCGCCACAATCCTGATTGATTAGATGAGAGTATTAGCCTGCCCATTGCAGATTCTTGAACTCGGTTTCCCTCTGTTTCTGATAGCAAATGTATGTTTCAAGGAACCACGCAGCCTTGCCGCATCAGTCCAGCGCCTATGCTTCTGTAGAAAACCACTAATCTGCCCGTACTACAGGATATATAGGAGAATTTTGTAAAATGTTAATCTGATACATTGAATTCGTGTGCTTTTTGTACGTCTCGTGAGTCTGTGACATAACATGTGTATTTTATTTGTAAGTCAATGCTGTTCTAGCTAGAAAATTGGTAAGAACTCCAAATCATTTTTCTATCTCATAGAATACTGAACAAGAGCCTGCTAAGTACCAGTTGGTACAGTGAAAGATGTGTAATTGTTTTCTCACACAACTTGATATTTCAATTGTTTTTTTTTCCTGCTATAAAAAACTTGACAAGCATAGCAATTTGCACAACACACACTTGGCACCACCTAAGTGTGATCACGTGACACAGGAGTGCGAGCTTGCAACGTTTCCAGATGAAATACAGCCACAGCTGCAAGAATGAAACTGAATAAAAGGAAGTGCCCATTAGCTGGCTTTTATATAATATAATTTTTGAGACCTATTACTAAGCAGAAACTGTAACATCCCACCCTTTTTAGTCTATGTACATGTGCAGGAATGGTTGGTTAAGTGAAAACGTTTAAAGAGCAAAAGAAAGAAACAGAAAGGAGAAATCGTTGACTAAAGTCAACAAAGTGGTTAGATTTGAAAATTTTGAGAACCCAAGAATTTTTTTAAGTGAAGTTTGTAAGCTAAGCAACTTGTTTGGTCATCTGTGGTGTGAAAAGTTGGAGAAAGGATGCTTCAATTAAACGGAAGAAGAGAAATGAGAAATGGCACTATTCACCGTCCGACAAAACACTTAACCATTTTCAAATTTCGGCTGAAATTTCATATTATGCAGCAATCTTCCGGTCACGTTTGCGGTCGATCTGTGGATTGTGTGGCCAAGGTGCCTTAAACAAAGTTGTCAATGGAACTATGATGAACAACTTTTATTTTTGAGTCACACTCAGAAACTGGCTGGATCAGGGAGAAAAACACGAAAGAAAATCAGTCAGAATATGTTTTCAGAAATTTAGTGTAATTGACAGCAGATTCGAATTCGTGCAAATTGAGTTTGAATTTGAAGTTTTCTGCAAAAACTTCCAATTAGGAAGTTGTTCTACTGAAGTTGAATTTCAAATTTGTCTTCAGCACCAGAGGCATGTTCTCTTCAAGTTTTGAGAGTAATTTGTAAAATTCAGTTAGGGTTCTGAAAATTGGGGGAAGTTGCAGCAGTCACTTTGGAGCACAAATTCGACTTCAATTCGAGCTCGGATGAGGGAAGTGCCAATGTATGAAATGAAATTGGATGATCCCTCTACAAGTGTCATTTTGGAAATTTTTGATGTTACCATATGGAATTGTGAGGAATCGAAGCTTCAATTTCGGGCAAATAGAGGTGCAAATGGGGAAATGCTGACGTCATGCCTAGCACACAGCTCGTCGCCGGCGTCGCATGGACCGCATCGCCGGCCACGCGTCGGTCGCGGTGAGAGCCAGCTCGAGCGGCGTCGCAGCTGGAGGTGTCGCGCGCCGCTGCGTTGCTCCGGTGATAAAACCGTCATCCCCGGTCTCCTTCTCCCCCTTTCGCCGCGTTGTTTCTCTGCTCTCTCCCTCGCCGCCGTTGAGCCGGAGTGCTGCAACCGCCGTTGGAGCCGCTCCGCTCCGTTTTTAGCCACCAAACGCTTCGCCGTCACCTTCTTGAGCTTTTCCACCCGCTGGTGCTCCTCCTCCCTCACTCCATCGCTCGGCGCAAGCCGTTCTGCAGCTCACCGTCGACGGTCGCCGGGGTAAGCGTTCTCCCCGTCTTTGTGCCGTTATAGTTGTGTTGGTCGGAGCTAGAGGGGTTAGTGGTGCTGCTTAGAGGTTTGGAAAGATGGTTGAGGGTTTGTTTAGTCGAGCGCGACGTTTGTTCGGGCTGGAACGCGTTCGCCGCCATGGCGCTCCTCCGCCATGGCAGCCGCACGGGTGCGGCCTAGCTCGAGCCTTCTCCGGCCGAGCTATGGTGCGCGCTAGGTGCGCCTAAGTTCACTGGTGCTCGTAGGGTAGACGTCAACGTTTGGTTTGCCGTGGTTGAGCCGTGGTGCGTTCGCCACCGCGTGCGCCGCGCGCGCTTCCGCCATGGCCGGCGTGGCGCGCTCGGGCGTGCGGTGTTGCGCGGGCCGGCTAAAGTAGCGCTTAGGGTGTCTCGTGTCTAGGCGATGCTCGTGAGCCGGTCACGGGGTGGGCTGGCGCGGTAAAGCTCGCCGGAGAGCGGCGCGCCACCGAGCTCCGCCGCCGAGCCGCGGGGAAGCTAGGGTTAGCGTTCTCCGGTGAGGGTTAGGTCCAGAATGGAGGCGCGTAAGTGAAGAGAGGCCGTTGGGCTAGTCGGTGTCGCCGGGGAACCTCGTCGCCGGCAAAGGCGCGAGGGTCAACGCCGGCGAGGAGGTCGGTCTACGCGGGGCTCTGTTCCGCGTAGGCGAGGACCTCGGGGAAGAAGAAGAAAGAAGGCAGGGGGTTTTCTGTAAAAACACCAGATAGGTTTTAGAAATAGATTTAAATTAAGTTTTATTCACTGTTTTAATTTTTGAAAATTATAGAAAAATCAGAAAAATATGAAATAAATTTTGATAAATTCCTTAGATTTTTCTTTATAATCTAAAATGCTAAACCCTAAAATTTGTGATGTTTAGGATTTATTAATAATACCAACTTAGAAAATAATTATTAAAATGGCTAAAATAAGATTAAAAATATTCTAAGAATTTAATTCATGTTTTATAAACACATTTTAGATAAATAAAGTGCTAGGGTTGTAGGAAATAATTTTATCACACTTAGAAATTCTTCTTTAATAAATAAATAAAAGAAATAAGGTTTACTTCACCCATAAAGTGAAACCACTTTTTCTTTGGGGAAAAGTTGGGTAGCTTGGTTGGCTTGCAACTGTATCGAGAAGTGAAGTTGTGCTATGTTTCAAACTATTGCATTTCTCATCACTAACTTGCATCGCATATAGAATCTGAAGCCTCGGAAGTGGAATACGTGGAGTTCTCTGACGATCCAGTTCCATACGAGGAGGTTCTCGTGCTTGCTCCGGAATCACAGGAAGTCGTCGAGACCGCTAACCTTTTCGAAACTCAAGGCAAGCCCCGGATGCATTTTTACCTACCTTATTTCGGAAGATCACGAGTCCAAATATTATGATTTTATGTGTGCATTAGGTCAGGAATTGAATGAAAACTCTTGATGCATGAACTCCTCCTTGATAGAACTACCTTTGATAGGGCAAGTAAATAAATGGGATTAGAACACATCCACTTAGCTATGCTTTGCCAGGTTTATAATTAAAAATATTGATCTAGGTTTTCACTAATCATAGATGAATCATGCATGAGATTATAAGAGAAGAGAGAGTGGGCAGAGGGTGATAGAATGGATTGACAGGTTCAATCCTTAGCTCTGCCTACTAACAAAAGTCACTAAGGACCGATCCGTTGTTTAAAAGTTTGATCAAGTGATTTTACCTGGTTTCTTACTGGGTAATGGGGCCAGTAAAGCCAACTAGATTGGCTGGCTCTTGGATTGGAAATATCGCTTACCGGTGCTTGCTGGGTCGGAGAAAGGCGGGATCGTCATCTGGAACTCACGGGGTGGTCGCCAGACGTGGGGCCCACGTGGGGATGCGTTCCCGGGTTCGGGTAAGGATATTTCCGGTCTTTGGTCCAACTGATTGAAAGGTTGTTGCGGACAGCTGGCGCAGCTGTTCGTGACTGGTGGCTAGGTATCTCCTGCAGGATGTATATGGATCCGGATCAACACTACTCTTGGTTATGAGTGCACTTGATCAGGTCTTAAACATCGTAGAGGAAACAAGTTGAACTGATATATGTGAGTGATTCAAAATGCTGGTTGAACCTAGTATCACTTGAGTGAAAAAGGTATTTACCACTTAGTTGAGTAGATAATACTAAATTGAAATAAAACTGCTATATAAGGACTCATTACTAGTAAGCTTTTTCCGCAAAGGTCAAGTCAACCAAACAACCACCAAAAGCCTAATCATTTCTCCTTGAGAGTCTTTTCTTTGGTAAGGCGGGTAAGTCTTGCTGAGTACCTTCGTACTCAGGGTTCTTCCCTTGCTGTTTTTCAGAGGAGATTCCGCAGCCCGAAGCCGAGGAGGAGAACCAGAAGTCCTAGAGCATCAGAGGTCCCAGATGACTCTAGATGTTAGAAGTTTCTAGTTCTACTTTTCTTCTCTTGTATAAATCTACTTTGTATTCTGAACCGTAGCTCTATGGCTTGAAGTTAGGAATGTTTCAAAACTCGGTTTGTATAATTCGTACCTTTCCGTATGCATGTAAAAAGGTAATGCCTGTTATGTTATCTCCAACTCGGTAAAGATCCTAAGCGATGGTTAAGAAATGTTGTCAGTGGATGATTCGGGATGTCCCGGGGACACTCGACAGACTACCGGGTTTAAACTGTTTGAAGTGCGTGCTGGTATTTCTCAGGGTTAGGATTACTAGACGCACTTGAGCCAGTTTAAATTGGGCGGTTCTGCCACAGCTGGTATCAGAGCCGTAGGTTGGGTTAACTAAGAGGTGTTACTATTTTAAAACTTCAGGGACCTATTTTAAAGTATAAAAAGGTTGTGTCGTTAGGTGGCAGTAGTCTAATGGTTGTTGTTTTGCAGATACTGACTGTTAGCATATCGTTAGCTACGGTAGACTTTATATTAGGGAGAGCTATACGATGCCACCACATTTTATATAACGGGTGAGATATGAGTCTGTGAGGGCGTAGGACAACGCTGCATCATGTGCATTGCATGTTTTCAAAACTTTTCTTTGGGGGTTTTGGTGTGTGCCGTTGTTGACTTTGGTTGTCTCTACAGATGGAGACAATGGAGCACACGGATCAGGACGGCTGGACCCAGGGGTGCTACCATAATCGCCCTGGTTTCACCAGAGTTTTGTGGCAGATCTTGCAGGAGAAGGGCTTTGAGGAGCCACCACTGTACATCTGGAAGCAGTTCGACACTCTGCAGCAGGTGGGGTGTACTGTCTATGTACACATTCCAGAGTCCGAGGCTCATGCCACATGGAAGCTGGACGAGACTCGAGCCCAGGGTTTTGAGTTTGAGGATACTGTCCAGACTGCAGCCTTAGCAGCTCTCACTGAGCTATGCCAGAAGAATAAGTTTGAGATTGGTACAAGCTCTGCCAGGTTCTTTCCGCTACAAGATCCAGAAGATGGGGTCTGGAAGCGGCGAGTTAAGGCTTTGAAGAACAAGTCAAGGGTGGAGAATGATGAGGTTGCAGCATCTTCAGTGGACTACATGGTGTCCATGTTCAGTCTCCTACAGATATGCCAGAAAAGTTACCAGCGCCAGAGGGAGAAGAACACGGACTTCAAAATGAAAATGCTGGGAATGAAGTCTGGTCTGGAAGAAGCCCAGCAGGCTATGCTGGATAGGGAGCATGAAATGGAGAGATCGATGCGGGACATGGCTCGTAGGATGGATGAGAAGGATGCGGAGATACAGCATCTCCAGGAAGTCGGGGCAGAGTCTGCCGCAGCACGGACTGAGGCCATGGGAGTACACACTCAGGAGATGCAGGCTCGTGTCTCGATGCTGCAAGATGAGATTGTCGCCTTGAGGACAGCACTGGAGCAGTATGAGCATCTGGTAGCAGCTGCCGATCACCATGTTGAAGCACCACCAGCTCCAGCTCAGGATCAGCCACCAGCTCAGGAAGGAGCAGGTGAGGAGGTGGACATAGTGGGTATGGATCCTGCTCTAGCTGCACCACCAGCACCAGAGGATGCGCAGTTCGCCGATGAGGTACTGGAAGGATTCGAGGGTTTTGAGTTCGAGGTCGAGGAACACAATGAAGCGCTGCCAGAGGATCCAAATGCGTTTGCATGGGCTAATGCAAATGCGGATGGGTTCGATCCTGAGGGACACGGACCACTGGAGTTCCATCCCGTGGTGGTGGACGAGGATAGTGATGAGGAAGACCCCAGTGAGATCCAGGGGGAGTCCGGCATGACCACCGTCACCAGTTCTTCGTCTTCTTCGACTTCGTCGTCGGCTTCTAGTGCAGTCAGGTCCGACGGAAGTGAGAACTCCGTCAACCAGCCTGCTCCGATGGAGGGCGGAGACTGAGGGAAGTGTGTTGCAGGGTTCTTTTGGGGGTTTGTGAGAGACTTTGAGCAAAGCATTTGTGCATATGTACATGTAACCCGTATGTTAGTACTTGGAACTCTAGGGTTGTAGCTATGTATGTTTATATAATGGCTTGAGATGGTAGGCTCTAACTCCTAGGGAGTTGTGTATATGTTCTGATGTGATGTCTGAACCGCTGTCATATGAATGCATATGTGATATATGATGGTTATGTGCTTCATGTCAAAAGGGTTTTCCGAAAGGAGTTACCTTTTTCTTGTGCAAATCTTGATATACCAGTGAATGGAAGTTAATGATCTGTTGCACTAAACTTTTGTAGAATGGCAAATCAAAGGAACCAGCAGTCGAGCTCGAGGGAGGACCCCAATACTCCACCGGGACCTCCTACCTTGACAGATGCGTTTGCTCATCTGATAAGCTCCGGAACTGAGCAAACCCGGCTGTTGAACATGATTGCTCAGAGTTTGGGCAACCGTTTGTCTGGAAGACAAGCTGGTCAGCAGGGAGTCACGTACTCTCAATTTCTAGAGACCCATCCACCTATCTTCAGTCAAGCCGAACATCCACTTGAAGCGCGGGAATGGATTCAGACTCTGGAGCAGAAGTTCCGAGTTATTCCCCAGTGTACGGAAGCCCAGAAGGTGGAGTTTGCAGGACTTCAGTTGCAAGGCCCCGCTGGTACTTGGTGGGCAAGTTTCTTGTCTCGCCAACCAACGGGAGGAGTGTTGAATTGGGAGGATTGCAAAACTGTTTTCTGTGCTCACTTCATCCCTGACGGTATTTTGAAGCTAAAGTTGGAGGAGTTTCTACGGTTACAGCAAGGTAACCGGAGTGTGCTGGATTATACTCGTGATTTTGAACATTTGGCCCAGTATGCTCCGGAACATGTTGACAGTGAGACGAAGAAGAGGGACTGTTATCTCCGAGGGCTTAACGTCCGGATGCAAGAAAAGCTGGTTACTTGCACCCTGCACAATTATGGAGAAGCAGTCAGTATGGCCATCTCAGCAGAGGCCAAGATGAAAGCATTGGATGAATCTCTCAGGCGGGAGGAAGCTCTGAAGAGAAAGACCCCTCCCATGGGAGCCTCAAGTAGTGCTCCGCCACGATACAAGGTGGTATATCGTGGACCACCTCGTCCTAATTTCCGTGCTCCGCAGCCACAGCCTCCACAGCAACCATGGGCGGCGAGGAATCAGTATAATGCACCACGCCCAGTGAATCCTCAGTCCCAAGGTAACCGGTATCCGGCAACGCCCGGCAATAAGCAGCCCTGTTACAATTGTGGCCAAGCTGGACACTTTGCTCGGGATTGTCGTCTTCCCAAGCAGGGTGGTAATCAGAATATCAAAGCCCAAACTTCAGGGCAAGGCATAGGTCAGAGGTTTGTGAGGAAGAAGATTTTTAATGCCAAGACTGGCCGAGTTCATTACATGAATGTGGAGGAAATACCGGAAGGAGAACCCGTTATGGCTGGTATGTTTCCTCTCAACCACCAACCCGCTGTTGTTTTATTTGATTCTGGTGCATCGCATACCTTTATAAGCAAGGCTTTTGTTGAGAAACATCAATTAGCCACTCGAGAGTTGAGAAATAAGTATGTGATAGAATCTACTGGGGCAAGGCAAACTACTAATCTTGTGGCTAGTGATGTGGCTTTAAGTTTAGAGGGTCACATAATAAATGTTTTACCCTTAGTTCTTGAGGATCAAGGGATTGATATAATTTTGGGAATGAATTGGATGACCCAGAACAAAGTTTTGATAGATACAGGATCTAGGGAGATTTGCTTTACTAATGCTCTTGGTCGGGAGGTGAAGATCACTTTACCCGCCCATCAAACTTTAGGTGGTATGGTCAGAAAGACGAGAGCAGTGACTCTCGAGTCAATCCCTGTAGTAAATGAGTTTCCGGATGTCTTTCCGGAAGATCTACCGGGATTACCACCCGTAAGAGAGGTGGAGTTCACTATTGAACTTGAACCGGGAACAGCTCCTATATCTAGAAGGGCGTATAGAATGCCGCCTAAAGAACTAGCAGAACTGAAAGTACAATTGCAAGAACTACTTGATAAAGGTTTTATCCGGCCTAGTGCATCTCCATGGGGTTGTCCAGCTATATTCGTGAAAAAGAAAGATCACACCTTACGGTTATGTGTGGATTACCGTCCTCTGAATGCGGTAACCATCAAGAATAAGTATCCTTTACCCCGGATTGATTTATTGTTTGATCAATTGGCTGGAGCAAAGGTCTTTTCTAAGATCGATCTCCGGTCCGGGTATCATCAGATCCGGATTAAGCCGGAAGATATCCCCAAAACAGCTTTCTCCACTAGATATGGTCTTTATGAATATCTAGTGATGTCCTTTGGATTGACGAATGCCCCAGCGCATTTCATGTATCTGATGAACACCGTGTTTATGCCTGAACTGGATAAATTTGTAGTGGTGTTCATAGATGATATTTTAGTGTTCTCTAAAAATGAAGAGGAACATGCCGAGCACCTGCGCATTGTTTTGCAAAGGTTAAGAGATCATAAGCTATACGCAAAGTTGAGTAAGTGTGAGTTCTGGCTGAAAAAGGTACCTTTCTTGGGTCATGTTTTGTCGGCTGATGGTGTAGAAGTGGATCCGAGTAAGGTTGAGGAGGTGTTAAATTGGAAACCACCACAATCAGTAACCCAGGTTAGGAGTTTTCTGGGGATGGCCGGCTATTATCGACGGTTTATTCCAGATTTCTCCAAGATAGCTAAACCTTTAACTGAGTTACTTAAGAAGGACAATAAGTTTGAATGGGGTGATCAATGTGAAGAAGCTTTTCAACAGTTAAAAGAGTTGTTGACTACAGCCCCAGTGCTAGCCCAGCCAGATATTGAGAAGCCTTTCGATATCTATTGTGATGCCTCCGGAAAAGGTCTGGGCTGTGTGTTGATGCAGGAGGGTAGATTCATTGCCTATGCCTCCAGGCAGTTAAAGCGGCATGAAGAGAATTATCCTACACATGATTTAGAATTGGCTGCCGTAGTGCACGCTCTTAAGATATGGCGGCACTATTTATTGGGAAGTGGGTGCCGTATCTATTCTGACCACAAGAGTTTGAAGTATATCTTTACACAATCTGAGTTGAACATGCGTCAACGTAGGTGGTTGGAATTGATTAAGGATTATAACCTGGATATTCACTATCATCCGGGTAAAGCTAATGTGGTAGCCGATGCTTTGAGCCGGAAGGCTCAATGTCATTGTTTAACCGTTCATAGAAGGGCAAAGACCCTATGTCAAGAAATGGAAGAGATGGGGGTTGAAATGGTTATTCCAGGTTCTGTCAGGAATATTGTGATTCCCGACACCTTGAAAGAACAAATTGAGAGGGCGCAATTAAAAGATAAAAAAATGAAAATCCTAAAGAAACGTATCGCAGAAGGAAAACCCGTCTGTTTTACTCAAGATGAGAATGGCATCTTTTATTTCAGAGATAGAATTGTGGTGCCAAAAGATTGGGAGTTAAGAAGAAAGATTTTGGATGAGGCACATTTGTCCAGGTACTCTATTCATCCCGGAAGTACAAAAATGTACCGTGACTTAAAACAGAGAGTCTGGTGGACTCGAATGAAGCGGGAGATTGCCCGTTATGTATCAAAGTGTGACACCTGCCGAAGGGTGAAGCCTATCACCCAGAAGGCAGCAGGGTTGTTACAACCTTTAAGCGTTCCTGTGTGGAAGTGGGAGGATATATCCATGGACTTCATCGTGGGCTTACCTACCACAACTAAAGGATATAATTCCATTTGGGTTATTGTTGACCGGTTGACTAAGTCAGCTCACTTTATACCGGTCAAGACTACATATCATGCAGATAGGTATGCAAACTTGTTTTTAGAACGAGTTGTGTCCTTGCACGGGGTACCCAAGACCATTACTTCAGATAGAGGCTCACAGTTTGTATCCCGGTTTTGGGAGCAATTACATCAAGTAATGGGTACCACCTTGATTCGAAGTTCTGCCTATCATCCACAAACCGGAGGGCAGACAGAGCGAGTCAACCAAATTCTAGAAGACATGTTGAGAGCATGTGCATTGACTTTCTCTAAGAAATGGGATGAATGCTTACATCTGGCCGAATTCTCTTACAATAACAGCTATCAGTCCAGCATTCAAATGGCACCTTTTGAAGCTTTGTATGGCCGTAGGTGTAGAACACCGTTGAATTGGATAGAGGCTGGGGAAAGATTCACTTTTGGGCCAGATCTTGTCAAAGAAGCCGAGCAGAAGGTCGCTCAAATTCGCGAGCACTTGCGGATTGCTCAATCGCGACAAAAGAGCTATACCGATAAAAGAAGAACGCCATTGCAATTCAAAGTGGGAGATTACGTCTATCTACGTGTATCTCCTATGAAGGGGCTTCAAAGATTTGGAGTAAGAGGGAAGTTAGCTCCGAGGTATATTGGTCCGTATGAGATTCTGGAACGGAAAGGTTCTGTGGCCTATAGGTTGGCCTTGAGCCCACAGCTGTCGACTGTGCACGACGTATTTCACGTATCCCAGCTCAAGAAATGTTTACAAGTACCAGAAAGTATCATCCATGATACTCAAGTGGAGTTAAATTCCGATATGACTTATGAAGAGAAGCCAATCCGAATCTTGGATGAAAAGACCCGGGATACTAGAGCAAGGAGCATCAAATTTTATAAAGTACAATGGAGTAACCATACTCCAGAAGAGGCTACTTGGGAACAAGAGTCATATTTAATTTCCCAGTACCCCGAGTTGTTTAAATGAATGACAAGGAAAGTCTTTGTACATATGTAAAATAAACTTGATGTTTCCATTCCTTATGAAGAAAGTAAAGACTTTGGGTAATGACACATTATCCTTTCCATTGTCAAACCTGGAGCTTTATCACTACGGGAATCTCGGGACGAGATTCTTTTAAGGGGGAAGGGCTGTAACATCCCACCCTTTTTAGTCTATGTACATGTGCAGGAATGGTTGGTTAAGTGAAAACGTTTAAAGAGCAAAAGAAAGAAACAGAAAGGAGAAATCGTTGACTAAAGTCAACAAAGTGGTTAGATTTGAAAATTTTGAGAACCCAAGAATTTTTTTAAGTGAAGTTTGTAAGCTAAGCAACTTGTTTGGTCATCTGTGGTGTGAAAAGTTGGAGAAAGGATGCTTCAATTAAACGGAAGAAGAGAAATGAGAAATGGCACTATTCACCGTCCGACAAAACACTTAACCATTTTCAAATTTCGGCTGAAATTTCATATTATGCAGCAATCTTCCGGTCACGTTTGCGGTCGATCTGTGGATTGTGTGGCCAAGGTGCCTTAAACAAAGTTGTCAATGGAACTATGATGAACAACTTTTATTTTTGAGTCACACTCAGAAACTGGCTGGATCAGGGAGAAAAACACGAAAGAAAATCAGTCAGAATATGTTTTCAGAAATTTAGTGTAATTGACAGCAGATTCGAATTCGTGCAAATTGAGTTTGAATTTGAAGTTTTCTGCAAAAACTTCCAATTAGGAAGTTGTTCTACTGAAGTTGAATTTCAAATTTGTCTTCAGCACCAGAGGCATGTTCTCTTCAAGTTTTGAGAGTAATTTGTAAAATTCAGTTAGGGTTCTGAAAATTGGGGGAAGTTGCAGCAGTCACTTTGGAGCACAAATTCGACTTCAATTCGAGCTCGGATGAGGGAAGTGCCAATGTATGAAATGAAATTGGATGATCCCTCTACAAGTGTCATTTTGGAAATTTTTGATGTTACCATATGGAATTGTGAGGAATCGAAGCTTCAATTTCGGGCAAATAGAGGTGCAAATGGGGAAATGCTGACGTCATGCCTAGCACACAGCTCGTCGCCGGCGTCGCATGGACCGCATCGCCGGCCACGCGTCGGTCGCGGTGAGAGCCAGCTCGAGCGGCGTCGCAGCTGGAGGTGTCGCGCGCCGCTGCGTTGCTCCGGTGATAAAACCGTCATCCCCGGTCTCCTTCTCCCCCTTTCGCCGCGTTGTTTCTCTGCTCTCTCCCTCGCCGCCGTTGAGCCGGAGTGCTGCAACCGCCGTTGGAGCCGCTCCGCTCCGTTTTTAGCCACCAAACGCTTCGCCGTCACCTTCTTGAGCTTTTCCACCCGCTGGTGCTCCTCCTCCCTCACTCCATCGCTCGGCGCAAGCCGTTCTGCAGCTCACCGTCGACGGTCGCCGGGGTAAGCGTTCTCCCCGTCTTTGTGCCGTTATAGTTGTGTTGGTCGGAGCTAGAGGGGTTAGTGGTGCTGCTTAGAGGTTTGGAAAGATGGTTGAGGGTTTGTTTAGTCGAGCGCGACGTTTGTTCGGGCTGGAACGCGTTCGCCGCCATGGCGCTCCTCCGCCATGGCAGCCGCACGGGTGCGGCCTAGCTCGAGCCTTCTCCGGCCGAGCTATGGTGCGCGCTAGGTGCGCCTAAGTTCACTGGTGCTCGTAGGGTAGACGTCAACGTTTGGTTTGCCGTGGTTGAGCCGTGGTGCGTTCGCCACCGCGTGCGCCGCGCGCGCTTCCGCCATGGCCGGCGTGGCGCGCTCGGGCGTGCGGTGTTGCGCGGGCCGGCTAAAGTAGCGCTTAGGGTGTCTCGTGTCTAGGCGATGCTCGTGAGCCGGTCACGGGGTGGGCTGGCGCGGTAAAGCTCGCCGGAGAGCGGCGCGCCACCGAGCTCCGCCGCCGAGCCGCGGGGAAGCTAGGGTTAGCGTTCTCCGGTGAGGGTTAGGTCCAGAATGGAGGCGCGTAAGTGAAGAGAGGCCGTTGGGCTAGTCGGTGTCGCCGGGGAACCTCGTCGCCGGCAAAGGCGCGAGGGTCAACGCCGGCGAGGAGGTCGGTCTACGCGGGGCTCTGTTCCGCGTAGGCGAGGACCTCGGGGAAGAAGAAGAAAGAAGGCAGGGGGTTTTCTGTAAAAACACCAGATAGGTTTTAGAAATAGATTTAAATTAAGTTTTATTCACTGTTTTAATTTTTGAAAATTATAGAAAAATCAGAAAAATATGAAATAAATTTTGATAAATTCCTTAGATTTTTCTTTATAATCTAAAATGCTAAACCCTAAAATTTGTGATGTTTAGGATTTATTAATAATACCAACTTAGAAAATAATTATTAAAATGGCTAAAATAAGATTAAAAATATTCTAAGAATTTAATTCATGTTTTATAAACACATTTTAGATAAATAAAGTGCTAGGGTTGTAGGAAATAATTTTATCACACTTAGAAATTCTTCTTTAATAAATAAATAAAAGAAATAAGGTTTACTTCACCCATAAAGTGAAACCACTTTTTCTTTGGGGAAAAGTTGGGTAGCTTGGTTGGCTTGCAACTGTATCGAGAAGTGAAGTTGTGCTATGTTTCAAACTATTGCATTTCTCATCACTAACTTGCATCGCATATAGAATCTGAAGCCTCGGAAGTGGAATACGTGGAGTTCTCTGACGATCCAGTTCCATACGAGGAGGTTCTCGTGCTTGCTCCGGAATCACAGGAAGTCGTCGAGACCGCTAACCTTTTCGAAACTCAAGGCAAGCCCCGGATTCATTTTTACCTACCTTATTTCGGAAGATCACGAGTCCAAATATTATGATTTTATGTGTGCATTAGGTCAGGAATTGAATGAAAACTCTTGATGCATGAACTCCTCCTTGATAGAACTACCTTTGATAGGGCAAGTAAATAAATGGGATTAGAACACATCCACTTAGCTATGCTTTGCCAGGTTTATAATTAAAAATATTGATCTAGGTTTTCACTAATCATAGATGAATCATGCATGAGATTATAAGAGAAGAGAGAGTGGGCAGAGGGTGATAGAATGGATTGACAGGTTCAATCCTTAGCTCTGCCTACTAACAAAAGTCACTAAGGACCGATCCGTTGTTTAAAAGTTTGATCAAGTGATTTTACCTGGTTTCTTACTGGGTAATGGGGCCAGTAAAGCCAACTAGATTGGCTGGCTCTTGGATTGGAAATATCGCTTACCGGTGCTTGCTGGGTCGGAGAAAGGCGGGATCGTCATCTGGAACTCACGGGGTGGTCGCCAGACGTGGGGCCCACGTGGGGATGCGTTCCCGGGTTCGGGTAAGGATATTTCCGGTCTTTGGTCCAACTGATTGAAAGGTTGTTGCGGACAGCTGGCGCAGCTGTTCGTGACTGGTGGCTAGGTATCTCCTGCAGGATGTATATGGATCCGGATCAACACTACTCTTGGTTATGAGTGCACTTGATCAGGTCTTAAACATCGTAGAGGAAACAAGTTGAACTGATATATGTGAGTGATTCAAAATGCTGGTTGAACCTAGTATCACTTGAGTGAAAAAGGTATTTACCACTTAGTTGAGTAGATAATACTAAATTGAAATAAAACTGCTATATAAGGACTCATTACTAGTAAGCTTTTTCCGCAAAGGTCAAGTCAACCAAACAACCACCAAAAGCCTAATCATTTCTCCTTGAGAGTCTTTTCTTTGGTAAGGCGGGTAAGTCTTGCTGAGTACCTTCGTACTCAGGGTTCTTCCCTTGCTGTTTTTCAGAGGAGATTCCGCAGCCCGAAGCCGAGGAGGAGAACCAGAAGTCCTAGAGCATCAGAGGTCCCAGATGACTCTAGATGTTAGAAGTTTCTAGTTCTACTTTTCTTCTCTTGTATAAATCTACTTTGTATTCTGAACCGTAGCTCTATGGCTTGAAGTTAGGAATGTTTCAAAACTCGGTTTGTATAATTCGTACCTTTCCGTATGCATGTAAAAAGGTAATGCCTGTTATGTTATCTCCAACTCGGTAAAGATCCTAAGCGATGGTTAAGAAATGTTGTCAGTGGATGATTCGGGATGTCCCGGGGACACTCGACAGACTACCGGGTTTAAACTGTTTGAAGTGCGTGCTGGTATTTCTCAGGGTTAGGATTACTAGACGCACTTGAGCCAGTTTAAATTGGGCGGTTCTGCCACAGAAACATAATTCGAAGGGCCAGACTCTAATAATTTCAAAACTTGCTTGTGCTTAAACCAAAGCATTGGTTTGCAACTGGAAAAACTACTACATTATGTGTGGTCTCAAAACTTAGAAGTTCATCAATTGTTTGCACTATGGGGAAAAAAAATCAGGGTCAATGTTGGAGCACTTTAAGATGGCAATCAATCCAAGAAATTGCCTCCCAGTAGCATTTCATAACTGTGATAGAATAAAGAGAAAGGAAAAACAGGTCAGAAAAATAGTGAAAAAGGTAAAAATACACGCAAGCTTTTCCTTAAAGAAAAAAATGTCATCATAGTGAAGGTGCTCCTACATAACGTAACAGGATTTGACTATTGAGGTGGTGATTTGTTACTGGATTCCTTACTGATTACCCTGAAATTGTTGAGATGTATCGACCAACTTTGGATCATAATGGCAGAGGTGAACATACCATGCCCTTCCGTCAATAGTGAAAATAAAAAAATAAAAAAAGTTTAGGTAAACTCCTAGGACTGTCACAGTACACAACAGATATCAAGGGCTGTTTTTTGCTCTAGGCCAGTTGAGATACCATGAGTCCATGATACACAGATACATTATGTTTCAGTGGAAGAGAAGTTGAACCTGACAATTTTCATATGCCTTCCACTCCAAGCAGGAAGAGCAGCCACTGAGGGTGAGGTTTTGAATTACACTTCTGGCTATTGGTTAATTTGCACAGCTCCTGAAACATCATGGGACATTCGGAAATCTTGATGACTCGTATTTTTTCGATTGAGAGTTTTATATTATATAAGAAATGCAAGACGTAGCTCGTTGTAAAAAAAAATGTCTTTTGCTAAAATAACATTTAAACATGAGTAAATGACTCAAACTAACTTTAGTTTATAGTTTTGCACCGGTAGCTACCATGCCAAAGATGATGACATTCACAGCTCACACAAGAAAAAAAAAATATGCCACAAATTTTCTAGTCTTTTGAAAAATGGAGTAGGCTTCATGCTTGTCAAGAGACACTCACATGTTAATAAGAAAGTGGAATCAGTTAAGCTATCACGATTGTACTGCCAAGAAAGTCCCCTGCCGAAGATGCGCCCAACACATAATCTCAAAGTTTATGTACACCAACTCATCACCACTAAGTTTGTGTAGGTCCATCTAGCATCTTAACGGCTCCTTTCTTCATAAATTTCTTACTAACAACTCCTCTAGAGCACAATTCACCCAGCAATTCTCTTGCTTCCTTTGCTAAGCCTTCATAAGCCAAGCCTTCAATCAATATGGTGTAAGTCGATTCATTTGGCATGCAGCCATTAGATATCATGTGAGCAAATAGGTCAATAGCATTGTGTGTTTCACGCCTTTTGCAGAGCCCAAGAAGAATAGCATTGTACAGCACTGCATTTGGCTTTATGCCCATATCTTGCACTTTACAAAATGTCTTGATCGCCTCCTCAATTTTATCTTCTCTACAGAGACCAGAAGCAATTGTTGAATAAGTAATGATGTCTGGTTGGAGCCCTTTGCCGATCATCTCATTCAATAGTTCTAGTGCTTCCTTTGTTTTGCCAGCCTTAGTAAGGCCATCAATGACTGTATTGTAACTAATCAAAACTGGGCTACAGCCTTTGTCCTTGAGTTGATGAAGCAATTCAATGGCAACATCTACTTCCCCATTGCGGCAGAGAGCAGTAAGCAGAGTGTTGTACGAAACGATATCCGGGTAACATCCCCTGGATACCATTAGGTCCACGAATGCCATTGCTTTATCCATCTTCTTTTGCTTACAGAATGCATGAAGAAGTGGGTTGTAACTCAATGAATTAGGCGTGCATCCATACTTTGGGATCTGTTCAAGAACTTCCATTGCGGGCTCAACCAATCCTCTACGGCACAAGAAACTGATGAGCATATTAAATGTTACCACGTTGGGAGGACAACCCTTCTGGGCCATCTCAGCCATGAGCTCCTCGGCGTCCTCCCACCGTTCTGCGGTGAATAAGCCCTTTAGCACAATGTTGTAGCTAACAGTGTTCGGCTCGCAACCATATGATGGAAAGTTCTTCAAGAATCCCATTGCATCATCGACCCGGCCTTCCTGGCAGATACCATTGACGACAACATTGTAGGTGACGATGTCCGGAGCGCACCCCTTGGCACGCATCTCGTCGAGCAGCTTCATGGCCTGCTTGTACCCGCTCCTCTTGCAGGTGGCCTCGAGCAGGATGGTGTACGTGACGACGTCGGGAACGCAGCCGCGGCGGAGCATATCGTCGAGCACCGCGAGCGCGTTGCTGGTCCGGCCGCGGCCGCAGAGGCCACGGATGAGCGTGTTGTAGGTGTACGCGTCGGGCTCCACGGGCATGTCCGCCACGAACCTCCGCGCGGCGTCGAGCTGCCCGGCCCCGCAGTACCCCGCCACCATGGCGTTGTAGGCCATGACGTCGGGGACGCACGCGCGCAGCACGCGCCGCGCGTCGGCGGTCCGGCCCAGCGCGCAGAGCTTCTTGATGAGCGCGGCGCAGGGCCCCGCCGCGGCGCGCGTGGGCGGGTCGTGCCCCGCGAGGGAGTCGACGAGGCGGATGGCCTCCTCGAGGTTCCCGAGGCGGACCAGGTTGCGGAGGCGGTCGGTGGCAGAGGTGGCGGAGACGGCGCGGTGCGGGGTGGCAGGGGATGCGGCGACGCGGGGGACGAGGTGGAGGCGAGGGGGCCTGGGCGTGGGTGGCTTGGGCGGCGCGGGGAGGGAAGGGTAGGGGTGAGAGGAGGGGAAGGTGAGGAGGGCAGCGGACATGGGGGACGGTGGTGCGGCGGGCGGAGGCGCGGTAGCCATCGGTGCCGGGGCGACCCGACAGCGCAGCGGCGACGATAAGGTCAGTGGAGCAATGCGAAGCGAGCTCCAACCTCCAAGACCACCAAGAGACTGGTTGCTGGGCCTTATTATATTAGATAGTGTTAGTGGGCTTTAGTTTTATAAGGTCCATGAGAGTAGGCAGGCAGATTGCCACATTAACGGATTTTGGTGGCCCAAGGCCTACAGATCATACGACGGGCTTGAAGCGTGCCATTCTTTCACCCCACCCAAATTGGCCTGCATTTGCTTTTTTTTTTGCGAATATTGGCCTGTATTTGCTAAAATACTCCGTATACTTTTATTTGTAAAACAAATAGAGAAAATGTTCATTTTTTAAAAAAGGTAGAGAAAATGATCATGTGCCTGCTTTTTCGTTGTATTGTTCTACTTTTACATTGAATGTTTGCAAAGGATGCACCTATCTTTACAAACGGTGTCCATCTTCAGATTCAAGTAATATATGGGCTCCTCATCAATCAACCTATTAAAATCTTGCTTATCAATGCTCACTATTGATAGATACATTGCCTGCCACTGAAACAAGCTAACACAATTAAATCCAAAAAAAATAAATATAAGAAAATGACCACTCATGTCGATTCAAGGACTCAAATCGGTTGCGCAGGTTGCACACCATAATGAACTTTATGAGCCAAGGTCCGCTTAGGGCACCTCCAGCATCTCAGCGATTTTGCTCTGCAAAATCCGTGGGTTGTCAGACGGTGCGACCCTCACAATGCGCACATCGATTTTTGGGGCCGCTACAGAATAGATAACCTCACTTCTCTCTCCACGTGTCAGCTTCTATGCTCACCCGGTGAAGCTCATACCAGCTCTTTGTGTGCGGTGTGATTTTTTTACTCCGCTCGGTTCGACCGCTCTGCATCATCCGATTTTCATTCTGACATGCAAACATCGACCGTCACTATGTGTTCTGTTCGGTTTCCTCGACGCACGGTTCGATTTTGCGGCACGTTGTGGGTGCCCTTAGTTCACTAAATTATTTTTTGAACTTCACGAACAAAAGTATTCAAACATTTGAAAAAAAGTAAACAAAATAACTCGCATTCTATGTTCTTTTATCAATTCTAAGCAACATGAAATTTAAATGTCTTAAAAATATATACAATTTAACAGAAAATGAAATTAATTGAGGAAGCGTTGTTGCAGCTCTGATGCGATGAAATAGTGTGCAGTCGTAGCATCCGCGGTGAATTGGAGGGCAATTCCATCATTCCGTTCAGTTGGAAGTTGGAAGCATGCAAACAGATATAATACTTACATCATTGGAATCAGTTGTTTGCTAAATGGTGTCATTCAACTTATCATCTCCTTGCTTTTGTAATGGACTAATGGGTGCTAACGGAAGCACCATGAAATTTGTCCATTGGCCGTTGGAAGAAGCCGCGGCCAAGCTGAGGAGGGGCTCCATCCGCAGGGGGGCAAATCGCCATCAGGACAGCGAAGGCGAGCCCGCCGGTCCACCAGCGGCCATTAATTCCCCCGGACCAGCCGACCAAAGGACAGCGCGTCGGGCGGGACGGGATGGCGACGGCCGCCGCGCGCCACAAGCTGGAAACCATAACTCCACCATGTCTTCTTCATCCCCTTCCAGCTCCATCCAACCCCAGGCAGCCTCCATCTCCAGCCCAGCCGATGCCTCCCCCATGGCGCCGCGATGCAGCGAAGCCCCGCGCCCACGCTTGCGCCGGGCCCTGACCGCGGCCACCGCCGCCGCCCTCGTCATGGTGCTGCTCCTCTCATCGCTTCCCCTGACCGAAGCCGCCGCCGCCGGCTCTCCATCTCCGGCTCCGTCTCCGGCGCCGGCGCCGGCGCCGCCTCCGAGGCCGCGGCATGCTGCGCCGGGCACCACCAAGCCCCGCGCCGGTACGCCGCCGCGGCCCGGGCACCGGATCGCGCGCCATCCGGCTGAGAAGTCGGCGTGGCAGAGGCTCAACTTCGGCGAGAGGCTCGGGATCGGGCTCGCCGGCGTGGCCGCCGCAATGCAGGTGGCGGTCGGCGCGTTCCTGTGCGTGCGCGCGCGGCAGCTGCGCCGAGCGGCGGCGGCGAGCAAGGCCAGGGACAAGGAGGAGGAGGCGCCCGTGTCGTCGCCGACGCCAGCGTAACCGACCAGCGCGCGCCGGTCTCCGAGACAGACAGGGACCAAGCGGCCGTGCACCGCGCGTTCTCGTGGTGATTTTCCTGCGGCCCCTCAGTGCGGGTGCGGGGTCACCTTGTTGGATCGGATGAGGCGAAGGCGATGAGGTGACGAGGGAACCTCGCCTTTGGTGTGGGTTGGTGGCTGTCTCCACTGCATCTGTATAGATTTGTGCTCAGATGCACGGAAAACATAAAGTGAACCTGTTCTTGGTGCTGCCGGCTGCCTGCGCGTGGCCGTGGAATTGGCAGGAAAGCTGCCCTCGCAGCGGCGAAGGCACAACCGATGACTCGAATACTACTACATCGCATATGGCGCATGCGGAGTATTACACATTTTGCAACAAACTGTTGAAGCTATATGTCAATTGAGAACTGACAGTACGGAGTGCTGGTACGACTGTAGTTATGTGTGTGGAATAGGGGTGTGCTAAACTGCTAATACTCAGCCTGGCATAATATTTGACGCTACTTCATTGATTTTTGATGAGCCAAATATATTACTTACATGATTTTTACTATAGCAGCCCCTTCGTCTAGGGATTTAGATATTAGTCCGTTTAATAATGATTAGTCTTCTCATCATTTCTCTATAACAGTCCGGGTAGATGGACCTGAGCATTTTGTGGGCCGGGCCGAGTTCTGTACGGGCAAAAAAAACCAGTTTATTTCGAGCCAAAAGTTTATGTCTAGGAATAACATGGGTAGTCTAGCAACAGAGGTTTTTTTTTAGCGTGCCTAGGAACAGAGTTGTGAGTGTGTGATAGGAGTACTAGCTAGCCAGGGGTAATGTTACATGCCGTCACTATTTTGTCGAGTGAGATCACAGTTCACCATCTCTTATCATGCATCATAGTTAATTGTTTTTTAGGGAATAAATAATTTGTGTGAAAACAGAGGAGCTAGCTTTTGTGAGCACTTTTTTATGAATCATAGTACAACGCTCGTGTGCATTTTTTTCTGAATCATAGTACAATTTAAGACGTTCATATGTACCGCATTATGTATCCTCCATGCTAGTTCTCATCAGAGCTGGAAGTAGGACTAGTGGTTTCCCTTCCACCCTCGTCAAATCACTAGAAAAGGCCGCGACATTGCCGTGGATGGCCATTGGATATATCCGTGCTACGGGTTTTTTAACGTCTGGTCATGTGATTTTTTTTAAACAAAATAAATGGCAAAGCGTGTTGAACGGTTGAACCCATAAAAGCCTATATAGAAACTTTGTATAAACATTTATTTTGAAGGGTATGTTATGTTAAAATATAAAAATTTATGCAAGAGAATTGAAAAGGAGCATTGAATTATATTTTCTATGTATTAATTTTGTAGGTTTTGGTATTTGGAACAATTTTTGTATTGAAACATTATTAATTTAGAAACGTTTTGGCGGTGGGATGTTAGATATAATGGGGGAATTAGAAAAGGGTGCTCTATGTTTGTAAGTATGTCCCATAGTGTATTTGTTAGTTTTCAAATTTATTTTGATGGTCGGATGTTAGCTATAAATGAGAGAAAAGGGAAAAATGAGTTTTATTTTTAAAGTTTGCTCTAAAGTATGTTTGTTGATTTTCAAATTTTGACCTGCATGCATGTTCAATATTTTTTTAGTTTCAATATATCTTGTGGTGTCCAAATCATAGGTCTAACGGATCTCATATAATCATTAGTGAGAGAACACATTTTGGAAACGCTTAGAAATTGAATTTTTATTATTGAACAATTCTTAATTTGAGGACGTTTTGGAATCGGAATCAAACGTATGATGAACTGTAGACATTTGCATGAAGGCAAAAGTGGCGGGTTTTTTTTCGTTTGGTCGTCTAAATATTTTTTTGGAAATAAATAGCAGAGCGCGTTGAACGCGTAAAATCGCTATGTGGAAATATTGTAGATTTGAATATTGGCTATCTTTTATTGTGAAGTCTATCAAAATATGAAAATTTATGCAAGAGAATTGCAAAGGAGCATTGAATTATGTTTGTACAAATGAATTTTGTAGATTTTGGTGGTCAGATTTGTTAGCTATCATGGAAAAACTGGAGAAGTGAGTTGGATTTTTTAAGTTTGCTCTACAATACATTTATATTTTCAATTTATTTTCATGGTCGGATGCTTGCTATAATGGAGGAATTGGAAAAGTGAGTTCGATTGTTTTTTAGTTTTCTGTACAATATTTGTTTATTTTAAATTTTGTGCCGTTTTGATGGTTATTTTTTTTAATTTGGGGATGTTTTGGTGTTTTAGTTATAGGTGGGAACGAATTATGGGGACACTTTGAATTTAAAAATTTGCTGTGTAATGGTAGCTATAATGGGAGAATAAAAAATGAGTTTGATTTTTTTTGTTTCTCTACATTTTTTATTTTTAAACTTTGAGCCATTCTGGCTTTTTTTGTCTACATCCGGGGTCTCGGTTGATTTTCCTTCCTTTAGCTACTTGTTTCATGGTCATTTTTTGAATTTGGAGATGTTTGAATCATTGTTGGGAATGAATTACAGAAACACTTTAACTTTAAATTTTGTTGCATACTAAAGATTTAGGTTTTCGCATTTTGATTAGTTTTTGTAATGAAAATTTTTTAATTTGAGAATGTTCCGCTATTGGAATTGTAGATACGATGTACCCTATATAAATGTCTAGGGAAATTGTTTTGGATTGAAATATATATTGTAAAATAAATTTATAGTTCTTAAAATTGTAAGCAAACTTTATGTTGGACACCTTTTGGTTCGAACGCGTTTTTGTGGTCAAATTGTATGTATTGGGTTGAAATAACTAATAGAAGGGGTTATTATGTTATTTAAGTATAAATCGAGGGCTTTCTCAAGAAAATTTCTGAGAGAGGAAAAGGATGGTGGGTTGATTTTAAGAAAGTTCAGAGGGTTTTCAGAAAATATTGCTCTGGCGATTGGGGTGGACTGCGGGTTGATTTTGTGAAAATGTGGGGGCTTCTTTGCAAAATTTCCTGTGAGAGGGGAGAGGACGGCGGGTTCTGTTTCCGTGAAACTCGAGGGTTTTTTTGCAAAGTTACCGGGAAGAGCACGATCTCAGCCGTTCGCTTGGCCGATCCGACGGCCAAGATTTGTCCGCAATGTGGCCACGCTCACAGCTCACGGAATTGGCCATTTTTCATCAATTTACAAACCGGAGAGGCTGGCCACGTCGCCGGCTTTGTCCGGCCGTCCGGCCCACCGATCGGACTGCCAGGAAAAGCCGGCGACGTGGCCAGCCTCCCTGGCCGCCGAAGGCGACGACTTCATAAGGTCTAAAGGTTTTGAAATTAGAACAAATTTTATGTTGGGTTTTTTTGGTTGGAACGTGTTTTGATCGTTGAATTGTACATATAGTATTGATTGTAGGAAAGTAATTAATAGAATGGGTTGTTACGTAATTTTATAAAATGTGAGGGTTCTTTAAGATCATTTATGAGGGAGGGAAAAGGCCGGCGGTTTGATTCTAAGGAAGTTTAGGAGTTTTTTTTAAAAAAAATTGATTGGCCGGTTGGGGTGGACTATGGGTTAATTCCGAAGAAATTCAAGGGTTTCTTTAGAAAAATCCTAAAAGGGGGTGGACTGCGGGTTCTATATCTATAAAATTCATGAGGGTTTTTTTGTTAAATGAGTAGACGATGGGTTGTATTTCCATAAAATTTTGGATTTTTCTAAATTGACAAAAAAGGCATGATCTGGCCCGTCCGGCCGGCCAATCAGACGGGCGGAAAAAGCCGGCGACGTGGCCAGCCTCTCCGGCCGGCGCACGGGCGGGTTTTTTTATAAGGTAAAAAAGATTTGCTTCTCTGCATGTACCCCGTGAGAACGCCCGTTGAAATTTAGGGACGGGTAACTGCCGATAAATGAAAAGATGATGACTCCAATAGGACGGGCAAAAGAACACAAAGAAAAAACCGGTCAGCTGGGCCTATTTGGAGATGTCCCTCGAAATAAAAGCCCACCAACACATAGGACGTTTTGCTTCCTTTTTTCCTCTCAGAACACAAAAAAGAAAGAAACATAATTTTAAAGGACAGGTATATCCTCTATCTAACTATCCATGTAAAGGAACAGAATTTTAAAGGACAGGTATAAACGAACATCTCACTCTCTACGTATACGTTGTCTACTGGTTGTGACAGTAAAAGTAAATAGCCACGTCAACAGGACAAACAAGTACAGGTGTACAGCCTATATCCATCCAAACTAGCTTAGTGTCCGCTAGTATTTCGTCCGTTCTTTACCTAAATTGGCTTGTAAGTAGTGTATAATTTACAAATGACAAATAAATATTGCAAGGCCATACCTAACTTTGGAAAATAATGATGCGGCTAATCCCAGAGTACGGTTAGATCCAAGTTGATAACCAGGCCTGAAATTCAATGGGAGTAGACACACTAACACAAAGGGACTCATGATGCGTGCGACTGTGCCACATGGCTCTACTAGGGAAATAAAGTGCCAAAAGGGATCAAATCCATCCATTCTAAAGGGAACGGAACAGAGAAGAATATTAGTATATATATTACAAGGTGACAGTGATGCACAAGAATCCCAGCAAATTTCCACACGAGAAAAAGCCAATGGCTCGGACAACCTAACCACACAGGCAAAAAAGAAGATTACCAGAGCCCAGAGGAGAAAATCGGCGCCCGACATGGACAAAACTGGATTGCCCGTCACGGCCGTCAGGCAGGCCGCTCCTCCGTTTCCCATGCTGTGCCTCTCATGGGACAAGGAAAACTAACAAACCTGAGGTAGGTTTTGGCGTCGAGCTCGCGGCCAGCCATCTCGCTGTTGCTTTCCGTTGACAAGTAAGTATGATATGATGCCCTCTGGTCCCCCTGCATCATCTCTTTTGCATGGTATTGGGCTGGTTTCAGCTCTCTGTCACTCTGGATGCAGACGCAAGCAGGCATGCCCTCTAACGAGATGAATTTTTTTTTAAAATTTCAGGGGTTACAGTTCGTCAGAGAGTATATTTCAGGACTTGCCATGTATGGCGGATGGATACTGGCCGTCCGCAAGCGCTCCGGTTGAGATATCGTTCTTCCGTTGTCCAGGGAGTCGAGGTGAGCTTTGTGCTAGCTAGTGGCCCAGTGCCTTTGATCTAGGCAGGCAAATGAAGAGCAGGCATGACTCGTTGTGATATATTGTTACTAGCAAATGTTTCTCGTTTAGTCGTTTAGGTCGACGATCTTTCACCAACTAACCACACTTTGGACACGTTACCTGAAAACGCACTCACTTGCCATGCCACTGTAAACCCGTAGACGAACAACGGAACAAGCAACAAAGTCTCAAGGATTTCCACCAGCACCTATCCATCCATCCGGCAGACCATCCATGATCCATCTAGGATATCTATCTCGAGTCTCGACGATCGGCGGCGAAACCTTCCAAACGAAGGAGGAGATCATAGTGCGAGAGTCAAATGTATGAGCCGCAGTACCTAGCTGGCTAGCTAGCTAGGCATAGCCACTGGCTGCTGATATCTCTGATGCCGCTTCATCAGCACCCATCACTGATGCACTCGACACGCATGACGCGAGAGCCACTGCCACTAGCAACGGAAGGACGAAACAAGTTTTTGGCTGCCTTCTCTGGATCTGACTATCGAGTAGTAAAACTTGTGTTCTTTCCTTCACTACCACTGCATGAGAGTCAATAATGCTAAGCCACAGATAGATGTTCTCGTCCAAGACGTAATTAAAGTCACAGGAGGGCAAACGCAGCTTTCAGTTGGTACTCGGTAGTAGTAGTAGTATTAGTGCGCGTCAATGTCAAGCTCCAGAGGAAAAAAAAACGGCTTGAGGAAAAAAAAAAACCAAAACTGCTTCCTTTGATGCAGTGTTAATGTTAAGCCACTGATGGCGCATGTAAAAAGTCTTGTCTGCCACGAAATTTTTCCTGCTCCATGCCATCGTCTAGTAGGTGATAATTCGGTACTAGTAGCGCATGGCCAAATTGTGGCTATTTCGAAATTATCACGACGATTTGGTACTAGATGGCATGTACTAAGTGATAATTCACTGCATTTGAAGGGTCGCAATGTCCTATACAGTACAGTACTCCTACTATATACTAGTTTTAGTAATAGTGGTATGTGCTTCACTAGGGGTGGATAACGAGCGGCTCGGCTCGGCTCGGTGCAGCTCGTTATTTAAGCTAGCTAGCTCGGCTCGTTAAGGTAACGAGCAGATATGTCGGCTCGGCTCAGCTCGGTCTGGCTCGCGAGCCAGCTCGAGCAGCTCGCGAGCAATGGCGGCAAACATCAGAAGAAATCGAAATCGAAATGCAACAAAATTAGACACAAAGATTCAAAGAATCGGCAAAAAAACAAAAGGATTCACAATTTCACACATATTTGTTACAAATCAGGACAAAGTAATAGAAACCGAAATGAGGAATCAAAAAATTATGTTGCTGAAGGAACCCATGCCATGAGGAGCCATGGGAGGCGAGCAGGCACCGGGGTTGGAGGCCGAGGAGGACGCAGAAGGGAAAGAGTGCGACCGTGCAGGACCACAGGGGCTGGAGGTGGCGTCACGCCGTTAGCTCCTTCTTCTTCTTTCCCCTTCTTCTCTTCTCTGCCCACTTCCTGGCTGCTTGGATTTGAGGCTGGTGGATCTCGTGCGTCGGGGTCTAGTGCCTCGTGCGTCGGGGTCGGGTCGGGAGGAGATGACGTCGGGGTCGGGAGGAGGAGGCGTGTGAAGGTCGGGAGGAGGCGGCTTGCGTCGGGTTCGGGAGCTGGCAGCGTGCGTTGGAGTCGGGAGGAGGCAGGCCCGGCGCTGTGTGGGGGTGGCCGGGTGGGGGTGAGGGGGTGGCTCGCTAGGGTTTAGTGGGCTATGGTTTTCAGTGGGCCGTAGGCTGCTAATATGTTAGGCTGGGCTAGAACTGCGAGCTTGTTAAGCTCGCGCGCAGCTCGCGAGCATGCTCGGCTCGCTCGTTAAAATTAACGAGCCAAAACTGCTGCTGAGCTGGGCTCGTTTTCATAACGAGCCAAGCCGAGCCGAGCCGGCTGCGAGCCGAGCGAGCTAACGAGCATCGAGCATTTTGTCCAGCCCTATGCTTCACATAGATGCTCTCTCTCCATCATCCTTCATGAAACACAATATATTCCAAAATATAAGGGGTTTGTGTGGTAAATTCTTAAGATATAGTGTATCCCTTAACCAACGACGTGCCACACCACCACGCCTCTTGCCTCTAGAATTGGCTAGCTGATATTTCCGGCTATAATAGATAGGGATCCCTAATAGATATAGTATTAATGATATTTTTCTTGCCGCAAAAAATGATATTTATCTCATATCTATCTCTTATAGTTATTGGAAGGGAATAATTAATCGTTGCCAACTTGACATGCATAGAACACCTTAGGCTATCCCCAACCCTCCTAGTAGGATGGTGTACATAGAATTAATTATAGTGCCACATAAGATTTTTAGGTGATGTGTCATGTATTAAATAAGAGAGAGAGGAGAGATGGGAAGAAACTGGGTCTTGCATGAGACCCAGTGTCTATGCGAAAACCAATGCACTAGACACTATTAATATTAGCATTGGGAGAGGGTAGTGTCTATATAGTTTATGAGGAAGCAAGATGATTGGTCAATAGAATGCATAGAAAAAAGTGAATGAAGTGGCTAATTAATTATTTAGACTCTTGGTAGATGTGATGCATTGGACATCATAGTTTCTTGAGTAGTGTCCATATGACATGGCACACATAGACATCACTTGGGTTGGGAATAGCCTTGCCACGCTCTCATGCAGGTTTCGTGGCGCCACTGGTATAACTGCGTCCACTGGTATAACTGCGTTTGGAGGTTTCCACGGCCCAGCCACACCCCCTTCCCTCCCCGCTTATATCATCACCCTCTCGGCCTCTCCGACGCCACACCCTGACGACGAACCAAAGACAAAAAGGGATAGACGAAGAGGACGAAGAAGACGAAGGGAAGCGATAGAGAGAGGAAGATAGCGGCCTGCGCGCGGCCGGCAAGAGAGACGACGATGGGGGAGGCGCCAGCGCCATCATGCAACGTCGAGCCGGGGCGCCGGGTGCGGTGGCGCGGCCTGCTCGGCCGCCGGCGCCGGAAGCTCCCGGTCGTCCGGCTCGGCGGCGCCAGCGGCGGGCGCGCGGGGCGTGGGATCCTGCGGCGGCTCAAGCTGCGGTGGCTGACGGCGCGGTGGCTCCGGCGAGCGGCGCGCAGGCTCGCCGCGATCTACCTGGCGGCGCTGACGGGCCCACCCGGCGGCGCGGCGTCGACCTGCCCGCCGTGGCTCGGCCTGGATCCCTGCTTCGCCACGCCCTTCGTCGCCACCGCTAGGCCCTGCTGTTGGTGAGCCGCCGCCGCCGCCGGCCGGCGTCGCAGCTTTACGGCAGAAGGAGGTGACTTCTACGGCGACTGCATGATCTGCAGAGAGGAGACACCAACGCACCAAGAGACGTGAAGCTTTGGTGCAAGAACCGGTGAAGACTGGAGCACTGAATCACTCATCACTCACTGATCAGATGCATGCACAGAACGAACACTTCCTTGTTCATTTTCTTTTTATGCTAGTTCTTGTTCTTCCTTTTGTAAGCAAAGAAATAGTAACTTAATTGATCATCTTAAGTTTCCATTCCGAGGCAAGATAACCCGTTGGTTGATTGAATGGTTCCTTGGTTAATTTTTCCGACAAAATGTTTCCCCATATATCTCGATCCGCAGACAGTAGGTTAGATAACAGGCCGTATGGGTAAAATTTTTTGTGAATTTGTAACGTGCGAGCAAGCGGACAACCAGAGGCCTGTCTGTAGTAATTAGAGCCGAATGAACCTGAAGTGACATGCGTCAACTCGGAAGATGTCGTGACGCCAAAATTAGTGCAGAGACACAAAACAGAAAATAAAATTAATATAGACCATCCATGGGGCCCTTGAGCATCATGTGGGCCCATTTGGCATAAGCCATAAGGCTTTCATCATCTAGGATCTGGCGTGAGACAATACAAAAGACACCGCAGTGATGCTTTGCATGGAGCCATTTATCAAATCGGGAAGATGAACTGATGAGAGCAGCTGCAGACTATGGTCAATGACGTATGCATTAGCATCCGGCCTCATGCTCACCATCAAGACTTGGGCTGTGTTCAGGTTCAAAAAATACTTTTTACTTTCTATTCATCTTCCTCACAGAACACGCATCCCAAAAATTCTTTTTTCACATTTCCTATTCATTCCCTCATATAACACGCATCCCAGAAAAAAGGTACTTCTACCCACCTTCACCTGAACACAGCTTTGAAGAGGATACGCAACCTCACTGCACTACAGCATCCACTATAGGAAAAAAAGGCTCTCGGTGCCGGTTGGGAAACCCCATCAGTACCGGATAGAAAAAAGAAATTTCCAAGAGGCTTGCTACGCCCGTGGGGTTTTGAACCCACCCCCACCTCTTGCCTCACGCGTAGCTCCCTCAACCATCCCACCGACATAGCACATGTGGTTGAGAGATGGATGCTACCCTTTTAACTATTTCTAGATGGACCATTTAGTACCGGCTCGTAACCATTTAGTATCGGCTCGTGTTACGAGCCGATACTAAATGCTACCATTTAGTACCGGGCCAATTTACGAGCTGGTACTAAATGCACGGGGCCTTGGGAACCCCCCGGGACCATTTAGTACCGGCTCAGAATACTAACCAGTACTAAATGGTCCCGGAGGACTTTTTCCTTACCAACCGGTACTAAATTGACACTAATACCAGGTTTTAAGCACCCGGTACCAATGGAAGGTAGACGAATGAGCCATTTTCTTGTAGTGATCTCACCTTATCAGTGATTACCATGTTGCCTACAATCAGTGCTGGCAAAACACCAGTCCAATCCAATTAGGAAAAATAAGTGGGGTTCAGAACATCGTGAACTGTACGTTAAAATATCTCAAAACCAATCCCTGGGAACAAAAGGAATATCGCAGATCCCCAACGCCAAGGAACCCAGAGCTGCCGCCAATGCTAGCTCCCCCACGATGCTGCAAGTAGTCCATGCAAGCCATTATCAAAATATACCTATGACTTGAACCTACTGCTACTAGCTCCATTTAAAATTATAGTTTTGACTTTTTTACCCTAAATTTACCACTCGTCTTATTAAAAAAACTGTGTAAAATATTTTTTTATGGTTTAACTTATAAATAAAAATTCTTTAAAAATGCATAACTTAAATTTGACTATTTTTGTATTAATTTTTTGAATAAGATGAACGATCAAACTTTAGATCAATAAGTAAACGAACTATAATTTCGAACGGACGGTGCACATGTCACAAAAAAGGTAATAAACATAAAAAAAATCATGAAACATATAAAAAAGGTACTAGAAATCAGCTTGTGAGTCACCAGCGGCGAGAGTGGCAAACGCCGGGCCTTAACATATTGGTGGATATGTACACGTACACACGCTTATGAATACACCATGTAATCAAGCATCATGCACATGAATTTGGGTTTCATTTCTAAAACCTTTTCAGTTCCCACCGAAAAAACAATCAAAGTTTTGACCGAAATCAGGAGTGATTAAAAGGTGTCATGGATTGAAACAATTCGAGACCAAAGTTTCACGAAAACACTGGCCCTGCTTACGCTCTTGCCATTCCGAGACACAGGCGGCTAGGCTAGTTCCACGGCGTCTGTCGTTAGCAGCACGCATACTGTAAGCTGGAAGACTCGGATCCCCTGGAACCTGAACATGCTACCGGCACGGGTTTCAAGCGCCAGATATGTAGGCATGGTTACTGCCATGGCAAGGCACCGTTGCTGGAAACTCGTGCCGGCTGCCCACGCCTATATGATTGACGATAGATGATTCCAAGTGCGTGCTCTCTCTGCATCATATCGATCTGTCCTGCTGCACATATATTTGCTAGTAGAAGGTGTTGGCGATCGACCACACTTGGGGGGCTAACCTATGGGCAAAATACACAACAGGAATACAGGATGTGCAGCACCTGTCGAGGAGGAGTAGTAGACCAGTTTGTGCCCATGACCATGAGCATTCCAACTGGGTCTGCATCTCAAGGATGCACGGAGCGGCGGCATGCATGCAGCATGCAGTGTGTTCCGAGCAATGACTCTCACACACCTCATGTCATCTCTGCCCAACAAGACTTTGGTCTCTGCAGGCTGCCGCTCCTGTTTTGACTCCAATCATGCAGCAAGTGGCTTTTAAAGTTGTAACCGGACCTGTGTCTTTCCGGTCTCTCGGGCACCATCACATATAAATGCCCGAATGCCACCTGACAGCGTTGTTTCACCTAAAGCATACGGAGTAGTACATGGTTTGCATGTTGCGTTGTTTGCGTGATTTCGCGGCAAGCATTGCATTCAACAAAATTCGTTTAATTCGTTTCCTCTCAAAGCAGCAACATTCCTTTCTATCGTGACAAAAGGGAGCGGCAGCTGAAGAGTAAACGTACTTAGACTCTTAGAGGCACCCATAAGTCTCCAACAACTCCCTCTCCAAAGCAAACCCCTCATGCCTCTTCGTTTGGACAGGTTAGGAGATAGACAGAAAGCACACATACTGTGCAACAGCACTACAAGTCCACACAGCAGTAGTGCAGACAGGGTTGCCATATTAACATATATTCTCTCACACAAGTCAAGTTCACAACCATATATATACTGCAGATGGCATGATCATCATGTACATGTAGTTTTGGGCCTTGTTTAGTTGCAGAAGTTCTTTTGGACTCTACTATTCATCTCTCTCAGAAAACATGCTTCCCAGAAAAGTTTCCCTTTAACTCATTTCAACTTTTCTATTCATCCCTCTCACAGAACACACTTCCCAGAAAAAGTTCTTTTCCTCCCCTCCCAACTAAACACACCCCAAGGGAAGATCACCAAATGTTCATACAGCACATCACAGGTCCACAGTAAGAAGATCAGACCAAGCTACAGTGCAATTAATGTGTCAAAGGCCATTTCTCTCAGATCGCGAAATCTGTCAACTACTAACTTCCTGTACCATGATACTTCTCTTTTCCAAACCGGCCATCAATTTATGATTAAGAAATTGCCCTGGCTAACATGCACCCTACGCATGACTTCATATCAAGTCGCCATCTCTCATCAGAGCTAGCCAAGGAAATATTTTAGACAAGCGCAAAGAAGAGTCTTTCAAGTAGTGCATTCCTAATGCTCGCCTTTAGGTGTTTATCTTGTGCTTGTTAGCTTGCTCAGCAGTGCTCTTATTTCTGATCTAGTTCCAAAAAAAGTACTCTGTAATTGGCACTCGTATGGTAGCGGTTCTCCCCCCTATGAACCCTGTTTTAAACTCTTTCCTCCCTAATTGACATCGAATGCTCTCATTTTGCAGGCTGCTGTAGTACAGTTGCAGTAATCCTAAGGCAGACAAGGCATTAATGTCCATAGCCATCATTCTTTCTTTTTGCCTCATTTGCAATCCCTACGTTGTTCTTTTTTCTTTTTTGAAGGGGGCCACTGTTGTTCTAGTGCAACCCTCTCTTGTTCTAGTGCAATCGATCTAGAACAACCCTCTTGTGTTGTAGTGCATCCGCTTGTTTATGTCTCTCATATTTCTTGAGGACCTAATCCAGATCAGCCTTTCATCTTTTGGACACAAATTGATAAATGGATGGCGATAACAAGAGGCTGCCTTTACATTTTAAGTAAGCCGATCATAATTCAGACCTTCAGATGTCCAGTGTTAGGAGCAATATTACAGTGGAATTCTACAGTATGGATGTTTTACAACGAGCTACTAGCTGAAACTCAAAACAAACTATCACATATGTAGATATACATAGCAGAAGAGGATACATCAACTCACCACATCCATCGCAAAATGAACCCACCACATAATGTTGTCATATTGATCTGCAGACAACATGGAGGACTGCCAAGGGACAGTTTCCGCTAAACCATATCAATTCTAAGACCTGTTTGTCCAGTGCAGTCAAATATATGTTTCATTGTAACTCATCAACTATATACTTGGAGAGGAATGGCTAGGTAAAAGTTTTGGACAAGTGACGCCCTCTCTGGTAAGCCAGCATAGTCTTCAGCATCAATTCTTTCAAAGCTCTGTAAATGAAGCTGCCAGGTCTAGAAATGTAATTTGTTATCCAGAGTAGCCTCATCTAATTCACCTAAGTTTTCATCAGCTATGAGTTTAAAGGAGTCATCAAGTTTCAATTTACTGCATTGACTAATACCAGTCTTGTCTAAAGTTCATCATGTTCCACAGTTTCTGCATGGTCAAAAATTAAGGTCAGAGATTTTATTCTGCAATCTTCGGATTGTTGAAATAAGGAGTGAAGAAACCAACCAGAATCAGAATCTCCAAAGAAAAATGCAATCTCTCTGGCTGCAGATTCCAGTGAATCTGAACCATGCACACAGTTTTTCTCCGAGTCCAACCCACACATTGCTCTAATGCTGGAATTAAAAGGAATACCATTTGTGACTAAAAAAAAGTGAACATAGATAGTAATGCCAAAAATGACAGGAACATATTCAAGCAATTTACTCTCTTAAAATATGGATTGTTTATTAGTGATATAGTGCATCCTTGATAACAATTGCTAAGAGAGCGCGAGAGTTTGGTGTTCAACCTGTTTGGATGAGAAATTTTAGCCTTTCTTGCATCAGTTGGCCCAATCAAAGTTCGCCATTGTGCAATGGCATCAGGCCTTTCCAGAACCATAGCGAGAATTGGGCCACTGAAGATTGACAAAACAGAAGATCATGTTACAAGCTGTTAGCCTTGATAATAGCCTCAAGAGAACCTAAGGCAAATGTGCAAATTAAATTGAATAATATTCGCAATGCGTGAATAAAAAAATGCCCATGCTGATATCAAATGTAACATGCTTACTAGCCCAATGAGAACAACAAGTATAAAACATCCCACTTCCCTGTTAAAGGTTCAAAACCTGAAGATTACACCTTCACTGCATAAGTACTCATGGCCATGGGTATTCCAAATAGAACAACAAGCAACTGGACGTGTTCAACTTTCAGAAATAATTTCATTTTTTTAATATAAAGTCAGCTGTTAAGACCTATTAAGCTCAGGGTTTAGGTCCAAAGGAGTAGAAATTAGTATCTTGACTCAAGAGATATCATCACACTGAACGAGGAACAAATTAGACTACACAAAGATCAGAGTAGATGTTCTAGACGACTGAATGTTGCAGCATATACTAACTCAAGAATGCAAGAAACACAAGAAACAAGCCTTTCAAACAACATCAATACCTCGTTATATACTTGATTAGGCTTTCAAAAAAGCTTCTCCCAGAATGCTCCGCGTAGAAAAGAGATGCCTTCTCAGCATCAAGCTGGACCTCAGTCTCTTTGACGATATGAAATCCAGAGTCCAAGATGGCCGCCTTGATCCTTTCCGTGTAGTTGCCTGACAAACCATCTGGCTTGATCATCGCAAGGGTTCTCCCCCTCTCGACAGCCCCACAGCTGCAACACCTAAATTGATGGAACACCAAAATCCCACATCACTAGCAACCCTACACATCACACATGTAGCAAAGTCTCAACTTACACAAGCCCTTTTGGACGATTCTACAGCCATTTCATTTCTAAAGCATACGATTCTCAAACATATCTAAGGATGGTCTATCCTCAATCCAAAAATCACTGTGCATAGCTGGATCCACGAAGTTTGACGGCGATATGACCAAAAGGTCAACATTAAGGATAGTGATTAAGCCAGTATTTCACAGATATTTCGAAGAAAGCATACTAATCTAGCAAATACAACATATTTTTGGCCAGACAAGGTTGGGCAAGCTACTTTCTGCAACCTTGGAGGCTTGGACTATATACGCCCGGATGTATAGCAAGCTACCCAAACGTTCCGCAGAGGAGAAGTGGCACAAGGATGCTCGACTTACCCGTAGAGGAAGATGAGGAGGAGTAGAGGCAGCCAGCAGCCGACGAGGGCGCGCACTGCCGGCGAGGTGGCTCCGGCCATGTCCGGCGGCGCGGAAGAGCGCTAGGCAGCCGCCGTCTGTGGTGCGCTCGCTCTGCTGCTCGATGGAGACAGAGCCGACACAGACGGACGGATGTTCCGCAGGCCAGTGGGCCGAGCCCGTCTCGACCTATAAAGGTCCATCTCGGCCCGGCCCATACCGGCCCAACAAGGAAGACAGCAGCCAGCCAGCTCGCTCTGGCAGTGCCAGCTGCCAGGCATCCCCCGCTCCGTCCAGGCGACGACTCGCTCGCTCCCATCGGCGCCGGACGCGACGGCCACAACACCGGAGAAAATAATCGGAACAATTCCGCGTTCCCCATCCCGGAAATATCCCCAAACCCTCGCCTCCGGCCGGCCGCCGGCGCGCCAGATCTCGGGACATGGACGACGACGGCGGGGTTTCCCCTTCGCCCTCGCCCTCCCCGTCGCGCTCCCCGTCGCCGCTGCCGGTCGCCGACCCCGTCACGGTGGCCGCGGCGCCGCCCGGCCACGTCGCCGTCGCCATCCCGCTCCGCAAGGCCTCGCCTTCCGCCGGCGGCGGGGGCGGGCGGGAGGACGCCTGGAGCGACGGCGCCACCTCGACGCTGATCGACGCCTGGGGGGAGCGGTTCGTGGCGCTGGGCCGCGGCAGCCTCCGCCACCCGCAGTGGCAGGAGGTCGCCGAGGTCGTCTCCTCCCGCGACGGCTACTCCAAGCCGCCCAGGTCCGACATCCAGTGCAAGAACCGCATCGACACGCTCAAGAAGAAGTACAAGGTCGAGAGGGCCAAGCGCGGCGCCTCCTCCTGGCCCTACTTCGACCGCCTCGACGAGCTTCTCGCCCCCGTGCTCAAGCCCAATTCCTCTTCCTCCTCGGCGGCCGCGGCCGCCGCCGCCCGGACCGCTGCGCCGCCCATGGTGCCGCCGCGCATCAACTTCCCGCAGCGCACCCGGACGCCCCTCCAGCCCTCCGCCGGCATCAAGCGGAGGATGCCGTCGCCGCCGCCGCCCCAGGCGTCCGCGTCGTCCGACTCCTCCGACGGGTTCCCGCCTGAGCCGCTGCCCTCGTTGGCGAACGGGAAGAGGCGGCGCGTGGAGGAACCCACCACGGCAGCGGCGGCCGCGAACGGCGCGGAGAGCAGCGACAGCCGCGTGCAGGGCCTGCGCGACCTGGCGCAGGCGATCCGACGCCTCGGGGAGGTGTACGAGCGCGTGGAAGGCGCCAAGAGGGAGCAGGAGCTCCGGATGGAGCAAGAGCGCCTGGTAGCTGCACGGGAGCTGGAGGACCAGCGCGTGCAGTTCTTCCTCAAGATGCAGATGGAGCTGTCTAAGGCCACCGGTGTCGCCATGCCCGCCGCGCCCATGGCCGTCCCCATCCCTGCTGATGGCAATGGCATGCGGAGAACGGGCATGGCGGCCGAGGTCGCCTCCAGCAGCAATCACCGTGTCCGGTACCGCATCAAAGGTGGTGGACAGCATGCAGGACGGCAGCCACATTACCAGAACAACATCACCGGCGACGGCAGCGACTCAGACAACAAGGAAGCCGCTGAAGGGGACGCCGAAGAGGAAGAGGAAGAGAGCCAGTAATGGCTCTCCTCTCCTATCCAACGGTAATTCAGCAACAATTGGCATTGTTAGGGGGCGTTTAGTTGCGAAAGTTTGGGCAACTTTACTGTAGTAAATTGTGTTGGGGAGCATGTTTTCTTAGGGGTATGAATAGTGAATTTGTAATGAATAGTAAATGTTATTGCTCTGGTAGAATTTGCTCCAAATCCCAGATAGGCTGGTTGGGGAGCAGCCCAGAAAGGGCTAATGAGTTTACTTCAACTAGGTGGTAGTTGTGGTGTTAGCAACAAGCAAAGATTAGCATTTTGAGTCATGTACCTGATAGAATGGGGAGTGTGTAACTTGTACCTGCCTGTTTGTGCTCGTGATTGTCATCTGTTGTCAACAAATTACATGTCATTAAGTGTAACATGCTAATTTACTTGGCCAATGTAATATGTTGTCCGTATCTATTCTTTGAAATATTTGTTGGGTTTCATCCCTAGCCGCTCAACTTGCTATGTTGTTGTATTTGATTGTGCCCTATGGATAATGTATTACAGTCTTCACTTTTCCTTGATTGAGCTGTTGCGCTTTTGTGATAATCATGAGATGGAGCCATGGAGGTTGTCAGGCATTATTGAGCTCTCTATCTGTGGCATGTACTTCTTTTCTTTGGTTCTTTCAGACGATGACAGATAACAATTGTGGACACATTACCAAGTAAAATGAATGACGAAACACAAGCTACGGGCACGCTCTGCAGCTTGGTAGTATCTTATCAAGTTTATAGATCAGAGTTTCATCTTTTTAAATCCTGCTATCATAACGAAACAAATTCTCATGTCTGTCAGTTAACATGTCCCTTTCTAAACAGCATGAAATGATTTAAAAACAGGAGCCAACGGGGCTCCCGCCAATTTTGCATTGTACTCCCTCCGTCCCAAAATAAAAGAACCGTCCCAAAATAAGAGGTTCTCTTATTTTGAGACGGAGGGAGTATACGCAAATAGAAAGCTCCTCTTATTTTGGGACGGAGGGAGTATTTGCAAATGGGAAGCTCCTATCCCTTTCAGGCATCAAGTTAAGCACCGGTCGGTACGGTAGAGAAAAAAGGAGGGATGTGACACAACTTCAGGTCAACTAATTACATTGTGTGAATAAATACCGAAGTTCAACAAATCTAAATGGCGAATTTTGCCATTCAAATTTCACAGCGAGGGACACTGCAATTTCAGATTCTCCCTTCCTGATTTACAAGCTTGGGACTGCCGGCGTGCCGCGCCAAGCACCATGGTCATTGATCAACCATGGCTAAGAGGAGTAAGATGGTCAACGTCGTCTGCGGAGGACAGCACACCCGGCCTCGACGCCGGCCACCATGCTTAACAAATCGGAGTTCTTAAAAGCCACGGATATTTACCTCCCATGGAGCGCTCCACGCATTTAGGGGCTGACGTGCTCGAAAACGGCGTGCCCACGTCCCTCTTTTACGACGTTTTGCACAAAAACCCTTCCATTTTATTAGAATCAACCCGTAGTCCTGCCCACAACCCTAGCTTCCAGCCGACCCGACCGCAGCCGCCGCCGCTCTCAGCTATCGCCCTCCTCCCTTTCTCCTCGGCTCCAGGGTTCACCAAACCGTCGGGAACCGGTCCGGTTTGACCGGTTCCTGACCAAACCGCCCCGGACCGGTCCCGGTTTGGGGCGGTTTGAACCGGTCCAAATTTGAAATTTTTAAATTTGAATTAAAAAATGGAAAAATGTCGAAAAAATTCCTAAAAATACTTCAAGGTGCGTGTAATCTGTTGGTGTAAAAAGTTTTCAAATATTTACTCATTTGGTATTTTTTGCGGCAAATACAAGTTAAATCAAAAAAGAAAAAGAAAAAAAAGTGGCCGGCCCATTAAGGCCCATCTTTTTGGACGCAAACCGACCGGCTAACCGCCAAACCGGTCCGGCTAACCGGTCAAACCGAGCGGCTAACCGCTCCAAACCACCGGATATGTGAATTTGAATTCAAAATTTGAATCTGTCCGGTTTCTAGCCCATTTTTTTTGGACGCAAACCGGCCGGCTAACCGCCAAACCGGTCCGGCTAACCGTCAAACCGAGCGGCTAACCGCTCCAAACCGCCGGATATGTGAATTTGAATTCAAAATTTGAATTTGTCCGGTTTCTAGCGGTAACCGGTCAAACCGGACCGGTAAACCGCTACCGGAGGCCGGCGGTTCGAGCAACCGGTTCGAAAAATAAAACCCTGCTCGGCTCTCGCCCGCTCCCCCGCCGCCGCCTCCACGACATCAACGCTGCGCTCGAGGATCTCGAGAACCCTCTCATCCTCTCCTCCCTTCCATCCCCATGTCCTGCTCGCGAGCGTGTGCCTCCCGCTCACCGCCACCACAGTGACGCGAAGCAATGTTTCTAGCGCCACGCAGATTGGGGATCTCTCTGGCCTCTGCAGCAGCCATGGTCGGCGACGGTGGACAAGAGGAGCTTCAACATGGTGAGGGGTGGTTCGGGTCATGCATGACTCAGATCCGTTTCTCATCTCCGTTTTTCCCTTTCAGATCCAGCGAATAAGGTCTGAAGCTGAACCAACATGGCAAAGGAACCCGTTTCTTCAGTACCGGCTGCAATCTGCTACGGTAGTGAAGGGGAGATGAGAAGCTAGGACGCCGGCGGCAGGAGTAGTGAGGGGGAGATGAGAAGCTAGGACGCCGGCGGCAGGAGCTCTGGGCGCTCCTTGCCGCTGCCATCCGAAGGAGCAATGGAGCATCGGACGCGCTCCTGTCCTCCGCGGGCCTGGTGGAGTGGTAGGATCCATCAAATCCGGTAAATTATACAGGATGGGCGTGTTCGGCTGCCTTTGCTTTCTAATGCTTGATTTGTTCTACTGGTAGTATTCGCATGCTTCATGCTATTTTTTTTCTTCGGTAAGCATGTGTTTTACAAGCAATGAAATATTCTATGACCATTCTACCTATAACATAAAGTTATATTGAACTTCGCAAAACTAGAATGCTGTGGAAATTGGCAGTCTTCTAAAGTTCTGCAATGGGTCCCATTCGAGTCTCAGAGTGATATCACTCTAATGTGTGGCCAGTTGCTTCCAGGTCCCACTACCGAAAGTATTTAGTGTCATTCTATCTTGTTTGTTTTTCTACTAATTTTCCCTGAGCCAATTTGGTCGATGTACCTTGATTTGCTAATTTCGGCCATGGTTAGATATATAACCTTCACTGTCTCATGTGATTGATTTTTATCAGGGGCAATGGATGTATATTCTTCAGTTGTAAATTATGAAAGAAAACAACAATAACCTTACTGAGCTCAATTGTCATCTCAATCCTGTAGAATGTGCTACAATTTTGTGTATCTTAGTAAATTTGTCTTCTATGGAAATAGAGTGTACTTATTGTTGTAAACTTGTAAAAAAACATTCATCTTTTACCATAAATATACCCTTTTATTCTCTAGATTGAATTTGCAATTCCCATAATGGGAGTTTCTTAATTGAATTATCTGCTGCTGTATCCAGCTGTGCTATTTAATGTATGAATGGGTTTCTGTTTATTATTCTCTTTTTTTTGTAACTAAAGCATATCGATAATTATGCCCAGTTAGAGGGTAGTTTTTTTGGCCGCCTTCTCCGTGAAACATTGGGATGAAATGAGGTGTGAATGAAACATTGAAGATTGCATGTTTTCTGAAAGTAAATTGCATTGGGAAAAAAGATAGTAAATTGCATTTCTAAGGATATATTATGCTGCAGACTGGATTGAGAAGGAGAATATAGAATAAGGTGATAATTGGAATTGGCTTGCATCTGAAAGAATCATTGTAGGACTGCCAAGTTGTTAGTGATTAGAGAATATGTCATTTGGTCTGCATATTCTGAACTGCTGGACTAAATCTGCCAATGGTAACTTGCCTGTCAATGGCATCCTCTATAGTGAAATCTGATGTGGTCAAAGTTGTTGCTAAAAGCTCCTAAACTAAACCAATGGACAAATAAAATTGTTAAAACTAGATGCATTGTTGAGTCTTTCTCGGTCTTAGGTGATTACATGGCCTTCCCATATATAATTAGTGCAGGAAACAATAGCCGTTTTCTTTATCTAATAGTTTCTTGACAGTAATACTGGTTTCTTTGTTCTTTGTTTTGTCCTTGATATTATTTTTCCCTTTTCTGGTATGTGTTTCTGACATCTGGATAGTGTTTCAACAGAGATGTCCCTCCTCACTTCTTTTTTCCAAAAAAGGTCTATAGTCATAACCTTCTGTTTTTATCTAATGGCACACATTTTTATCTTGGGAGTGCAATGGTTTCAGTTTCAGCTAGAGTAATTGGTTCACCTTTTTTTATCTATTTTTTTGTAAATAATATTTATGAAATTCATCTGATTCTTAACTCCATGAGAAGCTTATATAATTTTCATGATCTTTTGCAGGCATCAAACAAGTGTGGCTGCATATATGTGATTATGAACCTTTTAATGTAGAATAGCTCATGACCTACCGGTTATTGGTAGGCAATTCAATTTGTTTCCTGCAATAGGTATATATGATTTACCTAGATTCTTGCTAAATCACATGAAAAGTAGCTCGAGAAAATGCCTCTAAGGTGAGTTCCGCACTGAATAGTTAGCATTTTAAGATTTAGCAGCTGTTGTACGTGGATATCTCAGATCTGTCCGATGTCATTTTCGTGCTGCGATATGCATACTGAGATTGCAGTTCTATATACACAACTTTTCATATGCATTTTTATCTCACAACTTTTTATTTGTATACTTGACCTTGTCCACCAATTGATGTGAGAGCTCATGTATTTTGTTTTACTGTTCTTTGATTAGTACCTGAATCAGAACCGCTTATGCTTTAATCTCATGGATTGTTGTACTGTCAGCCTAGGTTTGGGACCGATGTGCTCCGATCCGGTTGCATGCCAAGATATGAATGCTCAGGCAACAGTTTCTTTGGAGCATATAGATCTTTGGTAAGTGCAGCTGCAAATCTATGTGCAATTGGGGGATATCCACGGAAAGATGGTTAGCTCTTCTAATACGGCTGCAGATAGTAAACGTACAGTTTAACCGTAATTGTATAGTACATGTCAGTCACTTAATATATTTTCACTTCCTGTGGTGCAATCTCTGACTCTCTGCAGGTCAGTCTATGACTCTCTGTATACAGGTCAGTTACTTAATATCGGGCCCATCCTGTTTAGAGTTTAAGATTGCCTTCCTATTTGGGAATCATCTTACATTCATTGTTCCATTGGCTGTGCCTCGATGCCTCCTATATACAACAGTTATTTTTTACCCATGTATATTTTTTCTTCCCCTTAGATGGTTGCAGCCTTGAACTCATGTTGTACATTTTTTCTTCCCCTGAGATGGTTGCAGCCTTGAACTCATGTTGTATATTCTTTCGTATTTGATGAAGAATATGTTTAGTCCAGAGGTACGCAAGCAGAAGGTGAAAGACAGTGCCCGATTTAGATTAAGATTCTAATATGCAAGTCAGATTCTAATGCCCTGTAATGAGCTATCGTATGATCATATAAGTGTAGATTTGATACCCTGCAAGATGAGAGAAGATTTGGTATATCAGGTGATTGTGATCCTATTATGAGATGTACAGTGTTGTCGTTACCCATATTGAACATTATGAGAATTCATGTTTATTTGTTTGTTCTTATTATGATATGTTGCAATTAGTGAGAAACAAATTGATAGTTCATTTCATACGGAATTTTGACAAATAAGTAATGATATTGTTGTTTGATTGAGAATACTGATTTTCTTTTTGTTGAAATAATAGCGCGCCCCTTGTCTAGTCATTAGCTGCAAGCAAACTCGCATGCAGCCAGCCAGGCCCACCAGAAATCGAAATGTACGGTCGCCCGGACGTATCTGAACTAGTATTACAGTGACAGCAGTTCAACTCATGTCTCCTGTACAAAGCGAATTGTCAGCCGGGGAAGCAAAACTCCTATCTGATTTTGCCTGGGGAAGCAAACCTCGATCACAAGTCCAAATTTTTGGGTGCCTCGTGCAACAGAGAATACAATGCAAGGGCAACCTGAAAAGGAAGAACACTGTGGCTACTTGTAAGGTATTAGTTGAAAACGGCGTTGAAACACCCTGAACAGTGACCACCTGAATTTTGCTGGAATGTCTGGGAGACTGGAAACACCGTCATGACGTTTTATTCAGAGGAACTACGCCATCACAAGATCGTCTGCGCGCCGCATGCAAGGAAGATGCGCATATACTGTCAGACAGTGCGAGTCACGTTGCCGATCCTTGGTGTTTAACAATTTCCCAAATGTAATCGTATATCTACTCCACTCGATGTAATACCACTTGTCTGATGGGCATGTTTTATTGCCCGTCTCAATGCGATTTGCCAGTCCTTTTACATACTACAGTAGTGTGCAGTACTACCAGCCTACCACAGTGTGCAATACTATTTTCACATCTAACTGGCATTATAGTCCGATTTTCCCTATATCATATTACAACGATATAGTATCACAATAATTGGTAGAGTAATAAGACAGCATCATTTCCAACAATAAAATTAAACTGAGTTCCAATTATCCATCCATTATGAACATTACAAACCGAGACAAAGAAAGCTAAAGTCCAGGGAATTCACTGATGCCAGTATAAATTCCAGATGTACATGTGGACATTGCAAATCCTAGCTTCCTATACATAGACAGAGCCTACTGAAACCCTTCGGCCATTCATATTAGTAGCAGCACATGTTTGTTAGTTTCTACAGCAGCCTTCACTTCAGTGCATGCCGATCAGCACGGACGGCGGAGGCAAGGAGTATCGCAGGCGACTAGTGAGCTCCCAGTCCGCCATCATCTGGGCGCAACCTGGCCACACCGACACGTTCTCATGCATCTCGTAGATCGCCTCCATGCATTCTCCCAGATCCTCGGGCACATACCCTGCCACCGGCGCCGTCAAGTAGCAGCAGCCCAGTGTCAGCCTCGCCAGGAAGATCGCCGACGCCGCCACGGCGGATGGCAGGAACGCCACGCAGCGGTAGTCCAGCAGCGCCATGTCAGCCAGGTGGTGCGCCAGGGACTTTACCAACACCGCCTGAGAGTCGCCATGGCTGTGCCTCATGAAGTGGTCGACGAACGTGTAGGCCGTGGGGCCACCGAGGCGGTACTCCACCGTGGCCACCAGCTCGCGCTCGGCGTCGAGGACCTCGCTCCGGGTGGTTCCGGCGTACAAGGCGACGGCGTCGGCGTTGATCCTCCACGAGGTGGCCCTGTCCTCGTACTTGGCCGCGGCGAAGACGGCCGTGGCGCCGACGAGGAGGAGCTTGCCATGGCGGTCGCCGCCGGCTGTCTTCTTGGCCGAGAGGAAGCGGTCGACGTAGGAGACGGCGCGGTGGAGCGTGCCAGCGGCGAGGTCGTAGTGCCTGGAGAAGCGGTGCATCTTCTCGATGAGTTCGGCGCGGTCGGTCATCATCATGGTTCCGGCCTGTGTGCGGCTGAGGTAGTCCTCCGATGGCCGCTCCATGGGGTCTGTCTCTATCACCCGGAAAGCCGCGTCGATGTCGGCGTCGTACTCGGCGCCGCACTGCTTCTGCTGCGGCGGCGGCTTCTTCTTGGGTGACATCGTCTTGATGGTGGCGATGGCGTCGGCATCATCGTCGTCGTCGCCGTAGCTTCGTGGCGCTTCAAGAACCGCTACGGGAGTTGTCGGTGTGGCGTCGTGAGCGTCCATGGGGACAGAAGCCATCAGGCCGGGGGGTGGAACGTAGATGCTCTGGATGCTGGTGAGCATGGCCCTGAAGTCGGCGTCGTGGTCGCCGTGGTGGCGAGAACGGGCAAGAAAGTCCATGGATGGCTTGGGAAGATCGGAGGGCATGGGAGCGCGCACGACGGCGTCGATGCCCTGGAGCAACGCGCTGATGTCGGAAGCGTCGTCGTCCTCGTAGCCAGAACCGTACCATGTGGCTGCTGGAACGCCCTCTGCGTAGGTCGCCATCGTCGGGCAGCGCACGTCGAGGACGGGCGCGGCGCGAGGGGCGACGCCGGGATGGAGGAAGGGAGCGATGGAGCACATGGTTCGCCGGCGGGGCAAGAAGCAAGGAGCCTCTGGAGAAGCGATCGATCAAGTCGATCGCCGCAGCAAGGAAGGAAGGAAGGCAGAGAAAGTGGTGGTGGATCGAGTTTGCGAGTCAGAAACTACGACAAGGAAGGCTAATGGGGAGGCCGCTATTTATCACCGAGTTGATCACCGAACGCACGTAGGTTAACTGCATTGCGTAGGATGTATACGCTGCTCCGATCGGACTCGATTCGTTACGTTAGTTGCATACGATGTACGCGACCGAGTACGGTGCTTAAGATTAATCGAAGGTTCTTCTGCTTGTCACGGTCGTTTAAATCGCGTCGATGTGATTCCGTTGGTTTTGCTGTGCACTCTCCGATGGCAGTCCAGACGAAACGGTCGTCTACCAGCGTGTGACACCCGGAATTTCATCACAAGTTAAAAATAGCAACCTTTTAAAAATTTCTGGAATTTATTTGGAATTCAAATTTAATTTGTAGGAATATTGTTTTGAATAGGCATTTAAATTATTTTTATGAATAAGAAATTGAAAATAAATATAGGGTCACCATTTTTCTTGAGTGCATTTCATGCTGGAGCATTTTATTTGAGTGTTGAATTCAAATTTGGTTTCTTATTTGAATTTTAATGAAAGTTTCTAAAAGGGTCAACATTCCAAAACCAAAGTTTCAACATCTCTTCAGATCTATTTCAACATTTCAACACTTTTGTTTCAACATTTCAAAATCCTTCTTCTTTCTTCTCTCAGCCCAGCTGACGCAGCAGCCCATTCTCTCCCTTTTCTCTTTTCAGCCCAGTCCGGCCCAGCCGCAGCTCTCTTTCTCCTCTCGCTTGCGCTGGCCCAGCAGCTCGCGTCGGCCCAGCCCAGCAGCCCTCCCCCTCTCTCCCTTCCACTGACAGCCGGGCCCCGCATGTCATCCCTTCCATCTCTCTCCCTCCGGTCGCACCTCTGGCCGAACCCGAGCTCGGACTCGAGCCTGACGCGCCGCCGTTCCTCTCTTGGCACGCATGCCAAGGGCTCCTCCTCGACCTATTTAATGCACAGCCGCACTCCCGCCTTGCCCTTTAATCCCCGCCACCGAAACCCTAGCCGCCAGGACCCTTTTGCGCCGCCTCAAACCCTAGCTCGTCCCCGCCGCCGCCAATCACTCGTTGCCGTGCCTCCTCGTCGCCAAGAGCTTGCTTCGGAGTTTCGCAGGAAGGTGAGGAACGCGCCAAGCCTATTTCCCCTCCCTCTCTTGCTCTTCCTCGTGCGCACCGACTCGCCGGAGTTACCGAGCCGCCATAGCCCGTCGCCGGTCGCCTCCGCCAGTCGAACCTCGGTGAGAACCCTCTAAACGAGATCCCCATGTCCCAGGCTACGTCCCGGCCTTCGAATCGCTCAAAACCGTGGCTCCTAGCCCCGGAATCGCCGAGCTCCGGCGAGCCTCCGCCGCGCGCCGCCGCCAGTCCGTCACCTCCGGCGAGCCATCCGCCCAGTTGAACACCAGCGGTGTAGATCCGTTTGAATCGGAGTCAACCGAGTCAGTCGTGGTGATTTTGCAGAAACACCCCTGCAGTTTGTGCATATCAACCAGCAGTCCACCATAGTTCAAAACTAATTAGAAATAAGTCCTTTTCTTTTCGTTTTAGCCCTTGTACTTTTATAGGTCAGGACCCGCCGTCCCTGGCTGCCTCTTTTACGCGTTAGCCCTCGGGTTTTCATATGTAATTATGTTTTAGCCCTCAGTTTCTTCTGTTTAAGCCCCTGTTAAGTTAGGTTTCTCGCAGTTAAGCCCCCGAACCTTGTTTTAGCCATAGATTCCACGTTTAAACTCCGTTTAACCTCGTTCTTGTTGCGTTAACCTTCTAAAAGCATAGAGTTTAGTTCACCAGTGTTGTTTACCATGTTTTATATTTTGAAATAAATAAATATTAATTTTCCTAATTCTAATTTAACTAGTTTTTTTTAAATAAAAGAAAATTAGAGTCCCACCTTCGTGTTTTATAATAAAGTTAATTTGATTAATCACTATTCTACTAGCCTTTTATAATTAAAATATGGTTAGCGTTTCTTGTCTTTTTATAAACTAATTCAACGTGGTTAATGATCATTCAATTGTTTTGTGAATAAAAGCTACATAGGTGATATCCCGAGTTTTCATAATTACATGTTAACTTGGCTAATATGAATATAAACGTTTTTATAAATTATAATTGACTAGTTGAACACGAATAATAAAGCTACTCGATTAGATGCTCATATACTATTTACAAATAAAATTGTTTAATTGGTATAATTTATATATAATATTTACAAATAAAATTGATTAAGCTTTAGCCGTCTTTTCATATGAAAGTATAATTTGTATTAATTTTAATACTGAATATTTCTCTAAAAATATTCATTTCATATCTCTTCTTAAATAAAATAATGAAGCCTATAGTCTTTGCTTTCTTTTGTAGTATTAAATCTTCGGATAAATATATCTTTTCAACCGTAGCTCCGTTTTAAGTGTTTCTCGTTCCTTCACGATCCTTACCGAGACCTCAAACCGTTCTTATGCTTGATCTATATTGTTGCCCATGTTTGATGTACTGTTTATTTATTTGTGCATTTGTTTGCTTGTATGTGCTCGTGTGACGATAGACGTTGTTCAAGCCGAGTTGAAGATCAAGCTTTGAGGAGTTCGTTGAAGATCAAGTATACGAAGGAATTGAGCAGTGTCAGATATTATTAGAATTTAAGGCAAGTGGATTTTCCCCTCCGTATATTCTATTGAACCTATGCAACTTTCATGTTCATTGAAGTTTACGTTATGTATGTATATTGCATTAATTTGATGGGTCCTTTATTTAAGGATTACTAGTTTTCATTGACTATTCCTTGACAACCAGATTTATATTTTATGTTGGGTAGCTATGCTTAGTTGCTATATCTGGGAATGGTTTCCACTAAATATGAAGATAATAATCTTGTGCCATATTTTTATATCCATGTTCCGATGATGATGTTAAACAAGATCACTTATGTTAATTGGAACATGGAGCGGTAACCTGGGATTTTCCCGTACAACCACAATACCATATGGCTCTGGTCTTGGCTAAGTAACTAGATGAATTGTATGTTGTGTTTGCACTGCTAGTGGTGGAATTTGGGGGCATTACTGGTTTGGGAGGTGCGGGGATCGGAAGGCGAGAGAGGCCTTACCGTTGTAACCGTGGTCGACGGGGAGCAAACACATACATATAGGAATTCTCTGGAAAAGCCTCCTAGCGTCTCTATGCAGTCACACCTTGGCAGTGTGGTACGTGCCCGATCAGCATAGCATGGTTGGGTCCAAAGTTCTTCGGAGCTTTTACGCAAATTGTGGTGAAAGTGTACAACCTCTGCAGAGTGTAAAACTGTTATAACAGCCGTGTTCGCGGTTATGAACGACCCGGATCCTCACATGATAATTGAACTAGAAGTTGAGAATAAATTGTGGTTCCTGGTTAAGGAATGAGTGCTTTGGCACGAATGATGCTTACGATGGATATCTCTTATACTTAATTGGGTTGGTATATACTTATATCTTAGTAATCAGGTGCTTGCTAATAAAACTTGACCAACTAAAATACTGACCGCTCTTAACCAAATCTTTCCTTGAAAGCTTTGCATATTCTCCCACTTGTCGAGTACCAACCATAAGTGTACTCACCCTTGCTAAATATTGTATCAGAAGGAGGAGAAGATGTGGAGTTGTTTAGTGACTTCAATGAGGATTGCTAGGCGTACTAACCCCCAGTCAACTGCCTGTCGTGAAGAGTTCAAGATTCCGCTGCTAGAGAACGTTTGTAATGCATTTAGTTTATTCTTTCCGCTGTAACTTTGTGTTCTATATTCATGGAGTCTATCATATGTGTGAAACTTTCCTGACGCACATATGAGATGTATTTGGTTTGTCCTTTATAAAACTGGGTGTGACACAGCGGCTGTGTAGTCCTTGCGCCACTGTCCTCTCGGACACGGTCTTCAACACGGGTGTCATGTTGTTGAAGATGTTGTCCCTGTCGACGTAATTTTTGTTCCAGAATAAGGTTAACTGCGATCGACGCCGTTGGGCATACCACTGGCACTGGGTAAGCCAACATGCATTTGCCTCTGACAGGAGGTTTTTCGACCATGACAGCGTGCAAATTAGCGCGCGGCAGTCAGGACAGACAGATCGAACCCGTGCTTCAAAAGACAAGGCAAAAGGTATCATTGTCATGCTACTTGCTACAGCACGTTCTGCAGAACATGCATAACATATTTGTCTAAAAAAGCATGCATAACGTATTACCATCACACTACAGGTGCCCTGTGAAACTTTTTACTGCAGCTCATCATATGATACAAGGTTTGTACTACATATCGACTGTTAACTAGAAAGAACGCGCGGCGTTGCCGCACTGGGCCATTGTTGGTCCATTTGTTATTTTGTTTTGGCACGTCACGCGGGGGTTGAAGACACTGATGTTAATCAAATGCACGTTTCTGTGGCCAGCTCGGAATCTACGTAATTACATTTATGTGGCTACGTTTCAAGTATGTATGTTTTACATGGATACTTTCATTTTCATCACAGTTTGGAGATTGTATCCACCCATGTATAAACAAAATGACAGTTTGTAATCGTGGTAGAGAAAGCAGCAGTAGTAATAAACGCAAAAGCAGAATCAGATTACCAAGCAGAGTTACACAAAAGCACCATTCGTGCTTAGTGCAATCATCTTACAGAAATCAGATTATACACGATGGCAGCGAACCCTTGAACAGAGCTGCAACATCTCTCATGCATGCTCAAAATTCGAGGATCTGGTTAGCATGTTAGGTAAATTGAGCAAGGAAAATAGTGTAAAACAAATTGTTACTGTAATTATACTGAGTAATGCTCTGCGCAAATATGAAGGTTTTAACCATTTTAGAGAATTGTTGTGTACTGCGTAGTATAGAGTTTCCAAGTTCCTCAAGCAAGACATAAAGCAATTCGATATAGTGCTAACACCTTTTGAATAACTGAGACTATAAGACAATATCATTTGTTATTTCTTTGTAGTCAGGAAACATAAACTTCTTCAGTATCAGTTCATAAATAATTCAATATGTAAACACAACTATTGCCAAAATTTTGGTTTTATTATTTTAGCATTGTCGTTTTTTATTATGTTCCCTTTTCCTTTTTTTGATCTGCTATTAAATTTGTTCTATTTTGTCTAGCTCGTTTTCTATTAGTCTGTTTCTCTATTGGTGTGCAAATTTTCCTTTTAGTGTGTGCCATACTGATCATGTAATGGTTTAAAGGAAAAATATCAGTAAATGTTAGGGTGTGTTTAGTTTCACCCACTCCCACCCAAAAAAACACTATTTATCCAACTTTTCTCTATTCATCCAACTTTTCTCTATTCATCCCACCTCTTCCACTCACAAAACACTATTCATCTACACTGTATTTTTAGGTCTGCAGTGTTTTTTCGTGGAATCTTTCCCAATCTAAACACCCCCTTAGAACAACGGTAATACAATGATATAGTATTCTTTGGTACAAACAAATATGGATAAAAAAAAACCTGATCTACTAATGTAAAATGAAAAGGAAATAAAAAAAAGTATATCTTGAGGACAGTTTCTAATTCTGAAATTTACACAAATTACAAAATTTGTTGTACAAATCAAAAAGAGAGAAAAGCTATGTAGTAGTGGTGTTATTTACCTTGATGCAAGATTTGCTTTTACCAGCTTTCTGTTTTGTGTAAATATATATACAGTGTCTGCAGGGAAACAGGAAAATAAAGCTGGTTTAGCATGGAAAGTCTGAAAAGTATTTGTGCATAGGAATTTAATAAATCGTAAGAGTTCGTATTAAGTAAGAATAGCAACTAGACAAGGGAGTACGATTCAAATCTTTAATCTGACTACGGAATATAACATGCCATAATTTGTATATGTAATCAGACATGCAATGTGCTTGCTCAAGCAGTAATGCAATCAGAGCAATTCTATAAGGTTGCATGATTAAAATCTTTATCTTTACTACAAAATAAAGCATGCCGTAATTTGCATATGTAATCAGATAGGCAATGTGATATATAGATTAAAAGAAACCAGGGAGAAGCACGTTAGATATGGGCATTGGCATGGTCAAGCATGGGCTTGTGGTACTCATCATGCGTTGTGACCGCTGGGAATGCACGCAACAGCAGGGGAGCACAAGGTGAGATTTCGTGATGTGTTAGGTATACATATGCCATCAGATGAGTTATATATGTGTTCGGTATACATATGCCATCAGATGAATTATATATGCACGCATGCTTCAAGACACGCAGCGGGACCTCAACATTTAGTCCAACATATGCAGGACAGGGCTAACTACGAAGATGATGCTGCGCTTATGTCTAGGCGAGCATGACGTCGCATATCTATGCAACGTACGGTCTGCTGCATATTGCTCGTCGCCTTCGTGGGCAGTGCTTATTGCGTCTGCACGCTCGTCGACTCGTGTTGTCGTCATATAGCGTGCAACGCCTGAGGGTATGGAGACTGGATCGGAGTTATTTGATGCCGTGCGTGGAAGCTGCCGCGTCGGTGCCATGGTCTCCAAGTAGATTAGGTGAGGGAGTGGAGGCAGACACTGCTAGCTCTACATACCTAGCGGATGATCGAGCGTGCGCTGTTCTCGATACGCGTGTGCCGTCGCGCCTGTAGTGAACGGATGAGTTGTTGGTGGCAGGACGGAAGTTGAAGGGACGATGATTTTTTCGCGATGGGACGTGGAAGTCCGGAAGATGAGTTTTATATTCACGGTCCTTGACTGTTGTTGATGACCGTAGAAACGGGAAGAGACATCTAGAATCGGAACGGGCAAAGACCGGGTAAGTCATCGGAAGGGGATGGTTGTTTCCTCGAGGGACGTCCGAGCTGTATCTGACGGCTGGTAAAAAATCCGATGACGTGGCACAATGAGAGCTCGGGAAATAAACCAGCTTTCGATATGTAGAGATGTGCCCTGCAATATTGAAGGCCCAAACAAACTACTCCCTCCGTCCGGGAAAAGATGCAAGTTTAGCTCTTTGCACGCAGACCAAGAACCAAGTAAAATGACACAAATACCCCTAGTACTGATACACACGTGCGGTGGAGAGGAATGATTGCATTGCAACCTGTTCTGGCCAAATATGCAATAGTTAACACGTGTCCTCAAAACATCAATTCATACATCAATATTTAAATGAAGAGGGTGAGAGAAAGGCTCAAGCGCCGGATGACTAAGCAAATTCTAGAAATCTCTACAACACAACAGAACACAATTTGAAATCCCGCCATTTCCCTCCCCTCTTTGGCCTATAAAAGTCTGCTAGCTGTAGCTTCATCATTCTTTTCTTCTTCTTCTTTTTCTTCTTCTTCCATTAAGCTTCTATGGCTTTGGATCTCAACAGATCACCATCCCATCCAGCATCCATGGCTTTGGATCTCAACAGATCACCACCAGATAATGAAGAGCTTTCACCAGACCTCAATAAACCAGTTGACAATGAAGAGCTTTTGCAACAGGATCATAATCATGATCGTGCTGAGTTTTGCGGAGGACAACAACAACTTATCAGTCTAGGTAATTACTCATGACTCAATGTCTCTAAACTGATTAATAAAATAAACTTTATATGAACATTGTTCCAACATCATTACCTTACCCTGTTCTTTTGCTGATGATCAACATAAACCAGTTGAGGGAGTAGAGCCTTTACCAGATCTCAATGAGCAACCCCCAAATGACAAAGAACTTTTGCAAACTGAGGAGGCACAAGAAATGAGAGAACTTTTCCAAACTGAAGAGGCACAAGAAATGAGAGAACTTTTCCAAACTGAAGAGGCACAAGAAATGAGCTCAGGTAAGGAATTGTCACTACATGAGTACATATTGCAGATGGTTCAACGTAATATTTTCATTGTGCCTGTATACAAAACAGCTAACATGTGAACTTGATTTGTAGTCAATGATGGTTACTTTGAGGCCCCGGAGCAGGAGCTGCACGAGTACGACATGTATGATGCAGATGTGGGCATTGTATTTGACCAAGAGGAGTTGGAAGATTCACCAGACGAAGAAGAAGAGCAAGAAAATGGAAATGCTAGAACTCGGTCAAAAGATGTTACTGACACACAAAGAAGGCAGATATATGAAGCATTGCTAGAGAGAAGTAACCGCGGAAAACTACGGAGAAATGCTACAAAAATAGTTGCTGAATTATTCAATGTCAATCGTCATGTAGTATGGCGTATTTGGCGACGAGTAAAGCAATGTCGTGCAAATGGATTACCTGTCCATATTAGCTCCAGAAAGCGTAATAGTGGCCGCAAAAAGGTTGAGATGGATCTGTCATACATAGCAGCAATTCCCTTGCGCAAAAGGAGTACCATAAGGTCTTTAGCTGAAGCTGCAGGTATGAAAAAATCGACACTGCATCAGCTGTTCAAAGATGGGTTACTGAGACGACACTCGAACACATTAAAGCCTTATTTGAAGGACGAGAATAAAAAAGAAAGATTGAGGTGGTGTCTTTCAATGTTAGATCAGCGTACATTAGAAACTGAACCACAATTTATTGACATGGAAAACATCATCCACTTTGATGAGAAGTGGTACAATGGCACAAAGAAGAATAGGACTTACTACCTGCTTCCACAAGAGGAGGATCCATACAGGACTGTACACAACAAAAATTGCATTCATAAGGTGATGTTTTTAACCACGGTAGCCAAGCCTAGGTATGACAAAGAAGGCAATTGCACATTTGATGGCAAGATAGGCATATGGGCTTTTGTCAAAAAGGTAGCATATTCTACATGCTTCATTTCATACATTTAGTTTCTGTTATTCAGATTTCAAGCTAACATATCTCTCATTACTGTAGGAACCAGCAAAAAGGCGAAGTGGTAACAGAGCAAGGGGCACACTCATCACCAAAACAATGAAGGTTGACAGAGATACAATACGGTCGTACATGATCACTAAAGTGCTGCCTGCTATTGTTGCTCGCTGGCCTAAAGAAGATGTAGGGAAAACAATTTGGATTCAGCAGGACAATGCACGAACTCATGTCCTAGTTAACGATGAACAATTTGCACGTGCAGTAGCTCAAACTGGGCTTGACATCCGCCTCATAAACCAACCTGCTAATTCCCCTGATATGAACGTTCTAGACCTCGGGTTCTTTGCTTCTCTTCAGTCATTGACAAATACGACAACCTCTACAAATATGGATGAGTTAATTCAAAATGTTGAGAAGGCATATTGGGACTACGATGCATCCAATCTCAGAAATGTTTTCCTAACACTACAGGGTTGCTTGATTGAGATTATGAAAGCTGGTGGAGGGAACAAGTACAAAATCCCTCATATGAACAAAGAAAGGCTGGAGGCCATGAGTATTCTTCCTAAGTGCCTAAAATGTGACCCTCAACTTATTCAGAGCGTCAAGGAGTCCCTGGGTGTCTAATTGTGTCAGGTGCTCTCGGTTTAGAACACCCAATCATTTTGCTCATGTGTGTATATAGACATATTTTGCTCATGTGTGTATATAGACTTATTTTGCTCATGTGTGTATATAGACATATTTTGGTCAATGTTATGGTACTGTTATGGTGATGGTCAATGTACTTCTACTGTGTTGCTTGTTGCTCAATACAAATGTGATTATCTACGTGCCAAATTATCCCATATAAAAAGCATCTATTGTCATAGACAAGCATTGCCCACCCTCAAATCAGAAATCACTCATCGTCTATGTCCCATTTCACTTACTAATTCAACATATGCACCTCATTATCCCACATAAGCAATACAACATCGTACAGAAGGACTACATCATGCGACATAAGCACTGCATCGTCCTACAAAAGCACTGCATCGTCCCACATAAACTGCTCATCATCCCACAAAAGCACTAGTACTTCATCCCACACAAGAAACCATCATCCCACATCAACACACTGCAAAATAACTAATTGCATTTGAAGAAGGCGGGCACCATAACCTTGTACAAGCTGATGAAGACGTTATGGTACAATGGATCCATGCCAGCAAGCACCTTCTTCAAGCGCGCCTACACCTCCGGTGGCAGCTCCATGCCCGGAGCCCCATCCATCGTTGGAGCCTCGGTTGTGGGCAGCTCCACGCTCGGATCCCCATCAGCGGCCACCTCCATGCCCCGAGCCCCCTCCGCGGCCACCTCCATGTCCCGAGCCCCGTCTGCGGCCACCTCCATGCCCGCAGCCCCCTCCAAGGCCCCATCCTCCATGGCATCTTCCTCCTCCGAGTCGGGGACAAAAACGCCATCCTCCATGGCATCTTCATCCTCCGAATCGGGGATGAAAACCTCACCCTTACTGTTGATGCGGAGACCAGCAGTCTGATTCGACGGCCGCGCACAACAATCCAGCCTCCTTCCCCTTCAATTCGACCTCTGTGCCCCTCAATACGGCCTCCACGCACGCCCAGCTTCTGCCTGCTGCCGCCACCTCCTTGCTCTCTGCCTTCATGGAACCGGCCAGCCCCAAGGCCAGCTGCAATCTGGCCTCCACGGATCCTCCTGTGGGCGCGTCCAGTCATGGGGGCTAGGATTGGATCAAACGGAAAGCTGGATCTCAGAGGGAGAAGAGAGAAAAATTAGATGGAAAAAGAAGGCAGGCACAAATAGGATTTGGATGGAGGAGCTGATGTGTCTCACGCCTTGGTCGTGGTCTCGTGGGTGTCGACGGAAGGCATCGGATTTTTATTCGCTATACGCAGCCAGGCAGGGAAAGCAAGCCATGCGGCTTGGTCTCTGGAGGTTTCTGATATTCTCCGTAGGTTCTTTTGCTGACTGTTTTTTTAATTAATCTATTTATAGCTAGTGGGTCCCACACTAAGGGCTATAGTTGCAGGTTTTTATGGACAAATTTCAAATCTTACAATTACATGTTTTTTCGGACAGAGGGAGTACCTGTTTGGCACAGATTCTGACTATAGTTTCTCGAGTACTCTAGCCGCCGGCCGAAGAAGGCTGCTGCTTGCGCTGCCAAGTCGCCAACATGCTGCCGTGGCCCATGGGCCTCCTGATCTCGCCGCCCCGCCCGAACAGCTACTGCGCCGGGTCCATCGACTTGCAAGTTGCCACCACTCGTGTGCTCGTTCGCATTGAAACAGTCAGGGGGCAAAACGTAAAGCAGCCGGATCCATAGCCAAGGGTCCCACGTGCAAGAGAGATAGAAAAGCATTTCCAAAATCTGAAAGACTCAGGGCGCAAAACGTAAAGCAGCCATAGGTATTTCATTATTTCAAGTTCAACCCCTTCCCCAAACCGTCTTCCTTGTCGTCTTCCCTCTCCTCTTCCCTTCCACCAGGACCACCACGCATTCCCCAACAAACCAAAAAACCGCCGCCGCCGCGTCGCCATGGAGGAGCCCGCGCCTACCTGGGCAGATCCTCCCGAAGGGCTCCTCGACGCCATCTTCTCCCGCCTCCCGTCCTTCGCCGACCGCGCCTCCTGCACGGGCGTGTGCACCAACTGGCGCGCCTCCGCGGCGCGGCAGGAGCACGCGTCCCCGCCGCTGCTCCCGTGTCTGCTCCGTCCATCCACCGCGGGGATCTCCAGGTGCTTCCACTTCTTCAGCAAGACCTCCACCGACCACCCCGCCGTCTCAGAGGCGCGCTTCTTCGGCTCCGTCCCGGGCGGCTGGTTCGTCGTCGCGCGGCAGCAGTGGCGCGGCTACGCGGTGCTCAACGTCAGCTCCGGTGAGGAGATCTCCCTCCCTGATGGCTCGCGGGAGGACCAAATCCTCATCCCCATCGATCTTAGGGTCGGCATCCTACCCAGCGCCCTGGTCATCCTCGCCGCGACCGTGTCCCCCGCGCCGACCCCCGATGGGCACTTCGTCGTCGCCGCGATTACCTTCGGCCACCACAAGGCCGTGGTCTGGCAGCCCGGGATGAACCGTTGGGTCCCATTGGAGGCGGAGCAAGGTTTGGTCGGCCCGGCCTTGGGGCAGAGGAGTCAGATCATGCTTGAAGAGTTGGAGGATGTGATTTACTACAGCTGCGATCAGCACGAAGGATTCTACTTCCTCACCTCTCAGGAGCACCTCCTGGTGTTCGATCCAGAAGACGACGACGGCCAACTGTTCGGCGATTTGGACGGTTACCTCTTCCCTGATCATCTTATGAGCTCGCCCCCGGAAGCAGGGCAGGAGGTTGCAGGCCGCTACCTAGTGGAGTCGGAGGGGAGGCTGCTCATGGTCAAGAGATTCATCGCTCCAGGGAAGGGCACGGTGTCTTTCCAAGTCTTCACGCTCGAGTGGGATAGCAGCGACCCTCACTGGGTGTGCTCCGACGCCGACGCCGTGACCGGGAAGCTGCTCTTCATTGGCCGAGGCTGCTCCAGGGCCATCCGAACGGGACGATCTGGCCCGGGCTTCATCTACTTCTTGGACGATGCCGAGGGATTCCCTGACGTGATGTCCATTGTCCGCACGGACAAGCAGTACCGCTGCAGCGACGCCGGCTGGTTCCGCTACTCCCCACAGTACATCGAGAAGAGCTGGCCGCAAGGGCCCCCGCCGGACTGCTCGCCATGGATTTGGCTCTACCATTGATGGTTCAGATGCACTTTTGGTTGGGCGAAGGTTTGTCTGCTTTCACTATCTGAAACTGGTTTTGGTTGTGGGGAGGTTTGTCTGCTTTCACTCTCTCAAAATGGTTTTGGTTGGGGGAGGTTTATCTGCTTTCACTCTCTGAAACTGGTCCGGAATGTTGATGATTGAGGCATGATTGAACGTTGTAACTACAGTGAGGTGCGTGAAACATTAATTGGTGCGTGATACCCATTGCTATTTGAAATTGATGATTTAGGTATGAACTGTCCTAGTTTCACTAGTTGCTTTTCTGTTTCAGTGTGCGTGCCCAAATTGGGTATACAAACAGTTTTTTTGTCATCCTGGTAAATGACCCAACTCAAGCATAGTACATGTCAGCTATCCCTTTTGTTACTGTTCCTAGCAATATTTGAGCAAGAGCTGCCCAAATTGAGAAATCCAAATGATAGTTATATTTTTTTTTCAGAGTCAACGTACCAAGTTTCTTTGGTTTGGCATGTGGTTTGATAAATTCGAGGGTAGTGTTGGTACAAAAAGTTTCTTGCATTTTTTTTTCAGAGTCAATATGCCAAGTTTCTTTGATTTGGCATTTGGTACCAAAAGTTTCTAGCATTGTTTTCAGAGTCAATATGTCAAGTTTCTAGATCCACCTTCGGTGAGCGAGGTTTCGGTTGACATGAATTTGAACTGGAAATCTTGCTTCAGATGATCTGAGCAAAGTGTACGTCGACTAACAGTTTTCCCATGCTATCTGAATAAATAATTCTTCGTGGTGCCATGTGTAACACCCCGTCTCCCAAGTCCGCACCACCCTGCCCTTCCGTAGGGGCGGACACGCATACACATAGCACCCTGCTTATACTTTCGTCATCGCTTCGTGTAAAAGGGTCAACCCGAAGGTGCTATGGCTGGGGGACAAAGGCTTATAAGTTGGCTCCACCCTCTCTAAACTAGCAAGGTGGTACTAAACTTGCGCACATCGCGCTCATGGGCCACTATGGGCCATATCAACTTGGGCCGGGTGTCACAATACACCCCCCCTCAAAGAACCCGACGTCCTCGTCGGTCCAACTCACCCATCCAGTGCCGCCCCATATGCCGTGTGTCCTACCCGGCCCACACACCCGATGTCCTCGTCGGTCCAACTCACCCGTCCAGTGCCGCCCCATATGCCGTGTGTCCTACCCGGCCCACACGCGCCATATGTCCGCACATTGACCCGAGCAAATGTCTAGGAACGTTCCCTCTTAGTGCACGACCGTACGTCCAGTGCCGACCCATATGCCATGCCGTATGTCCGCACACTGACCCGTACGCGCAACCGCGAGGGTCGGCTCTGGTACCATTTGTAACACCCCCGTCTCCCAAGTCCGCACCACCCTGGCCTTCCGTAGGGGCGGACACGCGTACACATAGCACCCTGCTTACACTTTCGTCCTCGCTTCGTGTAAAAGGGTCAACCCGAAGGTGCTATGGCTGGGGGACAAAGACTTATAAGTTGGCTCCACCCTCTCTAAACTAGCAAGGTGGTACTAAACTTGCGCACATCACGCTCATGGGCCACTATGGGCCATATCAACTTGGGCCGGGTGTCACATCATGGTACTCTCTTATCGGAGCTTGTTCACCCATACGATGTGCATGTAAATATGGTGGGTTCTAAATGAGTGCTCTGTTTAGAATAGGTCATGCTATCCAAATCTGAATATCTGATGGCGTTCTTGCTGATGACACTGATAGACGGAATATTTCTATTTCTGCAAGTGAAGATCCAAGCAATGAATACCTTGCATTTCGGTGATATCTCATATGTCTCTTTGAAGCTGATACTATGGATTAGAACCTTGATTTGGAATACTAGTTAGCTCTGAGCATTTGTTATCTATTTGCCTTTGACACGTGCCCCTGAGATGACATAGGTAAAATCTTATGGCAAATTGGCAATCGTTTATACGTTGAGAGGATGAGACAATAGTGCTGCTCAGGTAAAATCAATGCTCATCAATAGCCGATCTCCAAAGCAGAACTAGTGTACTGGTTGTCATTTTTGTGCCTTCTAATTTGTCAGGCTCTGAAGCTTACATAGGATCACGCTAATTTGTCATCAATAGCCGATCTCCGAGTTGATTACCAAGCGTACGTGGTTAACTGCATTGCATAGGATGCACGCTGCTCCGATCGGACAGTCGGTTCGTTCGTTGCATACGATGTACGCGACCGAGTACGGCGCTTAAGATTGATCGAACGTTCTGCTTATCATGGGCAATCGTTTTTTTTTCCCTGGTTCGTAGCACCGTACAGATTTCCTAGCTGCCGTGTGAATGTGCTGGAACAGAGTATGTGATCAGTAGAATCAGGCTCTTGAGTCTGTCACATAACGAACACATTTCTGTTGTTTCTAGCCCCGTGTCGAATTCTCTGCATTCCAGTGCCGGAGCTTCCGGAAGGCAAGCCATGGTATTCAGCGACGGCAGGCACTGCAGGTCTCCTCTGATCTGCTAGTTCTGTAGTGCTTGCGCCACTGTCTGGTTCTTGTCCAACCTTCTTGGACACGGCAGGGGGGCAGTGTGGGTAGCATGTCTCAGATGTTAACGACGACTCAATTTTCAGTCCAAATAAGGTCCTCCCGTTGCCTACCGTTAAGTGTGATCGATGCTTTGTTTGCAGCGCTGCCTTCCTAGTCCTTTGACGGTGCATTCTTCAGATCATGCGTATCATCATACAACAGGTGAACTGTGAAAAGCGATACAAGGTTTGTTCTACAAATTCACTGTGAATGCGCCCAGCACGGCACAGATGGAAGGCCCAAACAAATTGAAGCGTGGATTGTACGAGGGGATGTATGAAGGGGGGCCAAACTGACAATATTAGCATAATCTTCTATTCTAGTATTAAGAAGCGCACACAACTCGATTCACATTGAGGTGATTCCCTCCTCATCTGTCAGAAGTACACACTAGATCGCCAATATATCTCCTAACTCCGGCCGATAATAATGGTTGCTCTAGAAATCAGTATCAAAGCAGGATGTCATCACTCTCGACACGATTGACCTTGCGAAAGGAATGTAGCTAAGGCTGTACCTGCAGGCACAACCAATCGGAACGTCAGTTTCGTCAACCAGTCTCCCTGCTCATGCAAGAGTATGCAACAGTAACTTTACGAGATGGTTTCCTTTATATGTTTAAAGATGACGGATGAGAATGTTACTTAAATACTAGTGCTTATGGTAGCAATAAATTTAGAATCAAGTATAAGACATTATGCAAGTTAAAAATATGTTCAAATCAATTCAGTGAAGGATAACTAAACTTACCAGACAAGGGCACCAAATTCCAAAATGATGGCCAGTAGAGTCAACAGCTTGCTGTGAACCTATTTGATGCAGAAAGAGTGCAATTTACTTGATTGTACCATTTATGTCAACATAAAATTTATAAAAGATGCCTTTTGTGCTAGGGCTTAGATCATTGTACTTACAAGAAGAGCACAGAATAGAGCAATAATGATGCTTGCAATGTATATAGCAGTAGCATATATTCGCACTGAATCAAGCATCATATCAAACTGCCTTTTGGGGCCTATAAGAAATGCTGTACTGCCAAACAAATGATCCCTCCATTAGTTGACTTGACAAAAAAAAAAACTTCAAGATATAAATAAATAGTAATCAATAAAGTAAGCCTGCACATTACAGAGCATATGCACAAACTTACCAGATAGCATCCACTGTTTTACTGTGCCAAAGCTCAGCAGGGAAACTTTTTATTTCAAGATAGTTTAAGATGTTACGAGTCCACCAGAAAAATAGGCACATCATTTTGATACAGATATGAAGAGTTCAAGCACTAATTTGGCAGCCTGGCGCAACAGTGAACAGTGCAATGCTAGTTCTCAAACTTAACATTATCCTGATATCCATGGTGGGCAAGGCAAAGCAGATATAATTTGGTATAGGAATAGCTTATGCTACCGGATTCTCTGATCCAAAATTGGGTCACTGTTAACCCAAACTTCTAGAGTTCTAGTAGCTTAGTTTTGCTTCTTTTTTTGTGTGTGCGTGTTGCGGGGGGGGGGGGGGGGGGGCTCTAATGGACCGACTGTGTATGAGATGGCTTATAGTTATAGTATATAAGGCATTAGCCGGATTAACCCCTGATGACAGACTATGATACATATATAAGACTTTGATTAAGGGTTATATGGATCTGATCATGTCATCAGTGATCATGGTCACTTGCTAACCCTCAAAACCACCACCAAACCAATATGGAGAGTATTCTGCTGACTTGAAGGCCGTTCCACATGCCAGGAGGGTTCACCCTGGCTATTCAAGCATCTACACTGACTAGAAGGGAATGGCGAATGGCATAAAGGTTCTAATCCGTAATTTCCACATAATTAAGCGCTGAATTCTTGAGAGGTCATGCCACTCATATTTGTTTAAGACTTTAAGTTCTAACAGTTTGTTCATCAAATTCAATTTTAGTGGAAAATTCAGATCTAAAGCAGAAATAAATAGATTTTAGCAAGGGGTGCAAATATATATCTTAAGCAGAGCTTTGATAGCTAGTGAAACAGACCTTCCAAGAGCCATCAAATTGCCAAGGGTGAATGTTACTCCAAATTTCACCGGATTGAAGAAAACAAGCATTGACTGGAACAACAGAAAGAAACAATGTCAAATAATTCATAAGGTTTTGAAGAGGGAAAATATAAGGTAATTATAACAGGCTAGGTAGGTATAAATATAAGAATACAAGTGAAATCTCGAGAGAAACAGCATTGTGCTTTCCCTTTATTCTTTGAATGGTAGAGTATCATGATGGATATATCATGAGACCTGCTAGCTGTTGTATTCTGCCTTGAATATTAAGACCATATTGTTAATTAAGCTAATATCCTAATATTGTTTTGAAGGAAAAAAAGCATCATCATATGAGGAGACTTGGAACTTCCTTTCAAAGAAAAGAAGAGCTTAGGGACAGCGTTAGAGCTTCAATTAGTGACTTATTACAATCGTAAAATGCCTCTAATCATTTGACAGGAACAATGTCAAATTAGAATTAATCAGAAACAGTATAGTTGTCCCCAACTGAGACCAAAAGGCAGCAGGACAGGTGAACTCACCAAGAAGGTGCACGTCAGGCCAGCAGCCAAGCAAATCGCGAAACCGTAGAGCCTCTGCAAACAATAAGTTAGCAAGACATGGTTAGACAGCGGGACCACATTGCTCGATTGATTTCACCACGGCTCCACGCCTATCCCCGGGGAGAATAGCAGCCGCCTAGCGAGATCCGCGGCTGGATCTGCGCCGGCCCCCCGGATCCAAGAGGGGAGGTAAGCTGCGTGGATCCATGGGTGCGTGCGTGCTTGCCTGGGTGGTGTTGAGGGTGCAGTTGCGGTTGATGTCGTCGAAGAAGGACTGCTCCTCGGGTGGCGGAAGCGCGGACTCCTCGTCAACCTCCATGCCCACCAGCATCTTGGCCCGCTCCAGCGCGCCGCGCATCGTGTCCATGGCCCCCGGCCTTGCTCTGCTCTGCTCCGCTCCCACTTCGTGTCCCCTCCTCCCCCTGCTGCGGGAGAAGGGAGGAGCTCGCGCGTCGCCGGCGAGGAGTAGTCGGAGGATCAACGCCGCGTCGAGTCGAGGGATTTGGCCGTGGATTTCCGCAGTAGGAGCAACTACCTCACTCTCCAACCAATTCGGTCGTGTAGGCTCGTCGCAGGGTTGATTTGGAGATTATTATTCTTATGGGCCGGGCTTTGTTTTATATCATGGGCTTTGTTTTTTTTAGGGAATTACGCTCAGTTTGTGCATAATTCCCTAAAAAAAACCTGAGCATAAAGCCGTTTTAAAACCGAGGCCAAAACAAATTCAAAGCCAGATGAGGCCTTTTTTTTTTTTGTCTTCACCGATGAAGTTGTTTTGGGTGAAACCTCCGAACCAGAGCTCCTTTAACGTGAGCACAAAAAAGAGTGAGGAGCTATGACTTCAACTCTTTTTCTTTTTTCTTTATTTATGATGAATATCGTGAATAATGCGATTTCCAATTGGTAGTATCATACCTAACAATTAGATTCTATATATTAATTTTGATTATATGACAACGTGTTTGGCACAAAGCCTAATAGCATATATCCACTCTTATAGACACATCCTCGCATGGTGTTAGTATACACGGTAACGTAAAGGAATTGAAAAGGTAAACGCTAACAAGTTGAGCAATTACTTGCTTCATTTTAGTTCTGCTCGGTAATGAAAGCAGCTAGCATAGTAAGAGAAAAATGGAGGACGAACAGCCATCATATGAAACTATGATTCGATTTGTCAAATCAGATCGGCAAACAGAACGAAGTGAGATAGGCAGAAAACGATGGACTACTCAAGAATAAACTGGATCTGATTTTGTATCCGGGGCTACATTAATCCCTAAGAAAAAACAAACAAACGTCGAACTGGATCTGAAACAAAAACAAAAACCAAACTCATGATCGAAAAAATCCTTTGGATTTCTATAGTGCTAAAGCGATTCAAGCACGGTTCTGTTTGGAGCGGTCTCGTCTCCTCTCTGTGATCACTTCTCCGGTTGCCACTCTGCTTTTGGCGCTAATTTGATGGCTTTCAAATGGCAAGCCGCCGTGCTCTGCTGAACAAACTGCACACGTGGTTCTCCCATACGCGGATGACGGAGACGGCTTTGCCCGCTGCACCTGCGCGGCGCGGCGCCGTGGCTTTTGGGAGGCCCCAGCTGGGCTGCTCGAATCGAACGCCACCGCATGCGTTTAGATTCACGAAAAAATACTTTTCCAACAAGTTTTTTTATTCATCCCATCCACAGAACACGCTTCCCAATGCACTATTCATCTTAAAAAAATTACTTTTTACTTTTCCAATCTCAACACAGCCCTATCAGATGCGCCTTGCGCGGCGCACGGGCACCGCCGCGCCTGGCGGCGGCTCCAGACCCCGAGCAAAAAAACCCTAGCGCTGCGCCGCCTTCTATATATAACCACGCTCGCCACAGCGCCAGGCGCGCCGCGCCGTACGCAGAGCAGAGCACAACGCCGTCGCCGCTCTCCCGGCCGTCCTCTCCTCCCCGGAGCGGCCATTCCGAGGGAACACACAGCAATGCCGCGCGCCACCGTCGCCACGCTGCTCTCCTTCAGGTGCCCACGCTGGCCTCCCGAACCCAACGTTCCCCTGTTCGTTTCCGCGTCTCCTTTGATTTTTTTTTCTGATCCTCTGATTTTCTTTCGCAGCCGGAGGGGATACGCCGCGGCGGCGGCCGTAGTGGAGGTGCACCAGCGCGCGGCGCCGGCGATGGCGGGGAGGGTGTCGGCCTCGGCTGGTGGTAATAGCGCGGCGGCGGCGGCCAGGGAGGTGTTCTGGATGAGGGACCCCCAGACGGGGTGCTGGGCCCCCGAGGACCGCTTCGCCGACGTCGACGCGGCCGAGCTCCGCGCGCGCCTTCTCGCCAGAAAGGACTAGACAGGATATGGTCCATTACTCCATATATTTGCGAGGATTTTTGTTTTCCAAACTCCAAATCAGTGGACGATCTGGTTCAAATTTTGGTCGCACGATTCTCTAAACCATTTGAAATCATTGGACCAGTGAAATGTCATGCAGTAGAGTTGCCTAGGCAGAAGCAAACCCCACATTAGCATTGTGTTGTGAGGGAAAAAAACCTAAATTGCTTTCCTCCCATGATATCTGGAGTTAGATTCTCTTTCTAAGATTTCCGTTGTTATCCTTTATAGAAGAAGAAAAAAAGAGAACATGTTGTCGAACACAACAAAGTTAAAAGTTGCATTGTGTGATGTGCAGCGAAAACAAGCCACAACCGAATCAGATATGCGCCGTTGTCTGCTCAAGAGACTCCAAATTAGGGACGAATTAACCATATGTTATTGTGACCTGTGACGAGAGGAGAAAAAAAAAGGCAAAAAGAACCAGTAGAACATGCAACAAACTGTCAGGAATCTAAACTTCAGGATGGCTTGACTCTTCTTCCTCGGAGGCTGCAAAACTTCCTAGGCTCTGGACCTCATCTCCCTCGCGCCGCCGAACGCGTTCACCCCGCGCAGCATCTCCTTCGCATCAAGTTTCTCTAAGCCAACGTCATCTGCTTCCTCCGGAGCGCCACTGTTCACCGGCCGCTCAGCGGCCGAGGACGTCCCCTTCTGGTCAGAGATCGCCGACGCCAGCGCGATCGGCATGAGGCAGAGGCCCTTGCTCTGCAGGTACTGCATCGCCGTGGTCATGTTGTTCTCCATCAGCTGCACCACCTCCTGCTCGAACTCAGCGCCGTCCTGGAGCTTGGACGGCCCGAGCAAGCTGCCCCCGCTCGCCTGCTGCCTGCCTGATCTTGGGGACAGGAGGAGACCCCCGGAGGCGCTCTGCATTGCCAGGACGCGTCACAGCAAAGCCATGGTATACAAAGCACGATGGACTCTGACTGACTTCAGATTTTTGCGTGATTTAATTACCTCAGTCTGAGACTCTGTCAGGAGCGGGACGACGGCTTCCGTCGCGCCCAGCCTGCTCATGCTAAGAACCTTCAACCACAGAAATGAGATCAGCTAACAAATAACGGGAACCCAGACAGCATGGAACAGGGAGATGGCAGTGGTGAGCAGACCTTCACTTGCAACTGGAGAAATTTGACGTAGTCAATGATTTCGTCGAGCATGGATGCCTTATCAGTCTGCACGACAGAAAACACAGGTTAAAAAACAGGTGCACAAAGAAGTGTTGTTTGGCAGGAATTACTTTGGCAATTGAGTACCCTGTTAGAGTTTGGAACGAGCTCCTGTAAATTCTTCATCCTGTCGGAGATCTTCTCCCTCCGGAGCTGCAACAAACATAGCCACAGTACGTTCAAACCTCATTCTCATGATGAACTCATCAAATTCAGACAGAGGGAGAAAAATCATGAATAAACACACCCTCTCTGCAATGCTGTGTGGATCAGTGGCCTGGCCTCGGCGAGCTCTGACACGTGGCTTCGGAGCTCCATTTCCAGCAACCCCACTGCCGTTGTGCATTTCTGATCGAGCCATGAATGGTGCCGCATTCAGTCCATTCTTACCACTGCTGACTTCATTGGACTGTACACGGAGGAGCATTGCTCATCTGATCAATTCAAATACACTATGGCTAGAAAAGGTACAAGTAGCAACAAAAAGAGACCAGGAAGACAGAAACCTGTTTAGGATTAGGCGTTACTCCTGTAGCATTAAATGATGAGAGCTGCCCAGAAACCAGCGAGGAGAGATTCAGGTGATGCAGACCGCTGAATTCCTGCAACGTCGCAATCAAGTTAGGTAAACAAACGCATCATTGTACACACTAGTCTGTGTCAACACTCAACACCGTCAATTTACTGTGCGTCTTTATTCATATGCCTGTAAATGGTACTATTAACAAATGAATCATGCTTCTATTACAAATGAAACATGTCCGAGAAAGAAGACAAACAAGAAAGTAGGCATCTCACCCTGACCTTTTGATTGATCTGCAGATCCTCAAAGTTTGTATTCACTTGCTGCCCAGGACCAGGAGCGAAAGAAAGCATCTTTCCAGTGTTGAAGTCAGCATCATTCTACAAACATACAAAATGAAAATCACCAAATCATATAAGAACAGGTTGGAATTGTGCCAAAAGTTTTGTGGTTTATGCTTCTGGTCGCCTACTTGTAGCTGCAGTGGTGCTGAGGGTACATTGCGTAGCTGTGGATACTTCTTCCCATCTGCAGCGCAGCCCTCACGCAGAAGATCATCATTGCTAACCACACCGAAGTCGAAGCTCTGCGATGTTTCTTCCCCAACCAACGAAGAAATTTGCGTGAACGTTGATGGCCACGTAGCTGGCGCCGGCACAGGCTGCTCCCCCAGGAGGAACTGTGGCAGGCCAGACTGCTCGCTCCCGCTGCTGTCATTAGAGCTGCACACCACAGGTGCGCTGTCGGCAAGTGATATGGCACAGGGCGTGTTCATGACCGAACCCAGTGTGCCGCCCATCAGTGCACCGCCCATTTCGAAGTTCAGGCCCTGAGTCACGTCGTCCTGCAGCTGCGCTTGCAAGAATTGCTTGTGTAGCTCCACAGGCGACACGATCTCTTTTGTGTTTCCATTCAACAGCATCAGCGAGGTACTGTTCTGCAGGTGAAACTCTGCATCTTGTTCTGGTGCAGCTGCCAAGTATGTTCCAGAAGAGTCAGCGAGAGAGGAATCACTGCCTGACCAGGATGTGCCATTGAACACGATGTCCTGAGGCCACGCCGGCGCTGGAATGAAGGGATCGACGAAACCGCCCATCTTGCTTCTCTAGTGTGATGCCTGAAAAGGTATAATCGTGGAACAGATCGAGGTGGAAGGTTCAGATATTCTCATATTCAGATGGATGCAATGGGATAACAGTGGCTCTTATCAGTGACTAGAGGAAGGGAGAAGGCCAATCATGCGGGGTAGCAGCTGCTTCAAGATCTCTAAACGGATAAAGCAGGGTTGACTATGTCTCAAGTTTGAGATCTGGAACATGAAGCTATTAAAAAAAAGCCACCCAAATGTTTGTAATAAAGTTCTACAGCATGTATGCCTAATATGGTCAACCATGCCATTGGGACTAGAGAAAGTAAAAAAAAAAAACTTTCCCATTTTGTCTCTATTATCTGACAAGTGCATTTAGAAATGCATCGTCTCCTCCCCTCCCTGAGAAGAATCTCCAAGATTCCCCTTATTAATCTCACTAACAAAAACCGTTTGGATCCGAGAAAATTGCTGCATAAAGAAACTGATAAATTCAGGAGTCACAAGATAAGAAGCCAGACCTAGTGCCACTAGTTCTTTTTTATCATTTCCCTCTACTCTTCCCGTTAGGGCCAAATTTTAGTATATTCAGAACAAAATAAAGGGTTTACTAATATAGAAGCCATCACTCACCGAGCACGTCTCCATTTCATCAAAGCCGTCTCTTACTTTAATCAAAAAGACATTGTAATTAAGATCTATAACGGTAACGAAGTAACAAAGCCTACCAAAGAACAGCATTTTTGCTAGAGGAAATCCAACAAGTGATCCTACCCAGGAGGCCAGGAACATTCACGCAAGAGGAAACGGGAAGGCGATATCTCTCACTCTACTGTCAGTTGCAGAGAGAAACAGAGAGAACCACTCACTCGGGTTCATCAAAGCCATGCTTTTATTAGAAATTAAGAACTGTCACTGCCTCACTGATATTACGGCGAATAGCAGTAACAAAAGAACATTTTTTGACTAGGGGAGACCAGAGTACAGTGTACAGATCCTAGCAAGAAACGACGCAGCGCAAAGAAAATAAAACACGCGTGCACTAACATCATCCCCACGAAACGCGCAATAACGACACATGCGCACCAGCCAAATTCACTCGATCCACACCGCATCCAGCACTCAAACCTCCGCCGCCTGCTCACGGCCGGCGGCGGATAAAGCTCTCTCGGTCGCCGAACATGCACCGGCGGTCGGAGAGGGGGCGAGATCGAAGGGCGCGGGCCTGCCGGGGGGAAAGAGAAGGAGGTGGAGATGCGGGAGGAGATGAGCTCACCAGTTGACGGAGTCGGAGTGGTAACCGCTTCAGCTCCCGGTCCTCCGCGCCCGCCTGGAGAAGAGGAGGGGAGAGGAGAGGAGGAGGCGCCGTTTGTTTGTTGCGCGTGTGCCTGCGCCTTTTGTTTGTGCGGGCGCGCGTCAGTGTGGGTGCCGCCGCTGCGCGTGACAAGTGTGGGCAGCGCAGCCGGGCAGCTGTGTTTTATACCCGTCCGGCCACGCAAGCGGCAAAGCCTTCTTCCGTTCTTCGTCACTTGTGCAATTTTTATTTTATTTTTCTTATTCGCACCATTTGTGATACGAGAGTTCTACGGAGTACAATCGTTGCCTCTTGATGATGGGACCCATGCATGGTAAGTTTGTAACCATGATGAGAGGAGTTATGTGTACGAGTGGTTACTGCTGCACAGCGACAGTTTTTTCTTTTTCTAAACCTATTAATACCGAGTTATGTCGATCGATCTAGTAACTGGCAGTAACTCAATATGTTATTTGAGATTAAATAAAAAACAAGGCTTGTCCTCTTTTGCTTCACGGTATTGGGTATTCAAGAAAATCCCTTTTGTCTAGGTGGAGGACTGTATAGAAAAGTTTAACCATGAAGCATCGAGCTCGAGCGGGAGAAGTGCCGCTTTCCCATGATTAGTAACTAGCAGGAGTTAATTTTTTTTACTAATTTGATTTGAATTATTTCCTCTGTTTCCCCTTTTTCTTTATTTGATTTACTATTTTCCAATATGAACTTTCTTTTAGTATATAGCCAGCAGGAGTGCATGCCTCATGCTTCCTTCAAGATAAATCAATAGGTACCAACATTCCGTAGTGCAGTGGGCGAAATCTTGACTTATCTTTTGGGGAAAAAAATCTTTGGCATAATGTTTATAATGATAGAATTACCGTCACTATTACATTGATTCTGAGCAGGGCTACGTCCTCCTTCTAGAGGAGGCAACCCAATGATATTTCCCTCTTGATTTTTCCGGTGGAAATGTTCCTTCTCATCGAATAGGTAAACCCCACGTCCCTTTTCCAATGGGCTTTTTACGAGATTTTTGTGCAGCGCCGCTGTCGCTAAAAGAAGATATAGATTCTATACGGACGATTTGATCGATAACCCGGCGATTCTTTCACATCTTCTGAACGGACACAAAGTACAGAATCATACAAGACATCAGGTAGAAAGGCTCGAGGTTGGTACTCCCCCAGGACTGATGGACAGGAGCATAGAGCAGTGACACATCCAGTGACAAACTGACCGCAATTGCTAGCTCAACTACCACAGTAACCCATCCCGTCCTGTGTGTTACCGCACTACTCTAGGCACGGTAAATCCAACAAGTTCCGGTCCAGGAGCAATGGAATTAGCCTAAAGCTTTCGGTGCTGTGTTTAGTTGAGGGGTAGAAAAAGTACTTTTTTTTTTCTGGGATGCGTGTTCTGTGAGGGGGATGAATAGGAAAGATGAAAAGGGAATTTTTTAAGATGCGTGTTCTGTGAGGAGGATGAATAGGAAGTAAAAAGTACCTTTAGGAACTAAACACGCCCATCGGGATGGTTTAAGGATGACCGCGGTAATTAAACTAATCAGCAGGGAATATGAAGTTACGTTACCATCAGCAGCAGCAATTAAAGGCGCTTTGCAGGAGCAGGCTGGGGCTCGCTGCAGGCGCCCTGATCCCGAAAGTGATATTATTCTGGCAGCTGCAGCCTCGGGATAGATGAAGATGATGACAGGATCCACTGCAAGTCTGGTCTGCAACGGCTCGGCGCCAAATATTTTTTAAGTCCCGGCCGGGTCGTTGTCGCCGGCGGTCGGCTTTGCCTTGGCAGCTTGGCTCTCTCTCTCTCCCCGCACGCTGCAAAAGAAAAGCGAGGCACGATGGCGAGTCCTGTGCCAACCGAATGACCCAACTGCCCCCCCTGGTAACCGTTGATGCATCATGCATGCGTCGGGCCCGGTCAACGTACGTGGGGATATGTACGTTGTTTGTCGTTTCAGTTTTTGAAAGATAACTCCAGATGACACGGAATCAAAGTTACTCGAGGAAGACCGACTAGTAACCCGTTTGGAAAATGACAAAAGAACACGTGATAGCCCATTAATTCTATGAAAGTGTATTAGTCCACCAGAATTACCATGACACTGTGGAGGTCAGTATATGATGGTGTTTTAGTCCACCAAAATTACCACGATACTGTGGAGGGTCAATATATGACGGTGTTTAAGTCCATCAGAATTACCATGGCACTATGAAGGGCAGTATATTGTAAATAAATCAGTATATATGTAGACGAACATGCGGTGGATGTGCCATTGGATATACTACTAAACTCTTCGGGTCTATGGGTTCGTTTGATTCCCTGGAAAAACTGAAGGGGCCTCCCCTAATGTTCACCTAAAAATAATCTAGAAAAACTGCTAATGTCTGCTTGTGCAACGCTGCCTGGCTTTTAGGATGCCATCAAACAAGATCCATATGTGTGCGCAGCTACCTCCGATTCCTAACCACTAGTCATCGTCCCGGCTTGACACGATCTTCTAGTGAATCCATTATACATACTTTTGCTTGGATCATTTTGCGAGATGTTCAAACAGTTCAATGGGTAATAATCATTCATCAACTACACTGGTCATTGTGCTACACAAAGATACATTGCAAGTCTAGCATAGAAACCATAGGCTCAATGTGCCATTGACAAGATGGTTGCTATATGCACGCGTCATTTGAGCTCTCACACAAAACCACTTCTATTTTTATATAAACAAAAGCCATAACAGATGTATCGCTCATGGAAATTAATGAAAATACATTAGTGAACGACTTTGGTCGACAGGTCATCAGTCATGCCAAAGGGTCAGTCAACGTGTAAGGCACAACGAGCATTCAACATTCCACCTCAGGACCACCACTAGGTGCCTCTCCACTTGTGTGCCCTGCCGACGATGGCACTCCTCCGACTCGATCGCTTCCTTTACAAGAACACCAACTGACAGCCAGTGTAGTGCCAAGCGGCTCGCACCAACTTCCCCGTTGGCGGGTGGCAGACCCATGGGTCACACCAACTCTCTGACCGTTTGCCCATGGATCCCGCCGCGGTTGTCGACAACCTTCGACCCCATTTTGCTAGCAAAGAATATACAATACGAACTAAAAAAACGTCCATATGCATAGATGTGCACTTATCAATATCAGTGTGAATATATACGTACACAACTCTATTGTAATAACTCCATAAAAATACCAATATGGCCCTTATAACCCCAAAAAGAATTACCATGCCGCCATGGAGGGTCCGTATTGTAAATGAGTATGAAATGGACTTACCTGGATTAATTAACAACCTACATTAAACACTGTTATACGAGGATCACTCAACTATAGATTGTGCTACGCAAAGATAGATTGCAAGTCTAGCATAGAAACCATACGCTCGACGTGTCATTGACAAAATGGTTGCCATAGATGTACGTCATTCGATGTTCCACCTCAGGATCACCACTAGGTGTCTGTCCACTTGTGCGCCAACAACGTCACTCCTCTGACTTGGTCATACCCTTTGCAAGAACGCAAGCCACCAGCCAGCCAGCGTGGTGCCGCGTGTACATTCACACACCTCACACCACCACTCTCTTTTCCCGTTGGCGGTTGGAGAACACATGGGCCACACCATCTCTTTGGCTGGCTGCTCATGGATCCCGCTGCGGTCATCAATAACTGTCGGTCCCATTTCTCCAGCAAAACATATACTAAAAAAATTGCAAAAAAAAATCTTCTATATAAGTAGATGTGAAAATCATCATGCCGCGATGACCCCAGAAAGAATTACCATGCCACTAGGATGGTCAGTACTGTAAATGAGCGTGAGCATGATGAATATTGATCATGAGCTGGAAGCGCCTGAATAAATTAATTAATAACCTAGTGAATGAATTAATTAGCCTACGATAAACACCGATCCACGGGGATCTATGGGTTAAGCGCCGCCGTTCCTATCCACTCGATCGTCCCTGACGCGACGTTCTCGACCGATCCATCATACGTACCTGCCTGAACCTGAATCGCCTTTTACGACGAGTTGCGTGATTGCCACAGGCTCTGATCCGCACCCAAGCAGTGCCGCCGCGGTAGCTCCGGCAGGATCCTCTCTGGCCGCGCCACCCCTCCTCTCCCATCGTCTCGGCCGGCCGTCCTGAGCTCTTGAAGAATGACGAGGGGGGGGGGGGGGGGGGCATGCGGTGCGGGCTCACGCGGACCTCACTCTCCCTAGCTTTTTGGATGGAAAATGGTGGATCCGCTTCGGCGTGCGTATTCCAGGACAGCCCGGGCGCTACACGTAACGTACGGTACATGCGCGCCGAGGAAAGAGACGTTGTTGGGTCACCGGAGGCACACACACGCCGGAACTGGTTCGCTGGTCGCCGAGCTAAGCCACGGCCACCCTGCGAACGTGTCGATCGATCGATGTCTTCACCTGGCGGCCCGTAACAAGATTCGTTCCATCACCGCAGTCATCTCGCATCCCCCTGCTGCCTTCGCGGAGAATCTGGTTTCGTGGGCTTTTGGATGGCCCAACTGCAAGTAGATCAAATAGTTTTGCTTCCGATGAAATGGACCTAGAAAAAAAAATGCAAATGGAACTGATACGAGCCATGGTAAAAATTAATGTTGTATAGCATGGTCATTTCCTTAAAAGTGATCGAGTCTCCCTCCAGAAAAAAATAGTATGCAAATAACTCACACCCATGAGCAGAAACCACGTAGCCACCTCATTTTCTTACGATACTCGTGGGTTTTGGATACAATGGCCCAACTGCAAGGCCCACGTCTGCTTTTCTAAACGTCCATTCAAATCCTAAGTTCCTCAATCAGTGAACATCGATCGAAAGTTGTCGTCTCAATAGACATTGAAAATATTGCCTTTTTGCTCGGAAAGAACCCACAGCCAGGGTGAGTTCTGTAAGAAAAATCTAGTGCCCGACAGCCTTGAGTGACGGTTGTCAGATATAAGCCACGAAATATGGTTAACTATGGATATCGTGGAATTCATGTGCATGAGAACTCAAATTCATTGAAACGCCACAGCGGCTAGACTAGTATGGCATAAACAAATTATCAGGTTAAACTGGCATAAGTTAACATTTTTTTTTAAAAAACGAATTACGTGTACGGTGCATAAGCACTAATCCCAGTTGTGCTACCCCAGCCAAGTGTAACACAATTTGTTGTGCTACACACACATACATCCATGCTAAGATTAAATAAACACTAGAGCATTATCTTGTCATTGATGAGATGTAGCTACATACACTTGTCACTCGAACTCTGACAATAAGTATTTCTTTATTTTCTAAAACAAGCCACAACAACTATGTACAGCCCACCGAAATTAATAAAATCTCTGATGAACAGGAGGGTTGCAGCCAACGGGTCACTAGTCATGACAACAGGTCACCGAACGTGTAAGGTGCAACGAGGGGTGCGGTATTTGACGCTCCATATCGGGACCACCACCACTTTACCTTTCCGTCTGTGTACCCAGTGATGTTACTCCTTGAACCCGGCCACTCCCTACAAAAACACCAGCTAACTCTAACATTACATTCATGCTAAGCCTAAATAAACTCCAGAGCATTAACTTATCATTGATGTCATTCGAACTCTGACAATAAGTATTTCTTTATTTTTGTTAAAAAAGCCACAATAGCCATATGCCGCCCACCGAAATTAATAAAATATCTGACGAACTAAGAGGGCTGCAGTCAGTAGGTCACTCGTCATGCCAACGTGTCACCCACACATGCAAGGTGCGAAGCCGGGTGCGGTATTCGGCGCTCCACATCGGGACCACCACTAGGTCACCATCCGTCTGTGCAACCAGTGTCGTCGTCACTCCTCGGACTCGACCGCTCCCTACAAGAACGCTAGCCAAGCCAGCCAGTCATGTGCCAAGCATTGTGGTGTATACGCTCACACCGTTCGCACAATTTTGCTCCCCTCTCTCGTTGGCCTCCGACGAACCCATCATGTTTTACAACACCCCCTTTGGCTGGCTGCACATGGACCCCGCCATCACCGCCGCCCTCGCCGGCAACCTTCCCCACCCGTTCTCCATTGCAGTTGCCCATGATGTCATGCCAACGGATCACCCATACGCCCAAGGTGTGAATCCGAGTGCGGTATTCGACGCTCCACATCGAGACCACTACTAGGTCACCTTCCATGTGTGCACCCAACGACGTCACTCCTCGGACTCGGCCACTTCCTACAAAAACACTAGCCAAGCCAGCCAGCCGTGTGCCAAGAATTGTGGTGTATACGCTCACACCGTTAGCACAGTTTTGCACCCCTCTCCCGTTGGCCTCCGATGAACCCATCATGTCTTACAAAATCCCCTTCGGCTGGCTGCCCATGGACCCCTCCACCGCTGCCGCCCTCGCCGACAACCTTTCCCACCCGTTCTCCGTTGTAGTTGCCCACCTCGTCATGCCAACGGGTCACCCACACATGCAAGGTGTGATGCCGGTGCGGCATTCGGCGCCCACATCAGAACCACCACTAGGTAACCTTCCATGTGTGCACCCAACGACGTCACTCCTCGGACTCGGCCCCTTCCTACAAAATCGCCAGCCAAGCCAACCAGCCATGTGCCAAGTATTGTGGTGTATACGCTCACACCGTTCGCACAGTTTTGCACCCCTATCCCGTTGGCCTCCGACGAACCCATCATGTCTTACAACACCCCCTTCGGCTAGCTGGCCATGGACCCCTCCACCGCTGCCGCCCTCGCCGACAACCTTCCCCACCTGTTCTCTGCTGCAGCTACCCACGCCGTCATGCCAACGGGTCACCCACAAGGTGTGAAGTCGAGTGCGGTATTCGGTGCCCACATCGGGACCACCACTAGGTCACCTTCCATGTGTGCACCCAGCGATGTTACTCCTCGGACTCGGCCGCTTCCTACAAAAACGACAACCTAGCCGGCCAGCTGTGTGCCATTGTGGTATATACGCTCACACCGTTCGCATAGTTTTGCACCCCCTCTCCTGGTGGCCTCAGATGAACCCATCATGTTTTACAACACCCTCTTCGGCTGGCTACCCATGAACCCCTCCATCTCTGCCGCCCTCACCGACAACCTTACCCACCCATTCTCCGCTGCAACTGCCCACATCGTCATGCCAACGGTCACCCACACATGCAAGGTGTGAAACTGGGTGCGGTATTCGGCGCTCCACATCGGGACCACGACTAGGTCACCTTCCATTTAAAGTTGCTGGTGGTTCGGGCCAAAACCGGTTAAACTGGTTTAGTTTTACTAGTTGGGCCTATTTGGTGTGGTGATAAGTGGGCCAAGCTATCTAGTGGGCTAGTTTGGTTTGGTGTTTCTTCCCCAATAGATTGGCACAGTCTGGTTTGGATTGAGACCGTGAGACTCGCTCCCACGGCGCCGCCGCTAGGGCTCGTGCACGTCGTTCGGCGCTCCGGCAACCCCGCCGCGCTTCTCCCAGACTCGGTCGTCCCCTTCACACCGCCAACGATGCCCTCACCTTCCTCTTCCGTCGTGGGAGGACCTCATGGTCCACGCGCACCACCGGTGGGCTGGGCCTCCTCGTCCACTGGCACCGCGGCTCGGCGACTACACGGCGACGCGGGCGTCTTTCCTCTTCTCCCGCGCCGACGGCACCGTGACCACCGCCCACGACTTCCAGCTCCATGACGTCTGCGCTGGAACGACGGGCCTCGCCGCCGTGGAGGTCGTGTTGGTGGACGGCGGCGACATGTGGATACGCACCGTGGGCGGCGGACGCCGCTACAGCAGCCGACCGAGGGGCCGACCCCATGCCACGGGCGTAGCTCAGGCATGGCATGATGGCCGAGTGTCACACCCGATTCTGATAGCAGAACCAGATGCCTTGCATATGTGCACCAGGATCATTTACACACATATGTTGACAATAAGTGAATAATAGAAACAGTACTTTATTCGATAAAAGGGAAATATCGTCTTTATTACACTCACGATATAGGCTCGAAGGCCTATTAAAGTTCACAACGATATAAAAGAACAAGTCTTCAGCAGCAGAACGCCCACAGGCATCTGACTGGTGAACACTTGCCTAGAAATCATCGAGCTCTTCAATGTATTCTCCATCATTGTTTTCTTCTGAATCCAAATTTGAGCAAGGGTGAGTACACTTATGGTTAGTACTCAGCCAATGGGTGAAGATGCAGGGCATCAAGGTGAGGCTAAGCTATGAGCGGTTAGCATTTTAGTTAGTCAAGTTTTATTAGCAAGCGCCTAATTACTAAGGTAAAAGTGTATACCAATCCCAATTAAGCATGATGAGAAAGAGCACCATAGCTATGTACATCCATAGCCATAGAACCACGATTTAACTTTCTGTTTAATCATCTTATCATGTGAGGGTCCGGGCCGTTCATGACCGTGAACACGGCTATTGCAATAGATTTTAACACTCTGCAGAGGTTGTACAGCTTTACCCACAATTCGTGTCTCCCCTTTTTGCCCGGGTTTGCAAAGCCCTTAAACACTTCCGAGGTGAGTGGCGAGGGGTTCACTACTAGGCCTTTCCAAAGAATTCCTATACGTGGATGCTTGATCCCAAAACATGCGGTCCCTCAGAAGCCGAAGCTTCCCTTCACCGCTCCCTCCATACTCATTCTCGAAACCATCCTCAAGCAGTTCAAACACCACGCATAGTTCATCTAATTACTTGGCCTAGGTCAGAGCCATGTGACATTGTGGTTGTACGGGAAATCCCGGGTGGTTCTCCATGTTCCTATTAAATCAAGTGTTCTTAACAAGACCAACATATTCCATATTCATCAAGATGTCATAAACCTCCATGAACTAGTAGTAAGCAGCTAGCCTTTATTCTAGCATGAGTGTGATCCAAGGTAGTTCAAGGGTGTGGGTAAAAAGTCTATGTCCTTATTGGTTCCCATCATAATTGATGCAATATCAACATAAAGTAAAAGTGTATATGGCATGGTGTTTCAAGGGATCAAAATAGAATATGCTGAGGGGGAAGCCACTTGCCTTCCTCAGTGAAAAACTCCTGTTCTTCCTCAACAAAATGCTCTTGGTCTTCCTCTTCTTCAACCGGTACGTTCTCTACACGGCAATCAAGGCATACAATAAATGAATGACTAAACAATACATCAATCATTATGAAATGTCGTCAACGTGTTTCTACATCTACTGTTGACGCAGAGAGGAACGTGTGAGCGCAAGAATCACTCAAAATGGGTTTAAAACGGTGAAAATATGTTTAAAACAAGGTTCAGGGGCTTCTCTGCTATAAAACTAGACTCTCAGGAGCTAAAACTGAAGAAACCAAGGGCTTTTACGTAATTTTGTATATAAATAGAGGGTTCTATGTGCAAAACCGATAGCTCGGACTGCGGGTTCTATTTTTCAAAAGCTCGGGGCTTAAACGTAAAGAAAATGACTGATATGGAATTATTTTTGAACGGGGCTGGACCACGGGTTGATTTCCCATAAAGTCAGGGGCTCTTTAGCAAAATGGTTTAGCTGACCGTTGCGCCCTGGTTGACTCGATTCGGGGTGAATCTGGGCCGTCCGATCAAGATCCAGCGGTCGCAGTGAAAGGGGGTAAAAGGGGTCGCCGGCGGCGAGGTCCACGGCGGAGCTACGGCGGTGTCTCGCCGGAGCAACGTCGTTTTGGCGCTAGGATGCACGGTTTTGCTCGATTCAAGGTCCTCTAGAGAGCTGGAGTCATGGCGAACTCAACGGTGAGATCGGCGAACCGTTTTGTGCGTCGGGGATGGCCGGCGACGAGCGGCGGTGGGTGGCGAACCACGGCGAGGTTGCGCCCGAGGCTAGAGTGCACGATTCTCAGGGGTTTTTGGCTCGGGAGCAAGCTAGCGACACACGGAGTCCGCTGGTGAGGTTTGGGGTGCAAGACCCACGGTAGTGGCTACCGGCGGCGAACGGCGGCGGCCGGCTTTGCCACGGCGAGGTGGAAGCTAGGGCTAGGGGACACGGTTTGCGTTCGGGTTGAGCTCTATGGAAAGCTGGGTTCATGGTGAAGCTATTGAGCTAGCTCTCGTCGAAGCTCCGGCAAGGGAACATGCCGGCGACGAGTGGCGGCGGTCGGCTACCCATGGCTCACGGCGAACCGGGGTTAGTGGCTGTCAGGGACCCAAATTGAAGGCTAAAATTTGTCTCTGGGTTCTCGGGATTGCTATATGGGGTTTCAATTGGAAAGTCGAGCTCCGATGAGGCTCCACGGCGAGCGGCGGCGAGACGGAACGCCGCGGTAATTAAAATACAGAGGGGGGAAGGGAGAATGCTCACCACCTTACTCAAGATGGCGACGCGGTGGCAAAGAAGCGGCCGTAGATGAAGAAGAGGTTCAAACGACGGAGAAGCAGGGTGAGCTCCGTCCGGCGGCGAAAATGGCGACGGCGAGCTCCCAATACGGCAGCGTGGGCGCGAGCGAGTGGGAAAAGAAGTGGGACTGAGCCCGGGGGTGAGGTTGGGGCTTTATAGGCCGGCCAAGGCGGTTGCTCGTGGCGCGCAGGGGCCATTACGGCCTTAATGGCCTTGAAGGTGAAGGAATGGCGGTCATGGCGGCCGCTGCGGCGGGTTAAGGCGGTTGTGGCCGAGGGAGTGAAGGAGAGAGTGAAGGCGCTTGATTGGCAATGATTGGAGTTAAAGCGGAGTGAAGGAGGGGACGCGACGTGGCGCGGAAGACCCGCGAGGCTCGACTTGGTCGTGGGCTGGAGGAAGAAGACGGGTCTCACTGGTGGGGCCCAACAGTCAGCGAGCGCGGTCGCATGCGAGAGAGAGGAAGGTGGCTGATAGGTGGGCCCCGCTTGTCAGCGGGAGAAGGTGCAAGCGCGGGTGCGGAGAGAGAGCAGGCGCGAGCTTGGGCCGGCTGGGCCGCGTGCGCGGGGAAAGAGAAGAAGCAAAGAGGATTGGGCCGGCGCAGGGAAAAAGAAAAGAGAAAAGAGAGAGAGTGGACTGGGCCGGCTAGAAGAGAGGGGAGGGAAAAAGAAAAGGTTTAAGTATTTGTAAATTTTTCTCAACATTTTTCAGGTTTAAAACTTGACTCAAAACACAATGCACCAACATGTATGCACAAAATTCAACCTGTTCACTACAAAAGCTACACTACAAGTTCCTCACTTAATTAATTTTTATAGTGATTGTCTTTTTAGGGTGTTACACCGAGCTCACCTGCCGTCAGGTCACGGCGGCCTCTGACTTGCGACGCCGGCGAGGTGCCTGGCAACCGCGGCGAGAAGCCGAGAACAACCACCTCTGAGAAGCCGGCTAAATCCTACATGGAGGAGTGAGAAGAGTAGAGAGAATAAAGCAGGCTGTTCATGAAACGCCGGCTTGAAGCGGGCTGAGAGCAATCCCGCTGCTCCTATGGGTCACCATGATGACAAACAGTAAATGGTGCAGAATCTATATGAATAAAATAAAGAATAGTCATTTTGGATGGATGACGTGGCACTACTCTTCGCCGACGGAAGCAGTTCCTCTGCAGTTGGGCCTCTACCATTGAGTCACTGCCACGCGGGCTCCATAGAGCTTGGACCCACATGGCAGCGACTCAATGACAGAAGGACCAACTGCAGAGGATCTCGTTCGTCGACGGCCCTCTTAGGAGTGCTTCCTCGGAACGGGGTGGCGCGGGTTTGGTGTGGTTATTAGACCATTAGCAGCTTTACTTCTGTTTGTGTGCTCAACGACGTCACTCCTTCGACTCGGCCGCTCCTACAAGAACGCCAACTAATTAGCCAGCCATCCGGGTGACTGTATACGCTCACACCTTTTGCTCTCCTTTCCCATTGGCCTCATGTCTGACAACACCCCTTTTGGCTGGCTGCCCATGGACCCCGCCACCGCCGCCGCGCTCGCCGGCAACCTTCCCCACCCGTTCTCCGCCGCAGCTGCCCACGGCGTCGTGTACTACCTCAACCTTCCCCAACCGCTCGCCACGGTCTCGACCGCCACCGCAGCCGCGGTGGTGGCGAGGCAGCAGCGTCAGAACGAGGAAGAGGACGCGGCAGGGGTCCGCATGGTCCACCTCCTCCTCACCAGCGCCGGCGCCATCCAGGCCGGCGACCACTCCACCGCCCAAGACAGCCTGACCCAGGCGCGCTCCATCCTCGCCGGACTCCCCACTTCCACCGGGATCGGCCGCATCGCCAGGCACTTCGTCGACGCCCTCGCGCAGCGCATCTCGCCGGCGTCCGCGGCGGCGCTCCCTCCGCCGCCTCCGCCCGTGCTGGCCGATCTGCACAACCACTTCTACAACGCGGGCCCCTACCTCAAGTTCGCCTTCTCCACGGCGAACAAGGCCATCCTCGACGCGTTCCGGGGATGCGACCGCGTCCACGTCGTCGACCTCGGCATCATGCAGGGCCACCAGTGGCCGTCGCTCATCCACGCCTTCTCCCGACGCCACGGCGGGCCACCGCACCTCCGCATCACCGGCGTCGGAGCCACCGCCTCCGGCGACGTGCTCGCCGAGGTGGGGCGCCGGCTCAGGCAGTTCGCGAGCTCCCTCGACGTCCCCTTCACCTTCCGCGAGGTCCGCGTCGACGCGCTCGACGGGATCCCTGGCTGGATGCTCGGCGTCGTCCCCGGCGAGGCGCTGGCCATCAACTCCGTTCTCCAGCTCCACCGCCTCCTCGCCGAGGACGCCGACGACACGGCGGCGATCGACGCCGTGCTCCGCCTGGTGACATCCCTGCAGCCTCGGGTGTTCACGGTGGTGGAGCAGGAGGCGGATCACAACAGGCCGGCGCTGCTGGAGCGCTTCACCAACGCGCTCTTCCACTACGCCTCCATGTTCGACTCCATGGAGGCCGTGATGATGGGCCACCGCCTCCGCGGCGGCCTCGCCGGCGGCTTCGGCGTCGTGACCAGGGCGCTCGCGGAGGCGTTGCTCCGGGCGGAGATCCTCGACGTGGTGTGCGGCGAGGGGAGCGCCCGTGTGGAGCGGCACGAGCCGATGGTCCGGTGGCGCGAGAGGCTGGCGCGGGCCGGGCTGGCCCAGGTTCTGTTCGGCCCCGACGAGGCCCGGCATGCGGCGGCGCAGCTGGCCCTCGCGACGAGGATGATGGTCGCCGGCGGCCGCTCCGCCGGGTACGGCATCGTGGAGTGCGACGGAGCGCTCGCGCTTGCGTGGCATGGCCGCGCGCTGTACGCGGCCACGGCGTGGCGCGTGGCGACAAGATGGTGGGCTGCTGCTGGCAACGCGGTGCGCGACGAGGGCGGCAGCGGCAGGAACGGAAGCAGCGGCGGGAGTAGTAACGGACGCGGAGACTGGGCAAGTTTTGTCTAGGGCGGCGGAGATGGGGTAAGCATGCATGCAGTGACGACAGTGAGAGGAGGCCAGGAGGGGCGAGATTGCAGTCGAATAATTATCGTAATAATTAATTAATGGGATTGTGAACTGTTTTTTTCTTTTTTATTTCTTTTTTTTTTGTCTGTGTGCCAGCGTGTAAGCTTGCATTGGAATGATGAAAAATTCAGACCTCAGCCGCTGCTGAAGATAATCTTAAGTTTGAGATTTTGAAATGTTTTAGACGTGCCTCATCTTATGGAACATACAGTTGCTGAGCTTGAAAGTACTGGCGGCGAAATGGTCATTGATCCTTGCGGGTCTGATTCTCATGCTTTGATCGGCAACTCATTGTAATGACCACAGGACGTGTTTGCAGGCATATCTTGGTCTTTCTACTGAAACCATGAACAGAAACTCCCTTGGCACGTGAGCCCTGACCTGTGCAATGCCTTCTTCGTCTCGATCAGGAAGACCACTGATTGCCGATTGGGGCCTACGGTAGAGAAATAGAGACTTGAAACTGGGACGAACCAAGTGCTCCTACATGGTTATCACTTATCAGACCCCCAGTGATGGCCATGGCCTTGCCACAAGCACTAGGGTTCTGGTTTTCACGGACAGCGTGGCATGCTCAGACGGAGGAAGAAAACTCCATGACTCCAAAAGTGTTTCCAAATTTATTTATGCTAATTTCTAGGTCTATACAATTGGGGACGTAGCTCATATGGTAGAGCGCTCGCTTCGCATGCGAGAGGCACGGGGTTCGATTCCCCGTGTCTCCATCTTGTTAATTATTTTTTCTTTGATTTTCTATTACATTCCTGTAATCCTGTTTCAATGATTTTCTATTACATTCCTGTAATCCTGTTTCAATGCAACGAGAGGGTTATTCTCTGTTTAATCTCTGCCTGAGAAGGCTACAAATTATCCCACCCCCTTTTTGTTGCCTAAACTACAAACGCAAAAACTACATGATCATAGAAAGATCATACAAACTCTTTTGTGAGCATAATGGCAGTTGCTCTGCTTTTCATTATAGATTAGAATAGAGTTTACATACAAGAGAAAACATGGCCTCCGTGAAAATAAAAATTACATTAGGCACCAAGAAGAGCTGTAGGCTACTCCTCCCAACATGCGTGCGTCGTGTGCCAGTTTTGAATGTCCTGTTTGATTAGGAGAACAAGCTGCGGGACGGTCATCTCCTTGTTGTCAAACACCCTTCGGCATCTCTCCTTCCAAATATTCCAGGCGGTGTAGATGACAGCATGTTGAATTTTTATTGATTCAGGCTGATGCGTCGACTCGGTCATACATGTCCACCATTGGAGTAGTCTACGGTAATCATTGGGAGGGAGTTGTTGCGGGACAATGCCGATGTGAGTGAATGAGTTCCATACTTGAGCGGAGTAAGAGCATGTTGCCATCATGTGCGCTGCTGTTTCTGGCATCGCACGACATAAGGAGCAGATTGCATTTGTTTGGCCTCCTGTGTTGACGATGCGGTCAGCGGTCCACAACTTGTTTTGCAGAATTAGCCAACTGAAAAACTTGCATTTGCTTTCAGCCTTTGATTTCCACAATTTCTGCCAATCATGTTCGGCGAAGGTTCCGGCAAACTGAATCATATATGCAGAACTCGATGAATAGCTGTTGTTCGATGAAAAACGCCATACTATGTCGTCTGGTTGGTCATTAAGTTGTACGTCGCGGACAAGTGACCAAAGCTCGACATATTGGTTGATTTCCTCCATTGTAGATAGACGTCGCAGACCATGCTTCCAGCGGCCGTTGGTTAAGGCAGTCGCTGCTGTCTCATGTTTCTGCCATGCCAGTCTGTATAGGTCCGGCGCAATTTCTTTTGGGCTCTTCCCCTGCAGCCATCGATCATGCCAGAAGGTCGCCCAGTGACCATTGCCCAAATAAAACGTTATGATCCTTTTGTCCAACATGAACCCATTTTTGCCATCATAGAAACAATCCTGGCCCTGCTGCCCGATCGGATTCGTGGGCACAACCTTCTTCGAGTACTATTGTACTAAGCGCCGTACTCAGGTCGCGTACATCGTATGCGACTAACGTAACGAACCGAGTCCGATCGGAGCAGTGTACATCCTAAGCAATGCAGTTAACCTACGTGCGTTCGGTGATCAACTTGGATTAAGAACGAGCGATAAATAGCGGCCTCCCCCATTAGCCTCCCTTGTCGTAGTTTGTGACTCGCATACTTCTCTGCCTGCCTTCCTTCCTTCCTTCCGGCGGCGATCGACTTGATCGCTTCTTGCCCACACCGGCCGCCGGCGAACCATGTGCTCCATCGCTCCATTTCTCCTTCCCGGCGTCGCCCCTCGCGCCGCGCCCGTCCTCGACGTTCGCTGCCCCACAATGGCGACATACGCAGAGGGCGTTCCTGCAGCCACATGGTACGGCTCCGGCTACGAGGATGACCATGCTTCCGACATCGGCGCGTTGCTCCGAGGCATCGACGCCGTCGTGCGGCCGCCCAAGCCCGCTGACCTTCCGATGCCATCCATGGATTTTCTGGCCCAGTCTCGCCGCCACGGCGATCACGACGCCCACTTCAGGGCCATGCTCACCGGCATCCACAGCATCCGCGTTCCAGAAGACGGCCTGATGGCTTCCGTCTCCATGGACGCTAACGACGCCACCCCGACGACTCCCGTAGCGGTTCTTGAAGCGCCACGCAGCAATGGCGGCAACGACGATGCTGAAGCGATCACCACCATCAAGGCGAAGTCGCCCAAGAAGAAGCAGCAGCAGTGCGGCGAGGAGTACGACGGCGACATCGACGCGGCTTTCCGGGTGATGGAGACAGACCCCATGGAGCGTCCATCGGAGAACTACCTCAGCCGTACACAGGCCGGAGCCATGATGATGACAGACCGCGCCGGGCTCATCGAGAAGATGCACCGCTTCTCCAGGTACTACGAGCTCGCCCCTGGCACGCTCCACCGCGCCGTCTCCTTCGTCGACCGCTTCCTCTCGGCCAAGAAGATCACCGGCGGCGACCGTCACGGCCAGCTCCTCCTCCTCGGCGCTACGGCCGTCTTCGCCGCGGCCAAGTACGAGGACAGGGCCACCTCGTGGAGGATCAACGCCGACGCCGTCGCCTTCTACGCCGGGTCCACCCGGCTCGAGGTCCTCGACGCCGAGCGCGAGCTGGTGGCCACGGTGGGGTACCGCCTCGGTGGCCCCACGGCCTACACGTTCGTCGACCACTTCATGAGGCACAGCCATGGAGACTCTCAGGCGGTGTTGGTAAAGTCCCTGGCGCACCACCTGGCTGATATGGCGCTGCTGGACTACCGCTGCGTGGCGTTCCTGCCATCTGCCGTGGCGGCGTCGGCGATCTTCCTGGCGAGGCTGGCGCTGGGCTGCTGCTACTCGACGGCGCCGGTGGCGGGGTACGTGCCCGAGGACGTGAGCGAATGCATGGAGGCGATCTACGAGATGCACGAGAACGTGTCGGTCTGGCCAGGTTGCTCCCAGATGGTGGCGACCTTTGAGCTCACTACTCGGCTCACATACTCCTTGCCTCCGCCGTCTTTGCTGATCGGCACACGTTGAACCTGAACAAACATGTGCTGCTGCAGCTGCTGCTAAATGGAGTATAAAGGTTTCAGTAGACCCTGGCTAGGTATAGCAACCGTTCGTCGAGTTGTAATGTTGACATGTACATCTGAATTTAAGGCAGTGGATCCCTGAACTTGAGATTTGTTTGTTTCGGTTTGTAATGTTTATACTAGATGGATTATTGGAACTCAGATTAATTTGTTGTTTGTAAATGAAGATGTCTTATTATATAGTCTACCAAGTATTGTGATACGTGATATGATCTAACTTGAAAATTCTTGGGTCGAAGATGTTTGCAAATGAAGTAGTATTGCACAGTAGTAAAGGACTGAGAAATTGCACTGCGATGGGCATAAAACATGCCCGTCAGAGAAGTGATATGGTTTTACATCGAGTGGGGTAGAACCGTTGAATAGGCGATTACATTTCAAGTACACTGATACTATATTGACAATGACCAACTATTGCTAAGGTTCAGGATTCGTTTCATAATAATTTACTACACTGGATAAAACAGACAAAAACAACATTCGTTCAGCATATTTTTTGAAAAATAGATAATAATGAAAAAAATCGAGCTCGTATAAATGCAGAAACTGAACCAAAAAGGTTCGCAGGTGATCTAGGATTGGCGTCCTTGGCGGCTAAACCCGAATTCCGGCCACCATGTTGCGCTTGGCGGTGAGCTTGGGTGGTGGGCACAGCAGCTGGCCGTAGGGGTGGCGACTCCAAGTTTACCAATGGCGGATATTGTGACGCCACAGTTGGATCTCTGCCACTGCATTGGCGGGGCCACGCCGCTGCAGCAAGAAACCACATGGCTGCGCTCGTTCCCCTCTCTTTTCTCTGGCTTCATAAATACAATATCAAATCATCAAAATTGCCTACATAATAACCTATTTATTACCCGTACAACTCTCATTGAGACTTACCTAAAACCTCCTCCAGAAAGGCTACATTAGCTAGCTCACAGCAACTCATCTTATCATAGCAATTATTTTTGTAATTATTTTATGTTTAGTACTCTTAATTAGTGTCCAAACATTCGTTTTGATAAGTTTGCAAACCTTTTCACGAATTAATCAGGGCCATAAGATAGACCATTGGAAGAGATGTTGATCTCTTATATGAGTTGACCTCTAGCTGGATTGGTTAGATGGTCTCTGTAATACTCCTCAGGTCCTGAGTTCGACTCCCCGTGGAAGCGAATTTCAGGCTGGGGTTAAAAAATCGCATCGTCTGTCACCACGCTAGAGCACAGGTCGAAGGCCCAGCCCAGGTCTGCCGCTGTGTAAGGGAGGGGCAGGTGTTGGCGTTCCTTTGCTACACCTTATTAGTGCCATTTAGGTGGAGTTTTTGGACTAATTCATATACTAACCCGTCACTTGGCATGTGAAGTAACCTCGTTGTCGCATATGCCCATATTTTTGGAAGATGTTGGTTTGCAAGTTTTTGAGCTATAAATGAGCACATTTGGATGAAGACCGAGATCGTGACCGACTACCAAGGATGTGCACATGCAAAGGCTTCGAGAACACAGTTGGATGACTTTGGGATCGAAGGAAATCCAACAGACATATCAAAGATTCAATCATACCTCGAAGCAAACGACGTCAAAAGGGCCACATATGTGAAGGACATAAGTTACCAATTTAGAGAGGAGTTCGCACGCGAAAGCAGAGGCCGAGATGGGCCAAAAATGGGCTAGGCCAGCCAGCCCAATGGGCCCCTAGCTGGCCGGCCTGGGCCCTTTTTGCACCGCCTCTCCTTCGAGCTAGAGTTCCCTCAGACTTTTTAAAGCTTATGTTTTATTGAAACCCGATGCTAATTCCCACCAGAGAGCCGTCGTATTGACGAAACACACACCGGAGGAAGCCGACGACCGCGGCAAGATTGGAGGATGGCGAAGATCTTCGCCGAGGACTTCTACACCATGAACTCCGTCGCCAAGACTAGCTTTATAGGGTGAAGGCCTCATTTGTCGATGGAGTTGTAAGGTGACATTGGTTTATAATCGCCGATATACTTTGTGAATTTGATCTATCTTGTATATAGAATTCGGTTCCCTAGGTTTGATGTGCTTGTACTCCTAGTGCTGTGTGACGAGTGTGGGGGAAACAACATCGGCTTTCGGAGCTCGATAGATTAGATTCACACTTTAACTCGGTGATTGCATATCCTAGCGATCCTAAAACCCTAGGGGCAAACGTTCTCTACATCTTGTGCTCTCGCTAACCTAACCTCACATTCTTAACCCTAGACTTATTTAGATTAAACTCGAGGAGGTGGCGTGGCGCGGCCTGGCTTGGCGGCGGTGGCGAGGAGCTCTGCCCGAGCTAGTGTCTATGGCGTGCATAGGAGCCACATTCGGCCAGGCGGCGGTGGTGGCCGGGCGCGAGTGGATGTCTCCGTTCGCCGTAGCTTCGAGTGCGTGGTTGCCGGGAAGGAGCTCGGCGGCGGGGAGGAGTCAAGGAGGTGACAGGGGAGAGGAGGCGGACGAGAGGAGTTACGGTTGAATGCCTCCCAATACGGAGGGTGAAGGCTCTGAACTGGGGAAAGGTGTGCGGAAGGGAAACGAATGCCGTGGGGTATTTGGCTTCAATTCTGTTTCCCAATTCCAGTGACATCCAAACGGTGGAATTGGGAGCAGCAAATTCCAATTCCAAATTCAAGGCTTCAATGCCAACATCCACTGTAGAACTTGCTTTGGCATGATGATGATGATACGTTTTGCATGGTCTTTTCAAGCTAGAGTACGATCTGTCTGTCTTGAGTTTCGTGCCAATTTATGTTGTCATCGTTGAAAGACCTGTTAGAGGCAAAAATGCATGGTGGCATGCCCAGTGGAAACGTGCCCAAGAGCATTGATCAAAGTTACAGACTTATTATGGTAGGCAACGGAAGAAGGACCTTATTCTGAACCAAAAATTGAGTCCACGGGGACAACATATGCAACATGACACCTACACTGACAATTGCCGTGTCCGAGAGGACAGTGGCGCAACACCAATGGGCCATAAGCCCCCCCCTGAAACAACCGCTACTACCTTGCCTCCACATCGTAGTTGTTGCCAGTGTCGCTGGCACGGGAGCACCTTGGGGTCTGATTGGTTCTCTTCTGAGTAGAACCTAGCTCATCTCCACTCAGCCTGGATCCCACGGCCCAGGCTCTGCACATGCAAGCCTCCTAGATAGGTTTCTGATTGCGTGCGTCTAGGCTAGACCGAGCCAGCGATTGGTTCCTTGCATGAGACTTCTTTTCATGTGACTGCAAGTAGGCCCACATACACCCACTCGCATCGCCGGCTAGGCTCACTAGAAACGAAGAAAATTTCTGCACCCATAGAGCCAGGTTGCGGTGGCCATTTTGCACCGGACGGTTCAAGCCCACTTGCTTCTCCCAGGAAACCAATCGCGAGCAGTTGCATGACGGGAGCCTAGTTGTGCTCAAATGCAAGCAACCAATCAGCCCCTTAGGTTCGGGGATTATGGGTTTCGGGGCGGGATTGGTTCACCAAAGATAGAAATCGCCAGGGGGAGACCAGCCTGATGGTGTTGGCGTGTTGGCGGTGGGTGGGCGGTGGTGAGGCGGCACTGGCCCCACCGGCCGTGGGTAGGAGGAGGAGGAGGAGGAGGGGGCAGGTGGGGGAAGTCGACGGGCTCTTCTCATCCAACTAGGCAGACCCGAGTCACCCTGTCACGCACGGTTACGTCATGGGAGTGATCGGGGTGGTCGGATGGAAACCTCCAGCCAGACACTCCCTCACTCTCCCTGGCGCTCCTCTGCTATGCTTACTGATTGCACGTGGATATTGTTTTGACCGGTAAACCCACATGGATGCACACCTCGTAATGTAAGTATCTAAATTAAATTTTGATTGCATTGTTGTGTTTGGTACGACAAAATCTTTGAAACTAGACCACACTTGACTAGGTTTAGTCTTTTTTTTTGAATTTTTTTATGTAGTTGGAACAACTCACTTCATCTTAACTTCAAATAAATAATTTCAACTCATGGAACAAATCATTATACAAAAGGAACATAATTTTTTATGTGGAACAATTCATTTCATCTTAACCTCAAACAAATAATCTCAAGTTATGAAATAAATCATTATACAAAAGGACAAAACTTCATACAAGTGGAACAATTCAATTCATGTTAACTTCAAACAAATAATCCCAACTAATGGAACTAGTAATTGTACAGGAGGAACAAAATTTACATGAGTAGAAAAAATATTGTACAATAAATAATATAGAAATACAAAACCAACATAATGGCATCATAGAAATATTATGCAAACAATTTAATTAAGATCATGGAACATCATATATATACTCGCGAACAATCCAAATAACATTGTGAAATATCTCATGATGAGCGTTATGTCCAATAAAAAGTTATACCCTAGAAAACAAATCATATGTACTCGGGGAACAAATATATGTATGCATAGAATAAAACTCCAAACTCGTAGAACAAATTGTAGCTCATTGATTGATATTACGTGAACAATCCGAACTATATAATGGAACATTTAACAAATGCTAAGAGAACCATCCATCTACATGGTGGGATATTTGATGAGTACAGTCTAAATACACTAGATAGCATCAGATGTACAATTTAGAAACAATACAAATAATACTATCGGACAACACTTTTTTTATTGAATAGAACAATAAAAATAAATATTCCTAACCAAGATATTACAAAAAAAGAATTAAAATAAAAAAGAAAATAAAGGCGCTGAAATTGTGAAAAAATGAAAAGCGAAAGGGAAAATAAAAAGTAAAGGGAAATAAACATTACAATAGAGGAGGAAAACTTTTTAAAAGAAGTGATAAAAGAAGCAAATGCTGGAGCAAGCAGGAATGGAAGAAAAAACGAAACAACTAAAAGCGAGGGTACGTGTCTCGTTTGCTAGGTACTCCCTCCATTTCAAATTAAAATTAGTTTGATTTTTTTACCCTAAATTTGTCTGCTCGTCTTATTTAAAAAATAGGTGCAAACATAATTGAATTTTAAGCTTTCCTTGAAGAACTTTGGTTAATAAAGCAAACCATAACAATAAAAATGTCATTTTGTAAAAAAAAAATAATAAGACAAGTTTCGTGCACTAAGGCCTCTGAGGAGATTATCACTTATTCAAGGCCTGAATTGTTCATTTGTCTGTTAGAGAGAATCGATGTGGACCAAAGAGCACAAATCCTTCTCTTATTCTGGAGAGCATGGCATTGGCGTAATGATTATGTTCATGGAAATGGCACATCTTCTGTGGTAGGGTCTGCAAAATACTTAGTAAGGTATCTGAGCTCTCTTTTGAACATCAACCGGGGGACTATGGAGTATGGAGGATGTAAAAGGCAAACAACCAATTAGTCAAAGTTGGACATAGGAAACATGGCAAGCACCGTCTGAAGTGTGGGTCAAATTAAATGTGGATGGTGCCTTTCAAAATACTGGTGATGCTAGTTTGGGTGGAATTATTTGAGACCACAATGGCAATGTAATCATCTCAATGTTGTCTGTTCTTCATCACTGTGCTTCGGTTGAAGAGGTTGAGGCCCTAGCTTGCCGTGAAGGGGTGCGGGTGCGACTAACACCGGAATGGGTGAGAAAGGCAACTATCTTGGAGTCTGACTGCTCTAACGTGGTTGCAGCTCCGTGTGCCCCAAATGCATATAGAGGCAAAACGTCACATACTAATACTATAAATGAGATAAAAGAAGCCATGCAGTTTGTGAGGTTAACAATGTTAGGAGAGAGTGCAATAGAGTAGCTCATGAACTAGCTCATTTAGCTAAAAGAATGGTGCAATGTGGAGAGAAAATGGACCGATTTGTGTCTGCTCATGGAGGATTGTAAACACTTGATCCCTGGAAAAATATATGCATCCTTTTCCTGCAGAAAAAGAAGAATAAGTAATGGACTCCAGGAGATGAAAGCGACATTTTTCAAGCTGAGAAGAGCGAGGGGGAATTACCGCCAACGGTTTATGCCCATCGACACGAGTTATGATAAGCAGAACCTTCGATTTTTATTCTTTAGCGCCGTACTCGGTCGCGTACATCGTATGCAACTAACGTGACGAACCGAGTCCGATCGGAGCAGTGTACATCCTACGCAATGCAGTTAACCTACGTGCGTTCGGTGATCAACTCGGTGATAAATAGCGGCCTCCCCATTAGCCTTCCTTGTCGTAGTTTCTGACTCGCAAACTCGATCCACCACCACTTTCTCTGCCTTCCTTCCTTCCTTGCTGCGGCGATCGACTTGATCGATCTCTTCTCCTCCAGGGGGTCTCCTTGCTTCTTGCCCCGCCGGCGAACCATGTGCTCCATCGCTCCCTTCCTGCCTCCCGGCTTTGCGGACGTTCCTGCAGCCACATGGTGCAGGCACGGATATGTCGACGACGACGCCGACATCGGCGCGTTGCTCCGAGGCATCGACGCCGTCGTGCGCCAGCCCAAGCCCTCCGATCTTCCCAAGCCGTCCATGGACTTTCTTGCGCAGTCTCGCCGCCACGGCGACCACGGCGCCAACTTCAGGGCTATGCTCATCGGTATCCACAGCATCCGCGTTCCACCCCCCGGCCTGATGGACGCTCAAGACGCCACACCGACGACGCCCGTAGCGGTTCTTGAAGCACCACGCAGCTACGGCGACGACGACGATGCCGCCAAGGGCGACACGATCGCCACCATCAAGACGACCTTGCCCAAGAAGAAGCAGCGGGATTGCGGGGCCGAGTACGACGCCGACATCGACGCGGCTTTCCGGGTGATGGAGACAGACCCCATGGAGCGGCCCTCGACGGACTACCTCAGCCACGCACAGGCCGGAGCCATGATGATGACCGACCGTGCCGAACTCATCAAGAAGATGCACCGCTTCTCCAGGCACTACGACCTCGCCCCTGGCGCGCTCCACCCCGCCGTCTCCTACGTCGATCGCTTCCTGTCGGTCAAGAAGATCACCGGCGGCGACCGCCATGGCAAGCTCCTCCTCCTCGGCGCTACGGCCGTCTTCGCCGCGGCCAAGTACGAGGACAGGGCCACATCGTGGAGGATCAACGCCGACGACGTCGCCTTGTACGCCGGAACCACCCGGAGCGAGGTCCTCGACGCGGAGCGCGAACTCGTCGCGGCGCTGGGCTACCGCCTGAGTGGGCCCACGGCCTACACGTTCGTCGACCACTTCATGAGGCACCACGGCCATGGCGACTCTCACTCTCAGACGCTGTTGATAAAGTCCCTGGCGCACCACCTGGCTGACATGGCGCTGCTGGACTACCGTTGCGTGGCGTTCCTGCCGTCCGCTGTGGCGGCGGCGGCGATCTTTCTGGCGAGGCTGGTGCTGGGCTGCTGCTCGACGACGGCGCCGGTGGCGGGGTACGTGCCCGAGGACGTGAGCGAATGCATGGAGGCGATCTACGAGATGCACGAGAATCTGCCGGTCTGGCCAGGTTGCGCCGAGATGATGGCGGACTTTGAGCTCACTACTCGGCTCACATACTCAATGCCTCACTACAGTGCATTGACCTGTAGAAAGTAGACACTTGTGCAACTAGGAGTGTTCTGATGTGCAATGTTCATGTATGGATGTATGGAATCTAGGGCAGTGGTTCTTGGAATGGAACTCAGCTTGTGCCTGTCTCGGCCTGTAATGTTCATGTGATGTACTACAACTGGATGAATTGTTACAACCCAGTTTGGTTGCTGTAAATGGATGCTGTCTTTTTTTCCCCAATTAATTTGTGATATTATCTGTTTTGGAATTGTTGGGTTCAAGATGTTGCTAAACGTCGCTTAATTTTCTGATAGAAAAGCGATTCTGTGATAACGTGTAACAGAGTCACGACGCCGGTCGCATTTCGTATCTAAGTTACAGATACTATACGTGGAAGTCGTAACCAAAATCCTCAGCAACCGGGACGTCCCAAAAACATTATGCAGTTTTTTTAAGAAAGCAAGAGTCCGACAACACCATTTAGCACCTCCATGCCCCCTTATCATCTCTTGCATTCCGTTGTTTCAAGTTTTTAACATCCTGCAGCTGTTACAATTCATGAGCATCACACTTCTTACATATGAAAGTCTATATGACATAGATACTGAAACTGCTCGACCATACTTTTCCAAATCCTGCTGCAAATCATGCAAGGCGTGCAAGCGGCCGGGCAGCGCGTGCCAGGGCTCGAGAGAATGGGCGCTGCACCTTCTGTTTCATTTACAAAGCTAATACTTAGATACAATTGGGATTAGATTCTTTACAGGTTATACTAGAGCTGTCAGAACCAAGAATCACATGCCTATGGCTCTTGACGCCGAAAGCTCAGCTTCTCCATCCACTTCGTTTCCTGCTACAGTGCCTGACGCCTGTCACAATTTTCAGATGAATATTATACTGGCAGCCAATGGAGTCGATGTGAAGGATAATGATCCAGCAGCGTCAAGTGGGGAAGTCAATCCAATGAGTTAGTGCTTCTTACTTTGATCTGGGAGAGATATCGATCCAAGGCACCATCACCGTAAAGGATCTTGGCCCCACAGCCAGGTTGCTCCGCTGATCCTACTGCATCCTCATCCACAACCACCGCATCAATTCGCTCCTCCCCAGATTTTGCATCTGGAATCTGTAAGAAAGCAGCAAATCTTAAAAGTGATAGAGATGCCAGTCCCATAGAGTTTATGAATAGGGTCAATGAAAGGAGGCCAAAGTCATCATGGTACAGACCTCATACATGGAATCCATGAGAATATTCTCAAGGATAGTTCTTAATCCCCGTGCACCTGTATTTTTGGACATTGCCTTTTTGGCAATTATTCTAAGCGCCCCATCTGTAAAATGAAGCTTAACCTGAAATCCAATGTTGAGTCAAGATAAGACGCCAGGAAGATATTACTATGTGCATGCTTTCATCGAAGTATACTCACATTATTCATGCTAAATAATTTCTTGAATTGTTTGCCCAAAGCATTTTTTGGCTCCATGAGAACCTAGAAAGATAGTTGCATTAGTGCTTCATGAGAGACCCAGACATATAGAAATATGGACATATACATAGAATTCTCCAGGTAAGGGATACCTGGACAAGCTGGTCCTCATTTAAAGCAGCCAAGCTGACAAGGACCGGAAAGCGTCCAATAAATTCCGGGATAAGTCCATATGCTATTAGATCGCCACTCTCAACCTGAGTAAAGGGTATGCATTGGAACATCTGTAGGACAGAAAGTCGTCTAAATCAAATAGGAGACCTCTACTCACTGATTCCAATAAGGATGATGTCACTTGAGCACTTGAAATGCCACCGGCCCTCATGTTTGCACGGACTGGTGCCCCAAAGCCAATAGAAGAATCCTGCCGCCTTTTTTTTGGAGGTAAAAGAGAAGCGGGAAACACCTTAGATGAAAACAGAGGAAACACCAGAGTACCAGATAGCATACATAGAGGTAATGCTAGTACCTCTCTGATATGGTTTTCTCCAAGTCCACAAAAGCACCACCACAAATAAAAAGAATGTCTTTTGTATCTATCTGCATGGACATGAAGACCATACAGCAATGTAATTAACTTAGAATGCAAACATTGGTCAATTACATGAAGACCATGGTTGCTTAAGAATGCAAACATTGGTAATTACATTCTTAAGAAAGATCGAGATTTAATTGGAAGTTTTTTTTTAACTTAGACCACATTTGCAACACAAAGAAACAGTTTGGCATTTTTTTTTCCCAAAGCAGTTTGTAGATCAAACATATCCGATTTATTATGCTTTTACAACAAAGTAATGGTCTTCACTGATCACCACTGCTGCTGTTTCATATAGAAGTCCAAGCTGACCATATGCATGTAGAGGCATGAAGCTCAGAAAATATTCAATTAAATTGGACGATGCATACCCAGATACCCCTGTCAAGTTGTTCGGTGCCGGTATAACCCGGCTGGTAACAGGCGACAGAGGGAGAGGATCAAGTCCTCCCTGCTCTGCGCTTAGGAGAAGTAGATGGAGAAAGATTGATCTATTGCTTAAACTGTTTGAGATTACAGGACCCTTATTTATAGGCCTCCTTTCCTCATACACAAGCAACCAACAAACTCCCTCATGATAAGCCTCCAATCTCAACTAATCTCAATCCTAACGAACTTATTCTTATCTCCTAACCTGAACTAACCTATCTTTGAGCCAGCCAAACGGACCTGACTACGGGAAATTCTAACTATCTGGCGCCTAATCCTCCTTTCTCACCTTGGCGCGCCGTGTGTAGACTTGGCCCCACATAACATCTCTCCCCCCCCCCCTCCTCGAGCAACAGCTCGTCCGCGAGCTGAAAAGCAGGATAGCGGAGGCGGAACTAGTCCAAGTCTTCCCAGGAAGCTGCTGATGGAGGCAAACCAGCCCATTGCACCAAAATCTGGCGGACACCACGACATAAGCGAGCTTGGACGGCACGATCTGGAACTTGCACAATGGCGCCATGGTGCACTGGAGGCAGAGCGGGCGGCGCGTCTGGAGGTGTGCCAACAAACTTCTTTAGGAGACCAACATGGAAGACATCATGAAGACGTGCACCCGGAGGCAAATCGAGCCGGAAAGCCACCTTGTTGACAGCCGCCACGATCTTGTAAGGCCCAAAAAACCGCTGACGAAGCTTGCCATGCTGCTGAGACTACAGGGAACCATGAGGGCGATGGTGTAGACGAAGCCAGACCCAATCACCCACCTGAAACTCCACCGGACGATGGTTACAATCATACTGCTGCTTGGCCAACTGTTGCATTTGTTCCAAGCGAAGGCGCACATCCTGGAGAAATGCATCACGTTCCGCCAACGACTGAGCAACGGCCACCACCCGAACGTCGCTGGCATCATACGAACGAAGGGACGGCGGGTCGCGGCCATAAACCACCTTGAACGGCGTCTCCCGAAGAGCAGTGTGGAAGGCCGTATTGTAAATATACTCAGCCCAAGGCAACCACCGAAGCCATTGGCGAGGCCGATACCCAGTCAAGCAACGAAGATACATGCCGATAGCCTTGTTGACAGCTTCCGTCTGACAGTCGGTTTGGGGATGGAAGGCAGAGCTCATGAGTAAATCCGAACCGGAAGCACGAAAGAGCGCGCGCCAAAAAGCTGATGTGAACACCGGGTCACGGTCAAAAACAATGGACGTCGGAATGCCATGGAGACGCACAACCTCCGCAAAGAACACCCTGGCCACTGATTCTGCTGTATAAGGATGACCCACGGGAATGAAGTGCGCATACTTTGAAAAACGATCCACGACGGTGAGGATGACCGATTTGCCGCCAACCTTGGGTAAACCTTCAACGAAATCCAAGCTGATGTCCTGCCACACACCCATTGGGACTGGCAGAGGTTGGAGGAGGCCGGTGGGCTGGAGGTGCTCCGCCTTGTTGCGCTGACACGACCGACAAGCGCGGACGAACTCCTGGACGACCGCCCGAGCATTGGGAACATGAAAGTCACGTCGGAGCCGGTGCAGAGTGCGTTGAATACCTTCATGATTGTCGTCATGGACTGCAGAGAGGATGACCGGTAGCAGGGGGAACGCAGCTGGAACGAACAGGCGTTGTTTGAAGGTGACCAGGCCATCCACCACCCGCCACGGTTCCCCCAACTGGCCATCCGTGATCTGGGCACGCAGCTGAATGAGTTCTGCATCACTGGTCGCCGCGGCGCGGAAATCATCGAGGAGGTCAAAGGATGGCATGGAGATGGCAGACAAAACCATGCCATCAACCTGCACGACAGCCACCTCCGCGTCGCGTCGGGATAAGGCGTCGGCAACCACATTGGTGCGGCCAGGTTTGTACTCCACTGTAAAATCAAAACCCAAAAGTTTGCTTACCCAATGATGCTGAGGAATTGTTGCCAACCGCTAGTCCAGGATGTACTTGAGGGGCTGATGATCAGTGCAAACGACGAAGGAGCGCCCCCAAAGGTAAGGCCTCCAGTGGCGCACCGCTTGGGCGAGGCCGATGAGCTCACGTTCGTACGCAGCTAGGCCACGATGTCGGGGAGGGAGAGCACGACTGAAGAACGCGATGGCACCGTTGCCTTGGTGCAGGACCGCCCCAATCCCAGACCCGGACGCATCGCACTCGACGATGAAGGGCTTGGTGAAGTCCGGAAGAGCGAGGACAGGAGCCGAAGTTAGTGCCAGTTGGAGCTGGTTGAAGGCGACATCGGCCTCAGCGGACCAGTGGAAGGAGTCCTTGAGGAGGCCCGTCAGGGGGGCTGCGATGGCGCCAAAACCACGGATGAAGCGCCGGTAGTATCCTGCGAGGCCCAAGAATCCACGCAAGGCACGGACGGATCAGGGCCGTGGCCAATCCATGACTGCCTGGACCTTGCTGGTGTCCATGGCGACGCCTGTCACGGAGATGACGTGGCCAAGATACACCACCGAGGACGTGCCGAAGGTGCACTTAGACTGCTTGAGGAACAACTGGTGCTCCCGTAGGGCGGTGAACACAGCTCGGATGTGTCGAAGGTGGTCGGCCCAGGAGGGACTGTAGATCAAGATGTCGTCGAAGAAGACGAGGACGAACTGGCGTAGGAACGGCCGCAACACCCCGTTCATTAGTGCCTGGAAGGTCGCCGGAGCATTGGTGAGGCCAAACGGCATGACGAGGAACTCGTAGAGCCCGTCGTGCGTTCGGAACGCAGTCTTCTCGACGTCGGCGGGGTGCATCCGGACTTGATGATAGCCGGAGCGTAGGTCCAGCTTCGTGAAGAACCTAGCCCCAAGCAGCTCGTCCAGAAGCTCCTCCACCACCGGGATGGGGAACTTGTCCTTCACGGTGCGATCGTTGAGGGCGCGGAAGTCAACGCAGAGACGCCACGATCCATCCCCCTTCTTGTTCAGTAGAACCGGTGCTGAGAACGCGGAGGAGCTTCGGCAAATGAGGCCTTGCTCTTGCAGCGCGCGACACTGGCGCTCCAGTTCATCCTTCTGCAATTGGGGATAACGATATGGCCGAACCGCAACGGGGGAAGTACCTGGCAGAAGGTGAATACGGTGAGCACATGCGCGTGGCGGCCAGACGGGGTTGCGAATATGGTGGCGAATTCCGCCAAGAGGAGCTCCAGAAGGTTGTCGCCGATGGCGACGCGTAGCTGGGGACTCGCCGGGCTAGGAACACCCTGCCAGCGAACACGACGGTTGCAGCGCCAAAAGGACATAGTGTGCTGGCCGAAATCCCACAGGATGGGACCCAGCGTCGCCAGCCATTCTGTCCCCAGAATCATATCATAGCCACCAAGAGGGAGCACGAAGACGTCCGCCCTGAACGCCTCCCCGCCAATAGAGAACGGGGCATCGCGGAAGACGCCAGCGCACGCCACCCTGTCCCCATTGGCGACGGTGACCGCGAGGTTGTCGCGGGGGATGAAGCAGAGGCGCACGTGTTCAGCCACCGGAGTGGAGACGAAGTTGTGTGTCGAGCCCGAGTCCAGGAGAGCGGTGAGAGCAATGCCGCCCATGTGCACGACGATCTGCATGGTGTCCCGCGTGCGGATCCCCGCAATGGCGATGAGGGAAATCTTGGGGTCGTCAGCATCTGCCGTGGTGTCGGGGGGGGGGGGGGTCGGCGTCGTCGCTGTCGTCGAGCTCGAGAAGGAAGAGACGAGCGCAAACACGGTTGTGTCCGCGAACGTACTTCTCGTCGCAATTGAAGCATTGGCCGTTGCAGCGGCGCTCGTCGAGTTCTGCCGGGGAGAGGCGGCGCACAGTGCGGCCCGCCACTTGTACCGTCCCGGGGGCAGACGGAGGGGGCGCACCCGTCGATGTGGCAGTGGACGCAGCCTGTGGCGTCTGGGGCGCCGGTAGGAGTGCGCGCGGCGTCGACGAACGGCTGAGCCTAGGTGGCGGCGTCGTCACCTGTTCACGGCGTTCGAAGGCGCGGGCGAGGCTCATGGCGGCCTCCAAAGATTGTGCCCCCTGAAGCTGGACATCGATGCTGAGGGGTTCCTGCAGCCCGGCCGTGAAGAGTTGGATCTGCTGGTCCTCATTCAGAGGCCCTACACGCGTGAGGAGGGCGAGGAAACGCTCCTGGTAGTCGGCCATCGTGCCGGTGCGGCGACAGGCTGCGAGCTCACCCAATGGATTAGATCGCAGGGGAGGCCCGAAACGTATGTCGAGCAGGTTGCAGAAACGGCGCCACGATGGTGCTCCCTCATCGCGCTCGACGCGCATGTACCATTGTTGGGCAGCGCCGTGGAGATGCAAGACAGCGAGCCAGACTCGCTCCTCCTCCAAGGTGCGTTGTCCACGGAAGTAGTGCTCGCAGCAATTGATGAAGGGCAGAGGGTCGGCGGTGCCGTCAAACGTGGGGAAGTCCAGCTTGTGGAAGCGGGTGTTTCCCATGGGACCCTCCTTGCGGTGGTGGAGGAGTTCCGGACCTTGCGACTGCAAGATCATCTTCTTCTGGCTAGCCTCAATGCGAGCAAGCCGTTCTTCCAGAGATTGCAGGACGTCAAACTTCGTGAGGAGGGCGGCCATCATCTGACGATGCTCCTCTTCGGCCTTGGTGTTGGAAGCGGAAGAGGAGTCCTTGAGGACGTCGTCACCCATGGCGCAGGAGAGCTGGTCGCTCTAATACCAATGTTAGGTGCCGGTATAACCCGGTTGGTAACAGGCGATAGAGGGAGAGGATCAAGTCCTCCCTGCTCTGCGCTTAGGAGAAGTAGATGGAGAAAGATTGATCTATTGCTTAAACTGTTTGAGATTACACGACCCTTATTTATAGGCCTCCTTTCCTCATACACAAGCAACCAACAAACTCCCTCATGATAAGCCTCCAATCTCAACAAATCTCAATCCTAACGAACTTATTCTTATCTCCTAACCTGAACTAACCTATCTTTGAGCCAGCCAAACGAACCTAACTACGGGAAATTCTAACTATCTGGCGCCTAATCCTCCTTTCTCACCTTGGCGCGCCGTGTGTAGACTTGGCCCCACATAACACAAGTAGCCTAAAGAAATCAATTGACAGATTCCAAAATTTAGTACTCTACAGCATTAAAGCAGGGTCCAGGACCTGTTGGTGTCACTAAATTGTAGATCATCTCAATGGAGTATTGGAGTCACAGCGTGGAATAACACGGACCAAGACAATAGACTTCAGTTATGAAACAGAAAAGTAATGTGACCATGTCTCAACATTTATCTCTTTGGGCTACCGTTCAGGATGAGGTGAAAAAGATGTTGAGACTCTTGTGGGGTACAACATCATAAATGAGCATGGTAACTTTACCTGTATATTATCACCACGAGGATGCTTCCTTGCTCCTTTCTCAGGAACGTTAACTATCTGAGCATGTCAAATTTTCAGAAAGAAAATAAGTAATACATCCAACAAATTATGAAGTTATGTTTGACAATCTAAAACATCGTAACCAAGACTAGATTGTAGATAGCTCAAATGGTATGGTACACACATCTTGTTGCTAACGGTTACACTTTTGGGTCACAAACTACATTATAGGTGGGCTTATTTATCAATTTTCCAGGATTTGATCCTATAATCTCTATGTCGTGAGGTCTTAAGGATAATGATGCTCACCTATTGTACCACTTCATCGCAAAATAAAGAGGAAAAAAACTAACAAAGATCGATCCATTAAATTGCGACCGAGTGAACTGAGTTGCTTTTGAATGGGTAAGCTATACACCAAATGCATAATTACAGAATATCTGGTTTAAATCATATACGTGATGCAAACCCCCAAACTCCCAAAGATGATATTGTAAGAGAAGGTCCAGAAGAATTTTTGTTATGTAAGCCTACAATAAAGGACAGTGGAAGTCTAACAAATCACCTACAACTCTAAATTGCAATACAGATGCAGATATTACTTGACCAAGGAAATAAGCTATATATGTGCAATATCATGTATTTCAAGTGTACTAGCCTAGAGACAATAAAACTGTTTTACTCAACTTGCATAGACATGTAAAATTTCGAATTGCAACTCAGTATGCTAACAATCAAGAAAAACATGAGCTAAAAGGATCAGTAGAAGGTTAATACATATTCCTTACCGTGCCTTCTAGCATTTTCAGCAATGCTTGCTGAACACCTTCACCTGACACGTCTCTACTAATGTTAAGGCTCTCAGCCTGCATGTTGGATCACAAACTAATTAATGTCCCCACAAAGAGGGGAAATCCATGCCAAGGATAACTATGTTGTACCTTCTTTGTAATCTTATCAACTTCGTCAATGTACACCATGCCTTGCTGTGCCACTTGCACATTAAAATCTGCCACCTAGTTTATGTCAAGATAGAAGAGCCAACACTCACTCTAGAGGTCATGATATCAAGATAATTCATAGTTTAACATGTTTTGCTGAATGTAAAATGAAAAAGCATACCGTGAGTAACTTGTATAGTATAGATTCTACATCTTCTCCTACATACCCTGCCTGCAGTAAGCAGAAAGTTTTAATCCTTAGTGCTGAAACCAAGTGTATAGGATAGGAAAAAGAAACCAACGAATGCTATGAATGCAGTAGCAAAAAATAAGAAGTGTCGATTTTTTATTACCTAGTCACATGGCTCAGTAAGAGCCATTGGATATCTGAGTCTACATACACTTAACCATCAGCCCACATCCACACCAAGGTTACAACTTACAAGTACAGAGTACAGACACTCTATCAACAACAACAACAACAACATAGCCTTTAGTCCCAAGCGAGTTGGGGTAGGCTAGAGATGAAACCCAAGAAACAAAGCTCAAGGCTCAGGAACGTTGATAGCTAGTCTCCAAGCGCACCTATCGAAAGCTACCTCCTTGGAAATATTCCACTCCTTAAGGTCTCTGTTTATCGCTTCGTCCCAAGTCAATCTAGGTCTACCTCTACCTCTCTTTATATTATTGGCCCGCCCTAGGACCCCAATACGCACCGGCGCCTCCGAGGGCCTCCGTTGGACATGTCCAAACCATCTCAGCCGATGTTGTGTCAATTTCTCCTCAATGGGTGCCACCCCGACCTTCTCCCAAATGTCTTCATTCCGAACTCTATCCCTTCTTGTGTACCCGCAAGACCATCGCAACATCCGCATCTCTGCTACACTCAGTTGCTGGACATGTCGCCTTTTAGTAGGCCAACATTCCGCCCCGTACAACATCGCCGGTCGAACCGCCGTCCTATAGAACTTCCCCTTCAGCTTTTGTGGCACCCTCCGATCACAGAGGACGCCAGAGGCTTGACGCCACTTCATCCAGCCTGCTGCGATTCTATGCTTAACATCTTCGTCAATGTCGCCATCCTGTTGCAACATCGATCCTAAATACCGAAAAGTAGCCTTTTGGGGGACCACCTGTCCGTCGAGGTTAACGTCTCCATCCTCGTGCCTAGTCCCACTAAAATTGCACATCATGTACTCAGGTATTGTATAGTGTATATTGTACAATCAATACCAAAATTTATGCAAAATTCATAAATAACATACTTATTGTTGTTGCTAGTATAGTTTACATGACAATATTCTCAGATGCCTGCAATACTGTCTATAGAGAGATGTTTGTAGTGTGCTTAAAAATTATGCATTTCTCTGGAATGCAAACAGTAGTCAAGACTTGCCTGGGTCAATGTTGTCGCGTCAGCAATTACAAATGGTACATTCACAAAGCGTGCTAATGTCTTTGCAAGAAGAGTTTTACCTGTTAAAGAAATGAATCATCAAAATCAAATGATGCTGCTGTGTCCTTCCTTTTACAGTATATTAGTGATCCAACATTGTACAAGACAGAACTGACCTAGACTATTCAGTCTATGACAATTCTAAAAGCTTTCCAATGCCTTACCCGAGCCAGTAGGTCCCATTAACAGTACATTGCTTTTTTCTAGTTCCACATTGTCGTCGTCATCAGCTTCCCCATCAAAACCACTCGAATCTGCCCCAGGCCTAATTTTTAGCTTATATACCACATAATTAGTCACTGAAAGATGGGTGAATTCTAGTTTCTACAGTTGCACGAATAAATGCCCTTCATTATTTTATGGAAACGAAGAATTGGTGTGATAAAGTAGAACTGACCCCTTTCGTAAAGATTGATGGTATATCCGTTTATAGTGGTTGTAAACTGCGACAGATAACACCTGTGGGTTTAAAAGGCTACATCAGACCAAGACAAATCCATAAAAGTGTTCTCGTTTAATACCCAAACCAAGGGAAAGCAATCAAGATTTTCATGGCAATTTGAATGAGTAAATATGGATATCCATGTGAAAATTTTCACTATTACAATTAATATATCTAAATTCACAAGTGAGAAAGAACTAAAATATAGAAATATTCTCCGCAGGAGATTAGATCAAATGATAGTTCTGACTGGGTATCTGATTCTTTTTTATTATAACATAGTGTTAAAGCTGCGCTCTCATGTGCAACTCATCAGCTCCGGCAATAGCAGGGATATAAAAGCTTCCGCAGAAACTTAAGGGCCACCAGGTCAACACAGCAAAATAGCAGTGGCCAAATGCAATTTTGAGATTGTATAGCAATTTATACCAAGGTCCATCCCTAAACAACCATTTCAATCAAAGTCAATGTTTCGTGTATTTCTTTACTCCAAATGAGAAAACCACATTTCTCCATTTCCACTCACTACACATTAAAAAGTCTAATATCCTAACTATAAACAAGAATTCATATGGAGAGCAACAGACATGGGACACCATGCTCATTTCATTGAACAAGTTTTCTGAAATTAAAGTATATATAACACTGAAGTTTGTCAGTCAGAAGTTAAATATTAAAAGACATGGCCCTACCCCCGTGTTCACAGTGCACAAGATAAACATTACAACAAGTAAGCATGCTTTAGTATTGATACAAGTGTAACAGTCAGCCCATTAGAAGTTATCACTTTTGACTCTTAGACCATCTTATTCAAGCTAGCACAGACTTTATGTTGTTTCCTACCCGTAGCAAAACTCCCAAACTCTCACAGGACAGTGATCACGGTAAAAACTTAAAGTACTACATTGCTAACCAGGCTCTACAAGAAAATTATCATCAATTGAATCCACTGTAGTATGTGAAAGTTCCTCAAGTGAAGAAGTGCAGTCATCAGAGACCGTGCATTTTTCATGAGCTGACCAAAAACAAGCATCAATATGCCCATTGCCACCTCTGACCGTGAGGAGTAGCCAAAAACAGGCCAAAATGAAATGAAACGAGTATTTCACCTTCTTGGCCCTGTCCTGCCCAATCACATACTTGTCGAGCCCCTTACAAATCTCCTTGGGCGTGGGCAGATCCTTGCCCAAATTGGAACCGCCCCAGCCCTCCTTCCCTGCTCCCTCCTCACCACCAACGCTCCCGCCACCTCCGCCGCCCCCGCCGGCGACACGGACGACGTTAAGGTTGGGGTGGAACGGCGGGCCGGGCGGCACGTGCACGGCCACGCCCCCACCGTCCCCGTCATCGCGACACGAGGAGCTAGCCCTGATAGCCTCCCAGAAGGAAGGGTCCCTGACCCTCGCGGCGGGGTGGTCGAGGAAGTCGGCCCGGACGCGGCCGATCTCGACGAAGGTGCCCTGGAGCGGCGCGAGGACGTGCGGGCGGAAGAAGTAGGCGCTGCGGCAGTTGGGGCAGAGGTTGAGCGCCTGGTACCCGCCGGCGGCCGCGGGCGGCGGGCCCCGATGGGCGAAGAGGATGTCCATGTGCTTGGAGCAGCGCGGGCAGTGGACCTCCGCGCGGATGCGGCGCAGCTCGGGCTCATCGGTCGAGGACGACGAGCTGCCGCCCGAGGAGGACTCCCACTTGTGCCGCTCCTGGACGCGCCGGTGCGGAGGCGGGGATGCGGCGCCTGCGGCCGCAACGGAGGCCGGTGAGCACTCGGCCGCGGTGAGGGTGGAGGCGGCGCGCCTGGCGGCGCCGGCGAGGCGCCTCCACCGGAGGAGGCCGGACATGGTAGTGGGTGACCTGAGTTGGGTGGGGATTGATTGGGATGAGTCGAGAGAGAGGAGAGAGAAAGAGAGTGATCTGCTACTGCTAGCAATCTGTTATGGGATTTCGCGGGGTGTGGGTAGCGAATTTTCGGGTGTTTGTGTTTTTTTTTCTCCACTCGTGTTTGCTCATGGAATATTTTACGTGGTGTGACCGTGGAAGGGAGACTTTTTTACAATTTAGTTTTTTTTCATACTTTTTCACATTTATTAGACACTTAGAAGACTTAAACTTAATTTTCGACATTAAGGCTGGTACCAGGGCTCATGGCGCTGAGGTAATACGTCTCGACATGTGACTCTTAGTGTCAGTATGTGCCCACCCGTTCATGTGGGCTAATTTAGCCCAATTTAGATTGCTACATCTCTATATTACATAAGCAAAATAGAGAAAAAAAACTAGGCAAAAAATAACTAAGACAATACAAATAACTTCGAGTGGCAAAATATACCATTGTATACGGAGAGGATCATATAGACAAATGTCAATAGTTTAGATAGTTAAGTAGACTTTAAAACATGTCATGTTGTCGTCTACGTGTGATGGCACATAAAAAAACACCTCTAAAACCATCCTAGTGGTTTATTTAGATGGTTTTTGATAGTTTAGGTTGTAGAATGCCTGATTTTATAGGTGTAAAGGTAAAGATAAACAAATCATGTAAAACTTTATAAACAAATCTTGTTTTTCCTTATTTGAAATGTTGGGCTCTAATGGCCGGCCCTATTGGCGCTTCAGCGAGCGAGAAGCTGAAGACGGCTAAGGGCAAGTGCATTGGTGTCCTTTAATAGGTGGTCTCATGCATTACCACGTCATCTTGAGGCCATATAACAGGTAACTCATACAATGTGTTGAAACATATGTTGTCACATAATAAAATGCATAATCCTTAATTTATGCATAGAAAAAAAAGAAATGTTGTGAGTTGCATGGCAACAACAACTCGTACAATAGTGAGAAAGTCGTCTCATAGTCCTAAATTTTAGCCTATAAGACGGCTGCCTCACGAAACAACCATCTGATTATCTCCCCTTCCTCTCTCTCCGCCACCTCATCAAAAATCCATCGTGGACTTGCATGAGACGATCTATGAGACCGCTAACATGTACCAATGTACTTGCCCTAAGGCAAAGAATATAGAGAAAATGCCATGAGGGCCCTGTTTGCGAGCATATGGCAAAGCTGCCTGCAAGTTCAGCCATGGCACACGATGTGAGTTCCAGACCTCATCACGACCACCGTAGTAGAGTTCGCGAGGATGGCCGTTAGGGATATATCGGCTTGGTACGGGTGGTTGGATTGACAGTAATACCCATTTATTATTTATTCTAGTCCTTATACTATTTATACCATATATACATAAATTTCTCATTAGTATATATAATTAATCTTAACCCATACATATTAGGCAATATATTCTATGAGAACTCAATTCCCGTGAGAACTACGAGAACTCAAATCTGGGTCGCATGATCTTCATCCAAGGGGAGCGCGTAAGGAGAGGTGGGAGGGGGATTTGTAAAATCACCACTCCCTTAATTATACTTTTGTAAATCCCCCTCACACTTTTCCCTTGAATGAAGATCATGCGGCCCAGATTTGAGTTCTCATAGTTCTCATGCCATACATTCCCTACATGTTAACCATATAATTTTATACTAGTTCTTTTTCAACTCTAGCATACCCACCTCTCTTAAAGACGACAAAGGCAAGGGTCCAATGATCACATGTTTTAAATGAATAATGATACCGCAAATTGGGAAGCTTAAGTGAGCTCTATCTCATGGCCTTAGGCCAATCTCAATACATAGTGTCCTGGTGCTATTACCAATGTTGCAATGTCATCTTTACAATAATGTAATGAAACCTCATTTTTCTCTCAACGCATAGTTTGTGCACAAATTCATAGAAATGCTACAACATTTAATTTTTGGATAGTACCATGGGATAAAACCATAACATTCTCACTGCAAATTTTGTTGTGTTATTTCATAGGACTTAGTAACTATGTCAGATAGGTTTCACGGGGATGACCGGATGAAACTCTTCTCTCTCTTCGTAATGACATTGCCATCTCAAAAAAATATTGATGTACCACATGATTTAATAATATTTATAAAACTCTCATAACACTCCCTTGAAGAATGGCCTTAGACTACTACTAATCACTCAAAAAAATGGTACTACCTCTGATTCATAGGTGTGCACTATCTGTCGCTGATATATGTGAGCATTGGGATTAAATATGTGGAACTGATATGTGTAAATTCGCCTAAAAGAATATTTCGATAGTATAAATGTCCTAAATTTTATATGTCTACTTGCCACGAATATCATCACATGCATAACTAGAGCCTAGCTAGCTCCAAGTACATATACTACTAGTATATTGGAACCCACTTAACAGTTTAGGCTTCGGACTGACTTCGTGCACAGTTAGAGATCTCACCTTGCGGTTTCGCCTTCCCCCTTCATTGAGTTGAGAACAATTCATCAGAAGTTCAGAACCCCCGGCAGGCATGCTTTGTCCAGGTTAGGACTCTTCTCAGCTCGTCGTATAAACTTCTAACACTTTTCCTCTAAGAATGCATGTTTTTCTTCAAGGCATCACTGCCGTTCCAAAAGTTTTGTTTGCTAGAAGTTTGAGCTCTGGAAGGGGTCTTCGTTTCTGCTTGTTAAGCGCATTTATTTGCTTTGCTTCGATCTGGGTCTCGTACAGGGAGGCGACAGATCTTTCGGGTTTATTATGAATTTTCCAAATCTAAATAGCTGGGCTTATCACCTTTGTCTCTAGCCTTAAGGTTTCTCTGTTCCTATAGACGCGCACGCAAATAATTGTAGAAAAACGAAATAAAATATGCACGGCCAATGAGAGGGGCAGCATGAGAGACGGCAGATTTTCTCACCACAGTAAGGGCACCTCTCTCATCTCAGACCTGCAGTGGAGGGGCGCACCTCTCTTTGATCATCTCAGCCACCACAGCATGGCACATTGCGGCTCTCAGGAAAGGCCAAGCGAGACGCCCTGCCAAGTTGATCTATGGCCAAAACTTTTTTTTTTTTGTGAGAATCATCTATGATCAAGATTCGAGGAGCTCCGTTAATACCTTTGGATTGCTTGGCCTGGATCTGTGGAATGTTAGAGGTTGGTCTAGGTCTGAGAGGATCTCCGCACCCGGTGACTTTGTTAGCCGTGCTACTTCTATAGATTATTGTGAGAGATGCTTTTGAAGCTTTTCAATAATCACATCCATTAGCAACTACTCACTTCATTTCAAATTATAGGTAATTCCAACATTCTTGGAAGAGTTAAACAATCTCAAGTTTGCTTAAATTAAAATACTAACATTTATGATACCAAATAAGTATCATTAGTTTCTTCGGTAAACATATTTTCATAATATAGCTATTTGGTACGATGCTATATATTGGGTGAGAGTGTGAGACTCAACTCCCCTCTATTTGGGGAGAGTTAGGGCATAAGCATATTATTAGTTCGGCTATAAGCATATTACTATAGTAGCTGCTATAATAGAATCAATGTGATAAAGTCTATTTTTAACCACCCTTCACGAAAAAGTCGCTCATCTCACATAAGCTTGGATGTACGAGTTTTAATGGTGCTTTGTCTCTCAGCTGCCTTACGAGGTTTACAATGTTTGCTTAGGTTACACACAACTTTGAAATTTGGAAGCTTTGACAGTGTAAAATTTCAAAATTAAATTTAAGTTGTGACATATAGATGTGGGTCATCGGACTTTAGACTGTTTTTTCTTCCGGGTTACCGGACTTTAGACTCAATACCTTTAATGTTGGTTCACGGCTTAAGTCAGCGTTTACTAATAAATGGTCATCATACCTTGTATATTTGACTCATCCCTTTAGCGTTGCAGCCAATATGGTGGTCATGCCTCGTATATTTGGCTTAGCACCATTGGCGATGCAACAAATATGGTTCCTCAGGGATGAGCTTGACGGACTACGCTCTTTGCCCTGGCCTATGCGAGGCTAGCAAGGTAAGACAAAAGCAACCATGTGATGCAATATTTATTATCCGTCTCAACCATTTGAGAGTTAATGGAGGCACTAATGATGCCCACTATGATCCTATACTTGCTTGAATAAGGCTATTAATCTAAAAGAATTTAGGTGGAAAAATGAAATAGGGTCCCAATGCATAATTTCATTTCACCCTTTCATACGCAAACCATAGCATTTAATTATGATGTACATGATCGAACAATGCTAGATGAAAATGAACCCTCTAGACCCCAATGCCAGTTTCATCTAGTTTCATTATCTTATAAATAGTGTATACGGAAAGTTTATGAAACCCATCCCATCTATTTCTAACTACTTTGCCATGTCACTGTAGATGCTAGATGCCGATGCGTCACCCTATTTAACATGCATGAAACCTCTATGAGACTGACACAAGGAATAGCCTAAGTGGCCTTCAAAATTTACAGTAGTTATTATGGGCTTGGCCCAATATATCCATCACTTCTTCCTTTGTTGAAATGTTTTCAGCAATTTCTCTATTTTTGCCTTCAATATTGGGTCTGCTGAGGGAAGAAGAAGGTTTTCTTATTGGTACTTTTAGGAGTGGGTGGGGGATTTTCAGGGGGCGCTCAAGCCCCTGGAAATGGGACTGTTTTTTCAGGTATTTCAGGGTGCGGATGAGTTGCTTCAGTGCTCGTTCGTAAACTTTATGATTAGTTGTACTTTTGATCGGCCCAAATAAACGAGAGGCATCCCATAAAATCAATTATGTAGTGGTTTCGGGTCCAACTTTAGGGCCCAACGCCCCAACTGGACCAATGAAAAATTGGCAATTGATATAGACGTTCCTTATATAAACTAAGGCTATTTCTAGTGGAGGGTTATTGTATTGTTTCCAGTATAGCCACATCAACTAGAGTACTCCATAAGGCTAATCCCAATGTATTTTCTCTTACAACTAAAATGTTTAAGATTTACTACAAATTGATTTAATTTGGGATGAAAGTAGTACATAACTACACTCCTACTATCTGTAGTTTCTTTGGCCAAACGACGATGGATGCCAACGATGTTACTAGCCGACAATGTGAATTTCGTAGGTTTCACATAATGTTACGATATCCATGTGCCACGCCGACGCGTTTGACATCACAGTTTGTTAGACAAATCAAGAGTGATTTCTCCGATAAGAATGCAATGGGAAGCGGCGTGTTTGGAGACGTTAACAAGGTAAGGTAATTTGTTGGAGACATTTCTACATGAAGTTACAAAAACTTTTCGGGTTGCAGCACAGAAATGCAGTTCAACTCAGAGGCTGTTGTGCTTGCACAACGCAGGTCCTCTACTCCCTTGAAGGAAAATGTGTCTGGACTGAAATGCGAGAAAGATTGCTCTGCTTTGAGTATGTACCTGACAAAAGCATACGTGAGCACATTTCAGGTATGAGAATGCTGTAAAACTATATTTCAATGTCCGCTTTGAAACTGCGCAAACTACATTTCAGGTAGAGCAGGTCTGTCTTTTAAAAGTCGGCACATGCCTACAATTTAATCATTTTAATTAGTATAAGGTTTACCATTTAATTGTATCAGGTAGCAAACAGCTTTTCAGTAGATGCTCACATCTGTTTTTTTATAGTAATACATAACATTTAAGAAAAAAATCAAAATAATTAACGCCGTATTCATCAATATATATATTTAAAACCATCCACCCAAATGTCACAATCTGTCTTTCTATTTGGATCTACAGATGTGTCATGTGGAATCGAGCGGCGTGAAAGATATGACATGACAAGGGGGATTTTCTCCGGCTTGAATTACCTTCACACGGAACGTGATATCGATCGCATGGACCTTAGGCCTAAAAATATATTTCTGGATGACAATATTCTACCAAATATTGCAGATTTCGGTTTGTCGAGACTCTTTGGCAAAAATGGATCTCGAATTATCACTACAAGTCGCGCTGGGACATTGTAAGCTACTAGCTAGCAAAAATGCCTTTCCGCATGATACCTATTCCATTTTCTTATCCAATTAACAATTATACACGGTTTCATTCTCTTGCTTATACATCATGCAGGGAATACATGCTGGGACCAGACTACTCGAATCGAGGGTTGATCAATTCATGGTCATTGGTGACATGGATCCTAAAGGTCGTCTGGGCTCTGGGAATCTTGTTTGTCATTGGATTTATGGTTGTGCCTCTCGTCCTCTACCTACAGAACCTAAGCTGTTCATGGCCACGGATGATCTTAACGGCCATAGGTGCTGCACTGGCTACAGTTCTTGTCCTGCTAAATCCCAACGGTCCATGGTCATGGGTGGTAGTGGTAATGACCTTGCAAGTCATCACTGCCGCTAAAACTTTAGTTGCCTTTGGATTTGAGACTGCATTTCTAACCCTATACTGCCTACAGTATTTTGGAAATTTTTGGGTATGGGTGATCTTAGTATTTGGAGTTAGAGTACTCGCTACAATTCTTGATGCTGCTAAAGAGAAACTAGCTCCAGTGCTCCTTTTGTCTTTTCAGATATGTATATACTGTTGGCTGCTGCAGTTATACTGTGCGGTGATCGCTAGGTGTTTGGCGCGACCCGTTTTCGCGTCAACGGAACCAGACATGAATGATGAACTATGCATGAAAAAGGAGCATGCTGCAACTTGAATCCATCCAACGACAAGAATTCTGAACAATGTTTGTATGATTTACACCTCTCGAGAGGTGCCTAGCTCAATCTTCGTTTATGTATGTTGGAATAAATGAAAACAAAGAAATAAGATAATGTCCCAAAGTTTTGCTTTTGGGACGAGATCGCAGAGTCCACGCTAGGCGGCTATTGTATAGCCTTGCATACACTAAAAATACTCCACAAAGCCCCAAAGGCCCAAACGATAGGTACATTCAGCTAGAATACTTCTTTCTGGTCTCCTTCTCCGTTAGAGCTTTTTACGATGCCTTATACTACTACGTACTTAGTAGTATAATATGGAATAGAGAAGATCTAGTCATTGCATTGTTGTCAGGATAATATAATAATTATTACTTGCTATTTGTTCACTCATGTTAGATAGAGTAGTTTGTAAGCGTTCAGGGTTAAATATGAAAAAAGATGGATTGAATTTGATTAGTGTAGGGGGGATTTTTCTAGAGGGTATGTATAAAATTTATAAGACATGTTATCGATTTAGGTTTTTTGGTTATGGGTTTGTTTAGGTCCTTGCTACAAGATGTCTATAAACATATCCATTCTTCCTCATGGGTGGTCCAATGGCGGCGGCGGCAGCCTCACCAGACACCAAAATTCAGACGAAAAGGAAACTTTGATAAGAGCATAGAATGGAGAGAGGAGACTGTTGGGGTTTCTTTTGTGGGTCTTTGGACGCTCCTACATTCTCACGGCACATTGTGTGACCTCGTCTACTAGATGGGGCCGCATTGATGATAGAAATCACGTGAGCGACGTGTCGCCAGTTGCTGCCATATCTGCATTTTTTTTAAAAAAATACATTATATTTGTACAACCTGTATTTTCGTCTGATACCCTTGCACTACATATATTGCTCGTGTATACTAATGCTACAAATCAACTTTTTAGTGGTATATAAGTAATCTTAGTCTTTAGATGTTTTTATACTATTCATTTTTAAAATACTAGTATATATTAGTACAAGGTACCATAAAAACATCCATTATTATGCTATCACATTAGGCAAGGACAATATATACCCATAAAATCCCCCCATTCATTCTACCTACTTGTGGATGATTTGCGACAAAAATAATTTGGTTCATAGGGGATCGTGGTCCTATTACATATGCATCCTAGTTCTAAAGCAACTTGAACAGTTACATGGGTCAATGCCAATGTTTCCTAATAATATTACTCATCCAAGGTTTACATATAGAAGGTTTTCTATTGGCAGCTAGTTGATCTAAGCTTGTCTAAATCTATCCGAACAACCTTATGATCGTACATATTTGAGAGTTAATTAGACATAAGATAAAAGCTATACCAAGTGTAAATAACATATATATATATATATATATATATATATATATATATATATATATATATATATATATATATATATATATATATATATATATATATATATATAGCGGCCGACTATTGGGAGCCTATAGGCTTTGAATAGCTGTTCGGCGCCTCACACAGTGCTGTAAACTGGGACCCTGCGCCAGACCGATGACTCACAGGCTCCCAGCGCGTCAACATGCAGGGGGAAGGCATCCCAACCTTTCAGCTGGTGCCACGTGCACGCTGCACCTCCTAACATGTGCATGCGAGCATGCTGGTTTGTTTTGAACTGCCTGACGCATCTGACACCTAGAGCATGCATGCAGGTTGGGCTATTTGTTTTGGTTTTTAGGCTATAATTCTTCAACCGAGGATCTAGTTCTTAAACAGTTTTGACCATAAAATCCGTGATATTTTTATGCACATTTTAAGATCCATTTTAAACCTATTTTGAAAAAGAATAAATTTAAAATATACAGGAGCATAGAAACTAAAGGGTATGATCATACAAACCTATGCAAACGATCATAGGAACACCAAAAGCAACCAACGAGCATATAAACACTTGGACGAGATCATAAAAACGTATCTATGATAAACAACAGAGTATGTATATATGATGGATGCAACTTAAATTGCAGCAAGGAATGATCCTATCATTTGAGCTTTTCACGGCCCAGGTAAGTAAGGTACAACTTAAAATACAACTCACAAACGGTTTTCACCACAAGACTCGTGACATTTTTATGCACAGTTTGAGAACCATTGTGAATATTTGTTTTTGAATTTTTCAAGATCATAGAAACACACTAAAACCATCATAGAAACTGTAATAATGATTTATATGCTCTTCTCTGTGGTTTCCATGATGTGTTGGGTGGTTAATATGCTCTCTGAGTTGTCACTACTATGCTCTCGATATTCTATTCTAAGTTTCCTGGATTATATGCTCCATCCCCTAGGTTATATGCTATATTATGTGGATTGTATGTTGTGGACAATGAGGTAGCTGATGTCTGTGATGTTTGGTGTACGCTATATGAGGTACGCCGAGGTTTATATGACCATAATTAGAGTTTATATAAGCACTGGTATAGTGTGTGCGGTGGCTTTGCATTAGCGAGGAGTGTGTCAAATAGCAGTAAGGAGGAATTCCATGCCTGGTCATAGGAGAACCATCCATATTTAGCGGCAAATATATCATGGACCAGCAAACGTGCATGGTCATAAGTAGCCAAGTTACATAAGTAGCAAACTAGTAGTTAACAGAAGTAGCCATATTATAATTAGGCATACAACAACATCATTCTCATAGTATAGATGTTGATCAACTATCCCTCTGGTGTTGGAAGCTCAACAACACTGGCGGGAGGTCATCGACATTGTTGCAGTGGTGGAACATCAGGTATCTAAGTGCTTCACGTCTGAGGTCTTCAGTCTCCTCCTGAGCCAAGTAAACAAAATGTCATATAACAATAGTGAATGTGTCATATAAAGTTAAGAGAATGTCATATATCTGTCACATGATGTATGTCATATAAATATTTTGGGTGGTTTATTTTGAGGTCCATTTTGTATGCTTGTAATGATGGTTGATATGCTCTTTTTCATGATTTCTATGATGTATTGGGTGCTTTATATGCTCTTGAGACGGTATCATATAATCATGTTCAGGTATCATAGAAACTGCAACAGCACGTTGGCAACAGGCACATTATACGACTAGCACGTATGTGTCTTATCATCGTTGTACACACATACAAACCATAGAATATATCATATAAACCATGGGATGGAGCATATAATCCACGAAACCGTCAGTGCGCAGCATACAAACCATAGGATATATCATATAAACCATGGGATGGAGCATCTAAGCCACGAAACAGTCAGTGTGCAGCATACAAACCACAGAATATATCATATTAACCGAGGTATGGAGCATATAAACAACGAATCTGTCAGTGCGCTTGGCTCCTCGGGTCTGTCACGCGGGCTAGCACTGTCATGCTTGTGTCTGGTCATCGTCGGGTGGCCGGTCTGGCCCATCGCGACCGCTCCTCGTATTCTCACAACATACAAACTACAACATATATCATATAACCCAGGGGATGGAGCATATAAAATAGGAGCGGTTCAAAAGAATACCATGTCGAGACCATATAAACTACCCAGTACATCATATAAACTATTTACAATAGAGCATAGAATTAGTAGGAGGAAATCATAGGAAAGTGTTTATGAGCACTGGGTTTCTGTGAGCATATGAGCAAAGATCCAGCATACCAACACAAACCAAAGAGCGAAACGAGTAATGTTTAGCTACACTAGGCTGCAGATTTTATGAGGCATTTACACAAACATAGAGCATGCACTCGAGGTGAGAAGGAGGCACCAGTACACCAGGCCGGGAAGCTGCGCTCCAGTCCTCCGACGCTTGCAGGCCGACGAGCACGAGGGATCCAACGCAGCACGGCGGCCCCTACCGCGAGCACCGTAGTGATGACGTCCTGCACGATGATGAGAGAAGCGGAGTCGTCGCCCACCACCACGGCCGTGGCGACAGCGGCCACGAGCAGCAGCAACGAGACTCCGGAGCACCCCTGGTGGTGCGCGGTGGCTTGAGTGGTAGGCATCCCACGTGGGCGTCGTTCCCAAGTGCCGGATCTGCACCGTGTCGCCATTGCTAGAGCTCTCTTGCGCCGCCGCGGCCTGCCTGAGCTTCACGATGTGAGGAGGGAGAGAGGAGAGAGAATGGAAATTTTGAAATGAACAGGAGGGACGGGGGGATGGGGGTGGCTGATATTTGTTGACCGTTGTGGGACCCACACGTGTACAGGTTGGTTGGTTGGGTCGCACCAAATGGCCCGCTGGTCTGCTTGGCTCGTTGGGGTGGCCGAGGCTTCCAATAACTATTGGAAGCCTCTAGGCTCCCAATATATATACTGTGTGTGTGTATATATATATATATATATATAGGACGAGTTTTTCCTACACAAGCGTGTAGCTACACAAGTGTGTATATCTCACAAATCACAAGGTATTTTTTCGTACTTGACATTTCTAAATAAAGTATGTATGCATACATGATTTTCAAAAGTGGTATGTGGACATACTTTTTTTTGTTCATGAAGTATTTGGACATACTTCTTTTCCTATATAGGAAATGTAATATATCATAAAGTGCAAAAACATATGAGTTCCACTCAAATTTTTTCATGGTTAGCACTTTGATAAATCTTATTTCAGGTATATGTACATACTCAAAATGATAAATGAGTATGTACACATCCCCAAGGTGGTTTTTTGGACAGTGGTGTAGCTACACACTTGTGTAGAAAGGATTTATCCTATATATATATAGTGTATATATATACATATATATATACATATATATATATATACATACATATATATATATATATAGGTAATATCCTAAGGTAAATTGATCCTATTGATTTTTATTATAACTCTAGCAAAAAAAACAAGTGAATTATGTATCTCAACCGAAAGAACAAAAACAACCTCTAAACTATACACAGTCCATCTACATCTACCTCGTGTAATGATTTATGTAAGAGGTTCCAAGGGGTAGTTACCACTGATCACTGAGCTTAGTGAGGAAGATAACCTTGCATGTGTCTATCTATACTGGAAATCCAAACATTCTAGTCTAACAATTATAATTATATAGACAATATAAATGTTGAACTAAAGTATGCAAGAGCATAAAAGAAGCTAATCGAGCTAAAAAAAAGATAAACGCATACATCAGATATATTGGATCATCACCTCTGATCACACGAGTATATGCCATTTGACGACATAGTGCTTAGCTCCTACACGTCATACTAGCTCGATTTAAACCGGGTGCCAGTGTTCTGGATGAGCTTTGATCTCATCCGTCGGATCGAGCCATCGAGTACGGACGGTATCCGTAACCGTAACCCACTCAGGGTTCCCCGAACCGTCGGAAACCGGTCCGGTTTGACTGGTTCCTGACCAAACCGCCCTGGACCGGTTCCGGTTTGGGGCGGTTTGAACCGGTCCAAATTTGAAATTTTTAAATTTGAATTAAAAAATGGAAAAATGTCGAAAAAATTCCTAAAAATACTTCAAGGTGCGTGTAATCTGTTGGTGTAAAAAGTTTTCAAATATTTGCTCATTTGGTATTTTTTCGGTAAATACAAGTTAAATCAAAAAAGAAAAAGAAAAAAAGTGGCCGGCCCATTAAGGCCCATTTTTTTGGACGCAAACCGACGGCTAACCGCCAAACCGGTCCGGCTAACCGGTCAAACCGAGCGGCTAACCGCTCCAAACCGCTGGATATGTGAATTTGAATTCAAAATTTAAATTTGTCCGGTTTCTAGCCCATTTTTTTTGACGCAAACCGGCCGGCTAACCGTCAAACCGGTCCGGCTAACCGGTCAAACCGAGCGGCTAACCGCTCTAAACCGCCGGATATGTGAATTTGAATTTAAAATTTGAATTTGTCCGGTTTCTAGCGGTAACCGGTCAAACCGGACCGTAAACCGCTACCGGAGGCCGGCGGTTCGAGCAACCGGTTCGAAAAACAAAACCCTGAACCCACTACCCGTTTCCTGGATAGGCTGCGGACAATCCACGCCCGCCGCTCGCAGGGCCACACAGCCACACAGGGCACGGCGATATTCCCCGGCCGAAGGGCGTGCGCCACCGCCGGCCTTCCGCCATGCTGATCCCCGCGCCGTCGGCATCGCCGGCGATCTCCTCCCTCCACTCTCTATCCTCCCACTACGTCCTCCTGCCCGCACGCTTCCTCCCGCCCGGCGGCGTCCGCGCCCCGCTCCGCCGCGGCGACCTGGCGATCCGCAACGGCGGCGGGCCGCGCACCTACCCCGGCGGCGTGTCCAAGTGGCAATGGAAGCGGATGCAGGCCAAGAAGGCACGGCAGCTCCTCAAGGCGCGCCTCGCCCGCGAGCGCCAGCTCTACGAGATGCGGAAGCGCACCGAGCTCCGCGACGCCGTCGCGCACCTCGAGCGGCCCTGGGACCCCGACACCACCTCCACCGCCGACGCATCCGCCGTCGCGCCCAACCTGCTCTCCGTCGGGGCCGAGGACCAGCTCAGGGCGCTCGCCGACCGCTTCCACCGCCCCGGCGGCGTCGACCTCTGGAACGACCGCGACGGACCCCGTGTCTTCGCGTCCCCGGCCACCGGCGCGGCGTCCGCCAGGTTCTTCCCCAAGAATGCCGTCCACAGCGTGCAGCCCTACGCGCTCTCCAGCGGAGAGGTTAGCGCGCCGCGTGCTCTCGGGAACGCCGCAGACCTGCCACTGCTTGGGCGCGGAGACGGCCGCGCGCAAGGTGCTCGTGTGAATGCTACTGAGAATGGGGATGAAGCGTATCTAACTGGTGACGACGAGCCAGCGGTTGAACTCATGGAAAGGGACGGGACCTGGGAGCCGGTGAATGCCTTGGGCGACGGCGATGACAGCATTCCTGGCAATTGGAGTTCGGATGACGACATCGATGCCGATCCCTTGGAATTGGAGGACATGGGAGATGTCCTTCCTAGGCATGTGCCACAGCCAACTATGCTCAGGCGACATGGAAGGTACAGTGGAGTGGCAAGATGGGAAGCAGCGGGCGCCATGGCTTCTGGCAGCGATGACGACAGAGATTGGAGTGGTGATGCTTCCTTCTCGGACTCGGAACAAGCAAGGGAAGGCCATCGTGAGCAAAGATGGCAGGGAAGAAGTGCTGGTGCAAGGAAGCATGGTGTAAGATGGAATGCATCTAGCACCGTAGCGAGCAGTCGCCACAGGGGCCGTGCAGGTGCTGGTTCGTTCTCTGACTCTGAGGTGATCCATGGTGGTTCAGAGCCAAAATGGAGACCAAGGACAGATGACATTAGGAATGGCGCCGGGAGGTGGAATGCTTCTGGACAGCAATCGGTCAGTAAAGAGTTAAACTCAAATTCAGGAAGTCCAAGAGGTGGTAAAACGGAACCAAGATGGGGAGCCAGAAATAAGTTTAATTGTAGAGAGAGCTTTAGAGGACGGTCAAAACCAGAATACAGTGCTGGTACTAGTGACAGGGATGCACCGGGGAGGCACATGAGGGCCAACAATGATGAGCACCGGGGCAGCAACAATGGCGATAGAAGGTATCTGTTTGGTGGTGGCTTTAGCGGGGACCTGGAGGCGCCAACATGGAAACCGAAAAGAATGAACCGAGCTAGGGACAGCAATGGTGATGGCAGAGACGACAGCAATGGTGGGAGATTCAGGAGGGGAGGTAACGCGAGACTGTTGCAGGAGAGTCCTAGGAACACCAACAGGGAAGATGGACGTAGGACGCTGAACAGAAATGGAGGGCAACGGTTACGAGCTGAATACTCGCTAAGGCCAACATCGGAATTGCAGAATTCTTGGAGGGAAGACGGGCTAGGATGAATTGTAGTGAACACTTGACAGCGATGGACTGATACAATCTATCTAAGCACGCTAACTTTTGCATTACTAAACCTCTGTTGACAGTAATATACTACCCCGTCCGTTCCAATATGTACCGAGACAGCCCTTCCAATATGTATCGAGCCATAGCTCGTTCCTACATGAATCGAGACATAGTGTATATTTAAATACTTCCAAATTGTATATCATTTTGGCATATTTAAAGACAGCAGTATGCATCTAGATATAGTGTATATCTAAATACATACTACTATGTATCTAAATATACATATAGTGTATATCTAAATACATACTACTATGTATCTAAATATACCAAAACGACTTAAAATTTGAAATGGAGGGAGTACTAATGTTATAATGTCATGCTTCTTCCGCTCATGCAGTAACAGTGTTTTAGCACAAAAACTTTGCCGCAAGATTGACGTAGGACGATGAACAGAAATGGAGGGCAACGGTTACGAGATGACTACTCGCTAAGGCCAACATCGGAATTGCAGAATTCTTGGAGGGAAGGCGGGCTCGGATGAATTGTAGTTAACAGCGATGGACTGATACAATCTATCTATGCACGCTAACTTTTACATGACTAAACCTAGTACTACTCCATCCGCTCCAACTTTGACTTATTTATTTATACAGCAGTACATATGTATCGAGACATAGTGTACATCTAAATGCTTCCAAATTGTATGTCATTTTGGCATACTTAGAGACAACAATATGTATATAGATAAGAGTGTATATCTAGATACATACTGCTGTCTATGTATCTAGATATACCAAAACGGCTAAAATTTGAAATGGAGGGATCTTATAATGTTATGCTTCTTCTGCTCATGCAGTAATACATAGCACAACAACTTTGCCGCAAGATTATGCAAGATCAGCTCAGGCAAGAGACTGAAATAGCCAATTTCACATATAGTCGCTCTGTATGAGTTCAGATCGACACTTTCAGAAATCAAACAAGCATACAAAAGATTCGCATGAGTTGTGCATTACAGGAACAATGCAATTTCCAAATGCTACATAAGCACGGGGTCTCATGGATCTTTGACAAGTGGGCATTTCTCCCTTGTTACAAACTACATGATGGTCATGGCTGACCTTATGAGTTCAAACTGGCAAAAGCAAAACAACACCGGCGATTGGTAAAGTTCGCTCCAGCTAGTTTACCTGCAATGTACAATATAACCAGTTAATCACATGAATATTAGGCTGAATTGGTATTGGATATAGAATGGCAGAGAACCAAGCAAGCCAATCATGCATAAACACTTCAGAAGGAGTATTCATAACTCACAGTCGCAAGGTCAAGAACCAAACTACAAGTATTTGGTTTCCTCTTGCAAAAGACACGTCTGATCATTTTACCAACCCAGCATAAATACAATCAAGCGACCTCAAACTAATATACTAAATCCTTATGCAGTGATACAAACTATTCCTCATAATTTAGTTGAGTTACTCAAGGACGGGAATTTCAGACGCATAATATAACCAATGTGTTGTTTGAGAAAAAAATAATATAACCAATGAAACTTCAGCTTATTTAGACATTTTCCCATATTCATTACTTTTTGATGACTGATATATTTGTATAACAGATCTCCAACTAATCAGCTAATAAGAGTTGCCATTTGCCACTTTCCATTTCACAAGAACACATTGAGCATCCAATATAGATTCGCACAAACTGAAAAGTACATAAACGAATCTGACAAGTAAACAATGTTATTTTAATAAAAGTAGTCAGTATCACTAATAAAGGAAACGTATGAAGAATTTCTAACATAACAATTACATGAAATAGGTCTCAGCTACTACTTAAGTTCAGCAGGGAATCCAAGCAGTGTTTTTAAGGCGCGTCCTTAAGGCGCCGCCTAGGCGATGGGGAATCGCCTTGCCTAAGGCTCCGCCTTACATGGTTTTTATGGCGTCCAGGCGAAAATTAAATCGTGGCGTCACGGTCGCCACGACCTCCATGCGTATGGCGTCTAAAATCGTCGCCTAGGCGTCGTTTTTCCACCCAGCAGACGCCGCATGAGCCGAATCAATGGGATTTGAGTCCGCGCGCGGGGAGAGGCAGGTGTTGTGCGCAAAGAAAAAGGGATAAGGTTGCGAAATTGCGCGCGGGGAGAGGCAGGTGCTGCGCGCGAAGAAAAAGGGATAAGGTTGCGAAATTGCGCGCGGAAAGTTGCGCTTGCACGGGAAACGGTGGCGGCTGCGTGATTATAGGGGAATCCGAGAGAGGGAGAGGGAGAGGGGGAGAGAGAGAGAGAGAGAGGGAGGGAGAGAGAGAGAGAGAGGGGGGGGAGGGAGAGGGAGAGGGAGAGAGAGAGAGACGGCGAGGGCACCGTGCCAATTTGATCCCGCTGCTTCCGCTCCCCTCATCCGTGGCTTCGACTCTTTCTCCTTCGATGGATCCGCACCAAGCTTCGATTTGATTTTCCCGAAGCCACCCTATCCAGGGCCAGGCTGCTCTCGCACCTCCCTGCTGGCACCCCTTTTTCTCCACTCCGTCCCTGTCCGCCTGTCATCCCAAGATATGTATTTCTTCTCTCCCCCTCTCCTCTATTGCCTATACTTGATTTCTTGGACTTGGATAATGGATATATACACGAAGTGTTAGTCTTCTCTAATAGTATATGAATAGCATGGGCTGCTTGTGCCATTCTATTGCATTAGACTGCTAGGGGCTCCTGCTATTAATCTGCTATTTAAGTAGGCAGCTCTTGTGTGGATTAGTACACTGGCTCCAGAATTGGCAGCAAACTCGTACGTATCTATGCATGTTTGTGCTGCTACATCGTAGATCAGAGTATGTGTATGGCATCGCCTCGCCACACGACTTATTCGCCTAGGTGTCTGGAAGGGGGTAGGTCGCCGCGCCTCGCCTTACCGCCGTAATAACCATGCCGCCTTAGGCCGCTTTATCCCGCCTTAGCCCGCCTAGGCGTCGCCTAGGCGATAAGGCGGTGGTGGCTCGCCTCGCCTTAACGCTTTAAAAACCATGAATCCAAGTAATGTCGAAAGAGTATATGTTTCCTTGTATACAAATTGGAATATAGTCATACACGACTAGACAACGACTAATGATCATGGTAGGCCTGTAACACAATATATCATGTTGTGTTTGTGTTTACATTCACCAACATGCGGTGAAGATTAAAAAATTATCTGACATAACACATACTCTCAGAACTGTTGCAATTTATTATTTTAAATTTACATGGTAGGGAAATACCAAGCAAAATACTGATAGATGTCTCGAAACTGTATTAGAGATGAAGCGGTGAAGCAACTTGATCATTCTCGATACTAGCATATATGCTGATTGATAAGGCCAAAAGGACATCACATCCGATGTACAAATTCCTTAGAGCAGTTCGATAGTAATAAACATTTAGAAACAAAATCTAGGCCACATATATGCACCTTAGATAAGATTTTAAGGTATTAACCCAATTCCTATCTCATCCATTGGACCATTTCACAAGGTGTTTTGTCAGTTCAATATGTCTCTTAGTGCAAATGAAGATTCAATTAACTGGAAATCTGGAACATATACATTGCATGAAGAAATTTAAAGCCTGCCCTAAAACAAGTTCTCAACAAGGTAGCTCCGTAGCTGTTCGTGCTATACATTCAAAGTTCAGGTTACAAAGGAAAATCATTCATTGCTAAGGCATTTAGTTATAGTGATTAGTCACATTCGAGTGATTTACTCCAATGGCCTCAATGCCACCGAAATAAGTTGGCCGACTACATCACTGCCACTGGAGAAGAAAAATCTTAGAGGCTGCCAAGCGGAAAGAACGTGGTTTGACATTTCAGTTTGCATCTGTCAAGTCTGAAATGGGTAAACCAATCTAAATTAAGTTATACCCTAACATATCTAATATGATTAGCACTTGACTGCCGATCAGAATGATACATATGCCATTCGATAAAAGATGGACGCATACAAACATTGTGCAGACAAGCGACGCATTCAGGCCCCAAAGCTTTGGGGGAACAACATTCACTCATGCTATGGTTATGCCTTGAGTTAATCTGAATTCTGTGGTTCCGTGCACAATTCATAATCCAAAGGAAACATCACAGCGTACATCCCCAAAGGATAGATCTATGTGACAAACCCTACCAAATCGTCCAAATGGATCGTCAAATCGGAATCTGGCCAAACAGGCTCATTTCGCTGGGAAAACAAGGAGGCACGTCGGGGTTTTACCTCGGAGCCACAGATCCCGTCCAGCGATCGGCGATCTAGTGGTGGTGGTCGCCGGAGGACGGGTAGAGCTTGTTGTAGGCGGCCTCGCCCACGAGGTAGATCCCGAAGGCGACGATGGCGATGCCGAGCCCCGGTGTGGCGTGGCGCAGCTGGTTCCCCACCATGGGGTGCCTCCTCCACTCGTCCCTCCGCCGGAAGAACTCCCCGGTCGCGTTCAGTCCCTTCCCTCCGCCCGCCATCGCCTCCGCCGCACTCTCTCTCTCCTCTTCTCTTCTCTCTCTTCCCACTGTCGAAGGCTCGAAGCACACGAGGAAGAAGATAGGGCAGCCACGCGCACAATAACCCAAGCCCAGGTGATATACACGGCCCAGCCCGCCACTACTTGGGCTCATACGGCCCAAAATGTGCTGCTTCTGCGGTGTGAGCGAGAGCGCGCGAGCTTCTCGGGCGTTCAGCTCTGCGCCCCTATCTCATGGCGATGGCGACCTCGTCGGCGCCGCTGCTCCCGAATCCCGCCCTCCCAGCTCCGTCCTCTGCTTCTCTCCCCACTCCGAATCCCAGGTCCAGGAGACAGCGAGCCACCCGCGAACAGCACGACCAACATGTCGACGGCAAGTGGAGGAGGGAGCCGGGCGGCCCTCCCCGGCGCGGTGGGGGAGCCAAGAGGCGCCTGCGGAGCCTCGTCCTGCGCGGGGAGATCGACGACGCGCTCTCACTCATCGATTCGATATCCTCCGGCGGCGGCGGCGGCATGAATCGCCCGCCCGTCGTCCCCTGCAACATCCTCATCAAGCGGCTGTGCTCGACCGGCCGCGTGGCCGACGCGGAGCGCGTGTTCGCGGCGCTCGGCGCCTCCGCCACCGTCGTCACCTACAACACCATGGTCAACGGCTACTGCCGCGCCGGACGGATCGAGGACGCGCGCCGCCTCATCTACGCCATGCCGTTCGCGCCGGACACGTTCACGTTCAACCCGCTCATCCGCGCGCTCTGCGTCCGCGGCCGCGTCCCCGACGCCCTTGCGGTGTTCGACGATATGATCCACCGGGGCTGCTCCCCGAGCGTGGTCACCTACAGCATCCTCCTCGATGCCACCTGCAAGGAGAGCAGCTACAGGCAGGCCATGGTGCTCCTCGACGAGATGCGCGCCAAGGGCTGCGAGCCAGACATCGTCACGTACAATGTCCTCATCAATGCCATGTGCAATGAGGGAGATGTTGATGAAGCTCTTAATGTCTTGTGCAGCTTGCCGTCCCGTGGATGCAAACCTGATGCTGTCACCTACACACCGGTGTTGAAGAGTTTGTGTGGCTCTGAACGGTGGAAAGAGGCTGAGGAGCTCTTGGCTGAGATGGCTAGCAACAAATGTGCCCTAGATGAAGTGACATTCAACACAATAATCACTTCTCTGTGTCAGAAAGGTTTGGTTGATCGTGCAATTAAAGTTGTCGATGATATGTCAGAGCATGGGTGCATCCCAGATATCGTCACATACAGCAGCATTCTTGATGGTTTGTGCAATGAAGGGCGTGTTGATGACGCGGTTGAATTGTTAAGCAGACTGCAATCCTACGGGTGCAAACCTGATAGAGTTGCTTATACCACTGTTTTGAAGGGCCTGGGCAGAGCAGAGCAGTGGGAGCATGCTGAGAAGCTTCTGGCTGACATGATCCGTAATGATTGCCCCCCTGATGAAGTGACATTCAACACAATAATCGCTTCTCTGTGTCAGAAAGGGTTGATTAATCGTGCAATTAAAGTTGTTGAGCAAATGTTAGCAAATGGTTGCACCCCAGATATCATCACATACAATTGTATTATCGCTGGTCTGTGCAACGAAGGGTGTCTTGAGGATGCCATGGAATTGTTGAGCAACCTTCAGTCCTGTGGATGCAAGCCTGATATAGTTACCTATAACACTGTATTAAAAGGCTTGTGTAGTGTTGACAGGTGGGAGGATGCTGGGCAGCTCATGGTCAATATGATGCACAGAAATTGTCCCCCAGACGAAATGACATTCAATACAGTAATCACTTCTTTGTGCCAGAAAGGATTTCTTCTGCAAGCAATAGAAACTCTGAAGATAATGGTCGAGAATGGTTGCATTCCGAACTCAACCACCTATAATATAGTAATCAATACTCTTTTGAAAGCTGGAAAGACTCAGGTAGCCCTTGAGTTGCTAACTGGCATAACAAATGCTACTCCAGATTTGATTACCTACAATACAGTAATTTCCAATATCGCCAAGGCTGGCAAAATGGAGGAAGCTCTTGATTTGTTGCGGGTGATGGTCTCTAGTGGCCTTTGTCCAGATTCATCTACTTACCAATCTTTAGCCTGCGGGATCTCTAGAGAAGATGGTACTGACCGGGCAATTCAAATGCTCTGCAGACTGCATGATATGGGATTGTCACCTGACACTACATTCTATAATGTTTTACTTCTTGGTCTACGTGAAAATTGGAGAACTGATGTTGCCATCGATTGCTTTGCTCACATGGTGTCCAATGGCTGTATGCCTGATGAATCGACCTACATTATTCTCCTTGAGGCTCTTGCTTATGAGGGTCTTTTGGATGAGGCAGAAGAACTGCTAGGCGACCTGTGTTCTCGAGGAGTTTTAGGATGTGTTTAGATTGGGAAAGATTCTCCGGAAAAGCACTGTAAATAAAAAAAACACTGTAGATGAATAGTGTTCTGTTGGTGGAAGAGATGGGATGAATAGGAAAAAGTTGGATGAATAGTGTTTTTCGGAGAATCTTCTGGGAACTAAACGCACCCTAATAAGAGCTTGATCGAGGAAGAAAGCCACTATTACCAAACTGAACTTGCATGACTCTGCTTACAGTGCAAATGTGCAGTGCTTGCACTGAAATACTTGCTTTGATCCTTTTCAAGTCATGGATGGATGGGCAATACATATGTACAGTTGCGGTATGTTCTCCTTGTTTCATATGTACACTTTGTAGCTTACTTCAAATTGTATGTAAAGCTGTTCTCCATCTTTCACCTTCCACTGTTTACCAGTGTCTATTCGAACCTTTTTGCCATAATTCAGACCTAATACTAGTTGCAGCTGCATGTTTCAGAATCATCTGTCTGTAACATGCCCCCATGTTTCAGCAGTAATTCTCTCGACTCCCGAGAGAACCAGAACTTCCTTTCTGGGTCATAATACACAGCAATGAAGTGCCAGAACCGCATGCTGGGGTAGCAATCAAGAGGCATCATACACACTAACCCAACACTTAATTACTGAACATGAGTGTTTCCAAACTCCAGCAGTTCATCTCACACTACGATGACAGCAGTTAGCCTGCTAACACATCAACACTAGCTAGCACCATGTCCATTACAACAACAGCATCGCACCATCAAACAAGTACAACAGCCGGAGTATGCACCGGCCCACTAAACAGGCAAAGCGGGTCCGCTTCGCCACTTCCTAAGGATTCTAAACATGTCCATCAACAGGGAGCACCTCCCATTCCAAGGCGTCTGGTCATTCTCGGCTCCGCTTGCTGCTGCAGCTGGGGCACTTGTACTGCTTGATGTGCTCCGCCTTGGCGGGGGTAATGCGGACACACTTTCCATGGAACCACTTCTCACAGATATCACAGCAGATCCAGAACTCACCGTTCGCGTAGCTCTCCCCACAGGAGCCACAAAGGTATGCCTGGTCCTCCTCTTCTGCGTCCTCATGGCCACTGTCCTCCTCTTTTGGGTGAGAGGGCTTCACAGGCTTGCTGTTAGAGTTGGTCTGTTTTGATGGCTGAAAAAGAAGGCAAGATAGAGGTTGCATTGACAACATTAGAAAGATGTAATGCATGTGGCGCGCCACACATATACTTTTGAGACACATACAGACACACACAAAAAAGTTTACTTACCTTAGAGTTAGACTTGCTGCTTTTGCTGCTGCCATTGGGGGCTTTTGATTGCTTTTTAGCAACCCCTGTCACAACTTCATAAACAGTGGGCAGGTTGTTAATCATGGTGAAGAGCCTTCTCCTGAAATTCAAATGCCAGTAATGGATTATCATCTTCTGTTCTCTAATAACTATCTTTTTTTTCCTAAAAGGGGAGAAAAATTCAAACTATTGATAAATTATCTAAAGCTGAATCTGTGATTCTAAACTAACAACTATAAGATAAATAGGCAATAATATTAAAAGAATGCAAATTCTATTTTTGAAACCTGACTGGCTAATTATTTCATATGTTGTGAAAATCTCCACATGAATTCATAGTTCGTGGCTAGAATGTTTTCATAAAATGAACCAATTAAATTTTCTGACAAGACAAGAGAAGAAAATCCGTCATAACCAAAAGAAAATGGCAGATAGATAGCTACAGACATAAATGGAAAGAAATTGGGATCACCTAATTACGGGACCCCATCTTCTCACTAAAAAATGGGGCATGCCACAACAGCGGACATATAATGGCTGGGAGCCCACTGAGACCTCGGCCTTAAATACTCGTCCCCAACTCTCAACTCTCCAATTCCATACATCAACTCTCTGATACACCACCAGACCACGCTCCCATCCAACGGTTGTCGATTGACTGGTTCCTCTCCACTCCCCAGTCTCCACAGCAGCAACTGGTGCCACTAGGCCCTGTGGAACTAGTCACCGCATCTCCCCTGCTAGTGACCTAGAGTACTAGATCCTCTGCCTCCTGGCACAGACTCCCCCCCCCCCCCCCCAACAACTCCCAGTGCGAGATGTACATACAAGAAACAATACACTTTTTTTTTTGCCAAGAACAATTGTTTGAGGAAAAAGAGGAATATAAATCTTGATCAAACACATACCACAAGCAGTTCTGTTGGGCAATAAAAAGGCATGAAAAGGAAGCACAAGCCCAGTGCAGGCCTGTACAGGAAAAAAAAGAACTAAACCCCAACCTGGCATCTTTGTCGAACCCAAAGCGAGCTCCAAAGTAGAATGCGACAGACAGTAGCCACGCGTCACTATGAACTGCAACTAGAGACAACCAATCTTTTTCGATCATTCCATCACGGGCAAAATTTATCCCCAGTGCTGGTTCTGGGAGTTCAGGAGGCACTTCCTCAGCTGGCAGAGTGACCTCCCATGTCTCATTTGGCAATCCATAAAGGCACAGGTTCTCTTTCTCTGGCATAAGAGGAACAGCTTTGTATCAACAAGACAAAACGAAGGAAATTGAATCTGATGCATTCGAGTCACCACTTGTGTATTATTGAACACCAGTTGACAGCGGAATATGGAATGCTATTTCAAAAGTTAGTTAAGCAAAATGTGGATGCGACAAAAGTGACAAGAAGCTACTTTATTCAAATTTGTTTTCCATAAATATGCATTAGCATTAGTTGTGCATATTGGACAATATTAGGTCAGTCACCATTGATGTCTGTATCAGACGTTAATCTTGCTCCACGTTTTCCTATAATTTGGAATTCCTTCTACTGACACATGCTTCTTATCATTCATTTTTCACTCACAGTAGGGCATCCAGGAAAAATTAGGTTACATAATTCCCTCATGATGTATCAGGTGAAAGGCATTACATCGATTTGTGGTAATTAACGAATAACATGGCATAATCATGATTCGTATTCAATCAAGGTTGCACTTTCAGTACATAAAGATACACTCCAACACGAGTTAAATGATCATGTGTCCCGCCAATTGGCACCGTCTTTTATTGGTCATAGTTCCCTCTATTATGTAACGCCTAGTATTCGTTATGTTCCTCCAAAGCGTTACGCATGCTGTAAACAGAAACACAAACAATTGCAGCTCAAGCATCAATGGTCTTAAATTACCCAAACTTGACATTATCCAAACACTCCCTTGTTTAACTGGTGTAATATAATCGACTCAATTTTCTCTAACTTACGGACTTAATCAACCGGTTTATATACACTGGAGGTCAGGGCAAACAAAATAGCAAATAGAGCGTGCCAATCGCACACTGAAATTTACATACCTGACATAAGTCATGTCAGGACCAAACAGACCAACTATTCGAGCTTAAGAACCCGACGAAGCCCTAAACGGCAGCCAGATCGAGCTCCATAAACAAACGTGGGATCGCCACATGATGAGAGGCACAGCTTAGCTGGAAGATACGAGCAGCATAGGCAGAAGAAAAAAAATAGAACCAAGTCGGGAGCCTCACCTGGGTCGCACATCTGATAGAACTTCTCCACATCTGCGCACACCACAGAAGCACCGATTGCTTAAGTGAAGCATCCACAAACCCATAGGACAAGAGGATGAAGCTAGAAGAAAAAAAAAGCGCGGGGCTAGCTGACCCGTGGTGAGCGCCTTGACGATGCCAGCTCGGCGCGCGCGGAAGTCGCGGAAGACATCCTCCGGGGAGCGCGTGTGGTGGTGCACGGCCGCGGCCCCCGCCGCAGCGCCGCCTCCGTCTCCGTCCATCGCCGGGCACCGCCTCCCTTGGCTAGGGTTTGCGGGGAAGCGAAGGTAGTGGTGGTGGTGGACTGGTAGTGGAGGGAGCAGGAAGAGGATTACAGACAGCAAAACCACGGCGAAGAATTGGCGGATGTCGTAGGGGTAGCTTGGGAAAGTAGGAAAGCACGAGGGGCTCGTTCAAAAAGTTTCCACTTCGCTTTCAATTCGTGGAAAAAACTGGAAGGGAGTAAAGGACAGTGGGCCCACAAATTGGGCTCGGCTTTCGGCGCGCGAGAGTACAGAGGGGCCTACCTGTCATAAGGCGTGACGTGATTGGGCCGGGCTTTTCGCAGCTAACATTGGGCCGGATCACCAATAGGCCCATTTTGAGTTTCCTTCCGTGTTCCACTTCGCTTGCGGATGCGGTTCTCTCTTCTTCTTCCCCTGCTCCTTTCGCGAGACTGGCAGCAGTTCCGCGAAGAAGCTAGTCCATCGCGAGTCGTGACTGAAAAATGGCGGAGATGGAGGGGACGGCGAAGGCGGGGCGGCCTAGGCTGTACTCGTACTGGCGCAGCTCATGCTCCCACCGCGCCCGTATCGCCCTCAATTTCAAAGGTTCGTGCTGCTCGGCCACCGCTTAATCAGGCCACCGTCTTTCGGATGGATTGGGGAATTTGGGACACTGGATTGGGTTGGCTCGACGTGTGCCTGTTCTTGAAACTGCGTCTGTATATGCAGGTGTGGAGTACGAGTACAAGGCGGTGAACCTTCTCAAGGGCGAGCAGTCTGATCCAGGTGTGTTGGTACTACTACTTACTCTACAACCGTATGCTACAATTGCTTCGATATGGAGTGTTAGATAGCTCAATAGATTATGCAGGGAGTCTTTTCTTGGACAGTCACTAATATTTTGATCACCGTGGGAGACAGAATTCCTGAAGCTTAATCCTATGAAGTTTGTCCCTGCGCTGGTTGATGACGATGCAGTAATTGGTGACTCTTATGCAATTGCATTGGCAAGTATTGACTTATTAGGATTTTTTCGTCCCATTTTCGGTTATCACGCGAATGATTTTTTTTCTTTGTGCCTATGCAGTATTTAGAGGACAAGTTCCCCAACCCTCCTCTTTTGCCTCAGGACCCTAAAAAGAAGGCTCTGAATCACCAGGTGATAGGTTCTGCACCCTTTTGTTCATGAATGTGGCCACATGTTTTTCATAATCCAGCTAGAAGGGGGATTGCAATCTGCACTTTGCAAAGTTGTTCAGGCAATCACTGTAAAGTGGAATGTTATGCAATTTGATTACTGGTTTTATTGAGCGGCATCTTTTATACTCCTATCCAGAGTTCCAGACCCATCAAGTCATTGCACCCTGTCAACCACAGTTCCATCTTAGGAGGCAAAACCACTAAATAGGTTGCACAATAAAAGGTATAGCGAAGGAGTAACTCATTAACATAGTACAAATACTGGTATGGATAAATCGGTAAATACTGTTCACTGGGGCCTACATGTGGGGCTAGGGCCCTGTGTTACTGATGTAATGTATAGTATCTTCCAGCCTACTATAGTGCTATTGAGGCAATTTTACTCAAAAGGAATGAGTTGTAAACGGAAAAATCCTACTTTGAAGTGGCATGACTGCTGACCAGAGCTCTTATTTCGGTTTAAAGGTGTATAAAGTATAAAGTTGGGCTACCACACACTTAATTTCATTGTGGCTTGTGCAATTTGTAGCGCATGTATGGTAAGGACTCAACAAACAATCTAATGAAGTAAGAGAGAAAGAGTACAAAGGCTAGAGATAATGCTCAAGTAAAACAATTACGTTAGTCCGTGCATATGTGTGCAAGTCCTGTAGGGAGCCAGGGATAGCATACTATAGCTTGAAACCATAGTAGAAAGGTGCCAAGGTCTACCTAAAATCTGGAATACTCCCTCGGCCCCAAAAGAAAAATGCAACTCGCGTTTAACAAGCAGTCAAACAATTTCAAGTTTGACCAAATTTATATTATAAATTAGGAACATTTGTCTTTAAGTAGATTTAGTATGAAAATATCCATGGTTAATCTAGTGATACTTATTTTGTACCATAAATGTTAGTATTATTTTGCATAAATTTTGTCAAACTTGAAATTATTGACTCCTCGGGAAGCAGGAGTTGCATACTTTTTTGAAATGGAGTGCACTGTAATTTATGTTTGCCTTTTTTTTTTTCTTTTTTCTGTTTTGTTCCTCAGTCACTAATTATCGTCTTAATGTGTATTTCACTATCTTTCTGTGGCAGATTGCGAACATTGTAAGTTCTGGTATTCAACCTCTGCATAATCTCACTGTGTTGGTAAGTATACTGTACAACTTCTTGGCATATGTCATTCACTCATGCTACATGTAGAAATCGATTACTTGGCACGCCTGATATGAGTTTTACACTAAAATAATATTCTTATTTGCATGGTGTAATTATGCAATTTGTTTGCTGCGGATTAATTCTGTTGATACAACTTGTTTTTTGTAAACTAAAACATACTGTACAATTTTTTTAAAAGAATAAAAGGTACATTATCATCACTTAATTTGCTGCTTATTTCTCTGCAGAGGTTCATTGACCAAAAGATTGGTGCAGGGGAGAGCGTCTCGTGGACCCAACAACAAATTGAGAGAGGTTTCACAGGTTGCGTTTACAGTCATAACTGTTAATTACTGATTGAAGTAAATGCTACTTTTGCTTCATTATTTCATATTTCATCAAGAAAAATTTGCTTCAAGAAGTGTTGCTTGCCTTGCACATATAGTTGTAGAAATTCAATCATAGTTCTCTCAATTCAGTTGTTAAGCATATTATCGCTTATTATTCTTGTTTTTCCCTATCGCTTTTGCGCTTGTCGGCTATTCTGAAATGTGCTCACTTTCCCCAATGGTTTAGCAATTGAGAACCTTATACAACTAAAAGGCTGTGCTGGGAAGTATGCAACAGGAGATGAAGTCCAACTGGTATGTTTGCTTCCCCAATTTTGTCACAATTTTCTTTTTGTATTAGGTTGATAGGTTCTTATCCCATTGTAGTGAATTTTCCCTTGAAGTGTTTTTATATTAATGTGGCGTAAATGTTCTTTTGGCAATGTGTGAGTGAAGAACCTAAACAGAAATTAACAATGAACCATCAGCTAATTCCTTTAATGTTAAGACATAGTTTTTTAGAATTTTTCTGAAAGTTTTCTATGACACAGGTAACAATAATTTACTAAAACTAAAGGGGAGGTATGGACTATTAACTCAAAATGAACATAAGCATACGGTTTATAAAATATATTATGCTTCTGCTGCACTAGTCTCATATGGAATTAAATAGATTTCCTAACAGAACATTAATGCAGTATGATACATACTGCTACTTGTTCTTGCTCAACTAGGAGTTCCACAGACCACAACTCATCAAAGATAACATGTGTAACAGTATAGTGCAGAATTAATCTGGAATGTGTTCTTTTTCAATCCACTTGCCTTCTGTTTGTTTAAAGGAGTGTGCTATACGCCAGCGGACAATTGATGTGTATCTTCTGTGTTCTTGACATGCAGGCAGATGTATTCCTTGCACCCCAGATTTTTGCTGCCATTGAGCGCACTAAAATTGACATGGTACCACCTTTCTACTTCGTTATTTTACAAATGTAAATCGTTGTATATTTGTACCAGTTTTGTCAATCGAAGTAGTGAAATGCATCGATGTCCCTTTGTTGCAGTCAAATTACCCCACTCTTGCGAGGCTCCACGATGAGTACATGGCACACCCTGCATTCCAAGCAGCGCTACCTGATAGGCAACCGGACGCCCCTTCCTCTACATAGGAAATGCGGTGGTGTTGCTTCTTCGGCCTTGTATAAGGCTTATCTGAATATAGTTTCGAAGTTGTTACTGTGGAATAAGATTGAGCGTCTTGACCCTGGAGGGCGTCGATCATGTTCATTGTATAGGACGGAAAGAATCCTGTCCTGATCGTATTACAAGTGATTTCCATGTAGGACAGGGTTACAAGCATAGGACTCATGGTCCGTGTTGTATCCTAATACGACGTCTACAGTTACTACTCCTAGGCTCCTAGCTGCTTAATTACTCTGTAAGAATAAGCCTAATGTTCCTATGCGAAGTGCAAATAATTTTGGTTTCAAAAACTACTACTTACTCATATATGAATAAGATGGCGTGGATTCTGGTGTTCACGTAGGCGGCTTCTCATGTAGTGTTTGTTTGCCCGCAAATTTTTTGTCCATGCACACATAATTGGCAGGAGGTTTGGAATCCTTGAAGTTTGAGTAGCATAGCATGTCAACTACGAGCCAGTTCCGTGGTTGTGTTCCAGATCAAGCCTCAATGAAACGAAAAAAAAAAACTATAATGCTCTGATAGGAAACAAAACCCAAACACATTGCGCTTCGTAAAGTGCAAGCACCAGTTGCAAAAGAAAAAGCAAAAACAAAAAACGCCGATGCTAAGCTTAAGCCCTCTCTGTTTTCGTTCAAAAAAAAAGCTTAAGCTTAAACCCGCACGGCCGCGGCCGAGTAAACGAACCCGCCGAACCCTGACGGCACGGGCACCCGCTTCCAAGAACCGCCGCTCGCTTCCATCACCCACGCGGAGTACTTCCTTCCCTCCGCCGCGCCGGCCACCTTCCCGAACACGAACACGGCGTCGCCGACGCCGGCCGCCTTCACGCACGCCTCCATGCCCGGCGGCCCGCCGGCCACCTCCCTCCACGCGCGCGCGGCGGCGCCGTCCCATTCGCGCACGCCGCCCTTCCCTGCCCTGACCGCCCACACCTTCCCACCCACCGAGGCCAGGCATGTCGTCTCCGCCGTCGCGTCGTCGGGGACCACCACGTCGCCCTCGTCGGCCCAGGCTCCCTCGCCGGTGGCGTAGCGCTCGGCCGTCCTCTTGAACGCGCCCTGGGCCTCGGTCGAGTACCCGCTCGCGGCGAGGACGCCGCCGCCGCCGCCGGGGATCGCGACGAGCTGCGGCTCGTCGCGCTCCTCGGCCATGTCCGGCAGCGCCCGCCAGGCGTCGGCGTCGACGGCGTACGCGAAGGCGGAGCGGAGTGCGTTCTTCGACTCGTCGTGGCCGCCGGCGATGTAGACATTACCATCACCGCCGGCGGCGCATCCGAAGAAGCTCCGGCTGTCGGGCATCGGCCTTCCGCGCCGCCACGTGCCGGCGAGGACGTCGAGGACGCGCACGTCGGTGGTCGGGCGGAGCGTGTCCGGGTCCCACCCGCCCACGACGGCCACGTGGCGCCCGTCGTCTCCGGCGGCCGCACACTGCGCGAACAGCGGCACGGGTCCCCACCACGACGCCGCCTCGGTGGACGGGTTGTTACCCTGCTTTACGCGGCGCCACTCGCCGGTGGTGAGGTTCACCGCCGTCAGCGCGCACTCCGGTGTCGTCGTCGATCCCTTCCCGTCGCCGGGCGCGGGGAAGGCCTGGACGAGGAACACGACGTCCTCCGCCGCGCCGGCGGCGCCCCGGCGACGCCGGAACTCGGGGGACGCGACGGCGCCGCGCCACCGGCGGCACACGCGGCGCATGCGCCGGTGTGATTGGCTCGGGACACGCGCCAGGCACTCCATGGCCACGTCGTCGGGGAGCCCCGGGATGAGGTCTCCCACCTCTTCCCCTGCTCCCATCGCCATGGCGCGTTCTTGCTTGTTGGGGTTGGAATCGTAGCTGTGGCGTGCTGGTTGAGTGGCTGTGCAGACGTCTTCAACCTCTTGCTTGACGGCGCCCATGGAGAACGCAGCGCAGTGTTGTGTGCACCGCTTGTAATTCTTGTGATGTGTGGGATGCTGTGGGATGGGTGTGAAGGGGTTTTGGCGGGTTTAAGTAGGGGGAGTGTGAGAGTGAGGACAATTTTTTGGATTAGGGTCTGATGAGGAGCGCTAGCCGCTAGGTACTGTGGTCGAGTAAAGGTTACACCTTTTTGTATAGTAAAATAACACTAACTTTTTTCAGAAAGCGAGTGAAAACCAATAACAAAGTGAGACATGGGAGATAATGTCATCTTATCGTGTTTGATTCATAAAGTTGAATTTCTAATCTCTCTTGACTAGCGATATTTTTTGCGGAAATGATTGAGGATTTTTTTTATAGGACTAGGGTAAACAGAAGATTGATGAAGCATATGAACGAAGAGGTGAGATACCAACTAGTGAATGTTAGCAACAAAGGAGTGAAGATTAACTTGTTAGGCAACCATGGGCATGTAGATGCACATGCTTTTTAATTTCTATGTAATATTAAAGTAAACATTTGTATGAATAATAAGTTTATTTTCTTTAAACATCAAATCTCACATTTGTAAAATAAATCGCAATATTTTTTTCTTGGGAGGAAAATTTAATTCATATAGTGCACAAGTGTAGTACGTTTTGCTTTTTCTTTGTAATGAATCATGTACATTAAGGGCTTTAGTGGACTGGAGTAAAGGGAGGATGACGGTGTGGATAATTTGGTTTTGCTTGATGAGTTCTAGGTACTATGTTTGAGTGCAAACAATAAGTTTTATCCAGTTAAAATATAATAGTGGATAAGTGAGTTGTTTTCTAGGAGGAATTTATCTAATCATTTTTCTTGTAAAAAGTTGCATTAGTAACATTTGATTATTATATATTGATTATAATATGTGATAAATGTATTCTACGCATTTAGAATAATGCAATTATTCCATTTAATAAATTTTATAAAATAGTATACTCTTCTTCACGTATCTATTTAAGACACATTGAATGAATTGCACAATGTGAAGTGCTAAATGCATCCCTTTAGATAGTCGAAAAACTTTTCTTTTGTTGCTATCTTTGTTTGTCTGTTTTGGATGGTATTCTGGTATCAAAAAAGATCTTTCTAAAAAAAATATCCCTTTTTTGTGGCTGGTGATGATGCAATAAACGGATACGAAAATGATTTGGGGGGTGCTCTTTACATGCTTATACGCTACAATGTCCAAATTGGGTAAGGACAAGTATGATTCTCTTCATGATATGAAAAGGACACATGGGACACAGGAATACACACCTTATCGGTTGTGGCCTTTTGTAAATCGACATCATATGGATAAACATTCTCTGGGTGTAGATTCTTGCAATTTATCAATTTCCACCTGATTGCTATTCGATTTGATATTCAGAGAAGAGTATGGTTGTTACCAAGTCACCAAGATATTCCTCTGATCCTCTCATTGTTAAGGAGGGAGTAACTGTCAGCAACTTACATTTGTCTGGAGTGATTAGCATGCGCTGTACGACAGGCTTTGAGGGACGGAGGGAGTATACCTGAAGGTTGCAAGCTAAAACTGCGAGCAGCAGCTGATGCGAGCATGGTCTGCTTTCTACCGAAGCAGAGCAGCCTGCCACCCTGAATCGGGTTCGGGCCAGAAAGGCGCAGGTGGTTTCTCGAAGCAAATCAGTGACAGTGCAGCCGGCCTATACCAAAGTGAAATAGCTCCTCGAATCAGGGTGTGAGGTGCTCCCTAGCCCTAATGGAGGATGCTCTGGTTCCTGTCTTGTTTCTTTTTTTTCTTTAACAATAGTTTAGCTCTCCTTTTGCCTTGACCATACCAAAAAAAAAAAATGTTTGTTTAATTTGCTGTCTTGATCGTATCAAATTTTAGTACTTACGTGCATGTTTTCTTCCTTGATCATTCTAGAAAGGCAAAGCTTGTCTTGGAAACGCCAACATATATTGTCCTGTTCTTATCACTCCGACCAATCTAATCAAATAGCTCGGCGATTCCCATAGCATTCTCAGCCCGGTTCCATTTGTCTATGAGTAATTGAGTAGGATACCATGACAGCGTAGGTATCACATTCACATCTACTGGCCTATGGGAGAAAAAATGGTATCGCAAGACGCCATCTGCTGCCAATGCTCACCCTAATCACGAGTATCCAACGTTTTGCACACATACAACAATTCTGAACTTTGATTGTTAATAACAATAGAATTAATTTGTAGACAATTAAGATACTGATTTCCGGCCGCTCTTCTACAATGGCCACAGCTGTAAAGCGGCTGCATGTGATCTAAAGCTACCGATGGTTCAGATGATATGATAGCATTCTGATGAAAACGACTTGGCATGCATCATCCCAACGATTTCTCCTACCATGCATCTTCCACTCGCGGAACGCAGAGATATTACGGAACCCATCGGATCCCACGCTGCTACGCACCATGGCCAGACATAGAAACATATAGCGTCCATGTCGACGTCCACTTCGACAGATTGTTACTGCATTTTTTTTACACTAGATTATACATTACTGCTAAGCCACTGTATTCTGCCGTTTGCTTGCTTTTGTATTCTGCCGTTCTTGATCATCCGGGCTCCGGGGACCCTCCATTTGGCGCCGACCTCGCTGCAGAGGAGAGGAGGAGGAGGAGCGCTAGCGGCGAAGATGTTGAGGTCCCACTTCTTGTGAAAGGCGTCTCAAAAAGGCAGCTCCGATTTTTGTTTTTTGTAAAAGGAAAAGGCAGCTCCGATTGTCTCGCACTTGCTTGATTGAAAGGTGCTCGTGCGTAGCACATGCATGCTACATTGCTACCTATGCCTGAACCAGTAAGCCTTCTAGAAGCCATCGTCGTAGCAACCCTGTACACTGGCCCAGCTTTCTCGAGCAGAGTACAGCGCTAACGTTTGGCAACAGTCTACCATACTTTTTTTTTTTTGGCAATGGCAGTACTCGTATGATGAAACTTTTTTTAATAGACCAGGTAGGATAGTTATACTAAAAAGGAGATAAAAATCCGAACAGCGCAATATAACAAACAGAAAAAAATATAACAATTCAACTTAATTCCAAGCAATCTAACAAGGACTCCAACCGCGTATGATGCAGCTTCAGTGTACCTGAAATGCTAATAAGGTCGTCTAGGTTCATGGTACATTTGTACATTCGTCTAGGTTCATGTCTGTCCTCTAGTAAAAGAAAAACTCCCTTTACCCTTGAATATAATAGTTTTGTTTTTCATGGTTGTGCTTATGCTAGCTAAATTCGTTGATGTTCATGTACTTGTCGTCCAGACCTTCTCTCATGAATTCTTTCATAAAACCCCACTGACTTTGTTGAAATACGACTCACCGTCCATCCGTCTCTCACAAACAAACTTTCGAAACCCCCCCCCTGAAATTAGAACATCGTCCTACCACTTCATAGAATACTGATGAAAATACAGAAACATGTGAATTAACTTATGTTGGCTTCGTTATCCAATATAAATATTAATTATTGATAATGACCATTAAACTACCTTAAACAAGGATTTTGTGCTCTCGTAAATGTTTAAAGTCCACAAATAATGGTTACATTATTTCTACATTAACAAAAAGTTCCTATTGCAAATCAACGTTGTGTCGGGTACCTATAAAAGGGGTACCTAATTTAGGCCCAAAACTACTTGGCAATAAGGCCCACGACGACATTGGCCTGGCTCCACGGCCCAGCAAAGGCCCACCATCGCAAAACTCCTCGGCACCCGTCCTGCTCGAGGTTGACGGCCGCCCTCGAGCAGGGATGTCCGTGACGCTCGAGGCCCGGCGACCTCGAGGTAGACGTTCACCCTCGAGCGGGTGATTTCCGTCTCGTTCGAGGTTCGGCAGGCTCGAGCCTGTAGACCGAGCTCGAGTCAGCCACACCGGAAATGACACCTGAGACTCTGCGACCCGTCAATCCAAGTCATGATGACGCTCCTCTGCGGTCAAAAAGCAGGGGACCACTGCGCCACGCAACCACCCACGCCCCGGAGAAGACACCGGTCAAATCCACTCGCAACAGTGGACTTCTGAGTGCCATGCTGCACGGCCAGATCTAACCTTGGCAGCAGCACTATGCCAATCACTCCTTTGACTTCGCCCGCCTCAGGCACGCCACCATCCTCGAAGGCGACCCTCGAAGGAGGCTACAGAGGCTCGATCCGGATGCCGTACACCCTCGACGCCGTGAGCCGTCACAAGAAGGAAGGACATCACGTCAGCCACTGCCATGCCGTCAGCCGGAGTTGGAAGGCGCGATTCCCGCTCACACAGTGCGCGGCATGGACAGAACAGTGCACTTAGCGACGAACACCACGAACACATGTACTCGCACCCTGCCCCCTTGGTCTATAAAAGGGGAAGGGAAGCCCATGCAAAGAGGGAGACGAATAGCACAAGCACGACCACAACGAGCAACGTTCAAGTTCATACACACCAGAACACACACATCACATAGCTGGGGACTTGGGAGCTCATGTCCTTCTCCCACCTTGCTTGTAATCCCCTACTACGAGCAACGCGTAAACTGGTGCACCGCACAAGTGCTGGACGTACGGCCCCGTGGCCGGAACTAGGATAAAATCCCCGTCTCTTATCTCGCCATCAGGGAAACGAGTGGTTTAGCACCGCAAACACTTGTTGGTGCCGGTGCGACCAAATCAGGCACCGACAGTTGGCGCGTCAGGTAGGGGAACAACGCTGCACAACCCTCGTTCCCGATGGCAAACTTCGGCCAAGGACGGCCCCCGCTGGGCGAAAGCAATCTGCTCCCAGTGGGGTAGGAGATCTGGTTCGGGAGCTTGCAATTCCAGACATGTGGCGATGATTACCACATGCGCATCCTCCAAGAGGAAGCAAGGGACCGACTGGAGCCTCATCATCCGCTACCGGCGGCACCGCGACGGCGGAGTCGTCTCGGACCTCGTGTACGATGAGCGCGCGCTGCAAGGCGCGCCGCCGACGTCAGCATCCCTCCTCCCACGAGGGAAGGGGAGTTTCTGCGACCAGGGTCACAGGAGAGGGCCGCTCCCTTCCTCCCGCAACCCATGCCTGCACCACGTGCCACGACGGCACGTCCCTATCCCTACGGTCACGTACGCCTCGTTCGTCTGCACTGCCATGAGTGCGTATGACGGCCAGCCAGGTTGTCATCCAGTCTCGGAGCAAGACTTCGCCGCCCCGACGATCGACGATTCCCGCACGGAGCCCGGAGATGGATACGCTTTCGAGCGTGAACACCCTGGTTGGGACTACTCGGGTCTCCGCGACCCAGAGGCCTTCCTGGCCTTCCAAACAGCGGCGGATTATTGCTTCGGCTATTCCGATGATGAGTATGATCCAACCAGGGAGTGTTTCGTCATCAACGACGGGCAGGTCAGCGAGGGATCGACGTCGGACGACGACGGCGAGGATGATGACCAGGGGGGCAACAATGGCATAGATCCGGTAGGCGCGCAGCCATCGGACCCATCGGACCACTCTCCTTCCGAGGACGAGCGGCATCCGCGCCACCTGCCACGAGTTGCTCGCCCCCACGACTTGGGAAGTGGTGACGTCTCACCACCGGCACGCTCCGACCACGAGCCGCCCAAACAAGGCCACGAACACGGCACGGACGCACGGCGTGCGGGGCGAGTGGCTCAGGCCCGCATCCTTGCCGAAGGCAAAGATGACGACCTCGCTCCCAGAACGAGCCAAAAGCTCATCGCAGCGGCCGCGTTGCTCCGAGCCATGCCGGAAGCAGCTACCCCCAAGGGGCGGAAGCTGCATCTCGAGGCCCAAAAGTTGGTCGAGAATGCCGCCCGACAACAGGCCGAAAGCTCAGCCTCCCGCCTTCGACGTTCCTCAGCCTCGAAGGGCGAACGAGGAGGGGAGTCATCGGTACGCTCACCACGGCCTAACGGCAGGGCACGAGCACAGTCCTGGGGCGACTCCCACCGAGACATGGCGCGACGCCACGCCAGCGAACCACGGGCACCCGAAGCAGGAACACTTCCAGCAAGGGTACCCGCGAGATCACGCCTCCAGGACACCCGAGGCGCGATCGACGATGGCGATGCTCGCAACACGCTGAACCAAATAAGGCAGCGAGAGGGAGCGCGGACCCACCAACGCGGGCGCACCGACGTTTGGTGGAACCAGGATGCGGCCCCGGAGCCAGCGGGAACGCGGGTGTTTAGTCACAACATCCGCACTGCCCCGATTCCCCCCGCTTCCGACAGCCTACCACCATCACCAAATATTCTGGGGAAACGGACCCCAGGGTATGGCTCAACGACTACCGCCTAGCATGTCAGCTCGGCGGCGCCATAGATGACGCCATGATCATCCGCAATCTGCCACTCCACCTGGCAGATTCCGCGCGGACATGGCTCGAGCATCTGCCCCCCAACCGGATCCGCGACTGGGATGACCTGGTCGAGACCTTCGTGGGGAATTTCCAGGGCACCTACGTGCGCCCTGGGAACACATGGGACCTTCGAGGGTGTAAACAAAAACCCGGCGAATCCTTGAGGGACTTCATCCGGCGCTTCTCCAAGCGCTGCACCGAGCTTCCCAACATCACCGACCATCAGATCATCCACTCCTTCCTCGAGAGCACCACATGCTATAGCTTGGTGTGCAAGTTGGGGAGGAGCCCACCCCCCGACGCAAACAGACTATTCGAGGTGGCCTCGAAGTATGCCTCAGGGGAGGAGGCGGCCAACGCCATTTTTCATGACAAGAAGGGAAAGCGTCCCGAGGAGGCGTCCGCGGAGGACGACAAGACAAAGGGTCCCTCGAAGAAGCGGAAGCACGGCAAGAAGGGAAAGAAGCTCCGGGCGCCTCGTGGAGCGGGCGACGTTGAAGATGAGGCCCTCGTGGTCGACCCCAATCACAAGGGACCTCGAGGTCCCCCGCGTGGTGGGGGCGTTTTCGACGACCTCCTCAAGAAGCCGTGCCCGTATCACAAGACTGCAGTCGCTCACACCCTCGAGCAGTGTGAGATGCTGCGGAAGTTTTACAACCGCATCCCTCGAAAGGATAGCGGTCAGCCCAAGGATGGCGGCGGCAAGGATGACGACGGATACCCCGAGGTGGAACATGTATTCTTTATCACGGGAGGCCCCGCGGCCAACCTAAAACCTCGACAGCGGAGGAGGGGAACGCAGGGAGGTCCTGCTGGTCCGGCCAGCGACCCCCTCATATCTCGACTGGTCTTCAGAGACCATCTCGTTCGGTCGCGAGGACCATCCCGACCATATCCCGAACCCCGGGCAGTATCCCCTCGTCGTCGACCCCGTCATCGGCAACACGCGTTTCTCCAAGGTGCTCATGGACGGCGGCAGGAGCCTCAACATCCTGTACGCTCCAACCTTAGAGCTTATGGGGATCAGCACCAGCGAGTTGCGGCCCAACAAGTCCTCTTTCCATGGAGTCGTGCCCGGAAAGCGCGTCCAAACTCTCGGGCAGATCGACCTGCCCGTCTGCTTCGGAACCCCGGCAAACTTCCGCAAGGAAGTGCTCACCTTCGAGGTAGTAGGCTTCAAAGGAGCCTACCACGCCATCTTGGGAAGGCCGTGCTACACCAAGTTCATGGCCATCCCTAACTATACCTACCTCAAGCTGAAGATGCCAGGGCCTCATGGAATCATCACGGTCGGCCCGACGGTCGAGCACGCCTACGAGTGCGACGTCGAGAGCATTGAGCTCGCGGAGGCTCTCGCCCTCGACGAAACCCTCGTAGCGGATCTAGAAGCAATCGTCAACACGCTCCCTGACGCCAACGAACGGCAACCGGGGAGCTTCGCGCCCGCTGAGGACACCAAGACTGTCCCCCTCAACCCCGACAGCCACGACGGCAGGGCGTTGAGGATCAGCTCTTCCCTCAGCGACAAATAGGAAGTGGTGCTCGTCGACTGTCTCTGCGCCCACGCTGACATCTTTGCGTGGAGCCCCTCCGACATGCCAGGCATTCCGAGGGAGGTCGCCGAGCACTCTCTTGATATCCGCCCCCACTCCAAGCCGGTCAAACAGCGCCTCCGCCGTTTCGACGAAGTGAAACGGCAGGCGATCGGCGAAGGGGTACGCAAACTTTTGGAGGCCGGATTCATCAAGGAAGTGTTTTATCCCGAGTGGCTAGCTAATCCTGTACTAGTGAAAAAGAAAAATGGGAAGTAGAGAATGTGTGTAGATTACACCAGTTTGAATAAAGCATGCCTGTTCCTTTATCACCCCTTTTGGCATGTACTGCTACGTTACGATGCCCTTCAGCCTTCGAAACGCCGGGGCCACGTACCAACGCTGTATGCTCCACGTCTTCGGGGATCATATAGGTCGTATCGTAGAAGCATATGTCGATGACATCGTCGTAAAAACCAGGAAGGCGGACGACCTGGTACGCGACCTCGAGGTCGTGTTTAGCTGCCTCAGGGCGCACGGAGTAAGACTCAACCCTGAGAAGTGTGTCTTCGGTGTGCCTCGAGGTATGCTCCTGGGCTTTATTGTCTCCGAACGAGGCATCGAGCCCAACCCCGAAAAGGTCACGGCCATCCAACAGATGGAACCAATCCGCGACCTAAAGGGTGTACAGAGGGTGATGGGATGCCTAGCGTCCCTAAGCCGCTTCATCTCTCGTCTCGGGGAGAAGGGGTTGCCTCTGTATCGAATTTTGAGGAAATCAGAGCACTTCACCTGGATCGCGGAGGCCCAGGAAGCTCTCGATCGACTCAAAACTGCGTTAACGAACACGCCGATCCTTACCTCACCGAAAGAGGGCGAACCTCTCCTCTATGTCGCAGCGACCACTCAAGTCGTCAGCACGGTCATAGTGGTGGAGAGGACCGAGGAAGGACACTCTCTGCCGGTCCAGCGACCGGTGTACTACATCAGCGAGGTCCTGTCCGAAACCAAAACGAGGTATCCCCACATCCAGAAGCTGATCTACGCCATCGTGTTGGCTCGATGAAAACTACGACATTACTTCGAGGCTCACCCGGTGACCGTCGTGTCGTCCTTTCCACTGGGCGAAATCATCCAGAACCGTGAGATCTCTGGGCGAATCTCGAAATGGTCAACAGAGCTGATGGGGGAGACCCTCGCTTATGCGCCAAGGAAAGCCATCAAGTCCCAGACTTTGGCAGACTTCGTAGCCGAATGGACCGACACCCAGCTCCCCCCCTTGAAGTCCAGCCTCGACTGCTGGGAAATGTACTTCGATGGGTCGGTGATGAAGACCGGCGCCGGCGCCGGCCTGCTTTTCATCTCACCCCGCGGGGAGCACCTTCGATACGTCGTGCGACTCAACTTCCCCGCGTCCAACAACATGGCGGAGTATGAAGCGCTTCTTGCTGGCTTGAAAATCGCGCTCGAGCTCGGCATTAAGCGCCTCAACATCCGTGGCGACTCGCAACTGGTCGTTGATCAGGTGATGAAGGAATCCAGCTGCCACGACGAAAAAATGGCGGCATACTGCCAGGCGTACGTAACCTCGAAGACAAGTTCGACGGCCTCGAGCGCCATCATATCGCACGAAGATATAATGAGGAGGCCGACGAATTGGCAAAGATCGCGTCAGGGCGAGCCACCGTTCCGCCGAACGTATTCGCCAAGGATATCGACGGACCCTCGATTGCCGTTGCCACCTCGGCCCGAGCCCCTACGACACCCAACGCTCGAGTGGCCGCCCTCGACCCCACGAGCGCGGAGCTCTTGGCGGATAAGGACGAGCCGATGGGATACGAGGCTTGCTCGGGAGAAGAGGACGAGGCAGAGGCGATGGAAATCGACGAGGCCCCGGCGCCTCGAGACTGGCGGAGCCCGTACCTCAACTGGCTCGATCGAGGCGTTTTGCCTAGTGATCGAACGGAGGCAAGGCGCGTTGCGAGGAAAGCCAAACGGTTCCTCGTCGTCGAGGGGGAACTTTACCGATGGAGAACCTCGGGGGTCTTGCAACGCTGCATCCCGATACCCGAGGGAAAAGAGCTCATCCTCGACATCCATGCGGGCGTGTGCGGACATCACGCAGCCCCACGCACGCTCGTGGGCAACGCCTTTCGACAAGGCTTCTACTGGCCCACTGCCGTGGCGGACGCCATGGAAGTGGTACGAACCTGCGAAGGATGCCAGTTCTACGCACGCAAGACGCACCTACCTGCTCAGGCGCTGCAAACCATCCCCATTACGTGGCCTTTTGCCGTATGGGGCCTCGATCTTGTTGGGCCAATGGCAAAGGCGCCCAGGGGCTTCACGCACCTACTGGTGGCGGTCGACAAATTCTCCAAATGGATCGAAGCTCGACCCATCAGTAGAATCAAGTCTGAGCAGGCGGTGCTTTTCTTCACCGACATAATCTATCGCTTTGGGGTTCCCAATTCCATCATCACCGACAACGGCACCCAATTCACAGGAAAGAAGTTCTTAAAATTCTGCGACGATTTCCACATCCGAGTGGATTGGTCGGCAGTGGCCCACACACAAACAAACGGTCAAGTAGAACGTGCCAATGGCATGATTCTACAAGGTCTAAAGCCTAGAATTCACAACAAGCTGAAGAAGTTTGGGCACAAGTGGGTACAAGAGCTACCATCGGTGATTTGGAGTCTGAGAACGACCCCAAGCAGAGCGACAGGGTTCTCCCTGTACTTCCCCGTCTATGGGGCAGAGGCCATCCTCCCCATGGATTTGGAATATGGGTCCCCTAGGCTCCGAGCGTACCAAGAGCAGCGAAACTGCCAGGTTCGAGAGGACTCGCTCGACCAGGTCGACGAAGCTCGAGACGTGACTCTACTCCACTCGGCAAGGTACCAGCAAAGTCTGCGGTGACAACAGGCTCGAAGGGTCCGGCATCGAGATCTCTGCAAAGGAGACCTCGTGTTAAGGCTTCGACAGGACAACCGAGGACGGCACAAGCTCTCACCCCCATGGGAGGGGCCGTACATCGTCGCCGAAGTCCTCAAGCCCAGGACATACAAGCTAGCTGACGAGGACGGGCAGATCCTCACGAACGCCTGGAACATCCAACAGCTACGCCGTTTCTATCCCTAGAGTGGCTCGTGGCCCTCGAAACCTTTGTACATTTTCTAGATTTGTACAAACTTTTTGAATCAAGTGTCGATGTTTTACCCCCATAGTTTGGAAATAAATAAAACGAACTTTTATTCCATTCATGCTTCGAGGAAGGTTTGGCTCTACCCTTGGTAGAGCCATCCCTCCCTCGGGGGCTAAATGGGGAGGAACCCACGAAAAAACCGTCACTTTTTTCAAAAATCCTTTGCGAACCTTCGAAGGAAACACACTAGGCGTGAAACGGACAAGGGCAGGGTCGCCTGAGCCGAGTGTTCACCTACGCCTCGAGGCTACGGCAACACCTCACTTCCCTCCGCCTAAGTCATTCACGTACGATCGACCCTAGTGACGTTTTCCTCTCAAGGCACAAGCATCGGACACAATGCGCGTCGCGAAGACACCGCATAAAAATAACATCGCATTTAAAGCAAAATAAACGATGTTTAGCAAAATGTAAGCGAATTAGTCTTACATAAAAAAAGTCCAAATCTCTAAACTACTTTTTACATTCGGGCCCGATGGCCCGAGACTTTCAGGGATCGCCCCCGCCGCCAAGGTCGTCCCAGCCGCCGCCATCTTCGCCAGGAAAAAGGACGCCCTCGAAGTGGCCAGCAAGCACTCGCGCCGTTCCGTCGACAGCAGCATCGGCTTCCTCCATCGCCGCCCCTGCCTCCTCGTCGTTAAGGGTCGTCGGCAACGACGTACCCGGCCGCGAGCTTCGAGAGGTCCGCTTGGTAGTGGGTCGTGACCACTCCAAGCGCCTTCCGAACCCCGAGCAGAAGGGCCTCCTTCACACGTGAGGTGAAGTGCCCCCCAAGCGCTCGAAGGCGACTGGCGAGGGAGCTGCCGGACTGCACATCGGCGCCAGCGATCTCGTTACAGGCCGCCGAAGCGGCCTGCACCAGCTCATCGAGCTTGCGCTGGGTCGCCGAGTGTGCCACTAGCACGGCCTCCTTCGACTCCGTCTCGGCCTGCAGCGCCTGCTTCAACGCTGCACCAACAAGGCAGTCAGAAACGAAAGAGTAACAAAGCAAAACAAGGTCGAAACCCGAGCCAAATCGGCTTACCCTCGACTTGACCCTAGGCAGCCTCGAGGGCCTTCTCCCCCTCTCGAGCCTGCCGCTCCGCCGCAGCCCGAGCCGCTTGCTCCAGCTCGAGCTGGTCTCAAGTCTCGACCACGATACGCCGCTCCTCCTCGACCGCCGACTCCGCCGCACTGCGCGCAGCCCGCTCGTTATCCAGCCAGGTGCTGCTGTTCGTGAGTTGCTCGCGCAGGGCGCTGACCGAGCCATCCAGGCGAGTGATGACTTCGCCCTTCTGCCGACACTCGGTGACAGCCCGGTCCCGAGCGCCTCGAAGGTCGTCCAGTTGGTGGTCTCGAGTCTCGACCGCCCCCGACAAGCGGCGAAGCTCCAACAACAGCGCCGCAATCTGGTCGTTCTTTGCGAACGCCTGATGGCGGAGTTCCTGCGAAAGACGAGCTGAGTCCCTTTTGAAGAAAAATTACGACAAAATATTGGCTGCACCGAAACGCACCTGGTGGATCTTGCCGGCCTCATCGTGAAGGCGGAGGACGTCTCGCATCGCCCTGCGAACGTCCTGACCGTGCGACGATTGAACGTCCCACAGGCGCTCCTCCGCCACGGCTTCACCAACGAACTGCTCAGGAAGCTCGCGGCGGGATTGCCACATCTCAGCGGATCCACGGGCATGCGTCCCGCAGGATCCGGCCGACGCTGGCCCCGGCGGAGCCACGATGAGAGTCGACGGCGCGGCCCCACCGCTCTCGCGCCCCTGCGTCACGGGGGCTCCCACCCCCAGAGCCTCTGCCAGCTCCTTCAGATGGGGAAACCCACCGCCAAGGGTTCGTCCCTCTCCCCCCACATATGGGGGGGCCACCGCGGCGTCCGCCTCCACGGGCGCCGCAGGCGGTTCCTCGACGCGAAGAGCCTCCCCAGGCGCGGGGGTGGCATCCTCGGACCGGGCAACCTCGGCCCGGGGCTCGACAGCGCCCTCGAGGAGTTGAGGCGGCCTCGGCTCCTCAAGGACCCGGGGCGCCTCCTCGCATGACTGCCGCTCAACCTGCGGCCCCGCCTGAGCGTCGAAGAAGGTGACGAAGTCCTGTACGACCTCGTTCGTCGGGCCCAGGAGCTGCGAGGACGGGTGAAGCGACGAGCTTGGCCCGACCTTGAGGGCCTTGGTCGGCGCGAGGGAAGGCACGCTCCGCCCCCCAGATCGACTGCGACACGAAAAAAGCTCGGTCAGAGACAAAAGCGAAGTATCAATGACAAGCGAGCAACGAAAAAAACTTACCGCACGATGAGGAGCTTCCGTTTCGGCCTCGAGGTTGAGACGGGAGCCACCCCCGGGACCTCGCCTCCCGTGGATGCGCCGGCCTCCCCTTGAGGAGCCACCCTCGAGGCCTCGCCTCCCGTGGAGGCGTCGGCCTCCCCTTGAGGGGTCACCCTCGAGGCCTCCTCGCCCCCCGTAGAGACGACGGACTCTACTTGGGGGACCTCCACTCCCGGCCCACGGGCTGGGGCCTCCTCGACAGTGCTCGGCCGCTCGGGAGCCTCGCCTCGACCCTGGGGTTCCTCGAGAGCAGCCGTCGCTGCCCCCGACGGGCTCCCAGAAGTGGGCACCACGGTCGACGGAGGAGTCTCGAGGTCGACGATCTCTCCGCTGCCGCCCCCAGACGCTGCAGCCTGGGTGGCCCCACTAGGGGGAGCCCGCGAGGAGACGGGAAGCTCGAGAGGAGATGGACTCCTCGCCCCGCCGTCTTCCTCGGATCCATCGGGATCAGGGGAAGACTCCGGCGTCGGGAGCGGTGAGAGCCCCTGCTCCTCCCGCTCGCGATTCTCCGCCAAGTGCTTCTTCCTCTTCCGATCCTTCCGCTTCCGCCGCGCCTCCCTCCGATCCTTGTCCTCTTTCGCCTTCTCGGCGAGGGCGCGGTTAACGGCCTTGTCCTCGGGGATAGGGGGCTTGGAGTAGTGGCTGCGGGACAGGCCCTGCGAAGCACCATTCGCAAGGTCAAAAACACGAAACCGAAACGAAAAGCAAAAACAAGAGACAAAAGATAACTTACGAAGCTCAGGTGGCCATCCTCGGGCCGCATTGGCACCACCCACGGGTCGTCCGGCAGCTTGTCGACGGTGCGCCGCGCCCGTTGAACAGCGGTGGCGACAGGCAATGGCTCCACCGCCATCGCCGTGCCGGTGACGTCGGCTCCAGGGGTCATCCTGAACAGCGGGAGCCTCCTCTGCATGAGGGGAAGCACCCGTCGCCGGTGAAAGTTGGCGATGACCCCACCGGCGGTGAGGCCGTGCCTCGAAAGGCGCTGGAGCGCCTCGATCAACGGAGCAAGCTTGTCCTTCTGCTCCAGCGGTGATACCCCGAAGGACCAGTAGTCCTGCTTCTTCGTCAGCAGCTTGCCGGTGTAGGGCGGCAGACGCCCTCCGTCGTTGCGGAGATAAAACCACCCCTTGTCCCAATCTTGGTTGTTGGAAACCATGGAACAAGGGATGTAAAGATCCTTGCGGCTCCTCCGGACTTGGAGCACGAGGCCACCAGCGCGAGCGGGGCGACGGACCCCCTTGGAGACGCCCTCTGAGAAGAGCTCGCCGAAGAAGAGGTGGCGCCAAAGGTCCCAGTGGGCCTCGATGCCCAGATAACCCTCGCAGACGGCGACGAACACCGCCGCCTGCGAGATCGCATTGGGCGAGAAATTGTGCAGCTCCACCTTGTAGTGGAAGCACAACGCCCGCATGAATCTCCCCACCGGAACGCCGAATCCCCGCTCGTGGAAACGAACGAGGCTGACGACGTAGCCCGCCGGCGGGTCGGGCTCCATAGCGGCCCCCGGCGAGATCCAAACGGGCGGTTCGCCGTCGACGTTGGGCGGCAGCACTCCAACCTCCACAAGACTATCCAGACAGGTCTTGGTGGCATTCGATGGCTTCCACGGCGCGGGGTCGACGAATTGGGCCATGGCGGCGAAAGGGAGTTTAGGCGAAGAAAGAAGATGATGCAAAGGGCTAAAGGCGAAGATCAGAAGGCTAAGGGAGGCGTACCCTTGGCATGGGCACTGCCGTGCTATTCATACTCCCCCCGTGGAGCCAGGCGCGGCAGGACGCCGGCCTTGACACGACGGCCCCCTAGGCTGACAGCCAGGCCCGCCGCGGGAGACGTAACAGCGCGGGCCGCGTCAACCGTACAACCGTTTGATTACGCCGTAATTTTCGAGGAGTCTGGCGCGGCAGACGTGCGGTCGTGTCGGACTACGCCCGCACGCCTCGCCTGAAAAGGCGCGCCCACTTCTCCCACGAAACCACGAAATTTTCGCTGGTGGTCATCATAACCCGCACGGAACAAGGAAGGGCGCATTCAAGACGCCCACCCTCGAAGGAAAGGCCTCGAAGCTCAAAGGCTCGAGGAAGCCCCTTCGAGGGACAGAGGTCTCGAAAGCCTCGTTACCCCGCACGGAGCAACGCTCGAGGTTTCCTCCTCGAAGTGAAGAAGCCATCGTGCTACTGATCAGGGGTTCGAACCTTGGACCTTCGGAGGGTTTCGACAAGGGCCCCAGATCAACTGAGTCAGGGATAATCGACGGTACCCTCGAAGCTCGAACGCTCGAGGAAACCAACCGATTATGTTCGAGGCCAGGCAAAGTGCCTAGATCGAGGGACCCCTCGAGGGGGAGCATCGAGCCCTCGACCTCTATCGAATGAGGTCGAGTCCCGTCTAGCATACTTTTGCGAAAAGCTTTCACGGGCGTGTCCTATGACCACGAGCCTACCCCATCGAACGGGGCATGGACGTCCGCTCGAACCACCCGTTATCAGCTCAACAGGCATCCATGGCTCGATCCCGTCGAGGGAAGCATGGATCGCCTCCTCCTCAGACCCCTCGAACGAGGAGCATGAGGTACGAAGAAAGCTTGAAATCTCTCCTGCCATGCCAAACGAGGCGGGGATCGAGGACCTCAGGCGTAGTGGACGAACCCACACCTGAGGAAGCAGCGAATGCTCTTCACATCAAGTTGAGACCTTGGCCTCGGGGGCTACACCCGCGGGTGCGCTAGCGCGCCCCCACGGATTCTCAGAACCCGCGAAGGAACGAAGGCCTCGAAAGCCTCGACGAGCACCAGCTTCCGCAGGATTGAATCTCACTCCCGCGGAGGCTCGGGGGCTACTGTCGGGTACCTATAAAAGGGGTACCTAATTTAGGCCCAAAACTACTTGGCAATAAGGCCCACGACGACATTGGCCTGGCTCCACGGCCCAGCAAAGGCCCACCATCGTAAAACTCCTCGGCACCCGTCCTGCTCGAGGTTGACGGCCGCCCTCGAGCAGGGATGTCCGTGACGCTCGAGGCCCGGCGACCTCGAGGTAGACGTTCACCCTCGAGCGGGTGATTTCCGTCTCGTTCGAGGTTCGGCAGGCTCGAGCCTGTAGACCGAGCTCGAGTCAGCCACACCGGAAATGACGCCTGAGACTCTGCGACCCGTCAATCCAAGTCATGATGACGCTCCTCTGCGGTCAAAAAGCAGGGGACCACTGCGCCACGCAACCACCCACGCCCCGGAGAAGACACCGGTCAAATCCACTCGCAACAGTGGACTTCTGAGTGCCATGCTGCACGGCCAGATCTAACCTTGGCAGCAGCACTATGCCAACCACTCCTTTGACTTCGCCCGCCTCAGGCACGCCACCATCCTCGAAGGCGACCCTCGAAGGAGGCTACAGAGGCTCGATCCGGATGCCGTACACCCTCGACGCCGTGAGCCGTCACAAGAAGGAAGGACATCACGTCAGCCACTGCCATGCCGTCAGCCGGAGTTGGAAGGCGCGATTCCCGCTCACACAGTGCGTGGCATGGACAGAACAGTGCACTTAGCGACGAACACCACGAACACATGTACTCGCACCCTGCCCCCTTGGTCTATAAAAGGGGAAGGGAAGCCCATGCAAAGAGGGAGACGAATAGCACAAGCACGACCACAACGAGCAACGTTCAAGTTCATACACACCAGAACACACACATCACATAGCTGGGGACTTGGGAGCTCATGTCCTTCTCCCACCTTGCTTGTAATCCCCTACTACGAGCAACGCGTAAAATGGTGCACACTTGGACGTACGGCCCCGTGGCCGGAACCAGGATAAAATCCCCGTCTCTTATCTCGCCATCAGGGAAACGAGTGGTTTAGCACCGCAAACACTTGTTGGTGCCGGTGCGACCAAATCAGGCACCGACACGTTGATAAAATCAAAGAAAATACTTTGTCAATATCTTAATCGTGTTAGTTCATGTATAGTGACTGCACAACTTTATTTGCTAATTTTAAATTACTCATAGTTAGAAAATATAAAACTTAATCTTCAATACAGACAAAATTTCCAAATTAGAAACACTTTTGTTTAGGAAAAAGTGCAGATTACCCTCCCTAAACTCTTATAGAAGAGTAGATTATCCCCTTATACTCTTAAATCGTGTACTTTTAACCTTAAACTCTCTAAACCGTGGAGATTACCCCCTACAAGGCCTTAAGACCGATTATATTCTATGTTGTTTCCTCGGACTCACACTATCTGGGCACTTCAGGACCGCTTAGGCTTTTTTGTTTTTGTCATCGTCATATACAAATAATAAGGATCCGGACACTTTAGGATCATTTATACTTCCAAAATCACTTCATAATTTTTGACTGGCCACATCTGTTGCCACTAAGAATTAACAGGGTGCATGCAAAGTTGTTCGATAGTGAGGGAGGGAGACAAGTATCACGTTGGATTATTCAGAATGGATATAAATCAATCTGATTACCTAGAGAAAGCACTATTTTGTCCACGACTCCACGCCTTCGCGATATAAATCGATTTGATTACCTATCTAAGAAAGCACTATTTTATCCACATCTTAGTTAGGGATTAATACTACTACATTTCTTCATTCATTGGAGAGTAACATTGAGCCAGTCTTAAGGCCTTAGGGGGGTAATCTCCACTATTTGAAGAGTTTAAGGTTAAATGTACATAATTTAAGAGTATAAGGGGGTAATATACTCTTTGGTAACAGTTGATGGGGTAATGTACACTTTTTCCTTTTGTTTATATCTAAGACAACACCATTAAACAATACAACAACAAGAAACAAACAAAACATAAAATTTCAATACTAAATTCATATATTACATAGAATTGCAAGTGCATGGTTGCGACCCAACCCCTTTTTAGTTGCAGAGGTGGCTCGTGGCTATAGTAGAGTATAACGCTTGGTTTGCAACTTTAGCGTCCTTAGACGAGGACGACACCAAGAAAAGACCTTGACTAGTTGACCTGGACCCGGTCAGCGTAGCCAGATTGCTACTTCTGCTAGACCTTGACCCATGCTCTATCGGTCCTCACAAACTAACAAAGCCTGACTCCTACGGCACGGTACGGCACGGCTGGCCATGTACTCCACACCAGCGAACAAGTTGGGCACGTTGTATTCACAAAGAAAAAGCTGGAATCAGCTCCATCATGTCTCCATTCAACCTCAATCGGAAGAAGCCAGTGCATGCCCATGTCTCGAGGTCATATATGACTCTTTGAGGTTCGGAGTTGTTTAGTTGGAGGAGGTTGAAAAAATTTACTGTACCAAAATTTTACTGTATCAATAGTTTACGAGAGAAATCATGGTTTTCAATAGAGAAAAAAAACTAAAAAAATAGTAAACTTTAGAGAACTAAACAACTCCGGACCTTATAAACTGATGAGCAAAGATCTGGTGCTTTGCTGCATTGACCCCTTGCCCTTGCACGTAGCCGCAGAGCCATCACAATTCACATAGCGCCTTGTTTGTCTTCATGTAGTTTGTTTGAGCTTGAAGTCAGTCTTGACTTGATTGCCTATCGACGAGGCGACGACTTGACCGGGAGGAATCGCGACGACTTGACCGGGAGGAATCCATGGCGGGCGGCCACCGTGCTGACTAGCTCCGTCTGATCCACCGGAGACGACCGCGACTCCAGTCGAGTCCCCCTTGTTCTGCTGGGGATCCCAGGGTCAATGCAGATGCAGGAGGGGAGCTTTCCTGATCACATTGCTCTGCTCTGCTGCACAAGGAACTTGCTAGCTAGTAGCTCCATCCAAATGCTGGGCAGCAACCAAACATACTCCATATATATATGTGTGGGCATTTCTTAGGAATAGTGAAGTGTTGGTTTTCACATACTCCATATATGTTTGTACTTTGCGGGAAGGAAATAATTCTGAATCTAAGTTTTCAATGTATGAACCGGTTCAATTATGGAATAAGAAAATTAAGCTCAAGGCAACACATGGATGCAGGCATGCAGCATGTAACGCATTAATGCACCATTCATTTCGGTTTTAGAAAATGTTTACAAAAAAGTGTTCCATAAAAAAAAGTGGTATATGTGTTATCTATCAACCATGTCATGAATTACAAATATCTATTGATCTATTGAAGCCTTTTTTTCGTTTGTTTTGACAATGTCGTATTGGGACCAAAAGATCTATGTCAACAAAATTACAATCGCTCCTTTCGCGGCTTGTGTTGATGATGCATAAAATTGATGAGAAAACGATTTGGAATTCAGCTGTAGCGAGTCTTATCCTACTTCCACATGCAAAATTGGGCAAGAACAGAATGATGTTTCTCATGACATGAAAATGACGAACATGGGACACAGGAACACACGATTTCGATCAGTGCCTGGATTTTCCTTTGTACATTGACATAATGTGGTGGATGACCAATCTCTGGTTGCAAATGCTAGTAGTTCACACTGGATGCAAATGCTAGTCGTTCACACCCAGCAGCTATAGTGCAGGCTTGTTTGGTAGGGCTCCGCCTTCTGTCAAAGCGGCTCCGATTGTGGCTTTTTTTTGAAGTGACTTCTTTGATAGGGTTGGAGCCATTTTAAAAAAAAAATGTTTGGTTAAACGGATTTTTCTCTGGCTTTGTCCTCATTATGTGAGGAGAAACCACAAATTTTGGCTTCATCCTTCTAGCAGAAGCCATTTTGGGTTTCATCTCCGACTTCAGCCTTGAAGCTGTTTTGCAAAACACCGTTTGGTAAGGCTTCATAAGCTAGCGGTGAAGCCGTTTTGGAAGCCCTACCAAAGGGGCTCATGGGGGCACATTCTACAGATGCACCAAGAGAATTCGGATAAGACAATCAAGTTTGTTGTATAGATGTTCCTCTTGTTGTTGGGTAACCAGGATTCGGTCACCATCTTGGCCCTTGCTTGCTCATGGTACCTCAAAATATTTATGTTTCAAAATGTTTTTTAGTTTATCATAAGTCAAACTTTTTTTAGATGCTAAGTTTATAAAAAATATATATGCTAACATGTACTACACACAAAAAAATGCTCTGCGATCTTTTTTTTTAAAAAAAAGGAGCTCTGCAGGTAAGTTTCGTGGTAGATCTAACAAAACTAATTCTGATGTAATTTTTTCTAAATACTTTGTCAAAGTTGGAAAAAAGTTCGACTTGTGAAAAAAAAATTAAACAAACGACGTCTCGAAAGCAAGAGAGTAGCTTCACATATCGATGGCCAGAAAATCTATATACATCATATCATTTGATTTGATAGCAAGCCAAAAGTGGTTCAAGTTCAAATGAACCTCCACAATTTTGTGGCAAAATTTGGAGCATCCACTGTACATTGATGGTAAAACTCCACTTTCCAGTACTCCATCTGCACACGATGAGAGCGTGAGAGTTGTGACCATGCCAACTTGCCAAGCACAAGCTGCATGATTCCTCAATCCTCAGCGGTCCACTCCAGCTCCAACCCGGATCAGGAACAGGCCAGAAAGACACAGAGAGACCTTCTAGAAGCAAAAATCTGTGAAGGTGGGGGTGGCGCCCTCCTGCCAAAGCAAAGGATCTCTCGAAGCAGGGTGTGAGGTGCAGGCGTGCAGCTAGCTGGGGGCACATTTTGGGCCTTGTCTAGCTCTCCCTTTTCACTCAATTGGTGTCATCAGGCAATGTTGCTGCCTCGATCACGCCAAAATCTTTTTGTTTGATGCATTGATAATGCCATTTTGTGATTGTTTGCTGCCTCGATGATGATTCTACAAATGCAAAAATATTGTCTTGGTATGGCGACATCAACATGGATGTCTACTTGTCATGTTCATCTTTCCCATCAGTGCCTGGATGTCTTGGTAATGTCGTGGTCATCAGTGCCTGAATACACAAGTTTGCATTGCCAATGGCTACTCTGCTTCTTGTCGTTCTATTATTCACAATCTGACGTTAAAGATGGTTCGGATAACAGAAAGTTTTGACCACAAAAGGGGAAAAAATCTGCTATGTTATTCCCTGATGAAAACAACTTGACATCAACAAAGTGATTACACTACGCCACGGGGCAATGCTACCAACCAGCAGTTGCAGGGATGCAGAGATATTTCTCATGCGGAAACTAAGCTTCATCACCGACGAGCTCCGATCAACAAATATCACATCCATGTTGGTCGTCAGAAACATGGAGATACAGTTGGCACTCTGCAATTGCATCTGCTCGCATTTCTCCCGCAACGTTTTTCTATCAGTCTCCTGTGTGTTTTCTTGTTCTTGGATCCTCATCTGGGGCCCTCCACTATTTGGAGCCTACTAGCTTGCAAGGTCGGAAGGAAGGCAACAGGAGCAACCAGAATAGTGGAGCTAGCAGCGAAGATGACAAGGCCCACTGGTGCAAGAGAGGCAGCCACATCCACATCCACATCCACATCCACATCCAAATAAAAAGGCATCCAATGCAACTATCTCGCTGTTGCTTTGCATATGCCTGAACCAGCAAGCCTTCTAGAAGCCATCATAGCAATAGAGCCTGCCAAGCTTTGGGCTCTCTCTCTCTCTCTCTCTCTCTCTCTCTCTCTCTCTCTAACCCAAATTGGAGTTCGCCACAGTTGGTGGCATGAAGAGGTGCTAGTCGGAGAATAGGTGCTCATTCAAGTTGGAGGTCTCCAAATTTAGTTTGTAACTTCGATTCAATTAATACCACGTTTTTTCCCTTTTTATGCCTGGACATCCTCTTCTTTTTCAATCTTTCAGGGATCTCGGGTTAAGCTAAGATTGAGAGTCCTCTCGTGCTAGATTTTACTATTGGGAACATTAGTGTTAAGCAAGATTGAGAGTCCTCTTGTGTTAGATTTTACTTTATTGGGTACATTATTTACATAAATTGACTAAAAGGTTTACAGATGAGTTTTTTTAAGGCATGGGCCATAGTTGTGAAGAGAACATTAGGGAGAGGTTCGACAATAATGAGGAGACCGGGGGACACTAAGCTGGCTCCAGTTGGTCCTTCTGTCAAGAGCTCTCCTGCAACGAGTATGTCAAATAGCATGCCCCAACGACGTTGGAGTATATCTGACAGATAAAAATGCCGAGACGCGAAGAAACTAATCAGGTTTATAAGGGAGTTCGCAACGGCCGTTAAGACCTTACTATAACGATCCACATCAGCATTAAACCTGATTAGACAGCGTTCCTAGTGATTGTCAAACCATTTCATCATAGTCAACTTTGTTTATGCCTCTATCAGTCATAGTCAACTTTTTTTATGCCTTCATCGGTCTGATGACAAAAAAACAAGGGCAAAAATAGACAGCGTTCCCTAGTAATTGTTGAGGGAGTGACCAAACAAGGTCAGGTCATCATGCTGAAAAGCATGACGCGCAGAAGCGAACGTCAACTGTAACGGTGTACTGATAATGTAAGGAGAAGAGTATGTTTACAATCTGCTGGGGCAGGTCCAAAAAAAAACTAATTCATGACGCAGGCAGCTAGTTAAAAGCTTCCAGCGACATCTATCGTGCAAGCTAAGAATCAAAGGTTGTTTATTTCTTCCACGAGGTTGGGTTTCAGATTCTGGATATACACACCAGCACACCGCTAAGACGATGAGCAATTTACCTTTGATGCAGAGTACTACGAAAAAGACCTATCATGCCTGGCCTGAACCACTAGCGTCCTTCACTACCTCATACACTGCCGAGAAATCCAGGTCACCCAGCCCCAGGCTTCTGGCTTTCTTGAATGCCTACAATATCGAAATAGTGGTATCATATGTTTTCTGAATCATAGGCATATCACAAGTTCAATAGAAAAGTAGGATGTACCTCATTGGCAGCTGCTGAGACAGGCATGGAGACGGCATTTTCATCCCCCAGAGCAAGAGCTAACCTCATGTCCTTCTGCTGATGTTTCAGAGGAAACGCAGGATTGTAGCTGCCCTGCAGCATTGCAGGCCCCTTAAGCTTGAACATTGGGTTTGCAATGGCGCCGAGGTCCTTTAAAGTCAAGAGATACAGATGTGGTTATTCAACGGTGATGAGAGGGTGGAGCCACAGGTTTACAGCAACGAGCAATCTCAAAGAATCGAGCATCATACCAGTACATCGAGAAGCGTCTGGGGGCTCAACCCACTTTTATCGGCCAAACTGAGTCCCTCAGACAAAGAATTCATCATACTGTAGCCAAGAAACAAAGTTAAACTCAGTTAACTTACAAACCACAATGGCAAAGAGGCACTCAAATGTGCTAACAGCAGAAAGGGTTGTGTGTGTCAGCATGTGCAGCAAGCATCTCTACAACAGAAACACACCTGAGAAGGCATAAAAATCTTAGACAAAAATCAGGAGTCATTTCTAAATCCCTCTATCATGTGATGAAGTTAGAAATCTTTATCATTAAATAGTTAGAAACGTGCATCTAAAATTGTTTATATGCATAAAGCATGGAGGGAACTATGCTCATATTCAAAACAAGAAAGGCTCAGATTTTCAGTAGGAAAAACATCTATCATGTTATAAAGTTAGAAATCTTTATCATTAAATAGTAAAAAGGATTAGTTAGCTCCAAAAAATTTGTCAAAGCACAAGATGCATGTCTTCCACTGATATCCCAGTGATCCTTAACAATTAACATAACGCTAGGTTGCATGAATCAAATGATAATCTATAATTATTGAATTTAGGTGCTCCCAAGTCCCAACCATGCATTAGTCTGTTCTTTTGTACTTGTCCTACAATCCTAGAAGGCATGCATTGCACATTATTATCCACTAATATAAACAGAAGTGCTAAGATTTGTCATGTCACAGTGATATCAGTAGATTTGTAATCACAAGTACTTTAATTTCTACACCTTTAGTGACATTTATATGCCTTTTCAACTGCCATGATCATGTACACTGCTAATCCTTTGTCTTTTATTAGGTGGTGGCGATGCCCTAAAACTGTAAAAAAAAAAATGCCTTTTCAACTGGCAAAAATAAACAGTTACCTTCCCATGATCATGTTGACAACCAGTTTCATCTTAGCGCCATTTCCAATCTCTCCCAAAAAGAACGACTTTTTCCCAAGTACATCAAATGCAGGAACCATTTCATCATACAATGTCTGGAATGCATAGGGGAGAATCAAATGAGCAAACAAAAATGGTAGGGTATGATTACACCATATGTAGTGTTATCTTTTGGCAGGGCTGTTTTATCTGATTACTGACAGGTTAGTAATATGTACCGGTGAGTTTCCCTCCTTGAATAACATAATATGATCCAAAATCATGTCCAATTTGATAAAAAAAATCATGTCCAATTAAATGTAGATAATGTATGTACCATAACTCCTTAACCCAAAGTGAATTTTTATTTATGTTTTTTTTTATGTTATGATCTAAGTAAACCAGTAAACCCAGATACAGGGATGAAGGTTATTGAACCTACACGACTGAGGAAAATTATGATCATTAGACCCATGGGTCACAGGCAATTAAATAATAGCATAAATGTAGCCAATTTAATCATTTCCAAGGAAAATATCGCATTAGAGGTTCTGTGAAGTACCATAAACCCATAAAGACAGCGAGTTTGCAGAAATAGCTGTGAGGGATGATCATAAACTCAGAACACAGTGAATAACCTTGTCCCCGGCAGCAAGAATGACCAATTGACCATCTTCAGCTGGCTTCTTGCTCCCTGAAACTGGAGCTTCAACAAAAGCTCCACCTTTTTGTTTAACTGCCTGAAAAATAAATAACCAAAGAACAAATCTCAGTAGACTATTATTAAACCTCATCCGTATGGTGACCCTGATGAAAGTCGTACATATTTGAAGTAGAGAAGACATGAATCTGCTAAAATGTTGCTGTGTTCATACAATCCACAAATAAGATGCTACAGAATTCATCTCATACTAAACACAAGTTTGCACTAGTTCATACATCCTATACATGATGGCGCACTAGTGCCTCAACCATCAAACAAGATGTCAATGGAGAACATGTTTATAAGTTTATAACTACATGAATTTGTCAGGAAATGCCCAATAGTATGTAAGGAAATTAGTTTTTTCTTCCTTGCCTCCCGTTCCATAATCCCCCTCATTTAGTGGAAAATGCAAAAAAGAAAAAAGTGGCACATGAACATACTTTAACAATCATTCTTCTCTACATCATTTTATAACTTTATTAATGTAAAAAGATTCAACTTATTATCTTAGCTCATCAAAATGCCTCAATATGCAAAAGTGAGTTGAATGATTAGAAGATGGGATGCACATCAAATAAGGCAGATTGGGTACGGTGGTAGACAAGTACTTATGCATGCAAGCTGGAAATGCCAGAATCATCTAATTATAAGCAATCTGGGACATTCTAGAAGTGTACTCATATTACCATACCCACAGCCAGAATGTGCAGAGAGATGGAGCAATCATGTAGTTAATGATACAAATTACAAAAAAAAAAAAACAAAAAAAAAACACTACAACGTATATTGATTGTCAGTATTGCTCAAATCTTAAAAAATATGTTGCCTGACTTTCTCCCTAGTAGCCTTCCAAGTGGCAATCCAGACACCCAAGACAGTCAGAAGACCAGACCATCTACCAGTAAGCAATCAAATAGCCCTTAACAGAGTATGCAGCATTATATTGGAAATCCAACAAAGCTTATAATCATGTAGACTGCATGCATAAACTAGACCTTTTTTTTACGGAATGCATAAAGTAAACCTCTTTGAGAGCCTAATGATGCAGGGCAACGTCTTATACTTTTATGTAATCTAGGATAGCGTAGTCTTTGCTCTATCTCCATAATCCCTTAGTTACAAATCTTATACACAAACAATTTGGCATTCTAATATAATGTTCAGACTGGCATAGCCGTAGGTTTCAATACAAAATCAAAACAACAAGAACAAGCACTGGGGACGATACCTCATCAATCTTGGAAGAAGTTGCGGCATCCACAGTGGACATGTCGATATAGCCTTTGCCATCCCCGATCTGCTCGAGCACCCCATCCTTGTCGAAGACAACCTAGCAGATGCAAAAGAAATGGATTAGAAATCGATTAAGCAGGGGGGCTCCGTCTTAGAGAAGGTACAAAGGCGCTACGAGTCGTGCGCTTACGGATAGGGCGGCGCCGGGGTCTGAGAGCATGGCGATGGTGTATCTGCACTTGGCGACGACGGCTGCGGGCGTCTCCCCGACGGTGGCGCCGAGCGCGACGAGCTCTTGGCACTAGGAGAAGATTCAGCCATGGATGTAAATCAGGAGCACGAGTGGAGTGAATCGGACGGGAGGAGATGGATTCGGATTGAACCGCCGGCGGCGCCTCCAGTAGGCAGATCGAGATACCTTGGCGAGGGTCCGGTTCCAGACGGTAACGCGGTAGCCGTGGCGGAGGAGGTTGGTCGCCATTGCCTTGCCCATGATGCCCAGCCCCAGGAAGCCGACCTCCATCTCGACCTCCGACGACCCCTGCTGCCTGCTCTTCCTCCTGTGTGTGCGCGACGCAGCAACCGCAGTGATAGTGAATTAATGATACACTTGTGCAAAAGGCAGGGCAGGCGAACCCTCCTGACCTCCCTCCTCCTCCCTATCCCTGCCAATCCACGATTTTTTTTCCTTAGTAAAAATCAACGATTTTTTAAAATATTTTTATGATGCATTTTTGTCGCTCTCTTTGGGCTTTTTGTTGTTGCGTCAGGTCTAGGGAGCTGGACTGCTGGAGGAGCCCCGCGCATCGCCGTCCACCGGAGTGGTTGGACGGCCGGGATGGGGGCATGGGCTCAGCGGGCCCGGCGGAGCCACCCACACGTCAGCAACGGCCGGGCTAGCCTAGCGTGCACGTGCACCACAACAGCGAATTTCATATACTTTGGCAAATTTTAGTTTTATACCTTCCAATATTTAAGATCCATGTACAACCATAGCCATTGATTCTAGCAATTAGCACCCTAAAGCCTACTTCCTCCGCCCCGAAAAACATACAATCATAACATTTAAATTTTGTCCCAAATCTAAGGCTCAATTTTACCAAATTTGTCAGCTTGTACCGGTAATCTGAACAAACAGTCAAACATGGTGTAGGTTCCTGTTGGAAAACAAAACAAGGCTGCGTGTAGGGAGGTGGAGCAATTCCATCCACTCACTCCATCTTCATGAGTCTCACAGTATCTCACAGGCACGAAAGGCAGCCATTGTTGTGTCTAGTACTACTATGCTAAATTTGTTCCTTGCCTGATGATGTGCGTTCTGCAAACTAGATAGTCTGAACATACCTGTGCGTAGGGCATTTAGGTAATTTCACTTCCTACATTGGTATCGATGCTTGGTCTTACAATTGTGTTTTTTCGAGACGAAGTGAGTACCCTCCTACTTCCCTGTCCCGTTGCCCGCATTGGCCGCCGCCGCTACCCCTGTATTGCCGCTCGTGTGTTGTCTCCCGCTGCACCCCGCGTGTCCAACGACCGTTGCGAACCCAACACGAAATGTTAAAGTCCACCCATGTGCCCAACACGAAGTGTTGAAGAAAAAATTTCAACATTTCGTGTTTTCAATTTCAATATTTCTTTAAGAGTTAGAACTTCAAATATTAAATATTTTATACATGTTTTTTTAAAAAAAATGTTGAACATATGTGCATGCTAATTGGATAAGGTGGACTTTTACAATAGAATTTTTTTTAGATAAGACATTAACAATATATGACTATCTTCCGGAAGATGATGTATAGGAAGCCCATCACCCAGCTTAGTGCTCGGGCCGGTCTAGATGCCACACGTGGTCGTGGGCTTGTTGTTGAAGGCCTATTGGGCTTAAGGCATCTCCAGCAGCGAGTCGATCCTTAGTGAAAAAAATCTAGCCACTTGTGACATGAACCGATTCTCCTTCTCCAATGGCATGAGACCCATAAAGTGAATCTTGTCTTCTCTTTCTATTGTTTGCTTTCTTTCAGACTATCTGCACTGAGCTCATGGATCGTTTCCTGAAGGAACGGTTTAAAGGAACCGGCGTTGCAGCGGTGTTCTATGTAGGCTCCTGCACGACAACGGAAGCTCCTGATTCCTCCGCATATAGAGGGCACTGTGGTTTCCTCGATCCACTTGCATAGCACTTGCGCGGGACCCATCCTCATTGCCTGCCCGACAGCCCAATTCCCGCCGCCGGAGCTCAGAGCAGAGAGAGAGGTGGTGCGGCGCGATGGTGCGTGGCGGCGGCACAACGTGGTGCCGTGCGAGCAGAGCCCACCGCCGACGAGCTCTTGGCACTAGTACGAGCGGCAGCCATGGATGTAAATCAGGAGCATGAGTAGGGTGAATCGGACGGGAGGGGACGGAATCGGATTGAACCACCAGTGGCGCCTCCAGTAGATAGATAGAGATACCTTGGTGAGGGTCCAGTTCTAGACGGTGACGCAGTAGCCATGGCGGAGGAGGTTGGTCGCCATTGCCTTGCCCATGATGCCTAGCCCCAGGAAGCCGATCTCCATCTCGACCTCCACAACCCCTGCGGCCCTTGCTCGTGGTCGGCTACGACCTCCCCTTCCCCTCTCCTCTCTTCCTCCTATGTGTGCGCAACGCTGTGCTGGAGCTGGGCATATAGATCGCAAGAGGCAGGATAAACCCTCCTCTCCCACTCCCCCGCCAATCCACAATTTTAAAAATATGTTTATTATGTTTTTTGCTCTCTTTGGGCTTTAGCCCCAATTGGATATTCGGATGGGATTTTTGTTATGGCGTCAAGTACAGGGAGCTGCACTGCTGAAGCCCCGTGCTAGGCCTAGAAGTATGGTGGGTGCACCGTAACAACGAATTTCATATATACTAGCATCATGTCCATACGTTGCTACGTGTAGCAAAGATTATGTGACTAATAATATATAACATCAGAAAAGAAAATAATTCAATGATGTAGTATTATTCTGGTAAAACAAAATATTTTTCTCTATTACATATCATGACTTGTCATGTGATTGAGATAATATTTTATATTAGTTGCAAGCATACCTCGTCCAGTCCAATTGGCTAGACAAATAAGGTGGAAGAAAGGTAGAAATATAACAAGAAATTGCATTGCTCGAAGGCATATATATTTATACTGTGTGTTTAGTTCCAGAAGTTCTTTTGGACTTTACTATTCACCCCTCTCAGAAAACACGTTTTTCAGAAAAGTTTCCCTCCAATTCTCTCCAACTTTTCTATTCATCCCTCTTACAGAACACGCTTTCTATAAAAAGTTCTTTTCTCCCCCCACCAACTAAACACACCCTTAGATAACAACACTTTGCACCAACAGTAGTGTCCCTCTTCAATCAATCATCATATATCTTGCAATAGATATGGCAAAAAGTCGTTACATTGATTCGCATTCAAGCAATGCACTATGTAAAAAGTAGTAAAAAAAGGACACCTTCAAAGGAGACGCGGTTTTAAGACGCGTCTCCAATGACTCAAAGGAGACGCATGTTAATAACCCGCGTCTCCTATGATCCTGAGGAAATCCTCAATGGAGAACCTGTGTACTTAAAGGAGACGCTTATTTATCATCCGCGTCTCCTATAAGGGCGCAGGTCATCAGAGACGCGGGTTAAGCAAAACGCGTCTCCTATATACGCGTCTCGACAAAACTTCAACAAAATTACCCAGACTGCCATCCATTATTTTCTACCGATTCAGTTTTTTTTTCTTTTTCTTTTTCCCCGTCTCACCCGAGTCCCTCCAGTCCGCACGAGCACCCTCGTGACCTCGTCTCCCCCTCGCAGTCCTCCTGGGTGCGCTAGGGTTCGCCGCACTTGCCGGCGGCGCCCCTCGCTGGCTGGCGGCGCCCCTCCCTGGCCAGCGGCGCTGCTCCCTGCGCCTCCCTCCGTCGCGGTCTTCCTTCGCTGCGCCTCCCTCCGACATCCTCCTGCCGCTTCCATCGTCTTCCTCCTCCTACAGCCTCCGTCCGCCCTCCTCCCAGGCACAAATCCACCAGGCACCCGCTCCCTTGACGATGAGCAGCAATCTAGCAGCGCCATTACACCTGCTCGTGCTCCCACGCCGCACCTCCCAGCGCCAGCTCGGCCTCCTCCACCCATCTCAGGTGTGTGCGCTGCTCCCCTCCGCCCCACTGCCCCTCCCTTCCTCTTATTGGCTAAAATCTATTGGATTCGTATAGAAATCGTTCAATTTCTGTTGCAATTGTTAGATTCGAGTACCTACATTTAGTTCGAGGACATGGATGGAAGGGGGCTTTGTTCATTGTTGAGGTTGAATTTCATAGAGTTCCATTGTTTTACCATTTTCTTATTCAGTTTTCCCCATCGAGAGACACTAATTAATGTTTATATAGCTCTGTCCATGTGACTATCACAGGCAAGTGTGCAATGAATCTTTTTATTTGGTTCAAGGGAAGTAATAAAAAAATAAAATCTCGAACTAGTTTGGCAATGAATATATATATGCTCATAACTTTTTGTATTGCTTTGCTGAGTTCTTTTAACTGAACATGGTATTTGGACGGTCCATACGTTCTGTTCATATCCCCCAGGCCCAGTGAGAACTAGTAATGTACATATTTCAGCTTGATTATTTTGGGTTTACTTTAATATCCTGAGTGTTTACCTTAACATCTGTCAGTGAATTATTTCTTGCATTCAGGCGCTGAGTTTTGCACACCATTTGATATGCACTGAAAATTTTGCTAGCGCTCCAATTGTACTGTAAGTAACTCTGCATTCATTTGGGTAGTAATATATGGATGTGTGCTGTTTACTTCCAAGTGATACATTACAGCCAATAAAATTAACGCCACCTCCAAGAAAATTGAACTATATGCTGATTTAAAGATGTTTATCTCACTGAGCACAAGTAGCCAAAAGGTGGATTATCAGTGTTTTAGCTTCACCTTTTCACGAAACATTTAGGAAAGCAACATAGTTGATGTGCCTGACTTGCAATCAGCAAAGAACAAGGAAGATTATTAAAATCATTTGATGTGCCTGACTTGCAATCAGCAAAGTTTGACTTTTTTTTTTTGCTCTGTTTAAAATTTATGTTAATAAGTGTTTCCGCTACAATGTGTTCAAAAATGTTAACTGTATTTGAACATCTCACATTTCACTGTCATAACTTTGCCTTATCTATGTTTGAGCTGAAACTAAGTGTTAATATAAAATATTCCACATTCGAGTATCATAATTTTCATTGTTTTTTGACTGGGTGGGAACTATTCTTTTTTGACTTTCTTGTTTTATATCTGCTAACTTCAACTTTGTCATGGATGAATTTTCTATGCTTGGCATATGTTCAGAACCTGTTCCCTGGATTCATTGATCAGTTAATGAGTCTGAATAAGCTGCTAATGTAGCTATGTTTATTTATAAATAATGATGGGATCAGAGGCTACTAACATATAAACATTGCTTGTTTATTTATTTGCTGCAGGGAGGATGTGAGAATAATGAAAGTGAATGGTGAAATATTCTGAGACACCTTTCATGTTTGATGCATTCCTGTAAGTGCTTACAAATATATGCAGCTCCAATTTTAAATCAAGTATAAGTTCTTAGTGTTAGGATTAAACATTCTTGAGACCTGAGACAATTGTGCTCCCTTCTCTATCTTTCAGGCTGTGGTGGTCTTTGCGGTGATGGTTATGGGACATCTTGCTTCTGGACTTTTGGATGAAACCATCAAATGATCCAGTAAGAAGTATTCACCAACATAGCTCAAGGTGAAAAGTCAAGGCTTACTTCTTGTAGAATGCAACTAGGTTCAGCTTATGGACTAATTTAGATCCGTTGCTTAGGAATAGCTGAAAATAAGGTAGAAGACTAGAGGAGGCACCGTGATGTATGTATGAGCACACATCCCATGAACAGATGTATGTATGTGTGATCAGGAGGCACTATATGATGTATATATATGACCTATTTTGTCAATTGGCATAATCAATTTTTATTTTTTTTGTTTTTAAATTAATCATAGGAGACACTTGTTGTCAACCCGCGTCTCCAATGACCCTATCATTGGAGACGCGGGTTGGCAAAACGCGTCTCCTATGAGGGTCATTGGAGACGCGTGTTACTAACCCGCGTCTCCTATGCGAGGGTCATTGGAGACACGGGTTGGTAAAAACGCGTCTCCAATGACCCCTCTTATAGGAGACGGAAAAAATCCGCGTCTCCAATGACTTGTCATCAGAGACGCAAATTTGGAGACGCGAAAAAACGTCTCCTTTGACTATTAGCCTGCGTCTCCTATTAGCTTTCCTTACATAGTGATGGAAACATGGAATCTTGTGAAAGTTATTAGTCTTAGGAAGATGAGTAATCTGCTCACCGTTGTCTTCATGAAACTGCATCACTCGAGTGTTGAGTGCACGTGGATGGCAAACTCGAAACCTAGCTGTTATATGATTTTCATTGATCGATATATATTTAAAAGAGCTTAGCTAAAAGAAAGAAGATACACATCGCTTGGCCCGTATAACTGAGAAATTAGAAGAAGGGAAATACAACCATACAGATATATTGATCTATCTGGGAAATTGATCTATTTGGGAAGTCAATATTTCATTTGAAGAACTTGTTAAAAAAAGTCATACATTCATTTTTGTATGACAAATTACCACATGACTAGGAAAAGAAAGGACATACACATTATAAAACCGAGATAAATTTATGAATTGTTTTGATCATTTGAATCATACCTCTGCTAAAACGTCTGTGGCGGTGAACAATATAAAACTTCAATTATCTCATGCAAAAGGACTTAATATATTAAAAGTTATCAAACTAACAGGACCTTAAGCTTACAATGAGAAAAAAAGGAAGGTAATAGAAATTTATCTATCTAGAATCATAGGACAATATGATTATGAAATTGTCAAAACAAAAAAACTAGACCTACGGGGGAGACCGTCCCACGGTTTTGCTTTAAAAAGAAGACCTTCTCGCAGGTCTAGAAAACTCACCGAACCCCGGCTCCACCCATACACAGGTCCTTTACTGTGCTTTGGTAACTGAGGGATGGGCGAGGGTTTTTTTTTTTCTAAAGTTCGAGCCGTCCGGACTTCGAACTCCCGACCTCCTGAGGGGAGGCCTTGAGGGGCCGACAGCTAGCCAACTGGCCTCGCGGCCATCCTCATGAAATTATCAAAACAAAACTTTATGTCCAAGAAGGTGATTTTTCCAAGTAATCAGCATGGGTGACTGTCGGCGAGATAACACCAATAAAATAACCTACATATAAACCTCCTGCTGCTAGAAGATGCATCACCAGATTTTTTTTTGAACGAACGTTTGATTCAGTAAATTAAATTTAACAAATTACAAAACTGACTTCGTTTTCGTATAACATCTGAATGATATCAATATCATAAAAAATGTCATGGGCACCAATGCGTTCTTCTAAAATTGGAAGACAGGAAATCAGGCATCCTATCCTAGATAGATAATTTGGAGTTAAGGCTTAGAAAATTGTTCTACTACCTTCCATTGAACAACTTGATCTATGTGTCCTCGCTCTATTGATCTATGGGTTGATGTCCTTTCATACATGTGAACAAGAATTTTTCAGAGATAAAAAAAGTTGCACCTCGGTCAAGATCTTGACGGTGTCTGGCAGCTACTCGTGTGGTGAGGACCTGTGAGAGATTACACGTCGACAGCATGTACCTGCGGTTGAACTTAACGGAATGCATGAACACCGGGATTAAAATTTCAGAGATCAAAGGAGTTGGACCTCGGTCACATCGATGGCGCGCGCTGCGGTCGAACTTGCGGGCGACGACGTCGTGGCCAGTTGGTCATCTCCACCACGAGCCCGAGGGCGTCCAATCGGTGGCACAGGGATGGAGGTTGCGTGCGGCTAGGCGGTCGCGGAAGGGAAGCGGCGTGATTCGGTGGTGGAGTGGAAACATAACAGGATCGTAAGAAGATGGTGAAACTGCGATTGGAAGGAGAGGATCAACAGGAAATTTGTCTCCGCTAATTTGGAAGGAGAGGAGTGGGCGATGGGAGCTGTCACGAGGGGGCGACGACTTACACATTAGTCATTACGTTCCTTTTTAGGAATAGAGATTTCGGTGAGAGTAAATTAAGCTCACAAGTCACAATACAACATGTCAAGTGGGTGCAGATTAGTTCAACATCTCGTAAATTGCCTGAGTTGATGCAACAACTTGATCGGTGGGTGCAAATTAGTCCAACAACTTATAATTTGCTCGAGTTAGTGCAACAACTTAGTAAATTGTGCATATATATAGTCTAAACATAGCCTCTATGATGATTTTGACCACGTGTGATGGTGATCGTTACCTTGAAGCGTATAGCATAAGTTTTCTCCTAGAGAATATGCACCTACATTTTGACAAAATCATCAAAGTAAAAAAAACCACATGGCAAGTTGTTGGATCAACGTGCACCTACCTGTCAAGTTGCTGTATCAAAACGATTCACATGATGTTGGACCAATATAATAAGCACCCACCTAACTTTCGATATTTGAGATCCATACAGACAGACCACAGTCGTTGATCTCATACATCCTAAAGCATACCCTCCTTGTGTTGCTGCTTGCAGTGCCGCTGCCCCTGCACCGCCACCCACGGCAGCCCGCGTGCCCAACGACCGTCGGGACCTCCACGCTGCCGTGGCGTGAAGAAGAAGCTTCAACCCTTCATGTTTGCAAATTCAATATTTCTTCAACGGTTTGAACTTCAAAGGTACATAGGAGTAGTCGTTCAACTTGAGAGAGATATATAACACATACTATTAGCATTCTTCTTGTCTTCAATCGAGTTGACGTCAGGAAAGGCCTAACTGCTAAAACAAACACCTCGTTGTAGAAAGGTATGATATGACCATGTTGTGATCCTAGTACCCATGATTATGTAACGAAATCAGATTAGTTACATTGGGGAAGCATTACCGTTAATGCAAACTAGAAATTCATGAGAGTATCTATGTTGGGAGTACGAATCGCAACACGCTATGTACCTTTGAATCGGTATTTAACCTTTTATTTTGGCATTTCTTTCTCATGATTTGTGTTCCCCTTATTACTCCTTTTTTATCTTTACCATCAACAGGTACTAGGATCACGGCATGTTCATATCATACCTTTCTACAATGAGGTGTTTGTTCCAGCAGCTAAGTCTTTCCTGACGTCATTAATCGCTCCTGGTACTCGACCAAAGACAAAAAACATTGCTAATAGTATGTGTTATATATAGAGAAAAGTCTATTTTTCACCCTCCAACTATTACAAAAGTCTGATTTTCAACCCACAACTACAAAACCAGACACTAAACACCCTCCAACTATCCAAACCGTGCAAGATTGGCTCTTTAGGTGGTTTTGAAGGTGGTTTTGTATTTTCCAAAAAAATTAAAAAAATGATTTTGTATTAAAAAATTCATAACTAATTTATTTTAAACTAGAAAAATTAGAATCTGGTGCAAATGTTTTTCTAAAAATGTGACCTACATGTTGGTGCACCATTAGAAGTTATTTGCGTATTATTTATTTTTATTCTAATTATTTTTTAAAAAACAATAAGACACTAGTAACATAAATATATAATACCCAAATAACATTAAATGGTGTGATAATAGGTTGGTTACATTTTAAGAGAACTTTTGGCACTGATTTCATATATTTTGGGTCCAAAGTGAATTAGTTATGGTTTTTTAAAGTTTAAATAATATTTATGCTATTTTCAGAAAATCCAAAACCACCCTCAAAACCATCCAAAGGGTTAATTTTGCATGGTTTGGATAGTTGAAGGGTCTTTAGTATCCGGTTTTGCAGTTTGAGGTTGAAAATCATACTTTCGTAACAGTTGAAGGGTGGAAAATAGACTTTTCCCTTATATATATCTCTCAATTTGAACTGCTACTGCTTCATCTATGAGTAACGACTGATTTTAAATGTCTCATTGAAATGAAAAATTTCCAGCACAATTTGGGAAAAAAAATGGAGAAACAATGTAATCCTGATATAGCTGGGAAGGGTAGTTTGATTGGACTGTTTTCCCTCTGCCAAGGTACGCTGAGTTAGGATGTTCAAATACATCCCAGAAAGTTCATATCTAGGTTAATTTATTTTACAGATTATTTCAGTTACTCTCTTCTTCCCATCTAATCTCTCTCTGTCTCCTACCGAAAGCCATGTTATCTTCATGCTAGAGTTAATACCTGGCTAGATCTACTACTAGTGATCCTATAGTTCTAACAGAGATTAGTCATTGTAGCAACTAAGGACTGCAATCCCTTGAATTATGGGGAAAAGGTCCCGAAAACATCATAATCCTTCGCGACTATAATTAGCAGAAGAAGTAACTCCAAATTAAGTGGCAGGCATGGCCTCACGAACTAGCGTTAGAAACACCGGCCGTGAACCACCTACAGCTCGCACTCTCCGCGCCCACGTTGAAGGCCGTCGGAGCGTCGATTACCCTCCCAGCAATAAAACGGAAACGGAGAAACAGAACGGAGATCGGCTGGTACGGTACCTCTGGCGCTGGCGGCGGAGTCACCGGCGTCTACTCCGTCCGGGCGGAACGGCCCGATCCGAATGGCACGGGCACGGCAGCAGGGAGGAGACAGATATATCTGCCTGCGGGCTGCGGCAGCGAGAGGAGAATTTAGGATGAAGTTCATCGTTGGCCATCTAACTCTAATGTTAGTTTGGTTTTGTCCATCGAACTTTAAAATCGGGCATCTTTGGCCATCCAACTATCAAAACCGTTCAAATTTGACCATCGGGCTGTTTTGATGAGTGGTTTTAACTTTTTTATTTACAATTTAGTCCTTAGATCTTAAAATTATTATTACTTTTTGCTCGTACCTCCGATTTAGGTGATTCTTATAGTCACGTGTTACTAACGGTGAGCACTATATTTTAAAGTGATCTTTATACTATTTTATCACTATTTGTTATATTATTTTTTTGTCGTTGTGTAGAAAAAATAATATAAGAAAATTAAACAAACAATTATAAAATAATACAATCAATATTTTAAAATGTAAATCTCATCATTACGAACACATTACCATTAGAGTCACTTGAAACGGAGATGCAAGAAAAAATGTAATCATTTTAACATCCAAGGACTAAAAACACTAAATTAGTCCATTTTAATCATTGGATCTTAAAATAATTATTATTTTTTTCTCCTATCTCTGATTTAAGTGATTATAGTGGTCATGCATTCATAAAGATGAACTTTATCTTTTAAAATATTGATTATATTATTTTATAATTGTTTGTTTTTACTTTTCTTATATTGTTATTTGTACATAATGACAAAAAAATAGTATAACAATAGTGATAAAATAGTATAAAAATCACTTTAAAATATAGTGCTCACCGTTAGTAGCACGTGACCACAAGAATCACCTAAATCGAAGATATGTGTAAAAAGTAATAGTCATTTTAAGATCTAAGGACTAAATTGTAAATAAAAAAGTTAAAACTACTCGTCAAAACAGCCCGATGACCAAATTTGAACGGTTTTGATAGTTGGATGGTCAAAGATACCCGGTTTTGGAGTACGATGGCCAAAACCGAACTGAGGTAAGAGTTGGATGACCAAAAATAGACTTTTTCCGAGAATTTATTATCCTTATATTGTTGGATCGTTCCGTTGTTGCTCGGGCCGTGGGCTTGTTTGTTTGAAGGCATGATGGGCTTAGTTAGGGCGTCCGCAACAATCTGTCGATTCGAGCGAGCGATTTGGAGGAGAGAGAGGAGGACAGCCGGCGCTTGGGACGCGCGCGTGCGAAAGAGAGGAGCTTCGGTAAGCGTACGAGCTAGCGATGAAGAAATCGCTAGCGAGCAGTGTGCGTTAACTGTTTATGGATTAAACAAATCAAACAGCTAGGCAAATCGTCGGAGGTGGGCTCTGACAGTCCGTGTTTTTACGTGCTCTGACATAAAGGGCCTCTCTGACCTGCTAATTATTTCTCCTCCAGCTTTTTTTTTCTTGAGGGCATTATTTCTCCTCCAGCTAGACAGTGTCGATAAAGGCCATGTTCAGATTCCCAACTATTCACTATTCATTCCAACTTTTTACTATTCATTCCAATTTTTCACTATTCTCCACTCACAAAACACGTTTCTCAGCGAATGCTACAGTGTTTTTTCCTACAATCTAAACACACCCAAAGAAGATTTTGTACAGGCCTGGCTAACAGGATCATAATTACATCACGCTTTTCAGTCAATACAAGTGACTCTAGAGACGACCTCATTGCATTGGCCTGGCAGGTCTAACTCAGACAACTCGTTTTTTTTTCTGTCACTCTTGTTTGATGCAGTGCTTCACAAGCCTTATTTTGTTGCCCAACCTCCTAGTTGCTGGCTATAATGATTAAGGGTGCGTTTAGATTGACTCACACCTATCTAAAAAACACTATTCATCCAACTTTTCTCTATTCATTCCATTCCTCCCACTCATAGAACACTATTCATCTACAGTGTATTTTTAGGTCTACAGTGTTTTTTCGGAGAATCTTTCTAAATCTAAACACACCCTAAAAAAACACACGCATTCCTCAGGAGCACGACGGAAATTCGTCCCGACAGTTAAGATTTGAGCATCAGTTGTGGTATCACACGTCATCACATAACGAGTCAGACTTGTGGGGCTTTTTTCTTCGTTATGTAATAGTATCATAGTATGTATGCATGCTCTACACCCGAAGCAGCTGGATGCACTGATCTCTCTTTTTCCTTGCACAATATTGATTTTTTTATGATGGTATAAATACATTCCTAACATTTGAATGATTCTTTTACACAGTCAGAGATGCACCCACGGATTGTGACACTAGTGGAGAAAAGGCACATGTCAACAATGGCAAGCGGGCTAGTGTCAATTATTTATCATTTTCACATAATATCAGCGAACTATAGCATGGTCAAATATCGAACTATGTGGTCAACGTTCTAAACTATTGGGTCCAACATTAATTCAAACTTAATCAACAAGTCTTTTTTTTTTCGGGTACTTAATCAACAAGTCTAGCGAACCAATTCAATATTTGACAATGAAAAATTAAACAATATAGTCACATTGTTAAAAAAAATGTACATGAAAAATGTTAAATCGGTACAATTCAAATGTTGGCTTTTAAATATGCCATTTGAGAAATTAAAATATATACTCATATTGGATCTTTTTTGCTGTATAAATTCTAAATAACATCACGCGTGGTGCAAACAGAATCTAAAATGCATTTCTAGTATAAAAGAAAACTGAAGCCAAAGTTTCAAATCCAAAATTCCTACATTGACACTTGTGTAGTTGTGTGCCGCCAACCACAAACCCAGCTCACGTGTTACCGGCTCTCCCGTCATGTTTGATCTCCTTGCGATTCACAGGCGACAGGAGGAGGGCGGGCGAGAGCCGTGTGGGTGCGGCCGCAGTGCGCGACACGACGCGGCTACTAGTTGCTCAGTCCATCGTACGTATCCCATGCATTCCAAGCATGCAGCTCGATCGGTCTCAGTTGGATTTGAGCACTCCTACGTACCGCGCCCGAAAGGTCTCCGCACGCGTGGACAAACGGACGTGGAAATAACGTGGAACGTAACCACTATAGGCCGGGCATGCATAGTCGTGGGCTCTACGTGCTGATGCAGCCACTTGTGCGGTTGTGCCATGGGGCTCCATGCCTACTTGTACACTTCATCGTGTTAACGTGTACGTCTCTCAGGGTTGGATCGGAGCATCTCTCAGCTCGGGCGCCGATCTAATCCGTTGTTGATCGCGTCCCGACGGCTTACCGAGGCGACACCGCGCGCCTGACCAAGTCGCCGGTCACCAGTTCGCCACCAGCAGAGCACCAACCACCTGCCCCGGCCACGTACTACGTCCTTGCTAATAGATCGTCGTCCTCGCGCCGTGCACTCGCCGTCACCATGATGCTCTCTTTTTAGTTGGTAAGAGCGTTCCAGTGGGAGCTCCTAAATAGGTCCATACTCTAAATTTTGGAAGTATAGTGGACTCCTAAACTTTCTCATATTTTAAGTGTCCTTCTAGATTTTTCATCAGGCCCGTAGATTAGAGCCTCTCATCCTCACTTCTAAACCATAAATCTCATCATTTTTCATGCCCTACGAGAGTTTTTTTATACCCACAAGAGTATGGATGCATGCCCCACTAGAGTTGGATGCAAAATTAGACCCTAAATTTTACATGTAGATTTTTAAAATAAAATTTAGGAGCCGACGCTCTGATAGTCGTGGCTCGTGTCGGTAATACATTTGACGCGCCGCGCCGAGGTAACACATGCTGTTGCAGCGGCGGTCAGTTGATCGTGCATCTGTCTGTCTGCATTCCTGTGATTTCCTGCCCCAACAATCACATGCTGAGATATGCTGCAGATTTCCGGCGGTTGATGAGATGACCAGCTCGACGATGGATCGTCTAGCTACGGTCGTCTGAGTTTAGTTTTGTTTTTCCCATGCCTGGGAGAGTCGCACAACGCCCCACTTGCCGTTCCTGTGCAGTGCGTTGATATGAGGTCATTAAGCAGACCAGTTTACAGTTTAAGTATCAGTGCGTCCTAATAAAATCTATACTTAATTACGTTCAAAGGCAGGTTCCCTCTTTTTATTAAAAGAAAATGCGTCTACGTCAATCCCATCAGTCCGCATAGTGACTTTTCATCAGGTAAACCTACCTGAAGATATTGCTAAAGATTAATTCAGTGTCTCTGACCAAGGCGTCCCGCATATCTCAAGTATTACGTGCTCATTCTTCTGTCTCATTGCAGTCATGCACTGTGGCAGAACCGCCCAATTTAAACTGGCTCAAGTGCGTCGAGCCACCCTAACTCAGGGTAACACGCGCACGCACTTCAAACAGTTTAAATCCGGTAGTCTGTCGAGTGTCCCCGGGACATCCCGAATCATCCACTGACAAGTTTTTCTTAACCGTAGCTTAGGATCCGTACCAGGTTGGAGATAACACAACAGGCATTACCTTTTTACATACATACGACAAGGTACGAATTATTACAACCGAGTTTTGAAACTCTCTTAACTGCAAACCAAAGTACCAAGAGCCAAAATACAAACTAGGTTTGTACAACTGAAGAGACAGAAGAGTTCGGAGAATTCTAAACATCTAGAGCCATCTGGGACCTCCGATGCTCTAGGGCTTCTGGCTCTCCTCATCTCCTTCGGTTTGTGGAATCTCCTCTGGAAAAACAGAAAGGGAAGAACCCTGAGTACAAAGGTACTCAGCAAGACTTACCCGTCTTACCAAAGAAAAGACTCTCAAGGATGAATGAATAGGCTTTTGGTGGTTGGTTGGCTGACCCGACCTTTGCAGAAAAGCTTACTAGGAATGTGTCCTTAAATAACAGTTTTATTTCAATTTAGTATTAGCTACTCAACTAAGTGGTAAATACCTTTTTCACTCAGGTGATACTAGGTTCAAACAGCATTTTGAATCACTCACATATAATAGTTCAACTTGTTTCCTCTACGATGTTTAAAATTTGATCAAGTGCACTCATAACCAAGAGTAGTGTTGATCCGGATCCATATACATCCTGCAGGAGATACCTAGCCACCAGCCACGTACAGCTGCGCCAGCTGTCCGCAACAACCTTTCAATTAGTTGGGCCAAAGACCGGAAATATCCTTACCCGAACCCGGGAACGCATCCCCACGTGGGCCCCACGTCTGGCGACCACCCCGTGAGTTCCAGATGACGATCCCGCCTTTCTCCGACCCAGCAAGCACCGGTAAGCGATATTTCCAATCAACGAGCCAGCTAATCTAGTCGGCTTTACTGGCCCCATTACCCAGTAAGAAACCAGGTAGAATCACTCGATCAATTGCTTAAACAACGGAACGGTCCTTAGTGACTTTAGCTAGTAGGCAGAACTAGGGATCGAGCTACCTCAATCCATTCTATCATCTTCTGCCCACTCTTTCTTCTCTTATTTTCTCAAATGTGATTCATCTATGATTAGTAAGCACCTAGATTATTATTATCACATTTAACCCTAGCAAAGCATAACTACGTGGATGCTCTATAAACCATTTACTTCTCTTCCTAACAAGGGTAGTGCTAGCAAGGAGTAGTTCATGCATCAAAGTTATCATTCAACTCCTAACTTAATGCACATATAAAAACATAATATTTGGACTCGTGATATTCGGAAATAAATAGGTGAAGATGAAATCCGGAGCTTGCCTTGAGTTTCAAAGAGGTTAGTAGTTTCGGTGACTTCCTGGGATTCCGGAGCAACCACTAAAACCTCTTCGTACTGAACTGGCTCGTCGGAGAATTCCACGTACTCCACTTCCGAGGCCTCAGATTCTATATGCGATGCAAGTTAGGGATGAGAGATGCAATAGTTTGAAAACATAACACAACTTCATTTCTCGATACAGTTGCAAACCAACCAAGCTACCTAACTTTCCCCTAAAGAAAAAGTTATTTTATAAAGTGGGTGAATTAATTCCTATTTCTTTTATTTATGTATTAAAGGAAAATTCCTAAGTATACCAAAATTATTTTCTACTCATATCTATCACTTTATCTATTGATAAAAGTGTTTATAAAACATGAATCCTATTTTAGAATATTTTTAATACTATTTTAGCCAATTTAAATAATTATTTTCTAAGTTGATATTATTAGTAAATTCTAAACATCACAATTTTTAGGGTTTAGCATTTTTAGATTATAAAGAAAAATCTAAGGAATTTATCAAAATTTATTTCATATTTTTCTGATTTTTCTACAATTTTCTAGAATTAAAACAGTGGATAAATATGATTTAAAGTTAATTCTAAAATCTAATTGGTCTTTTTGCAAAAACCCCCCTGACTTCTCTCTTCTTCTTCCCCGAGATCCCCGGCCACGCGGAACAGAGCCCGCGCGGACCGAGCGCCTCACCGGCGTTGACCCCCGCACTCTCGCCGGCGGCGAGGTCCCCCGGCGACACCGACTAGCCCTAGGGCCTCTCTTCACTTACGCGCATCCATTCTAAGCCTAAGTTTCTCCGGCTAACTCTAACCCTAGTTCCCTCGCGGCACGGCGGCGGAACTCGATGGCGCGCCGCACTCCGGCGAGCTTCACCGCGCCAGCCCACCCCCTGACCGGCTCATGAGCATCGCCTAGACACGAGACACCCTATGCGCTACTCTAGCCAGCCCGCGCAACACCGCACGCCCGAGCGCACCACGCCGACCATGGCGGGAGCATGCCCGGAGCACGCGGCGGCGAGCTAACCGCAGCTCGAACACGACGAGACAAACCCTAACGGCTACCCTACGAGCACCAGCGAACCTCCCCGCACCCAGCGCGCGCACCAGCTCGGCCGGTGGAGGTCCGAGCGAGGCTACCCACGTGCGCCGACCATGGCGGAGGAGCGCCATGGCGACGAACGCGTTCTAGCCCGGAACAACGTCGCGCTCAACTGAACAAACCCTCAAACATCGTCCCAGACCTCTAAGCAGCACCACTAACCTCTCTAACTCCGGCCAAAGCAACCATAACCGCGCAAAGATGAGGAGAACGCTTACCCCGGCGAGACGTCGACGGGAAGCTCCAAAACCGGTTGTGCCGGGCTCTGGAGTGAGGGAGGAGGAGCACCAGTGGGTGGAATCGAACCAGGGAACGGTGGCGAAGCTTATGGTGGCTAGAATCAACACGGAGCGGCTCAAACGGTGGCGGGGCAACTCCGGCTCAACGGCGGCGACGGAGGAACGCAGAGGAGCTCGCGGCGAAAAGGGGAAAGAGAAGACCGGGGCCTCGGCTATATCGACCGAGCGATGCAGCGGCGTTCGACACCTCCAGCTGCGACACCGCCCATGCTGTCCTTCCCCGGAGTCGACGCGTGGCCGGCGAAGTGGTCGCGACGCTCGTCGCCGGCAGCTGCCTGCTAGGCATGACGTCATCAATCCCCCCTTTCAACCTCCATTCTTCCCGAGATTGAAACCTCAATTTCTCCCAAATTCATATGGCAACATCAAAAACTCCCAACATGAAACTTGTAGCTGGATCATTCAATTTCATTTCTTATTTTGACACTTCACTCATTTGAGCACGAATTGAAGTCGAATTTGAGCTTCAAAGTCCCTGCTGCAACTTGTCCCCAATTTCAGAAACCTTAACTGAATTTTGCAAATTACTCTCGAAATTTGAATAGAACATGCCTCTGGTGCTAAAGACAAATTTGAAATTCACATTCAGTAGAACAACTTCCTAGTTGGAAGTTTCTGCAGAAGACTTCAAATTCGATCTCAATTTGATCAAATTCAAATCGGCTGTCAGCTACACTGAACTTTCTGAAAACACAATCTGACTGATTTTCTTTCGTGATTTTCTCCTTGATCCAGCCAGTTTCTAAGTGTGACCCAAAAACAAAAGTTGTCCTTCATACTTCCCTTAACAACTTTGTTTAAGACACCTTGGGCTTACCACCCACAGATCAATGGCTAAACTGCCTTGCAAAATCGCTGCTCAACATGAAATTTCAGCCGAAATCTCAAAGTGGTTAAGTGTTTGTGTCGGATTGTGAATAGTGTCCTTTCCCATTTTCCTTCTCCCATTTACTTGAAACATCCTTTCTCAAATTTTTCTCACCAGTGATGGCCAATTAAGTTGCTTAACTCATAAACTTCATTTAGAAATTCTTAGTCTCTCAAAATTTTCAAATCTAACCACTTTGTTGACTTTAGTCAACCATTTCTCCTTTCTCTTTTTCTTTTTAAACATTTTCACTTAACCAACCATTCATACACATGTACATAAACTAAAAAGGGTGGGATGTTACATGCACTGACTCAAATAACTCGGCCTTATTTAGATTGTGTGGGTAAAGTTGGCGAAAGTTGGTAAATTGTCATATCCATCCTTTTGACACTAATTAGGAGTACCAAATATAGACTAATTATAAAATTAATTACACAGATGGACTCTTCATACGAATCTATTAAGCCTAATATGTGCCGTCATTAGCGTATTTTTAATGACGGATTATTGTAGCATGACAGTGTGTAATGACGAATTAATTAGGCTTAATAGATTCGTCTCACGATGTTCAGTCCATCTATGTAATTAGTTTTTTTACACATATGTTTAATACTCCTAATTAGTGTCCACACATTCGATGTGACAAGTTGGCAAAATGAGTTGGCGAAAGTTGACGATCTAAACCAGGCCTCGGTCTTTTTCTCTTGCTTGATTTGATGCAATTCAAATTAACTCAGTCCTTTCGCTGTTCAAGGCGCACAGGTATTGCAAGCTTAGCTTCATCTAGCCACCTAGGTCATCCGCGTTGACACCATGGCAGATCCAACTGCAACAACTCATTTCTTTTCCATAAACTATTCATCCGCTTGATGCAACAAACCATCTCTTTGTCCAACCTGCTAATACAATTTCTTCTCCAAGTCCCAAGATAATTCATTTAGGCAGTTATATATAAGCTTTGAGCAGCTAGCAATATATTTATCACACGCCATCAGAGAGCTAGGCAGAGAGGGCGCCTTCTTCTCTCCGTTATGACGTACTGTACAGTATATGCATGCTATTTCACCAGAAGCGCCTAACCGGACGAACAGGGACAACTACCGCGGTCCATACCTGATTATTTTATAAAAAAAATTTGAAATTAACGAACGATGGTTCCCCAGCTACTCATTCCTACGCTACCGGATTCGGCTAGTTTGCCGTGAGCCCCAATGCTCACGGCAAAGGGCCAAAAACTCACGGCAAAGGGCCAAAAACCCACGGCAAAGTCTTTGCCGTGAGCCGGCTCACGGCAAAGTCCTCACGGCAAAAAACCTATCGGCAAAGGGAGCTTTGCCGTGAGCCATATATAACCCTCTCGGCAAACCTTTGCCGTGAGCCAAAAAACCACTTCGGCAAAACAAATTTTACGATGACGACGAGCAACGGTCGTCAACAACGTTAGTGGGGCCCGCACGGATGTTTGCCGTGAGCCAGGGACAGGCTCACGGCAAACGGGCCATCTTTACCATGAGCCTTTCCCATGGCTCATGGCAAATGAGCTTCCTTTGCCGTGAGCCAGGGCACCTGGCTCACGGCAAACAACCGTGCGGGGCCCACCTGGTAGAACAGCAAGGTGGCGGCCTGGAAGCCTGTTTGCCATGAGCCAGGGCCCTGGCTCACGGCAAAAAACCCAGAATTGCCCAGAAATGGCTCTTTGCCGTGACCCTGGACCACAGGCTCACGGCAAAGGAGCCTTTTGCCGTGAGCCTAGGTCATTTCCTCACGGCAAAGAATGACACCTGAGCCTATTTTTTTCTGTTTTTTACATGATACCCCAATCAAAAAATATCACACAGACAGTTTGCATATACATTGCACAACCACATATTCATCACAATGAGCATTACAGGCAGTTTATATAGATATTGCACAACCACACATAGTTAATAGTTATTACACAACGAGAAAGGTAAACTAGAAGTTCAACGACAAACAATAGAGTTCTACGACATCCAAATCAAGTTCAACCACAACATTATCAAGTTCAATCAAACGGCAACAAGTTCACTACCTAGTAATGCGGCCTTCGTTCCCAAGGGTTGGAGGGGGGGTGTGGATAGATCCTGATCCTGTGGGTTTGCCTCCGGCGGCAGAGACGGCTGAGAGCCCCATGCCCCCAAAGGTGACAGAGTAGCAGGTGGGCCTCGTGGCGTCGGCTGAGATTCCCAAGTCCCCCAAGACGACACAGTAGCACCAGGCGACACATTAGCAGCAGGATCATTTGATGCCGCCGATAGACCCTGCACAAAGAATAATATATTGCACATGTGGGGAAAGAATTAAGTTACCAACATACAAACTAAAGCATTCATATATACTCATAGGTGTGTGTTGACGAGGCGCTGGGTACAATTGAATCCGTGGCGGAGGTATAGAGATCTAAGCACCCACATTCTGTATCCAAAGATACATCTGGCTCATGGAGGCCTCTATTTGCTCCCGTTGGCTCCTCTCTTCTTGTAGCCGGGCCTGCAACGTAATATATGTTAGAATTCAAATTAATAGTATCAGAATTTAAAAAAGCCCGAAGCAAACAGAAATAACATGTAGACTGGCTATCTGCATCTAGTCAACGGTTTGTCTTGGGCGTATCGCATCGCTTCCGCTCGACGCCCTTGCTCGAATCTCGAAGAGTCTTGGTGTCGAGGCCGAGTCGATCGTGCCGTCACCCATCCAGTAACGCCCATGCTTTTTGCCTCCTCCTACCTCGATGACAATTCGTCCATCAAAGTTCTGGGTGCTTGGATCGTACTCCGACCCATGGACCTCCCTTGCCCTCTGTGTGTATGCACTAAGCCATGGGGCGATTGTCGGATTGGTGTACGCTGAGGCCGGTGTCTCCATGCTGAAGTCAGTGTCTATCGTTGCCTTGCCCATGTGAGCTAAAGCGTACGCCTTCACCTCACCACAAGGCTGGCCACCATGTGAATCAGACTACGGACAATGGGTGTAAGGTTGTTAGATATTTATCACTATGTCTTACATCAAAGCAAAGAAAGGTATCCGCTTACCCATGTTTTCGCAAATGCCCTGAGGTTTCGGTTGCCTTGATGGTGCACTGGTCCTTGCATCTTCAACGCTTTGGGCAAGGTTGTGCTTCGCCAGCCATTCAGCAGAGCACCACCTATCCACCATTCTTTCCCAGGCTTGTGCGTGATTATTACACCAACTAACAGGCGCCTACAAGACATGAATTGAACGTAGAATATCAAATGAAGCTGGCGCTGGCGACGGGCGCCGCTGGCCGGCCTGGCGCGGTAGGCAGGCGCGGCTGGCGGTCGGCGCGGCTGGCCGGCACGACAAGCAGGCGCGCTGGCGGCCTGGCTGGGTGCCGCGGGTAGCTGGCGCGGCGGCTGGCGCGGTGGCAGGCGGCAGGCGGCAACCGGCTGACGCGGCGGCTGGCGATGGGGGAGGCTGTGTGTGTGAAGTGTGTGAAGTGTAGTGTGTGAAGTGTGAAGTTAGATAAAAGATAAGACTGGACGCTTTGCCGTGAGCCGCAGATCTGGCTCACGGCAAACTCGATGCTTTGCCGTGAGCCAGATCCGACGGGTCACGGCAAAGAGGTCTTTGCCGTGGGCCAGATCGTGCGGCTCACGGCAGACCCCCACGTGTCATTTTTTTTCTCTTCTCCCGCTAAATTTTATTTTATTCTATTTTTTTAATAAATTTCTTGTGCTCCCATTGGAGGAAAGGGTATCTGACGGCTTTGCCGTGAGCCGCCAGATCTGGCTCATGGCAAAGCTGCCGGTTTGCCGTGAGCCGCCAGATCTGGCTCACGGCAAAGCGGTCGGTTTGCCGTAAGCCGTACCCGACGGCTCACGACAAAGCCCCCCACGTGTCATTTTTTTTTCTTTTGGCCCACTAAATTATATTTTATTCTATTTTTTCTCCCCTAAATTTTATTATCTGCTATTTTTTCTACCCCGAAAAATAACGTTTGCCGTGAGCTACGGGATACTCACGGCAAACGCCACCTTTGCCGTGAGCCTAAGTTGATACTCACGGCAAACATGGCCTTTGCCGTGAGCCTCCTCATAGGCTCACGACAAACATGAAAACCACCCACTTTTTATTTTGGTTTCACATGTTTTCATATTCTTTCTTTCTTAGAAAGTCACTACAATGATCAAACTATTTCGTGGACTTTCATTTAAATAACTTTATTCATATTTTTTGCTTATTATTTCATTATTTTGTTCATGTCTTAACAATTTTTCATTATTTTGTGCATATTTTGAATATAAATAAATATCAAATATATCTAAAAAATTACTAACCTTTAAGAAAGACCACGTTATAGCATATACATAATGTTTTTAAACTCAAACTCAAACTTAAGCTTCACTTTGACTTGAAAAACTAGAAATCATTTCTCATGTTTATGAAACTTCTACGGACATTTTCAATTTTGTGCATTGTACAAAACAGAGTTATGCGAAACCGTGTCAAACCTTCTCCACAACCAATGTGTCTGATACCAGTAGACATCCACAAATTTTATGATTTTTAGACTTTGTTTTGATATTTTTAAATAATTATGAAACATATATTTGCCGTGAGCTTTCTAGATGCTCACGGCAAAGAGGTTGTTTGCCGTGAGCATCTAGAAAGCCCACGGCAAACAATGCCTTCGCCGTGAGCAAAGAGAAAGCTCACGGCAAACAGAGCCTTTGCCGTGAGCTTTACAAACCTCACGGCAAACTATAGCACTAACGGCCATTAGTGCCGTTACGGAAGGCAACATTTTAAATAATTTAAAAAAGTTTTGCCGAGAGCCTTGTTGTTTTAGCTCACGGCAAAGATTGCTTTAGAAGCTCACGGCAAAGTGAACTCTTTTGCCGTGGGTTTTTATTTGCCGTGAGCTTCCCTTTTTAAGCTCACGACTTATGCCGTGAGTTTTTGTTTGCCGTGAGCTTCACGGCAAAGATGTTTTTACCGTGAGCCCGATTTTTGGCTCACGGCAAAGATTACTACTCACGGCAAACATCAATTTTCCGGTAGTGCTACTCCTTCCGTTCCATTTCTATTTGTTTCTGATCGATCGTTCCTCCATGGCGCTGCAGAGCCTTGAATAGTCTCTAGCTAGCTAGGCTCATTCAGTTCCATGTTCGTTTTTGCTGCGTGGGCGTGGCGCATCGTTCACCGACGATCTTGAGTCAAACAAAGAAAGCAAAACATTGCACGTTCCAATAGGGAGGGCGGTCTCAAGGTATCTCATATTATTTTTTTTCTCACCCCTAGACCGTGTCAAAATTCCCAAGTCAATAGAGTGGACCAATATTATGATAAACTCAATTAACTACTTCTAATCGAGAGGCGAGCAAACTTGCTGCTATATATATATATATATATATGTCATGAACTCATGATTGCCACTTCATCATCCTATACAAATATCATATATGTGTGTGATGAGATGACGCCCGCTTTTGACATTCGAGAGGGACAGTAGGGAGATCTCAGAGAGTTGTAGTACCCTCGCTCTTGTTGGCGACCGGCATCTCGCCATGGCTGGTGGGACGGAGGTCAAGCTAGACTACACGCCCACATGGATCGTCGCGTCCGTCTGCTCCGTCATCGTCATCATCTCCTTGCTCTTCGAGCGCCTGCTCCACCGCCTCGGCAAGGTACGTAATGTATTGTATGATCGATAACTAGTGTAGTAGTCTCGATGAACACTGCGTGTAGTCTCTAATGCTAGCTATTCTCTTGCAAGAACAGAAGCTGTCGAAAAGCCATCGGAAGCCGCTGTACGAGGCCCTGCTCAAGGTCAAAGAAGGTTAGTTTTGGTTGTTGGACATTACTATTGAACGTGGGAAAAACTTATTCGGCAGAGTGCTCTCTGTGCATCCCTACCTTTGATATGTGGACCCGACCCTCATCCACGCAGCCACACAGGCTCAGCTCCTATGGTTATTCCGGTATTCCCCGACTCCAACGACTTGGTGCTACCTATCAGGGGCAGGGCTGCACGGAGGGCACTTTGCAGCACTCTGCACATAAGTTTTTTTTCCGTGCGTCGTGGCATCGCCGATCGATGATGTGCCGGTGATTTGCAGAGCTGATGCTGCTGGGGTTCATCTCCCTTCTGCTCACCGTGCTCCAAGGCGCCCTCACGCAGAGGATATGCGTCTCGGAGAGCGTCCTGCACCACTTCCTGCCCTGCCCGCTACCGCCGCCGCTTCCCAGCGCCGCCGAGACGACCGCGCACTACGGCGTCACCGTGTTCGCCGGCGTGCTGGGCAGCACGAGGAGGCTCCTCGCAGGTGGTGCCGCCGCCAATAGTGACTACTGCGAGAAAAAGGTGTGTGCGTACTATCTGATTTGCTTTGCTATTTGCCGCTTGCCGGACGGGATTCCCGTGGCACCTTGTTTGATGCTCCTTGAACCCTTCAGAAAAGAACATTAAAAAAAGGTCATATTTTGCAAATAAATATTTTACTTTGACTTTTGAGTTTAGTTTACACGTTTCATTGTAATGCTTTTCTTGACAAGTGATTTTTCCCCTATGTTGTTGAGGAACACGTTGCCATAAGTTTGCCTCTTATAATTACCCTTCATCTTTTCATGAACAGCTCACACCACTTCTCTGTTCCCATATTCTACAGGGCAAACATCCGATTCTCTCTGTAGAGGCCGTTCATCAGTTGCACATTTTCGTCTTTGTCCTAGCAGTCACACATGTAGTTCTCAGTGCTGTTACACTTATTCTTGGAACCACACAGGTAAGCAGATGTGAAGCTTTGTGTTCAGAATGACTTGTCGCATTCTTTCTCTAAATATATTTTGTTTATTGCCATCTAGACAAGAAACTGGAAACATTGGGAGGAGAAGATCCAACAAAATGGTGATAATGATGGTATGATATATTCGCATGCCTCCTAGTTTATTAACAAGTAATTAACTATGCAGTTTCATTTAAGCAGCGATAGTGCTCATTGTGTCATTGGTTCAAAATTTGTAGGTCCTCAAATGATCAAACATGTGCACGAATTCAAATTTATCCAAAATCACTTCAAAGGTCATGGAAAAAGATGGGGAATTTTCGGTTGGATGGTATCCTACTTCCCATATTTTCGTTTTCTAAAAAAATTGTTGCCACATAATGTCTGATATTATTTTCCATGGACTGAATACAAACCAATACTGCAGCGTGCGTTCTTCAAACAATTCTATGGGTCAATTACTGAGGAGGACTACACAACCCTGCGCCTTGGCTTTGTCATGGTAGTAACAAAATACAATATTTATATATATACCCCCACCCCCCGAATGTCATATTATAGAAAAGGTGTTTCTTTTTTGTAGAAACATTGCCGAAGCCATCCAAAATTCAATTTTTACAATTATATGCATAGAGCATTGGAGGGTGATTTCAAAAAAGTTGTTGGCATAAGGTAAATTCTAGAAGCTATCATGCTAACATGTTAGCTTCCATATTATTTTATTTACACTAAATTGTAAGGTTGATGAGCTAATGTTCTTTTTTCTTTATTGCAGTTGGTACCTTTGGGCTTTGCTTATGATATTCTTGTTTCTAAATGTTCATGGTACAATTTATATGCCAAATGAGTATTGCTTTTTCATATAGATAAAATAAAACACATCACCTTTTGCATTGTTGTTTTCATACTTATCTTTTAAACATACATCTATTTAAGAAATTTGTACCTTATGTGAAAGGCTAACACTCAATTTTTTGGTCATAGGATGGTATATCTACATATGGTTGTCGGCAATCCCTTTCATTGTAAGTAACAACTATAGTGTGATTATAAATATTTTAATGCATTAGTATATCCAAGTTTTAGTTGTTGGACCTAATAAAAATCTATAAGATCATCTTGGACTTGATGCTAGCTTCATAGTAAATTGATTATTTTTATAGTAAGATGTATATGCATAGTTTTATTTAAGGTTGTATCTCATCAATATAATCACAACCTGTTTTTTTCTTGAATAACTTATAATCACATGTTTGATGTTTCTCCTTTATAGGTGCTACTTGTGGTCGGAAGTAAGATGGAGCATATAATTACTGAATTGGCTCTTGAAGTTGCCCAAAAGCATACGGCAATAGAAGGGGATCTAGTTGTATCTCCATCAGATGAATTATTCTGGTTTCACCGACCTAAGCTAGTCCTTCTCTTGATCCACATTGTCTTATTCCAAAATGCATTTGAGATTGCATTTTTCTTTTGGTTGTTGGTAAGATCAATAAACTTGTATGCTTGACACATCCACCAAGCTTTGAGTTTTTGTTATAGGATAAAATTGCAATCACATGAAGGCTCATTCTTTTATAAAAAAAATAGCATCAAAATTTATCATTGATGACTGACACAAATAAAATATTCAAACATACAAAATACCATATCAATCACGTTTGTCTTAATTTACATATGAAATCCAAACCATTTTAACACTCAACAAACTTTGCAGGTAATGTATGGATTTAAATCATGCATTATGGGGGAACCAGCATATGTTATTGCTCGACTCGTGATAAGGTATCTTATAAAAAAATATGTCTAGTAACTACTTTTAAACTTGCTGCAGCATGGACTCATGTTATTTATTTGGTTATTCTAGTGTCATAAGCCAACTCCTATGTGGTTACAGCACTCTACCACTCTATGCTATCATCTCGCAGGTATTCTGAATAATTTTTTGGGGTATTTAAAATGAATTCATATTATTTTATAATGCACTTATTGTTCTTCTGTTTTGGTCTAGCAAGTTGACCAGTTTGGACAACTCTTAATTTTGTTAAATAAAAATTTGCATGTTATTAAATGGTATTATATCCTCTGATATATGACACACATGCATATCTTACTACTGGTACAATCTTAATGTTCGATATTTAACTAATCATATCTAGCATTGATGCTATTTTTCTATATTATTTTTATCAATGAAGATGGGAAGTTCATTCAAGAAAGCCATGTTCGACGAAAATATATCCGAAGGCCTCACCAATTGGGCTCAAAATGCTAGGCAACATAAGAGAATGCCAACAACAAATGTAGGTGATAGTTCGCCCGATGTTGAGGGAATTCAAATGGTGAATGCACAAAGAGCTTCATCAATGGAGCAAGGGACTGCTAGGCTGATATAAGTGAAATACATGGCTATATAGCTTCTAATGTGTATTGCACAGATATCTGGAATTCACATTTTTTTAGATTTATTGATAAACTTATGTGAATTACAAGGGAATTTTATTTTTAAAATAATAAAAATAAAATTCTCAAATCATTCAGTACCATGTTATGCATGAATGCTTCCATTTAAGTGTTTTTCACCGTACCCCTCCCATCGGGCAGGGTCAATGAGGAAATCAAGGACCATGAAAATGCCTCTATTGTCTCATTTCTATTAAATTTGCACATCCAAACAACTCGAGCAATGATAGACTTACTTACCTTTGATAATTGTGTGTGAAAACACCAATAGCGTGGGGTTCAAGGGAAACCATGGATTTGATCAAGGGAAACCACTTTGAGCAATCTATAAAATGGGACGAAAGGGGGAACACATAGGTTCATAAAGAATTGGACCACCATAAGACATAATTCCATACGCCCTATGTGTATGTGTGTGCCTGATTCCCTTGGCCCAGCAGACAAGAACTTGTACAGTGAATGGGGCCAAACTCTAGCATTCTCTACTCGTATCTTATTCTCTTAGTCCACCCCTATGGGCCATAATAAATGGTCATTGACGATGTGTGTCTTCCATATCTAGGATCTCTTCTAATGGTGTCTGCCCTGGTGTATTGTCACACCTTGAAATTTGGAATTTCAAAATATGATTAGAAAGAACAATTAATTCAAAGATTTGCAGGGAGGTGGACCAGGTATGTTAAAGAGCATGACAACAACATACGTAACACAAGGGGTGGCATCATGCAGGCTTCTCCACCTTGCTATGAAATCTGGGAGTTCCTCTAGTCACCATTAAAAGAGCTCGAGCCAAATTCACTCGATTTCCTCCCGTGGATTTGAAATCCCTTGAACCTGAAGCTCACTCGCTCCCTGGCTCCCTTCCCAACCCTCCTTCATGAGCTCCAACGACCGCTCTGCCAGGACTCAGAGATGTTCTGGCCACCGGTCTCTATCGCCGGTCGAACTCCACCTCATCATCAAACTCCTAGCTCTGATAATGCTCGTGTTCACCTTGTTCTCGAGGTTCATCGCCGGCCGAATTTGTCTTGTCGTCGATCTTGTTCGTGGCACATATTGAGGCATGCGTGGACATTGGCTCATACTCTAGCTCGACCTCCAATCACGACAGAGGGGAGCCCGGAGCCGATGCGAGAGCAGGCCAGTGCAAAGCCACAAGCTTTCCGCCGGAGAGGAGCTCGTCGGCGACCAAGAGCGTTGGAGTAGAGAAAGAGGGAAGAAAGAAAAAAAGATGGAAGAGAAGAGAGGAAAAACAAGTGGCATGTGGGATCTACTGTCACATGTAGTCCACGTCAGGGAAACCACTCTTAGAAACAACCGAATGGCCAAATATAAACGATTTTGATAGTAAAATGGTTAAAAGTTACTTGTTTCGGAATTCGATGGTCTAAATCAAACCCGCGCAATAGTTGGGTGGTAAAAGATGAACATTTTTTTCCAAAATTTTAACATTGAATTTATACGAGGGAATAAAGTCTTTTTAGGTAACATTTAATGCCAGCAACTAGAAAATGGATGGTAATAATAAATAAGGTAAAAAATTAGATATAGATCGCAGCTAAAAAAATTGGCAGTCAATTTTCTCAATTTTTTTTTGTCGTACGTCCCGATCTCCTCCCTCGGGTAATAGGCGCCACGTTTTTCCCGTGCTCCTCCTTTCCTCCCCGTCGTCTCCCTCCTTGCGCCGGCGCGCCGCCTCCCCCACCGCCCGACGTCCCTCCCCTCCACCTCGCCGCCGCCGCCGCCGTCTCTCTCTCTCTCCCGTTGCCTCCCCCACCGCACGCTCTCCCTCCCCTCCACCTCGCCGTCGCCGTCGTCCTTCCCTTCCTCTTTCCCTCTCCTCTTTTCCTGCTGTCGCGTCATCGCCCGGTCGAGGGGACTCGTGGCTGGCCCAGCTCAGATCCTGCAAACAGGGCCTACCTCTCCGATTCTTCCCCCTTCACCTCTCTCTGTTTCTGTCCTCCCTCGATCTCCTCCTCCGCCGGCGAAGACTGGGCGAGCAGCACTGCAGCGGCCGATGCGCGACGCCTCCACTGTGCCCTTTGCCATCGACGAGCACCCACGAGGTATGCCCGAACCTTCTCTTCCCTTCCTGCTGTGCGAAATGAATAACCCCACTAGTTATATACGATTTAGCTGCTAACTTCGATTTGCTTGCAAAAATTATTGGGTGTACACATGTACACCCATGTCCAATGCTGGGTCTGTCCCTGAACTTTCTTGCATCAAATGGTAGAGCAAGACAAACCACGAGGCACTCCAGCGAAGGCGAAAAAATCGCCGCTCGTAGAGGCTGACGAGATTGGCCAGGCGAGCGGGGTGACATTTGCAAGAGATTCGCCACTGGCGCCCAAGAATGAACTAGGATGTAGCGTCAGCCATAGTCATGGGGACGATGAAACACAGGAATCAGATGGGTGTGTGCAAAATGGATGGGTCGACTTTGGGCATTCTCTGCAGCTGCTGCTGTTCTCGCGGCAGTGGGGTCTTGCTGAGAGTCTTGTTGCTCTAGCAGATCAGCAGTCCATGCTGGATTATGGCCTCTCAGTCGCCCTTGACGCCATATGGTTCTTGCGGACGAAGCAGGACCTTGAGGGGCTCAATGGTCTGGTAGCAAAGATTGTGGCCTCAGGAGCAAAGGACTTTGCAAGAGCAATCCTCAGGACGTCCCTGCTTGCATCTTGTGTTGCAGGCTGCCAAAGCAAGGCTATCTCTGTGGGTGATAGCAAGGATATTGTCGCCAAGAGGTGACTCTTAGCTTGCTGCTCACATATAAATGTTTCTTTCAGAAGGGTCTGCTTAATATATTAATGGTGATGCTATTTCTTTTGGTTTTGATATTTAGATTGAATGATCGACTGCGAGATTGTCCTGGAGCCGACCATCTAAAAGTTGAGGCAGGTGCCAAAGTGCAAAAGTTTATGGAATGGGCTTTGCAGTGTATAAATATGCATCATTGTTCTGAAGACACACAAAGGTACAGATGGAACTGCAACACTCTCCCAGAGGTACAGCTCCATTTGTCAGCATTTAGAGCCTTCTTGGACATAGCTGGTGACAATCTCAGTGGCAAGATTTTCACCGAGGCATTTGATGCGGCCTGCTTTCCCCTTACACTATTCTCAAGTTTATTTGAACCTGGATGGTCTTCTGGGAGCTCAGCGGTCTCGATTAAGGGCCTTTTGTCATTGTTGGTGGAGGGAGGCGCTGACAATGTAAATCAGTGTTTCCTGGAAGCAGCGCGCTTTGGAAGTACTGAGCTTGTACGCATTCTGCTTGAGGTAATTTTGATTCTCATAGTAGCAAAATACTAAATGGGCATTTAAGCAGTGTATGGGCATTTCAACAGTGTTTGGTTTGTTTTTTCTAGAAGAGATAGACTGTGCTAGTTGTTACCAAGATATTAGATCCGGAATTCAAGATTATTTTCACTATTATTATGTTTCTAGTAGGGGGAAATTTTGAGACGACATTTAGGAATATACAATGCTTTGAGTAGAAAAAAGGTTATGGGCAATATTGACCTTTTGTTTTTGAGATGTAAAATATTGGAATCATTCCAGTTGCAATTCAAGTTGATATAACGCATATTCTATTCGATGCTTGGTGCTAAGAATTTCCTTGTAAAACACAATAATAGTGGTTATCTGTATAGAAAATTTACTCAACAATGATATTGATTTATTCTTTATTGTAAAGAAGACACAACTTTCTAATGGAAGCACTCTATTGTAAATTTGTAACTCTTCCTACATCTGGGTTTGACAAAATCTAGAGTGGTGTTTAAATTTGCATATATGTAGTTTGTGTATTTAATTTTGGGTGTGCAACTAAAACATAGTGACCGTTTAGTTCATTCTCTTCCCTCATTATAGCCAAGGTAGGGCAAACAATTTGATGGTTAAATTCTGTATGTCCTTTGGATTGTTTTGGTTTGCCTTTGGTAAGATCACAAAAACACTCTATTTTCAAATTGTTGGAGTATCCTTTTCTGACAAGATCTTCAGTTTGTTGCCACTCCCCAAGAAACTCATTATTTTGGCCTTACTGATCTAATTTGCTCTTAAACGAGTACTAATATAATATTTTGAAATTTTAAAGAAATACTCATGAAATAGTGTGTCAGTAATAGCTGTCAGTTTGTTCTTTCCATGGAATAGGACTGGACCTATACATTGCAATTTTGTAGCATTTATTAGCTATTCTGAAATTTAGAATGAAATAGGTTACTGGCTTATTTAGATTAAGTTTCCTCATGCAGTTTAATAGGATGCAAACCACTTACTCTATGGGAAACCATCCTAAAAATATCATACGAATAATATCACTTCCTTATATAATGAATTCATGACATCAATTTATACCCTTTTGTCTACAAAACACACTATACTATCAAAAGTACCCTATTAAATCTACGTTCCGACATCTGGGGCTGCCAGAATCTGAGCATGTTAAAACTCAAGTTTTGCATATAGTTCACCTGTATCCATAATTTTGTCATGCCTCTAAAATATAGTCAATGATAATTCAAGTTGATGGCTAGTATTTTGCGTGTTCTTTGCCTAGTTTTTTGTAGGCTTAGGTAAGATCAGAAAATAAAAGAACTTTCAATGTATGCATTCAAGAAAGTCAATATTTCGGCCATTCATGTTCTTTGCGCTTAAAAGTATTATATAATTGTGTAGCTACCGTTTTCCCTTATGATGTCTCCCTCTTTGAGTTTTTGGGCTTTCAACTATTTATCTTCATTTGATAGCATGCCCTTGAAGTACCTCAACTGGCTAAGGTATTTTGTGCTTTTCCACGAAGCATGCCCTTAAAGTACTCCAAGTGGTTACTTTTCTGCGGAATATGAGTGGCCTTATGTGCATTTTGAACAAAAATATACATTGCTTCTGAATTATAGTTTGATCTTGTGATTTTGAAGCGATTTGTGAATTAACTCTACAATTTGCACCCCCCTCCCTCCCCACCCAAAAAAGGTTCAATGTAATATGAGGCTTTTGCTGGTTAGATTTTGTTTCCTTATGCCGTCGAATGAAATAAAAAAAAAATCGTTTGAAAGTCTTGTCATAAATTTCAAGCAATGGTATTTGGCCTTTAACCATCATTTTAGTTTCAACTAATGATAGCACATTATAGTAATATAACTACCATTTTTTTTGAGCTTTTGCGTTTTTCACTACTTCTACTTTTCACTACTTTTTTTGACCATTTTTTCTAGAGCATGTTCTCAAAGTACGTCGACTAGGTTAGACAATTTGTTCTTTTCCTTGGAACCGGATTGGACCATAGTGCATAAATGTTGATTTACTAATGAAGTGTAGTATATTCTTGGAATTTTGTGGCATCTGAGTCATTATATGAATTGGCTCATAGAGGTCCTTCCTGTTAGATTTTGTCTATTCTACATAGGAATGGATAGAAATCAGTTTTCCTTCTATGTAAAAAAAAGTCAGATTATCCTATAGTTGTCAAAAAAAAAATGTACCCTTGAACATCTTTGGAAAGTACTTCTGAGGAGGTGCACCATGCAATTGGCAACTGTAACATCTGTCCTTTTATGCAGATTGCATACCAGAATAGCTTGGCTGTGGACACCGATCTGGCTTTAGTGTATGCTTCTCATTACTGCAAGTTGGACACAATGGCATGCTTGGTTGATGAAGGGAATGCTTACTCTTTCCTTGCTCCTCTGATAAAAGCTGCTGAGCGTGGATGCATGCAGGTCATCCACTGGTTTGTCAGTCGAGGTGTTCCTGAGATCGAGATGTGCCTTGCCCTCACAACTGCTGCCTCCAGTGGCCATTACGTGGTGGCCTCCTACCTACTTGAACAGATACCCCAGCAGATCCTTGAAGCTCTCAGCACACAGATTCTGAAAACTGCCCGTGGCCAGGGCAGTGGGTCACTCAACGGTGTCGCCTTCCTCCTGAGGTCCAACTTTCTTAGAGATGCCGCCATGACATACGAGGCAGCGGACCTCATCGCAAGGGGGGGCATCAACAGCGAGCCCCCAGACCTGGTCGCCTTCCTGAAAGAGCACTGGTCCCAGGCCGCCTTTGCCGAAGGGTTGAGTGCTGGTGAGGTGCATTTCACGAACGTCATGAGGGTCCTCAAGAGAGGAACGTCCCCAGTTTGCCTGGACGACCTCCCATCGCAGATGGTGCTTGGCATTGCCTACCTGCCGCTGTACCAGGCGTGTATGCGCGAGGTGGGTGGGCAGCTGCTGCCACAGAGACTGCGGGGTGAGCTGGTGGAGGCGATGAGCCGGCTCGGGGAGCCGGTGGACGCAGAGAGCCAGGGGAAGGACCTGATCGTGATTCTAGAACGCCACATGCCATCCTTCCTGGTTGGATCTCGAGAGGTTTCGTAAGTGTAAATAAACTTACAAGCATGGTGTGGTGCTTGTTAGGTGGTGTAAGAGTGTACCGAAGCAGTGTGTACCTGCCAACTTCCAGCCTTCCAGTGCACTGGTGGAAGCAATAGTTTTGGTGCGTCGCAGCCTCGCAGGCCTCATGGTCGTGTACAGAAGTTTTTATGTTTTGCTTTTTATGTTTTGCACTGGTGGAGCTTCATGTTGTCTCTTGATCTCTGTTGAAGGGGCCTGCCGTGTTTATGTATATCTCCATGCCATGCTGTCGAACCCTGAATCTGTTGTTGTTCCTGGCACATCAAATATATCTTAAATGTAATAAAAAATGTAGAAAAATGTATATCTTATGAATTTAGTAGTTAATTCAAGTACATCTCCCTCTTTCAACAGACTAACACTAACCAAAATTCTGAAAGCAAGATGATGTCAAGTAAACAAAAACAAAATACCGGACAACATAGAGTAAAATAGAGGGAGACCATATATGTACAAATCAACATCTAAGAGAAGACAAAAGAACATTATCTGTGCTCGCTTGAGATCGATGAATTGATCCCAGCGCTTGAATCAAAATCTGTCCCCTCAAAACTTTACAATTCACATTAATCTACAAGATTACAAGTAGCATGCCGGGTCGACAGCTTGGTTCCGGCCACCTGCTGCTGGCATGAGCGCCAGCGCCAGCAGCAGCGCCATCAAGGCCACCGGCACGAGCAGCACCGCCAGCGGCGGCGGCGGGAGAGGTGGCAGGACGAACGGGAGCACCAGCAGCAGAACGGTGATGAGGGCAAGAAGGAGGCACGACTCCAAGGAGAAGTACTTGGCGCAGAAGCCCCTCGGCGTGCTTGGGTCATGGTGCTTGTGCCGGCCGTCGAGATGATGAGCCGTCGTCCTCCCGGCTGCCGGTGATGTGGTCAGCGACGGCGGCATTCACGTGCGGACCTGTCGGTTCTTGCTCCGGAAACGCTGCTTTTAAGCTCAATGTAAACGACCAGCATGGCAACATGAGGTAGCATTAGGTTAAGTTCTTGTGTACCTTAGCTCAATAGCTTTCGAGTGTGCAAATTAAAGAGAAAAGAATAATATAGAACCGCGCAGCAATGGTTTACTAGTGGGTGAAAATAAACGACATGTGCTAGTAGCTATATTTAATCATATAAGCATGTGTTGTTTTGTTACTATCAATATCTTAATAATTCTAAAAATGCAATTTCTATGGAAATTTTTTGAAGCATATAATGCCATTCTTTTTGGGACAGAGAGACTAACACAGTATTGCTTACTTGGTGTTATGTGCCTTGAGCACGTTGAGCTATAAGGTTTGGATATATATAGAGGTGTAGGTACATTATTGAGAGAATTTAGAGGAATCATTTTGTTTATAATTCAGATTAAGAGCATGTGTTTGGGCTTAATTTGGTAGGGTGACGGAAAAGTTAAAAAAACTGTAGTTTTTTATTTTTAGAGAAAAAAACTGTTCTGTGAATTGACCTTTGCATTAGAGGTATATAATATACATGTAAGACCACTCAAAGCAGTACCAGAAACAAAATGTAAAAGATAAAGTTAATAAAGCCTAAATCTAACTTCCCTAAAAGAGCCTAAATCTAATTTTTTAAACTAAACTTCTTTAACCTATAAACTGCAAAATTAATCTAGATGTTTTTTGAAAATTGTACCCTAATACATGTTGCCAACCCGACACCTCACACCACATGGCTCTAGTCATCCTCTTTGCTGTCTTTAGTTTGCCATGACATATGGAGTACACAACGGCTACCTGCACATGATACTACTTGCATCCTCCTTGGAATTCCTATCATTCTAATCGTCCAAAAATAGTCATTACAACATATTTAGAATTTTGCTGAGTGTTTTTCTCAATGATCAATGGTAAGTATTCTCTTCTTCATATTTTTTCCATTAAATGGTCCAATGTTTTATTTGTAGTATGATTTGAAAAAAAAACCCACGAAAAATAAATAAGCAACCAAGAATTTCCAAGCAACATTTCCGAAGAAAAAACTGTGCAAGTTAGTAAAGCTAATGATTGTCAAACATTCACAAAAAGCACAAGGCAAGTGGCGAGTCACTTATAAATAAATGGTAGTTTGATATTGTCTAATTAAGGTATTTCAAACCATGATTAAATTTTATATGTTGAGTTTCGATATTTGAAAATTGTATGAGTATATTTTTCTTGGAATATAGCCCACTAGATTATATATTTCTATATTTTATCAATATTTTATAAAAAAAGTAGTAGTTGAACTTATTATGCTTTTTAGAACTTAATTATCAGTGTCGAAAACACACTTAGTTGTGATAGGATAGGATGGAGTTGTAAGCTTGAGGGAAAATCCAAAGGTGACGGAGGATTATTATTCAGGTTTTATCATCTGTCGTCATTTTTAGTTATGTGTATACCAACGCAAATATTCAATAACGCGGGTTATACTACCACTTTTTATCTGTGACGACTATGTTGCGTATCTTTTTATTATAAAAAATGCATGATTAGCTACTCACTGGAGAAGACGAGGGTACTCGATGTCTCGATGGTCCAAGTACTCCGGCCCATGTATGCTGTGCATTAGCTGCTCCAAAGATACTACTTCCTCAGTTTCAAATTATTAGTCATTCTGGTATTTTACTAGATTCATTGATGATGTTATAAATTTAGACAACTATATGTCTAGGCTCATAAAAGATATAATGAATTTAGACACTCAAAATGGCACATAGGATGACTAATGATTTGGAACGGAGGAAGTATTATAATTCAGTGTTTTGCGCAATACTCCCTCCGTCCCAAAAAAGAGTAGTTCTCGCTTTCCGAAAAAACAATTTTTTACAACATTGACCAATTATATATAAAATAATATTAATATTTATAATACATAATTAGTATCATTAGAAAGATTTTTTAATCTAGTTTTTTTAACAAATTTATTTAAAGATATAAACATTGCAAGTTTTTTCTACAAATTGAATCAAAGTTGAGAAAATAACACGTACACATATACATAACTATATTTTTTGGGGACGGAGGAGTACGCAGTAGTGATGGATTTGGCGATTCACGATCTAGGATGTGATTTTCGGATGGTATACCGACCGCGGGGTTTGCTCTGGTGGACGTCCCCAAGAAAACAAGCAAGGAGAGGATCAGAGGAGGCAGCCGCGCGCTGCTGAGTGCTGATTTAGAAAGGAAAAAAAACAAAGAAAAGAGAGAAAGGTAGGACGAATTAGTCCTGGAAAGGTAAGCCGGACTGGTACCAATAGTTCTCAGGTGGTTTCTGCAGAAATAAAGCGAGAGCATGCACCGTTCAATTATTCGCAGAACCTAGCAGTCTAGTGATCGATGACACGCCCGTGGTCGAATGGATCGAGATAGGAGAAAAGCGTCGAACATCACAGTACGTAGACAGCAGCAAGCGACGGAGCGAGCGTGGCCCCATGGATCGGATCGACCGACCCAGTCGGAACCACGAACACATGCGGCATGTTCCGCTGTATCCATTTTACCCAAAAAAAAGGAACGGAAGGCGAAGGACGAGCTCGTATGAATATTGCCATATTGGAGCGAAAGCACGTAGCACACGTGCAAAAGCATGCGTACCTCACGTGCAGCTGCCGGCTGGTGAGACGCGACGAGATCATGCATGCAGGTCTCTGAATTCTTCGGATTGGGATTTCGGAGTGAGAGAGCGGTGTTGTGTGCACGCCGAGGAACAGGGATTGAGTTCGCAGGTGCAGGGCGGCTATATAGTCGATCGAGTGGTAACGGAGAGAGAGAGAGAGATTAGACTGAGTACACTGCATCCAGCCAAGGAAAATACACTACCCCTCTCATCGTAGTCTCCCACGCCAAGGCTGAGGTGACGGCGATGAGTGAATTTTATAAGCCGATATCTTTGAGCAAAGAAAGAATGGAGTGCATGCACTCGGGCGGTTCCTCTCCCCTGGCCGCCCCTCTTGTAATTACCTGTCCTGCTAGTGCTACGCAGTCACCCTCTTCTCTTGTTAATCCGCTGCACTTTTCCCCTTTCATATATTAATTAAAGGAAAAAAATAGTATGATCTCCCTGCCAGCTCTGCGCTCGAGGAAAACTTTTATAATCTGACCATTTCTA